>QCXZ01000138.1:50967978-52275701 GCA_025024175.1 Rhyzopertha dominica | reverse complement strand
TTTTGTCTACAACGGTTCGATCTAAAAGCGGAGTAAATTAGGCCGCCCGACGTCCTAGCTCATTTCTGATCAAATTTTTGGAATCTGCAGCTCAAAATACATCTGTTTGTCGATTTTGAGCTAAAATTAGTTTCCACCGAAAAATCGCAAAACATCAAAGGCTAACCCCTTTGTTCTTTTTGGACCTTAAAATTTTTGCACCTCCGATTTGTATAATTTCAAGCATATTTACTAATCTGGACCTCCTGAATTTCGGAATGGTATCCGTTTGTCGCTAGCTACAACGGTTCGATCTAAAAGCGGAGTAAATTAGGCCGCCCGACGTCCTAGCTCATTTCTGATCAAATTTTTGGAATCTGGCAGCTCAACATACATCTGTTTGTAGATTTTCAGCTAAATTAGTTTCCACCGAAAAATCGCAAAACATCAAAGCTAACCCCTTTGTTCTTTTTAGACCTTAAAATTTTTACACCTCCGATTTGTATAATTTCAAGCATAATTACTAATCTGGACCTCCTGAATTTCGGAATGGTATCCGTTTGTCGCTAGCTACAACGGTTCGAATCTGAAAGCGGAGTAAATTAGGCGCCCGACGTCCTAGCTCATTTCTGATCAAATTTTGGAATCTGCAGCTCAAAAATACATCTGTTTGTAGATTTTGAGCTAAAATTAGTTTTCACCGAAAAATCGCAAAACATCAAAGGCTAACCCCTTTGTTCTTTTTGGACCTTAAAATTTTACACCTCCGATTTGTATAATTTCAAGCATAATTACTAATTCTGGACCTCCTGAATTTCGGAATGGTATCCGTTTGTCGCTAGCTACAACGGTTCGATCTGAAAGCGGAGTAAATTAGGCCGCCCGACGTCCTAGCTCATTTCTGATCAAAATTTTTGGAATCTGCAGCTCAAAATACATCTGTTTGTAGATTTTCAGCTAAAATTAGTTTCCACCGAAAAATCGCAAAAACATCAAAGGCTAACCCCTTTGTTCTTTTTAGACCTTAAAATTTTACACCTCCGATTTGTATAATTTCAAGCATAATTACTAATCTGGACCTCCTGAATTTCGGAATGGTATCCGTTTGTCGCTAGCTACAACGGTTCGATCTGAAAGCGGAGTAAATTAGGCCGCCCCGACGTCCTAGCTCATTTCTGATCAAATTTTGGGAATCTGCAGCTCAAAATACATCTGTTTGTAGATTTTGAGCTAAAATTAGTTTCCACCGAAAAATCGCAAAACATCAAAGGCTAACCCCTTTGTTCTTTTTGGACCTTAAAAATTTTTACACCTCCGATTTGTATAATTTCAAGCATAATTACTAATCTGGACCTCCTGAATTTCGGAATGGTATCCGTTTGTCGCTAGCTACAACGGTTCGATCTGAAAAGCGGAGTAAATTAGGCCGCCCGACGTCCTAGCTCATTTCTGATCAAATTTTTGGAATCTGCAGCTCAAAATACATCTGTTTGAGATTTTCAGCTAAAATTAGTTTCCACCGAAAAATCGCAAAAACATCAAAGGCTAACCCCTTTGTTCTTTTTGGACCTTAACATTTTTACACCTCCGATTTGTATAATTTCAAGCATAATTACTAATCTGGACCTCCTGAATTTCGGAATGGTATCCGTTTGTCGCTAGCTACAACGGTTCGATCTGAAAGCGGAGTAAATTAGGGCCGCCCGACGTCCTAGCTCATTTCTGATCAAATTTTTGAATCTGCAGCTCAAAATACATCTGTTTGAAGATTTTCAGCTAAAATTAGTTTCCACCGAAAAATCGCAAAACATCAAAGGCTAACCCCTTTGTTCTTTTTGGACCTTAAAATTTTTACACCTCCGATTTGTATAATTTCAAGCATAGTTACTAATTTGGACCTCCTGAATTTCGGAATGGTATCCGTTTGTCGCTAGCTACAACGGTTCGATCTGAAAGCGGAGTAAATTAGGCCGCCCGACGTCCTAGCTCATTTCTGATCAAATTTTTGGAATCTGCAGCTCAAAATACATCTGTTTGTAGATTTTGAGCTAAAATTAGTTTCCACCGAAAAATCGCAAAACATCAAAGGCTAACCCCTTTGTTCTTTTTGGACCTTAAAATTTTTACACCTCCGATTTGTATAATTTCAAGCATAATTACTAATCTGGACCTCCTGAATTTCGGAATGGGTAATCCGTTTGTCGCTAGCTACAACGGTTCGATCTGAAAGCGGAGTAAATTAGGCCGCCCGACGTCCTAGCTCATTTCTGATCAAATTTTTGGAATCTGCAGCTCAAAATACATCTGTTTGTAGATTTTCAGCTAAAATTAGTTTCCACCGAAAAATCGCAAAACATCAAAGGCTAACCCCTTTGTTCTTTTTAGACCTTAAAATTTTTACACCTCCGATTTGTATAATTTCAAGCATAATTACTAATCTGGACCTCCTGAATTTCGGAATGATATCCGTTTGTCGCTAGCTACAACGGTTCGATCTGAAAGCGGAGTAAATTAGGCCGCCCGACGTCCTAGCTCATTTCTGATCAAATTTTTTGGAATCTGCAGCTCAAAATACATCTGTTTGTAGATTTTGAGCTAAAATTAGTTTCCCCACCGAAAAATCGCAAAACATCAAAAGGCTAACTAACCCCTTTGTTCTTTTTGGACCTTAAAATTTTACACCTCCGATTTGTATAATTTCAAGCATAATTACTAATCTGGACCTCCTGAATTTCGGAAATGGTATCCGTTTGTCGCTAGCTACAACGGTTCGATCTGAAAGCGGAGTAAATTAGGCCGCCCGACGTCCTAGCTCATTTCTGATCAAATTTTTGGAATCTGCAGCTCAAAATACATCTGTTTGAAGATTTTCAGCTAAAATTAGTTTCCACCGAAAAATCGCAAAACATCAAAGGCTAACCCCTTTGTTCTTTTTGGACCTTAAAATTTTTACACCTCCGATTTGTATAATTTCAAGCATAATTACTAATCTGGACCTCCTGAATTTCGGAATGGTATCCGTTTGTCGCTAGCTACAACGGTTCGATCTGAAAGCGGAGTAAATTAGGCCGCCCGACGTCCTAGCTCATTTCTGATCAAATTTTTGGAATCTGCAGCTCAAAATACATCTGTTTGAAGATTTTCAGCTAAAATTAGTTTCCACCGAAAAATCGCAAAACATCAAAGGCTAACCCCTTTGTTCTTTTTGGACCTTAAAATTTTTACACCTCCGATTTGTATAATTTCAAGCATAGTTACTAATTTGGACCTCCTGAATTTCGGAATGGTATCCGTTTGTCGCTAGCTACAACGGTTCGATCTAAAAGCGGAGTAAATTAGGCCGCCCGACGTCCTAACTCATTTCTGATCAAATTTTTGGAATCTGCAGCTCAAAATACATCTGTTTGTAGATTTTCAGCTAAAATTAATTTCCACCGAAAAATCGCAAAACATCAAAGGCTAACCCCTTTGTTCTTTTTGGACCTTAAAATTTTTACACCTCCGATTTGTATAATTTCAAGCATAATTACTAATCTGGGCCTCCTGAATTTCGGAATGGTATCCGTTTGTCGCTAGCTACAACGGTTCGATCTGAAAGCGGAGTAAATTAGGCCGCCCGACGTCCTAGCTCATTTCTGATCAAATTTTTGGAATCTGCAGTTCAAAATACATCTGTTTGTAGATTTTCAGCTAAAATTAGTTTCCACCGAAAAATCGCAAAACATCAAAGGCTAACCCCTTTGTTCCTTTTGGACCTTAAAATTTTTACACCTCCGATTTGTATAATTTCAAGCATAGTTACTAATCTGGACCTCCTGAATTTCGGAATGGTATCCTTTTGTCGCTAGCTACAACGGTTCGATCTAAAAGCGGAGTAAATTAGGCCGCCCGACGTCCTAGCTCATATCTGATCAAATTTTTGGAATCTGCAGCTCAAAATACATCTGTTTGTAGATTTTCAGCTAAAATTAGTTTCCACCGAAAAATCGCAAAACATCAAAGGCTAACAACCCCTTTGTTCTTTTTGGACCTTAAAATTTTTACACCTCCGATTTGTATAATTTCAGGCATAGTTACTAATCTGGACCTCCTGAATTTCGGAATGGTATCCTTTTGTCGCTAGCTACAACGGTTCGATCTGAAAGCGGAGTAAATTAGGCCGCCCGACGTCCTAGCTCATTTCTGATCAAATTTTTGGAATCTGCAGCTCAAAATACATCTGTTTGTAGATTTTCAGCTAAAATTAGTTTCCACCGAAAAATCGCAAAACATCAAAGGCTAACCCCTTTGTTCTTTTTGGACCTTAAAATTTTTACACCTCCGATTTGTATAATTTCAAGCATAGTTACTAATCTGGACCTCCTGAATTTCGGAATGGTATCCTTTTGTCGCTAGCTACAACGGTTCGATCTAAAAGCGGAGTAAATTAGGCCGCCCACGTCCTAGCTCATTTCTGATCAAATTTTTGGAATCTGCAGCTCAAAATACATCTGTTTGTAGATTTTCAGCTAAAATTAGTTTCCACCGAAAAATCGCAAAACATCAAAGGCTAACCCCTTTGTTCTTTTTGGACCTTAAAATTTTTACACCTCCGATTTGTATAATTTCAAGCATAGTTACTAATCTGGACCTCCTGAATTTCGGAATGGTATCCGTTTGTCGCTAGCTACAACGGTTCGATCTAAAAGCGGAGTAAATTAGGCCGCCCGACGTCCTAGCTCATTTCTGATCAAATTTTTGGAATCTGCAGCACAAAATATATCTGTTTGTAGATTTTGAGCTAAAATTAGTTTCCACCGAAAAATCGCAAAACATCAAAGGCTAACCCCTTTGTTCTTTTTGGACCTTAAAATTTTTACACCTCCGATTTGTATAATTTCAAGCATAGTTACTAATCTGGACCTCCTGAATTTTGGAATGGTATCCGTTTGTTGCTAGCTACAACGGTTCGATCTAAAAGCGGAGTAAATTAGGCCGCCCGACGTTCTAGCTCATTTCTGATCAAATTTTTGGAATCTGCAGCTCAAAATACATCTGTTTGTAAATTTTCAGCTAAAATTAGTTTCCACCGAAAAATCGCAAAACATCAAAGGCTAACCCCTTTGTTCTTTTTGGACCTTAAAATTTTTACACCTCCGATTTGTATAATTTCAAGCATAGTTACTAATCTGGACCTCCTGAATTTTGGAATGGTATCCGTTTGTTGCTAGCTACAACGGTTCGATCTAAAAGCGGAGTAAATTAGGCCGCCCGACGTCCTAGCTCATTTCTGATCAAATTTTTGGAATCTGCAGCTCAAAATACATCTGTTTGTAAATTTTCAGCTAAAATTAGTTTCCACCGAAAAATCGCAAAACATCAAAGGCTAACCCCTTTGTTCTTTTTGGACCTTAAAATTTTTATACCTCCGATTTGTATAATTTCAAGCATAGTTACTAATCTGGACCTCCTGAATTTCGGAATGGTATCCGCTTGTTGCTAGCTACAACGGTTCGATCTAAAAGCGGAGTAAATTAGGCCGCCCGACGTTCTAGCTCATTTCTGATCAAATTTTTGGAATCTGCAGCTCAAAATACATCTGTTTGTAAATTTTCAGCTAAAATTAGTTTCCACCGAAAAATCGCAAAACATCAAAGGCTAACCCCTTTGTTCTTTTTGGACCTGAAAATTTTTATACCTCCGATTTGTATAATTTCAAGCATAGTTACTAATCTGGACCTCCTGAATTTCGGAATGGTATCCGCTTGTTGCTAGCTACAACGGTTCGATCTAAAAGCGGAGTAAATTAGGCCGCTCGACGTCCTAGCTCATTTCTGATCAAATTTTTGGAATCTGCAGCTCAAAATACATCTGTTTGTAAATTTTCAGCTAAAATTAGTTTCCACCGAAAAATCGCAAAACATCAAAGGCTAACCCCTTTGTTCTTTTTGGACCTTAAAATTTTTATACCTCCGATTTGTATAATTTCAAGCATAGTTACTAATCTGGACCTCCTGAATTTCGGAATGGTATCCGCTTGTTGCTAGCTACAACGGTTCGATCTAAAAGCGGAGTAAATTAGGCCGCCCGACGTTCTAGCTCATTTCTGATCAAATTTTTGGAATCTGCAGCTCAAAATACATCTGTTTGTAAATTTTCAGCTAAAATTAGTTTCCACCGAAAAATCGCAAAACATCAAAGGCTAACCCCTTTGTTCTTTTTGGACCTTAAAATTTTTATACCTCCGATTTGTATAATTTCAAGCATAGTTACTAATCTGGACCTCCTGAATTTCGGAATGGTATCCGCTTGTTGCTAGCTACAACGGTTCGATCTAAAAGCGGAGTAAATTAGGCCGCCCGACGTTCTAGCTCATTTCTGATCAAATTTTTGGAATCTGCAGCTCAAAATACATCTGTTTGTAAATTTTCAGCTAAAATTAGTTTCCACCGAAAAATCGCAAAACATCAAAGGCTAACCCCTTTGTTCTTTTTGGACCTTAAAATTTTTATACCTCCGATTTGTATAATTTCAAGCATAGTTACTAATCTGGACCTCCTGAATTTCGGAATGGTATCCGCTTGTTGCTAGCTACAACGGTTCGATCTAAAAGCGGAGTAAATTAGGCCGCCCGACGTCCTAGCTCATTTCTGATCAAATTTTTGGAATCTGCAGCTCAAAATACATCTGTTTGTAGATTTTGAGCTAAAATTAGTTTCCACCGAAAAATCGCAAAACATCAAAGGCTAACCCCTTTGTTCTTTTTGGACCTTAAAATTTTTACACCTCCGATTTGTATAATTTCAAGCATAATTACTAATCTGGACCTCCTGAATTTCGGAATGGTATCCTTTTGTCGCTAGCTACAACGGTTCGATCTAAAAGCGGAGTAAATTAGGCCGCCCGACGTCCTAGCTCATTTCTGATCAAACTTTTGGAATCTGCAGCACAAAATACATCTGTTTGTAGATTTTGAGCTAAAATTAGTTTCCACCGAAAAATCGCAAAAACATCAAAGGCTAACCCCTTTGTTCTTTTTGGACCTTAAAATTTTTACACCTCCGATTTGTATAATTTTAAACATAGTTACTAATCTGGACCTCCTGAATTTCGGAATGGTATCCGTTTGTTGCTAGCTACAACGGTTCGATCTAAAAGCGGAGTAAATTAGGCCGCTTGACGTCCTAGCTCATTTCTGATCAAATTTTTGGAATCTGCAGCTCAAAATACATCTGTTTGTAGATTTTCAGCTAAAATTAGTTTCCACCGAAAAATCGCAAAACATCAAAGGCTAACAACCCCTTTGTTCTTTTTGGACCTTAAAATTTTTACACCTCCGATTTGTATAATTTCAAGCATAGTTACTAATCTGGACCTCCTGAATTTCGGAATGGTATCCTTTTGTCGCTAGCTACAACGGTTCGATCTAAAAGCGGACTAAATTAGGCCGCCCGACGTTCTAGCTCATTTCTGATCAAATTTTTGGAATCTGCAGCTCAAAATACATCTGTTTGTAAATTTTCAGCTAAAATTAGTTTCCACCGAAAAATCGCAAAACATCAAAGGCTAACCCCTTTGTTCTTTTTGGACCTTAAAATTTTTATACCTCTGATTTGTATAATTTCAAGCATAGTTACTAATCTGGACCTCCTGAATTTCGGAATGGTATCCGCTTGTTGCTAGCTACAACGGTTCGATCTAAAAGCGGAGTAAATTAGGCCGCCCGACGTCCTAGCTCATTTCTGATCAAATTTTTGGAATCTGCAGCTCAAAATATATCTGTTTGTAGATTTTGAGCTAAAATTAGTTTCCACCGAAAAATCGCAAAACATCAAAGGCTAACCCCTTTGTTCTTTTTGGACCTTAAAATTTTTACACCTCCGATTTGTACAATTTCAAGCATAGTTACTAATCTGGACCTCCTGAATTTCGGAATGGTATCCGTTTGTTGCTAGCTACAACGGTTCGATCTAAAAGCGGAGTAAATTAGGCCGCCCGACGTCCTAGCTCATTTCTGATCAAATTTTTGGAATCTGCAGTTCAAAATACATCTGTTTGTAGATTTTGAGCTAAAATTAGTTTCCACCGAAAAATCGCAAAACATCAAAGGCTAACCCCTTTGTTCTTTTTGGACCTTAAAAATTTTACACCTCCGATTTGTATAATTTCAAGCATAGTTACTAATCTGGACCTCCTGAATTTCGGAATGGTATCCGTTTGTGGCTAGCTACAACGGTTCGATCTAAAAGCGGAGTAAATTAGGCCGCCCGACGTCCTAGCTTATTTCTGATCAAATTTTTGGAATCTGCAGCTCAAAATACATCTGTTTGTAATTTTTGAGCTAAAATTAGTTTCCACCGAAAAATCGCAAAACATCAAAGGCTAACCCCTTTGTTCTTTTTGGACCTTAAAATTTTTACACCTCCGATTTGTATAATTTCAAGCATAATTACTAATCTGGACCTCCTGAATTTCGGAATGGTATCCTTTTGTCGCTAGCTACAACGGTTCGATCTAAAAGCGGAGTAAATTAGGCCGCCCGACGTCCTAGCTCATTTCTGATCAAACTTTTGGAATCTGCAGCACAAAATACATCTGTTTGTAGATTTTGAGCTAAAATTAGTTTCCACCGAAAAATCGCAAAAACATCAAAGGCTATAGCTCATTTCTGATCAAATTTTTGGAATCTGCCAAGTCCTAATGTCGTAGTTTTCATTTGCTGTACTTTTTGAAAAGGGTTTGAACAACTAAAATTGATTAAAAGATGTTAGAAGGTGCTTCAATTACAGATTGCTTTGATTTTGAACTAAATTTAGTTTGACTAAACGACAAGGGATGGCTGCATAATAGAAACCTTTCCTACTTTTTTGGCATTGGTTCAATTCATAGCTATGCTATTCCATCTATCCTTTTACTGCTATTTTAAATTAAGTATTTTATAGTTTGGCTCAAAATAATCAGCAGCCTGCTGCCATTTAGAATGATACATGAATATTTTGTTTGTTTAGTAGTATTCTTTATTAAAATATGTTATCAGATACTACTTACCATTCTTTATACTAGCTACATATGGTTTGTGTTAGTTATCTGTCCTAATTAGGTAATTATAAGGTTAAACATGAGCTTTGAATCATGCCCACTGTCTGTGGTTGGTTTCGAGTGGTAATCAAGGTAATCTTGATTGCTATTACAAGCCTGCACCACACTGATGAGCTGCAACACAGCGAAACAGGGGCAAGATGACATAATTGAAATCCAAGAGATGTGAACTTATACGACTAGCTTTTGGCAGCCACCTATGACAACTTACCGAGACGAATCAATCAAGTGAGTATTCCACACAGGAACCTTAATTACTAATTAGTACTTAAGTAGTAATTTTAGTGTAAGTTAATACTTAAGCTTAAGCTTAAGGCTTATTAAGGATTTAGTACTTAAAAAAAGCTCTCAAAGTAGTTAAGTACTTAAAAAGCTCAATGCTCTCAAAAAATTACTTAAAAAAGCTCAAAGCTCTCAAAAAGCTCTAAAAGCTCAAAGCTCTAAAAAGCTCTCAAAGTAGTTAAGTACTTAAAAAGCTCAAAGCTCTCAAAAAATTACTTAAAAAAGCTCAAAGCTCTCTAAAAGCTCAAAGCTCTCAAAGCTGAAAGCTCTCGATTCAAAGCTCAAAAATTTTTACATTTTCTTTATTTTTTTCAAATTTTTTTTTGTAAAAATTTTTAAAATTTTTTTTCAAATTTTTTTCTGTAAAAATTAATTTAAAAAAATTTTTTTTTATTTTTTTGTGAAAAATTTTTATTTTTTTTTGTAAAAATTTTTATTTCTTGTAAAAAAATTTTTAATTTTTTTTTATTTTTTAAAAAAATTTCACAAAAAAATTTTTTTACTTAAAAAACATTACCAAAGAAAAAATTTTTTTTTTTAAATATTAAAAAAAAATTTTTTTTACTTAAAAATTTTTAAATAAAATTTTTTTAAAAAATTTTTAAAATAAATAAATAAATAAAATAAAAATTTAAATAAAATTTTTTTAAAAAATTTTTAAAATTTTTACTAAAAAAAAATTATAAAATTTTTACAATTTTTTTAGTAAAAAAAATTATTTTTCATTTTAAAAAAATATTTTTTAGTAAAAAAGCTCAAAAAAAAGCTCAAAGCTCGAAAAAAAGCTCAAAGCTCACAACTTAAACCTGAAAGCTCTAAGTTAAAAGCTCCGAGCTTTAAGAGCTTTAACAGCCTTGAGCTTTGAGCTTTTTAAGAACTAAATAATTTCTTAACCAAATAATTAGTACTTAAGCACTAATTTAGAGCCAAAAGCTTTGATCTTTGAGAGCTTTAATCTTAAAAGAGCTTTGAGCTTTAAGGAGAGCTTTGAGCTTTTTTAAGTACTAAATATGAGAGCTTTAAGCTTAAAAGAAGCTTTAAGCTTTAAGGAGAGCTTTGAGCTTTTTTAAGTACTAAATACTTACTAAGTACTTATTAACCAAATAATTAGTACATAAGTACTATTTAATTGATATATGTAAATAAATAAATGCAAATTTATAATGAATATTTATTCTTATAAACCTATACAGATCCAAAATGTCATAAATTACAATAGACCTTTTAAAAGGGATACATTTAAATTACAATAGATCTTTTAAAAGGGATACATCTAAAACAGTAACCTAATTACAAGCAAAAGATTGCCCCTTACCCTAACCTAATAAAATGCGTATTGAGCCTCACCCACTCGATGTTGCTACCACTGTTCAATATTTATATAAGTACCGCCCTCTCAGGACTGGCGTTGTTTGCGACTACAGCCAAAAGATGCCTGGTGCTGGATTCACTGTTGTAACTGTCGTTGCTACTGTGCAAACTACTCGCATGCGACAGGGGAGTATCCGGCAAATGCTGAGGGGTGCTCTCAACGGAACTCGGAGGCACCACACCATCATAAAGGGTGTTCTCGACTGGCGCAGGGTCTTCGGGGGTGTAATAGTCTGATTCGTCTGCCCTTTCTTCCCCGTTCACATTTCCTGGAAAAATTTAAAGCAACTCTATAGTAGAACTCCATAGTTCTTGTCTTTTATTATTTTACAGGGATGTCATTAAAATGGTATAACAGCTAAGTACCATATTCAAAGAAAGACTGAGTACAAGAAGCCATATCCAAATGTTGGTATTTTTCATTATATAGGGTGTTAAAGTTGATTTTTTTTCTAATATTTGCCAGTGTTTATAAACTGAAAACTTTGCACACCTAGGCCATTGAAAATTGCGAGAATAATAACAAATTTGCTAAGGGAATCTCACTTTCTCAAACCGAAATAGCTTGTATTGAAATACATACAATAATTGGGTGCGTTCACTAATTATAAAATATAAACTTTTATACATTAAAAAAGAGTACTTAATTAATTGTGTATCTGTATCCATAACGCTGCAAAAAAAATTTTTAACCAAAATAAATTGTTTACAACTTCTCAGTGCGCAACGTGGCAACAACGCAGTTTTAAGACACGCTCAAATTGACTAGGACTGGCTGTGACGTATCACCCGATGTAAACAAGATAGCGTCCGCTACTTTCCGTATTTCGTTTGCGTTATTGGTTATGTTTGAGAGTGTTCTCGTTTGTTTGTTTTTTATAAATTCAACAATATGTCGTTGGAATGCTTTGTTAAAGCGCCTTCGAACAATTTGCAGTCGGTAGATATGTTTATAGCCACCGAATTTATCAAGAGCGACCCACGTTTTAATGCTGCCGAAATCAAAAGCGCTCAAGCAGCAGTATAAGTAATTAATAAAGCAGTTTAATCTGCAATTTAATACATTATGGATAATCGATATTTTGAACGAAATGCATTTATTTTCTAGTCCACGTCGTGAGCAACACGGAGATGCAGCTGTAGGTTATTTTCAGGTGAAGCGAGAGGGGCCCATATGTATACTGCAGTCCAAGATATGCCCGGAACACAAAGTTCGTGTAAAAAATTATGCAGTTACTTTTAAGTCTCACAACAGTAAAATGTAGGTTTTGTCTTGGTCATACCCCTTCTGACTGTTTTAAACCATCTCCGTTTCCGTAGTCTCCGGGTACACTTACGAATATTTTGTTGAGACTATTGACGGATGTATTTGAAATCTGAACACTGGCACAAAGTACCATCTGCTGTTAGCTTCTGGTTTGTACATGCTTAAAGGTTCTCCCAGTTGTTAGGAGTCCGTTAAAAGCAAGAAAACAACTCGTTTCACTCGGCACAAGCAAAGGCACGTAGGCAACATAACCTATATTCTTTGTTTACATCGGGTGCTACGTCACACCGTCTCCATCCCGGGACACTGCGTTTGTGTGGTCAATTTTTATATTTGAACTTCAGAATGGTGTTTTTCGAAAACTGGTGTTAGAAAAATTTTGAAATTTTTAGGACGTAACAATGGTGCTCCAAATATACACATGCCTTCAATTTAATTTATTGATATTTTTCCATTATTTACATTGTTAAAAATTGTGAAGCTCAAATTCAAATTGTGTACTTAAACATACAGGGTGTTACATAGATGTGAGGGTAGATTGGATAGCAACCGCTAGCTGTGAGAAGTGAATTGCCAGTGATTAAGTAACCAACGAATAATTTATGTAAAAAATTTAAAAAAATCCATTGTGGATTAAGTTATTTATTAATGTAAATTACATCAAATTGACCATCAATCCAAACCTCGCTTTGGACACTTGTTGCCCTTTGTTATTAAATTGAATGAAATGAATAAATTGCAGTAGCACATTGTTTTCATTCTAGAGGAGCAACTGACATTTTTGTAAATGGCTGACTCTGGGCTACTTTATGAAAGAAAGAAAACAAACAAATTCTGCCATACAAATTTTAAACACTCCGCATAATGTAACTTTCTTAATTAATATTTCACAAGCATAGAGAGATCAATTGATAAAATTTGGTATAATCATAAAAAGCTTTTTTTTAAATCCAAAAAGTAATAAACACCATTTGTCTAGTTTTGACCATTTCCGGTTATACCGGAAGTTGATGGCAACTTTGTTAATTAAAATGGAACACCCTGTATATTATCGCATTTTTAAAATCCTCATTGAATTTCATTATCACTTTGTTAAAATGACATGTACTATATATATCAAGCTTACTGTTTTGTGATTATTTGATGTTTTTTCAAAATTTTGACAAAAATTCAATTCACCATGAAGTTTTCTACTTTACCAACTTAAAACACCTCATATCTTTGCAAAATTTTACTAATTATGCAGCAGAGAACCTGTCTCCTGTCACTCTACCACAAAAACAACTACCTGCTTGATTTGTGTCTTAACCCACGAAGATACTATAAAATTGAAAATATTACCTAAACTTTTAATAACAATCTCCAACATACCTTAATAAAAATGGAAGTCATTAAACTTAGCTCTTTATGGGGTAAAAATATCATTCTATTTAAAAACAAGTTGAATCAATACTTCCACATCCAATTGTTAAACTGACATTTACACTTTTATTTCTAAGACAAACGCTTCTTGTGATATCGCAATTATACTAGTAATCACACACTAAAACGAAACAAAAAATAAAAATTTATTACCTCCCAATATCACCCCCTTCCTGATACCCTACTTACCCCAAAAAGAATAGGCCGCTTTGGGTAGTTGCGATTAATATGTATGCCAAATTTCAAGTTGATATGTTAAGTTTTCGAAAGTTGTCGTGTCCACACTCAAAACCACAGACAAGAAACTTTTTTGCTCCAATTTTGTTTTTTTTACGTTTACGATCATTTAAAGCGATTGAATAAAAAAATTTTTCGCAATCCATTGGATGTGGAAATAAAATCAAGTTATCAGGTATAGAAATTCTTTAAATTGAGTTCTCCAAACAGAAAAATTTCGCAAAATTGTAAGATGTTGTAAGTTAGTAATGTAGAAAATTTCATGGGGAATTGAATTTATCAAACCGCATCTTTCTAGGTTGCTTTATTTGGAAGATATTAATTATTTTAAAGCACGCCGCAAAAGTCAACATTTTTAAAAAAGAGAATAATTTAAACTGGAAAATTTAAAATGCAATGAAACCAGACTCACCTGGTTTGTCGTTCTCTGGAACATCAATCCTTGTCACTTCATCCTGTTCAGTTTCAGCACCGTCAATCGGTTCCAACACATCGGCCATATTCAACGCCAAATTGTTCTCATGGCTGCGAACCTCCGATTGGTCCAGCAAAGGGGACAGTTTCTCAGCCTCACTGTCTTCATCGGCCAACTAAAGGAACAATTCAAAACAGCAATGAATATACTTATAATCACCACAATCTTCATGAGTATTACCTCATCCTGCTCCGCTACATCGCTCATAAATCGCACCCTCTGATGCTTGCCTCTGGGCGCGGCGTTCCTCTCTAGCAAAGGACATTTTTGCGTTTCCTTGTTCTCCTCCCGGGAATTGCGCAGTATCGACATGCCAAATTCCGAAGCTTCATCGTCCGCTTCTTTCTTCTTGGCCGCTGCTTTATCGGGAAGCCTCCTGTTCAGTATCTGCGCAGCCTGTGTTGCGGGATCGTTATCGGGCGTTTCCACGAGATCTGGCATCGCTGCAGGGGGAGTTCTTGGAATGCATGGACCATTCAGGGCCTCGATGAGAGAGTCCGATTCGTATCCAGGAGGAATGTTGTTGTAACATCCCTGAAGAAGATATTTGTTCAGTGTGCTTTTTGTTTGAAATTGTTTCTTATATTTACATCTGGGGAGTCGCCAGCTTGGATTGGATTTGCCGACTTCTGAAGTGCCCTGATCTGCAGTAACGCTCTAAACGGTGCTCGGCATATCGGACAATTGTTTGCTTGGTATCGGAGCGAGTCCGCACAAGAATTGCACAGACACAAATGTCTGCACGGCAGAATCAGTGTGTCACGTACGTCACACATGCAAATGACACATTCTGAACCATTGTCTTCCCCATCATCATCATCAGTCTAGAAAATATACATTTTTTTATTTATTTATTATGAAACTGAATAGAAATAAAACATAGTATAAGCAATCCACAAGTACTTAATGAAAATCTTAATTTTTATAACATATTTTTTTTACACACAATACAATGCATTATTATTAATGTATCTTTTGGTTAAGTAACTGAAAATCCAAAGTTGGGATTTTAGATATGCAATGTTCTAAATGATGAAATATAAAAATTTAAAAAGGACAAAATGAAAACCCAAAATATGAATTATTGATTCAAGATTGTATATTATGGATTAATTGTATTTTAAACAAAATTAATAACACATTATTCTTATCTTTTCCTTGTGTTTTGGTTATAGAAAATAATGAATAAAAATGGAATTTAGAAATAATCAAAATTATAAATTGCATAGACAGCTTACTCTTATAATCACGGTAATATTCAATATTCACCATGTTGGCACTTTATGACTCAAATGAAGCGATTTTAAATGCTACAATTTCTATATAAAAAACTTAATATCAATTTATTGCTAAATAAATAATTTGTAACAAAATTAATTCCCAATTTTATATACCAAACACACAAAAAAGGATTGAGTCTTCAGCAATGTTTATTTTCGATGAAAAGAAGAATTAATTTTATAGTGATTGGTAGAACATATTTTTCTAGTCAAAAAAGCATAAAAAGCGTGAATATACATTGTTGGCAGTTCTGATTAATTACTGTTATTTATGTATGGAAATTCATGGCATTAGATATTTTAACACTTGAAAATATACTGAAAAGATTTTAAAATAATAACCAAATTTGCACCTGTCAAAAGCAAAATTATGTATAAAAATGTTTTTACAGAGTGATAGCACTTACAAAGTTACTCTCGGTTAAATTAATTTGCATCATTTGACTATGTTGACTCATTGAGAAAGATGCATTTACTCAATCAATCAATTTATCTTTATGTCATTATCATGTGTTATTTTAACTTCATTTGATAAAGTAAATTTGGGGTGCTATTTACTAAAGTCAAAAAGACCTAGTTTTCAAAGATATAAAGTGTAGTAAAGAAATAAATTTTGAACAGAAACATGTCTATTGACCACAACAAATTTTTTGCCGTATGTAATTTATTTAGAAATAAATAAAGCTCCCTACCTTGTCGTGAAGTTTATTTTCGATTCCATAAATCTCCTGCAGAAGGTAGCACAAACCATCGACGAACAGTTTCTGTTTTAATGCCTTTAACAGGTATGTGCCCTCCGAACATTTCTCCACCGTCGCAATGGTCGTATGTGACTGTCGCATATCTGGGTTGCACAACAAAGCAAAGATCAGTACATTTCATATCTAGAGAACCCTTTTGTACCTACCTTCAGGTCCCTCTTCGGCAACACAATGTATAGCAATAGGGATTATTTCCCTGTCCATGTCGTATAAAAGTTCATCTTCGGAATATCGCGAAGGATCAAATACGTGTGTCATCTGACAGAACTGTTGGTTGGCGCCGCGTTTGAAATGGAAAGTCTCTGATGTCATGCTTGGGTCCCTTGGAATGTATCTGCAATACAAGAAAAAAAAGTTGCCTGGGAACTGTGCTTATTGATGTTTTAGAATTTTTAATGATACTACAAAAATGTCAACTTAATGATTTAAGAAGTGACTCTCTCAAATTTCAACATAAATTGCAGTATCTGATATGCAAACTATTTAGGGGCGTTATAATTTATTAAGTAGTGTTTACTATTAACAAATTTTACTGGAATTCATAGCACATTAAAAACAAGTCCTATTTTCTTCATACACATATACCATCTTCTATCACCTAGAACCTATACATTCTAGTTTTTATCAGTTATCATTAGTGTTATTTTTGCTGTTCAGTCTACAGGATTTCAAATATTAACAGTAAGAAAATCTTTATTTAATCCTTAATGGAGTCAAAACCTCAATAAAACATTACAGTTTAGGACACATAAAAGTTAAGTTGTTAATTATTGCCCTGTATGATCAGTTCCCATAAATTTTGCTTCTAAGGTCATAATCTTAGCAAATGTCTGTGTCAGTGTAAATGGTTTTTCAATCCGATTTATTGGAAATGCATAAAATAATTATGTACCACAAGTAATGCAAAACTAACAACTCTGTACAAAAGTATATTTATACAAGTTTGCATTACCCTTTTTGATTCTTGCCCATTGTGTTTTTCAAATTATCAAACCATGTACTCATATAAAGGAACAAATATATAATTTGTGTGCTAATTACCTGATAATTAATAAATACGAAATATTTTATGACATTCCTCTGACACATGTAAAATAGTAAATATGATCTATGGAATGTCTTGTTCAAATACAATGGGTAATAAATGAACTGAATTATTCCACAATAAAATGATAAATGAGGCAAAAAAATTTAACATTGGTTGAACTCTATGTTTTTTAAGTATAGAATCTGAAAACTAGGCATCCATTAAGAATAAACAGTGTCCGTTTGAGACATTCCAATTTGAGTGTGTAAGGAAAAGATGGTGAAAAATTTTCTTTTTCCCGAACATTTCTTGAAATGCCCATTATAGTTTCAATTTATTTCAACAACAACTATCAATACTCAAAACAGCATATAAATCCAATTTCAAATTTTAGTTGTGTAAATTTGGAAAATTTTACCAATTTTTTTAGTATATTTTCCATAGTATTAGAGGAAAATCAGAAAATTTGACACCAAAATATATATCATAAGAAGCTCTACCTACATACCAAGTTTCATTTCTATACCTCCAATAACAAAGAAAATAATTGAAGAATACGAAAATCCAACCTGAATTTTTACCGGGGCGTTATACCGTAATTGCAAATGTTATCAACTCAAAATCTCAAGTTTTAGCATGAAAATATAATTTTTACTTTTAATTGACATTAAAAAATCAATCCCAAACAACCCGACTCCAAGAGCGACCGAGATTAGCACAAATAAACATGCCAGGGTATCCGGAACGCGAACTGAAAGCTGCAAGGCCCTATATTTTTTTGCTAGCCAAAAATATATAACAAACTAAACTTACAAAGCAAGTTTCATTTCAATACCTGCAATAACAAAGAAAATAATTGACGAATACGAAAATCCAACCTGAATTTTTACCAGGGTGTTATACCGTAATTTTAAATGTTATCTATTTCAAAATCTCAATTTTTAGCATTAAAATATAATTTTTATTTTTAACTGACATAAAAAAATCAATTCAAAATAACCAAACCCTAGGAGCGACCAAAATTGGCACAAACAAACATGCCAAAGTATCCGGAATGGTACACTATAAAAACCGCAAGGCCTATCTGTTTTTGCCAGTCAAAAATATATATCATAACAAATTAAACTTACAAAGCAAGTTTCATTTCGATACCTCCAATAACAAAGAAAATGATTGAAGAATACGATAATCCAACCTGAATTTTTACCGGGGCGTTATACCGTAATTGCAAATGTTATCAACTCAAAATCTCAATTTTTAGCATGAAAAATAATTTTTATTTTTGACATTAAAAAATCAATTCAAAATAACCGAACCCTAGGAGCGACCGAAATTAGCACAAACAAACATGCCAAGGTATCCGGAACGCGACACTAAAAACCGCAAGGCCTATCTTTTTTTGCTAGCCAAAAATATATATTACAACAAACTAAACTTACAAAGCAAGTTTCATTTCGATACTCCAATAACAAAGAAAATGATTGAATACAAAAATCCAACCTGAATTTKTACCTKAGCGTAATACTGTACTTGCAAATGTTATCAACTCGAAATCACAATTTTTACCATGAAAATATAAATTTTTATTTTTAATTGACATTAAAAAATCAATCCGAAACAACAGCACTCCAGGGGCGACCGAAATTAGCACAACTATGCCAGGGTATCCGGAACGCCACACTGAAAACTGCAAGTCCCTATCTTTTTTTGCTAGCCAACTATAGCCCTCCAAAGATCGGCATACATTTGCAATCAAATCTGGAGGAAACATGGCGTCCGCCATGACCACACTATGCTTATAGGAGTACTGTAGTTTGAACCGCTTAAAGAGACTGCATGGGAAATATTTTCAAGTCAAGCTTCAAGAAAAGTAATCAAAGTTTTGTATTGATTAAATAACTGTTTTTGAGGTAAAGCAATTCATCTCGCTATATATATATATATATATAAAATGGGTAACGACACTGCACACTACTACAAATCTAATCCACTTACGTAACGCCATTCGGAGTGTAGTCCTCTGTACAAAAATAGTAGATAGTAATAGTGCATCGTACGTCACAGTCGAAGACAAACTCCAAGTTGCACGGGTAGCCTTTCCCAAGCTCGACGTCTCTGTGACCTCCGTCGCTTTTGATATGMTTTTTGCTGTATTCAACGGGAGCTCGCACGAAACGCAACGACTCTTTACGTATGTTAACCAAGCTCTTCAACGTCTTTGTGGGTTCGGAGGCCTGCGGCGGCGGATATGGAAACTAAAAACGCAAAAATCAATGTGGTCACAGTGCGACCATCTTAAACCCCGTACTTTACTCACAGAAGTCGGACGACTGCCCAGGAAGTTGAGATCCGCATTCTCCCCGAACAAGTAACATTCGGGTAGTGAGGTTTCAAAACGTTCCCCACCCATAATGAAATGGTCCGAAAAGTAATTTCCTACAGCAATACATTCGATTCATAAAGGTAAATCAACATTGCATAATGTCCTACCTGATCTCGGCGGATATTTATACATATTATTGGGGCCAACGTTCACTTCCTCTACACCAGCACGCCGTCTGCTAGCTATACCACCCATTTTGTTTATAAACAAAAGGCCAGCTTCTTCTGGATTGTTATTTACAGCTACAATGGCATTGCACGTCCGTTTCGTCTGAACGATTACGACGAAATGACGAATACGACCCGAACTGTCAAACATATACCTGAAGTTAGGCACGATATGGATGCGTTGTTGCCAGATGTACCAGACGGAATGAACTGTACTCGATACTAAACGGGTAATAAAAGTACTCACATGTAGTAGGTGTGCAAAGGTTGTTTGTAGCTCATTCCACAATCAGTAACGTTTAATCATAACAAAGACAGTTTTACACCCGGACTAAACGTTTAACTAACCAACAAATTAAAGTTGAAAAAAGCGAATGAGCGGCAAGTTCGATTAGAACTGTCAAATAATCTCAAAAATGGTATAAAGCTTGTAAATTTTTTCTGTTTCACGAAATATTTGGGGTGCGAGAAAGAAAATCAATACACAATTTAGGTCACGAATTTAAGATTTTGATAAAATAAGTGATGCAGAATTACACACAAACGGTGTTTGATGTTTGACGGAGAAGCCCCTGTACGTTTAAAAAAAAAAATTGCACCCCAATGAACATGTGAATCACGAAACCGTGTGCCTGAAATAAAGAAAAAGGAAAGCAGGTTGAGGTAATCTTTTATTTCTTGTTTTAATGCCTTGTTTATTTGGAAGACATATTCTTCATATTAAAATCGGTATAAATCCATCGAGTATGAATACATTAACTTTTCTCAAGTATACACAGAGCATTTCTTTCTTAGAAGCAAAGGAATCTACTGTACAAGTTTATCTTCAATCCTAATTCAAATACTTCATTATATAAATAATATTTTTATCTAAAATGTTCAATAACAAAAATCGTGGTTCTGTTTCGACGCCATCACTAACACAGTGTTAAAAAGTTCATTTTGATTTAAAAATAGCAATCTACAACAAATATTTAAAAAGACGAAAATAATAACTACTGTCAGCATTTTTAAAACTCGGCACGCACGTGCCGCTCGTAAAACGTAACTATCAACTACACTAATTGTTTTATATATACAGTGGTGCATCAGCGCAAAAGGACTGAACATTCAACTATTATCATTGTTAAATATAACTCTGCCTGAATAAAAAAAGTTACGTATGTACAAAACAAACTACATGATACGAAGTTTTACATCAAGGTTTCTCTTCCTGGGGGGGGGTCGGCTAGGGCCCGAAACGCACAAGCAAAATACAGGAAAAATTGTTCATCACTATAGCTACGTCCATCACAGTTTTTAGGTTTTCTTTAACTAATAGCCTTGCAATCGTCAAGGCCTATGGAATCTGAAACGGAAAAACACAATTAGGATCATTACCAACAGATTTGTCAAAAAAAAATTAAATTTACACCTTACCATTCCTCCTCAAGAATTATTGTTCCCAAGAGCAATACACAATTTTTTTCCCCCAATCCTATCACAATTCAATATGCATATTTACCTTGTGAGGTGCCGACTATCTTCGTGTACGGCCATTTCCGAACTTTTAAACTCGTTGAGCTCCTTTCTGATCGCCGCCTTATCCTTGGGCGTCAGCCTCGTCCAAGGCTTATCTGCTCTCCTGTCGTAATCATGCGCCTGCGTTACTTCGATATAATCGTTGAACCTTATGATCTTTTTCTCCTTTAATTCCTCAACTGTCGGCCTGAAACTGAGTTTGCGCAGTAGGAACCGCTTCTTCTCCTCTTTCTGTTTTTTTTCTTCGGCTGGACTTTGTTCTGCGAAGAAGAAATTGTTTTCATTTAATTTTACAGGCACTTGCAATGGTAGAAGCGTTGAACTCGTAATGTTTGTTTGTTTTGCTTTGTTTCCATTTTCAACTTTGCTACTTTGGTGTACAGCTGTTCTGAGGAGGTTTTATAAGCAGAAACAGCTGTCCACAGATCGTTCTGACACAGGCAACATGTCATAGATGTAATTTTGTTATTATTAACTAATACTATTCCTTCAGTATCACAAAAATGGTAATTCTTAACTACAAGAAATAAAAGAATTGAGTATGTGGTATTTGCTTTTAAATTCATATCAACAAAATTTAGCCCTTTTCTTTCAAACTTTGTTTGAATTTATTTTATTTTATTTGTTAGCTAGCTAACTAGCACATTTACCTACTCTGAGGGATGTTTTTGTTGACTTTCAACGATAAATTCACCTAACTGAAAAATACTGGTACATAAAATAAATTTTGTTAATAGATTTAGAACAATTTTTAAAATCCTCGATAACTCACTTTTCAAAATGTTCCTCTCTTCCAGTTCCTCCTGCGTAGGTCTCATGCTCAGCCGCCGTATCAACCTGGCGCCGATGGCCTCCTTCGTCTCCTGCCTCTCGTTCTCCGTCTGCAGCTGCAGTATGTTCCTGTTGATGAGCTCCTGGCGGTCGGGTCGCAGCGACAGCTTCAGTGAGAGGCTCTCCTTGCGCGCTATCTTCAGCGCCAGTCTCCGTTCCTCCGAGAGATTGCCCTCCTCGTCGCGGTACTGTATCGGCTCGTCGTTGGAATCGCTGTCCGTGTCCTCCTTGATCACGTACGGCCTGGTGTTCTCCTTGTTCTCGAGCGTGCAGGGCAGGCCGATGCCGAATCGAACGGGTCTCGCACTGGAAGGAATGCGCCTTCGATGAGTGGAAGTTCATTTGTGTTGCGCGAGAATGGATAGTGCATAATGAGATTTTTCTGTTCGGGAATGTAGTCGGACTGCTGGTCACTTCCACACTATTTAAAACTTTTGACAATATTGCTGTTATAATGGCACTTTTCTCAATTTTTTTTTTTGATATCTTACTTAGAAAAGTGATGCTTGAGGTATAACTGGCTTTACGAATAATGAGACTATCTGAGACAAGTTGTGTCTCATTATCCCAGAAGGTGACTGTACATAATAGGTTTCTGATGACACCACATTGTCTTGTAATTTTAATAGCAGTATGGCCAAATTAGAAGAAGTTCTTATTAGCTCTGAAAGTGTAGTTATTGCTTGGCTCTCTACTAAAAGATTACTTTGAAATGAAAATAAAACTCAATTAATGTATTTTTCCCTGCAAGAACTAGATGCTCATTTTTTATGGGTTGCATTCTTAGGTGTTATTCTACATAGTAAAATAGCTAAAATTATTTCTAGCAGTATGTTTGTTCTTAAAAGATTACAGCCATTGGTCTCTACTGAAATTATAATATCGACGTATTATGGTTACATTCATAGTAGATTGCGTTCTCTCCCCAAAGGAAATGTATTCGTATTTTATGTAGACTTCAGTATGGAGATGACTGTCATTAGGCATTCAAGAAATTAAAAATATTAACAGTACTCAGTATTTATGTATTTAATTATTGTGTAATATATGTGCATAGCTACCCTTATGAATTTAAAGCTTTAGAGCACTCTTACAATACTAGACATAAGTATTTTTTCTAGTATGAGTATTTAAGACTTTTGTGTTCAATTTATTGTTTATTATATTGGTGGAAGTTTAATTAACATTTCTCTTCATTACTTAATATAAATTTTGAAAACTGTATTGTTGGTATTACTAATAAAGAATAAGTATTATTATTATTTTATTGCTTATTTTGTGAAAAATATTATTTCCTATAAAAATCGTTTCTGTTGAAGCCTTTTTCATCACTGGAAATTGTTTGGAATTCTAATTTTTTTTGTAAATAAATTTGCACTTTGAAAGTTCATTTTGAAAGCAGCTGGAGCATGACCAGTTACAAATGGAAAAAATTCTGCCACTGCTTTTTTTATAGAGAAATTTTATGCCCTTCATATTTAGTCCTTACATTTCCTCCTATCTGTAGCAGTTTCTTAGGTATTTGTAAAAAAAGGTGTTGAGAAGTACGATTTTTTAAGCTTTTTTCGAGGTTTGAATTTTTTCTTACACTGCTATTTCTAAGGTAATTCAACAATGATTACACTAATTTTTATCTTTATACTAATAATTATAGGTGCTTAAGCTCAAAAATCAAATTGACTTGACAGTCCTAACTGTTTTCTAAGAGATCTTGTTTCTTCTACTTATATTGTTTACAAAATGTTTACTCTTGTACATCGTTTTTGGCTGTATTTTCAGTATGTGATTTTTTAATTTAAATTTATTATAGAGATATCTTGCTGATCATGATGGATGTATACTGTTTTTGACCATAACTGTGCAATGTCATCCTGTGTTACATCTTATGATGTATTGCCTCTTTGCTTAAAAACAAAGTATTTGTGAATTACAAAACACTACTTAAAACACATTTTTAACTTGGAAAACTGTTATCTAATTTTCTTCTGCTTTAAAGAGTGAAAAAATACATGATAACCAAATACATCTCAATAATATTTGTGACTTTTAAGTATCTAAATACATCTACCAAGCAAAAGTAACATTTACTGAGATGAAACAGAAGTCACTATCATCAGCCACCGTGAAATTTAAATTAAGTACCTATCTTAGAAACAGGCTGACTAATTCAGCTTTGCTTTATCCTTTTTAGCAGATAACTTTAAAAAACATCAAAACAAAAAAAAAGTACTAAGATATATTCATGGAACATGAATATGAATGAATACTTTTTAACCATATAGTTTTTTTTAAATATTCCTTGAAATATGAATGTACTATTCAACAAAGTACAATTTAAAAATTCTCTTACTCTAAGGAAATATTTATGATACATTAGCAATAAAATTATTAAATTGGTCAGAGGCCGGTATTCAAGTTAATATTAACTAGTTTTATAAAAAAATATAGCTATCATTGCCAAACAAGTACTTTGAGACTGATAGAACCATTTTGTTGTCATTACTTGTATATATCAAAGCAGTGTTCACATATACTCACTTCCAGTTGCATTTTACAACAATACCCTGTTTTTAAATACAGTAAAAAAATCTCATGTGCACATAACATAAAATTTTTTACATTCTCATTAAATATACATATATAGTCTACATGGTGAATAATGATGAAGATTATACACAGTTAATGATATAGATGACTTAGAGATGGGTAAAATGGCACGTAAGTTTAGTGGGTACTTTTATTTTTAATAACAAATCAATTCACAGATGAAAAATAATAAAATTTTCTCATATTTTTACACATCTGACCCATCCCAAACTAACAATAAAATCAAAGCAATTTCACAGTTGTAAGTGTGATTTAAAGGCTGGATGATATTTTGTAGTATGCAAATTAAAGAGTAAAAAAAAAACTAAATTCGAATACGAAACGATTATAAAACAGAAGCCAATGAGAAGAAAACAGTTACATGAAATAATTACCATATTTTGATCCTAGGCCTTAAAGGTGGCCTTCTGTGTAGGGCATAAAATTAGTAAAGGTGTTAATCACTGAGGCAAATCCAAATTTGGGTAAACCAGAAAACAAAAAAGGGATAAATGGTACATTAATAAACCCTTTTTGCAAGTTGAGGTGCTACTCTTATTATAAACTGCTGAAATTATTGTAACCAAAGATGGGTACAATTTTTTAAGACACTTTTGTCATGACAACACACCCCAACTTGCCAATACCACGAAAATATGAAAACTGAAAGCGTAACTCACCTGAAGCTTGAGTTGTGTTCCCCTTGCCTCATCGTGAGCGGTCTGTTTTCCTGGGTGGGGGTGTTCTGCGGTGTTCCCGGTCCACTACCGCTACCCTTCTTCTTCAGGGCCGACTTCAAAGGCATAGCATTGAACTTCGGCTCCTTCGCCGGTATCTCGTCTATTCTGGAGGTGTCAATCGCGGGGTCCGGTTGCGGTATTCTGAACATCATGCTGTCATCGTCCAGGTCCTCGTCTATGATGTCGTCGTCATCGATCTCGTCTTGCTCTGCGAGAAAATCGAATTTAAACCTTAAATCTTACGCCTTTCAGGAGCTTCCTTACCCTCATAATCGTAGTCTCCCATCTGGTTGGGCAACGGCGATTGCCGGTACGGCACCGGACTGGGCGAGCTGAACATCGGCGGGGGTGGAATCGGCCCTATCTCTGATACAGGAATAGGAGGTTCTGGCAGTTCCGAGAGCATGAGCCCCCCACCTGGTACTCCCGCTGGGGGAGGTAGGTGGTGGGTTTGACGTTCCTGAGGGGGTGGGGTGCTACCAGGCTGACCAGGAACACCCTCGGAGACTGAAAATAGGGAGGACAATGTATCCTCTGGGGTACTTCCTCAGAAACCGTCAAACAGCGCATTAAGATACGTAAACTGAGTTGGTGATGTTTTCCTTAAGAATGAAACTAGTATGAATTTATTAATGCCGTTGTGCGAACTTTGCACAATTAGACCAGTGGAAATGACAAAAAAAATATTCTTTAGAATTATTTAAGACATTAAGACATTTGTGTCTCCAAATACTCATAATATCATTTATGGCAAAAAGACTAATAAAATGAAACTAAAAGACCAGAAGTACAGTTGCAAGCAACCCGATTACCGCTCTCAATGGTTTACAAGTATTACCTGAAGCTGTCGTAATAATACACGGGTTCGGCGCGTACCACTGTTTTGCAGCGGAGTGAACCGTATCCAAAAAAGGTGTTTAGGCTTTTTTAGATGTTTTCCGTACACATAAATCAATGAGCATTATTTGGTATTATTATTTGAACTATAAATATCTCTCATCAAATAGCTTTTAATGTATGAGTAGTATCTATTTTTATAACCATAAATGGTAAACATTCCAATTTCAATGCGGCAATCCGGAGGGTCATAAACGTAGTTTCTACCTGTATATTTTGTTGGAATGAAGAAGAAATCGGAACTATTCTACTCCTACTATAAACGGTATTGAAAGCATATGTGTTTACTTATATTTTAAAGTTTTACAGCATATAAGCGTACCAAGCGCAATATTTTTTACTTATTCAGTCATACCTATATATATGCTTACATTTAGCCACTCATTAAAAGGCGTTTGTGACAAATACATTTCGTAGGACAACTGGCCAAACAAATTATTCCTGATTTTAAATTAAATTAAATTAAATATGTTCATTCTTATCACTAGGATCTGTAGTTGCTCCGAGCATACCCTGCAAAAGTATGTTAAAACCATTGGTTTTTCAATGGAAAACGTGGAGAAGAAGCAATGCTCGATGGAAAGCCAGGTAATAAGAAAGTGGAGATACGATTATTTAAAATATATAAAAATGGTAAAAAAATCGGCGAAACATGGTACGA
This sequence comes from Rhyzopertha dominica, assembly GCA_025024175.1. Classification (NCBI taxonomy): domain Eukaryota; kingdom Metazoa; phylum Arthropoda; class Insecta; order Coleoptera; family Bostrichidae; genus Rhyzopertha; species Rhyzopertha dominica. The sequence goes on along the minus strand of QCXZ01000138.1, from coordinate 52,248,736 downwards.
TACCCATGGTACAATAAAAAAAGGATGGGTTGATGACTCAGGGAAAAGTAACGTCAATATTTCAGCGCCAAAAGGAAAAAGAATAATTATTCTACCCACAAGAGGTGAAAATGGTTTCGTTCCTGGAGCCCTGTATCTTGGATGTAAAATCTTAAAAGAAGCAAGCGCCGATTATCATTCTGATATGAATGCGGAACAACAACAAGTAATAAGGCAACCATTCAAGAGTTTTTAAGAAAAGAAGATTTATATTTCGAAGAGGACTACACATAAAAACAATTGTTGGAAGTGCTCTTGTAATGTGGTTATTAACAGTAATGAACATAATCGATACCGTGTATAAATTTTATTATGCACTATTGTAAATTTTTTCTAACAGATGTAAATAATTTTCTACTTACTAATTTGTATGTTCTTATAATAAATTTGTATAAATTCGTTTTAACATGCAAAGGCTTTTATTTTATACATCGGAAAATTTAAACCCAATAAAGTATCACATAAAAATAGATCGCGGGTCGCGCCAGTTAGCATCAGGTCTGCATTAAATAAAATTTGTTATAAAAGCTTCTATGTTTTATTGATTGCTAAATTATCGCAACTAACAAATTTCAAAAATTTATAGTGGAAAAGTTAAAATTTTAGCCAACAAGATTTTTTTGAATACGGCCCATTTAGGAACTTTGAAGCGTGCCCCTAATCCCAATAGTTTAGGACGGCCGACCATAAGGTTGTAAAAACCCTCATTTACAATACAATAGTTACGACGGCCAACCATCAAGCTGTAAAACCCTCTGCATAGATGGATGCTTCATACTTTAACTGTTCAATTTATGGCATACACACTTTAAAAATTATAGAATAATAACTAAACAAGAAATCGTAAATAATATAAATTGAATATTTTTCTTCAATTGTAAAAAAAGTAAACATGAGCCAGCGAGAATTACACATATTTCCTATATAATTCTTGTACATTTCTTGTCCAAATTTAAAGCAAATTCTTCAATGCCAAAGAGCTTAAACAACCCTTGGCTTTTAAATTACCACCCAGAACTTGTTCGCACACATAAACAGATTCTCAAAAACAAATCATAACCAATTAACCAATACCAGTACATAAGATTAAAAAAAGATTAATATTGAGATGATTGTTACTACGACGAAGACATGATATCATTAAACGTTTTTTTTAGCGGAACCATTTGCCTTTCTATAAACTTGTATTGAACCGTATTTAAACTAGTGATTAGACTATAAATGGATGACCTTAGAATGTAAACGTGGAAAACATAACACCATTTACCTTACTGACTTAAATCATATTTTTTGACGAGATACAACAGACAGCTTATTAATTAATTAACCCTGTTTACGTATCTTCTCTGGGGTTGAACGACTCACGAAGCCACAACTCATTGTTTATAGCTCGCCGGCTTCCCGTCTGTTAACTTCATAAACTTTCCGAATGCATGTATAGTCACACGCCAGAATCCTCAAGATTCAACAGACAAACAAAACAGAGTAAGAGCTTTCCCGTGTCGTACTTACAGTGTTCGCTGTGGTAGCACAACAACCTCCTGGTGAGCTTGCCCGGAGCGAGCGTGTTCGGCCGCTCCGGCTTCCCCGGAGTCCCATCTCCACAACCAGGAGGCTGGCTGATGTGGGACGGCGTTTCTCCGTTCGGTGACACGGCGCCATTCTGCGGTGTACTTTCAGTCTTTTCCTTCTTCGGCTCTGAAAAGAATAAGAGATTAAGGAAAAGTTAGAAGCACAAATTCAAAATAGCAAATAATCAAGAAAAAAATCATTTGTCCACTAAATCAATCCAAGTATCTTGAAAAAATACGACAGACTAAGTTTTTATGACATCCGGGGATAGCACCAATAGGTTATGGGCCTAGAATGCCGGTAATATGTAGTTAAGTTAAGGTAAAGTAGATCGATACAACAAGATACTTAGAAGCGTTCTTAGTAGATAAAAAAAGTCTAGCCAAAGGCTACTCAATCCAACCTTTTCCATTGCTACAAGCCAACAACAATAGGAACAATAGCAAGCACTAGTTGCACATGGTAATGGAACAATCTTTAGAACAATCCATATATACGAGCTACATAGCTTATACTAAACTTATTTATATCACATAACAATAACAAACTAACCTAGGCATATAAATTACTGCGAAAGTAACAAAATTGTCCTCAACTACTTTGGGAATTGGCATAACGAAAGCATTTTCAGATTTTCAGGCAGACTGTTGCATATAATTACACAGTTAATACGAAAATGACCTGCGAAACAAAGTGGTACGATATCTAGGAACTGATAGTGAAGATAGATTCCTTACATTAACATTTAGGTCATCAGATCTAAAGTGAAACTTGCCTCGAAGGTATGGAGGTGGGGAAGTTACCAACATATTAAAGAAAAACACTGACAAGCTATACCTATAATTATCATCTACTATAAACCAACCGAGTGCCACCATTCTTTGGGAGACTCTCTCATCACGGGGTATGCGATAAACGAATCTACAACAGCTATTCTGGATTTTCTGTAAACTTAACTTAGTTATTTTATCCAGACATGAGTAAAACACAAAGAAACCGTGATAAAGGATGGACAACACTAACGATTCACAAAGTTTCTTACGCATTCTGAAATTTATTAAATATCTGTTGCAATATAGCAGTTTCAAAGCTAGATAAGCCTTCCTTTCTATGCCGGCAATATGTTGTTTAAAACGAAGATCGCTTTCAAATATTAAACCTAAGTTTCTTACGCTGTTAACAACAGTCAATGATTAATTATTAATATTAATTTTAGAATCTGTTTATATGCGTTCTCGCAAACAGAACAATATTGCTGCACACTTTTCTGGGTTTAACTTTAAATTATTGTTTCGAGAATAATCAGCTATAGCCCTTAGGTGACGGTCCACGAGCTCGCTGCAAAAATAGATAAGTTGAACACTCGTATTTAAGTAAAGACATGATTCTCTTCTTTATGATTATGGGTGTAAATATAAAAGTCAGATCAACAATTTTTTGCCAGTATTTGATGCAAGGCAGTGTTTTTTAAAAACTGCTGAAACATCTTGACAAAAATGGCGTATTTAAGGACATTGCATTATTTCCGAAGCGATGGCAACGTGTTTTGTATATGCAAGGGAATTATATTGTTTTTGACATGACCCTTGCTACAAACTGTCGTGAATTCAAATAGATGAGTATACATAAACAAAAACAATTAATGAAAAATAGATGATGAGTAAGTCCACTGAGTTATAGCGTGGGAAAGAAGCTTTGCGAAGTTCAAAGATTGATTGTTGAATATCTTTACGACGTTGTGTAAAGAACAATAAACATGATAAAAATAGCAAATACAGATGTAGGATGCTTAGCGTGATGGTGAACGCCAACTCAGTTTTCTGACAAACAACACGCTTTTTCTGTATTCCCAAGCTTATGAACACGTTCCTCTAAAGAAACTTTCCGAAATTCTCTTTCGATTCCCAAATGTCATAAATTTTGTTCGTGGACGGTATACACATAAGATACGTTGTTTTACATATGATTGTAAATAAGCATACGATTTTGTAGGAAATGAAATAAATGGGAAATTCAAAACGACTGCAATGCATCAAGTCTACATTTGGAGATGTTGGTCAAACAGCAGTTGAAAAAGCTCTAGGTTCAGCTTAGTTTTCATACAATACACATTTGTTTAGTTCATTCCCAGGGCTGGGCTGTAGAAGTTTATTTAAAAATGAAACGCTAGCATTAATGCCATAGTAAATTATAGACCTTAATCATCATGAAAATATGTAAAAAATAATACATTCAATATGCATTTGTACAGTAATAATTGTTACCCGCAAATAATCCAGTTTTAGCAAAGAATTATTAAAGAAACGTTATAACTGCTGTACCAGGCAATGTTTCTCGTCTCTCCGGCATTACTCATAACAAAATTACAGTTGGAACTCCGATCCAAACATGAATGGAAAGAATTCCGTGAATAATCTGGCCCCCAGCCAAATTTCACGCAAAACTTCTCGATTCACGTCAACGCAGTTGTTAGAGTATTTTTTAGGTAAACGAAACGCGTAGATTTTTTATTGCCCGAACTGCGCGATTCCTCTCAAAAAAAAAACAAACAATCAAAACAATTAGGTTTCGTCAATGAGAAGAACTAGAATTACTTGAAAACCTTTCGAAATATTCGATGACTCAACGAAGACGACGTATGCCAAGTGGTCTAATTCGACAATGCTTTGGATAAATTTAGTTCGAAGAGCGGTGCACATTAATTTTTCTTTTTTTGGGTTGGTGCTGAAGGGCGACACATCGCAGGTGTGATGCATTTGCGCTCAATTTGCAAACGCATTATGAATTACAAAAATAAATCTCCCGGTTGGCGTCGAACTTGCTGACACCGGAAAAATATGTTACTGGCGGATTTGGGGTAATCCCCGTACAAATCTAAACAACTGGCAGGTTTAACTTTTCAGACAAAACATGCAGGCAAAAAATAACACATAAAAGGATATGACACATAAATTATGGACCAAATACTTAAAAAGCAATATAAAGTTAGAATACAAAGAATGCTGTACAATGCTAGCATCAATGAAAAAGAACATATTTTCGCCGCAGTAAATTATGTCAAAGGAGTTAGTGTTTGTGTTAAAAATAGGCTGAATAGGTTCGGAATAAAAGCAATAGAGGTTAATAAGTGCAATTTGGGAGGTCTTCTAGTTAACCATAAGCCAAAATCCAATAAATTGAACTAAAACGGCATTTACCAAATAAAATGCATGCAATGTGACATGATATACATAAGACAATCAGGTAGAGCTATTAAAAACAGAATTAAAGAACATGTTGCGAATATAAACAGGTTTTGCTGACCATTGCATGAAAAAACCATTCCTTAGAAGAAAACGACGTCAAAGTTTTACATTACGAAAGGAAAAGTAAAAAACTGAACCTTTTAGAACCTTTGGAAACATTTGGCAAATACACGAATAGAAATTCCCATGTCCAGTACGCCTTTGATATTGCCGAAATTATAAAGTAGGTCTTCAAAATCCAGGCGAGAGAATTGTACAACTGTACTTTACAACCCTTGTAAAAAAAGGGATGTAAACAAAATGCTGCACATCTGAGTTTAGTATAACGCTGCTATCTCTTTGACAACGACCGTATGGTCGAAACGATCGTCAGAGTTATCTGATAAATCAAGTGAGACAAAGCACATACGTTCAATCAGCTTGTTTCCAAGCTACCTAAATGATTTATAATGAATACTCAACAATCGTGATAATTAAAGTAGCCCATGTAGCACAATTCCATATTTGAATCGTCTAGTTTCAAAAGCGGCCATCTCCATATTTTTCATAAAATGAGTTACTATAGTAGCTCCTGTATTTAATATTTCAGGGGTTATCTATCAAGTGTGCTTCAAAACCTGGCAAACCCAAGCAAAATATGACGTTTTATTTTAATGTCAGTTTCAAAACCAGCCATCTCCTCTTAGCCAATAAGGAAGGTTGATTTGTATTGGCGCCATGATCACGGTCATTCCTTTTTGCGTTTGGCAGTAAAAACACTGCCTAGTTCTATAAGTAGGTATATTCGTGTAAATCAAATGCATACAATCAGCTAGAAAATCAGCGGAAAATATGGAACTCCCAACAATGAAAAGAATTCACAAATTCCAAGCCCAAGCTTCTTTTAGTTGCCTGCTAAAAGATTAAAAGGATGGTTTATTTAGTGCCTTTTGATTGTCAAAAGAATATGTTGCTTCGGATCAAAAGGCATACTTCAGTAGGCAATGGAGTTTCTACAATTTTACTGTTGTTATTGGACCCGCCCAATCATCACTGGCAAAAAGCCATGTCCATATATTTTGCTGGAGTAAAACCGAAAGAGAGAGAGACTGAAAGGTTCCAATAATAAGACTGCTGACACGGTGTTTCATGTACTTAAAATGTCTAGACGATCGGGGTGATGTTTGATGATTATGGTGGCCAAAATAGAAACAGCACATTGGTGGGAATGCTGCTGATAACAGCCTTAAAAGTGTCAAGACCATAGTACGCCGCTCGTTCATACCACCAGACAGGGTATTAGCGCATATAGAAAAGAAAACTAAGAATCACTAGTCTCGAACGTTTTAAAAGAACATGGAACCGTCTGGAAATTAGGAAGTCATATAGAAGTACATGACTGGGGAAGTGCTACACAAAAGGTATTGAAGCAGCCTGGACAATGACACTTCAAAATCATTTTCAATAAAAAATTTTAAAGGAACATCACGATATGTGGAGCAGGAAAATGGTAACAAAAAACGGCAGTAGTATTCGTCAGCTGGTTCCTGCTCTAATGCCCAACGGAATGAGACCTAATCCGAAAAAAGTAGCAGACGTTCTACGCCGAAATACAAAAACTGCAAACCACAAATGTGGAAGATGTGGTTTGCGAGAGGATAGAAGAAAGAGACAAAATCCACTGTTTCCATTGAAAATGTTCAGATAATATTATCTGTCGTTCATTATTTGGTACTTTTTTATAATGCATGATATTTTTATTTCAAAAAATGGATTTCTCCGATTGAGTGGATTTCAAAACAGGCCACGCCCTTTGCTAATGATTAAACGGGGCCATCTCCAAGCTAAATTAGCGTCGAAAGACAATTTCATTGTTAGAGCAAAATTCTTAAACAATAACGATCACAGATGAAGACCAAAAGCTACGCATCTGTTGTTATCTATGTAGCAGTTTTTTGCTTGTTTCCTAAATGTAGCTTAATAAGATATGGTCGTTTTTGAAATTATACGATTCAGTTGGGTGTACACTACGAATATCTGTCCCACACATTTTTTTTGTAATTCAGAAAAGAACCAATAACAAAATTTAAAAAAAAGTATTTTATTATAGTTTAAATTCGACGGGAAATGTGGGTCACGATATATTTAGGTTCCCTGCACAATAAGTTTGACTGCCATGGGCTTTTAGTTAAATTAAAATTTTCAAGTTGCATGGCTTTACGGTGTTTCGCATAAAAGAAAGTTCCGATAATGAAATAATTTAAAAAGTACATCCCGTGTGATATAGATTTTAACCCCTTAACATCCAATTAAAATTGAATCATACAGTATAATCTGTCAATTGAATTGTGCCAACGTGACGATCACTTCCATCAATTCAAGTATGAAGTTTTTGACCATCAGACGTACAGTAATTTTCATATCTATCAAGAATTAAAGTTATTTATAGGTGGACAATGCTTCGTCACCAAGGAAAGGTTCAAGTAGTCAAAATGTACTTGAGCGAATTAGTGGCACACTTTCTTGAAGAGGGCATCTAAAAGCCTTTTAAAATATTTTTTTATGTATCGAAACATCCTTGAATTCATAACTCAAGGACTCAAAGGAAATTTTTTTCCTCTTTGAAAAAACCACCCCTTACCACGCAACGACCCCGTTCTCTTGAAGCTGCCCGCGTTGAACATCGCGGGCGGCGTTATCGGCTGGGTGGCGGTGTCCCAGAATGAGGGCACCACGTCCGGCCTCTGACATTGGCCGTAACCCGGCGCCAGGTCCAGTCGATTCTGCTGCTTCTCGCAACGCCTCCTGCGCCTGCCCCCCGGCGTGAAGGTCTTCACCAGGAAGCTAACGCCGCTCATCCGGATCCGGTCTGACGATCGCGAATCGATGGGAGCAATTTATTTATTGACGGCGGGAACGATTGTTTAAAGGCGATCGCTCGTTGTCGCGGTTCATTAACTTTTAATTACGTTAAAAGTCGATTGAGAACAATTGGTGATATCATCTGGGTTTCGCGAAGCGGTAGATCTTGAAACACCATGAAATTGAATTGAACATTGTCGTTTTCTTAATTAATATCATCTGCCCTGGTCAATCCATCCGGGTCCCACTAGTTTCGCTCTTGTTGGGGCTCTTCAGGAAGGACTACCGAATGAATCAACCATAGCAGACTACCTCAGCTAAAGGCTTCACTGTTTTTTATTTTATTTTATTAGTGATGTTTCAAAATAGACGATATTTAAATTGGGGTTAGTCGGGGAGATATTCCTTTTCCAAAGGTCACAACTTGCAAAAAGGGAGTCTAATAAGAGGCGAAAATTATGCGAACTTATTAGACAAGTGAGGTTCCTAAAGCTCAAGAAACGGTTGCTAAAAACGAAATTTTCAGCGCAAATACCTAAAACAATTATGGCAACTGAAAACAGGTTTAAACAGTTTTTATTTCCTAGATGGATTGAAAGATCTTAAAAAGCATCACACTAATTGTTTAAAAAGAGACTATAGACAAACATAATTTTGTCAAATTGTTGTTTTATCTGCAGCCTCGTTCTGAAAATGTACAATCTATCCTCGTATGGCATATACTCAAGCACTTAACCATGGGACTAGACAGATTGTTTGACTAGATGAAACCTTATATGAAAGAAATTCTGAAAACTAAAACTTTGCTAAAATAAAATTAGAGGAAGATGGCCAATGACATTCTCTATGTACCTGGGACATTTTGAACGACTGTCACTGTATTTGGACAGTAAAAATTATATCCAATTTCATCAGATGATTTCAATATGCTAATTCATAAAATAAAGTAAGTAATAAAATCATTCCATGAAAACAAAAGCAGAACACAACATTTAAAATATTTTACTAACTAATGGAAAATGAAAACGATGTGCAATGAGCAAATGGAAACATTCTGATTGCGTACTTTGGTGCACTATATACCAAAAATTATCTCTAGTCTAGATCCTTCCTAAAAGATTTCCAAAATTACTAATGATCTTATCAAAACTTCAAATCTTTCGAATGGGGAGAAGTCTTTTTTAACTGCTTCCCATTGCAAGGTACCTAAATTGTATGGTTTGCCCAAAATACATGAAACTAATATTCTGTTAAGACCCATAGTCAATACGATTGACAGTCCTTATTACAGATTGGCAAAATTTTGTGCTAACTATTTAAAACCTTATGGAGGAAAAACCAGTAGTTTCATTGGAATTCCTTAGACTTATTGACTTTATAAAAGGTTTAAGTATTTCAGAAAATTTTGACATGGTTCCTTTATKTATGAATGTACCTATACCTCAAACGATAGATATCATCAAATCCAAACTTAATAGAGATCCCCTAGGTGACACTATAGCAAGATTTTCTGGGCACTGTTTAAAACCAACTAATCCAGTTAATCGAAACTTCATATTAATAACTTTTGGTCGGTGTTTTATAGTGACAGCGATAAATGATTTCTGTTTACGAGGCACATGTGAAGTTGGAAGCAATGAATTTTGATGCATCAAATGCCCAAAAATATTGAACGAATGAAGAAAAAACAGATAGAAATCAAATCAGAAATCAGTTTCCAATACAAAAAGTGACACAACTGCGATTTGCCTTAAAATAAAGTAATAAGAATAAGCGAAAAAGATATCGATGACGTCTTTATAAACACTTACTACATGTAAAGGGAATTATCAACGAAGTTTACGGGGCATCCGCTCATGTATTTGAGATGAAGGTGTGGCATATCTCCCAGACTTACCCCACCAGGTCCTCAATATTTTATATACCTAATAATTCAATGACCACCATTCAAAACAACTAAACAAAGCAATCAACAGAAGCCAACAATTTTAGGAACTAAACTCTCTTCTTTAGCAACCATCGCCAAGTCATCACYCAAGTGGGGTAACAAAAAAAAACGATCTTCAAACCCGGGCAGTTCGAAAACAAATGAGCTACGCGCGCTTTGATCACACAACTGTTGATTGTGTTTTGTTTTCGATTTAAGCGGACTACGCGCGGACGTTTGGATGCCGCCGCGACGACTGACGACGCTCGTTTGAGTTAAGGTGGGACCATGACGGGCGACGTTGCCAAATAAAAGTGTCAAAATTCGCCGGGATGTAATTGCTAGCAAAGCTTGAACGGAAATGTCAAAGTAGAGGTCCGGTACGACAGACAACAGGTTTCTTTTTAAATTCAAATTGCATTGCATGATTAAAGGTAGTGATTAAATAGACTACACTGAGTGTGTTACTAACTTTTTCACGATATGTCAGTAAATAAATTTCACACAACAATTTATTTATAGTATACTAATTTACCCAATTTCCCTAAGCAAGTTCACTCTMAGTTCACGCTATTAAATTAAACGATATCAAAGCATATAAAMATAAACATAGCAATCTATTAGTGTAATCTATATMAAAATGAATTACTGTCAGTTTATTTATCATACATTCAAATAAACAAACTTCTCATAAACTCCCGACTCTACGGATTTTTCTGCAAATCAGGGAGCGCCGCCAACGTTGCGTGGGAGGCCCGATCCCGGTCCCGATCGTTACAATACACTGCAGCATCCAGTGACGTCACCTGGACTCATGACAACACTATGCCGGCCAGCACCGGGAAATTCACTTTCCACCGTGAGAAATTTTTCCAAAGGAAGGAAAGCTCGTTTGAATACATCGACGAAACCGCATCCTATAGGAATCTGCGGCGAGGGATGAAAGTTTGGTGAAGTCGGAGATAAAAGGGGCACACGGGGTGGGCTTAGCTCACATGCTTTGAATATTGGATAAGGGCGCGGGATTGTCGACAATGTCGAATAAATAATGGAGGCTGGATGGATGCGACAAGTCCCCGAAGGAAGATGGATTAAATTCACCAGATAAATTGTTGTCAGTTAACGGTTCGAATTGTTTAAAGTTGATCGATGACCCACAACTGGTTAGGGATTTCCTCTAMATAATGTAGACTCAAATGATCATAAAATAAAAAATAATGAACAATCAAGATTATAAAATTCTCGAACTAAGATCCCTACACTGATAAGAATGTAGAAAAGTGTCATACTTCACTGAAATAATGATCTATCTTTCCTATATTTCATTTCAAAGATAACTAAAGTCAAACAACTCGACAGGACTTATGTAGAGCATTTTTTCGCGATATGCGTCTGCTTCCAGAAAAAATTTATCAAACTACGTATCATTTGTCAGGGCAATAGTAATTCACAATCCAATAATAAAAGTCGGTTAGAATTGCACTTCTCAATAACTACACGATAAAAACAAATGATGGTCGCTCAGCGGCAATATGTATGCAATAACTCATCGTATTTTTTACACTTTTAAATTTTCAACTTGTATTTGACTTTTGGTTTAATAAAATAACACGTTCCTGTTTGTTAATAATTAAATTAATTGACGAAATAATTTTTAATAATATAGGTACTTAAGTGAATTCACTAGATGATTTTGTAATTTTTCATACACTTACATTACTTTAATTTTTAGACGAACCACAGGTAATCAAAAAAGTAGAATACCACTGACACAAAAGCCGTTAAGAGAATTGAAAAAGAGAATGAAAGATCCTTTAAAAATAACATCAGATGCTAAAAAATGACCTTAATTAACAGAAAGTGGAATAGCTAAATTACATGAGAAAGGTCTTAGTTATCGCAATAACAAAGTTCAGAACAACGTCGTGGAGTTTTTTTTCTGTGGGAGAAATAGAAGAAATTAAAAACGTTATAGACCGAATGTATGACAGAAATGAAATAACAATTATACAATTCACCGGAGTTGAATTTAATTAACAGCGGCCTCAATTCAAGTACAGCATCGTTGCTTTTAAAAAAATTGCGTTCGGATATATATAGATCCACTGCCTATTTACTTAGTAGGACACGAATGATGTCATTACCAAGGGGATTAAGATGCCAATTAAAAACAACTCCTTGAAGAGGAAAGCGACTAATACTTTGCTAATTTCAGATCAAACAGGTGAATTGGTGAGACCTATTGTTTCAGGTATTAACTCACCCACTTACCTGCTTTCGAAATGGTTGACCAAAGAGTTTAGTAGCTAATCTACACCTACAATAGATTCTTTTTAAATTAAGGACATTAAACTTGCAGAGGGTAAGTTACTTACTGGTATCATTTGATGTAACTTAATTATTCTCTAGTGAACTCTAGATGTACGATGAAATACCTTGATGTATCTACTGGTGGTTAACGACATTGGCAATATCAAACTGACCTCTTTATACATGTCCAAGAACTGTTTTCAAACTGACAATGCGTTTTTCCAACAACACGAAGAGAAAGCCATGGAAAACAGTTTTCCCCCTTTCTGCCAAACTTATTTATGGGTCGATTCGAACAGATTTTAAAAATAAAAGCCAGTATTTCCCTCGTGTATGGTTGCCAACTTTGCCACCAATAACTTTTTAGAAGTATTAAATTCCCGCTTCATAAGCATTTTTATTCAAATAGGTTTATAATGTATGGACCGCAACATTCTTATCAACATAAACTTTCTGTTTTGAACTAATTAATGGATTAGTCAATAATTTTGCATCATCAAAAGCTAAGTTTATAATGGGTATTCTGGAAGAAAGTGCTTGTGGTTCCATAAAAAAAACAAAAAACAGTAGATAACGTCGTATGCTCGTCTTAGTAATATCATGAAAAGAATGTAAATAAGGGAAAACTCATTAGTACACGCCTGAAGGGCTTTTTAAATTACATACAAATCTAGTAGAAAAAAATTCAATTCGTTCCTCTTTCCCAGAAAAAGGACATCCAGGAATGTTGTGTAATTACCGGTATGATTGCGTTCCTCCTGTTGCTTCGCAACGAATTTTCTCAGGTCCGTTAGACGCCCCAGTGCCCATTTCCATTTATCTTGTCTGTGTTCCGCCCACTCGCGTCTCAAGGGTATCCATTCTGATGGTAATTTAAGTTACCTCCGCATTATTATTTATAACAAGACGCCATTTACATTAATGTCCGCGTTTAGGTCCAAGGAAGGCGATATATTATACTCGCCGAAGTAACCCAGTCGATTAAATTATAGAATTAGCGAGCCAGACTTCGCGTTGGGGAGGAAAGCGACGTTTTTAGCGAAAAAAAGTTATGGCTAGAGGAAATTGCACTGGAGTGGATGTGTGAGGGACATGCTTTCTTCACCCGCGATCGATACCTTGCCAGTGGTGGTTCGTGGACCGCTACGGTCGGCAAAGGAAAACCTCACAGGTGTCCTACAAAATCACGAAATAGAACCTTAAAGTTGTTGTCACGCTGACAGTTTAAAATTGCTAAACCACTGGAGCAATGCACTACGGAGGAACAGTTTTTCCTTTCTTGCACAGTGACGGTATAATTTCCAGCTATAATACAGAATTTTTCATGTTTGTCACTCCGGCAAGTCCACTTCAGTAATGAAAATTCAGTGAAAGATATTATCACATTATGCATGATATTTTCAACTGGAGCACAAATACCTACATCCAAATTTGCTTCCTAAGGGAACTATGGTCCCTTAAAGATGCAACCTCAAACACCTCTCTGAAACTTCTCGGTATAATTAAATGAAATTACTTACATTTACTAAACTTCATGTGATACATAAGACAGTCGAAGAATAATTTAAAAATTTTATTTATAAATAAGTTAAAATGGAAGGTTGGGGATAAAAATCATTATAAAATATTAAATACACATCGTTATCATCCTTTGGTGGTAAGAAAGATCCCATCTCTTTACCACTTTCCCGTTCTTTATTGTACTTTTGATCGTATTTAACGCTTTATCTTTGTAGTTGCTGTTTTCTTTTATTACTTGTTTTTTTTTGTCAACATCCTCAGAAAGTGTACCACTAATCACTATCTTATACGGAACTACAAGCATAATCTCCAAAGCGAATTAAACTGAATTTTATCATGCATGGCATCAGTTTAATTAGTTTCTTACTTATTTTTTAGAGGTGAGATCGAGAGTATTTTGGACACTCTCCTCTATGAAGGAGGACCAAATAAAATACGTTTCCCTCCTGTACACCCGAGTCCGATTCAAAATCACCACCTCTAATTTATGACAGATATTCAACACCCTTTATGTGCGACCCTGCGCTCATTTGAACATTATCGTCGAGACGGTCTTATAGACCGTCGTTTTTCCACGTATGCGGATGCGAGTATAGATTTTTCACAGCACTCAAATATCCGCTGGAATGACGTGCATACAATAACACAATAGCGGCGGAGGCACGAATGCTAGGCAGTTCATTTGAAAACGACCTACGGGCACGTGGTTTTTGTATCGGGGCGTAATATTAGCATCGATCAATCAAAACCAGCAAACGCGGCAACGATTTTTCACCGACAGATAGAACGGACATAAAACCGACGCCCTATTGAAGTTTGGGAGTTTGTGGAGCACGAACTGATGGTTTCGATTTGTTTCAGTTCTGTGTTCAGTGATACGGTGAATAAATGTCATTTTGTATGTTACAAATCTCGGTAGTGAAATCGTGTTCGTTTTATTTTTTGTCACGGCGTCGGTCTCAATTAATTACAAATCCTTTTAACTTTTCGCCAACCTTTCATAACGTTAAGGGAAATTACATTCAAAAATAATAATATAATTATGCCAAATTCACAAAACATACAAAGGTAATATAACTACAGCCATAACTAGAGATATCTACCTTGAAAGATCTTTAGATCAAATCAGATGATAAAAAACAATAGTGTAATACCTAAATATTCTGCCCTTCCAAAAAAAATTTACGTTTTCAACCTATCATGTCTTCTACAGATGCACCAACACAAGGGTTATCAATTTTAGTTTTTTAAATATTATCTTTGAGCTATAATTATAATAACCCCTATTATATCAAGGACTCCTTTGAATTTTCAATAAAATATAGTAACTACTGCCTTCCAGATGGATATTGTTTAATCAGTTTAGATGTCGTTTCTCTTTTTACAAATATTTCCTTTAGATTTTTGCAAAAAAGTCATAACACAAAAATGGAATATTATAAAGAAACATTGTAATCTGACACTAGATATATTTTTAGAAATCATAAGTTTCATTTTTAATAATATAGTTTTCACTTTTAACAATGCCTTTTATAAACAAATTTTTGGTACTCCAATGGGTAGTAAAGTGTCTAATGATAGCACAGTATGTAATGGATGAAGTTGTATCAGCCTGTTTAGATAAATTAAGTTTTGAAGTTCCTTTTCTAGTGAAGTATATAAATGACATAGTTCTGGCAATACCTGCAGACAAACATGACGAATTACTAACAGTTTTTAATAAATATAACCATCACATGCAGTTCACTTTAGAAAAGGAAATTGACAATACTTTACTTTTTTTTAGACACATTGTTAATTAGAAATTATGAAAATGTTATTATAATGGACTGGTACGTTAAACCAACATCTTCAGGCAGATATCTAAATTTTTATTATTATCATAATTTTAGGCAAGAAATAATTTTGAAAAAACGACTGTTTCTGGAAATGGTACGTATTAATAAACAAACAAATAGCATTAATAAAAGAAGTGATATTAACAACTTATCAAAAATTTACACTTATTTACTCCATTTTAAAAATTTTCGTGGTTGATAATCACCGTCGTTGTGTCAACTTGCATGCTTCATGTCATCGACATTGATCAACTATAGGAGGATAAGTGGCAAGCAATAACATATTTTTCAAAATGCAGGACGTAAAATCATGATGTTTTCTAAATCTGTCGAACTAATTTGCTCTAAACTGGAAAATATGTACAGAACATGTCATGAAAGAAAAAATAAGAGAGCTGGACCATATTCTAGAGGACACGATGAAACCACTGCTTATTTCTGTCAACTTTCGACTTCTGTTCATAGGCGTAGCTAACATAATATTTTAAGGGGAGCTTAAAAGTCCCTCGAGTACAAATAATAATAATAATTATCTACAACAGGTAATTAAACATTAAATATTGAAGATGACCTTCTCAGTCAGTCAGTCAATACATATAAATAATTTTTTATATTTAAACCTTCAGAAATATTTTTAGGGGGCTATCGAGAAGTTTTGAATCCAAGACCCCCCTATCTACGTCCATGCTTCTGATACACATATTATAAAACCAATAGTTCCCTGGGAGATAGCTAAATAGAATTTTTTGTTGAAATTAATGTATCGCTAAATATTATGTGTTGTAATATTATAATTCCGAGATATTGTGTTAAAAACAATAGCTCAAAAAACAAAAAATAACCTTATTTAAAATAAATTTGAAAACTAAACTGTTGCAAACCCAAGTTCACTCATTCGTAACGATGTAACTGTAACTGCTGCTTTTACAGCTCAAATTCTTAGCAAATTAGCCACCGCCGAATATGTTCTCTCCCCTACAAAATCAATCAGAAAGACCGAACGGAAAATCTGAAAGGGCTAATGGCGTACACCGGAATCAATCACGCATCCAGGCAAGAGACCATGATCGGAAATAGAGGATATCGAGGTATTTTGCGCGAATTGAAAGTCCAGGATGGACTTCACAGAAATAGACCAATTGCTGTAGATTACGTGATGCGGAAAAGGCGGTGTACGTGCCGTTCTGGAAAACCTTTAGCTGAATTCAAAGAACGGAGTTTGTCAAAAAGGAAAAGAATTTACGGTGCATACTAAAGTGAACAGTGCCTTTCCACGATGATACCGAACGGACAACAGGAATTCAACGGCTCTTAGAAAATCTGCGAAATAAAAAAAATCGTTTTTCACATGATTATTGGAGTGGAGTAACGAGCAAAGTTTCAATCAACGTGTACATAACAGGAATTGAGACGAAACGAAAGGAAAGTTTGAACTAAAACTTTTGTAATTAACGTCGTGTAACGGAGCCGACTCGAGTCTTGTAATTAATTAATCGAATTCATGATTATCCACTTTATTTTTTAAGTATAAAGGGGTAATGTCACATATTTTACAGAAAAAGAATCTTGTTCAAGCTTAGCAAATGGCGTTTTCAAAAATGAATGTAGATATTTTATCGTATTTTGAATACTGGGTGCTAAAATATTTTCGAAAACATAAACTATAAGTGAACCACAATTCTCTGCTTCTCTTTTTCCTACTTTTCTGATCCTACTTCCGGACTCCATATTGTATTTTTAGGCTACAAGATAGAGGAAAAAATTACGATTAAAATGATGTTGCTCACATATGTCATCTAAATACATTTAACAGCAGAAATTATTAGGAAAGAGCAAATTGATTTAGTTGCTTTGGATAACAAAGCATAATATAAACGAACATAAAGCTAACGCTAACTATGATTTAAATTGAACAAACAATTTATTATTACTTTAGTATACTGTAGAAAATATAAAAATTAGGTAATCTGTTAATAAAATAATTATTGATTTGATGCGACCAAAACCGTCACCTTTCATAATTAAATATTAGCTTTGTGTCATAAGTGAAATTTATTCACAGCTATTTAGCTTCTAACTATGTCTGTGAAACGAAATAATTTTAAACACGCCATAATTATTATTAAGAAATGTTGCGAACAATTTATAGGCAAATAACATAAAAAAACAAGGCACACATGCATGCTAATACCTTAAGTATATCACGTATATATTTAATAAAATGCTTATATCCAAAAAGAACCGAAAGATATCACTAAATAGTTAGTAGCTACGTTATAAACCAAATAAAAACGATATCGCACTTCTTTAAAAAAATATACTTTCAAATTTGCACTCAAAGCAATTTCTTCTGAAATACGCTAAGTAACTAGCAGTACTGAAAACTACTATTAAAATATCCGCAAATTATGTGAAAAACCTAAAAGACTGTATTCTTTCAGTAAAATTAGTAGGACATCGTGTAACTACAATTTTTTCATACAAGCCTTATAGAATAAACTGAGCACCTATAAAGGGAGAGCATCGTTTTTTTTAGCATATTTACTGACGAAGTACGGCTACTGGCACTAAGAAGTTTTGCACTGATTATTTTTGACGTTTCTAAGAACCAATTTCTGTCAATTATATAATTTTGAACGAACCAAAACACAATTACAGTGGGAATTTTCACAAGAGCAACAACAAAAATTGCTGGCTTGACGTCTGTCATCAAACTTGACTAAAAATGAGTGGAACAAGATTTAATACGTCTCCACTTCTTCAAAAAACCCCATTCTTATAAAAAAGAATTGTACAGTTATTGACCGTTGATTACATATATTTTTTTTAAAGATATTAGATTTCATAGGTTCAACAAACCATAGAAATGGAGTTATTCTAAGTTAAACAGCAGTCTTGACTTCATAAATATAACTCTAATAATTGTAGGTAATCCTAAATATTACAAACTATTAATAATTACAATCTTGACAAATATCCAAATACATTTCAAAATTAAAAAAAAATCTGACAGCCAATAATATGAAATCTAGATATGACGAGAAAGTTAGAGAGTGCAAGTAGGAAGATATGATCACGAAAATGGTTTAAAATGGAAGAGATAGATAATTTTGGAAAGGCTATTAATATTATGGCATAAGATATAAGGAGTTTTATTTAGAAGATCGAAACCTAATATACGAGTTTTTGCTGTTTTAGGGTCTCTTTTACAGTACAGTAGTGAAAATTTCACAACAATCGCTCTTTCATATGTTCGATATAACTTTTTAAAACTTATGTATCGAGCAGATTTTTCCCATTAGGTATCCCCTGGTAGTAGGCACACACGGTCCCTACAAGCAAGACATAATTTGCACAATCGTCACAGGTTCAACTGTTCAGTAAGGACGTATTTTTTCAGATTCAACGATTCATTTTTAAATGACAATTCATATCACTATAATCGAAAAGGATTCGCTATACCATAAGAAGCCAGAACCAAGTTCGAGCAGAACAGATGACATGGAGTGCCATCCATTTGTCATTGGTTTGTTCATTTGCGCCGCCTGTCAATGTCACGCGTACTTGGGGGTTTTGTGGTGACATTGGGAATCGATTGACTGCCTAATACGTCTGGAGTGAGCTTCTCTGTGAGGCTTCTTTCGACATAAGGGGGATTAGTGGCAAAGTTATTCCTCTATTCTAAGCCAATTATTTGTAGTGTTTACTTACAGCGCAATATGCTCATTGTTGTACAATAAACCAAGCGTCGACAGAGTAAAGCATAAAATTCAAAATGAAATTGAAACTCAGTTCTTCTTAATAGAACTAACTATATGCATCTTTTGTGTCATTAAAGCCCTTATTATCTAAGAAACAGAATGACCATAAGTCATTTAAATTTCTCATGAATGATGATGATTTTCAATTATTTTCATTAGGTAGATCGAGGCTTCTTTTTCATTGCACAATCAAAGTGTAGGGTATATGCAGGACATTTGTTCTAACCTTCATTCGATATTCAGACCCGATGAGCCCGAACAGGGACGAAACTCGTATCGTGGGATCTGGATTAATTCGAACTAAAATAAATGGATAAATTTACGTAACCATCAATCGTAACGCCAGAAAATGAATCTTATCGACGATAACGAACACTCCGCATTATATTCACGACGAATCCAATTATAGCTCATCCTATCGACAGAGATATTTCCACACCATCGGACAGCCACTTTAAAAGCTCGCTTTCCTGAAAGAACTAACGAGAACACAAACAAGCGGTCGATCGCAACCTTCAATGGACACAGCTTTTATTGCGGCAGTTTTATTTCTAGACCTCATTCAGCTCCTCGCACTTCGAATGATTCAAGGTGAATCGCTGAAAGTTTATCATGTGGGCGAGCTTAAAGCTCGCGATCCTCTCCCGAAGGTAATACGAGACAAGGGCGACCCGATGCACAGGTCTACCGCACACCGCGATTATAGATACGATGATTACGGTATCGGGTCGTTGAACCTGATGAATGGGTACAACAGACAACTTTAAACGTGCAAATAATACCCCGGGGATGAAGTTTAGAACGTTTGACAGTGATCAATCGTGCTGTTGATTCTGCTTTGATCGTTATTAATTAATAAGCTACGAGGGCGGAATTAATTATGAAATATAATAGGTGTGGTTTTTCGAGAGTAATTTATGAAGTATCTGTAGAGATTCCCATGCGATTATCGATTTTTGCAAGCTTTCGTCCAGTTTCGTCAAAATTATGGTTAGATACAATATTCGAGAGATGCAAGCAACAAATGATTTTGAAAGTAATGTCTTAAATCAAAATGCAACATCTTAACAACATATCGGTATTCACTTTGCGAACTTAAGATCTTTTCAACATTTGGCGTAATACTGCCAGTTAAAGTTCGAGACTCGATTCGTTCTTTTTTTAACCCTTCCGCATGTACAAGTATATCACATTTATTCAAGAGACTCCGCATAACCTTTTACCGGAAAAATTTCAGAGCAAATTCAAAACCGCCCTCATTAGAAGCTCGTATATCCGAATACGTGATTTAAAATCGCGCGACGCGGATTTCCAGCATCGCCATTTAAAACAGAGACGCAATCTAAATCCAATTCATGCGCAATCTAGCACGCTTTGAGTCCGGGGCAGAAGGGAAACTCCCAAACTCCAGCGACCGCCAACTTTCGCAACAAAACGGCCAATCCGACCCCTCTCCTTCGCAATACAAACAAACAACCGAACTGCTGAAGCCAAACAGGCCGGCAAATTACAGTACACACGAAGAGAAAAAACAAACCGCCGCGGCCTACAGTGATAATCTGTAATTATTTCGAGGAAGCGGAAAAGAAAACAGAAGTCCGTCAATTTAAGTGATTTATGGTTGGCTGTCGTTATTATCTTCAAATTTGTTTTAATTTTATGCATGGTATAGGAGAATACAAGATGTGCTAGTGCTCAAGTGGGCGGAGTTGTATACAAAATCAAATGCTTCAAAAATTGGGGATTCCCGATTACAATGTCGTTTGTTTTGGACTAGTAATGTTGGCCTGAAATTAGAATAGATAGGTATTGGAAAATGTATTCCCAATGTGGTTTATTTCTTGAGAAATACAGAAAGAAATTCATTACTTGTCTCACTTGATTTCATTTGAAAGAGATTAGAAGAAAGAAGGTGCAAAATCTTGACACCTGAAGGAATTCATTCCCCAGTTCAAGAATTACAAATAATCTAAACGCCTGTGTCAAAAATGCTTCAAGAACATGTCATCCCTGTTAAGTTCAATTAATTGAGGAAATAGATGATGACTTCAACAGTTCAGTTTTCTGAATAGCCCTTAAACGTAGAAATGCCTTTTTAAATAAAATTGTTTTTGAGGCTACTGCACTAGATTATTGTTCAGTTAAGTGCGAGTCTCCATGATGGGTCGAATGCAAGCTTGCGTGGACAATAATGGACTACATTTTGAACATCTTTGGTAATGAAGGTTTTGTGCTTGTTTCGTATTGACCTATTACAAGGTCTGTTGGAATAATATGCGTCGCTGGCCATAAAAAACCACCTCTTTGTCTAAATAAAAAGTTCATCAGGAGTAGAACAACACACGTACCGAAAACGAACTACCGCGTCCACCGGTAACGATATCCGCGACGATCTAAAATTAGTTATCGCCGTCTCCGGTAGCGACGTTAAGCGGTTAATTCGTTCGGAAATAACACTTCGCGACGTGTTGGCTTCGACATCAACGGGCCCGCGGGCCTTTCGCTGGTATCGATCTACGCTGTTGCCGACGTTGCACGCTATAAATTTCAGCCGTTCGAAAACAACTTCATGAAAGCACCGTAATTAGCGGATTAACATCGAGTAATCCTCAGGGCATTCTTCGCAAACAAATATCAACAGCGCTGATTTAGATGCTAAAATTGTCCTAGTACAAACAATAACACCGTTTAAATTAAATAAAAAAATATTATTTTTACAGCGCAAAAATTAAAATCCCCCTGTAATGTATGTAATGATGCCCAGATGTTTAGGACAGATTTCTGTTAGGATGGGCCGTACTCGATTTTAAGATGAATTCAAATTATCTACTTGAACAGATTTACCCGGAACCTACTTTTAATTATGTTCCAAGCAAATATGCATAAAGAGCTTTAATTCATGGAAACCCACCGGCAAACTAAAATATCGTGAACCTATTTAATGTCTTCTAATTTCTTGTTGTATGATGTATCCGAACAGCAAAATCTCATTAAACGGAATCATAGTAATTTACTATTTGAAGCTAAACAAATAGTTTTAAATGTTTGTTTACTTCTTCAAATAAAGAAGAAATCAAAGATTTTTTTTATAAAAAATAACTTGTATTTTAAGGAATGTTGTACAACGAAACAACTCTTGAAAGTTCTAAACACAAAATGATCATAATTGGCTAAAGAGCATGGACACGCAGATTTACGGCTACCAGCGTATCAATTAATCCAATTGAAATAATAATAATAAGGACATTTAATGATAGCACCCTATAACCTTTCCAGCAAGAAGTTGCGAAAATCACAGCAAATAGTTGGTCTAACTGAACGACTGGTAGCGAATTAACTTAGTATATACATCARGCAAACTTTGCATTAGTGAATGACCCTCCATATTTGCCAGATTTCGCCCCCAGTGATTACAGGCTGTTCCCGAAATTAGAAAAAAACTTCCGTTGGAAAAACTTTTCCGGTAATGATGAAWCGATGGAAGCTGTCTAGAGCTGGTTTGCAGAGGTCGGACAAGTATTTTTTCCAGGGGTCTCTCGAGATGCTTGGGCACCAATGAAGCAAGTGCATACGTGTAAAGGGAGAGCCCTGTCCCATTTCAGTGGGCCCATCAACAGAATTATAAAAATCTTAAAAATTTTGAACAAAATCGCTTCTAGAAGTTACGACAATGAACTGTTCTCAACAATCAAAAATTGTATAGTAAAAACAATCAACCCTCGTAATTCCCCTTTCTGACGAATATTTGCAAATGCGAATTCTACGAAAGCTGGATAAAGCGTTCTCATTTTAGTTTATGCTCCAGCTTGTTCGAAGGAATGAAGCTTTCATCTCCAGCAGCAGTAGTTAATAATATTAATGAAGGTAAATAGATTGTTTCTTTCGCTTCCTCAGGAATGCTTTTATCGTTGTTTCGTGAGCTTCACAGTGGCTCTCCGACGGTCTAAGCAAAATTATAGAATTCATTACTAAAGCAAAATATGCAAAACACGTTTATTTTGAGCAATTACTTAGCTTCAGTTTGAAATGCTGTAATACTCCGAATCCAGCGACTTCCTTAGAACTTAAGGGGCTTACAGTATGTTAAACTGTCAAATTTACCTGATACTAATCAATATTATGTCTCCACTAGATTTAGAAGCTTGAACATTATATTCAATTTGAGAGTTGTGTAGAATTACGGTATTTATAAGTTACCAAGTTAACTAATGCTATGTAGATGACAGCTTGGTAACTTCCAAATCCAAACAAACAATATTTGTGTGTGCTTTGAGCACGCTCAAAATTTTCTGATTTCCACTTATTTTCATGGAACCATTGCTGTTGGTGCTAAAGCTGCAGACAAGCCAAGAAAAAACACTACAGAATTATGGGTCAATTATTGCATTACTGTCTAATGAATGCAGTAATAGTTAAATTTTCTACAGCCCTTTTGTACATCTCCATCCACGAATAAATATATTGTTCTTGCTTTGTGAAGAAACTTTGCGTCGGACAAAAAAAAACATGAAGGTGATTTTTGTTTGTTTTTTTGACACTATTTTGGATCAGTCTGTATAGAACGTCTTTTTGTAAAGCTGGATTCAGGTTACTAGCTGTAACAGAGCTGAATTTGATTCGTTAATGCGCAGTGAACAATAGGTTTATCCGTTTTACTAATCATATTTATTAAATTTGTTCAATTTTAACTGCCTTACAATAGTGTATTTGTTGCATTTTTACCTAACTAGTAACAAAAAAGATTGATCATTATTATCCTACAAGTGTACTTGTTAAAACTTAGTGAAATTACTTTCTGAAAACGCGAGAGCATCAAGACCTCTAAAACTGAAAAAATTACCATCATTACTGATGTAGATAACAAGCTAAAGCGACCATAAAAGACCGACAGATAAGCCAGTTGGAGATACATAAAACTAAAATTTAACGAGTTGTTCTTTTAGTATCACGTAATAGTTGACAATGTAACGCAAAAAACACAAAACAGGCAATTGTGGGAGAGTATAAAAGCGAAACCACCGTACACGCACCGAAAACAGAGCGCCTTCACCACACTTTCTGTAGAGAAAAAGAAAACGATTGCAACAATAGGGTCTTTATACACGCCCTTGGCAAGGTCATTTCTGCCGTTTTTCGTCCACAGATTTCTCATCTATTCCTTTTTTGCACGCCAAACGTTACAACGAAGCGAAAAATTAAACACCCCTTTTCCAAGGGAATCGATTTAGATTGCGCTTGGCAGTAAGTTTCGCAATAATACAAAAGTTTGCACTGTTATTTGTACAATATGTTGTGGACAAGAAACTATAGATGCATGAATAAAAACTCCGCTTGACTAGTAATCTGATGTTGGGGTGGAAATTTGGCAAAAAATATTTACATTTGTTTTGAACTTCACCCTTTCATTGTCAGTACGCGTTTGAGCTTTTCTTATGTTAAACGAGAAATAAAAATTGTTATTCTTATGTGCCGATTTCTATCAGTTTTGTATTTAAAATCATGCACACAATTCACATACTACTAATAAAAAATACTACACCCTCTATCGGTCGTGTCCGATTCTAATTTACTAAAGCTATCATTTTCCCTTTATTATTGTGCCGACCACGTAATCAATACTTAACTGCAGATAACCGACCTACATTATACTCATAACGAGTACCGCATCGACATTTTAATTTGGTCCCAGTAAT
This sequence comes from Rhyzopertha dominica, assembly GCA_025024175.1. NCBI lineage: Eukaryota > Metazoa > Arthropoda > Insecta > Coleoptera > Bostrichidae > Rhyzopertha > Rhyzopertha dominica. The sequence continues at coordinate 52,223,989 of QCXZ01000138.1, read as the reverse complement.
TAGCAGGAAGCCCATATGTGCTATTAATTCGGGTACTTTCTATGGAAGTTCACGAGATAATGAGCTTACACTTCAACTACAAAAGGCTTTTCTATGAACCAATCAATTAGTACGGGAACACTAAAAATAACACATTTTTGTTGGCAAGGGAGCCATCTCAGATCTCATTTTTTTCATAGCACACGTACTGTTTTGATATTAACAATTTAACACAAGAAAATATTGGCCCTCACTTGAGGTTAAATCAAAAGACTCGAGTCGCTACGAAACCACGAAAGTATTCATTTCTCCAATCGCCATGTAAAACAACTTAACAACTTGTAATATTTCAAAATCATCGATGGATATACAATCTTAGGTACTCCTCGCTGTATTCCACAAAACTCAGCCTGCATGTGAGCTTTATTTACGACGTAATTGAATGTCCTAGTGAAGCGAAGTTTATATCCCACATCGAAGCTTTCGAACCACATTTCATCGCTGTAACAGGCCAGTGGAGAGGGGTCGGTCTATCAAACGCGGTTGCACAACGCGAAATTGGTTTGTACAGGGAACGGTTTTACTATCGGTTAAAATGGAGGTCAATATTTCTGTACCCGGAGAGCTATCCATATCTAGATGACTGACATCACAATTTTATGGTTGGTACTAATTCGTAATAATTTTACATAAAAATATACTTAAAATACGCTTTGTTTGGAAAATAATCATCACATGCTTAGTTATTTTACTTTATCGAACAGCACTCTCAGAATACTGGTACAATTATTGTTAGTTGCTTCAAAGTCTTTGCAAATGCAACGCTAATAATTGTTCATTAGTTGACAAAGTTAAAACTTACCACAATAAGTAAAGTGATCAAAGTACTGTACTCACCTGCAATAAAAAAATACATATTATTACAAAAAATACACCGTATTACCTATTTATATATTTCGCAGCAACAAAAATGGCATAACAATTGTCATTGAGGCAGTCATGGTGGCATATTTTCACGGAACTATATGTATTTTGTGAATTTTCCATACTTTCTTAGTAGAATTTATTTTTTAAATCAGATTCATGTGTGTGGTCGAAATATTCGAAGCCAACCTTCTTGTTATACCGGAAAATATACATTAAAGCATATATGCGATTAGAAGCTTTTTTAAAGCAATTATCCAAAAGATTTGTTAAAAACAACACATCTTTTAGAAAAGATGTAGGTGTACATTATTATGACACAGTGGATAATATAATAAAACTTTCTTTATAGGTTGTCCTGGTAATAGGAGTTTTTGGAGCACTGAGAAGAGACGAGCTAGTAAAGTTAAACTATGGGTGACATAGATGTCAGAGGAGTGGTTGTTATGGTTTAAATTCCTGACACAAAAAGTATGGCCTCGAAAAAACAAAATAATGATAAAAATGCTGAAGCTTCCAAATCGAATAAAAACATAAGCGAGATATTTTACTTGGCTCAAAATGAAAGTGAAGCGTCTATTTCGGTTTTATATACCTGTATATCATCAATGTTTTAAAAATAATCTTGCTATGCCAAATTAAACAAATGTTTTGATTAAATAAAATTATGTCGAATTGCAAGCACTTAAAATATTAATCAGAAAACGTGCTGTAAATCGTAATGGGCTTCATAATAAATCGTATCAAAGGTAAAAACAACAAAAGATGAACAATTTTTATGCAGAAACATTCGCATTATATCCATTTTCATACTTGCGAATAGTAAATAAATGTATAGAATACCGTATACAATAAATAAACTTTCTATTTGTAACAAAAGCTTTTTCATTTAATACCGTAACCTTTTAGCTTGTTATCTCTTCCAGAATTCGTATAAAATACGCAACTATAATACAAAACTAAACCTGGCTTATGTCCAATTTCTTAATAAAAAACGTATATTGTAAATAAATAATTACTATTATATTACAATCCAGATGTATAGTAATGTTATTGCTTAATAAGTTTAAGAACTTCAGTTTTCTAAAGCAAACTTATGCTAGAGATTACTTGGATTGAACACGAACGATTTATCACGTTTTACATGGAAATATTGTAGAGAATTGCAATTTTTAAAGTCCTTGAACTTCGTATCATGTCGTAAATTACGGTTCCATAAATTTAATTTCAAGCAAATTTACGCATTATATTTACCGCACTGCATCGCGCTTATAATGTCTCGTTCATGAAAATTAATGTTACCACCAGGGCGAAATATAAAACACCGAAGGGTACCAATCGGGACCTACCGACAATGTTGCAGCCGACTATTATGAAAATTACTATTTTAGGGTGTGCAGTCATGTTCGACAAAACCACTTAAATAAAGGGTGGCTTCCAAGATATTGGAGATACTTGGTATGTATGATTCTAATCGATTTTTTGCATTCGTGAGGAATTCTTGAAATATTATGGTTTGAAGTTAAATAAATTACTATAGGACTTAAAAAAATGTGGTTGATAACGATTGTGCAATTATTAAAGTTGCTCAATGTAAAAAGAACATAATCGACTACCTAGATATACTAGTTGTGAAGGTCCGCAAAGATTAACTCTTTGAGGAAAACACTGTCATCACTGGCCACGAATCTAATTCTGACCTTTTACCCAACGAACATATCCAGGACATTATGGGAGAGAGATTGAGAAGTTTACGTTTGTTCACTATGAGCGGTCATAATATTAGCTATAGAACGAGAATCCTGTTTCGTTCGATTAATTATAGTTTCCGAACTGTTCTTAATAATTTAATAACTATTTACACTAGTTTGAGTTGTAAATGCAACTGTTAATTGCCGATTGACGTCACAGCAACCAACAAGTTTTAATTACAAGCTCAAATTCCACGTATTTCCAGTTTTTAGGTTGGCATCCATACAGTTCAGTTCCCAATAATTTCAATAAACCAAATCGTAGAAGCAATCGCTACACTCGAACAACTACCTAACGAGGTAGAACGATTTTCTGATTTAGAAAGAGCGGTTCACTTGCTTATATTGAATTCATTTTAACTGTAAGTCCAGTGCGGGGTATGTAATTTCCTTTTCCCAGAACGAAAGCTTTCCGAATGTGAGGGAGAACTACTTTACTTATTTGTGTTGTGAGGAATATCTTAGACAAATCAGAAACAGAGTAATTAAAGAACTTTACACGTACTACGTTTATAACATTTTCCATTACTTTGGTGGAAAGATTTGGAATTGATTAGGGAAATGTGTACAAGCATGCAAGGACGGCTAGCTATAAGGAAAATCAAAATTAAATTTAATGTTTACTTGCTTTGAGTGTTTTATATTTAATCTAGTGCACTTATGGGTAATCCGCAAAATGTTTCTAAACGGTCTTTTAAATTTTATAATACTTTATGATCATTATTTGACTGGACAGACCCTAAAGACATCATTTTTCAATGAACGAGATCCGACACGGAGTTGAAAGAAKTCCAGAAAATGCATTKTATTTACCCCTAGGCCCATGCCCAATTTTAGAAAAATCGGTCAAAGAGAACCTGAAATATCCTGCTGGTTCCATATTTTGCAGCGACCCTGTATGCCCCAGTGTGGCCCAGTATGTTAATGCAAATATTTGAACAAATCATTTTAGATATACTTAAACGATAAAAAAATGACAAAACAATGACAAATAATGAACGAAATAAATAAATTATGGTGGGGTGCATGAACAAATAGTATATTGTCTTACAAGTAAAGAAAAACCCACTTTTCTTACGCATGAAACGGATATTTTTTCAAATTGTTTTTCTATTGCCAAAGTAATATGTGTCAAGTTTGTGTAGACTTGTCGACATATAAACAATTTACAATAGTAAATGAATAATTTGTGATGAAGCCATAGATAAAGACAAGACAAATAGATTTGAATATCTCAGTGGTGGGGGGTGACCATACGGATTAGTTTGGCCTAGTGACTTGGCCCTAGCATCTGCTTACAATACAGTGATTTTATAAAGTCAATGTGCTTGTATTTACAGTAGTCCGTTTTGTTATTTGACAGTAGCATCAGGACCAGTTTGTCAAAAATGTATATTAGCACCTAAATATTTCAAATTTTGATATATTGATAACGATCGCATTTAGCTTGTATAAGATATTTTTCAACTGCTGGATGTGTAAACAATTAGTAGTTACAATTCATTTCTACTACATAGCAAGTTTTGCCAGTTGCGGGTGAGGAGGTGAGTTCTATTAATTTTTATAGAAATATATCTCAATAAAACGCGTGGAGGTTACTGTATAGACTTGTTTCTCAATAAAGTAGTTCACACTTTAAGTGATGTAAGGTACACTTGGTGCTTCAAAAGCTTATTATGAATTCTTAATATGTTTAAATGTTCGGCTTCTCTCTCAAGAGTTAAAAAAATGTTAATGTTTAATAGCGAGCCGCTGTCTAACTGGTCATTGCAAATTTTTTTTAGTCATTTACAGCTTGAAGCAATGTAATTTTATCCATCCAGATGCAAATTGGCTCATTTAAATATTTGTAAGGGCAGTAGAATCCTAGTAAATAGTAGTGTCCTGATGACATACATTATTGGGGCCGAAAAGTAATTTATTATATCTGAGTGATACTTTTAATCCACGTGCATTGTACTATCACAGCAGCAGCACTCGTGTGAAGATTTTTAATAGGTTGTTTTACTTCTAGTTAGTGGACAAGGACGTACACACATCAATCTCCAAAAAATATCTCATACAAAAATCAACATTAACTTGACGACAATTCAAGATACTTTTATCGAATGATAGATCATACAGTATACCCGCAATTTTTATTAATAACAAAACTTAGGACTTTTAAGAGAAATCAGTGTTTACCATTAAATTTTAAGGTATAATAAAATACAATGTTGCTTGTAGTATTAGCCAAATTATCGGTATATTAATTACCTACCAAATAGGTCCCTTTGGGCACCACTCTTTATTTATCACATACTATAATAAAATATAATAATATAGGCCATTTGGAAATATTTTTATTTAATATGAAGGTCTGTTTAAAAACGCATACTTGTTTCAGATGTACCAAATATGACAAGCGCATTAAACTACAAAATAGTTTGGATAAAAAGATAGCTTAAAAACACCTTTTTGTTATACTGTGTAAAAATACATCAACAGCTAACATCTAAAGATTGTCAATAACCATGACATCATTATTTTGATACAAAATAATATGCGCCTCCACGGAAAGTCATGCACCTGTGTTATTCACCCAACGATAGCAATTTATTTACAAACCGAAGCCGTCCTCATAAAACTCCACGCCAGTAAACATTCGTGAAGTTGAGTGCGTGCACGTTTAAACTTCCCAGATTTAAAGGCCTCACCCATTTACCTCCCAGGTAAGCGTTGAATGAAAACAAAACCGCCTCCGCCAACAGCAAAACTAGACCGGTGGCCGAGGTCTTATACATACGCGGTGCTTTTTGCTCTCATTCACGTTAATTACGCTTCCCAGAGGCGGGAGTAACGATGTTTTAAAAATGTCACCATTAGCGCACGACACGCTTTTAAACACACGTACCTCATTTTTAATTAGGTAATGTCGCGTAACAGTGCTGGTAGCGCCAACCTGTATACCCAGTTTAGCGGTATGCGCTTTACAGCTGCTCGAAACTGGGTCCTGCGGTACATTTAAAAAGTATTTAGAAGCTAGAAATGCATTATCTTTGCTTTTTGTACCACAACAATTCAGCAAAGCCTCATAGGAAAAATCTGCAGTGTTGGCTTCAAAGCAGTTCAACATATTCCTCTTTTTAAAAAAAAAATGGGAACAAAAATTGCCTACCACATGGAAAACATACAAAATCCACATGAAATCACAAATCTTGAAATTGATCAGGTCAGTTAGAGCGGGGATGTCGATCACTGTCGGCAGACGCTTAACAGCATGATTCTTCTACAGCCTTCGAAATTTCTGACAACAATTAAGCTAAAAAATGAAGCGTGCAAAAAATGCTCGCAATTTGAAAGTTCAGGTATGTCAACTGCGTTACCACCACAATAAATACAATAAAGAAAGTATATGTCAAGCATCAATTTACTATAAATCGGTATAACACACAAGACATATGGATCCTGATTGCTCCAACGAAACTTACACATTGAAACTTAAAGATGCTAAAGCTGGGATGCACTTACATACTAAGACGAATTAAAAATTGTTAATAGATGGCCATATGCATGGCATATGGAAGAGATCTATATTCAACCCTTTACCAGAGATAACATATCAAACAAGTCTCAATAAAAGTGTTAAAAGTGAGAAACTAGCATGCATGCCATTTGGAATAAAATTCTATTTCACCAGCTGTTTAATAAGAGTTCTGCGAAAACAATAGTACAGCAGGATCGTTAAAAACAGTGACCACCCCCTCAGAAGTTTCTTGATAGTTTTACTATCAAAACTGAAATATTGTGGTGCTCATAAACTTACTATTATTTGGTTCAACACCTTGCTAATCGATTACAGCAAATAAACATAAAAACAAGAGGAACTAATTTTCTATAATTTCTGATAAAAATCTAAGGGCTTCCAAAGATCTGGAATTCTAAGAAAAATTTTGTTAAAAAAGAATACAGTGAGATTAGTTGACTTCAGCAATTACAAAGCCGTTGGTACCAATTGGATCATCCGATCTCATACCCTTAGAATATTTTTATGGGGCAAGAAACATCAGGAAACTACAAAGAATTGCTTCATTCGAATACGAATGAGAGGGCTACAATGAGTGGCCTGAATACCCAAGTTTTGAAATGTCCTCAACGTAAGGGACAACATTTTCCACAATTCAAATATTTTAAAAATTACATTTATCCTTTTTTTTAATTCAATAACGTTTTCAGAATAAAATAAACAATTTTAAATAATATTTTATGAACTCAAGAACATCATACAACACGACTTAGATCTATCTGGCTTCCATTATATACCAAGTTAGGCGACGTGTATACAGGTTCCCCGCAGCGCAAGTGGTTAATACCGTTAAGTGCCACTAGATGGCATCCACATTATAATTCTCGTATATTTACCTTGTTTAATTTGAACCAAATTTTAATGGTCTGTTGTGACAGAAAAGCTAAACACAAATTTAATACAAAAACATTCAAACGTTTTCTCGTCTTAGTGTTGTTACTTTTGAGATTCAGTGTAGAATGCAAAATATTATATCAACGAAATTTAAATCAATTTTAGATCACTTTTCAGCTTGACACTTTACCGAAACTCTGGAACAATCTATAAAATATGAAATTGAAAATCCGCCTGGATTACGTTAGCGTCGTTTTCGCCCGTTCCCCTACTCATCTAAATCTACGTCAAGAACACTTTCCGAAGTCTACGATGCAATTATTTACTAGTAAATAACCCTTTTCTACCGCACGACGAGAGATGGTCTCCCGTCCCGCTGAAATCCGAAACGGCCCCAAAAAAACGCTCTCTCGTTCGAGGGAAAAATCGATCTAGCCCTGAATTTCCTCCGAAGCAAACGTATCGCGTTTCCAGCTGGGAAGGCACCGCATGCTTCGCCGGCGTCATAATGGGAAACAATCGATTCTGCTTTTGTTTAAAAACGAGCGATGCGCGACCCCATGAACAACGGGGAGACGTACCGAAGTCATTAGGTGGTGTGTGTAAGACACGTAAAAGTTTAATGGCATAATCGATAGCCATTTGCAGCACAAGTCGGGAAGCGTTTTTCTCGATTTGCCTCTAATGCAATTTGTGGAGGTCACATTTATTGACCTGGTTAATTGCTAATGATTGGAGGGAATTAACATCGACGTCGCTGGTCGCGCCACGGGTTTTGCACTTGTTTTCGTTCAAAATGGTAAAAGTTGGTGGCTATGCAAGCTATTTTGTTGCTTAAATAACAACTCATTTAAGAGAAAAATTCAACTGCTCGTTCAACAAAAAATGGTAACAAGCCCACTTCTGCAAATAAACCACAAAGAAATAATCAAAAGTTTAAAAAATATAAAAAGAGGAATGTTTCCGCAAGGTAACCATTTCGGAGATATAAAAATTTTCATTTTGCTTAAAGCTGTTGTCATGGTTAATGGGTTGATTTTAGCTTAATATTAAGAATGGGAACCCCCAAGGGTTGTTTCTTTGTATAACATCCCTCAAAATATAAGTAATGTTTTAAAAGAGTTGAGACGCATTATCTAATGTAATTACTGCATTGGTCGGAAGCTTTGACAGCCAATTTTCAAAAACTTCATCTGTCATACTTTCATGGTAATCTACCCGTGCGTCCTTAATGTTTTTAGCAGATAGAAATAATGCATCTTCCACCCATGCAGTTTTACATCCCGCATGTAGAATAATTATTCCTTTACCATGTGGCGCCGGTACATTCAACAAGCATTTGTTGTTTTTTGACAGTGTTATAAGACTGGCCTATCTTTATCTTGAAATTTGTTAATTTGGTTTAAGTAATTCCATAAGCGCTTGGCGTTTATCAATTTTTAGCTCAGTTATAATTGTCTTGTGTAATTTCTCAATTGTCCATACAAAATTATTTTTGTATGCTTCATAAATCATAGGTTGTATTAAATTTGCGTGATCCTCTTTGAAACCAATATCTTTTCGCACTTTTCTGTCCTGAATTCCATTTACAGGTATATTTTTCTCATAGTTGATACTACTGGTTATTGCGATGGCCCCACTTTCTCCCCCAGCATTTTTGATGTATTCATAAACATTCAAAACTACTTATTTGTTTAGTTTCTGGTGATAACTAATTAATTAATGTGATATTCGTTTTCTTGAACCTATTCATTCACTATTTAACAAAATGTGATCTCTAATTTAACAAAAGATTTTTTGACGTAATCCAATTTTATGTTCTCCTGTATTGTTTGAAGTTTATTTAATGAAATAATGCAACTATATCGAGTTAAACATGTGAGGCAGTGTGCAGATTTATAAACAATTGAAACCTACTATACCATACTATACTACACTATTATGAAAAGTAGGTGTTTCTCTGAACAGAGTTACATTCATCGCATCATTTGAAGATATAAAGCCCACTTTCTCCCTCTTGTTTCAAAATAATCTAGCCAAAGATTAGACTAGAGGAATTTTTGCTCAAATTTTGTTAGCGTAATCGGTGAAGATACAAACTGCTACTATCGGGTGTGAAATACGAAGCATATTTCTGAGCTAAGATCTTAAAAGTAATTTTTATACGTACTAGGAAGAGACTATATCAACTATACCTCCACTTTTTTTTCTATACCGCTTCTGAGGTATTTTAAGGATCCAATGTGGCACCGCCTTTCCTTCTTATGTTTTCAGTGGCTTATTACAAAACTTATTTAAATATTTGGATTTAATGATTATCGATGACAAATATCCAAAGGAATATTCTTTCATCTTTGCTAACTCCATGCTCATCTTTTGTATACATTAAAGTTCGATAGAAACTAGTCATCCCAAATTGCAGTAAAATTTTTGCTTAAACCTTCAAATAATCAGTTGACTAAAGTTAGCTTTCTCAAAAAATCTTGTGCCATTATTTGAGTTTATATTTGCAATGTGTTCTTTAACTACATGTATTATGAATGGCTCTGTTTGATTGTCTGATGTACATGTATAACATCACAAGTCCAGAATATTAGAATACAATTCTTTTTTCCGTGTAGTGGCTGTCACATATCCAGTCCAAAACAATAAATTCTTCATAATTTAGTTGGCTTCTCTTCAAAATTCAACCCAAAATTTCGAGTTAAAGATCACAATGGCAGTACAGTGTTTTGCTGGTAGAATATACCATTAAACTTAAAATAACTTTAATCTATTCATATTCCCACAATACTTGGTAGCTCAGTTTTCTTGTGTTTGATAGGAAGTAGTTATTGATTTTATTTTTGAGAAATGCTACAAGCTAATTTAGCGGATGGAACTGAAGAGATTATGAACAGTAAAGAACACAAGAAGATTGTTATTTGATATTGATCATTCTTTTACCTTGTTCTCTAAACGTACGGAATTTTTTTTTGACAATTTGTGTAATTTATACAATAGAGCATTAACGTAGTGAAAGTCGTTTTTGTTTCAATTTATCTGATATTATATGTGCACATCTGTATTTTGCACTTCTTGTATCTTCACTTGTTACTTTATCTAACGATAATTTTGTATCGATTTCTAATATTTCAAATTATTTCCTTTTACGTGATCTTATTTCACTTATTTCCTGGGAATCATTAAACTACACAATCAATGCCCCTGTTATCACGCTGTCTAACTAGATCATGCCAAGCTACAGGTATTTCATAAAATACGATCATTCCTCTTAATTAGATTACGCAAATAGCAGTCCGTGGACATTAACGTCAGATCCAGCCCGACTAGCAACTGCCTTTATTAATTAACCGTTCATTGAACGCCATCTTTACAAAACTGTGCAGACGTCTGATTAGCGTACAAATTGTGATTAAGACGTCACCACTTCAGCAAATCAACTTGCAAGATCAGCTGCTGTCAAAGCTCGCTAGTTAATTACTGAATCAAGTTTACAGTTACGCTTAATGTAGAGCGTGCAAATCGATTGATAATGTGTGGTGACATCTCATCCTAGCGTTGACATTCCATCGGACCTGCTCTTGTATCTATCGCGTGCCTATGTATCTAATTACTTGTTGGATTGGATGATTGGCATGCTGATGTAATAATACGCTTAGTTTGCGGTATAGTTCGATTTAAAATATGGGTGTGCCGTTCCGCTTTGCTAATATTTCAGGCTGAAACTGGGATCGTATAGTTTGAAAACTAATTTCAGATGCTGTAGTATTTCCTTGAGTTCTGTCTCTAAGGAGCAGACCACAAAGTAACAGAAGGCTTCTGCATCATTTATAGCTTTGTTTATTCCCTACCTACCTACCTTCTCAAAACTTTACCTTTTAAATACTCCAGTTAGTTTATTTAGAAACAGCTCCTTTTCGGGACTGATGTTAAAATGGTGAAAATCTCCCACAGAAGATACACTCAGCGGCACAAAAAACGATCCAGATGTATTTTTAATATATTTGTTTCTGTTGGAAACGCATCGTGTCGCTATTAATAATACTAATTGCCTTTGTTCTTAACGTATGAAACTGTTTAACCAAGAAAGTAAAAAGAGAAACAAGCAGAAATCGTGTTTAAAATCGTTTTCTTTTTTTTGTCTCTGCTGTTTAAWTAAATTCAGTATATGGCTTCATGATGGTGTTTAATTTATGAAAAATGCAGGTAATCTTCATCAGAAATATAAATTTTGCACAAAAAGAGCATGGATCGTTTTTTTTTGCCGCTGAGTGTATGTGCTTTAATTCTTTCAGGTACAGCGTCTTAATATGTCTCTCAATTTATAAATAAAATTACGTTTTTAATTCAAATATTAAAAAAGATGCGTTTTTGACAAAATTTTGAACATTGAACAAATATGTAATTTTATTTCCAGATCGGAAAACGCCCTGAAGAAATCTACGAATGCTAAAATTAGTTTTCAAAGTCTGCTAGCTTTAGCGATTTTTTTAAAGGTAATGAATCGATTCAATAACGAGGAATGGTGTCTCAAAAGTTAATGACATGGTTCAAGCAAAAAGAATGATACAACAAGGTACGAGAGATTCAAGGTGCCAGCAATCAATAGGCACCGATCGTGTTATATTATTCGACCAAAATGATAATTGAAAACGACTTACCACACTACGTAAAGGGTTCAAAGTACTGTACTCACCTGAAAAAAAAAGATACATATTAGTAATAAAGAACATCCAGCAGTTATAGTTCAAATAATATAATCATGTATCTGCTTATTTACTGATCTAAGTGTCATTTTTTATTCATAAAGTTGTCCTTAACATCGAATATATAGATCATAGGGGTCGATGTCTTCAAGATTTCAGACAATTTTGAAAAATGTGCAGTTTCCAGAAATAAACGTAGGTAAATTCTATGAATGTCTTCATACCTCTTTTAGATTTTTCAGGTAATAAGTCCACAGAGGGTTGCTCTGCTTGATTTCTTATCTCTGGTAAGTATTTGGAACATACTAGTCACATTCTGAATGAAAAATCATAGCGAAACCGCAAATAAAGCATAAAGAATCATGCTAAGTATAAAGTTACACATACCTTCGCAACGTATCTAATGGCTAATATTTAAAACAGAAAATCCGCTCAAAGAAAAAAAACACGACTTACTATTAGATACATCAAATGGCTGTCGCTCCTACTCACTTTGCCGTAAACAGATATTCAATTTCAAAAACGACCTTCTGTTGACAATTACCATAATGGTCCGGATCAATTTTACGACCGGTGCTTTTTGCAGCGAATGGTTTCATTGTACGTGTAGGTCTTATCGTTTGCCACTCCKAGGAAAGCTATTTCAGTCGGTGCACTTGTCGGTTTCGTGACAATATTCCATGYAAGGAGTTTCAGTGTACGCCTGAAATCATTGATTGCTCACCGACGGACGTCATTGTAGTCGACCAGATGGATTGGACGGCGCAAAGCGTGGATTTATTAAGTCCTTTAAAGGCAGGTAATGTGATCGTGTTTGAACGACTTCTCTTGCAATCAAAACATGGATTCGTCATTGTTTTGTAAACTGTTGGTGGTAATTCATATTTGGTCTACAAACATCGTAACTAACTGAACTGCGTTTGCACGTACAAGGCTGATAATTATGAGGCATTGAAAGAATAGGTTTTCAAGGTTTTTTTAACGTATAAATCTGGTGTAAAGCACGAAAAATGATATCTCCTGATTTTTTCAATTACGGTACGATAAAGTTCGAGCGCCTAATTCGGCTCTTAAAACAGGCCGTGACGTCAAAATACACTAAGTGCCGTCTTGTTCTACGAACGCTCAATGTCATACTGCATCAAACATCGCTGTCAGAAACGTGTAAATAGAGAGAGAAATTCACTTCGAGGGAATAAATAGACGAGTTTCCAATATCGAATGAATCAAGGTATTAAATTTTTTCGTCAATACGAAGGTTACAACGCTTTTTTTAATACAAAGCAGTAAACTCAATTTTCAAAAAATGCTTTGATGTTGACCACGTATTGTAGTCAGTCTCCGCACAAATTAATCAACAATCCATGGAATGAACGTCAAACGTGTTAATTTATTTTATGCTACATTAAACACTGGTAAATATGTACGGTGTATACAAAATACTGTGGTAGTGTAGCGATCCCGAAATATTTATTCATCGTAATATCGGCAAATAACGGAGTATATTTTAAAATACGTAAACAACCGGAGCACATATCTGTGTTGTGAATGGTTAACTGATTATTGGAAATTGACGCACGAAATATAATATTCTACAAAAACAGGTAAACTGAATTTTCAGTGCTATCCAACAATTATAAAAATATTAAATATAACAAAGAATTGCATTAATACACAATTTGAAAGTTATATAATAAACTAGAATCCAAGTTAATCACTATTCGCTAGCACCTGGTCGAAAATGAAGTTTTAGCATAAGAAAATGTTAGAAGACAGAAGCTCAGTTATGGTCTCCCTTCTTTAAAATGTACTTAAAATAAGTACCAACATAACCATATCAGTTGTGAAATAAAAAAGTAATTCAGATTATTAAAAAAAAAACACACTAAATGCGTTATCTTCAACCTTTCATAAAAATGGTATTAGAACTATTGTTTTAAAAATCATTTATATTGCCATGAAAAGAAACACCATTCTCTGCAGCAAAACTGTTAATTGTCGTACTGGCCAATAATGCGCACTGCACCATTTAAACCATATCCACATTTTCCAGCATCGTCTTCAATTTCATAAGAATTTTCCTTGGACCTTGCAGAACTCAAGTCTGATAGACGCCCAGCTGTCACACAATGGAGCTCCACTTCCGCTTCGTCGTTTCAATTTCCTCCTCCTCGTCTGTACAATGTATATAACGAAGAGACGGTTGTGAAGGGTCCATTTGTTAGAAGGAATTAAGTCGAAAGGACAATTTCGCTTGTATATACAGGAATGTCATGTAAAGCACATAAATCTACAATTGCTCGAAAAATTATTGCTCCCCTTTAGCGAAATCTGAAAATAATGAAGCAATATCGATTGAGATATGAAATGTTTCTCTATCTGTATTGATTTCGTCTAGGTATCGACAGCTAAGGTCATTAGCCTCCTGAATATTACGGTTACCATTATGACTCGATTCGCATGTCTCTGTTAACTATTTCCTTGTCCGTATCGTTTTCAAGTTTCCCGGTAGTCAAAACGTAATTATTTAACTACACCACTGGCATTTTTTATTTATTAATCATTACAAAATAATAATAATATAAAATACATTTAAAAACCGAGGTACTAATCAAACAACCAGAACAAAAATAGACCGGGGCAAAAATGTGTGTGAATTTTCTTTAAAAATATTTAAAAGAGAGCAAAATATTACCCACCAATAATTATTTATATGAACTTAAATGGGTTTGAAGGTATGTACCTTGCGTTAATTTACCTTAAAGTGGTCTAGCAAGAAATTTCAAACAACGCGAGGAAATAAACACAGCAAAAATTAGATTTGGTGTATCAAAGATTACGATTTCAAGAACAATTTACCGAAATCATGTGGTGTTCTGCAAAAGAACAAAGACACCAACATATACTTTGACCCAATTTAAAAGGATTCCCATATGTATGTTGTTGGCTAGGACGAATTCATTTTGTCGATAAATTGATTCATTCAGAAATGAAAGGAACCCATAGTTTTTAAACAGGCGACATAGACAGTGTTAGATTTAAAAGTAAACCCAAATTTGATGGCAAAATTTTAGTATGGTGTGTTCTCTGAAGCCAGATATATCTCACAACCCAACGCTGACGATCTTCGCGAAGAAGAAATGGAACTCAACTAGTAGAAGATTTTTATCAATATTGAATACAAGGGTTGGGAAAAAAGTGACCCTGTTGTTGTTCAGACGATGTCGGGGCGAGTTATGTAAAGAGCTTCATTTAGCATACCAGAAGAAAAAGTGAAGACTAAAAAGTATATACAGGGTGATTTTTTGAAAACTTCACACCTTAAATAACTTTAAATATAGCAAAAATTTAAAAATTTGCAAAAACAGGTAAACTTTTGTTTGCAGGGGACAACTTTTGAGATAAGTTTTTAATGGATAGCGCTTACTCTCTGAGCAGGGTAGACACCCCTTTAAAAATTTTAAATGGAACTATCCATCTTGTGATACATCATTTGAAAGCCTATTTCACAAAGAGTCTGGCCATGTAATTAGTTTTACCACGTTTAACTTATTGACGGGGTAATAGATTAATAGTGCCTACGAAGCAGGTTGCTTATTAAATTGAATATTTTGGACTCTTTTCAACAAAATGTATTTTATTTTAGAGCGGAAATAAAATTTGTCCTTACGAGAACCCAAAATTTAAACAAACAACTTGTGAAAAATATGACACTTAAAAAAAAACTCCCAGAATACTTAAAATTTTCTTTTAACATTCAAGTATTTATTATGTAATCTTTTAGAAAGTCCATGTCCACGAAAAAGAAAAATTATTTATTTGTAACTCCAAAAACAGTGTGAACAAAACCATAAAAATTCAAACCTTACAATAGATTCTCAAAATGTGCACCACCTCTTTCCATACAATAATACAGACGGTTCTCGAACTCCTGCTGCACTTTTCGGAAAGTTTCAGGTGGAATCTCCTGCACTCGTTAATAATTCTTTCTCGCAGATCGTCCAATGACCCCATAGAGAGAAATCTAAAGCAGTCAAATCGGGTGATCGTGGCGGCCATTCAATTGTTCCACGCCTACCAATCCAGTGAAGAGGAAATCTATGATTTAACCAATTTCGCACATTAATGGCGTAATGCGGTGGGGCTCCATCATGTTGGTAAAACAATTCGTATTCATCCAACATTGGATTTCCTTCAGTTTCACGTTGGTTTTCTAATTGCTCTGTGATTAAAGGATCAATAACGTTATCAAGTAATTCTAAATACATTCCCCCATTTAGCGTCCCATCAATGAAAATTGGACCTACAATTGCGTTGCCAAGTATTCCAGCCCAGACGTTCAGCTTCTGAGGAACTCGTGTATGACCTTCTCGAAAAATATAAGGATTTTCGTCACTCCAGTACCTGACGTTATGTTTATTTACAGAGCCGTTAAAAAAAATTGCATTCATCACTGAAGCAGATATTTTTTATTAGATTTGGATTTACTATAATCTTTTCTGTCATAATTTCGCAAAATTGCAGTCTTCTATCGAAGTCATCTTCGTCGAGTTCCTGGAGAGTTTTCATCTTATAGGGATGGAATTTGTGCAGTTTTGTAACTTTCCTTACAGATGAATAAGAAAGTCCAGTGGCTGTAGAAATGTTACGCAAAGAGCTAGTTGGATCCATTGCAAAATGACCAAGTACTTCAAGTTGGGCCATTTCATCAACGACTCTATTTCCTGCCCCTTTTTTGTTTACTACAGATCCAGTGTCTTGAAATTTCTGCACGAGATCGAGAATGTACCTAGCGTCAACATTTTTATCGGGGTGCCGTTCGTTAAACACCCTTGCTGACGCACGAGCACAGCTATGCTCAGCACCGTGAATAAAAATTATTTCTACCCTTTCGGCAGTTGAATAAACTATTATCACTTGGACTCTCACTTTAAATTTTCACGCGATTTATAAAAAGGAATGTGAACAAAAAGATGGTCGTGCCAAAGAAGTAGCCAAAAAGTTGAAACAAAAAATTGGAAACACAAATTAGATAATTATTTAGCCAATTCAGTATAAACTGTCGAGTTGCAATATCAAGTAATGTCGAAAGAAAATTTTAAGTATTTTTGGCATTTTGCTTAGGTGTAACAATTATTTTTTAACAAGTTTTTTTAAGTTAAGGAAGGACAATTTTTATTGTAATTGCAAGACAATAAATTTTGTTTAAAAAAGTCCAAAATATTCCATTTTATAAGCCACTTGCTGCAATGCACTTTTTGACCCACTACGCCGTCAATGGGTAAAAAATAGTAAAACTAATTACATGGCAAGACTCCTTGTGTAATAAGCTTTTAAATGATGTATCGTAAGATGGGTAGTTTCATTTAAAATTTTTGAAGGGGTATCTACCCCGCTAAGAGGGTAAACGCTATCCATTAAAAGTTGTCGCCCTGCAAACAAAAGTTTACCTGTTTTTGCAAAAATTTAAATTTTTCCTCTATTTAAAGTTATTTAAGGTGTGAAGTTTTCAAAAAATCACCTGGTATAATCAGAAACGGAGCAAGCAGTGCTATAAACTCGCATTTATGATGTAGCATCATATCCACTTTATATCTAACTTATTCAACGTGATTAGAGGCAGTCAATCGAACATCGTTTTCCAAACAAACTAGTTTGTAACACATCTACACCATTCACACGCCAACCACGGGATACCAATAAATATAAATTAAAACACGTGCATAATTGAAATCAACGTGCACCTGTTACAGGGGTACAAACATCAACGGCCGACCTCCATTACGCTATTTTAATTTTAAAAGCGGCAATTAAAGGAGAGCTGTGAAATTGGTCGTAGCTGTTATGGCGTCATTAAAACACGCAGAGCAGATCGGCTTTATTGCAAATCATGTGCCTAATTGTTCGCAATTAAATGTATTTCTGTTTCGAGCTAACAGGAGCATTAAGCTAAGTATGAATGACGTGCGATGTTTTCCGGTATCACCGGAAGTTTCCGCGTCTAAAACGTGATGCAGTTTATTATCAGACGGCAAATACTTGCAAATATTATGATAAAAACTGGTCTATATTGGTCTGTGCGAATAGCACATGTTCTGGAAGTGAGAAATAAAAAACATTCATTAACAATTGATTCAAATTGGATCCTATTTAGTCACAACACAGAATGGTCATTCGTCTATTGTGATACATAAGTGGAAAATTTGTTACTGTACGTCTGCAAGATTTGTTTACGGTTCAAGCATAAATCTTCAAATCTCACCACAATTTATTACTACAAGGTTAATAAATAAACTAAAACTTGATACGATTTTCCCAACTTAGTGTAAGGTTTTTATGAAACAATACCATTTACAATCAAGACAAGTATTTCCTATCAGATATGTGACATTTGTAAATACATTTCATAAGCTTATAAGCAGAAAAGGGCCCAATGCGATTTGATATCATTGGTATCGTTTTCAAACGTAATAAGCAATCGAAAAAATATTGACATGTTAGAAAGGTCTTGTAAATATCAAGTACTGAAACAAAAAAGATTGTGAAATAAACTGCCTAAAGCCACATCCCTACTTTATTGTTAAATGGAACAGGGTTATGCCAATATCCACTACAATTGCAGCAATAAAATGGTAACAGCCAAACACAACACAGCAATTTAAAAATTCCATCTCGTAGTAGCGATAAGGAAGTAATAATCTGTACGACTCCGATATCTAAATTGCTTTTTTGATAAATAGTCCATAAAACCCACGATTCTATTAAGAAAACCATGAAAAGTAATATAAAACTCCAGCACAACTTATATTACACCTCAAAGGACAGAATCTGAAACTAACACTGTAACATTTGCAATTGGACCTAAATCCCTTGCTAAAAGATAAGCAGCCATTGGCATTAATTGAAATTAGATGGCGGGCAAGTAAAAAATTAGAAGATGGAATTTTTAAAGAATGCGTGATAAGCTGTGAAACAAGTCACTATCTAAATTGGCTTTGAGATAGAAAACTCGTAAGAAATTTATGTCTCCGTTAAAAACAAAACCGACAGTTTGTGGTAGGTAAAGTACTGTGAAATCATGTTGTCTATATCATTTTTTTAATGAGAATTGCAACATAGATTGTGTGGAAGCTTAAAATATCAAAATAATTTGAAGATTTTAATTAAGCACTATTCACTATTATATCTGGAACTACAACTGAATTAAGTAACCCCTGAAAAACTGCTAAAATAATGTTTCAGCTAGAACAAACTGCAATCAGTTGTAGCTCAGGAGTATTGAGCTTATTTTGGGTGACAGCGTTTTCTGACCAGAGAAAAAAGTAAGCTAACACAAAATTATGAAATATATATTTAGCTGTTCACGCTAGCTATCAATATAAAATTAATTTGATAGTATTGGTACAACAGTACATACACCACTTTACATTACTAAGTGTTAACTGATATAATGGCTGTCAAATGAACATTAGTTCATTCTCAATTGCCAAGTTGTTTAAAACAAACCTTGACACATTTTAGCAACATCTTTCAACCGTTAACACAGTCACGTGTTTGTTGTATCTTGTTCCTCTTAATGACAAACTATTAGGCTTATCGGTACCGGGTCGGATCGCAGTCTGTCTTATCGGATAATCTGGTTAGAATTAATTGTATATAATTTAAACAAGAAAATATGAACACGCAAAATAGTTCTGCAAAGCTACAAATTTTATGGACCATTTTATACCGGTTTGAAGGAATATAGAAAACCCACACAATTCCTACAAACAAATCATCAATAGCTTCTGCTTAAAACAAAAATGTTCATATAGAAGAATACTGTTTTAAGTCGTCTAGTAAAGTAATTTTAACAGATATGGCGAGATTTAATTAGGAAAATAATATTATAATTCTCTTTTGTACAGGTAATTTATTATTATACTTATTCTAAATGCGTTACGTTAAATATAGTGCAGACAAGTAAAACAAATTAAAGACAAGAGATTTAGGTTACCATAAGTGTAACATTTATTATGCATACAGGCAGTAATTAATTATGGCCCAACTAGATAACCTATATTTCGGAATGTGCTACATCTTTTGCATAGAAAAGTCAACATGGCAATAAAGAAATTAAGCAACGTTTCCAACCAGTTTTTCCACAAGGTCATAATAAAATACAGAAATGACACAGCTGAGGTAAAACTTACTGCCAGTTATTACCATGACATGGTGGTAAGGCTTCTTTATAACAAGAAAATAAATAATATTTAATAATAAATTAAAATTTTGTCTAATATTTTGTCATAAGTATAAATGGGCATCTTTAAAAGTTAGTTAATTTATGAAATTAAAACCAAAAACTCATACACACATCACAACTAAACTGAAAGGTTTACCAAATTTAAAGTTGGGTATGGTGGTTTGTTTTCATGGCTAACTATTGTTAAGTTGAAAATTGCAGTTTTTCTACCAAAAATACATACTCATTTACATCGCTGAATGAAGAAACGTTTTATAAGTTCGCAAAAATAGATGGAACAAGTGAATGTATTTCTTCCACATCTACTATATTTTTATTTAAAGAAAACCCCAACTTTTACATTTACATGTCTTATGAAATTTCAGGGCCATTCTACTAACCATAAATTAGACTTAATGTGCAGGAGTAAGTATTTACGAAGTTATTTGAAATTTTGTGAAAAAATTACGATGGCAACTTTGACAGTTTCCAAGAACCAAATTGCAAAAGAAAATATTATGACGTTAAATTAATAAAGTGAATCTTAAATCTAACAGTTTTCACTAAAAATGGAAAGCAGCTTTCAAACAAGCAACATAAAAAAATTCGAATGAGACAACTAAAATTGCAAGAATCATTTAGATTTTTCCCATTTTGGTCATTTAAAATGTTGTATACCTCTAAAATACCCAAACAGTTTAATTTTGATGATTTCTTACAAAAATGTAAGCTTTTCAAATTGTCCAAAGTAGAAGTATGTTTAAATGTAAATTGTTTTGGATGTTCACTTCCTCTGATAAAAAAGGATCTTCCCGTTTGCCCAATATAAACAGAATTACAGTCGTTGCATGCAATTAACACCTGAATGATTTAAAACTGATTTTTTTTGACTTTATTATGATCAAAACGGGAACAGACAATGCCTACAGAAGAAAAGGCAATATTATGCCATTAAATGAAAATAATTTAGAAAGGCAAATTGGGACTTGGCCAGTAAACCCTGGGGGGGTACCAAATTTTAACTTTTTTATCACGTGATTGTGGTAATAGAAAAGTTAAGTTCTTTCTTTTTGGAAGGCATTCAAAGAGAGAGGCATTTTAAAAGGTCTGTGAAAACGAAAATGGGGATGAGGGTGTACAGATAATATTGTCTGTACAAGTTGTCCCATTCTAATTTTTTTTAATTTGCTGGTTTGAAAGTAGCATTTTTAGTCAAGATAGCTTGTTTAGATTCATTTTATTAATCGGACGTCATAATATTTTCTGCTGTAATTTGATACTGACGACGGCTTATTAGCCAAAAACGCTTTACCTGTTAATAAAATATTGTGGAGGCTTATTTAACAAAAATAAATTCAAGAAATCCACATAGAGTACTATGGATCAGTTTTCAAAGCTTTACTCTCTTTATGACATTAGAGATATACAAAGATATCGCCAAATTTTTTGTTTTTTTTAAATAGACATTTAGTAAGCCATAAATCTAAAAAAAGCATTAAATTAGACTAACAAAACAGTAAACCTTCCTATCTTTGCTAGTTCCTGAAATCACTACGTTAAACCTAGAAAACTAATTGTTTGGTTATAGCCTGAAGAAGACACAATAAAATGTCGAAACGTCGAAACGTTGTCGCAAAAGATCGACTTCTACAACAAAATCAGCTTGTAATATAGGCATGCTGTCTGCACTAGACCTACACAACGCTGACGAGCTATAGCTATAGCGAAACGGATCTATCTGCATAAATCTGTTAAAAAAGGTGTGTTTCTTCAGGACGCTTGCAGTGATTTAAACAAAAATAATGCCCAACCTACGCCGCACCCCTCCACCCCAAAAAAAAATTAAAAAAATCGTACCTCCGAAAAAAGAACAACTCAAAAACTCCCCGACCCTACAGCAGTCGATACCTTTAAAGCAAGTACAGCCCATGATGTACCCCATCATTGATGATGAGCGACGGGTCGGCCCGTCGTCGTCGGCACGCCGCCACTGGTCCTGGGGGCTCTTCAGCTCGCCCCTTCCGGGGGCCGACTTCGGATGGGCCACACGCGCACATAAAAAAATCACCAGGCACACGGAGCCGCGATCCACCGCCGCGTGTGCTGCCGCCACAGACGCGAAATATGGATTAAGTCACCTGGCCGCGCGCTCCACCAGATGCTGCGGTGGGAACGGCACACACACAAGGAGCGGGACGCGAGCGACGTCTGGCGGCGGCGGGGCGAGGCCCCAGCTGGCGGCGGCGGGGGTGGCACGACAGCGGCGCGCCCGGGGGAGGAGTGAAGGACCCAGAGACACACTTTCTGGAGGCGCCTCGGCCGTAAAATTTTTTTATCGTTTCTTCATCGCACATTTGTATCGCGAAAAAATTTTCTAAAATGTTTATTTGCTCATTTGCTTTGTATTGGTCGAAAACGGAAAAAAACAAAATTTGAGCAGAAACAAATTTATTGTCTGTGTGTTTGCGGTTTTGTTTGTGAACATCATAACTTTCGAAAGACTTCTTAATATATGAACGCTACCCAAAGCGATCTATTGTTTGCAAATTTTTATTTTTTTATTTTAATTTCTTACAAAAAGTGTCTTAGAGAGAAAAAACTGGTTAGACTGCCGGGAAGTGGAAGAGAACCTTAAAAAATGATTGAAAACAGAAAAAAAGCTGGAGTCGGAAGCTCGGTACAGTCATTAAGAAAATTAGGTCGAAATTTTTAAACATCACGATCATATATGAGAAATATTCTTAAAGCAAAACCGTGACTGTTAGAAAACGAAAATCTGCACCCAAATATAGCCAAAAGCAGTTAGAAGAGCAAAGAAGTAAATTGCGAAAATTGCGTGAAAATCATTTGAAACCTTCTAACGACAATTTTGTTATCATCGACGATGAGTCTTATTTCACACTAAACGGCAGTGATGCAGGGGGAAAATGCGTTAGAAAAAGACTAGTTCCCTTGATCAAAAAATTTCATAATGACGGCAAATAATTTTTTTGCCAGAGATGGTTAACAGCTCAATATAATACTCAAACAATTGAGACTTTTCACTAAGAGCATATAAAAATACTGCGAATCGAAAAACATGCTTTCGTAAAAAAAATTCAGTATTTTTTGAGATTCGCATTACAGAAGATGCTCAAAATGTTCCCCATTTACTTCCTGGCAGCCTTGAGTAAAAGTTTTCTAAAGTTCTTTGTAGCATATTTAAAGGTAACTCCTGAATTTTTGCCCTGATATCACCAACAGTAAAAAATCAAGCGGCGTCAGATCAGGGGAACGTGCTGGGCATTCTATCTCTGCACGCACGTTGCAAATATCCACGAACGTTGACTGCAAAATGGGGCGGTGCACCACCTTGCTGAAACCATCTTTTCAGAAGGACGCGCAGCATTTTCACGATTAGGGAACAGGCGAATAAGTTCTGGTATAATGTGTTCGCGCAAGAGCTGTAAATACTTGACCGCATTCAAATTTCAATCGATGAAAAAAGGTCCAATAATGTGCTCACCGATAATACCACACCAGAAATTCACTTTCTGAGGGTGTTGTATGTGGACTTGTTCACATTACCATTGAGGTAAAATTCGCTTCATCAGGAAACATAATCTAATTTAAAATGTTTCTAGCTTCATCTATCAAGTTCATGGCAGTTTCGCAAAATTCTATCCTACGATCGAAATCATCTTCGCTCAGTTCTTGTGAATTCTGTATGGATGAAACTTCTCTTTTATCAAAATTTTCGGAATAGATCTTGTGCTAATATGGTGAGTGAGAGCACGCTGTTGTACGGAACACTTGGGATTCTCTTGCACATCTAAAACGACATTCAAGATGCTTCCCTCACTCGTAGTAACCTTTGGACGTTCTGGTTTTTGACGATTTTTACCACCGCCGGTTTCCTCAAAACGTTTCAATTTTTTAATAACTGTTGATCTGGCAATTGGTTCACGATCTTCATGAATTGCATTGTAGAGTGCAACTACTTCCGAATAACGTCGCCTTCTATCTCCATAACCAATCATCATCAAAATTTCGATGCGATCATGTTCAGTTAACTAAGTCATTGCGATTGCAAATAACAAAGTGAATGAAAATTCACCAGTCACGAGGAAAATGGAGACACCTAAGATTTTGGTTCTACTTAACGATAAGGAATATGGTTTTTATCCCGAAGGGAAGACCCAAGTTTGTTATCACACTTTTCTCAACTCAAAAGTTACAAATTGTACAAGTTTTATATATTTTTGAAATCAGAAAAAATATCCTTCTCAATGATGTGCTTTATCTCGGAATCAAGAGCTGAAACGAAGTTGAAAAAATTCCAGAAAATTCATTTTAATTACCCATAGGTCCATGCACAATTTCAGAAAAATTGGTCGAACAGAACCTGAAATATCCTGCTGGTTCCATACTTTATAGCGACCCGGTATTTTACACAATCATTCGAAAAACAACCTTCTAGCTGKGCGGCGCGGTCCAAAGTGCAACATAAAAACAAATCCGCTAAAATTTATGGGGCTATGCCACTGACGAGCGTCCTTCTGCGTCCCCACCACGACGCCGAGGGACGCKGCGGCGGCCAGAGTGRCCCAGACTCGCCGCAATAACAAGGGTGGGGGCATYTTTGATGTGGTGGCGCGAACCTGGAAGTTTGCTGCCGGAGGCGGCGGCGCGCAAACTTCAAAACGTCCCGGAACTTCGGGCGGAGGGACCACAAATGAATTTGCTAATTTCGAACAGGTAATAAACACTGTAATAAAGACGGTCCTACTTTTATATGTTAAACAGAAAATAGCATAAGACAGTGATGTGTCAGTTAAAACAAAGTCCTGCGTAAAAGGGAAAGAATATATATAAATAAGGAAGTATTAGCCCTTTTTAAAACGCAATTATTTGTATGAAAAGCTTTACAAGAAAACAATATTTTAATTGTTTCCCGAAAAAGAAGTAAACGTTTTATTTGCAGCTTGTTAAAAAGAGATTTTGTTTTGAGACTATCACATTTTTCCTACTTTCGACACTTTCTAATCCTATTAGTTTTTTTTTTTAATTCATTTGGAACTTTGCATCCACTTTATTAAAACTGAAGGTATCGTTAATACCATGCAATAAACTAGAACTTTAACAACAAGTTCTGGTATTGTCAAATCTACATATTTGCTTTTAAATACTTGACGACAAAAGTTTTGCAACCTATCTAATAACGTAACTGATATTAAATATAATACATGTCTATGCTATGCTGTTTGCACCACAACCAACTATAGAGAGATCTGTTTCGCTTAAAAAATAAACGACCTGTAAAATATTTTTTGAATTAATTTTATTCCTTTAAGTAAATATTAAAATAAGCAGATATTTGATATATATTTAAGTAATAAATCTCGACTTGTTTCTATGTTAACGATGCTAGTTAACTAATTAAAAGAATTGATACTTTAAATAATTATACAGATTACCTACGAGTTAAGAATTTTTCTAGGATTACAGTTTGCTCGCGCAGTTTTGAATTTTGATATATGCACATTAATCTGCTGTAGTGACGCGATTTGAGAAATTTTACACATAAACTAAGTGTACTACTCTTACTGTATACATAGCTAAGTGATGTCCCAATGATAGACTTCTTTCAGCATCGCCAGTTCAGCGCTAGCTTGATATGTGCAGGAATTATGACATGACCCTCGTAAAACTAAAATACAAATGTCATTTATGTTATCAAAAATGTTTTGGATAATTTTAACCTTAGACATATTTATACGACTGTGTTTATAGAATTTTTCACACACATATTATAGATGCGGGGATAATAATTTTGTTAAAAAGAGGTGTTAACCGCGGTACAAAAAACCTACCTATCCTTTTCAAGAAATACGTCCAAGTACTTCCACTTTTATACTGTACTTCCACGTTTTTCTTATACTTCCACTGTACTTTACTATCACAATTTGTGCATAACTTCCATAGACAGTGACAAAATTGAATTTGATATGTTTTTCTATAATATGCTTTTAATTTTAGCAACGAGCGCGTTTTATTTTGTGTAATACATTGTAAAACAGACACCATTTGTTAGATCTTAATTTTTACTTTGTCTATAGTAAATGGAGAAATATTGTTTACTATTTTCTACTAATAATTCATTGAAAAATCGGCGAGATGATTGGATGATACCTGCTATCTAAAAGAAGACCCACTCAAAAGCTTTAAAAGTTCGCTACAGCCAACAGTTTATTTAACAAAGATTAAAATTTTTATGGGTGCAGTTTTGCTGGTATAAACTTTGCATTTGGGCATCTCATAAAAGCACAAACAAGATTAATTGCTAAGTGTTAAAATTTTGCCTCTGGGGATCTTACAAAAAAATCAGTGCCAATCAATTCAAAATGAATTCTTATGTGCCTCATGGATATCTTGTTTAAAGCTTTATAAAATGCCCAAACTTTAAAACTGTAACAACTATTCCTCTGCCGTTAGTCATTCCTTTAATTATTGAGGGGGTAGTTTTTTTAGTTAATTAATACGTTGTTTACGTTTTTATGAGGTGTTTCTGAGACAATACATGCTGAGAAGAATCGATAACTATCGAACACAAACGAAAGTGCTGAAATTTCATTTATAACTCCATGTATAACCGTGGGCTTTGAAAATGAAAAACTTCTAATAAGTCACAAWCTGTAAGTTCGTAACACCATCGAMAAGGTTTCAAAAATAGCAKCAAATTGGAGTCTTAAGCCTTAACACKTCCAACGAGTTCGTTAGCAAGAAGCTTCCGGCCCAATTCCGTTCTAATTCCCTTAGGCATAGCACACCGGCAACCCACATGTTCTTATTGGAAACAATTGGCGAATATCGTCACGTTCCACCCGTGTACGGTACACGGATAGCGAAAAGAAACCATAAAAATAATCGGTAATCCAGTAACGGACGCGGTCGCTTCGATCCTCGTTGCAAGAAAAAAAATCGACGTGGAACGAATGCAAGTACAGCTAAAAAACGCTAAACGCACTATAAAGAACGTTAGAGCTAATGGGATAAGTGTAATTACGCTCTTTCCGTAAATGAATGCATGGGTGTCCATTAGCAGAACGAGAAGGAAACATTCGAAGGTTGAAAATCCAGCGTTGGATGCATTTTGAACAAAGCGGTTACAGAAAATTCGCCTTGGACGATCTGTACTAAATGAGGAGCGTGGGAGCACGTAATTTTCATTTGACAACAAACAGTGCCGCTTAACATACACTAGAAACAGTAAAAATAAATCATAATCGTATTTGTGTGACCTACATTATGTATACGTTCTGAATTATTGCTTCATGAGTAAAGCAGGAAAAGATAAAGAAAAAGCACTATTCTTAAGGCATTAACAATGATGTACAGATTTCTTCCAAGCATTTATTTTATTAATACGCTGGAACGCGGAATCAATACTTTTTTTATTTTACGAAAGTTTTTCTACAACATGACACAATGTTCTTTTCAATTATATCTCTGTTCAAGAAGGTAATAATAAACACAGTGTTTTTCCCAAAAAATTCATACGTAGCTCTTCGAATTTGGGCCTCCTGAATTGAGAGCAATTTTTTCAACGCTCTCTTATACAATCGAATTTTTCTTTGTGACGGTCCAAATTTCCACAATCGCCACATGGTTGTGTTCCTTTCTTTTGCATTACGTTGAAAACCACATTACAGCAGAAATCAAAGAATAGCACAAAATTTCAAAAATTAAAATCGTTGTCTTATGAAAATGTGCCGATACCGAGTGGTACATTTTTCCCTATTAACAGTCAACGAAAAATACGTATAAAGTAAGAATTTAGATGGCAATGCCATCTGTCACACTGACATTATGACAAAGCCACCTAGCTGCCTCAACGGGTAACGGGTAGCGGGCAAGAACCGACATACATCCAAATGCATGTCTATGCTGTGCTGTCTGCACTGCAACCAACTGCAGATAGATCTATTTCGCTATTATTATAGCTCATCAGTGCAGTTTAAGTCTAGTGCAGGCAGCACGGCATAGAACGTATATTATACATTATCACGCGCTTTACCAGATTTGTAATAAGTGCGACAATATTCATAGCTAAACAATGAATTGTCCGATTTCCATTTTTTAACGCAACATACTGACCAAAACTAGAACCTCGATCAGCGTGACTTCATTGAATATTTCCACCAAGAAGTTCAAAGCTCATGCAGATATTTAATAAAAATGCTTGCAGACATCTGAAGTATGTGGAACATATACTCCTACAGAATGCAATATGCACACTAATGCGAACAATGACCCTCTTCTAGAAGGAATTGACAACGAATGCAGAATTGTTATTAACTTTATCGGTATACTCCAAATATCCAATATCATTCTATTAAAAAAAAACTAACGACCATAGCAAAATTAATCCCGAAATAATCAATGAACATTACTTCTAAAAAACCTACYCATTACTATTTCCGTCATGAGATACAAAGGCATATTTCATCAACATTTAATGTCAACTTGATTAAATATCTATCACGGCAATTCTTACGGACCCAAGGTAATGAATTACCTACATCAATTTTCCGCCGAATGAACACGTTCCTAATAATCCCCTTCAATCATTATATTCGTATCAAGCAAAATGATTCTGTTCCACTTTGTTTAATTTGACATGCATATCTGCAATATTTCCCGTTTCAGGGCAAGCAATACTGACCAAGGATAAAGTTTGCTAACTCCATCGAAAGTGATTAAGTACAATTACCACGTGAAATCACAGACAACAATATGCTGAAAGTAGTGCTTAGAATAATAAAATAGGCTTTTATTTTATACATCGAATAATTTAAACCCAATAAAGTATCACATAAAAATAGAACGCGGGTCGCGCCAGTAGGCATCAGGTCTGGATTAAATAAAATTTGTTATACAAGCTTCTGTGTTTTATTGATTGCTAAATTATCACAACTAACAAATTTCAAAAATTTATAGTGGAAAATTTTAGCCAACAAGATTTATTTGAATACGGCCCATTTAGGAACTGAAGCGTGCCACTGATCCCAACAGTTTAGGACGGCCGACCATAAGCTTGTAAAGCAAGCGCCGATTATCATTCTGATATGA
Source organism: Rhyzopertha dominica (assembly GCA_025024175.1). NCBI lineage: Eukaryota > Metazoa > Arthropoda > Insecta > Coleoptera > Bostrichidae > Rhyzopertha > Rhyzopertha dominica. The sequence goes on along the minus strand of QCXZ01000138.1, from coordinate 52,194,892 downwards.
ATGCGGAAGTGTTTGAAAATTGGTTCAAAAACATATTATTGCCCAAATTGCCACCAAACAGCGTCATAGTAATGGACAACGCTAGTTACCATTCGGAGCAACTTGATAAAATTCCAAATACAACAACTAATAAGGCAATCATTCAAGAGTCTTTAAGAAAAGAAAATTTATATTTCCAAAATGACAAAAAAAAATTCGAAGAAATTTAAAATTGACATTCTCGCTTCTGAATGTGGACACACCATTCCACGATTACCCCCATATCATTGCATTTTCAACCCCATTGAAATGATATGGGGGCAGTTGAAACGAAGAATTCGACGAGGGAACAACGGTGGAAAATTTAGCAATGAAATGCTGCTAAAAATTAGACATGAAGCTGAAATAACAAGTGTCGATGCATGGAGAAATTCAGTGCGAGATGTACTTGACACTGAAAATCTGTACAGAGCGAATCATGTACAAGAATTAATAATAGAAGTTAATCGTGATTTTAGCAGTGAAAGTGATAGTGAGTAATTTTTTTAGTTTGTGACTCTTGTAATTAGCTTATTAACAAGCTGTAATAAACATAAACGATACCGTGTATAAATTTTATTGTGCACTATTTTTTCTAGGAAATGTAAATAATTTTCTACTTACTAATATGTATGTTTTTATATTAAATTTGTATAAATTCGGTATGAGATGCAAAGGCTTTTATTTTATACATCGGATAATTTAAACCCAATAAAGAGTCACATAAAAATAGATCGCGGGTCGCGCCAGTAAGCATCAGGTCTGCATTAAATAAAATTTGTTATAAAAGCTTTTGTGTTTTATTGATTGCTAAATTATCACAACTAACGAATTTCAGAAATTTATATTGGAAAAGTTAATATTTTAGCCAACAAGATTTTTTTGAATACGGCCCATTTAGCAATTTTGAAGCGTGCCACTAATCCCAACAGTTCAGGACGGCCGATCATCAAGCTGTAAAACCATCTGCATAAGTCAGTCTCGTAGATCGTTGCTTCATACTTTAATCAAAGATGATAACTGATGTCTTTAGAAGTAATTTATTGGAGATGTCAACTATTAATAAGATCTAATTATTACCGGTAATCTAACTATGTACTTAAAACATGGCCTGTTAATAGCGAGGTAAAGCTCATACTTTATCATTAGTTCTACGAAAAAAGTTAATGTACAGAATGATTTACTTAGGATAGGGAGCAGATGTATCTTAAAAACTTCCACGCTGTAGAAATGTACCAAATTCACGAGAAAAATTCAATATCAGAAGAATATTGTTAAAGACCTTTTATTTTTATTCACTATTTGTTATTAAAGATTTCAACAAATTTCAGTTCATACGATTTGATTTGTAAAAAATTCTCCGCTCAATAAAAAAAAATTTGTTAACTCACCGATATTATTGCTGATAGCATTGGCATTCGCCTGTTGCACGAAATGGGGATTCTGCAGTAGTTGCTGTTGAAGCAAAGCATGTTGCAGGGGCAGGTGCGTCGATAATGGCGTGAGGGTCGGGTAAGCGGGTGGCGGACCCTGGGGCGTATGTTGCTGTTGCTGATGCTGCTGTTGCTGATTCGTGGGCGTTTGGCCGGTCGGTATTTGCAGACCGACGGCTGGAGGGAATGAAAAAGGAACGGAATCACCTGAAAATAAACATAAAACTCGATGTAAACACAAGCACAATTCTAGCTGGACGCAGAAAACGTAACACAAAAATATCCATCTCTTGTTGTATCAACCTTTCAGTGGAAATCTTATTATCTATTTGAAATTTACTGTTTTTCTATGTCATATATTTTTTTAACACTGACTTTAATTGTCAAAGAAAGTTCATTTTTGTACTAGTCGTGGCGAGAATAAAGTACTTTTTCTATGACCTATGAAATACTTATTTTTGTATATAGAACGCGATGAATACTTTTGCGTTCAAGAATGGAAGTTATATATTATATCCATTCGCGTTCGAGATACAAACAATGTTTTTCGAAAACTGCAATAAAATGAGATAATTGTATGTATAATAATTTAATTTATATTAGAAATCCTTTAAAGAACTGTTTAGATCAAGACATTTTAAGTGTGGTCATAATGATAGCAACCTAATAAACAATAAACATTGTTTGTCTGAAAAAGTAATTTCAGAATTATAATATAGTGTAATTATTCATATTCTAAAGGGTGTGAAAAAAGGAAATTGGAAGATTTTTACGAAAGGCACCTGATAGTAGATTTTTGCTAGAAAAAGTAATTCAAATTAATATAAATCTATTGACTTATCTGATTCTGAGCAACTCTTCAGGTAATTTTAATTATTAGTGTTTGTGGAGCTTTGAGAAGAGATGAGCTACTGAAAATAACGACAGATGACGTAGAAGACAAAAATTCAATTATTATTATAAGAATTCCTGATTCCAAAACTCATACTCCGGGATGTGTTGTGATTTCAAGTCCAAACCAAAGGAAGATATGACGCAAATACTGTGCTTTACGTCCGGTAGTTACTACAAGTCGAAGATTTTTTTTGTTAAATATTTCAAAGAAAAATATGTTAACCAAGTGGTTGGCGTTAACAAAATAAAGAATATAAGAAMTATAATATAACAAGTTTTCTGGAACGACTTTATAAATTTGCAATGAACCTGATAAACATTATTCAGATTAAATCTAAAAAAAATCYCTCAAAAACATGACTCCGTAGGCAATAACCAAATGCAAGCTTTTAATTAATGTGAGTGAGTTTCCAAAAAAGTCAACAAGGCCTAGTTATTGCCAAGAATACACAGCCCGCCATCWATTAAATCCAGCACAAACCCGTTTCATGTACTGCGCTGCGAAATTCGCTCATACATCAGTAGATGGCGCTGGCAGCGTTTTCCCATCGATCGTAAAGTACAGACGGGGAAGCGAAAACAAGTTTTCCACACGGGAAAATTTCTACTCACCCGGCTCGGAAATCGGAGTCGTCAGTGGACTTTCTGGCAAGAGTATACCCTTCTGGACCAGCTCGTCCCTATTGGCTCGGACTGATATTTTTCGTTCTAACGCTGAAACAAAGTTACACAACTAATGAATTGCTTTCCAGACGCATAGGAACTCGAATAAAACTCGATTGTGTCAGAACAGAACGGGAAAACGGAGAAAATTATTTACTTTACTCCACCAAAAACGGCAAGCGGTATTCATTTTGAACAAATTAAAATGTTAAATGATTAAATGCATAATAAAAATAGATATATCGTATTAATATACGAGGGTCATGCATAATTCTTGCATATATCAAGTTGGCATTGCACTATTATTAAAGTCTATCAATGGTACATTAATGGTACATTGTGGCTATAATAATGGAAGAAGACTGCATAGACAAACAAGCAATAGACAAATACTAAATGTATCTGCATTATTTGTAGTAAAATTTAAATGCACGATTCCAAAAGTGTAGACGAGATATGAAAGACAGCAGCGTAATCCTCTTGCACGATAACGCTTGATCGCTTAAACGCTTAAAGCAGTGTCAGTCAAAAGAGTAGCAAAGAAGAACTGATGTGAAATTCTCCTTCATCCCCGTCCAGTCCTGACATGAGTCCTCCAGATTTCGTTCTATTCCTCCAGTGGAAAGGAGAACTTCGTGAATTTATTGAATTGGCAACTGAGTTCCAACTGCTGAATGAAATCTTGACTTTATTGCAGGAATTTTGACATGACCCTCATACATAGTTTGTTCCTAGTAAATACAGCTTATTTCATCCAAAAGAACGTTTGCAGAGGTAAAACATAAATACCTGTTTTTCGTTTTAAAAAAGAGAGTAATTTCCCTCATTATTACTAATCATCGTGGATCATAATATACCTCTGATAACTTTAGTAGCTAACAACTCCACCACATTTAATATACGATGAAGTCTATAAACTAACGACCCAATTATCTGAATGAATATTACGTTTGACGGATATACGTTTAATGACAGAAGTTATAGAGCAGGTTGCTATGGAAACCACATTATGTCTTCAAAGCATGCTATGTTAGAGGCAATAAATGCTGTCTAACCCCACCGTATACGACACCCACGAAGTCATTTAGTAAACCATTAATTACAGTCGTTACTGGACGTGATTAAAGGCTATTCAATCAATACAACAGCGTTTCTTTTGGGAAAATACCTACTTCTTTGTAAAGGAACTAAGGATGGTAAAAATGAGGCTGTTGCGTGATCTCCACCTAATGAAACTGCATGGAATATACCTATATCACACCGTAAATACAGAAATTTATAGCTCGCTAAGTGATAGATACAGTAACGTCGATAATATTCACAACGAGGCCTCTTGAATGTGAACGTTCGCATTCTGGAATGTTACCAAATGTTTTGATAGCGAACGATAAATTTTGCTGTACCAGCATAACAACAAAGCAAAAATTTAGAAAATGTGTACGGGGACTACGATAGTTTACACTAAAACACGATTTTTGTCAAAAAATGGAAGTATTTTCATGACAACTGCGACAAATAAATGAATTTCCCCGCCTTATATTGCTATGGAAGAAAACCGCGTGGCATATAACGTGGTCCATTAATTATTATGAAATGCTGTGACTTTTGTATGAAACATATGAGGCAAAGCAACAACAATGGTAATAGCTTTTGGTATGTAATTACCTGTGTGTGATTAATTTATCAAAGCCAGCGCTGTGTAGAAACGAATAATGTTTGTGCTTTACACAATAAATTAGAATTTACTCTGAAACTAAAAGCCAAGTTTAGATGCGAAAATGCATTGAGTGTGTTCGAAATGTTGCAATAATAAACTTGATTTTTTTAGGTATAGATCTGTTATTGAGATAACTTCGTGGGGCAAAACAAATTTGGTTGCTGTAGCCTAAAACTGAAATAAAATATAATTATATCTATTAAAGTTATCGATATTTAAAAAAAAATCATGTAGATTCTATTTTGGATGTTTGTAATAGTATTTTTATCTTTTATCTTAGAGTATTTTAATGCCAGGCTGTTAGCGGTTTTCGATGTTCATGAGCACCCTGGCTTACTGACAACCTTAAAAGCATGATGCGGAGCAGAGATAATGCTCTCAGAGGATACAAGCTGGTACCAAGTGTCACAAATTGGAAAGCTATAAGCACATTAGGAATTCTGTAAATGCTGCAGTAGTGAGAGAAAAAAAGACCTATTTGAAGCATTCTTTTCAGAGGCAAAGCTTTAATGATTTTTTGAAACAGGTACCAGATTTACAAATTAAATCTAAAAAATGTTTTTCCATACCTAGGAATTTGACAAATGTTAATGAAATCAACAACTATTTCATTGATAGTGTTCCTAATAAATCATTACGCGGTACTTCTTATACACACTTTTATTCAAACTCAATAAAGAGCTCTGTTTTTGAAATTATGAATTTCAAGGCTGTGGATGAGAATGACATACTGCGCATCATATCTTCAATTAAAACTAAACTTCTAGGCACTGACCAAATCAATATAAATATGATTAAACTGTGTGTTCCATACCTGTTGCCTATTGTGGTGCATATTATCAATTTTTGTATAAATCACTCTGTGTTTCCAGACTGCTGGAAACGAGCGTTCGTAGTACCGTTGCCAAAAATAAAGAAACCACTGTTACTGAAAGATTTGAGGCCCATTAGCTAGTTACCAACTTTATCAAAGTTCTTGCAACTGCAGGCTCATATGATTAAACAAAATATTCTGCCGAATAATCAGTCAGGTACTAGAGCGGGGTATGGCTGTAATACTGCTCTTATTAAAATTATAGATGACATAGTGATTGAAACTGACAAAGGAAAACTTACTGTTTTAATATTACTCGATTACTCAAAGGCCTTTGATATGATTTCGCACAAAACTCTGTTATGTATTCTGCATTACATTGGTCTCAGTAAAATGGCAATTCAATTGTTAGCAAGTTTTTTTAAGTAATCGTTCTCAGGTGGTGACACTGAATGGAAATGTGTCCGAGAGATACGTTAGCAGATGTCTACCGCAAGGTCCTATGTTATTTATAATATATACTTCGTATTTTGAGTCTGTTATAAAGTCATGTAACTTGCGTTGCTACGCAGATGATACTCAAATTTATACACCTTTTGACTTGAAAAATATAGAGTCTGCATGTCGTGATATCAACAAAGATCTGTCTAGGCTGTATGATATATCATGTGCTCATGGCTTACTTTTGAACCCATTGAAGTCAAATGTGACAGACTTGCGTCAAAAGACACAATTGATAATACAAATTAATGGAAATTCAATTCCAATCAATGATGGTGCAAAAAAATTTGGGTGTGTATATTGATTCTGATCTTCGTTCTGGCACTCACGTTTCTAAGACTTTACAGAAAGCTTATTACACCTTAAAGCGTATTTATCAAAACCGTTCACTTTTGCAAGGAAACATGAAAAAGATCTTAACGAATGGTCTAGTTGTTTCACAATTCGACTACTGTGACTCGGTGTATGGTCCGTGCCTAAGAGCTATTGACAAAATTAGGATTCAAAGGTTGCAGAATGCTTGCGTTAGGCTCATCTATGGTATAAGAAAATATAATCACGTAGCTTGGTTGGTTGAACATGACAAACCGGAGATTGTCGCATGCTTCTTGCCTATTGCATAGGATTTTACTTGACAGAACACCAGCATACCTGTGTAATAAAATTCGTTTTCGCACCGACATCCATCATCTGAACCTGAGGCATAGGGGGTTGATAGATATGCAGTTATGTTACACTGAGATGGGTAAACGACGTTTTTTATTTATGATTGTGTTTCGTTTTATAACTCTTTGCCTCAGAGCATTAAGCAGTGTACTCTTTTATGTTTTCGAAAACATTTGCATAAATATTTGCATGGAGAGACAAGTCAGTCAGTCTTGAGCAAAATAAATTTAAAATTACAATGTTTAACTGGGTACTGGCATGCATGAGAGATTTTGGGCACTACTAAAACAAAAGTTATATGACGGAGGATGAGAAGCAAAAACAAATGAAGACCTAACGCGAAATTATAAAAAAGAACGTTCCGAAACAACGGCTATAATTTTTACAAAAGCGAGATTAGTGACTGATTACGGAGCAGAATATATATTAAAATAATTAATCTTTTTGTAAACGCTATTTTTAATAAGTTTCCCAACCAGTAGTTTAAGGAATAAATTTATTGCATTTGTAAGGATTTTTTACGTACCCTTATTACACATTTACTTCTTACTGGGCCTGATTTAAGACACATTTCTTGTAATGTAATTGTTTCGAGTGGGAGGGTGCTGAGATGTGGCATAAAATAATTGTTTGTATGTGTTGGTTTTCTGTAAACTGCATGTCCTAACTGACCAGTATTTTTTTATTTTATTTGGATATCTATAGGAAAGGTAAACTACGATTGTTTTCAACTCCATCTTACATTTTATTCCAAGATTTTGACTACTATAGAAAGGTATAGCAAACAATGTAAACTTAAAGGTGAATGTATTGAGCAACCTGATTTTTTCATAAAAATTACTGATAATAAGTAAATTTTAAACAGTGCTCAGGTAATCTGGCTATCATATCACCTGGGGGGGGCTGTTTAAAGTTTGGAATTAATATCAAACATGCAAGGGTACTGGACAAAATCTGAAGAAGAAATCTTTCTATGTGAATTAATTTAACAGTTATAAGGGCAATAATTATTGTTTCAGCTCGTTGAGACGGTCCATTTCTTTTTGGCCCATTCTACGCTATTAAAAACTGCATACGATCTCATTCCACGCCATCAAACCAATAAACCATTCACATGTGCCCCAAAAAACGGCAATTAAAAAATTAAAACTGAATTGCGACCGGCAGAAATAAAGAACGAACACTGTACCGTATATTTTACTTGAAGTGCGAAAATATCACCGTGAGTTAAAAGGCCCTCGCTGTTCCAACGTAACGTAAATACTTACTTCGTGACACAGCTTCTAGCTTCTCGGATTTCTTTTTTCTCTTCCACTTCCACGGCTTGAATAATTTGCCTAACGCTGAAAATTTGCTTTTCCTTTCTAAAGGTGGTGTCCTGGTACCGCTACCGAGGCTATTCGTTCTAAACGCCGTGCCATTTTGCTTCTTAGCTGAAACAAACGAAAATCGTTGAAAAACCAATTTAGATAACGAACTGTAATAAAATTTGACATTAAGAAATAAGAATCAATCAGTAAATATTGGGAAAATGTTTCTCCTTTGTATTTAATTTGATATCCACGACTCATTTACATCCATCTCGTTATGGATTATTATGACAGGTGATGGACACATTCATTAGGTAGAAAAGGTTTCGGTATAAAATGTGTTTGGAGGCCAGTTTTAAACTACAAAGCCTACAAAGCGTCTACATTACAATATGAGGCGCAATTTGGTTTTAAATCAGCGTCACAAAATATAATTTAGAAGAGAAAAAGCTATATCAGACGAATATATTATCTTTGCAGAACGTCCTCGAACTGAATTTACAAGAGGAAAAAACTGCAAAAAAAACATTCTTTGTTTCGTTATTCTAGTAAACGTTAACAAAATGTTGATTTTGGAGCAGAGAATTATTTGTCTACTGAGAAATTTCGAAGTTTCTCTTATGGGGGCCCAAAAACTGATAAAAAAAGTGCCTTTGTTACAAATTTAAAGAAAAAGAAGAATTCATACGATGAAAAATACACTTCTACCCTTTAGGTAGTGGAATTCGAGCAGGATCGACAAAAAATGGTCCAGTATTGTGCCTTGTCAGGAATCCCGAGTTAACAATTTTAAAGCAAATTGTGTACTGGGATAACGGGCCTAATAATGAAAATTAAAAAATCGAATGAATAATGATTGTACTCGTTATAAATTACTTTGTATATTTATATCCTAAAGCTGTTTCTTTGACTTACCACAAACATTTTTGTCATTCAACTTGCGCAAACAAAGTGACATCGTTGTCAAACAAAAATAACCGTCATGTGGTGGGATTTAAAATGCAGAGAAAACATATTACAAGGGGAGGTCATTATTTACGGTCCCTAATATAGTAGGCGTTGACTGACAGTGAAATTGTTTGACATATTAAAAGTTTATTTATTTGCTGTATTTTGAAGTATTGTTTTCCTTATGTAACCCAATCTGGAGACACAATGTATATACGAGGATAGAACGACAAATGTCCAGCTTCGCGAAGAAAATTATTTTATAATCTTATTTTTCCACATAATTTGCAATGTTTCTATGTTTTCTTGTAGAAAAATTGGTCTATAAAACGACACAAACTTATGCTGTTCATGGAAGGTGGTGGTAATTGTACAAAGCTTCCCGTTGATATAAACACATTTAGTGCATTACCAAAGAAGATTGCCAACTTTCTTAATATACCACAAGCTCAAGAATACACAGAATTGTTTTAGAAGATCTTTCACTTCAACCTTAGCAAATATTCTGAGCATACCATGGTGTGGTATGTGGGGGTTACATTAATACTTTAGTTGAAAATAAGAAAAAACAACCTCGAAAATTCTTGGAGGATAGATTGTTGACAATGAAGGTATAATAACAATTTTTTCCTCCCATCCTCGAAAATTTGATCCTGTACACGTATTCCATTTTATTCCTCTAATTCCAGCACATTCTAAACAACCCCTCAACTCTTACGGCATCAGATCGCCAAAGGGTGTTTAGTTTCAGTGCTTTCGACGTCTGCAGCTGAAAGAACGTCTTTCGAGTCGTTCACGGCACACAGGCATAAAGACCCCCTCATATAAGAAATATCTACATACACGCGAGAGCAGAACGGAAAAATACAAAGACGACAGCGTTCTTTCAAAAACTGCACCTCAGGGGACCCGTCTGGGGTATACCGAAAGTAATTTGGTCATGAACGTAGAAAATAGAGGGGGTCGTATTGAAGTAACCATCGTTTTCCATATTCAAACTTGTCTATTTTGTTCATATTACGTCTGAATTCTTTTTTCCAAAGAGGACTTTATTGTAAAATGCAGAGGGTATTCCATCATTATGTGACAATGTTTAGCGGTGGCGTAGCAAATAAACCTTTAGAGTTAGAGAAAGATTAAAAAAAATAATGATCTTAAAAGATTAAAGTTTCACATAATGACACCAACTTCAAAGTTGTAGCAAAGAATGCATCATGTGCCTATCTCAAGTCAAATTGTCACATACAGGGCGTTACGAAATAACTTCTGAGAACGTTCACGGATATTTCAATACAACAAACACAAAGATTAACTGGAGTAGTATCTGATGAAATTACAGAATAAATAATAATAATAATAAATAAATTAAAATACACATACTGGCAATGTTCGTAGGCCCAGTTCAGCATACATGGTGTTTTTTTCAACTGAATAAACAAAGTTATAACAAAAAAGTACAGATATAATTCATACCGCAAAGTAAGTACATTAGACATTAGAACTATATAATACATATGGATCACATGTTCTTTAAAATAAATTGGCAGTTTGTTATAATGTATGCACGCACTATAAGGAAAACTATTTTCGAGCCATGCCACGGAATAATTGGGGGAACCTTTAATAAAAGCCCTGATGATGCCCTGATTGGCATTCAGGTATTATATTTTCAGCAAAAGTGTACTCTGCTAGCGTTGGTAAAATACTTAATGGTTTCAGCTGCTTGAATACAATGGGATTTAAAACTTTGGGCAAAGAATCACTTTCGCCCACTTCCATGGGGCAGGTCGTGAGTGTAAAATACACGTATTAAAATAGTTTAGGGCACATATAGCAGGATGATTGTTTCAAGCAATAATTCCAACAGAAGGCAATGTGCTCCATAAAGATTTACTATCATTATTTCTCCGTTTCAAATCTATGCTGGCTTTCTTTTACCTGTGTACAGAGCCAGTGATACGGTTTTTTCATTCGAAAACCTTGATCTGAGGTAACCCAAGAACAGTGGAATATTTCTTCTTTATTTATTATTAAAGTTTGTACAAATTTTTGGTGACGCCTAAGTTCTATTTTCAGCAGCATTCCTACAATATGTTAAACCTCCAACTATAACAAATAATTAATATTGCCGTAAATGAGGGCTTAGCTTTTTTAACACCCATTTTCCTAATAAGCATAAACCGCACGTAAATGGAATAAAAAAGATGATAATCTTCTATTTTTGCCTAAAAGCGGCCAAAATCAAACCTCAAAAATCTGTCAGCTACGCCCATGGATTCTATTTTCTTAACATATCCCGCTCGCTGTGTCCTCCATTGCTAAATTTAGAGCGCGCTTATTTCTGATGGCGAACCTCTTTGTTTGGTAAGGGTAGGAATGCCTCGCGAAACTGCTTCTAAATTAATCATAATGTGCTCGATGCGGGAAGAGGGTGCAAGCGAAATATCAAGCAGGCGTACGTTTCTTATTAAGGCTGTTTATACGTACTACTCTACGTGGTTTATGCAGGATAAAATCTATATTTTTCATCATATGGATTTGAGATTTTTTTATCTGAGCGCTTAAATTGTTTCTCTCGGGAGTTGTTATGGTACTTTTTCGAAATTCACACTGACTTTTGCAAAAAAATAAAAAGGTGCAAGAAAAATAATTAAGATTAAAACAAACAAAAAATAAGACGAGAGCACCAGAGAAAATTTAATTTTGATACGCAAAACATTTGTTGTTTTCATTAACGCAGCAAAAATAATGAATTTTTGTTGCATCTAATTTGAACAATTTTAGCACCGAGGGAGTTAACCTTTAATGCTTTGCGGGGCGGAGCTTCGCGCTCGTAAACTATGCGGATGTACCCCTTGTTGCAATCCTTTTATAATTTGCAGATGGATCATTGTGCTCGTAACTTATCTGTATTTATTGTCTCTTCTTAAAACTGTCACCACTTTTGTTTTTATCACTGGGGAAATCCTAGATGCTAATCGAAGGTTTTAGTTTTGAATACACACGCGGAAAGGGTACTTTTGGGGGTTAAAAAAGGAAAATTGCTATACATATTAGGTGTGTGAAATAAATTTTGCATCAATTGTGCAAAGGCAGAGAACAATCCCAGTGCAGAGCACAGATGCACAAAAAATTGGAAGGGAATATCTACTTGAACGGAATCCGATATAATTGCTGAAAGTTTCAAAGTATTGATATGCACGGACTGAAGTATGTAAAACTGGTAGGTGACAGCGACAGACTTCTGACCGCAAAATCTTACGGAACACAACTAGTTCGCCAAATGCACAAACCATCTGCTGAGAAACTGTCTCAGAATTGCATCAAATGGCAAAAAGTCGTTTAAGTCCGACCAAAAAATAAGGTTTACCTGTGAAGCTGCGGAAAAGTTTGAAATCTTACATAGAGCGAATGAGAGGAGCAATAAAGAAAGCCATAAATTTCAGGAAAACGGAGGATGTTTCGTTTAACGAACAATTAGGAGTAGCTCAGTAGAGTAGCATCATCAATACATCCCCCAATGAGTTTTTGCAAAAATATCAGACTGGATACAGCTCTGCGAGCATTGAGCGAGTTCTCACCAACAGCGTTAAGAAGGATTTTTTGACTTTGACTTTTTTATGCCTTACAGGGTATGAATTATATTTCTTCAGGTATATATAGTTAGCGAACTTTCTGAGGACATTTTCAAGCAGGTCAATGTAAATCTGGTGGTTAGGTTTCCAAACAATTACACAATATTCAAGTCTAGATCTTATTAGTGAGTTAAACAGAAGCTTTATACATTCGAAGTTTGTGAAATCTTTGGTATTGCGAGACAGAAATCCCCAGTAATCGCATAGCGACATCACAGACATGCACTATATGAAGAACAAAGGTCATACCAGTATCCAATATCACACCCAAGTCGGAGACTAGATGACAATCTTCTAATGGAGTGCGTTCAATGTTGTAAAAATATCGAATGTGACGCATACCCCTGGAGAAGGTTAACTTCTTGCATTTACTTCCATTAAGCTGTAAACCGTTAAGACCACACCAGCCTACTAAAGAATCTATGTCCCCCTGCAGTGCCAAACAATCATCAGTACTCCGCACATCAGTACAGATCTTGAGGTCGTCCGCAAACATGTAGGCATTGCAAGATAGTTGGAAAATTACGTCATTGTAAAAGATTATAAACAATAAGGGACCCAAATTTGAGCCCTGAATTACACCACTGCTCATTCGGTAAGAGTAGGATCTGACTCCACGATACTCAACATACTGTACTCTTTCCTTCATCGCGGAGTAAATCAAATCAATGAGACTCTCCCACAATCCAAAGCTACGTAGTTTTTTGAGGAGGATACAATGATGCACCCAATCCAAGGCTGTATAAATAGCATCCACCTGAAAGCGACAGTCCATAGCCGAGGAGACAAAGTGGGTAAAGCAGATTTATCAATGAGAGGAGGAGATGGCTTCTGATAATATGCATTTAAATAGTTTAGCAAAATTCAAAATAATAGCGATAGGTCGATCAGTTTTTTTAGCTGACTTATGTACCGGGACAACCCGGGAAGCCTTCCATGCAATAAGGTACAAAGATGATGCCAATATTAAATTAAAGATGTGACATAGTGGTGCAGATAAACAGTTAATACAATCTACCAGAATAAAAGCTGGAATGTCATCAGGGCCGCAAATACTATTTTCTTTAAGCTTTTTTACAGCACGTTCAATATCAGAAATATTTATACAGAACATGTTCAATAAATCCACTGAATGTATTACAAACAGTTTCGAACTTCATAGATGGGCAACGTTTCTTACAAAACTCACAAGCCTTTAAGCCTCTCCTGCAGAGTTTTTCCTCTTGTATATAAACCCAATCCGACAATATACATAATGTAAAGCGTTCCTCTCCGAAAATGACTGGCTGAAAAAATGTGAAATGGGATATCAGTACAATCTGACTTCAAACTACATTCAAATTTAAAACTACCTAACACAATTTTAACTGTAACAGACGACTTCGAGCGCAATGAAATAATCACTGACCTAAATCCGAACGTTTTTCCCCTCTCAGCCCGCATGGCTGAAATTCAACTGGAAGCAGGCCTTTATCATCGGAGATGTGTAATTAGCCGCGTACGTCGTGCCCCAAAATTAACGAACCGTGGACGATGATCATCAGAGTCGGTAAAGAAAAGTGTCTAAAAATTGAGCTAGGTCTCGTACCGTCTTCTCCGACGAGGCCCAAGAGGCTTTTTAATTACGAATGATGAGCAGTTAATTGACTCGGACTCGGCCGCTCGATCGTTATTACTGCTAAGGCTCTAATTGAAACATCGCGGTGGCTGTTTAATCGCTCCAGGTGCTAAGAATTATCCGGCTCGGGGGACCGAAAACGTCCTGGTAGCGCCGATGCACTGTGTGGATACCGCGATTTCTCCTTTTAAAGTATGGAGTGCGAGGGAATTATCTTAGAGACGCTCGAGTATTAAAAGTGGAATGCTTAATCGTGACGTTCATAGGGGGCAATTATTTTAGTTCATAATTTAATTAGGTCCTAGTCTTGATAAGAAATAAGCCCTGTAGGCATACAGTAAATTCAATTACTTTAAAATGTGCCAAAAATTGGAGTTTTCACTTCTGCAGCACCACTAAAATGCCCCTCGAACTATTTCATTTACCATCTCTTCAAGGACACAAAGCAAAATTCCTTAGAGAGGATATCTAAAAATGAATCTTTGGTTTTTCTATAAATCCACAACAAACACAGAATGGCCAACAGATCAGATAAGTTATTTTTTAAGTAGAATTCTTTCAAAGGTGCATTCATTGTGAAACATTCACAACGTGCTTTACATCTTCAAAGGGTATCAAAGTTATATATTTGATATTCTTCGAGAATGACCGTTAGGTCGACAAGATCTTCAGAGTTATCCTGTGAAGCAGGTGACATTAAAAAGTATCGGCTTGTTTCCAAGCCACCTAGTTAATTATATTTTGTTCAAAATTGGTTTTAAAATAATATATAAATACTAATGATAATTTTTACCTTCTAGAACCTCATTTAATTGTAACCTTTTATGAAAAGCAATGTCCTTACTTTATAATGAACTTGCAAGCCTTCCAGAACAATTTCATTGATATTTTCTCCTTAATGAAATTATTTTCTGGGCTACATATTTAGATTATTTAAGGTATACTTGCCTGTAATTTTCTACTATTGTATAAAAATAAATTTTCGGATAAAAAGCAGTTAAGCACAAGAAAAACGGAACAAACAACCCTTAAGGAAGCATTTGAAAGAAACATTGTGAAGCAGGGATACCAGAGACGGTAGATAAATGACGTAACCACCAATCAAAAATGTAACAACGTTGTGGAACAAAATGAACGTGAGCAGCATATCATGGATAACATGTTTTAAGAAGCAATACATTGCAGTATATCAATATACAGCTTCAAGTTATGTCAAATAACATAATTCTTAAACATAACTTCTCGCCAAAATACCTTGGAGTGACCCTAGATACGTCTCTAACGTACAAGAAACGTCTAGAAAACGTCAGTAAAAAATTACAGACTAGAAATAACATTCTGCATAAGCTTGCTGGTAAAAGTTGGGGTGCAAATGCAAATGTACTCCGTACTTCTGCAACTGCCTTGCTTTATAGCACTGCTGAGTACTGCTGTCCTGTTTGAAAAAATAGGCATCACACAGGAAAAATTGACACTCAGTTAAATACTGCAATGCGACTAATCACTGGAACAATTAAGTCAACTCCATTATCTTGGCTTCCGATTCTTTTAAACATTGCTCCTCCGGAGATTCGCAGACAGTTTGCTGCATATAAAGCTTGGCAAAAATATCAATCAGCTCCTAATGAGTTTCTGATTTCCCGAGATCTGCAAGAGCTACCTACAACTCGGCTAACTTCTAGAAAACCTCTGTGGACAGAAGATTTCCTTCGTGCTCCTTATACCACTGAAGATGGATGGTGTTCTGTTTGGCAAATTAAGAAACATGATATATTCAATCAGCAGCTTATAGACTATCCTACGGAAGAGGTAGCAGGAACGGACCTCTCAAGAAGGTCTTGGGTCACTCTGAATCGCCTTCGCCCTGGAAATGCAAGTTTTTTCTTAATAAATGGGATTCATCTATCAACCCTTCTTGTGAATGTGGAGATCCCCTCCAAACAATTCGACATATGGTAAACAGATGCCCCCGTACAGCATGGCCTGGTGGTTTTGCGTCTATCCATCATGTTGATGAAGATGTTAAAGACTGGTTTAAGACAATAGAGATCTGATTGGAGTTTTCTGCGATTTTCTTCAATACTCTATCCAGAATAAATACATACTTGTATGTATCTATTATGGATAAAGCGCAAATGCGAGATCTCTTATCGTTGAATGAAAATATTTTTTTTCTTTCAACGCTTTTATAAAAGTCGACGGTAGTCGCATGAAATTAACAGTAATGTGGAATGTATTAATTAATGATTTTCATAAGAATATATATAATTATACTATTGGTCCCCCTAAGCATCAAGATGCTATGATTTGCTGTGGCTGATCAGTAATCAGATACAAAACCGCTATAACGTATGTAAGTAACAAAAGTTTTTTTTTGCGGGATTTTTCGAATTGCATTAGCATTATTGTATTACCATTGTATGCAAAACAATAACAAATGTCAATACTTGTGACATCTATACTGGTTTGATTTATGATTACTTTAAAATGTCTTGAAAATAGATATACATAAGAGTTAGTTGGCCAACTTCCCAAAAGGTAAATTGTGCGCATATTTCAAAATCAAAATAATTCCATCAGAACTATTGATCGCACGATTAACGATCGTGGGCAAGGAATTCCTTGCATAAATCTACCAAAAAGTGGTCGTCCAACAGTTTTGCCCCAGAAGCTGTCAGAAGAATGCTAGAAAACGCAAAAAACAGGGCTGGAACTTCAGCGAGAAGGTTAGGTCAGCGATTTCAAGTTTCGTATGACCATCAGTAAGAAAATTGTTACAAATAGTTTGAAATTTCGCAAAAGACCACAATATCCTAAATATACGAATGCCCAGTTACAAAAGACACTTTGATGTTACGGACACTTCACTTTGCAAACGTCAAAGTGATTATTATGCACGACGAAAAGTATTTTACTTTGGTGAACGCGAAAATGTCTTCCAAAATTATTAAATTTTATTTATTAGAACACATCATAATGCAGGCAAAATTATGTTCTGGCTTCTTGTCATTATGCCCGAACAACAAGGGAATGGTTGGCTACAAACCGCATATCTTTTGTGCCAAAACAAAAGACAATCCACCAAATCTTCCACTAGCATGATCTATCCATGAATTTTGGAGTCTACTAAATAGAAAGGTTTATGATAATGGCTTATTTTTTTCTTAGTGGTTACCGTCTCACATTAGATCTTCTACATAAAATTTCGCAGGTTACAATAATAACCATATTAAATTTTGTTAAAAAATTCTGGCACTGATGTGGTAACAGTCAAGCCTCTGTAAAAGGATGGAAATCATTTGTTTCTTATATCGTAAACTCAGTAGTAAAAAAGGCTTCTACTTTTGATGTTAAATCATCTAAAATGTTCCTCGACCTTTTGATTTGAACAGACCAAGGTACACTTTAACATCTTCTAATAATACAATTTAGGGGTGGGAACATTCCCCAAGTTTCTAGTAATGGAGCAGCAAACTGTAACCGCTAATCTACTCCACTTTATGCTAACAAAAATAACGCATGCACCAAATGGCAAGCCCCGTCTGCATATTTGCTCTATATTTAACCTTCGCGGGACCTTTTCACATCAGATGCTGCTAACGATCTCGACGACAGCCGTAAAACCGATTCGATGGAAACGACATTAGATTATGATTTCAAGGTAAACCTATTCGCTAACGATTTGAGTCAAAAGTGATTATCATTGTCAGGATTATGTTGTTGTTGTCTGGGTCATTAGGAAAAATACTAAGAAGATTCCCTCCAAACAAGAAAAATACAGTGTCAAGTATGGGATGCAAAATTTTAGAGGTCACCAGACGAACCATCAACAACAATTAAATCAAATATCCCCTCACAAAAATATAAGTATCAAGTATTTGTCATCTAACAATCTCCTTTATTCTCTAAGCATTAATTCAAAAATTCGCGGAGACTATGGGAAAATCATAAGCAATGAAACAACGCCCCCAATAATTAAAAAATTAACAGAATATAAATAAAAATACGAGTGTTATTTACCAAGCTCGTCTATTACAAAAAAAAACCAGCTCGTTTTGTATTTAAATCTTAATTGCACACCGAACAATGAAAGATAGCTTGTCAGTGCATAGTACAAAATCGTTAAACAAATATTTTTCGAACATCTTTGTTCAACAATAGATTGTGAGGTCACTTAACCTAGTTTAAGTAGTGGCGGTGTGTGTGTGTCAACTAAATAAATTATCACTGTACACGACAAATCATTATTAAAATAAAATTCATCTAGATATCGTCGACTAATTGATTACGAAATTAATTTTCTTTTTCTGGACGCTCGAAAAGCTTTTTGAGCGCCGCCTTTGTTACATGAGAGCCAGTAATTTATCTTTGATATTTGACGAGACAAAACCTAAATTAAATTCGTCTGTGTTACAACAGTTTTAGATTGATGAAATAATACACTTGACATGTAAAATTTAATGAAAAAGAGCTATGCTTACAGACAAGAACAAATTAATCTTGTGAATTAGTGTTTTTTTTTGCGAATGACATTTGTATTCCACCTTACAATTCGATGATCTTAGAAAGAGCTAAAAATGTTTGTAATGTATTTTTTTACCTCCATAACCTGATTTTAACCTGTTTATAAACAAAGTTTTAACATAACTCTAGCTATAATGTTCAGGTTATCTACATAATTTCATTTAACTGTCGCTAGAAATTTTCCAGATAGTAAATAAAAGCTGTTTTCTGGGCTGCATCTTTAACGAGCTATAGCTTCATTAGGAAGACAATTTAGATACAGATTGTTTAGATCAAATCTACTTAAAATCGTACCTAACTTCTATGCCATTATTTTGTTTGTAAACCCACCCGATACCCTGTATAAAAGTGAGTCAAGCCACATACACATCAAAATATCTGTCTAAATGTTCTAAAGGCTTTCAATAATAGTCTTAATTGACACTTACACAAAAAGAACGACCAGTGAAGTGAAAATACCAACATATTTATCGTAAGCCAGCTAAACACAATTTCGAGAAGGTAAAATCACGATCAATAATGAAAACAATGACTTGTTCGTTAGACAACAAGGTAAGATAAATGAAGAAAGCTTACTGGAAAAAATAAAACAAAGTAGTTTGATCTGAATGAAATGATAAAACATCCGCACAAACTGTGGAATAGAGTCTAGTATGTTTTCGAATAAATTTCAAACCGACAATAAGGGCAAAACAGTCCTTCTATGTACACAAAAGGGTAAATCGATTTGCCCATTACACACTATGGTTACCAACATTCACGACATTCAATGCAAAACAAGCACTCCCTTTTTTACTGCGCCCAGGTTCGTTGACCTTCCTTTTAATTTCGAAAGTAAAGTAAATAATTCATAAAACAACGTTTAGATCGTCCCAACGTTTACTATATACAGGTATTTTCGACTAGACGACCGCTGTGGAATGGCACGGATCCAACAACCGTAAAATCCGGCCTTGTTTGGAACAATTCGTATTTCTGTGATACTGGAGGATGCAGATTTGAACCACAAATTCAATGCGCGCAACTTCGATGACCGTGCGCTAAGTATAGACATTTGAACTGTAAATAATGTATAAATAGCTTGCGACTTGGTAAACATCAAAACAAATAAGGTAGTCACAAGACAAAGTGAGCCGAATGCTTCTCCTGATTATGTGCATTCTTATAAAAATACCTTCGATATCCGAAAATAGCAGGATGTTTAAAGAAAAACGTACTCAATGCTTCAAATTTTGTTAACAGCAAGAAGATTCAGAGGAATCTACAAATATCTGGCATTTTCAAGAGTTCCTCAATAATTATGACTTGTAATTTACTATTCTTCAGCGAATTTAGCTTAATAGAATCGTCTTAAAAATGCAAGTGCATTCTTGACGAAAGTGGATTATAGGAACCAAGTCTAAAAGGCTTACCGCGAACAAACATGGAAAACATGTTTTTTTTTCTGTTCGTTACTATTATTAGATTAAGTAAGAATTTAGGATGGCAATGCCATCTGTCAGCATTACACTGACATGATGACAAAGCCACCTAGCTGCCTTAACGGGTACTACTTCCTAAACTGCATTGATGAGCTGTAATGACAGCGAAATAGATCTATCTGCAGTTGGTTGAGGTGTAGACAGCAGGTGTAGATTATTTCTTAGCAACATTTACAATTAATTAATTTTCGAAAATCAATGTTTGTTACTCTTTTTACTGTTCTCTGGCTCGCTTAGGATCGTTTTCATTTTCCAAATTAAAGTTTGTTGGTGGTCTTCTTTGACCACGCAGTCTTTTAAAAGACAATGTCTCCATTAAGTTTCTGTGTACTGTAGAAAATATTCGTCTTTGCCATTACACACGAAAGGGGACAAGAAGAATGGCGAAAATTATAGGGGAATAACATTGCTATGCATAGCGGAAAACGTATATGAAAGAGTGTTGGCCACAAGTTTGCAGGATAGCCTAGAGCATCAACTTTTGGAACCTCAAAGCGGCTTTAGAAAAGGCAGAAGCTTGCAAGATCACGTCTTCACCCTTAAAGATATAATAAACAAACTACATGTTCAGGGACAATCAGCATACATGGCCTTCATAGATCTGGAAAAAGCATTTGATCGAGCACGACGCACAATAATATGGAAAAGCTTATTGGACACAGGAATAAACCCAAAATTAATAGTGGCTATAAGAAGCATATATAAAAGAAACACCAAGTTACGTCAGGACAAATAACGCTAAATCTACAGAATTTGAAATCAGAGAAGGTTTAAAACAAGGAGGTGTATTACGTCCATTACTGTTTAATCAGGAAAACTACAAATAGGATACAGACATCTTAAAATCGTAGAGATCAGTGAATGTGCTTTTGCAGACGACATAGTTGTATTTGCCAAAAATAAAACAGGCATGCAATATAATCTACAATTATGGAATATTACGCTAAATAAATATAACATGAGAATGAACTGTGAGATGTCAGCGGGAAAAAACGAAGAAAGGCTAATGCTAACTGTGTGAACAAAGCACACATTTCAAATACTTTACAACTGTAAAGGAGACCAAGAACTAGAAATAATAGACAGAATACAGAAAACAGTAAACATGTATTATGCTGTTTACAAAAAACTTCTTGGTAAAAAAGAAGTATCAAGGAAAACAAAAATCACAGTTTACAAGTCAATATATATACCGGTGCTTACATTCGGAAGTGAAACTTGGATCCTAAACAACAAACTACGTAGCCGAATTCAAGCAATGGAAATGAAATTTCTGAGAAAAATAAAAGGAACGACCAGAAGGGACAGAGTCCGCAATGAAGATGTACGGAAGGAATTGAAATTGCAACCTCTAACGGATGAAATAGAAAAGAAGCAGCTTGGATGGTGGGGACACATGGCACGAAGCGCAAACGTTATGTGTAGATAAAAAGAAGTGGAAAAAATTTGTGGAAGAATAGAAGAAGATACAGAAGAAAACCCTACACCAGAATGGTAGAAGGGATCCGAATATATCGAACATTCATATGCATAAAAAGTTATGGCAAAAACAAAAAAGCTAAAACCTCTAAACTGAAGTCACTTATGTATGTATAATCATAATTTTCAAAATGGTTTTCCCGAAAAATAAAAAAAGTGTTGGCTTTATGACCCATTTATACTTTGTATATATCCCAAATAAAGGAAATAAATTAAAATTAGCTGAGTTTTGAGAATTTTTTTTTAATTTTACTAGTGTTAAATCAAGCTGTTAATTAATTAACAAACTGGCTATTGCCATTTCGCATCCCTCACAATTTCTACACAGCAAACTGTTGTAATTCCTAATTTTCATTCATACACCTGCTCCGCATTGTAACTCTATATGAATATTTACACACTTAATCCGGCAGGCTTGTTAGCGTAAACATACTAGATTGCGTAATTATTGTACGTCACCCAGCTCTTGCAGTATCACGTTTCACGTGTTAAGTTAAACAAGATGTTCGCCAAATAGGTTTGGTTACACAACAACCACACTTCAGGTAACACTTAAGCTATCTAGGCAATTAATATCAAGTGCGCAGTATTCTTTTTACGTGATTTAAAAGTCAAACAGCCATTTGCATAAGTGATGATTTACGTTTCAGTTTTTGCGTTACTAGTTTTATGAAATGAGGCTGGGTTTTTTTATTACAAAGAAGTATTCATGTCAATGACAAAAACAGTAAAGCAGGTGAATAACAAAATCGATTAATTACATTCGTATAAGTACTAAATCCAGACAATCTTATTACGCTGATGCATAAATACAAGACAGATTTGTTAAAGAATATCGACCCAAAAAATAAGCTTATCTGCCAAGAAAAAGGATCGTCTGAAAACTGAAATTCCTACACAAAATTCCAAATAAACGCACGCAATTTATTGAAATTCATGTAAAGTCCTCATGATTCACCGTCAGTACGTGTAAAACGTGCACAGCTCACCCCTTTTTGGACGCGATGACCCTTACATCGTCGTTATGGCAACCAGCGGGGTATTTAGGATCACAACACTTGTTATGCTCGCTTGCGGATATGGACAAAAAAGAACGGATACAGGAGGATCATCTTACCCGCCAGATGCAATGTCGCTTGTTGCAATGCAATTAAACTTCTCAATGACGTTCTTTCCGGGAACGACATGGAAAGAAAGCATGGGAATATCCAGTTGCACTTGCATAACTGATAATACTTTTAATTTTTGTTAAGCATCATTATAACGTAAAGTTTTGGGAAAAATCTATCCTTATTATAAACAAAATTTCCGACAATGGACTGTTATTTTCCCTAATTTGTCTAGAAAAATGGCGGCGCAATTGTTCTCCGTTTTCTCATTCCAATCCATTATTATAGGCCTTCCGACTCGATATTGCCCAGAACTCTTCAATTGTCGATTTGCTTATGTTTTAATTTCGATAAAAGTTGACAATGTCTCTTTTCGACATTCGCGTATATTTTACAGGAATAGAAGAAAACTTCCAAAAACTGTTATCCAGATTTTCGAAGAGTCGTTCCATTTAGAAAAACCTTTTATATCGCATCACTGTTACACTAAACATCTTGTATAATTGAAAGTACGATAGATCCTTAAAAATTTTTTTTCAATATTTTATCTCTTCATGAAGATATTGACCATATTGACCACCATCTGTATTTGACTACGCATGAATTGCCAGCGTTAATTCCAGAAATACTACA
The DNA here is from genome assembly GCA_025024175.1 of Rhyzopertha dominica. Taxonomy (NCBI): domain Eukaryota; kingdom Metazoa; phylum Arthropoda; class Insecta; order Coleoptera; family Bostrichidae; genus Rhyzopertha; species Rhyzopertha dominica. The sequence goes on along the minus strand of QCXZ01000138.1, from coordinate 52,171,449 downwards.
CAAACATGTGACAGCTTTAATCAAATCAGGACGTCCATCATTTTTGAAACATGTTATGTGTCATAACTTTAGTAATCAGCTTCTATCAGCGGGTCAACGCGTATTTTCGAGTGTTTGCAAACAAGGGAAGCTATTTGCGTCCACATCTGCCACCGAACAAAACGGAAAAACCAATTTTCCGTTCAAATTAATTCAGTTCACATCGTTCGGTGTTTGATGAAATCGAAAGCCATTATTATTAATCGAAAAACAACAAGTGCAATCTTCACGGCTTTTTTTTAGGTAGAAAGGTAGAAATGCACAGTCATTGGGCTCTCTCAAGCACCTTTAAATATTATCGTTTAACAGTGATGCCAATGTAGTTTTAGTATTAGTTACACATTTAATAATATTAAATAAAATATTTAAAAAAAGTTTGGCGTTAAGCTGGAAATGATAATGTTAAATTAAAAATGTCAAAAAAGACATAGTTTATTTAAGTTCCGTTAATTTTAAATTTAACTGTATTTAGATGTCTTTGGTCCCATGATCAGGCAACATTTAGCCTCAAAACTCATATAAAATTAAAGGAATTTAGAGTTTAAAAGACAATTATAGTTTATATAATCATAATATGCCAAAGTGAGAACAATTAATAATTTCTTACATCTTTATTAAGTAAAGTCAAAATGTATTCAAATGATGAAAAAACATATATGATTTTAATTTATTGTGAATGCAAGAAAAATGCTTCCGTTGCTACCCGTTTATACAGATAACGTTTTCCAAATAGAGGAGCTCCCACCGATACAATTTTCAAGAGACTTGAATTAACTTTAAGGTCAAACTGGCCACCACTGAAAAAGTCAAGAGAAAGAACAGCAACAGGCCCTGACAATGAAATTAGAGTATTGGAAATGATTGACGAAAATCCTCATATTAGTCAAAGGGTAGTTTCAAGAGCAACCAGTATTAGTCTGTCTTCAGTACACCGAATAATTAAAGGCAATCAATTTCATCCGTATCACTTGCAATTGGTTCAGGCCTTAAAGGAGACAGATTATCCTAAAAGACTGGCTTTTTGTAACTTTTTTCGAGAACACCAATATTTGAATGTGAGATTTTATGACAACATTTGCTTCTCAGATGAAGCAAGATTTTCTAATAATGGCGGAGTTAACAAACATAACATGCATTATTATGCACAAGAAAATCCACGTTGGATTCGAGAAGGACATTTTCAAACTATCTACTCGACGAATGTCTGGTGCGGAATATTGGGGAATCAAATTGTTGGGTCTTATTTTTTTCGCGATAGTTTAAATGGCAATACTTATCTAAACATTTTACCAGCACTTCTCCAAAATGTAAATTTACAAGTAAGATAAGTTCCAACAAGATAAGGCACTTGTGCATTATCATAGAATAGTGCGAAATCATCTTGATTTGGTTTTGTCTAACCGATGGATAGGAAAAGGTTCAATTAATCTTTGCCCATCGAGAAGCCCGGACCTTACTCCTTTGGATTTTTTCTGTGGGGAATGGTAAAACAGCAAGTATACCAATCATCAATTGAAAGTGTAGAATAAAATGCGTGATGCATGTAGATCCATCACTCCAGAAATGCTAATGCATGTTAAAAGATCGTTTTGGGTACGAATTCAAGTTTGTGAAAACAGCGGAGGGCGACATTTTGAGCATTTATTACATTAATGTTATTGAATAAACATTTTTAAAAATAAAATTTGTTTTACAATACTGAATTTACTTAAAGCAAATGACTGAAGTTTATGTCAAAATTTACGAATTTATACAGCTCTCTACGTTTTATATATTTTTTAAGACGATGAACTGTGCTGTTGCTGTGTTAATTTATATTTGTTATATACATCTTTATGATTGATTTTTGTTATATAACAAAATATATTCCGAAAGCAATTTAACACAAGAAATTAATTGATCTTGTTGTGAGCAAAAGGTACAGCGATTGTGCCTGTCTATTCGTATATCTTTCAGTATTTCCAGATTTATTCCATGCACTTCTCGCGAAATTCCACCTTCTAAATTTTCTGAATTGGGAATGTACGCTTTTGATTACAATAACCCCACAGGAATAAGTCGAATGGGGCTAAATCCGGAGATCTTCCTGGACACACGATTAAAAAAAATGCATGTCCACGTTTCCCGATTTGCACATTAGAAGATTTTCCATTAAATCCTGAGGTTTTAGGACAAAATTCGCGATCCGGCAAGCGGCCGCCTACCTCAGAGGTAACCTAAGCGCCCACGTAAAGGCAGCGCTCGGTCGTTTTAAAGCGCTAGCTTCGTTGTTGATGTTCTGCCTGCTACTCTTACTTTTTAAATAACCGTACAATCTGAGGTCACGAGCTGCGTAGCGCCCTCCAAAGGAATGCGGCCCCTTGATGACGTCWCGTAACTACAATTTCAAGGTCACGAGGTAGCACACCTTTGGATGCGAACTATAAAGGCTGAAGATCGTCATGTGGTATTGGTCGTAAAAATTAAAGCTGCGACTTCATTAAAAAAACTACGTTCTCGTTATACAGGGTGATTCATAAAGAATGGTCAATCTCTGAACTAAACACCAAAATATGGCGATTGAGCTTAACATGCCTTATGCAAATGTTGCAGGTTTACGAGATACAGGGTGTTCAAAGTTGGAATTTTAATTTGAAATTTCTCGATAATTTTGTGATTTTAAGCAGCATCGTCTGGAAAATTGTCAACTTTATGTTTTTTTGCCAAGAGAATTACGAATTTAATCTTAAATTTAGCACTATGTATACAGGGCGTTAGTTACACCCCTTCACTTAAGTAAATTACAACATATCTTTTTTGCCTAACGAGTTATGGCTAAAATGACCAGAAAATCTAAAAGGCAGTTCCATTTTCAATAAAAAGGCACTCTCGTTTATTTCATGCAACTCTATCAGTTTCTGAGTTATTTGCATTTTAAATATTCAGTGTAAAGCCTCCTAAGCCACCGTTATTACTTGGACTTTTTTTCAACTAAGCTTGTGTCAGCACTTATCAATTTTTCGTGTAAAGAAATATTTGACAATTTTACTGTCACTAAATAAGAGTGTTTATTGTATTTTTCTAATTTACTTAGTATTATTTGTAGTAAAAAATTCTAAAACAAGAAAATGCCACGACATAATGAATTTTCTAACAGTGAAATGCGTGATATGATTTGTGTTTTTGCTCAGTCAAATTATAGTGGCCTTGGTGCAGCCAAAAGGTATTTAGAATTACACACAAATGGAAGACAACCCAATCACAAACTGTTCAGACGTATTTACATCCGCCTAGGCGAAACAGGGTGTTTTTGTCCTAAAAGCTTAAATGGTGCTAGAAAAACTATCAACGTCGATGATGAAGACGAGGTTTTAATTCGTATTTCGGAAAATCCAGATATCAGTACACGTCGGTTAAGTGCGGCACCAGGAATAAGCCAATCGTTCATCTGAAAAATTTTAAAGAAAGATAATCTCCATCCATATCACTAAACTTCCATCCAAAATTTGTTACCTCAAGATGTACCAGTTCGCCTACAGTTTGCTCAATTTATCCTAGGTAAACAAACCGAAAACCAGGATTTTCTTAATAACCTCCTTTTCAGCGATGAGGCGACCTTTACTAGACGAGGTGTTTTTAATTGGAAAACAATCCTTTGTGGGACTCCACATGCTCTAAAGGACATTTTCAGCATGAATTCGAGGTAAATATATGGTGTGGTGTGATATCTGGTTTTTTATTGGTCCTTTTGAACTTTCTCCTCATCTGAACGGGCCCCTCTATTTAAACTTCCTTGAACAAAATTTAAGCACACTACTAGAAGATGTACCACTAGCCATAAGGCGGAACATGTGGATTATGTAAGACGGGGCACCGCCACATTTTTTTTCTGCCAGTACGCCAATACCTGAATGAACATTTTCCTCGCTGGTGGATTTGGCGAGGAAGTGAATTTGTTTGACTACCTAGAAGTCCAGATTTCAACCCTCTAGACTTCGCAACATGGTCACAAATGAAGGACATGGTTTACAAAGACACAATTAATTCAATCGAAGAATTACGACAGAAAATTCAAGAAGCTCCTGATATTATTAAAAATAATCGACAAATGTTATTTAATATTCAAAGCTCTTTAAGGATACGCATTACAAAGTGTCCTTTTGCGCATTTACTTTGAAGTTACTGTTACTGATTGTAATTTGTTGCCTTTACTGTTGTTACCCGAATTGTAGGAATTTAAAAGAATAAATTCATTTTACAACAAACAAAATTCATTAAAAACTGATAGAGTTACATGAAATAGACAAGAGGGCCTTTTTTATTTTTTTTTTAATTTTTATTTTTATCTGCGGTGAACTAGAACGGAATGATTTGAGAGCTCAATTTTCAGTTAAAAAATTCAACAGACCTCAWTCAAAAATTAAAAGAAAAAGCATAACCTGAAGTACATTTACATAGCTTTAGCCTCAAATGGGAATCAAAAAATTTATTCCGAGAGTTAATCGGTTCATAAACAAATAAACAAGTAGATGTGCCAACTAGGATTCTTTTTTAATGCGAAACCTTTACTGTTTGCACCTTTTTATGTCCATTTATAAAAAATACAAATACCGAATAATGATAAGGTCCCAGTATACAATTAAGCAGACAATAAAGACATAATTATATATCATTATAGTGCATTCATTTCTTCATACTTCACACTGAGAACGATCACGTAATTTTATCTTTCCATCGGGTAAACATTTAAATTAATTCAGGTGCGATTAAGATTCATCATTTATACATATCTATTTTGTTTTTCAACGAACAGATTCGACCATAATCTGAGTAACCGAAGAAAATGTAGAAAACTGCAAATGAAAACGAAATTAATCGGTATAGCTTTAGATGAGAAAACCAATGTTAGAATTATAGGAAAATGTGGATTTTATACATGTTCTTTGGTCAACCTAGAAAACAAACCAAAATAAAACTAAACCCTAACTTCGAAACAACGTATGTTAACTGGCAATACACAAATAGAAACAAATCGTTCCAAACATAACATGAAACAGTGGCTCGTGTGTACCATTCATCATAGTTTCGTTTACGCACCGCGCCAAAAATTCCCATAATTTCCGCGTCCTCTCAAACAAGCATTCATTTGGAAATGCATCGCTGCTGTTAGTCATGAAATCCTTTAAATACTACCTTGGGTCAAGGATATGATCCCGCGGCAATTGATAATAAAATTCTGTTTTAAACCGTAGTGACTCACGTTTCTTACGAGGAAGGTCGTTTCGCGATTAAACGAGGCTTAATTTAAAAAAAAAATAAAAGCACATCGCAGATTCCTAGCAGGTAATTGCACGTGGCTTAGAAACCAAAGGACGTAACATCGAATTACCAGCGCATTAACTTTCATGTTGGACATTTCCGCAATAACTTTACGATTGCTCACTGACTGGCTAATTTGTCATCGTTTTTAATTAGTTGCTTAATGCATTCGTCTGGTTTAATCATCAGGAGTTGCGTTTCTCTTATTAAAAGAACTCGCAATTATAACATAAGCTTAATCGGGGTATTAATTTTATGATATTGGGGCAATTAAAAAAATTTAATTGGCCATTTAAGGTTTCCCTTTCCGACAAGATATGCTGTTAATTTACAAACGTCATGTACCAGTATGTAAATTTCCCGAGCTCTTAAGATATATGACAACTTCATCACAAAAAAAGACTATTCCGAAACTGCTTGGTTATAATCCAAAAAAGCCCTACTAAGAAAGACAGGAAATTAAACACGAAATGTTGTATTTAGTATCAGAAGATGATTCAAGTTTGCCACCTACAAAGTCTAATGCAAAGTACGAGAAAGTTTACCAACAGTTTTGTCTCTGGAGAAATGAAAAAAATGTGCCATGAACAAATGAAAACATTCTAATTGCGTGCTTTTGTGAAAAGGTTTGTTTCATTTATGAAATTTATTTCAAGGACTAATTTTAAATATTCTTACAGGTGAAAACTCTTAAAGCTTCAACGCTCTGGTCTGTGTATTCAATGCTATGAAGCACTATACAGTTAAACGAAAACGTGGACATTTCTGCTTATAAAAATTGCTGGCATATCTTAAACGCCAAAATGACGGTTATGTGGCAAAAAAGTCGAGCGTTATCAATGGACAATGTAAAGAATTTCATTAATAATGCTCCTGATAACAACTTTCTCCTTATGAATAACAATAATAGCATTGCACACAGCCTGTTGCGACTTCTGACAGTTGATCACGTAGAAGATTGGGGGCATATCTTAGTAGTTACATTACACGACACAAAAACAAGAAAAAACGTGTCTTTTTTACTAATTCAACTGAGCAGCAATCTTCGATCATCTCTGCACCGTACAGTATCGACAGTATCCGAAACATTAAGAGGAGGAATGATCTCCAATTTATCAGTTTCTAAGTCACTTTGCACATCTTCTAGTACAGTGTTTAATAATTTAAGGAATTGTATACTTAACATTTATCCTAATAAACGAATGAAAAAAAGTGTTGCTAAGAGGAAAAGTCCCACTTTTTATAACTATTTTGTGTTAATCAATATTGTCCATTTCTATCAAATACACGAAAAAATATATAATTAATAAGGTAAATTAAGGTGAAATTTTTGTCATGGTACGTTATTTCTCGATATAGTCCTCGTATTTTTCAATTATTGAAATAGAAGGTGCTACAACCAGGTGGTAGGAAAAAGAAAATTTGGAAACTGGGCGTCAGAAATAGCAGAGTATTTTATAATTACAAAACCTGCTGGTGCAGCTTCTAATTCAGGAGTTCGATAGTTACTTTAAACAGAATTTCTATAAATAATTGTTCTAACTGCACAATTAATTTCAATGTCAATAAATAAAATTAAAATTACATCTTTCTTTTAATTCAACTCGATAATACCTTTGTAAATTAATAATTATAAGTGTCTGTTGAGACGTTCATCTTGATCTTTACATCCTCTTTCATAATAAATTTGAATTGCAGATATTTCACCAAAGGAGACGAACCAACGCAATCTCCTTTTTGGATAACAATTAAATCCTACACTTTTAAACCATTCTGCGCAAAATAAACAACTCCTGGCAAATTAAAAATCGAATACTCGTATACTGTACTGGGCTATTTTACACAATTTACAGGATCAAATAGCATACAATTTCTTAAAATTGATTATTAGATGATTCTTACTGATCTACAAGTAACTAACTCAATACGTCTATGCTTTCTCACAAAAAAAGCGCCAGCTTACGACAACTAATGAAACAAACTGCTGTTCCCAGAAGGCAGTAAAATATAAATTAAAGTGTGACATTTGCCCGGGAGAGAGTTTAATAACAGCTGTACGGAAGCAACGTAACAAGAGCTTCCTTTATCGCGATCCGTGAAACCACTAACGACCCTGACCGCGTGGAGGTTAAATTTGATATAAGGGGACATTTTAATTGCTGCTCGAGCAAATTAGGCATTTCCTTCTGCTATATTAAGCAGGCGAAATGACGAAACGATATGAACCAGAGAGATTAAATGGAGAGAAAATAAATTACGCGAAATGTAATGTTTCTGTCGTCTTTCTGTTTCGCAAGTCATAACTAATAAAAGTATTAAAATTTATAAATTTAAAACTTACCACACTAGATAAAGTGCTCAAAGTACTGTACTCACCTGCAATAAAAAAATGCATATTATTAAAAGAAATACACTGCATTATTATCTATTTATCAGGTAAGAATTTAAGTATGCTTTATTGCCTTTACTATACAAAAAAAAGAAAACAAAGGGCGAAGTTCAGATGGACACAAAGCTGTGTTCCCTGCTCTTCCACTCAACCACCTCAAAATAATGATCAGAATAATCTAGTTGAATATGACTACATAACAAGCATAGAAAATTAATAACTACATTAATCAAGTGCGAATTTGTACCACAATTCCCAGAACAATTACCCAAAACAATTATTTATCAGATGTATAGATGTCAGAGACACCGCCCCCCACGGCACCAAAATTAATCATTGAAAAACTCCCGTAGATGTTTTTTAAATTTCTCAGGTTCGAGAGTTTTTAAGTTATTAGGAAGAGAATTGTGAACTTTACAAATTTGCACTGAAAACGATCTCTCAAACAACGATGAGTTATGAAATGTGGGACTCAGCTTACCCCTGAACCAGAAGTTAATGTTATGAACGTCACTAGGAAAAGTTATTTTATTATAAAGGTAGGGTGGACTTCGAAGGTAAACATGATACAAGCAAGACACCCGCCGCTTAAGCGATATATGTTGACGTCTCCTGATCCCATAAACGAACCTGAGGCACAAATTCTGTATTCTCTGTATCTTCGCCTTAGTGGCTACATCAAGACATAAAAAAAATACCTCACTGCAATAATTGAAGTGAGACAACACCATTGTGTCACTCAACAATTCCTTAACACGTATGTTCTATGCGAAAACAACTGCTTTAAGTTAATAAACGCCTTTTTTATGCAGTTGTTTAAATGCTTTCTGTATCGGAAAGTATTATCCAACGTCAACCCCAGACTCTTAGCATTTTCCACTAAAGGTATGGCACAGCCGTCAATGTGCAGCGCAAGCTTCCCCGAAACCGCACCTAATACATTTCGACCACCAGACAGAATAGCAGCAGATTTGCCCAGATTTATTTTTAATGCATGCGATCTGGACGTCACCGCAATCCTCTCCAAGTCATCATTTATATTATTCACCTCTAAATCGCACTCAAAAGGAGGAAAGCTGTAGTAGATTTGCGTATCATCAGCGTACATGTGATACTGAACACTACGAACAGTACTCAATAGATTACTGACGTAAATCGAAATAAGAATGGGACCAAGAATAGATCCCTGAGGTACACCACAAGTCAAAGGCGCTTTATTTGATGAACTATCTAACTTTACCACAGCAAACCTCTCAGTTACAAATGACGACAAAAGCCCAACTGCGCAACGACCGAAACCAATAGCCTGTAAAATGTCATCTGTAACCTTTAATAGTGCTGTAGTGCAGATAAAATTTGGACGAAATCCAGACTGCGTAACAGGCAATATATTATGCCTATCCAGGTATTCACGTATTTGATCATCTAAAAATTTTTGAAAAACCTTAGACAAGCAGGGCAGCATGCTAACTGGTCTATAATCCTTTACTTCTTGCGGTGCAGCGACCTTTGGGATTGGCCTAATAACAGCCTCCTTCCAAGCCTTCGGATAATAACATGACAATATGCACGAGTTAATTATGTGAACCATAAACTGAAGTAAATACACATCCACTTATGTCTCACGAAGGAGGAGATACTCTTTAAGAATCTGGGGAGCATAATGCAAATTTTTAATTATCAAATACGAAATTCACAAAATTGATGGCTTTTTGGCGTTGTTTGAAAACATTGCCTTAGTAACAGTATTTTCTGGGTAGTTTGATGTTGCGCTTTAAATTTATTCGTTGCGAACATTTTACAAATTGTATGAATATATCAAAATTTTTCTAATAATATTAGAATATTCACATTCATGGAAAAACACGTATGGAATTCGTGTGAAAATCCTCTTATAAGCCACTTCCATAAATAGTTATTAAGATATAGCCGGTTTCCAAACTACCCGAATAATTAAAAAAATATCTCCGTAAAGGTTTCAATGAGGTATGATGCATTCTATCCGGTAGATTTAATTCCGTCATTTCTTCATAAGTCATCGACATTAATATTGTCCAATACCCCACATGATTTTTCGGCCGACATACTATCCGTATACCACCCGCAAGTTCGAAAGTGTTTTCGTACGATTTTAATAGCTTCTTGCGGTGCCAGAATTCTGAATTCATCCTTGCGAAATTCTCCGTTAACAACAAACCAGGATATTTTTAGAAGCGCATGTAATAGTTTCCGCGAAAACCAACACATGAACCACTTTGCAAAATAAATAGTGTTTGAGCACTGCGTGTGGCGCTGAAGATTTTTTTTTAATAAGCGCATTTCTTATATATAGAATGATTAAAGGGTTAGCAATTTCTCCATGTGGAGAAATGTTAAAGTAGTTGATAATGTGTACTAAAAATAGCACCGTAAATATAAAGAAAATAAATAAACAACCTTGAAAGAAAATTAGAAATACAAATTTGATGGAATATATCTAAACTTAACCTTACGTGTGGAGTATATTTCAGGAAGTTCAGATGGTATTCGTTCATAAATTCATAAGGATACCTCAATTGAAAAATAATCGTATTTATGTTATTTCCGGCTACATCGGAAGTGGGTCTTATCTTTATTATTTTTAATGACATGCAAGCAATACTTTTAATGGTATGGTAGTTTTCATAATGCTAGACCCCTTAACAATGGTCTTCAAAGGATGTTGAAGGTTTTAAGAAAATTTTTACAGACAAGATAAGCAAACTGCCTTCTAAGTCAAATTTAATAAAATAAGTACGTTACAAGAATCAACTGATTAAATAGATTTCACACTAACTAGCATCAAATATCCGTAAAAAAATATGTTACGTTTCAACTAGCTTCGTGGTTTTTCTTCCAACGTAATGTGATACTTCCACGCCAAGTATTCATATATAACCCATGCTATTACCTGTAAACACGGAGGGGACCCAGGGTATTAAAATACCTGAATAACTGGACCATAGCGGCGTTAAGGCTACATTCTTCCAAGTTTATTTTTAAGAGGACGAGAAATCGAGTCGAACAAAGATAGCAGAAGGACACTAAAACGTTTGAGCCCATTTACGTGTCGTATAATATGCGGGAAGCCCCCCACATGAAACTCAATGGATAGCTTCAATGAACTCAGACTAAGTTTTATTACATTACACTAGATTTTAAATCAACCATTTATTAGGAGTCCAAGATATTCGTTGATGCACAGTATATTACTTGTCTAATTCAGTTCTTTTCTAGATCTGAATTGAAATTTGAACCAAAACCATTGTATCAGCAGAATTACTCGTCAAGACTGCTATTTATTTAAGTATATAAAAGGCACAAAATTGGCCACGCTATCTTATCAACATAATGATGGTAACCTTACTAAAGTATAATTAAGTGAAAAACTTTCGATTTATAGACTTTTGTTTGATATGCTATCGTCTACGCCAGCTAAAAATGTAATTTAAAGAAATTAGTTTCAAATGCGACGTATACAGTGTGGGTTGCTGACATTTTCATTAAATGTCATTGGCCTAACTGCAGACTTCTACAGACCATTCAGTTGGGTTAATAAGAATGGCTTAAAGACACGACATACATTTCATCACAAAATAATCTATACAAATTTGTAGAAATATTGACAACTAATAGTGACAGCGGGTGGTATATAAAAGGCAATTTTAATAATTACGTTTCGCATTCTGGCAAATTTGTAGTTTTCTTCTACCAAACACGATCGGTTTAAGCCTTGTCTAGTTTAAAATTCGGAAATTTTCAACCGCTGGATATTCTTTTTTGATCTTTTTTTTGTTCAAGCTATTATACACATAGGAAAAGACATTTTCTGAAGTTTTATTTAACATAATGTCATAGTAACATTTAAACTTGAATCCTATTACTTTCTGAGGCTTTTTCGAATGTTTTTCATTAAATGCCTGACAGTGAACCTGGTAGATTCGTAAAATTTGCTTTTACATATGTTTCGTACCAAGCAAGTTGTATAGCTTTCGGATCTAAAATTTCCGAATTTTATTCGAGACAGTCCTTGGATTACAATGTAAACACCAGTATCAAAAGATAAGGGTCAGCTACCAATATAAGGAAAGAGAAAAATTGAACAATCGACGCCATAAACCTGTAATACTTTCGATATAAAAATAGAGATAGCTGTACAAAACAATAGGCAAACGATACATGCTTCCTTTTGTCATTAAACGGCTTTTAAAACTGTCAAAGAAGGCGCGTACAGAAAAATGCCCATTAAAAAACAGACAATAGGCATTCGAGGGAGAKAACGTATAGTACAGCTCTCTTATTACGCTGGCGTCACACATGTTAATAATACCGATGAATATGTAAATTGCATCTTGAAGCAATCACGCATTGTTGAAGGTATTGCCTGTGTCGGATGCCGTAATTGCCATAAGGAATATTAATCGTCCCCGCAGCTGGCAACTTCATTAAAATTTTTCTAAGGGATACACGTGACTCACTCGATGAACGAAACAGTTTCCAAATAGGAGAGAATAAACTTTCGCAACCCAGCGATGTCGCCGATGAGATAATGGTCTGTTTCTCACGTATTTAGGGCTTCCGTACAATTCAAATCAGATCGCGCTGTTGTGGGAACTTTTGAGAAATGCGAGCGGCCTTATCTGATAAATACGTAAATTAATTATAGCCTCAGGGTGTTGAGTCCCCTCCGATTCGTACGCGGGCCAAAAGAAGTTGGAAAAGTTGGGGCATAAATCTGCCGTAATGGAAAGGAGACAAATTTTACAACGTGGATTCTAAACGAAATAATGACGCGTTAGTTGGAATGCAAAGTATATAGTTTTTGTGACTTTTGGTCGACTTTAGAATAAAACAGATATCTATTATGGTTCTAACACTAGAACTGATCAAATAATGGCTTTGTTAATTCTGTCACCTAAACAAAGCAGAATTTGTATAAGCCAAATATAAATAAATAGACAACCAACAAGCTTGACGAATAACCCCACTACAATCAAATTTTCTACTTTTACTACGAAACCCGAAAGCGCTTTAGCTAATAATAAAACGTAGAGAATTAAACTTGGCGAGGCTTATTTTACAATATATACAGGGTCCGCCGCCTAAAACTCCCCTGGCTCGTATTTTCTTTGTTTTATTAGGTACAACTTTAAGTTATAGGTCAAATTGTAGGTTTTTGAACTCTTTAAAAATAGCATAGTGAGAGTCCAAATTTTTTTTTGCACATTGTGATATTTCGCAAATAAAGTCAACTTTTGTAAATATTTTTTAACCTTACCCCATATAACAAATATTGCTTCATAGTTGGATGCCGACTTTTGTCTTCTTCAATTTGTGTCATTAATAAATTAACTTTAAATACAAAATATGACAATCTGCAAAAATTTTCTTGGACACCCACTAAGCTATCTTTAAAGAGTTTAAAAAGACCTACAATTTGACATATAACTTAATGTTGTACCTAAAAAAGCCTGGGGAGTTTTAGGTGTCGGACCCTGTATATACAGGATGTTTCACGAATGATAATGACCCCGACTAAATTAAAAATGCAACCCAAAATACATTCTCATAGCCAATGTGGTTATTTTACATAATGGTATTATTTTAAAAATAAATTGATAATCCATGACGGCTATGCGATATGGTTCCTGTCACTGTATTTATTAAAAGTCAAAATGTATTCAAATGATGAAAAAAACAGATATGATTTTGATTTATGGTGAATGCAAGATAAATGCTTCCGCTGCTGCCCGTTTATACGTTTTCCAAATAGAAGAGCTCCTGCCGATACAATTTTCAAGAGACTTGAATTAACTTTAAGGGCAAACTGGCCACCACTGAAAAAGTCAAGAGAAAGAACAGCAACAGGCCCTGACAATGAAATTAGAGTATTGGAAATGATTGACGAAAATCCTCATATTAGTCAAAGGGTAGTCTCAAGAACAACCGGTATTAGTCTGTCTTCAGTACACCGAATAATTAAAGGCAATCAATTTCATCCGTATCACTTGCAATTGGTTCAGGCCTTAAAAGAGACAGGTTATCCTAAAAGACTGGCTTTTTGTAACTTTTTTCGGTAACACCAAAATTTGAATGTGAGATTTTATGACAACATTTGCTTCTCAGAGGAAGCCAGATTTTCTAATAATGGTGGAGTTAACAAACCGGTACCGGTACTTCTCCAAAATGTAAATTTACAAGTAAGACAAGACCTATGGTTCCCACAAGATGAGGCACCTGCGCATTATCATAGAATAGTGCGAAATCATCTTGATTTGGTTTTATCTAACCGATGGATAGGAAGAGGTTCAATTAATCCTTGGCCAACGAGAAGCCCGGACCTTACTCCTTTAGATTTTTTTCTCTGGGGAATGGTAAAAGAGCAAGTATACCAAATACCAATTGAAAGTGTAGAACATTTAGAAAATAAAATACGCGATGCACGTAGATCCATCACTCCAGAAATGTTAATGCATGTTAAAAGATCGTTTTGGGCACGAATTCAACCGGAGGGCGACATTTTGAGCATTTATTCCATGTTATTGAATAAACATTTTTCAAAAGTAAAATTTGTTTTACAATACCGAATTTACTTAAAGCAAATGATTTAAGTTTATGTCAAAATTTACGAATTTATACAGCTCTCTACGTTTTACATTTTTTAAGACGATGAACAATTATCAATGTTACCTCTGCAAATGTATTTTGAGTTGCATTTTTAATTTCGTCAGGGTCATTATCATTCGTGAAACATCCTGTATGTATGTAGTACTCCTACCTTGTACTAAATAGTACATCATATTTATACTACCTTTATTTAAAAAACCTGAAGGAGAAGATTATTTGAAATTGTATAGTACCAAAAATTCCTCCAAATGAAATATTTCACTTGAAAATTCGATCAACGAACAGAACCTACTGCAACCAAGTCGATATCACGATACATTACTTTTCCCCTAAAAGCCCAAAAGTTAACCACTTCCCCCATTTATCAAACAGCATTACCTTCCCTTCGATGTCTTTAACCCCGTTGGTCTTGGCTGAAATCTTATTTGACAGTTTCCAAATGGCACTAATCCATCTGCTACCTTATTACTCGTTCCACCCTGGACGGTGTTCTATGAGTCCGTCTTTGTACTTCATCATCTTGGATCGCGATTCCCTTTCTCCCGGCGTTTCAGCGGTAATTAGATACTACATTTCCTTAATTTGATTAAGTCAGATTGTGCGTCTGCCGGCCGAAGCCACCACAACGCAGTGCGTGACCGGCGTGAGAACATTTTCTTAATTAGTTTTTGTTACGGTTTAAATTATTGAGGTGAAAAGCAGGTCGGCAAGAACGGGAGTGTGCTGTGTAAATCAAGTACCTTTTGTTATATGCTAGAGTGAGGTGATTCTTCAGAATAAACGTGGCCTTCGAAGCTGACGAAGCCAATTTGCAAGTGGCAATAAATTATCTAAAACTTCACTTGTAAGCAGAAGTTGCAGTGAATAAAGTTTAAAGAGGTTGTTAAAACTTATAGGTTTCGAATATAAGAAACAATGCAACCAGCGCTTACTTGGTCAAAAGCCTGATGTCGTATATACAACTTTTGTTTTCTTGGCTAAATTATAATTTTTTCAAAAGGGGGAAATAATGCACATGGCAAGATATCTCAGTACTTTCTTGTAGATCATTAAATATCAGTAATAGGAAATGATATAACATTTTACAAGAAAAATAAGAACAGTATGTACCTACATGACGATTTCCGACAAATTGTTACTGTCACTGGAAATACTGACAACTGCTTTTATAGACAAAACTTCATATTATTCTGAACTAAATGAAAAAAAAACAGATAGATGATCATGATATTAATGCAGAGAATAAATAGCTAAAATCAAACTTTTATAGATATTGCAAATCGACACAAAAGTGTAGGAAATCTTGGCGCGCGCGGCAGATAATCCTGAAATAAGTAGCAGAAGATTGGCTGTAGTCTGTGGAATAAGCAGGTCTTCGGTATTGAGAATTTTCCGCCAGGAAAGACTTCATTGCATTTACACGTCGAGGAGTATTCAGCTTCCGGAATAAACATTATTAGGACACAGAAAATCCGCTCTGATCAATTCATTCGGATCATATGACTAGCTTCGTCCTTAATAGGACTCCTCAGGTAGGAATACCTTTATCGTCGACAAAAGCGTGTTTCTTGTATTATTGTTGTGTCAGTCAGTATAATCCCTCAAATTTTTGAACTAACTCCGTAAAATCGTGGTTCGTAACATAAAACCTATAAATCTCACACCATGCACAACACATCTAGTTTATTATTCCAAGCCGTATTTTCGGTAGATTCTGTGGGCGGAAGTGGTAAATACGAGTAGACGTTCCGATGCTGGGACACGAGTAAAATTCATCGTTTTACCACTAATACAATACGCAAAGCCTTAATCGTTCCTCGGCAACGCCATTGAAATAGAAGCCTTTTGTTTTTTACGCCGTTTTGCTTTCAAGCGAATCCACATGCATACACGGTTCCCATAGTCCTTATAAAAAAGACACGTGGGAAATGAATGGCATTCGGTACGTTCTAGTTGATATGTCGGATGAAATAAAGCAGAATGATCCGCTCTTACAGTTCCAGCAAAAAAATAGGTAGTGGGCTTATACACACGTCATGCAAGACGTGAGTGTGTTTTTTAGTTCTGCTTAGTGGTTTCCATTAACATACTTACAAAATGCAGCAATAGAATGGTGTTTTTAGCTCTTAATTGAGGAGATAGTGAAATGGATATCTCTTCTACAAAAAACGTCTTAGATTATCGTTAAAATGGCTTGTATTGGTGCATTCACAACAAACCAAGAAAATATCAACCAAGCTTTAAAATTATTTTGTTGTAATATTGTATACAGGGTAATCTATAAGCTATATGCCAAATTTGAACAGGTGTATAATGATATTCTTTTTCTTTTAGTTTAATTAGCCTAAAAACTGCTCAAAATAACCACTTTCCGCTAGAATACAAGCTTCACATCTTCCAACGAAAGACCGTGTTATGCGCTGTACAAAATTTGGATCGTTTCTTATTGCACTGCTTGCATTTATTATTCTTTGTATTAATTGCTCGCGATTGGTAATCTCCACCTGGTAAACCAGCTACTTCATGTGACCCCACAGATAAAAATCTAAGGGATTTAAATCCGGCGAGCGTGGCGGGCACGCTACTTGACCTCCGTTACCAATTCAATGATTTGGAAAATTATTATTTAACCACGTAGCCTCTTCTCTGCCTCTATGTGGTGGTACTTCTTCTATTAGATCATAAAGAGTATGCTCCAAAAGTTGTCTGTACAACGCTCCATTTAAGCGATCATTTATGATCTGTATAGGCAGCAAAGTATTGAAAATGCCACCCCAAACATTTACACTAAAACATCGGTGAAATCGCCTGGATCTATTGGCAT
This sequence comes from Rhyzopertha dominica, assembly GCA_025024175.1. Classification (NCBI taxonomy): domain Eukaryota; kingdom Metazoa; phylum Arthropoda; class Insecta; order Coleoptera; family Bostrichidae; genus Rhyzopertha; species Rhyzopertha dominica. The sequence goes on along the minus strand of QCXZ01000138.1, from coordinate 52,154,254 downwards.
AGAGATTTTGCAAAGACCATACATGCAGCATGATTCATCTGGCCAAAGAACAAGTGAAATAAAATTAGAAAAATTAGAATCCATTGGCACAATTCTAATCGCAGCTGGTTATCTTCAGGATGTAGTGCTTGTGCACTGACGATGATATATGGATGTAAGATCTCTTCATGTAAGGTTCGCCACACAAAAAAAATTTTAACAAATCTTCCACTTAAAATTTTCCTCGCAAATTGTTGACTTTTCTTGTCATCTTTTGATAAAAATCCCCCCCAGAATCCACTTTTAAATGAGCTTTATTAAAATCCGCATATTTATTAAGAAAAACTCATTGCCAAAATGAATTGTATTGCGCTGAAACAGTAAAGAAAAGACCTGATGTCCATTCAGACCTTTCTGAACAAATCTGAACCTGAAACTATTAATTTACAAACGTCTACAAAAGTTTACGCAAAAAGATCACGACGAAATAACATAATAAAGAAAAACAGTTGGATCAATAATTAAAACAAAACGTTGTCTTCATATGGTCATACATGTGTATGAATTGAAAAATTAATGAAAATTACGGGTTCTTGAAGAAAATTTCGCCAGCAGTCTTCAAAATAAACAAGATTTGGTAAAGTTGGGGAAAATGTATGTGATACTATGATCAGTAATTGTGGGTCTTTTATTGTCAAATTAAATCGGAAAATCAAATCTGAAATTTCTAAAATTTAATCCAAATTCCACTGGAGGAAAACTAAACAAGAAACACGTAGCTTCTCCAAACACACAGAACAACATAGGTATACCGACCGCAATGTTCACCCAAGCGAAACGCGATGTTTGTACTTTTTTTATTGGATCGAGTCATGAATGGAACGCCACAATTTCGTAGGAAACGCATGGATTTTTATCGGCAACCTCTGGTCAACCGTCATGGACTTGTGACTTGCCGAAATGTAGGTCCGMGCAATGTTTACGTAATTATGCCAGTGTGATTTTGTTTACGGCTTTCCATTGGGTGTGTTGACCTGTCTATTGGCTGATACCGTGAAATAATGTCGCTTATTTACGAACGACGTGTTTAAATGTGTTTAAGGATCAATAAAACAAGTATTTGTACGAGTGTTTGTCTCATACAAATTGCACATAATTTTTGGGTTATAGACACAAACTTACAAGACAATTATTGGTCGTTAAGTATTGCATTCAATTTCATTTGACCAATACCGTTCTACGTCACTGAGAGCTGGGGAGCTAATTTAATTATCAAGTTGATTATCAGCTTACTGCGAGCAGGTTTCACATAAAGTTTGATGAAAACATCTTTAATTGTCACCCACTGCCTCCTTTTACCTACACTGGAGCTATCCCATTGTCTAATAGCATATGAACATTTTTGTCCACTGATTTCTCAGAATAAGGAGATTCTCAGCAAAATATACCTAAACTTGGCTTGAGATACAATTTTAAACACTGCTATTCTAAAATTTTTTCATTGTTTGGCTAAAAATCCGGTGGTGCATTATTTTAATTTAATTTGAGAGCACATACATCAAATTTAAGTTCAAGCTTAATTAATAATAAATATTAAAAATTCCATCATAACAAACAAAATGCTGGTTTTATAGCTTTCAGACAAAATCCTAATCGTAACTTTGAAACGGACAAAATTGGTTTCTAGATTCTACGCTTAAAAACAATGCTAAACAAAAAATGCTTTCAATCGCAATTATTTTGAATGTGTACATTTATAAATCGTCGGAAGATAAACATGGGACAGTAGAAAAATGCTGACTAAAATACATTATAGGCCTGTATGTGACGTATTGTAAAGAGGTTAATCCATAATATAATAAAAATTGATTTATTAAATTAAATAACTATAATCTACGAGTGCTGATTGTACTTATAAATCATTATTCAACTCTTATTGGAATTGATATAGCACGCTTTGTATACATATCGCTATAACTTTCATCGTTTAATAGCGAAACATATCGATCAAATTTTCACAACACTTGTATCGTTAAAGAAGAAATACAGTAACTGCTAAACAGGTTAAACTGAACCCAAACTGATAAACTACAACCTCGAGCATCAGGTGTCCATTGCAGAAAAGATAACGCCATAATAATAGCTGCAGTGAATTGATAAGTTGCACGCACATTTTCCTAAAATATCATAATGGGGACGTTGGTGATACCACACTTAACATATGAGTAAAGAAAAAACAAACATATATACATTTACTGTTACTATTATTTAAACTTCATTCATAGGTGGTCGTGAAAGAGCAAAAATGTTGGTGTTTCAAGGTAGCCAACTTTCCATCGCGTGTATTCAAACATCGTGAATGTCATAACACAGTATCGAGTGAAGGATATCATTTCAATCATCTATTGTGGGATTATAAATATTATGTAAATACGTCATAATGATGTATTTAACTTTCCCTAATATTCACTACCCTCAACCACAGACCGGTGTAAAACAATTTGCCTGCCAGGCCAGGACTTCTTGGATAGTTTTTATGGTGCTATCAATTTCCCTCTCCCTCATAGTCGTTCCCACCTTTTATTTAAATGAAGCTTAATTTGGTTAAAATATTAAGTAGTCGGTTAATTTTTGAGAGCAATGCACTGGCGATCTGAGAAGGTTGGCTTGACGCATAAAGCTGTGGCATTTGTCATTTTGAGTTTTAATAATGTTAGTTATCTTATCCCTGGGGAGTAAAAATTACTACAATTGTATCCTTAGCACCTATACATATGAATTCCCAGCTTAAATTTCTAAAGCGTCTAGTATGAGAAGTTGAAACTACTAAAAGCGCATCGGTTAATGCATTAGTCTTCGATATGTGTTAATTCTGAATCAGAAATCGTGCTCCTATTAGTAGAACTTTTAAGGTGAAATTTATGTTCCTTTGGTACTTCGTATGATATCATTATACATTATGTGGATCACGGATTTTTATTCTCCGAAATAAAATGTATCAACTAATTTTTTTAAAAGCGGTGCAACTGAATTAGTAATAAAGGGGCTTTGTATATCAGCGTACATAGAAAACATATAAATAATTTGGGTCTTTATTTCACAGAACATGTTTAAAGTCGCCTCGCAGAAAATCCACAAAGACTACTCATGGAATAAATATTTCATTAATTACTTAGGTACCTAACCTGATAAACGTTTTTATTTATGCTGAATTATTCACTAACGGCAATTGATGTTTTACCCCCGCCCCCTTAGACCAAAAGCTCAAGCATCTCGCTCATATCTGAATCTGATTTAGATACGTTAATACAAAAACTATATATGCAAATAACTCGCTCAACAAGCATCCAGCAGTTGAAAATCGAGACACTCCAAAAGCCAGCCCTGAAACTTCTTAAATAGCACGGATACACTCTAAATGCAAATTTTCTTGGCAAATTGCAGTATTTTCCTAAGGCTAACAAATTAAGAAACTCGAACTCGTCCTGCAAATAAATAAAACTTTTCGCCAAAGTAAATAAAAACACCTGCAGCCCGGGACTGAAAAATCCGCGCACGTTTTGTTATCAAATTAAACTGGTTCTTGATCGCGCATTCATTAACGATCTTTTAAAAGCGCACGACCACCTGTTTCCAGGTTGAGAAGTGATCGCGACCTTTGCAGATCGCAATCGTTCTTTCGCAATTCTTTCATGAAACACTGCGAATGTAAAGTACGTGTACGCAAAGTAAGTGGATTCCGTGGAGCGGGCGAACGGTGGAACGCGGAAATCTCGACGGACACAACCGAAAATAACCAGTGTGCTCAAGTGGACGTAATTATAGCTTTTACAATTTTCACCGCGATATCTGTAATTAGTCAGGTCGCTGCGAAAGTCGGAAAAATCAGAGCGGAAGTCGAGATAAAAAATTTAAGCCTCACGAAACATACTTAATCATGGAGAGCAAAAAGTTGGATGTGACGTGCAAATAAAGATGAATATGGCGCTTTTGGCAATATACTGCGTGATACACCACGAAATGTTCTGTATTATATGGATATATGGATTATATGGATGGTTTCGAATATTTTTTTTTCGGGGAGCTTGCTTATTAATCTTATTCCAAATCATATCTGCTTTAATACACCAATCTGCCTTCGATAAATCATGTATTTTTAACTTGCTCTCTCATTTTCATTAAACACTATAACACAAATGAGTACTATGAAGATAATTTTTTTTTCGTGTTCATACGAAAAAATCTAGAGTATAGTGTTATTTTTTAAGCTAAATGTGCAATAATGTGTTTGTAACTGGATTAACGATTACTTAACACATAAATATAAAAACTATATCAACATTGTTATTTCTTGACCAACACCCAATTAAAAATAACTTAATGCACATCAAACATGTATTATCTGATTAATCACTTAATAATACAAACGTAAAAAAAACAAATATTTAGCATAAATTATAAAATTATGATATAATTGATAGGCAAATATGTACATACCGAGGTACATACCGATATATAACTAATTTTAAAAATCCCAAAATATATGATTTTGTTTCTGTACAAGTTAAATAAAACAAACAGAAAACATCGCATCAACTGGTATGATTCCGAGTGTTTACACCGCATCCTGATTGCGGTTAAGCGCAGTCAATTATGAAAATTCAAGGACGACTTCAGTCGGTCGTCATCATTAGCGAAATAAAAAATTACCCAAGCTACAACCGTAATTTATGGTGAAATAGTATGAAAGCTACAAAACAATTCTTGTTCAAAACCTGTTACCTACTTTTAGTTATTTATCAATTCGGAAAACCTACTAATACAGAAGTGTAAAGAAATGACAGGAGAGTAAAGTGTGAAATAAACATTGCTATCTTAAATGTAATCGAAGAATAGTGTAACGTGAAATGGTTTCCACGTTCACTCCCATTAAAAAAATAATGAAAGTTGCATGCATGTCATCCAATATCTTTAAAAGCTTTTGCGAGTTCAAGTCTACTATGAATGATAATAAACGCTAGCAAATGCTTCGAAGAGTAGGAGATTTCTATAGTAGTTTTAAAATTATTAATTTAACCTTCCTCGTATCCAGAAAACACTAGTTACGCTAACTTTTCTACATCACGGCGGTCTACTAACTTTTAACATTTTCATTGCGATATTATTAAACTTTCAAACCTGAAGTTCATTATTATTGTCGCGAATGAGCTTATACTATATGTGCTACAAAATCAATTTACAAATATGAAGAACTGGGACAAATGCTGTGTCTGGAAACATTTTTACTGAAGAAAATAGTATCATGTTCCAGAGATTCAAGAACAATCCAAAGAGTTACATGCTTCCAGCTTCTGTGAGAGCAAAATATTACGTTCAAAAATAGATAAGTGTCAATCCTTGCTTGATTCTTCGGGACGGCAGTGTACTGGTTAAAGACAGAAATCATTAATTTTTTGCAAACTTAAGTCAATATAATATGATTCGCAATCCTAATGATACCAATATAAAAATACATATATTAAAATCAGAAAGAAAAACGCCATCCTTCGTTCTGCTTCAAGATAGGTGTAATAATCAACAAAGAAGCAAATCTTAATATACTTATAAGTTTCTTTATAAAGTGCCTAAAAAGCGCAAGTTAAATTAATTAACGGTTTGTGTGATTGCGCAGGTTTATTGAATGGTTTTTGTCTCACTGTTCAGGCTTACACGTTTTTATATTGTAAATAAGCATTGGTTGTCAATCCACGAATTGTAAACTTAAAATAAAAGTCTTCAAGCTATATTTAAAACGAAGACAATTTGTATATGATTTTTTCTCTGTTATATTTCTTCGTCTTTGAAGATGTATAGTTATGTGAGGGTAAAGAAATACCCTGATTTATTGTTATTTAGTGATTTAATTGTAATCTTTAATGAAAATAAACAAATACATAATGGCATTTTTAACACGGCGAGAAATGTTCTGCAATTTTGAAAAGAATAATGCCCGCTGGTAGGTATACGAATTCAAATACTAGCAAATTGTCAGTCAACTCAATATTATACGAGTGGAAGCTCCTTCCAAAGACCTTTACATAAGAAAAATCATCTCGCCTCGGTAGTCGGTATAGTAGACCCCGGGAACCCGATACCCCCTAAAAATACCACCTCAGGTGCCAGCCAAGAATCCCCGACACTTACAGACAATCACCGTGGTCACGTCCTTCCTGGTGCTGGCGCCGACGTGCAAAAAATCCGACAGCGACAACGATGAGGCGATGATCTGCCGTTTCTCCTCGAAGTTGAGGTAATCCATGCTGCTGCTCCTCTGGGGGGCCACTATGGCGACGCTCTTCGTCTTCGCCGGCGGAGCACCGGGGCTCTTCTCCGGCGGCAACACCTGAGCGGGCACCAGGTACACTTCACTCACTCTCACCGACATGTTCATCGCACGCTTTAAAGGGTCGATTAGGCACTTTGGGTAATTATTGTTATGGACACCTGTTGTTCCTAGATCACTTCGTCGATGGCACTAGGTGGACAGAGGAAGAGAATAGAGAGAGTGGATGGAGTGAAGTTGATGGACGATGCGGTGATTAGCTACATTTTGTCGGGGTTTCGAAATGTTGTTTACACGGGCAGAAGCTGGTCGGCAACATCACGTAAAACCACGCGCTCGTCGCTGACTGAATGTTTGTTCGGCGCTGCGCTACCTTCTGGTAGGGGGACCCCACTTCGGCGTTGGCAAGTTGGACAAATAATACGTGGAAACGCGACATTTCTTTTACTATAGTAATGCAACTCTCTTACCCGTTATTACAACCCAACAATAAAATTTATCTTTCATCTCGAACAGCAGGCGGCCCCTCACAAGCTACCGCAAATAACCGGATTACCATAAATCTAGGTCCGATTTCGGAAGATGGTTAAGCAGGGTCGGATTATTCCAAGTTCACTACCGGTTAAACCAAAACTAGCATTCAGTCTTTGTATTTCTGTGCGCGAGACAAGAGAAGCGAAAAATGTTTCGTCCTTGGAAAAAAGCAGCTCCAAGTACCGCTCAGAATGAAGTTGCTGACGCTGACATGGAAGTGCAAATTGAAGAAAACAAGAGGAATCGTCGTTACCTTACCCAAGATGCCAAAAAAATCATAAAAAATGTATACAATTTTTTGATAAAAAAGAGTGCAGTGCTCCGTTAAAAGTGACAAGTGAAATGGTTGGTGTCTCCTACACGAGTGTGAGAGATATTATTGAAAATAAAGGCAATTCAAGACAATCACCCAATTCGGAGAAATTTCTAAATATATCAAAAGAGCTTGGGATAGAAATTAAAAAAGTGATTTACCAAATGTATAAGGAAAATAAAGTTCCAACTACGGCAAGTCTGAAATTAAAGCTTTTGGAATTAGGATATGACATAAGTTATTGCGAAGAGTGGTTCAGAAAATACTTGAGGAGCATCGGTTTTAATTATAGTACATTAAATCAACGTTTGTCCATAATGGAATCAACCCGACTAAAAAGAATGAGATGGGATTATATACACGAAATCAGAAGGTACCGCCAAGAAAATCGTATCGTATATTTGGATGAAACGAGGTACGACACCCATGACTTGATAGAAAAAGGTCTGACAAATGGGACAAATAACTGCGTTCTGCAAGCACCACCTTCGAGAGGAAAAAGAATTATACTTCTTCATGCGGGAGGAAGTGATGGATGGGTGAAAAATTACTGTCAGCGAAACAGATCCAAAATTGTTATGCCAGAGCTACCACCAGGATCTGTTATAGTCATGGATAACGCGAGTTATCATTCAAAATTAATGAACAAGGTGCCAACATCAGCTACAAAAAATAGAAATAATTGATTTCATGAAAAAGAATAAAATTACAATTCCCGATAGAAAAGTTACCAAAAAAAGATCTGTTGACAATAATAAAAAATCTCAACATACCTAAACAATATCGAGTTGATGAACTAGCGGAAGGACATGGACATATAGTTATGCGTTTGCCACCGTATTATTGCGTCCTAAACCCAATTGAATTAGTGTGGAGTACGCTTAAAAAAAGGAATACGAAGAAACAATACATGTCCGCGTTTAAGTTCGGGAGTTGTAGATTTAGTGCGCAGAGAGGTAAGTAGTATAACGAAAGAACTGTGGAAAAGCTGTATTAAGCATGTTACTGTAAATAAAAATAGCTATGTATCCCCAAATTTTCAAAATTTTATAATACATGTTAATGATGATGCTAGCAGTGATTCAGAATTTGACAGTAGTGATGATGATAATAATTAATATATTTAAGCTATGTCTGTGTAAACTTGTTAGACTTTATTGTGAAAATATAATAGATGTATAGAATTGTTTTTGTATTAAGAGCTTTAGATAAAAAAATATATTATTATTTTCTTTTAAAATACTTGTCTTTTATTTACATATTTAGTTATGTTAACCGTTAATCCCATGTTTCCAATAGTTAAAAGATTGTAAAAATATTGAAATGTATTGTTTATAATTTTCGGCTAGCACAGGATTCAACATATTCACAGGATATAAATATTACACGAATGTTAAAAATCAAAATAAAAATATTTAGGAGTGCGAGATTTTTCTTTGCATATTAAAAAATACTAAGATGTGCATGTTGCCTAGTTAGATTACAAATTTCATTATAACTAGATATACTTTGCTTGTGCAAAATAATGTTGCTACTCATCTAAAACTACGTACAATTCATTTTGAGACGTAAATAAAAACGATCGATGCAAAACCTCTTATTGACGAATGATTAAAAACTACTTAAAATAATATACACTACACAAACAAAAAACGAGTTTTAAAACGGCTTGAAGCCGGCACTGAAAATTCGCAAAATCACAAAGAGAGGGTTTGATTTATGAGGGGTCGCGTGTCGTTCCAACTGTGCCTGTAAATGAAAGGTAAATAGTATTGCAGGGTTGTAAAAACGGTAAGAGAGTTGCATTACTATACCAGATGAACGAATTGTACTCGTAGAAAGGGTTGACCAATTTCAAACTGCAATAACTTTTGAAGGTCTTACTCGTTTTGAATCGAGTGTTTTTTATTGAAAAGGTCTACCCTTTGACAACATTTCTATACTAGCACTCCCCATTTTGGCGCTCTCGTACCTTAGCAGGGCTTAGTTAGACTAATGCGTGCTTTCTTCCACTACTTTAAAACTTTTTGTGGGTTGCACCAACAAGAAAAAAATATTTAAAAAAGTAGCTGTAGTCTCGTCTTTTCCGAGCACTCCTGATTTTAGTGTGAGTGTCTATTGTTTTTTACACCGAAGTTACAAGCCCTAAAAGACAACGCAGCTGTTTTGGCATCACCATCAGAAATTAAAGCAAGCCATGGAAATCGCCTCAATGAAATTGAACTGTCATGAGCAAAATGTAACAAAATTAGACGAAGTGATGCCAACAATTTATTGCACCAAGGTAAAAAAAATCAAAATCAGAATCATAAGCCCAACAATAACAAGTAAATTAATAACGGGTATTTCCTCCAACTCGATTGAATTGAATCCTTTATCCTCCAAGGCATACTTCTTATCACATTCTGTATTTCATTTTCGGGAATCTGGTTCCATTCTTCTGCAAGCGCCATTCGCAGATTATCACAGAATTGTTTTTGTCACTTTCCATAATGATGATGCCAAAACAGTTGCGTTATCGTTTAGAGCTTGTAACTTTCAAATCTAAAAAAGCTTAATATGGTTGAATATTGCATGATATGCCGCTAAAATTCCGCTCGAGCATCTTTCATCGCTACCAAGATCGCCGTCAGCCTTCTTTAAAGCAGTTTAAAAGACTTTACGATAACTTAGGACAGTATGACTCTTTTTGTAAACCCAGAAATCTGTTCAGGAATATAAATAAAGCTACACAAATAAACATTTTGGCAAGAGTAAACATAAATCCGTAGACACGTGAAATTGCTTTAAATACTGGGACTTCACAAAACACTGTTGTTAAAACATTGAAATTACGTGAATTTCACCCCTACAAACTTGCAGTTAGCCTAACATTACATGCTGGGAATGAGGTCGTCTGGTATAGAAACATGTGCGCAGAAGACCCACTATGTGGTCGGACGAAACAGAATTTACAAACTGCAGAATATTTAACCGACGCAATGAACATCTATGGGCACAAGAAAACCCTCGCAATGTGCAGCAAAGAAGACTTCAAATCAGATCAAATCATTCTAGATTCGTACATTTTTGACCATTCTTGAAGTAGTGAACGTTACCTTAATTTTTTACAAAATGATTTTAAAGAAATCCTTTAAGATTTGAACTTGGAGGTACACAGAAGAATGGAGTGACTTCAAAACGATGAGCACCTCTTCATAATACGGTGAAAGTAAGGAATTATCTTGACTAAATGTATGCTAGCACGTGGATAGGAAGAAACGGACCTGTTGCCTGGCCGAACCATTCTTCAGATTTGTCTGTTTTAGATCTCTTTTTATTAATGACAAGCTTTTGCTAGAATTGACATTCGTTCTATTAGGAAGGCCATAACTTCATTTTAAAAAGATGCAATTTATGCATACAAAGTAAGAAATTAGGATGGCAATGCCATCTGTCAGCATTACACTGACATGATGACAAAGCCACCTAGCTGCCTTAATGGGAACTACTTCCTAAAGGAAGTGACCTGTAGCCTGACAAATTGGCATGCAACTGCATACTTCAATTTGACAGCAGGCCCCCACGGCACTTTTTGCTGACGGGCAAGAACCAACATACATTAAAATGCATGTCTATGCTGTGCTGTCTACACCTCAACCAACTGCAGATAGTACTATTTCGCTGTCATTACAGCTCATCAGTGCAGTTTAGGTCTAGTGTAGACAACACGGCATAGAACTGGTTTTGCTTATATACCAAAGCAATGGTATGATGAAAGTAAGAAATTAGGATGGCAATGCCATCTGTCAGCATTACACTGACATGATGACAAAGCCACCTAGCTGCCTTAATGGGAACTACTTCCTAAAGGAAGTGACCTGTAGCCTGACAAATTGGCATGCATACAAAATAATGGAGAATTGTTTGAATACATTTTGTAGTAATTCATTCAAGGGGGTGATTCTACTCGAAATTAATACCACAAGTTACTATACCATTTTTGTCAAAACTCAAAAGTAACGAAAATACAGAGTGTCAAAATTACTATTTTCGATTAATTCTTTTTAATAACCTTTATCGGTTATCCTCAAACTTGGCACACATATTTCTTATATAACTGGGCATTTCTTGTCCAAATTTGAAGTAAATCCTTCAATCCCAAAGGGCCTAAACTGCCCTTATTTTGCAGTTTTCGAACCACTACGCGTAACATTACGAAGATATTGTATTCATTTGAGATGTAACATAAAAAGTTGATAAGGAATGTGCCTTCACAGCCCAGAAATCGACAATGTCCCATTACATTCTCCCTCCAGCCCTTTAGCATGCCTCCAAGAACCCTTTGAACCAGTCCCTCCCGGGATACACAATACCGAGAATTATTGGAGTATGTTATTGCAATAAAACGAGCGCGCGTCCATTTATAACCGCTCCATTCAAATATCCACGTCGCTTCCCATCTATTTTCTCCCTATCACGTTATGCCTCCCCTTTGCAAAGGCAAGCAAAGCAGATTCCATTCAGTGTATCGACTCTGGAAATGCACCTGGCATCGTGACAAAATCGCGTCAACGTATCACGGCGGGAGCGGCGCCAGTCCATTTGGCAGGTGCAAAAACGCACTTAAAATACCTAAGGGGGTTGAAGTGCAACACTGTGTTCGAGGGGGGATGTGCGCCATCACCATGGATACGGCCCGCTGGCTGCGCGGTTGTCGGATTAAACGGTCTCATTCACTAGTGTTTTGGCACTGCATTTCTTTTAATACCATTCGTTTCTTGTATTGATTCGTTATAAGAGGCATCAGGAGTAGCAAAGACAATTTGCATTGGTAGAATTTTAAGATTAAAATGCGAAATTGAGAGAAGAACATTTTAGTTAATCAAGACACTAATGATATTCCAGAAATCAATTTTTTCGGCTATTATATTAATCTACTTATCCGACGCGAGAAAGTGGCTCTTTTACCTGCATAGACAGTAAAATACGAGCCCTGTCCCATTTCAGTTGGTCCTTCAACAGAATTATTAAAATTTCTTAAAAATTTTAAACAAAATCGCTTCTTGGAGTTTGTTTTTATTATAAATAGCTTCTCTAAATTATGGCATATTAATTTTTAGGCACAATTGAACTGTTCTCAACAATCAAAATTGTACAGTAAAAAATACCAACTATTTAGGCCGAACCCTGGTTTCTATCTATATTGTTTGCGGAAGTTTGCATACAGGTGAATGTAACATTTCAGATGGCTGTGCAATTTCGTTCAAATTAATAAAACAATTAATTGACCATTTTTGTMAGGGTAAAAGTTTTTTATATCAATGCAATTAAGGGCAAACTTGCAATCCATGATATACCAAATTTGAAAATTTGTGTCTTGCAACACTTTCTCCAATAATTACTACATTTTTAACCCGATCTAATTCCATTTAATATCTTTTAATAGCGTTTAACGTACATGCATGCCKTGCATGATATACCACTAACGSCTTCATTTGACTTTTTRCCACGACATGTAAGTATACAGTTAACTATTAGAAAATGTGTTAGAAAGTGTTGAGCAACTCGATGTTATAAATGACCATGAAAGCCAACAAAGCGCCGTACAAATAATAAATTATTTATACGATACGGTGGAATAAGAACCTTGTATGTTTTTTCTCGCTCGGAACCAGTTCCTTTTTCTAGTGACAATTCTAAATTTCAKATTACCACCACGTCCGAAACCAGAAAAACTGGAGGCTGGAGTCGCTATTTATGGTATCTGCTACATAAAAGGTTTTCGATATTAATGAATGACAAATGCTCGAGAAAACGTTATCTACTAGCTAACAAATTCATTGAAATAACTAAAATACCATTTTTGCCAACATTTTTTTCCAAAATCGCACGCTTGTGACATTATTTTTGGCAAATGTGGTATATTTTTTTGTCAAGTAATTGTACCAGCAAAATCAGCATCGAATTCTAGATTACTTATTTCTATGAGCAGAGAGAATAATTTAAATAACCATCTGTATTTTTCTTCCAGTAATCACTGATGAATTAGAAAACATATGTTATGCAATTCTCTCTGTGAGATGAACATTACCATAGTTATTATTCCGGAACAGTTAGAGCAAATGTCACTACAATGTGGATTGATAAAAATATTCCGTTATAAAAACGCAGTGTTTGCTTTTGGACAAACAATCAAAAAGTAGGCGAGTGCTGCATACTGTACGTATTAAATATTTATTGTGAACTGAAACTACAGAAGTATGTAATTTGAATAAAATGCGGGTATTTATGGGGCCCACTTTTTTAAGAACCCGAAAAATGTCTCATTCTGCTGGCGTTTCGTCCGCTATTGTAAGAGCCATCTTCAGAGGTTAGTTGTACTTGTAGACGTAGTGGAGAACGTATGAAAATAAAGTAATAGTAAGTGTTTTCACAAGAACATTCACATGCCCGACCACAATCTGCATCTGAAGATAATTGTCGCAGAAGCAGGCGACACGCACTTACTATTGTTACGAAAAAGAAATACGTGGGTATAACCAATACTATCGAGTGTTTCCAGATTTTATTTAGTTAAGGAATGGATTGACTTACATAGTTGAAGCGACATGAGAGGTTTTAAGGCAGTTGTCAGATCGTTCAGTAACTAACCTACATGACTCGTTAATGGACAGCAGAGTGCAAAAAGCCGAAGACTTCAGTATGACCTAAACAATTACAAAATATTTCAACAGCAACATAGTAAACACTGAGGACAATGATTTTTCCAGAAATCTGTCATGACAAAACTTCACAGAAAACGAAATACCTACACAATTATCATTACAATCTAATCAATAGCAATACCGGTGATAAGATAAAACGAATTAGCTAAATTGGGGTAGATACACAATGATCCAGAAGTGCAAATTAATTAGACGATTTATCGAATATGCAGTCTAGTATTACATCATAGGTGTAGCATGAATTACAATAAGAAAAACTATACACAAAATTACATGGATTGCATGAAATACCAGCAATACCAGCAGCAACAAGTAAAGAAGAAAAATATGTAGCCAATTATAAGAATCTGCTTATTTAAAAACCACTTTCAACTTGTACAATATTTTAATGCAATTACTTTTACAGTAGCTTTTTTATAGGCGACATACCACTTGCTATAATTCAGTAAAATTATTCCTTACTACATTATGTTTTAGACGAAGCCTATACGTGATTTGATATTTAATTTAAAAGCAACATATTAAACTATGTCTATCGAGTGGTCACCTCAAACCATGCAATACAAAATTATGTTCATATTTATCCGAACTTAAAACAACGGTTTTTTACAATTAATTCTTTGGTCTTAAAGGTTTTCCTTCAGTTTATCTCGAAGACCAAACAGGATTGTTCATTAACCGCCGCCTACAGGACAAGTTTTTGTTTATACTGATATTCACCTAATCTGAGCTAGCGAATTCTACACTCCTACAAGTATCGCAGTACACAATACAAAAAAAATTGATCCGTTAGACAAACCAGTTGTTTGAATGTCTTCCCCGCAAAAATCTGTCTAATGTATTTAGTATTCACAGTTATTTCTACAGCAATGAGAATATAATTTCGTCAGGAATATCATACTTTTCTTGGAAACGCTTGACAGTGCGTGTGGTGCTCATTCATGCACAAATGCTTCTTAAGCATGAACAAAAAGGAAAGTATGGTTTGCGTGTTATTCGATTTGATTCATTACAGTAGCTGACAGTGGTAAAGGAAACTATAAATATCATTAATTCGCATATTATTAACGAAGACAACGGTACATTTGTCTTACCACAAAGACATCTCTGTTCAGCTCTTATACATAAAAACATGATACTTTAGTAAAGATAGATCATCAGCAAAAACATAAAAAATCGAAAATCAGAGATTACCCACCAGCCTATGAGAAAATCAAATTTTTGTGCATCAAGTTAGTATAGTTATTGCATATATACAGAATGTTTCACGAACGATAATGACCCCGACGAAATTAAAAATGCAACCCAAAATACATTCTCATAGCCAGTGTGGTTATTTTATATAATGGTATTATTTTAAAAATAAATTGGGAATCCATGACGGCTATGCGCTATGGTTCCTGTCACTGTATTTATTAAAAGTCAAAATGTATTCAAACGATGAAAAAACAGATATGATTTTGATTTATGGTGAATGCAAGAAAAATGCTTCCGCTGCTGCCCGTTTATACAGACGACGTTTTCCAAATAGAGGAGCTCCTGCCGATACAATTTTCAAGAGACTTGAATTAACTTTAAGGACAAACTGGCCACCACTGGAAAAGTCAAGAGAAAGAACAGCAACATGCCCTGACAATGAAATTAGAGTATTGGAAATGATTGACGAAAATCCTCATATTAGTCAAAGGGTAGTCCCAAGAGCAACCGGTATTAGTCTGTCTTCAGTACACCGAATAATTAAAGGCAATCAATTTCATCCCTAACAATTGCAATTGGTTCAGGCCTTACAGGAGACAGATTATCCTAAAAGACTGGCTTTTTGTAACTTTTTTCGGGAACACCAAAATTTGAATGTGAGATTTTATGACAACATTTGCTTCTCAGATGAAGCAAGATTTTCTAATAATGGTGGAGTTAACAAACATAACATGCATTATTATGTGCAAGAAAATCCACGTTGGATTCGAGAAGGACATCTTCAAGCTATCTACTCGACGAATGTCTGGTGCGGAATAGTAGGGAATCAAATTGTTAGGCCTTAAAAGAGCAAGTATACCAATTGAAAGTGTAGAACATTTATAGAAAATAAAATACGTGATGCATGTAGATCCATCACTCCAGAAATGCTAATGCATGTTAAAAGATCGTTTTGGGCACGAATTCAAGCTTGTGAAAACAGCGGAGGGCGACATTTTGAGCATTTATTACATTAATGTTATTGAATAAACATTTTTCAAGAATAAAATTTCTTTTACAATACCGAATTTACTTAAAGCAAATGATTGAAGTTTATGTCAAAATTTACGAATTTATACAGCTCTCTACGTTTTATATTTTTTAAGACGATGAACAATTATCAATGCTACCTCTGCAAATGTATTTTGGGTTGCATTTTGAATATCGTTTAATATTTACATTGTATTTACATTTAACTTGAATTAATTCGACTATTAGCTTATATTCAACTGCAAACACAAAATATCAATAAGGTAATTAAAAAAAGAAACCAACAAATATTTTTATGCAAAAGTAATGCCTACCTATACAGGAAAAAACCATCTGATTCCAAGTTTTACGAAATTACTTCGAAGTGATCTAAACATCTTAACGAAAACCTACAGTTGATGGATAAAAAATKTAATGTACTCTGTTCAGGAAGCATATTTGCATAAAAAATTCAACTGTCATTTAATAAGTACTGTCTTGGCTATGAGCAGTAAGAAAAGTTACTTCTCAGAAAAGCAAATTACTTATAGCCACATTTTGGAGTTAACGTTAGCTTGTATCTGTATAATATCTTCCCAGGTCGGTGGATAAGATGACGTGGAATTAAATCTACTGGATTGGACACTGATGATTATTAATTTCAAAAGATTATAGTATCTTAGGACGAGTGGTTCTCTTTACAAATCTGGGTTTATTAATAATTCTAAGTTTCAATAAAGAAGAATGAGAAGAATCATGTTTTTTTGCAACATCAAATAACCGTGTTTCTATTTCCTTCAAACTTGGTATGTTTATCCAAAATAATAATGGACACCTTCTTAAATATTTGCTGCGATGTTAAGCGACCCCAAGATAACCCTCAAAATGACACTTCTTATTAAAAKACCAGATTCAAACCGGATAAAGAACTTTGCATACGACTGACGATATACTTATTCAGCATTCATTGAGACCTCGACACCTCTTTCATAAGACATAATTCCCAACTTGGTTAACAATGGACCAGTGGAGTGCATTTATTGCAGACAGTCCTCCAATTGCATAATTGATGCGAATTACTTGATTACCTCTGAATGGCACAATTAATTATATAAATAGCTCGCTGGGAAGTGTATTTTGAAGCGACTGGTAATATATGCGCGCCTGAACCCGAAGACTCGTTGGAATACTGCGATGGGGAAGTGACCAAGTCGGGCGTTTAGCAATAATTAAGCGTGATTTATCAGACACTCACCACTGTTCGTTGAATCATCATCACACGTACCTGAAACAAATAAGTAGTCGTTAATAGAGGGAATGCACTTGTCAAAATGATAACGAAGTTTCATAAAAAATAGTCGGAAAATATGATAAACTGCTTAGATTATAATAAGAGTCTTCTATTCACGAATTTATCACACATTTGACAATAGAATTTAAAAAATAATATTCCCTTACACTTTTGAGTAATATTTAATTGGGTCAGCGCAAAAATTGTATTTGAAAGAATTATTTTTTAAAACGACACATGTTTGATGCGAATGTTGCAGCTTGATCTGCTAAACATTATCCCTAGGTTGCTTTAAATATGTTCAGAGATATAATTTAATACCTGAAGCACACCGATGTTTTTGAAATGATATTGAATTAGCTAGGTTTAGGACAATTTTAACCTAATTTTGAAACGTACTGCTTTTGAACCACACGGTTTAAAATCGACAATTAAAAACTATAATCGAGTATGCTAAAAGTGTAGTTAATTTACTGCGCTATGTATCGCTAATCTCAGGTAACTAAAAAAATGCATAAGATCATGAGACACTTACTCATCTCAGCATCACCTAGGTAGAGGTACATCTCAATATTTTCTGAAGAAATATTTAGATGTAATTAACGTGTTCTTACACCAAATAACTGACAAAACTTCAAGTTTGACAAGTAGGGCATATGCTTCCAATTTCGTAGTGTTACCGACCTTGATTTACAAGTCATGTCTAGTAGCAATTAGCTTTTACAAGATTCTTTAAAAGCTCGTTTCAATAATAGTTATTTATTGTATAAGTGTTTCAGATAGCACTTTTTTTTGGACGCGATAGCGAAGTTTTTATCAATAATCACAGGCATTTAGAACCAAAATCGCCGGAATTTTATCTGATTTCATAATTTGATATTATCACAGAAATTAACTAAAGAAATATCGGGAGGTGTTGAATTGTTGCTATTTATTTTCGATTGTTAATCGACTCCATTTGCAAAAATTTGTAAAGTTGGTGAGAAATTGAAGATAATCCTGGAAGAAGCTGCAGAAGCAACTCTACAATTATTGCCTGCGAAGCCCAAGGAACATTATGAAAAAAAATTATCCTATTTTAACGAATGGAATGCAAAACGGGGTATATCTACCATAATTGAAGAAGTACTGTTATCATATTTCTTAAATTTGAAAAAGAAGTATGCAATTTCATCCATGTGGTCGAAGTACTAGAGAAACATAGACACTGGAAAATATAGTAAGCTCACTGCCTACCTGAAGAGTGTTGAGAGGATACAAAGCGCAGAAAGCTGCAGTATTGGAAAAAAGGCATGTGGGCGAAGAGCTTGCAATAAAGAATATTTGATGATCAAGGTAACATCTCCTAACTTTCTAGGTGTTATATTTAATAAATTTTGAAATATTTTAGATTACACTAATAATGACAGTGTCTGGTGCCTGTCGTTACTGCGAACTAACGGATTTGAAAATCAGTAATCTAGAAGACAGGGGCGCATGTCTGCTTGTTTTGATACCAGATACAAAGACGGACATTTCATGAAAATTCACAATCATAGAAGAAAGATCCTCTATCAATGTTGTGGAGACATAGAAAATACATATCATGTGTACTTCAGCACTTGTTGGAATCAGCACTCTGTCGAAAGTCCCTTCAAGAGTTGCTTCATTTTTGAATCTGGCAAATGCAGAAGCTTACAGCGACCATGGTATGAGACGAACCTCAACAACTTTACTGGCTAATAAAGGAGCTAACTTCACAACAATTAAACGACATGGTCTATAGCAGAAAGCTATATCGAGCATTCAATTTCTAATAAGCTGGACATTGCAAGGAAAATCCAAGGTTCTTCTTGCAAGAAGAGACATCTGCAAATTTAACAGGCAAGCGTTCTCAAAACGTTGACAGCTACAAACTTAATGTTAATCGCAAAAAAGGAAAATTTGATAACATAAATAACGAAATGTTTATGAATATAAATGTTAATGTTAATAATAAATAAATAAAATGTGATTGCTTACAGATTGTATTTTTCTTTATCTCATTAGTAGAATAAGGTAATTTCATTATCCACTAGTGGATAAAGTGATACTTTATACGGTTCTTAAGAACACAGAGAGAATAATTTGTTTGGAAGAAAAAAAAATATATTTACGGCAAACAAATTATTTGTTTGTATATGGCGAAGCAAATGACTTGTTTGTTTCAAACCCTCAAAATTCTTGAAGCGGCTAAAATAACATTTATTTAATATGATATATACAAAGCTTTAAATTAACTTTTGAAACTATTGAATCAAGAATAATCATTTTCTTTGTAGAACAAAGTATTTGTTTCACTAAACCATGAAGATGCTTGGAATAAACATATGATTAAATTTGACTGAAACAAATATTTGTTTGGAATCAGAGAAGAGGTAAGTGATTCTCCGCATACCAAATAAATATTTCTTTGCAGTAAAGATATCACTCATTTAGTCCAATGAAACAGCTATTTCCTGGAATCAAACAATTGTTTGATTGAAAGAATTCATATGCTCAATTCATTATCTCTGTTATTGCAGCAAACTGCATGTGAATTTTAATGAAATATATATTTTGTAATTACATTGTTTAAATATTGCATACAAACAAGCCCTTTAAACATATGAATAAATTGTTTTTAAGTTAAAGAAATAAATTTTGATTAACCCACTTCGATATGTCTATGTATTTTATGCAAGTGTATTCCTGTGGCTTCCTATTTTTTATAGAGCGTATAAAAGTAGTTTCTTGTAATTACAAATGCAATATGTCACTCAATTCATTTCCGCAAAACTGTAATTGGTTTAGTAAAAACATCTGATTTAAATCAGCCTAACCTAGACAAGTCCATTGACAAGGTAAATTTTGCTACTTATATGTACGAATACAATGCAGATGGAAAGTATGATGTTTATTTTAATTTAAAGGACAATCACAAATCTACTGGTTTCTATAGCGTGATAAATGTGTTCCATTTTAGTATTACAAATATACTGAATAAATAACGCATTACTTACGTAATTAACATCCTTGCTTGCGTTAATGATCATAAGCTTATTTTTCACATCATATTAAGCAAATACTTTATTTGGGCTTCACACTTACTTTTAAAATCTGTGGCCGTCTTCCTCTTTTGTTTCACAATTTAATGAAATAAACCGACAATAATAAGAAACAAATAACGGCGGCTTTTCCCGATTTACCTTGATACATTCTGTCCAGTGTCCAACCATGGCTAAAGAAGCGGAACCCCAAACTTCCACTTTGCTAGTGGCACGCGCAAATTCAAACAGTTATTTCTTTGTATCCAAAAACAGATTGTTGCATTAAAGCATCATTTATTCCGTTTAAATACATGTTGTTTGCTGTAGCAACAGGTGTGTTTGAGTCGAACATTTAAATAGTTGAATAACAAAAACAAACACTGATTTAACAAAAGATATACTTATTAGAAACAAGCATTTACTTTTGTTGATATAATTCTTCAAAGCATTTAATTTAAATATTTGAAATTTTAACTCATTGGAATAAATTGTTTTATTAGCTCAAATAATTATTAGGTTACTTGAACTCGCAAGTTCTGTTCGATCTCAAATAAATAGTAACATAGTTACAAACAAATTGATATTCTTCTTACAAATAAAATTTGTTTGTTTGAAGATAAATTTGTCGAGCCTAAAGAAATGCAACTCAAAAAAAAACTAAAATATCAAACAGGTTTATTTACTATCCAGGAAAAAATTTGGCTTTAGATGAGCTAACCTGCAGGACTGGAAACGTGTACGAGCACCAAGAAATTTCACTAGGAACTTTCCTCGATGATGAGGAAGCTTTTTTGATAGCCTTTCCGCTGAAGTCCTGATGAGGACAATTTCCTCCAGTTAATCCGACCAGATATTCAAGACACTCTACTGAAGATGGCAGCTTTAGACTCTCTAAATCATTGCGGTTATGGTTTTTTGATTATAGTTTAAAATCAACGGTTTCTTCGAGCATTTTTTAACAAATGAATCCTGAACAACTCATGTCCGACAACACAGTACAAAATACTGAAGACGCCCACCCTCTCTAAAAATATGATACACCGATATAATCTTATTAGTGAGGAGCAGCAGGCGAGGTGCCATCTAATCGTCGACCATTTACGGTAAACGTCTCGCCAGCCAGCATTGCCATTATTTTCGTGCTCGAAATAGCTAAAGCATGACGAATAGAAATTAACGGGGATCCATCTCGTTTCGCATTTATTTCGCGACGGAGCTCACGAAGCCGCTACCACCACCGTCTGGCGTAACGTCTAAAAATAAATGGACAGGAGATTCCTCCGCAAACTTGAACTCAGCTGATGGGCTCCGCTTCATCGGCCATAAACGCCCACGCGGGGGAATTATCCTGTTGCCGGCGCTCCCAAATGGGGTGAACATTCCTCTCAATCAGGCAGAGAAAAGAAAGTCTGACGGCCGAGGTGGAAAGAAGATCGTGTTTAAAGAATGGGTGACAATTTTTCAAATGACACCCTCTACAGCTATTTAGATAAATCAATTTTAGAACTATGTGCCGTTAATATTAAGCTTCTTGATGCTCCCTCTAAATTGAGACCTAGGTCGGTGAATTTGGTTGAGGTGTTTAGAAGATACAGCATCTGGAAGTCATTACCATGACAACCAGAGAAAAATTTTTATATAGTTATTTTTGTATTATGAAAGATAATTATCGCCTGAATTCATTGTAAATGAGCATATGTGATATTTTCTTGGGTTTTGCAGGCATAAGATGAAATGAAAAAGTATTGGCCTTGACCGAGATTTGACTGGCGTTCAAAACGTCCCGAGTGTACCGCTTCGTCAGAAAATGAGAACATGGAGTATTTCTATATCGTGATAGACAAAAGTAATGAAAACTTCTGGTATTTATATCTTGAAAATTATGTAGCTTGGAAGAATGCTGCCAGTTCAGGGGCTTCACCCCTATCACTAATCAAAAAGTGCAGGATTTACAGGATGAGGATTTATGCTCACGGTTAAATTTTTCGCAATGGCTAATAAATCGTAATGAAAATTTGATTCCCACAATACTGTGGACTGACGAAGCAACATTTCATAGAGATGACACATTATTGGTCGAATGAAAACCCCCTTTAATAAGATGTTCCAAATTTCGGCGTCGGTTTACAGTTAATACTATGTGAGGCAATATTATTGAAAATTGATTAATAGGACCAGTTGAGTTACCTAAACGGCTTAATGCAGACTAAAAGAATTTCTAGAAAACCCTGTATATTACTATCTAAGCTAGTGTTTATCGTACTCAGGCGAATAACTTTAGGGGTGAATTTGATAAGAAGAAAGCCAAATGAAATTAATAGAGCTACACAGAGCATAATTTCGGGACACTCTGTATATGTGCCTTTATAAATAATTATATTATGTATGTATAATCTGTAGGTGTTTCTTTAGCAATGTGCAATACCCCAAAATCATAACATAGTACTGACAATCTTATAAAAACACAATTATTTATCAAATCTATAAGACTCAACAAACTGGTGTGGCGAACCAAATGATTTAGGACCCCTCGAATATAGCTACAGCAATATATATCTTGAAATTACAAGAAATAATGTGGCTGTAGGGTTACAAAAGGAAAACGATGACAAACAAGAAGAATATAAAGCTACATTCTTGCCATTAATAGTGAAAGCAAGATGAAAAAGTCTCCCTCAGTTTAAACTTGAACTGTAATAGATTTACGATAAATATCCTGTATACGATGTAAAAGTTGGATTGCTAGAAATAATGCTGCTATCGCAGAGAAGGTTTTCATTAAAAAATTAATCACAGGCATAACCTAAAAAAAATATTGGAATTTATATGTACCTCAAGTGCCTTCAATGACAAGGATAACCAATTAGTGAAGCTTCCAAACCAATACCTGTTGACTATGTAGTTTGGAAGCTTAAAGATGAATAATTTTCACAAAGAAAACGAACACGTTGTTATAACGTTCACGTTTAGTACTAAAAACATCACTTACGTTACTCAAACGTAGTCAATGCAGATGCATTCCTTCAGCAGTCCCACATCACCAAAACTCAAAAGTCAATTTTGAAAACGCAACTTCGAAAACGCATCAATTTACCAGCACGCACACACACAAACACCATCCGCGATACTAATAACAAAACGACGCGACGCCGTGTTCAAAGAGACCTCACCCGCCGCAAAAGTGGACTGGCCCTGTTTTTCCCTGGCAACGCGATACACGGCCAACTATTTCGCTACACCGGCCGCTAGGAAACCGACAAAAAACTTATAACGCGAAAGAATGTGAACACGATGAGCGTTGATTTTAATAACGCGCAATATTTGGGGATTTAAAGTGAAGGTTATGGCAGTGGTGAGAATAATGTTTGTACTGGTATCTGTTTTACCTACATTGAACGAGTAGTGCATACGAGGGTGGACCAAAAAGTCGTAATTCCGTGGCGCGTATTATGTATCATTCTTTTCACGGTTTTTGCATTCCGATGTAATGTATTTAGTTATAGAAGTCTTCGCGATAAAAATGGTTAAGTATTTTACTTAGCTGTTTTTATGCAAAGGTACAGATGGTCATTCTAGAAGTTCAACAGAGGCTCGTTTCAAATTGATAAGACCAAGGGTGCAAAATCAAGAGAACGCGTTGTGTTGATACCTTATTAAATGGGTGTTTTATTTAGTAATAAAATTATAGATGTTATTTATTTATTAACAATAATGGTCTGTGAATTATTATCTATTCTACAAGACTTTTTAAACTATCTTATAAAATCTGTTTGTAGCTTATAATTTTTCATTCCGACGTTTTGGATTTATAAAATCAATTTGTTTGACTTACATTTCTTTAGGCCCAACAAATTTATCTTCAAACAAACAAATTTTATTTGTAAGAAGAATATCAGTTTGTTTGTAACTATATCACCATTTATTTGAGATCGAACAAGACTTGCGAGTTCAAGTAACCTAATAATTATTTGAGCGAATAAAATATTATTTTTCACGGTCAAACAATTTATTATATTATTGTTTCTAATAACTATATCTTTCGTTAAATCAGTGTTTCTTTTTGTTATTCAACTGTTTAAATGTTCAACTCAAACACACCTGTTGTTACTACAAACAACATGTATTTAAACAGAATAAATGATGCTTTAATGCAACAATCTGTTTTTTGAATACAAAGAAATAATTGTTTGAATTTGCGCGTGCCACTAGCAAAGTGGAAGTTATAGTTTCCGCTTCTTTAGCCATGGTTGGACACTGAACAGAATGTTTCAAGGTAAATCGGGAAAAGCCGCCGTTATTTGTTTCTTATTATTGTCAGTTTATTTCACTAAATTGTGAAACAAAAGAGGAAGATGGCCACAGATTTTAAAAGTAAGTATGAAGCCTAAATAAAGTATTTGCTTAATATGAGGTGAAAAATAAGGCATTCAAACAAGCACATGATCGTTAACGCAAGCTTTGTTACAAAATGACCATCTATGATTCGTAAGGATGTTGATTACGGCGTTGTTTCTCTACATCTTGAAGTAGGTATATGTTAGTAAAGTCTGCTCAATGAAGTGCCCTATTTGTACCAAACTACTATTACAAGTAATGCCTTATTTATTCAGTATATTTGTAATACTAAAATCGAACACATTTATCACTCTATAGAAACCAGTAGATTTGTGATTGTCCTTTAAATTAAAATAAATATTATATTTTCCGTCCGCATTATATTCGTACATATAAGCAGCAAAATTTACCTTGTCAATGGACTTGCGTAGGTTAGGCTGATTTAAATCACATGTTTTTACTAAACCAATTACAGTTTTGCGGAAATGAATTGAGTGGCATATTGCATTTTTAATTACAAGAAACAACTTTTATAGGCTCTATAAAAAATAGGAAGCCACAGGAATATACACTTGCATAAAATACATATACATATCGAAGTGGGTTAATCAAAATTTATTTCTTTAACTTAAAAACAATTTATTTATATGTTTAAAGGACTTGTTTGAATGCAATATTTATACAATATGATTAAAAATATATATATTTCATTAAAATTTACATGCAGTTTGCTGCAATAACAGAGATAATGTATTAAGCATATGAATTCTTTCAATCAAACAATTATTTGATTCCAGGAAATAGCTGTTTCATTGGACTAAATCAGTGATATCATTACTGCATTACTCTGATTCCAAACAAATATTTGTTTCAGTCAAATTTAATCGTATGTTTATTCCAAACATCTTCATGGTTTAGTGAAACAAATACTTTGTTCTACAAAGGAAATGATTATTCTTGATTCAATAGTTTCAAAAGTTATTTTAAAGCTTTGCATATATTATGTTAAATAAATGTTATTTTAGCCGCTTCAAGAATTTTAAAGGTTTGAAACAAACAAATCCTTTACTTCGCCATATACAAACAAATAATTTATTTGCCGTAAATATATTTTTTTCTTCCAAACAAATTGTTCTATCTGTGTATAAAGAAAATGTTTGAAATGATATCTTGCCCAACCTTCTGTGAAAAGTAACCTGGATTTTATTTCATACCTCGTCACATATAGTTGTAGGGGTAGCAAACATTGGACTTGATGTTGCCTAAGAAAAAAATCCAACACCCTATTGTCAGGGAGACAGTTCAACGTCCACTCATTTAGAATACTACGATTAAAAAAATCCTATTTGGAACTCTAGGCATAGTATGCAAATTTAAAAAAAAACGGCACAATTAATATACCTTTCAATTTTATTCATTAACGAAATTTATCAGGTAAAAAGTAAGGTAAACATATCAATCGTAATTAATGAACTCCCCTACGTACATAATTTCCTTTGACCCTTTAAGCGTCTTTCAATCGATTCTAAATTTTACCCGATGCAGTGTGCTTGAGACATTCTATTGTCTTCTGACGCTTCATTCTTGTAGATGACGTCCCTTTGATGATTTTGTGCTAAGGGCACTTAATAAAGCCGAGACACAGACCAAGTACAACCCCCTTAAGCCTCGAGTTCAAAACCATCCCCATTATGATCTTGACTGAATTTAAAGTGAAGTGCTGTTGTTCTCGGATAAGAGTTCAAAGGGTAATGTACCAACAAGACATCATGGCGGAGTGCTTAGATAGAAACTGATTGATAAGATCGAGGAGCTAACGAAATATTGAAAAGCAGCTATTATATCGCTATTTTTACTAAAACCTTATATGTCGACAGTACTTCGTTCTAATTTATTTAATTACACTGTTGTACAAGTTTGCACCCAACTACACAACAGGAGGGTAAAAGTTAATCAAAACGTACAGACAAAACTAATCATACAAAAATATCTTTTAAAGCAGTGATGCTGCCACCAAAAAGATCAAAATTTATACACCGGGAATTATATAGAACACACATGTTATATAGTGGTGAACGCTTTTTTATGTTCGTTCTGGCAGTTGGCAGATAAAATGTGTGAGATGTTCTGGCAGACACTCTAGGTACAACAAAATTTAAAGAACCCAAATTTCGGCACTATCAATTAAATTGTTGACAATTTTGAATAGAAACACCAAAGCGTGAAGATTTCTTCTAGTCTGAAGACTCGAAATATCATGTTTCTCAAGCAGATCGCTGTGACAAACACCTCGGGAGGGAAAGACGCCGTCGAGATTAAAACTCGTTCGTTGAACATTTTCAATATAATTTGTATGTCGCGTACAATACGGGGTCCAAACAACCGCTGCGTACTCCAATCTAGATCTAATAAATGAGTAAAAAAGCAATTTTAATGTGTTATAACAGAAATCACGATTGTTACGTGAAATAAAGCCGTATGTTTTACTGGCAATAAGACACGGTTTATGAATGTGTGGAATAAAAGATAACTTGCTATCGAAAGTTACGCCAAGATCGTTAAATGTATCGGGTCTAGACAGAGAAACACCCTCGAGACCGTAGTCATATATTATAAATAGGTACAGATTTTAATGTGAACGATAGAACGTTGTACTTAACTATGTTCAAAGGCAGTCCGTTAGATCTACACCACTTATTGAGTACCTCAAGATTGTTTAGTGAACGAATACAATCAATGCTTGAATGTATGGTAGTATAAAGTTTAAGGTCATCCGCATAAAGTAAAATATTGACGTCTATAACGTCAGTTATGTCATTAATAAACAGTATAAAAAACTAAGCACCTAAGACAGAACCTTGCGGCACTCCAGATGTAGCATTGTAAGCGCTGGACTTGAATCCATTATATGCCACGTATTGAACTCTATTGTGGAGGTAAGATTTGAACAAATCAATCAAAGCATCAGACATGCCGAAGCGATTAAGTTTGTTTAACAAAATATTGTGATCCAGCTTATGGAACGCTTTGGAGAAGTCCGTATAAATCACATCGGCCTGCAAATGACCATCCAAAGCTTCAGCGACAAACTGTGAAAAACAAACCAAATTGGTGGTAGCAGAGCGTGCCTTGATGAAGCCGTACTGGTGTACATCAATATACTTATGATATAAATAGTTATGTAAGAGTATCTCAAATACTTTGCTAAAGTTGCATATAATGGAAATTGGTCTGTAATTAGTGTAATGTGCCGTAAATCACCCTTTTTGTGGAGCGGACATACCTTAGACTGTTTCCAAATTATACGCGTCCTTAGGCATAGATTGAATAATACCATCAAAGGACGTGCAAATACATGCGCACAGTCTTTCAACAAAAATGCAGGAATGCCATCGGGCCCTGCTGTCATCTTAGATTTAATTCGCTTTGACGCAGCTAATACTTCATTTTCAGTGAACTCTATTACGATAATAGCAGGATGTGTGACCAGCAAATTTATTGACAAATGTGATGATTCTGCGTAAGATTTGCTAAAAAACTCAGCAAAAGCATTTGGAATATTATCTGGCGTATTAAGACACAGGACGTAAACTAAGTTGGATTTACAGCAGATGGCACTGATTTGCAGAAAAATCTATCCAGCTGTTATTAAAAAAAAACTGTGGTAAAAACCTGAGATTGATGAGTCCATACATAATAATATATTGATGACATATTATCTCAATCTAATTGTTATCAACCTGAATGAAACAATATTCCCAGATGTTCAAATAGCATTGTGGTCATGGCTTTATCATCTTCACAAAACCATTCATAAAATATTATCCTAACCTAACAGAGATAACCAACATTTTTTCGCAAATTATTACATCACATCTGTCTGCCACTTAAGAGTGATATCTCATGTTTATACATGATGCAAATTATACCTGCAAAGGTCTACATACAAGATTAAATAGGGATTAAGTTTGATGAGCATAACCATTACATTAATTATAGTTGTAGGAAAAGATCTACGAAACCGACTTATGCGAAAATTTAATGGTATTCTATCCCTTTAACCGCTGGCCACGCTACTATGTATTTATTGCTCTGCCGATTTCACTCGCACATATATCTGACGGTGCCAGTACTTTGAGTTGCAAGTTATAATTTTTGTGATATCAAATGCAATTTTAACACTACCACTGGAGTTACAATTACATGAATGGGCGTAAGCAAGGCAGGAAAAGTACATAAAATGAAAATGAAATCAAAATACCAATTACTTGACTATGTCGAGCTATAAATGAAAAACGATTAGATTTGTAGAGAATAATGGGCTTACCCATTTCGCATGCGTATGGAATAAGGAAAAACAAAAAAAAATATGAGGCTGTATCCAAAAATAATTGTTTAAGAGGTAAAGGAGTGATTTTGCAAAATTAGCTTTTGACCTACGCTGGAACTCAGCAAACGATATGCAATTCGTTGTTACTGTAATACTTAACGAAAAAAAATGCAAAAGGGTGCTCTTGAAAACTATTTCTATTTTCTAGCAATGAAAATGTTGATTTCAAAAAAAGTTTTTATGTTTTTAAGATAAGCTAATCCACCTATATCACGCAAACTTTGCTTGTGCTGAATTATATCCGATTTTTTTCAATCATAGAATTTTGTATTGAAGAATTGAAAAATGACTAGAGGAAAAGTTATTGTTTCGAACATTGGACAGTTATTGGGGTTGTCAAGATACAGTGTTACCAACGAAGTGCAGTTATTCAAATCAAGCAATAATGTCGAGCCTAAACAGAGGTATGTGAAAAAAAGTGCACTTTTGAAAAGTTTTCAACAAAAATGTGTTTTTACTGTCTAGACCAAGGAAAAGTCACTGTTAACAACGTAACAAAAGAAAAATCGGTTGAAGAGGGCAAAAGATATCTTAATATCTTAAGTGAATCTTTGCAACTCACTAGGGATGAGTCATTGACGTCAGAAAATGATTTTGTTTTTCAACAAGATGGCGCTGCATGTCATGTATCCAAAAGATCTTTACGGTGATTCACCGACAACAGTATTCCACTTTTAAAATGGGTGTCCAGTAGTCCTGACCTTTCTCCTACAGAAACTCTTTGGCACATTATGAAAAAACAACTGCGCGCCACTCCTGCCAGGTCGATTCCCGAAATAAGGCATAAACTTCAATTTATATGGGATAAGGTCACACCACAAGATTGCCAGAATTTAGTGAATACAGTGCCAAGAAGAATAACTACTATCATAAAAATCAGTTGTTTGTAGGTCAAGTTTTCTCACGATTTGCTTCAACTAGGTAGATAAGTAGAAATAAAATGTTTGAATTAGACAAATGGATAATTGATTAAGTGCGAAATGTTTCAATTTTGTGGTGGAAAATAATTAAATATATGTTTCATAATAGCATTACAAAAAAATTGCAACTGGGCCAACTCAAATGGGACTGGGCTCGTATTTCAAGCAGGAGTAGGAATTTAAAAAACTGAGCTTAAACATTAATTTCACTAGATAAATACCCTGACGGGTTAATCGAAAAAAATACAGGAATACCAGTTTGTAGATAACTTACTTGGGCGATAAAGTCGCCACAAACGAGATATCGCGAAAAAGTAAGTAAAATTTGATCGCAAAATTAACAAAAACTAGACTAATTTTCGACCATGGTATACCTCTTCCCTGGGCTTTTATAATTTTACAAAAACTCATACGCCGGCAAAAAAATCGTTGCACAATACGATAGATAAACAAAAGCTATTCGCAACTCACTAACTCCATTCACAGAGCAAGAAACGACCTACCATCATCATCGTTCTCGTCTTCCTCCTCAATTCTAAAATCATCGTCAGAGCTGTCGCTATCACTCTTGTCTTTGTCGTCGCACTCTTTCGCACCCAGTTCACTCGATTCGCCATCGGCCGTAATGGCTTTCGCCGCGGTTCCACCACCGATCAAATTCAACCCCAAACGGCTCTTTGAGAGCCTCCTGAGCAACGACATGGCGTCTGATGTGGGCCAGTCACACCTTGAAGATGCACGTAGTGAAAAATACACGAGTTATCGCCACGCTGTTATCTTATCTGCGCAACTTACAGTCTTATGGACGTGGAATTGTAATTATTTATCAAAACATGGCATGGGAGATAGGAGAAATGGATTGTTGGTGGGAGGGCGATTTTGGTATCAAAAAACTTGTTTGACGTTGCCAATCCATGACCTTTAGTGCTGTCACTGTCTAAATCAACTCTAAGATTTGCCTAAATGACTTTCCTTGGTCTGTGCCAGTTTCCTATTTAATAATCCTGACCACTTGATTATAAAAAATGGTGACATTATTCCAGATTCTCTTGCTAACTTAGTCGACAACTCCAATACTTTGAGAGCTAACAATATATAATCAGTTAACAGCAGTATTTTCCTACAACTATACAACAGACGTCACGTGTCCACAAGAAATCATATGGTTTTTTTTGAGTCTTCTTAAATAGGATACCGCCCAAATCATTGATAGGCTTTTGTACCTTATTAATTTGAACACGGAATTGAGGACTACTGCAGGTCTCTTTTTAAATCGATACTGATTGTAGTCGCTTTATACATATTAGCTTTCGTAGCTTATGTTAAACCAGCAAACTACTCCTTCGAAAAAGCTGGAATTGACTTCTATCATATAAAAGAGAAAGATAGAAGGCTTACGTTTGCACATAGATGAGACCATCAGTCATGTTTATAAAATTGTTTAATAAATTCCCAAAGTACATGACAATTTAAAAAATCTATGTCCACATTGCTACGGAGATACAGTTTATGTTCTGTCGATGAATACCTAGAGTCAAATTTGTAATCTATTGCTTTATTTTTTTTGTGTTAAATGTTACTTATCATAGTTAGTATAGTTTCTATTGATTTTGTATTTAAATACCTATTTAGCGTTATTTATAATATACTGATACAATAAATGCCATCTGTATACCTAATAAATGCCTTTTTTACGTGCCACCTGCACAGACTAGGATAATATGAAACCATCAAAAGTTACTGTTTAACACAGAGATTTGAATTTATAACAGTTACTGCTACGAAGATCTAACTTAGTTGGTCAAATCTTGACAGATATTAACATGTATCCTACACATTCACTTTCCCACTACTCTACATTTCACTTTTATTTTTTCAGGATACGATAAAAATACGATTTTATCTCATATATATTTTAATACGTTATTACCGTACATTGAAACTGCCGACAGCTAACTTTAATCCGTAATTGAAAATCCAATAATTCCACACAAATACTCTAATTTTAGCACTTTACCTATTTATCGGATCTATTTTCTGCTGCGCTCGCTTTTTGTATTGATTAGCCATTATCTGCATGAGTTCACATGAATTATTTCGTAATCTTCCAGATTCATTCATGCACAAAATATATAGGACGCGCTCGTAGAATGAGAGTAGGCAGATACTTCAATGAAACAATAGAATCAAGTTTAGATTTAGAAGAATTTAAACGTTGCATTTTTCAGCAACGATGCATGACAAAGCTACATTTCCATTCCATCCAAGTCTAAGACCCCCAGTATTATATATATTATATATCAGCACGTCAAGATCTATCTCCCTGATTTTATCAGGTGTTTTGAAAATTTTGCAAAAATCGTCATTTTTTCCGACTAAATGCATGCAATTTTTGTCGATTTTCGCAAAACCTCCACCCCCAGTGTTATATATTTTCTGAATCAGCACGTCGAGATCTATCTCCATGAATTTTTTCAGTTGTTTTGACGATTTTGCCGCCCCGTAATAGTGTCAGTCCGTTGGGAAGAACTTTACCTAGTTTTAATAAGTTTTGAAACGAATCCGGAAAAGTTTTGCTGTGAACCCAAAAAATCCTTCCTTCTAGATCGTTTCGTTTTCAAAGTCCACGATGTATGTACACACATCCCTCTCGTATCGTAACTGCTTTTAAACGAGGTGCACACCCCAGTAAATTTACCTTTGCGCAATTTTGTCCCCGCAACCCGAATAAACCATTAATACCGCATACTATATGCCCACTTCCTGCTACCTTACGTTCATTTCCGAAAGCGCTGATGGCGGCGTAAATTAAATATTAGGCCGCCCTCGTACGTGTCGGCTTTGATATTGAATTATTCAGGCGAAATGCGGTTATTTCAGCTCCGTCAACCAGAGGCCGTGTGTGTAATATCGATTCATCTCGTTACAAGCGAAAGCTATTTTGGAAATCTTGCGGGATAAACGGCGACGCTGTCGTGTCCTCCGTGAAAATAGTGGGCGAAATCGTTTGCTTAGAAAAATGGAGTAAATACAGCTCTTCTTAAAAATACTGAATGCAATTTATGGGTGATCCATTGTTTCCAAGCCAATCTGTGGAATTTTGATTATTTTTTTTATAAACATAAGATCCCTTTACACACAAGAAAATATTTTATTGGTAAAAGTTGAATAGTCTTACTCATTTTTCTAAAAAAATCGCCAAATTAATTGAAGCACTCGTCACATCGTGACATAAACTTCAAGGAACTATGCCGATCAAGTACCTACTACATTTTGACAGTCTCTTGGAACCATTTCTTGGTGACGAAGCGATGCCAATCCAAAATAGCCCTTATTAATTCTCGAAAAATATAAAAATTACTGATTGGTCGAAAGCTTCAGACTTGAATTGTATGTTTAGTTTATTATACTCGTAAATCGCTTGTAGCACGCAATGTTTAACAATAAACATCCTTTGTTGTGCTGACCTTCCTTTCGAAAAAATCTTCAACATTTCTTCTTTTACAAAAATCTCACAAATCTTGCAAATTTGAAGAAGATCATAATATAACTGAGGAATTAAAATTGGTGGTTTTCATTTGAAAAAATAGTATAACAAAACTTCACTGTGAATCTTATTCTGGGACATCCAGTATTATAAATAGAAACATTTTTCGAACGTGCCTTATCGTCGGACCTATCGTTTAAACAATTAAATTACAGGATGTTTCACGAATGATGATGACCCTGACGAAATTAAAAATGCAACCCAAAATACATTTGCAGAGGTAACATTGATAATTGTTCATCGTCTTAAAAAATATAAAACGTAGAGAGCTGTATAAGTTCGTAAATTTTGACATAAACTTCAATCATTTGCTTTAAATAAAGTCGGTATTGTAAAACAAATTTTATTTTTGAAAAATGTTTATTCAATAACATTAATGTAACAAATGCTCAAAATGTCGCCCTCCGCTGTTTTCACAAGCTTGAATTCGTGCCCAAAACGATCTTTTAACATGCATCAACATTTCTGGAGTGATGGATCTACATGCGTCACGTATTTTATTTTCAAAATGTTCTCCACTTTGGTGTTTGGTATACTTGCTCTTTTACTATTCCCCACAGAAAAAATCCAAAGGAGTAAGGTCCGGGCTTCTCGGTGGGCAACGATTAATTGAACCTCTTCCTATCCATCGGTTAGGCAAAACCAAATCAAGATGACGTAAAATGTTTCTTAAAAAATTTAGATATGTATTGCAGTTTAAACTATCGGCAAAAAAATAAGGCCCAACAATTTGATTCCCCAATATTCCGCACCAGACATTCGTCGAGCAGATAGTTTGAAAATGTCCTGGAATCCAACGTTGATTTTCTTGCGCATAATAATGCATGTTATGTTTGTTAACTCCACCATTATTAGAAAATCGTGCTTCATCTGAGAAGCAAATGTTGTCATAAAATCTCACTTTCAAATTTTGGTGTTCCCGAAAGAAGTTACAAAAAGCCAGTCTTTTAGGATAATCTGTCTCCTTTAAGGCCTGAACCAATTGCAAATGATATACGGATGAAATTGATTGCCTTTGATTATTCGGTGTACTGAAGACGGACTAATACCGGTTGCTCTTGAGACTACCCTTTGACTAATATGAGGATTTTCGTCAATCATTTCCAATACTCTAATTTCATTGTCAGGGCCTAATGCTGTTCTTTCTCTTGACTTTTTCAGTGGTGGCCAGTTTGTCCTTAAAGTTAATTCAAGTCTCTTGGAAATTGTGTTTGGAAAACGTTGTCTGTATAAACTTGCATTCACCATAAATCAAAATCATATCTTTTTTTCATCATTTGAATACATTTTGACTATTAATAAATAAAGTGACAGGAACAATAGCGATAGCCGTCATGGATTCCCAATTTATTTTTAAAATAATACCATTATGTAAAATAACCGCATTGGCTATGAGAATGTATTTTGCGTTGCATTTTTAATTTCGTCAGGGTCATTATCATTCGTGAAACATCCTGTATAGTTTACACAGAAAAAACTTATGAAGTTCTGAACCACCTTGAGTACGATGAAGTATAAAAGTCTAGATTCGTGTTTTAACCAAGACGCTTCAACACGAGTCCCAATTTTTTTATGCCTTCACATATTGCTGTCACCGGATATCACCGTGGAAGTACCTACGTCATGAAATTTCGTGGCCTGGACGCCCCTGCTCATGCGATAAACGATTATCATGCCGTGAACGTTGGCGCAAGGGATGGAAAATGGWTATTCGTAAGTGGACCCCGGTGGACCGTACCGAAGATGGAAGCCGTAACCCTTTTTATGTGGTCCGCGGGGATTTTAGGCTCAACAACAAATTGTGTCGTTCGAAACTGTTTGCGAAACGCGAACACGCACTGACCAGCTGGTGGGATGTTGGAGAAAATGTTGTCACTGTGAGGAAAAAATTACTGGACGCGATAGTCTGCGTTGCAAGCGTACCTTTCATAAACGATAAAGCACCGGTAACAGTTCAGTTTCCTAGACAACCCCTGTGTGTACACTTGCTCAGTTCTGTATTCGGAATAATTATTGATTTTAATTTGCTTATAAATATAGCATAGACTAAATCTTTCATGGTGCGATGATTCGTTGTTGAGGGAAAAAATCTCTAAAAAACTTCTTCCAAATGCAAACAAAACTCATTGTACGGTGATGTTCTTGGAGGTCCACGTGGACTGTAACATATCTTCTTATTAGGAAGATATATGTACTACGGGCACTAAGGTATGAGGTCAGCTTTGATGGCCTAAGCACTATAAATTGTATGTTTTGGTTATTTTCATGTAGTCTTAGCATGGAGCTATCCTTGTTACAGGAAATAATATTCTAGTTTTAAATCTGTAAAGATATGGACTACATTTCAAGGTTCTTGTTATTATTTTTGATGAAAAATTTACTTTCAATATCCACACTGCGGAAACCGTTAAAGATGCCTTTACACTTCTATGCTTTATATACAGCAACTGTCGTGACTTTAAAAACATCAAATTGTTAAAACTGTTGTATTACTGTCTAACATGATCTAAATTGGAAGGTGCTTGCATGAATTAGGGATGGTATACGTTACCTGAGAATTGAGAAACGAATTGTGCTTTATTACTTATAAATGGAGCTTTCTACACTGATGATGAATAATTTGATTACTAGAAACATCAAAGGTAAATAATAAGATGTATCTTTTACAGACAGAAAAAAAAACATTTTTTGTAGCAGAAAATGAAGGCATATTGTCTAACTTATGAATCTTCAGTGAAAAGAAAAAAGACGAAATTTGTTATTTTCTTATAATACCTTATTCAGCAATAGTTTCTGAGTAACTGATTTCTTGAACTGCAACAAAAATATCAGAACTGAATAACCTCGCTTAATCACTGTAACGAGACTACATATATATAAAAAAATTAATTTAGTTTCTCTAAAAGCTTTCTACATTTTTCTTCTTCATGGGCAGGAACCGTATTTCAAAGAAACACACTTTCAAAATAAATGTGATTTGTTTGTTCAAGACGCTGCTTTAACTATTTGTTACCATATTTATTTTCATGTACGTAACTGATTAACTATAATAATTGTTATTTTCAAATGAGCGACATCTCCTCTCGCGATATAGGGGGTAACTAAAATATGCTTTACACGTACTGAAGACACACAATTAGCTACTAAATTAAAGCAAAATCAACAATCTCTAGACAGAGAGTTTCTAGGACTGTCAGAAAATCAGAATTTAACATTACTCCACAGTTGAGACAATAATCTTATGGTCCCTTAACAATAACGCAAGTTATCATATACTAACGCCTATAGCAAATTTTTACAGAGTTTCTTTAGCGTTCAGTAAAGCTCTAATTACCATAAACATTTCAAAGAACTATGAAGAAAAATAAATTAATTTCGTTCCTTTCATACGTTTGCATCTATGCTAAGGACAATAATTTAGGAACTATCATTTTGATTCATTAAAAATGGACAATCTCTGAATAGGAGATACTACACACCGAAATATGGTGATTGAGCCTTTTGCAGGTGCTCAAAGTTGGCATTTTAATTTGTAACATCTCGATAATTTTGTGATTTTAAGCAGTATCGTCCGGAAGATTGGCAATTTTATGTTTTTTGGCAAGAGAATAACGAATTTAATGCTAAATTTAGCACTATGTATATAGGGCGTTAGTTACACCTTGTTAGTTAATTAAATTACAACATATATTTTTTGCCTAACGAGTTATGCCTAAATGACTAGAAAATCTAAAAGACAGTGTTTTTAGTTGGAAAAACAATCATTTGTGGGACTCCGAAAATCAACATGTTCTAAAGAAACGACATTTGCAGCATGAATTCAAGGTAAATATTTGGTGTGTTGTGATATCTGGCTTTTTTG
This sequence comes from Rhyzopertha dominica, assembly GCA_025024175.1. Lineage (NCBI taxonomy): Eukaryota > Metazoa > Arthropoda > Insecta > Coleoptera > Bostrichidae > Rhyzopertha > Rhyzopertha dominica. The sequence continues at coordinate 52,116,802 of QCXZ01000138.1, read as the reverse complement.
GTCCTTTTGAACTTCCTCCTAATCTGAACGGGCTTCTCTATTTAAACTTCCTTGAACAAAATTTAAACACACTACTAGGAGATGTGCCACTAGCCACAAGGCGGAACATGTGGTTTATGCAAGGCGGAGCACCGCCACATTTTTTTCTGACAGTACGCCAATACCTGAATGAACATCTTCCTCACCGGTGGATTGGGAGTGGCAGTGAATTTGTTTGGCCACCTAGAAGTCCAGATTTCAACCCTCTAGACTTCTCAATATGGTCACAAATGAAGGACATGGTTTACAAAGAAACAATTAATTCCATCTAAGAATTACGACAGGAAATTCAAAAAGCTGCTAATATTATTAAAAATAATCGGCAAATGTTATTTAATATTCAAAGATCTTTAAGGATACGCCTTACAAAGTGTATTAAAGTGTAAGGCGGTCCTTTTGAGCATTTACTTTGAAGTTTTCTTCTATTACTGCTACTGATTGTTATTTGTTGCCTTTACTATTGTTATCCGCATTGTTGTAATTTAAAAGAACAAATTCATTTTGCAACAAACAAAATTCATTAAATGTTTAAAATGCAAATAACTCGAGTTACACGAAATAAACAAGAGTGCCCTTTTTATTGAAAATGGTGCTGCCTTTTAGATTTTCTAGTTAATCAAAAAAGGTATATTATAATTTACTTAAGTAACAGAGCTAAATTTAGCATTAAATTGGTAATTCTCTTGCCAAAAAAAATTGACAATTTTCCAGACGATACTGCTTAAAATCACAAAATTATTGAGAAATTTCGAATTAAAATTGATTGCCCATCCTTAATGAATCACCCTGTATAAGGGGCCTATAGAACATATTCAAAATTATGTCATCCAAATTTACAATTGTATTTCATGCCACTTAAAACAAACAAAGTAGTTGCCCTGCTCAGAATTTAGACTGCTGTTGGCAATCCATTTTGATGACTTTGTATTGACCAATAAACCACCTCTTGACATACATTCCGATTCCGAATGTCATCATGCTTCAACAAACCAACCACTCCAACACAATCTAATATGCGTTAACGAAAGCAACACCAACAGGCAGCACAAAAAAAAATACACCGACCACACAACATTAACCTCACCTCTACTATAAATAGGAAACTCCCCATCGCTATGGCTGTGAGTCAACATCACATGCCGTTCCACCCCCTGTGAACAGAAAACGCACCGACGTTCAGTTTTTCCTCTCACACGTCATCTTCGAGGCGCTTCGCTACAAGAGTTCCTTTGTGGATGCTGGACGCTTCGTACGGCCACGTCGCGACGCTACGTAGTCGCGAAACGCACTGGGACGGCGATGGGCGTCGCGACGCAGCAGCAACCCCGCCAATTCACCCGCGAAATCTGGAAAGATCGGACGACGCTATCGGGAAATAATTAGGTACGGAGAGGAAGAGGAAAAAACGGGTCAGGTCAGGTTTGAATTGTGCCGGGTGTAATAGATCGATATGGGGGGGGGGGGCAAAAGATAAACGTGATTACATAACAATCAGTAGGTTACTCTTAACAATCGTGGGTACTGCATTGTGAAGAATTTATTTTATGCACCCTACAGCATTTATATTTAAATAAATATGATGGTAAGCGACAAATTGCAGAAAGTAGTAGTACGTGAAAATGTGGAAGAATCGTGAAGAGATTAATAATTAGTAAAGGAAATAAGCAATAAGACTTACATAATAATAAAACACTTGTTTAATCCTACTTCCAAACTTTTATTTTTGGCAAAGCCAAATGCCAGCATTTCAACCGCCAAGCGGCCTTCTTCGGTGGCTTAACAAGTATAACTAAATTAAAACAGTAAAGACATTTAAACATATTGTAAACATAGATAGGTAACAGAGTAGTGTGGTGTGGGAAAAGAATTTGTTTATATTATATTTTCGACTTGACTATTGCGATAAGTGGGTTATTTAAGGGCGTGAGATCCGTATTTAGCAGATGGCTTGAGTTGCGTTTCATGTAAACAGCCTCTAAGGGGTTCAAGTTGACGCGTGTGGACGGTTTTATGTTCTTGACGTTGGCAATATTAAATTTGTGACCTGTTTCAATATTATGTAAAGCTAGTGCAGATTTTTCTCCATTTCTATTGTTTACGTGGTACATATGTTCTTTGAATCTAATATTTGCATTACGTTTTGTTTGGCCAATGTACTTTTTTGGGCAGTTACAGCATTTAATTTCATAAATTCCAGATTTGTTTAACATATCTTCTTTATCCAGGGTGTTACCTAATAAGTTCTTTAATGTGTAGTTGTTTCCAAAAGCAAGATTTATATTAAATTTAGAAAATAAATTTTGAAATTTATGCTCTATTGAAGGATGGTATGTAAATTTTCTATGGAATATGATTTCTTTTTCTGGACTAAGATGCGTGCAAGATTGTAAATTTAATTTGTATTTGTGTTTGTTCAATAACTTACTGATCATTTCTTTTTTGAATCCATTTGAATTGGCTAAATTATATATGTATGATAGTTCGTTTTTATAATTTTCTGTGGATAATGGCACATTTAGCAATCTATGTATTAAGTTATTGAAGGCGGACATTTTGTATTTGAAAGGTGTACAAGAACTGTTTTTTATGTAATTATCTGTATGTGTCGGTTTTCTGTAAATATTGAACGTGATTGTTTCATCTTTTCTTGATATTAATAAATCTAAAAATGGCAATTGAAAATCCTTTTCTAGTTCAAAAGTGAAATTTATCGACTGATATAATGAATTTAATTTTTGTGTAAAGTTATTAATATCAAAGTTTAATATTGCCAACGTCAAGAACATAAAACCGTCCACACGCGTCAACTTGAACCCCTTAGAGGCTGTTTACATGAAACGCAACTCAAGCCATCTGCTAAATACGGATCTCACGCCCTTAAATAACCCACTTATCGCAATAGTCAAGTCGAAAATATAATATAAACAAATTCTTTTCCCACACCACACTACTCTGTTACCTATCTATGTTTACAATATGTTTAAATGTCTTTACTGTTTTAATTTAGTTATACTTGTTAAGCCACCGAAGAAGGCCGCTTGGCGGTTGAAATGCTGGCATTTGGCTTTGCCAAAAATAAAAGTTTGGAAGTAGGATTAAACAAGTGTTTTATTATTATTTAATAACTTCCAAAAAACTCCACTATTCATTAATAAGACTTACAACAATGAAGACAATTTTCAGTTGAGAGAGGTTTAGAACAAGGCGATCGTTTGTCTCCAATCTTGTTTAACTTTGTACTGGAGAATATCATCAGGGATGCCAAAATCTACAGGTGTATCATATGATGTGGTTGTGGTAACACGGGGAAAAACAGAACTGGTGGATGTGATAGGAAGACTTGAGCAGACAGCAGCAAGTGTGGGCTTCGAAATAAACCAGTCCAAAACAAAATATATGAGATGGACAAGTAGAGAAAATGTGAAAACACGGGCAATAGAACTGACATCGGGGAAGCAAAAAGATACAGCTTTGAGGAAGTAAACAGTTTTGTGTATCTTTGGAACAGTATTCGCAACAAAGCTAGATACAGAACCGATTGATGGCAGATAACCGTGGACGCTGTGTCTACTCATTAAATCGGGTATTAAAAAGCAAATTAATTTCAGGATTGCTAAAAATAAAGTTATACACAACAATCGTGAGACCTATAGTGACTTTTGCAGGTGAAGTATGGACATTGCAGAAGTGGGAAACACTGGCAAAGAAGGAAGACCAAGAAACTAAGGAAGACCATATACAAGAACAGACATCCTCGAATGAATAGCTTTATAATACTGGGTTTTTCTGCAAACAGGCATTTGAAATTGCAAATACTTGGTTGTGAAGTGTCTTATGAGCATTTATCGGTAGAAACAGTAGCTGAGTGACTTTTTGGATACACTGAATATCATTTTTTTGAAGCTGACCACATGAATAAATGAACAGAAAACACAAATAGCTCCCGTTGTTTCAAATTTATTACCCTGCAAAAATGCTTGTTTTATTTACATACATGGATTACTGGATTCTTATTATTACTGACGTATACTAATTTGTGATACCACTTTAGCATTCTTCGGGCAAAAAAAAACAGAGACATATATTTGGATGAATTTAGGTTCTACTTTTTCGAAATACAAAAAAAAAATTGTTTAAATAATATATTATGGGAGGACCAGGAGTTTCGATTTTACTTTTAATTATTATTTCCTCTCAACGAACAGTTTAGGTCACATTTCAATTTGTACGCAATGTTTTCTTTTTTTGTTATTTTTACATCTGTAACACCTGGGCTATTTGACCCCACAAACTTCCCTAATACCCTTGAAACACCCTTATAAAAATGAGGAGGTGCAAAGGCACCGAAACAATATCGTATCATCGTATACTGTCCCATAGGCAACAAAAAAATGAGGTCGCCGAGTATTAAATATTTTGAAACTACACGACAGTAAAATATACCGCATAGTTTAAAGCACAAAATTTAACAGGCAGTTATAGTATGACCTGTTTTCCTTTGGCAATCTCACAATGTATACACAATATTCAATGAAATATTTATTTAGTGGCGGACCTACACGTAGAACTCGATGAGTTTCGCCAAAATTTAGAAAATACGGAAAAATTGAATTCCCTAAGGTCACAAATCACCGTTTATGGAATTCAAACGCGGGTTACACCCCACCGGTGCCGGAGGAGGATGCTGATGCTCCAGATTTCGATTTTCGGAATGTAGGTACACCACCCGACATCGGGAGCGATTATGAACTCGTCCCGGAGGAAGACGATCGATGTTGGGGAGCGGACATAACAGGATAAGCTATTTAAGGAACAGAGATTACGCCGCCAGCCTCAGCTCAGGGGGCGGGAAAAGTGTCGTCGATTGCCGTACAAAAGGAAAGATGCGTATCGTACGCGCTGACTATTCTAAATCTTAAATGGTGCGAAACTAAGCGAAAGGCACGATTTTCGGAAGAATCGCGAGATATCTGCGAATATCACGTGCTTTAAATGGGCTGAAATGAAGATTTTGGTTGAATTATTATTTACATGAAGTACCAAATCTCGCTTCTTGAAAACGCAAAATCGAAGTTTTCTTCTTCAGAGTATAATCGTATGCGTTAATCCATTGATTCTGAAAGAATCACTCTCAGTACTTTTCTTTTTCCTCAATTGTACTACGAGGGTCATGTTATAATTCTTGCACATAAAAAACAAGTGCTGTCAAATTATAAAAGTCTATCATTAGGACATCACTTAGCTCAGTTTATGTGTAAAAAATTCTCAAATCGGGGTAGTTTGATGCAACGGAACGCGTCACAGTAGTCGATTAATGTGCGTATATCAAAATTTAAACACTGCGTGAAAAAAACGGTTGCCGAAATTCACCGTGCATTAAAAGACGCTTGCCAGGAGTAGTGTGTGGATAGTTCAACAGTATAACTTGATGGAGTAGGGGTTACAGAGTGTTGAACTAGTGTTAAACACGACCACAGAAGTTGGAGCCCTCATACTGCTACCGTGGCAGCAATAATGAAAGAAGACCACATGGACAAACAAGCAATTGACAAATACCAAAAGACAAATGTATTTGTCTTCTTTGTAGAACATTTAAATGCATTCAAACAAATATAAAGAAAATGTTGCTTTCTCTTTCGCCCTTCCCGATGTCGATACAATTTTGAACATAATATCTAAACTCAGGTTTTCCGCTCCTGGTGCTGACGGCATTTCAGTAAAGATGATTCATTTCTGTTTGACAAGGCTTGCTCCCCATATTACTCATCTTGTGAACTGTTGTTTGGAAAGTGGTTACTTTCCACAACTATGGAAAACCTCAATTGTGATTCCGACCCCAAAAACTAGCAATCCTGTTAATTACAGCGACCTCAGGCCAATAAGTTTAGTACCTACATTCTTGCAAATAATTGAGAAAGTTGTTCATAGTCAACTGTACACTTATGCACTAGAGAACAATATTATTTCGCCCCTTCAATCTGGTTTTCAGAAAAACCAAAGTTCTGCCACCATTTTACTAAAGGTCTTAGACGATATAGTAAGAGAGCGTGATAGAGGCAATTGCACTGCTTTGGTTATGCTTGATTTCTCAAAAGCCTTTGATACAATTGATCATGCATTAATGTGTGCTAAATTATCGTTTCTTGGACTTGATGCAATTGCGCGTGGATTTTTCGAGTCTTATTTTGCAAACCGCTTCGAAATGGTTAGAGTCAACGACTTTCTTTCTGCTGGAGTGCCTGTCACTACTGGTGTGCCTCAGGGATCAGTTTTGGGTCCTCTTCTTTATTTAATCTAAACATCTGATATTTTCGCTACAGTTCAGTTTTGAAATACTGTTGGCTATGCAGATGATACACAGCTGTACGTTTCTTTTAAGTTACAGGATATAGCTAGTGCACGCGTGAGACTCGCCGAGGACTTAAACTCTGTTTCTAAATACAGTAAGAACAACAACTTCAAACTTAATGCTGGTAAGTGCAAGGTTTGGTTTTCGACGAGAGTCCTCGATTTGAGAGTCACGTTCTAAAAAAAATCTTATTTTGCACTTAAGTTGCTATACACCAACGTCAGTTTAATTAACTTTAAGATTCGTAAAAAACTTGTAGAAACTCTTGTATTACCCTTGCTGAACTATGGCTTGGTGGCCTATTTTCCTTGTTTAACTTTAAGAATGCAACATCGCACACAGTTAGTGCAAAATACTTGTTGTCGATTTGTGTTCCGCTTGAGAAAGTTTGACCACGTTTCCGCTAAGATTAATGAACTGAAGTGGTTGAAAACACCCAGTATTTATAGATTACTACTGCTCGTTCTAGTACATATGGTACTTATTACTGAGGCTCCCTCATATTTAAAACAAACTAAATTTTATCGTCTCTGGATATGCCTAAATTCCACACCTCCTTGTTTTTCAGATGCTTCACTTGCAATGCAAAAAATCTGACGGATTCATTGAACAACAGAGCCATGAGCTAGTATAGCAACTAACCTCTGCTAGTGATCTATACTATATGACTAAAAGGAAGATACCTTCCAGTGCCAAAATGGTAAATAATGCAAATAAAATTTGTACAATGCTTTTTTGATCTCAGTGGTAACTAATGTTTGTCAAACTGGAATTCTTGGATCATTCCTCAAATGAGAAAACTAACAACACAAGAGCAAAAAATTAAATTTAAGATTATAAACCACATTGGCTAATTAATAATGTTCTTTTTTGAATTTACTGACATCTTGTGCACATGACATCAACTTTTTTATGGCAAATCTATATTTTTGAAAAGTAGAACGTTTTATAAAGAAAAAATATTTGGCATAAAATTAAACTCCATCTACAGGTATAATTTCAGTTATAAAGTAACCGGTTGAGATAAATTCCTGACTATAAAAATTGACCAATTTCACAAACCACATTCAAACTCACACCAGAGGGAAAATCAAGAAATTATGGAGATTACAGTTTTAACCAACCTAGATGCTTATCCTGAAAAAATGTAAGACTTCCAAAAAACAAATATCAACCATACAAATTCACGCTACCTGTCAAGATGTTCTATGGGTAGGAATTTTGAAGTGAAATAGGACCAAACGTGGCACATTTTTGGAATTTTGGCCCACTTGATAAATTCGAAAATAAATTCTGGTCTCGATAAAATCAAAACTAAATGTTTTCTAATACTTCAGGGCTGGTTTGGTCTAAATGTGTTCTGTTGCTAGAAATACAACAATTGCTTGACAAGCCATTGGCACAGGTAAACTAAATATCTTGAAACAAATGTTGGCAAACGGTTTTTCTTGATTTATTGATAACACAGACGTACTGTCATTGAAAATATTGATTTTTGACCTTGACTAACTCATATACTTTTAAAAGGCTTGTAAAAAGCAAATTAATTTCTTGCTCTGCTAAAAAAAAACAAACATCTTTGGTTAAAATTAAGAAAACTAAAGTATATAGAAAGAGACTAACTACACGACTGGATTCTAAGCCAGATACCCCCACCCAATCCCAAACAAAATTAGATAACCTGTACAGATTGTAAAAGTATTTTTTAGTTACTGAAAATTGAGAAAATTTTATTTTGTTTTGAAAGAACAAAACAAAATAGCCTAGTTATAAATTTGGCGAAATACAAATGGCGCCCATAAGAAATAAAGAATTTTAGTCATATTATCTCAAAAACAGATAAAGATAATAATTAGCCAATAATGCATAAGAGGTGGGCTAAAAAACGGACCTTATAAATATACTCATTAAAAGGTTCCTACAGGTCAAATTAAGGGAGCATAACCTTTTTTTATACCAAAAATTTGTCATCATCAGGATCTAGACAAATAAGCTAAATCAATTTTACGGTTTCCTATTGTTTAACTAGATTGTTAAATAGTATAACTTATTATTAATTAATATGGTATTTATAAAATCTATGTCACTGCATTTCTTTGTTTATGGTTGATTAATTCAGCATGAAGAAAATATCAGTCTTTTGTGAACAAGAATGCGCATCTCATATCAAAAATCGAAATCCTACAAGGGGTGTAAATACTATATAGTGACATTACCACAATAATTAACTATGAATTTGAATAAAATATAGAAACTATAATTCTGACTAAAAAAATATTGTTCTAGTCAGGGCTCTTAATCTCTTAACCAATGAATATTATGTGCTACTTACCGACTTCACCATTACACGCAGAATACTCTGGAATTTTCCCTGTAGTTCCCGAAGATGTTGCTTCCGGAAGTGGCGATACTGGACCGTTTTCTGTAAAAAAGACAGATAAGCCTGACAAAAAGAAAACAAGCGATGTGACCTCAATACACAGTTTATTAAATACCACTTACATAGACTACAACACAACCATGTTTATAAAGCGATTACATAAAATCGTAATGATTCAGTAGCCTAACATTTGCCCTGGGATAACCCTCGTTTTTGTTCATTATGTGCCTGAGCTTTGGATCCTTATCTATATTCTCAAACATACGCGAAGCTCGACTTACATTCCTTATATCGTACTTATCAACATATCTCAGTATACACAAAACAACTTCGTACGGTAAATAAAGTAAACTGTTATGAGGTATATTGTACATGGACAAAACAAAGCTCTTTAACGGATAACTAATGGAGTCCTTGAATTTTATCGACAGACCCCTGAGGTTCTGAAATAATCTTGTATTGTTGTCAACGATGTAAACGGAAGGATCGAATAGGAACGAATATCCAATTTTGCTGTCCTGTATGGTGCACGTGGCCAAAATGTCCTCTCCGGCAACTATACAGAAGAACTTGCATATGTCATTCGGCAAACAAGGTAAAACGAAGTTGATGTAGTACGATCTGTCCAGTTTCCATTTGGTAGGCAACCGTTCTGTTAATTTTAATATTCTGGGGTAGCAAAACTCCCCGCAGTCTGTGGCAGCATCCCCGGCGAATTCCTTTGGTACGAAACCAGTCTCCAACATGAGAATGTACAAGAAAACTATGAAAGTATCGGAAGTGTTCAACACCATGGAGGTACTTTCGAGGTAGCTGAAAGCATTTAGCAGAGTCTGCGGATGATCATTTAATTCGTAGTCCTCCAAGAGGTACTTTGGCAAAACTGGAAAGAATATTCGGTTTTAGCAGAGTAGCAATCACAAAAGGGAGATTATGGGGACTAGTTTCCTTGGTTTGCCTATGCCAAATGCAATTTAATTTTCCCGCCTTATTGATTCGCGTAAACCAATAAGAATCCCACCAGATAACAGCCTGTTGATTCATTTTTGAACATGAAAGCAACATAAACAAAAGACGGCGCTTTGTTTGAACAGTAACCAAACAAAAAGAGCGAAAGTACGCGAGAAAATTGCGCAAAGTAGACAAATGACTCACTGGTGTACACAATACCGTACCATAACCTACATTCGGTCCCTTAATTTCAACAAAAGTCATTGATTTTGGTGTATTTTCGCATTTTCCACGTATAACGACTCCCAAAACTACAATATTACGTGTACTCGACAAGTATACTTAGCATTAGTACAGATAAAGCCGTTTTTTATGCAATGTAAACGAACAGCTGTCAAAGCGGAAATTGAGGTATTCGTGAGATAAACAATAGGGCGAAAAATAACAATTACCTTTGTGTACACTATCGTTGCTGTTTAGATCACTAGAAGTTACTCCTTCGTTTTCATTTTGCGTATTTACATTACTTGACACTGCACCAACACCACTATCAGCCATCTTACATTTTAAACTTCCTTATCCGTATTTGGCAAGTGTTTTTTTAACAGATTTGAAATTAGTCACAAGAGTCATTGTCTTAAACGGCTGGGCAGGTGGCAGCACATGCTTAATCGGATACCTGACAACCAACAAATAACGAAACTGCTTTTGTATTTATATACTTATCGATTTTGTAGGTACTTGAATTCCGAGCCCAGCAATCGGGCAATGAAATCAATATCTGTTTAACTTTGATTACCTTTAATCCCATAAGTTGCCATCAAGCAGACTAATCTGCTATGGAAAATGCATATCTATGCTTAGTGATCTTATGGAAAAAATGTTTGAAATAAAAGTATTTTAAATATCTATATTCTCTTATGAGCTAATATCAACTCGAATTCAAAATGTAATCATCAACCTTACTTTTAGGCGTTATCATGTACACCAGTATACCTTGTAATAAAGTGGAATATGTACCTACCCTTTAAAAAATTTAGAAACATCTCATTTCCTCACTGGTTATTAAAGCACAAATACCTGGATGATTATTTATCTAACTTATTCTTTAAGGAAAGATTGTAAGTAATATCCAGTTCGTCAGGGTTGAGAATGACATTTCATCTAATTCCAGATGAATGTTTTTGCTGTTTTATAAATTGTAGTTGAAACAATTATAGTGGCATTTCAAAATCATACCTATTCAGATTTCTGATGATACGATTTCATATACATTATATTTCTTAAAGTCTTGTGAAAGTCTGAGTGCGAAGGCCCATTCTAGGTATTTTCGTAAAAGAATGTGCTAATGTTGCTTAATCCTTTAAAGATTTTTTGTAATAAATCATTACTTGTTAGAACAAAGGTATATGTCAGAACTATGGAAGACTGGACGACAAAAGGCTGTAGAAAGGATCAATGTTTCAAATTATAGAAGCCTTTTGTTAATGTCAGTTGTAGCTAATGTATTGGATGACATTGGACATTAATTGTTTCTGGTACAGTTGCATATAAAGTGAAGTGCCTTTCAAACTCTACAATTTTTCTGTTAACAAATTACGTCTTAATCTTTAAAAAAAGGTTGTGATAGTTGGCCATATTAGGGCATTAATGATCCTTTCTAATAATGGATAAAATCATATTTGCCTGACCAAGTGTATAATAATGAATGCTGTTAAATCTCCTCCAATTTCAGAATACTCCGGAATTTCATGGCGTCCTCATTAAAGGCATATATTATTTTTACTATTTCTTAACGATGTAGTTAATATACTGAAGCATTCTTGAATATTACTTTTTGCTGATGATCCTAAGGAATTTTGTATGCCTGTGAGTTTAGATTGGCCAGATATTCATGACATTATACAATGGTTCACCATTTTGTAAACTATAAACTGGAAAACTTTTAGAGAAGTACCACAATTTAGGTGTTCTCTATGGATAATATTGGAAACGATATAAAATATGAGTTTATACATATTTTTGAGTGACATATTCACAGTAATTACCAAAATGTCTTACAATCAGTTGTACAGGTTAAGTCCATGGCTAAATAAATAATGCCTCTTAAATATAACAAAGACATTAATATTGTTGTGTAAATAAATAAAGACATACTGACTTTATTATGTTTATTTGTCAATAATTAAAAAAAAGTACATTTGTTTGCAAACTGCGAACCATCTAGAAGTTCCTGAAAATAAGAACCCATTTAGCATGAGGCAACCTACAGAAGTGCAGCAAATCTTGTTCGCTTGCACATTTTAACTTACTTAGCGAGGATTTCATCTTTCTTCGCTAGCCTAACAATGCAGTCGTCCGATTCACCCATTCTTCGGATAGCGCCACACAGAGCGTACATTTTTGCTGTGTCCGTCATTCTACCGGTCTGGGGGTCGACATCTGCTAAGCTTATCTGGATGGAAGCGTGATCTTTAGCGTGGATGATCCTGTTGCTGGACGAGCTACAAGACAATGAGGGATTTGTAGGTTAAGTCGGCACGTGTACTGTAAACGGCGATTACCATTTCCTAGGGCAGTAGAGATCGACAAATTCTCCGGCGTCGTTTTCCATGTTCGGAACTGTGTATACTAACACCTAAAAGACGAAATTATAATGAATTCGTGAGGAATTCAGAATGTTATTTAGTTTACCCAAAAACGTAAACGTCAGACGCAGCTTTGGAAAGAAAWCTTGACAGTTGACAATTTCTCTATTTTCGAATGACTGCAGACAGGGTAGCCAACATAAATTTTTTTCTAAGTTTATAATAAACTGGGGAGCATAACTATAATATATATAACATTCGGAATTTTAATAAAGTTTTTCTTCGTCAAATACAAACGTAAATTAATGTAACTAACAAGAGGGATAAAAGAAACGAAAATAATAAGTAGACTATTCAGTCATTTATTAACAGTTCCTGTATTTTAATAAAATAATTTTTTTAAATTGGACTGGTGTATAACTCTAGCCCCATATATATTCCACACAGAATTGAACAAGTTGTAACAAAACATTTGTAAATTAATAATGGGTTTGGCCTCCATTCTACATAGTCAGCTCAAAAATTCTGGAATTTATGCTTCCAAAGAAATTACTTAATTTGTCTCAAGAACTTGAATGTACTCTCGACTGTTCATTCGTGTTGATGGGTAAGCCAATGCTGAAACGCTTGTTTTTGTAAAGGCACCCCATACCTACCATTAACGTACCACCTCCAAAGTTTCGTTTTAGAAAATACTCAGGTTTCCTGGACCATTAAGATTAAATTTTTTTCATCAGAAAAGATAATTTGAAATTAAAAAAAAACATGGTTTAATTCGAAGTTCATTAGTAAAGTTTTGGTTTACATTTTCCCCATCTCAATTCATATTCTCACGAGCAAAGGAAGAAGTTTCGGACATTTTCTTAGTTTTCAGTGTACAATGTGTTCACTTTTCTTCAAAATCCTCTCTATAGACTATTTTGAAACATCGAGCCCCACACTCTTGGGCAATTCTTTTTCGGTTTTTTTAAAGTGTTACTCACTGTAGCAATAATTCTTCTTGCAGCTCTGTGCAAATTTTTTTTTTAGGGATACCTTTCTTGTTTGTGCCATACTGTTCAGGGTTTCGCAAATAATTGGTGACAACTTTACGAAACTGGCTAATTCTTTGAGCAATTTTTCAGCAACTAAAGCCTTCATTAAAAAAAGTCAAGAATTTACCTTTTTCCATGTCACTCAGATACCTTCCACGAGGCATTTTTAACACAATTGTTATAACATAGTGACAGTTAATAATAACAAAATATAAACATGTTTTTAAGTAGGTACCTAGCGCTATAGTTATGCACCATGCAAATTTTAGATATTACTGCATTAAATTATGGAAATTATTAATAAAATACTTTAAATAGTCCAGTTCCTATTATTTTTATTTCTTTTATCCTTTTTTGGATCTGGCCACGAAAAACTGATAAGTTACGGTGGGGCTATAATAATGCTCCCCAGTGTATGTACATTAATACAGTTTTTCTTGATTTGCATTTGTTTTTTTCCAAAAATAAATAAAGGATTTTTTAAGTCGTGTTCAAGTAAAAAAGCATTCAACAATAATTAGGGTGAACGGAGTATACTAGTTTATTTTGTAGAGTTCTTTTGTTTCTATTCACCCACAGACATCTATCTATTACCTAGACGACCAAATTTTATAGCATGTGCKAGAAAATTTTGTGACGACCAGTAAGTCGCCATATTGATCGATTGTAGGGCAACGAGTCTGAGCAGCAATTCGCAAGGTGTCACAAGTGTCCGCAATTTTAGGGTAAAATAGTGGTGAGAGATGGGAAAGATAATCAAACCAAACAAACGTAACCTTAAAGATTAGAGAACAGTCAGATATTAAGGCTCTGATGCACAAAGCACATTGCCAATTACCTAGAGCCTGATAACTGCTAGTTCGCTAGTTCTCTAAACTTTAAGGTTAAGTTTTATAGTTTGGATCCCTCTCCTTAATAAACGTTTAAATTTCCCGCCACTATTTTGCCCTAAAATAGCGGTTATATTGTAATATATTTTATAATAATATGTAATATATAGTGACTGTACAGGTAAATGGCGATATAGTGACAGGTCCGACTGTTTGTATTATGTAATCATGACAATCTTATAAAATCTTTACTGTACATGCGTGAGGAATTTTCACAAAATCTTACCATGTATTGCTTTAAACTTCTAGGTGGCTATGTATTTCTGCCTGTCTATGTGGATGTGTAGAAAACTATATTCATGTACATACTGTATTCCTTTTCTAATTTTTTCATATTGGCCAAGTCTAGGAATTAGAATGAAAGGTCTGTTTTGATCATCCCCACTTGTAATTATCGATACTTCAGCTTCTGACAGCAGCATGCATCAAAACTGATGAAGTATCTTTTTGATATTATCAATCAATAGCCACTAGTGTATGTTTTCATGTGTAATTAACATTTGAACGTATTTAACTTCATAATTACACTTGAGATTAATAAAAATAATGCAAATTATGAATTGTATCAATGAACCTGTACTGATGACTTATTTTTTTATGCAAAGATCTCATTTGTCTTCATGCCAAAACTTACCAATTTTTGCTATTCACCGCCCTGGAGCCTTGTGGTAAACAATCGGATAAACTTAGAAAATTTATTTATAACATTAAAAAATCACAAATTAACAGACAAAACATGCCAAAACAAAAAGAATTAAGCGAAAAACTGGTTCACATTCTGTCTCAGTAAAAGTATACTATTATACAACTTGATTGCAGGCCCCAATTTGATTTTCAGAATGTCCACCAGGTCCTGTTGCGTCAGCATGAGCAACGTCTCTCCCGTAATATTGTTCTCACTAAACAGAGCACCGTGATCCTTACAGCTGGGTATCGATGTCACGAAATCGACCACTTCCTGTTCCGACCACTCGCGCGGGTCCACCTCGCACTTGACGAACTCGCTCAGGTATCTCGAGTGCTTCTCCCAGACCTGGCGTTCCGCCGGCGACGACGCGAAGCCGTTCGTCAGGACGACGGCCTTCTTCACGTAGTCGGGCGACTCGCTCTTCAGCCGTTTCCGATACTTCCGCTTCGGTTTCGGTTGCTCCTGGCTGCTGTCCTCGTTCCATTCCAATTTGGGCGGCTCCGCTCGCTGCTTGGGGGGTCGGCCCAGTTTTGGCTTGCTGTTGTACAAAAATAAAAACAATAATATTTAAATATGCATGGTTATGCCATTCTGTCTGCACTAGACCTAAACTGCACTGATGAGCTGTAACAACAGTGAAACAGATCTGTCTATAGTTGGTTGGGGTGCAGGCAGCATAGTACAGACACATATTTTAATAATGGACTGGTTTCTCTTCTCTTTGTTAAAGTTAATATAGCTAAAATTAACCCTGTAACTATAACAATACCTTAAACTGTGGTGTGTGATTGGTTTAGCTTTTAAATACAGCGTTGATTTTAGCTTAATATAGAGAAGAGAACCAATCCAATGTGTTTATTGTTTATAGTTTGGTAGAAGTTTGTTTTGCATTGCAATTTCATATGAAAAAAAAATTATTTACTAGAATGCTTCATACTGTCTAGAAAGAATACTGTTGAACAAATATGAAGAAAGAATGCAACCAAGCAACTCTGTTATTAGAAGACTGTCAGTGAATTTGAGAGCATATGGTTCATTGAACAAACTAACTAACAAACACTATTGAACTGTTAAAAATTCATGTATGTTTCAAGAGACAAATTTCAACATCACCTTGGATTTAAAGTTGTCCAGCAAGATCTCCGGACCTTACACCACTCAACTTTTTAGTTTCAGGAAATAATAAAAATAATACGATATTGAATTTAATAATATTCACAGCCTTCAAGAGTTGGCGACAGAAGAAATCAATTCTATGAAAAAATAGAGAAATTATTTTGCAATAAAATAATTGATTAACAAAAATGTCAAAAAAATTTCTACTTGTCAATTGTAGAGCCAAGCGAACATATATGTAATATGAAAATTTGATTTTTTTTTTAATATAAATGTCATCTGGATTTTTGAGTACTACATTCTGAAATTATTTTCATAGATGGCCGACTTATGTTTTTTTTTTAAATGACACACCCTATTTTTTATAATATTTCTCTATTCTTTCTTTAATACTGCTTTACGCTGTATACATTAGGTGTAAAATGCACCAGTACAGAGATATTCAACACTGGGAAATAATTGAAGATTGCAATACTTAAATCAAAATAACTTAATTTAAAAATATGCAACCACAGAGTTTTTGCTGTTATAGAGAGGATCAAAAATGCTACTTCATAAGGTAAATTTGAGAATTTATGACTAATTTTTTTTAGATAACATAAAAAGATTTGAAATTTGATGCAACATATAATAACTCATAAACTTCTTGAATCTAATGGCTGGTATCGTTACCACTGCTTTTAAATATAGAAAACTGGCTAGGTAGTCATCTTCAGGAGTAACAAGTCGTAACTTGTTGTTGCCGAAATGGTACAAAATAAAACAAAAAGTATCGCTTAAAAATGGCAAAATTGAATTCAAAAATATACAGGATTTCACCTTTACTTCAGTGCTGTTTTCTTACTAATTTTAATTAATATTAGCCTTAAAATATCTTGCAAATAATCTGCTAATAGCTTTATTTATGTAACTACTTACATTTTCTCCCTTGGTTCTCTCGAAACAGGAACCACGGCTTCTGGCTGTTGGTCTGGACTCAGCAGTCTGTCTGGCAGTATCTTCTCCTGATCTATATTTTCCTCTGCATACGGACAGTACTTCTGGTTGTGATGCGTGGAGAACTTGGGACCCTTTATGTGTCCCTGTCCTCTGCATCCAACCGTGACACATTCCAAGAAGTCATAGACATCGTCCGGAGCTGGCAAAAAAGTAAACATAACATCCATTAAAAAGGTTATATTATAGGAAAACCTATAAAACTTACTTAGTGGAGGTTCTAAAGGATGGCCCGTCTTTWGACACCACCCCACAGGATGGATGTCGGGGCTGTCATCGTCCACCCAGTAACTGTATCGGTCTGGCCACCCGTCGAAACTTATCCTTATTTGATGCCCGTTCACATCGTCTACTGTGGCCACCCTGATTATTTGGGGGACTCTTCTGTCTACACACTCGAGTCTCATGCCACGTCTGAAGCCGCATGCTGGCCTTTGTTTGAAAGCTCTGACTGGTGCAGCTACTGATTTAGTTTCTTTGAGATATTTGTCCCAAGTAAACGATTCAGGGTCAGGGTAATCTTAAAAAATTAGAAAAAAATAAAAAACAGTATTTACATGAGGTATATCAAACAGCATGAAAATATACAAACTGTCTATTAAAATTAAACTAGAACTTTCATATGATATTAATATCATTTATCACATTAAATCATGGAAACAAAAAAGCTGGAATACTGGTACATTCTAAATTTTATTAAGCTTGATCCTCCAACAATGGCATCAAATATTATTATTGCATAGACTCATATTTTGATAGTCCACTGCACTAAAACTTCAGCCTATTGTGCCTCCAGTACCTTCTAAGAGATATATTAATGGTACCCCACAGCCTTTCTTTTCTCCATAAGTACTGAACAATTCTATTTAAATACTAAATCATGGTTTTCCACACTCTCAATAGCTCAGTTGGATATCGTACAAACATCCAACAAAAAAAAATAGTGCAACACTTTCTTGACTTGAAACATTTAGCAAAAGTACTACTATAAAGTGACAATTACTTTTTTACATCTATTCAGGTCAATGGGTTTAAAAAAAGTCTTGGAATTACAAGACTATTTCCCATTTTTTTAATACAGATGTACATTTTTCATTAAAGCTAACATGTCCTATTTTTTGTACAATAATAAATAGTTTATTAAAACAAGATCTGCTTCTTAAAAATGAGAGTAATTAATTTTCACCTTAAGTTTTCTTCATATCGTGAGTGTCTTAGTTATGCCAATATAATCAGTGAAAGAAAATGAAACAAAAAATTTAAGTTCTGTAACAGCATGGTGTCTTACAGTTACTTACCATTTGGTGGAGTCAAATTATGTCCATACTGATCACACCAACCAACAGGATGTATATATGGAGAGGTGGGGTCCGCCCAATAGTCGTAAATGGTGTCCCAACTGTCGAAATGAACTAAAATGCGGTTGTCCATCATGTCAGTGATGGTGGCGACACAAACAAGGGTAGTATTCTTCCTGTCGACGGCTTCTAATTTCATACCAACTCTAAAGCCGTTAGGACATATGGCCTGCAAAACAAACACAAAACAATAACAGATGTTATCTTTTCATGAAAATTCAACATGCACGTCATGTTATATGTTTACAATAAAATATTCTTATACATAACAGTGAGATTTTACAGTTCTTGTCAATTCATTACAGATTCATGTTGTAGAAATGAGTAGTATAAAAACTGAAAGATTTATTTACTTTTGTTTCTATGAAGATGAATCAAACTTAAAATATGAGTCCATAATTAGAAGGACAATAAACTTTTTATAAGAAGCACTACCAAACTTATATTTCTGAATCTTTTTAAACCAAGCAGTGGTGTTTGTTGCTAGGTAACCACGTTTCAAATTAAAAACTTACTGTGTAAAACTTATTTTTATGGTGTTAGCTGCAAGTGGCATTTTGTTGCAAACACTATAGTAACAAGTTCATATATCTATGCAATGTAAATGACACATGAAAAAAAAACTTGTTATCTCTTATTCACAAATGTTTCAACAGTGATGTGGATGGATTACACTGTAAGATTATGTGTTTTATCATACTGTAAAAAGGAAATCACAAATTTTTAAGTCACTCAATAATCTACTTACATTTCCCGCCCTGTTGGTAAACAAATGCTTGGGAGCAGCCGTGCTTCCAGTCTGCTTCAGATAATTATTCCAGTTAAATTCTTCGGCACTGTATCCTCTCGGGGGCTGCAACACGTGCCCGTACTTCTCGCACCAACCAATCGGGAAGATGTCCATGCTGTCGGCGTTCACCCAGAAGTCGTAGTTCTCCGGGAACCCGTCAAAATGCAGTCTAACTCTGTATCCCAAGATCTCAGCAACCGTCAGCACACAAAAATAAGAAGGATGCTGAGGATCCACTCCCTCCAGCTTCATGCCGGGACGAAAACCATTCCTGTTGTAGGGGAAGGGGTCCTTGAACAGCTTAACAGGTGCGCTCTTGGCTTTGACGTGGTCCAGGTACTTTGACCAAGAGAATCCCTTTTTGGTGCACGCCCACGGATAACTGAATTTATCCTGGGAGTTTTCATTGGACGTGGCGTCCTCGTCGCTGGGTGTTTGTTCGTGGGTGGGGGAATCGCCTTTTCTGAACAACTTCTTCTTTTTCTTCTTGATTTTCGGTTCTTTGTCTTTTGTGAGTTTCATTTTGCTCTCTTGGCAGTCGTAACTGCAGTACTGATGGCTGATGAAATCTGAGAGCATGCCGTAACATCCGCAGTTTATGCAGCAAATTTCTTCTTGCAGTTCCTCTTTAGTAGGTTTGTTTTCTTTCTCCTTTGCCTTCTCCATCTTCTTAATTAAAACATCCCTAAATTCATCTTTTGTAACGAACTCTAGGAACCCGTACTCGTTCATTTGAAACCGTAAATCACTCCCTGGAAGAGTCCCAATTCCATCGTCCCACTCTAAGATCTTCATCACATCAGCATCACCCCTCATGTTAATTTCTGCGTTTTCTTTTATCACCTCGATTTCTATTAGATCTTCGACGGTACCTTTCATTTCTTTTTTCTCATCATCATCCAGTTCAGTTAGTGTTATATCAGTACCTTTAAAACGTGCAAAGGTATTCTTCCACTCACCGGAACTGGTTACAGGAACATCATCGTAATCTTTTCGATAACTGAAGTTTGATTTTCTTCTTCTTTCAGTTCGTTGGGGCACCGCCTTAGGTTCTGGAACAATTACAGGTTCTTCTTCCACATCTATGTTCACTTCCTTGTTGTTTTCTGAAATTGGAGCAGCAGAATTAGGTACTGGGCTAATGATCAAACTGTTGGGTTTGTCGGTTTTGCGATAGTCACTAAACGACGTGTTTTTCTTGAGTATGGAGATGCCATGCTTTTGCATCTTTGGAACATCCTTTTTCATTTGATCCAACAGAGCAACGCCATTTTTCGATGTGTCCTCAATGATGGACAACTCATAGGACCTTTCATCGATGGCATCCTTCTTTTCGGAGTTGCCCAAGTGAATCCCTTCATCACATACAGAATTATTGCTTACATCTTCCTTCGGGATTGTCTGTTTCGGTTCACCATGTGTGCTGTCACACATAACAGTGATAACTGAATTATTTTCATTCTGCAGTTGGCCATCTGATATTTTGAAATTAAATATTTTGGCTTTCGTGGTTGAACTGTTGTGTGGTTTGGGCAAAGTAACGGGCATTATGGCAATTTTCGACTGTACACTGTTTGTTGTAGCAGTAACTGGCAACCTATTTGTGCCTACTTTTGGCATTGGAGCAATAACATATTTTTGGTTTTGAACAGTTATTCCAGTGGAAGCTAAGGTAGCACTGTTCAATATATGTATGCTTTCGTTCGGTTTAATTTTGTTTAATGTTGCCATCTGAACACGATTTGAAAGGACATTAGAAGAGTCAGAATTTTTAGCTAGTGGTTTTAACATTGTTAAGTAAGCACCTGTAATTTTCGAGCTATAATTTGAAGAAACTGGAACAGGAACTACAGGTAAAGCTTGTATATTACCGGGCTTCTGTATTACTAATTGTGGTGTTTTCAAAGAATTGCCAAATATCACACCTTGATTGGGTGCAATGTTAGTAGGAAGAGCAATGGTTGGACATTTGTCACCAACGCCAGTCAACTGAAGTGGGGAAACATTATTGACGATAACGTTGTTTGTGCTACAAGTTTTACTGGCTGGCAAAAACGGTGCATTTAATTTTGTGGGTGCCTGAATGTATACAAGTGGTAAGACCTGTGGTTTTTGTGTTACGTGTTGTGTTTGTTGTCCTAAAGATGAATTACTGTCTGATGTAGTTATTGTAATGTCGATTGTGTTGTTTTCGGTTTTTGTACCCATGTTCACGATAACTGACGGGCTCTCATTGCTACAATTATTTGAACTAACTGCATCTATTGGGTTTGCTGTCACAATGGATGAGGACATTTCTGCAAACCAAAACAAAATCACTCATTACTTCACCTGTGCTATACCCTGATAAGGTATATTCTACAATTCAAAATTTAACCACAATGATAGATACTAACAAGTCAAATATTTATATAAACATGAAGCTAAAGCAAAAGCATACATATCTACAGATGCACAGTTCAGGCCAGTTATACACGATTATTGTATTTTAATAAAAAGATTGCAAGTCCTTGTTATGACGGTTGATTACAAAAGCGAACGACGAAAGTTTATAAAATAAAACATACTTACAAACATGCACTTTACACTAATATTAGATATGGAAGTAGCAAAACATACTACCTAACTATCGTCTTTTGGATTTATTCTTCCAAATTTATTTTTCAACAGCACTAAAAACTATTAACTCTGAAATCCACGGAATATCCATGCATTTCTAAGCATGCGCGTAACGGTAAGACGCACTGAGGGGAAAGGGGGAATGTCAACTTAAATGGCTGGCATCCACGAATTTTCGCGCTTTGTTTATGGGTTTCGAATAAATGCATTTTTTGACTTTATAGTTTGTGCCTAATGCATTAAAATAACGGTAAAATTAAGGGTTTTCTCTGTTTAGCAGGTAACTTCAAGTATTTTGAGAGATTAAATACATGGCAGGTATTACTATGCATCTTTTGCCCAAGATTTACCTTCAACATTTGTGTAATACTTATTCGGGACGAGCATCTTGCCTAGTAGATAAGGAAAAAACTGCTAATAAATATTGCGGAGTATAACACGTGATTTAACACAATAATGAATCGATAAGGACTTTACGCTTGGATACATTTAGCCCATGCAGTTATTTATTACTTTATATATATAATTAGTTAAATACCTATATAGATATACCTTAAAAGTATCATTGTGTCTATTACTATGTATAAACAATAATCCATAATAAGGAGCCCTATGATTTAAATAAGGCATAGGTACCTATGTGATGAGAAACTTGTACAATATTTAGAAGAGTTATGTAATTGTTCAACATAAAATAATTTCCTATGCAGCATTTCGTATCTACACGGGGCATATCAAAATATGCGTACTTTCACGATAAAATTTATGATTCGTGTTCAAATGAACCACGGTGGTGTGGTACGCGTACCTATTCTACATTCCCGAAGGTTGTTATCAACAGCCCAGATTTTCTAACCCTTGGCAAGCAGGTGAGTTGGTATAGGGATAAACATGCACTACAGATTTTCACCTGGTTATCTATAAAGCAAAATACACGGTCCCTAAACTTTTTTATGCCGACTAAGGGCTATCTAGACAAAAGGTTATTTAAGCAACCGTAATAATACAACTTGTTCGTAAAGATATTTAACGTAGTTACATTTACATTAAATGTGATAAAACGAATAATGAAACTTCTAAATCCAAAGCTAAAACATCACAGTGAGTACTTTGAGAACACAAATGAATTACATGCTATCAATACAGAACATAATTAATCTATTTATCTGTATTAAAATAAGATATACTCTTACCTGCAAAATATATTATTTCGTTCGGAACATTGGAACGATCATGTACGCCTGCGCAAGTTGGAGGCAAATTAGGAAAAGCAATAAACAGCTGTGTAGCCCCCACCTCTTTACTACCTCCGATATTGTGGGTTTCAAATCTTGTGTTTGACATTTCTTGTTATAAATATATTATAAGCTTTTACTGTATGGAAAAATCGGTATGCCAGAAACTTAATTAACACTACTGATTATAACGCTGATGGTAGTGTTTCCAGTCCTGTTTTGTAAGTTTTATTAATGAAAACTTGGTGTCGCAGTTGTGTACACTTTRGGGTTTGAATTGAAGGTAGATAATATGTCTCGTTTTATTTTATGTKTCGATCCATTTTGGTAAACATGATCGATAACACTAAGTGATCTACCCTTTATAATGCATCTTCGAGATGTATGCAACGAAGCATGGTTTCTGGAAGTATTCTTTAATGAAATAAATTCGAAAATTTCAAATTATATAAGTGGTGCGCGATCTATTTAATGGATGGTGACTGAGCGCCATCTATCCGTGCTTTTCCCGAAGTCTAACGACAATCACAATCATCTGATTTGTTGCGTTCTTGTGTTGACTGAAGTTGATCCCGTTCCAAAAGAGTTTGCGTAAAGCTAAAAATGTCTGGTAATTAAAAACATACTGAAAGGCATCTTAAGGTAGAGTTTTGACAATCTGTTGTGTAACTTGTGAGTATCACTTCACGATTGACCCCTAAACTTTCTCCTCAACTTGGCCTTTGATTTGGGTTCTCTTGATTTGTTAGATCAAAATATGGGGGGCGCAGTTTCAACAGGACAGGACAATGACGAGCTCATCGACAATTTGCTTGAGGCGAATTACATTAAGACACCTCAAGTTGAGAGGGTTTTCAGGGCTGTTGATAGAGGCGAATATTTTTTGCCTGATGCCAGGATGAATTCTTACAAAGACCTTGCATGGAAGAGTGGAAATTTACACCTCTCTGCACCATGCATTTACAGCGAAGTGCTAGAGGGACTTTGTCTCAGCAGTGGCCTCAGCTTTCTAAACTTGGGCTCTGGCACAGGATACTTGAGCACGATGGTCGGCTTGATTTTGGGCAGCAATGGCGTAAACCATGGAATCGAGATACACGAGGACGTCATACAGTACGCCAAGAGGAAGCTGGAGGTGTTCAAGAGGCACTCAGGTGCCATAGATGAGTTTGATTTTTGCGAGCCAAAGTTTATACAAGGTGAGTTGCTTATTTATTTTCTGTTATCTTTTGTTGATAAGGAATAAGGTATTGCTTTGTTAAAGGTGCATATGTTATCTTGATAGCTTGATCTAATGTGCAGTATATTTGGAAATGTTGATAAATGGAAAAGGATCCTTTGTAATTTTTTAAGAATGAAATTATTGGCTTTAAATATTTATTAATAATTTGGTGCTGCCTATCCAAATATAAAATAATGGCAGCTGTGAACTTGTAGATGAGCATGTCAGGTTAAAGCTTAGTGTTAGCATTTAAAGAATATATTTTTGTTACATAATAATTAGTAAAGAATGTAAGTAGGTAAGTTAAGCTTTTCTTTAAATCTGCAAAACCATTTTGCATTTTGAAAATCTTACTCAATGACTATCATTTATTTCCTTTTTCATCTTCATTACTTTGTATCGTAACTTCAGGTCTTTAAATCTTATGAGTTGCCCTATCTGATTTCCATTTAATCTTGTCAATTGAAATGAGAGTTCATGTATTTCTTTTCTATCATCTTCAGTTCTTTATTTATTTATGTTTGCTATTATTTCTATTTTTCTAAGTCTTTCTCCCAGATTCCAAGTTCCAAGTATTATGTATAGTTCTTAGCGAATTTCTCCCATTATTTCTCCAAATTATCAATAGCAACTATTCTATAAAGTACATTTGTTTCCCCCCTGATTTGCACCGTTTTCTTCAGGAAATTGCTTGTGCCTTACCAGCGATGTACGCCGTTATGACAGAGTATATTGTGGGGCAGCATGTCCGGAAATGTATGAATCATACATGAAGAATTTGCTCAACGTAGGCGGCGTACTGGTGATGCCCCTTAACGACCAACTGCTGCAGATAAAAAGAATATCAGAGTCCAAATGGGACACACATTTGTTGCTGCCCGTGTCTTTTGCGACATTGATCCGCCCACCACAGGATCGTCAAGAGTGGGTACAGCTGCGTAAGTTCATTTGAAAACAAGTTCTTTTGTTTGATCCACAAGAATTTTGACAAAAAGATTCTAATTCAGTCGTTTAAAGATCAATAAATTCTTATTGCCTGTTGGAACATGAGTTAAATACTTACTTTCATTGATGGTATTAAGTGGATCTTCCCTTTAGTCAATGTGGAACCGCACACCCTTCAAGAAATGAGTCGTTCCGTCATCAGGGGCATCCTTCGCAAGAACATAGAAATAGAATTTCCTGATCTCAAAAAAGTGACGGGTAACAATGTCAAGCGCGCCCCAAAAAAGAAGAAATTGCGTCGCCATCTGCTGTCGGCACTCAGTCAGTCTGACGAGTCATCAGAAGATGATTGCATTAAGATTAGGTACAGGTAAGTTACTGACAAGAGTTTGCAAAAGAGTTTTCTTTATAGTTTTGCCTATTTCACAATTTTGTATATAGCGAAATGAGAATAAAATGTACTTATTGTTTAGATTTGCAATTGAAGTTATTAATTTTATTTGTGTTCAAAAAAAAAGGTAAAACTCACTGTGTTTTAATATTCTTTTAGCTAAGATCAGGAGGAGTTGGTTTTGTTTGTTTTTTTTACTTTTTCAATGAAAATTAAGCAAAGTCTTGTAATGTAATTTTCTCAACGTTAGGTGTAGCAACAATGTTACCCTGGATGTCCATCGCACTTTGCACTCCTATTTTGCCTCGAAGAACGGGGGACAGTCAGAAAGTGATATTGGTAGTGATTTCGTAGAGAGTGAGCCAGAAAGTATTGACAATAGAGAAAGTACAGAATCGAATGAAGTAGAAGCTATTGTGGAACGCCAGCCTTTGGAGGGTAATGATCTGGTACGTATTGCACAGGTTTTTTTTATACTTAATAGTTTTCTCTAAATCACATTAGTGTGTTGTTTTGAAGACTTTGAAATTTTACTATTTTATTTAGGAATTTCAGTAAACCAACAATTGAGAATTTAATTCATTCATTATTTTAAACTTGCTGTTTGCTCCATAAGAAAAATGGGGGTTACAATTTTTTGCATTTGATAAATGTACAGGTTTAGTAAAAGTACTAAAAATAATTGTAAATTAAGTACTTCTTGTTTGCTAAGTATTTATTTCTGAATGGGATCTGCTTCAGACCATATATAGATTTTTTTAATTTGTATACCTGTCCTAGATTTTCCTTTAAAATACCAAGTAAATGCTGTTGGTTCATTACCATCTTCTATCTTCTTATCTTCTTATCTTCTCACTTATCCTTTAGCTCTCCATCCAAAAGCTTTTCTTTGACAAATTCCATTGATAGTTTTTCTGTACTCATAGTTTCTAATGCCGTTGTCACATTGTCATAATCAAGATACTTTGGTCATAATGCTTAGTCAGTGTCAGAAAAGATGAATATAATATCAAGTTCTTCCATTTTTGCACCATTTTCTTTTAAATCCATCAGAAGCTTGTCCAACTTCAGGAAATGCCTGTCTAAATTGTCATAGTCATTGAACTTTAGCGTTGCTAGCTGTTGGTAAGATCTACGATATAATGCTTTTTCTTGCATATTTCCCATGGCTTTTGCTTTTTTTAAGAAACCTGTATTCTCATTGTTTATTCAGTTTTTCGTCTATTAAAATGTATGTAACAATACTAAAACTCTAAACTCCCAGTTGTTATAATTCTTCCCATCTTACAGCGATATTTTATATTTTTCTTCTTTTATCGTTTACATTTATTTAGTCTTTTTTAATTTCTACTTCCACTCTGGGCCCATAACCAGTAGTCAAGGTTACAATTGCTAACTGTTATTACTTAAAAATTTAATTTTTTGTTCTGTGGCAAGTAATAGTTTGTTGCCCCCTACCATGTTTCTGGACGCTAATCACTGAAATTGTGCAGTTACCTATTCTTTTCCTCTTCATGTTGTTATGATGCTACAATACCAACTTTTTTACAGAACACCGAAATTCAAGAATCACCTATAAGCACCGAACCTATTCAGTGCTCCAGTACTACATCAGACTGTAATAAGCAACCGTCTCAAGCTCCAGAAATGAAAGCCGATAACAACCAATCAGCCGAGAAAAAATCAAGGGCAAAGTTCGACAGCAGTCTGGGAGACGAAATAGTAGAGACGAATCCGGACCATTCGTCGGAAGCGAACACGATGGAACTCGACACCGACAGCAGCAGCGACGACGAGATAAGACTGAACATGTGCAGGGACGTGCTGGACTCGGCGCTGATCAGCATGAAGCGCGGCGTGATCACGGACAGCAGCAGCGACAACGAAACCGCACAGGAGGAGGCCAAGGTCGTGCAGAACGAGATACGGACCATAGCGAGTCCATACACGGCGCACATGAAGAGCAAGATACAGCAGCTGCCGCTGCCCAACGTCCTGAAGAACTACCTGAATTTTTACAGGGAGTTCTGAGGGCGGTGCGCTCACTGATTTTAATTACCTAATCAAACTGTAAGACTTTTTTTTGTGTAATATATACGCAGTAGGATTAGGATGTTTTATTAAGGTTACAATATTTTGGGTTTTAAAGTGCATATTTACATGTGATTCTTATTATGGGCTTAATAAATTCGTAATGCATTTGTTATTTTATTTCGGACTGATTTGCTGCTAGTTTATGGTAGGAGGTGTTTCAGATGAGTGCAGTTTGGTGACTTAACGAAGAGCAATGGAGAGGTGCAGTGATATGGMTAAGTATATGTTTATTTTCGTCAGCAGCTGGAACAGAAATCACAAAAARATAGTCAGAACCTTTTTTTTTGTTTTCAATATGTTTGCTGTCGCCCCCCCTTCCCCCAATACCGCAAAAGACTGCCATTTTGGTGTAAAATGGTGGCGGGGAATTTAAATGTTTATAAAGAAGAGGGAGCAAAACCATTAAACCTAACCTTATTGCAGTCACTAGAGTACAGCCATTGTGAGACAATTCTAACCCTAGTTTTATAAAGCACACAGTAATTGATTCCGTCACTATTTTGGCATTTCTGAGTAACGATTTTTTACTGACAAAAGTAGTGAGGTTTTGAGATTAAGATCGGACAATATATTCATGCCTATCAGAGGTTTCAAGAGATGTTTGCCTTGTTATGTGATAAGCAAATAATTTTAATTGTAAGGACCTTATGTTTATTATATTACAACCTCTGATGATAATATATAGACAACATACAATTACTGCCATGAAATTCTAGTGGTCATTATAAGGATATTCCACATCAGTACTGGAATAAGTACTACCCAACATCCTTTCTCCACAATAGTTTACATCTGACAAAACTTCAAACTGTTATCTTGACTAATAACATTTCAACATGCAGCAAGCGGTACCATTAGTTTCAAATTCATGGAGGGAAGAACAACCATTGCGATACCTACTCTAGAAATCTATGGACCTTACAAGCAGTTTCTGCTTACAATTTTTTTAAATGAGGCATTGTATAAAATAAAACAATGTATTCTATGTCTTAATTATTTGAAAACCAAAGAATTGCAGAAAAAGGGCTATAATATTTTAGTATTATTATTATATAACTATGATATACAGGGTAAGTATATTAACTAAATAACTTGGGGGGACTAGTACCATGTGTCCAACTATCAAAAGGCTTCAACTTTAATATAAGAAAATAATCCAAAATTTGTCAGGTGTCAAAACAAATTAACAGGTGTAAATGAACTAAGCCTACGGACATAGTTTTGAAATAATAAAAATGTAAAATCGAAGGTCAATACAAAACTATACATATGCATATGGTACCTAAAGGATTGAAAATTCGATTTTGTTCTATAGCTGTTGTTGAACGTGATTGTTTCACACAAAATTTTACGTACTGCTTTGTAGGTATCACTGAATATGAGTTTTGATACCAGCATAGTAGATACATGTCATATTTGGATTATATGGTATCTAAAGGAGCTTCATGGACGCGGTTAAAGATGATTTTTATGATGAGTATGATGGKCATGTCAAATTGGGGTTAAGACTATAGTAGACATGCACCATTGTRTCTAAAGACACAAAAAACAAAATTTAGAACACGTAAAAAAACATTGTTAGATAGTAAACATAATTCTTTTGTGCAGTTTATTGTTGAAGCACTATWCACTAGAAAAAKACAACTCTACTAATTCTACATTAAGTTTCATGAGAATGTAATGCTCTCACAAAATATCCTTTATACATTATTCGATTCTTTCTTCCGGGTCCAAATGGTTMCATGAAAGMCTGAACTCTCCTCTTTGGCGGAGGAGTGTTTTGCATGCTGTTCAGCCAGTTTTCTAACCAATTTATTTTCCGAATTCAGTAACTGACATCTTATAATTGCAGACTCAGTTACAAATACCTAGGAATTTATAGCACATTTCCAAAACAAAAAATACCTATTTGATTTCTGTACCATTATGAATACTTACCTTTTACGCAAATGCATAAGACGAGTTTCGTGTAAGTAATAATCACTAAATTGGTGTGACAGAAACCGATATCTTTTTTAAATAATGATAATACAACCCGGGTATTCTAGTCCAAGTGTTCATAAAAATATGATCTCACCCTAATCCTGAATAGTCGTATGTTGCTTGAGCTTGAGTGAAAATTCTACTAGGCACTATACATATATTGAATATCTAGTGAAATTAACTTAATTTAGGAAATTCTCTTAATCTGCAGTATTGTGCTATATTTAAAAATTAATTTATGGTGAGTATATTACAAATTACAAAGATCATTCCTTTATACTAACAGCTTGTGCTTGTATACCTAACAATTAGGTTACATTATGCTATGTTTGTATGTAGATTTAGCCTTGCAGATTTCTTCTACTTATTTAGTACACCCTCTTCAAGCCACGTCCGTTAAAAAGTTCTTATGTACAGTCATTATATTGGCAATAATATAATTATCGCAAACCCCAATTTTCTGGTCACACCACGCCACTGGCGAGATTGTATTCCTCCGCGTTGAACTACAGCAACCAAACAGTCGACTAGCGTGATGACGAGTTTTTTGCGTCGTTTTTTTGCCGAAAAGTGTGTGCAGGCAAACGATTTCATACGTTGTTAGTCTAATTAGTTGCTAAGCGGTGATGTTCTGTTCAGTATGCAGATTATTCGAACCGTGATAACGCGATGAACTACCTATTTGTTATAGTTTGGGTGTCTGATATTTGTGCATGGTATGCATGTATAATAATTTGCAAGCGGGTAAGCTTTAATTTCATTTTGGTTTTGGTTCAATTGATTTTTTTTGTGACAAGTAGCGGAATTAGTGAATATGCCAACGAGTAGAAGCAAGCGATGGAATAGATAAGGAATGTGATGAAAAAGTAGTGCCGTTGTTTCAATTTCGACAACGGCTTATTATTTTAATTCGTACTTTTGAACATACTGTACCTATATTGGTTATTAAATTTCAGCATTGTGCTGGTGTATGTCCCAAATTTAATAAGCCACATGCAGTATCAGACATTCAAAAATTATTGCAATAGGTAACCGTACGTTTCTCCGCGAAGTGTTTCGTGGTTTCTTGTTTTCGCGATAAATGAACATAGTGGTGGAATTGCGTGTTATATTCGTGATAAATGGACATAGTGATGGTATCCTGCGAGCTGAACAACATATCTCATTGTAAGTAATAATAACCTATGAAATACTTCCATGATTTATTTACATGTCGTTCGAGTTCAATCAAATCGGTATCGTAATCGTATAAAGTTATTTATTAATCTAGGTAATCGAACGATAAATTCTCGGGATGGGGGTCACTATTGTCTTTGCAACTGGAGATTTGTGAACTAAAGTATCATCAATATAAATGTATAAGTAACATCGGTACATACACCACAGGTAAACGGTTTGGGGTTTGGGCAAAAGTAACCAAATTCGTCTTTTTCTCAAACTATTGTAGGTGATAATATGTAAATGTTTAATGTCAAGTTTTTTTTTGTATAAATGTTTCTTTTTTACATTTTTACCATTACATGTTCTTGCGCTATATATCACACTTTGTTCAATATCTAGTTAGTGTGGAATTTTCAATCTCAAAAGCAGTACTAAATGCTCGATTTTGCTTAGTATTTTAGGGGGAGAAATCTGTTTGGTAATCACATAATATTCCAATACAAACATTCACGGAAGTATGCAACGAACCTTAGGGTAAAAGAGCCAATTTTGAGGTCAATCGCTAAATCGAAAAGAGTTCCAAACAACCACTGAAAGTAGCTAAATCTGGCGATAGTGGTCGTAGAGGACGCGCACGTGGTTAAAAAATGCACTAGAGATAGTTCTGCACGAAAATGTTCTATTAATCTTTCTAATTATTAATTGAAACCGTTAGGAAAAAAAATTATTATTTATACAGGTTACATTTTCAATTGTAACCATATAATTATAATGTAAAACTTACATTTTTATATAGGAGATTGCAGTTGTTAAACTCAAAACTGAAATAATTCATATGACGATCATGCAAGCAAAGGAAAAACTATTGATGGTGTGGCATTTTAGAGAAAATAATGTAATAAATGCCCGACCTTGTAATGTAATAGAATAAAGTTTCCTTTAGAATTGCTATTAGAATTAGAAGCAAATGATTTCATATAAAAATTTTATTCTGTTATAACATTTTCCACACATTTATGACTAAATTCTAGCTTCTAATTGAAAATTGAAATAAAGAGAAATACTATGAACTTACAAACTGTGATGTGGCTCTTACAAATTACTTACTAAAATATGCAATTGATTAAATTATTTTTTGGAGGAAATTGAAGATAGAGTGCAACTTAAAATTTTCAAAATGGCAAACATTACTTACTAATTCTGAATTATTGCTTATTTGCCCGGGAAAGAGAAAACTACACTAGCATGGTTTTCTTAATTTTCCTATGATGTCATGGGTGCTAATAACCTGTCCACATTTTGCGACCAAAATTTTTATAGGGAACCCCCTTTTTTCCAAAGCTAGGGGCGGAATGTACTTTTTCGCTATATCTTGGTTGGAGTGACATATATCGCAAAAATATCTTTATTACAAAATGTTCCCAACCAAATTATCTACAAACTTGTATTTTTCTTTTTTGCAAAAAATCAACCAATACAGAATTATGATTTTTCAAAGTGAAAGGTTTTTTTATTTCTTGTTCAATGGCAATAATACTCAACTGAAAAAAAAGCGAATTTATACCGGTGAATTAACCGAATAATTTCTGGTTTTAATTAGAAAAATAATAATAAAATACCAGTAATAACAAGTTAACTTACTAATTATATAAAAAGGTTGGTTTATTTTAAACTAATATGAGAAGCTAAGTGAACCTACAACTTTCTAATAAATATGCAAGTTTCAAAAAGTGTGAGAACTTCCAACTAACTTCCAAGATGGCGCCTGACTTCTCATTCAACTGCCTCGTTTGAAAAATCTCTATTTATTTGCTGCGTCATCTGGTGGAAAATTAACGGCACCGTTAAAATCGTAGGCGGCTGGGTGTAACGGGAAGGGTTATAGAATTCCTTTAAGGATATGCTGATGTGGAATTTAAGGCAATTATCTCAGCGAACGGACAAGCTGTATTAGCATTAAGGAATGCAATTACTAAGTGTCTATTCTGTTCAACCCCTTCACCTACTTATAGGGGATGTGTTACCGTTTTGGGGGCGTATAACGCCTAAGGGCCGGGACTTGGGGAGCCTTTCTTATTGCTGTGTAATAGAAACTGGAATGGAAACTTGGTGTATAAGAGCCAGCCACATTGGCAGTGCCCTTTCAGTAATTATTCATATAAATTTATTTGTTGGGAATACACGAATAATGAGGGAAGACGAAAACGAGACTTGAAACTTGAAACTTTTTTTATTTTGCGTTCTTAAGAGCTATTATGAAACGCAATTGCATTTCTATATAGGATGATACTAAAGTAGAGGCCGCTACCTCTAGGGTGTGTTCTACACGTGAAAATATGCAGGAAAGTTATCTTGCAATTTGAGGGTCATAAAAGTAGTTTCTAACTGTATATTTTTATGGAAATAAGAAGAAATCAGAACTATTCTATTGCTACTATAAACGGTATTGAAAGCATATGTGTTTACTTATATTTTAAAGTTTTACAGCATATAAGAGTACCAAGTGCAATATTTTTACTTATTCAGTCATACCTACATATATGCTTACATTTAGCCACTTATTAAGAGGCGTTTGTGACAAATACATTTCGTAGGGCAACTGGTCAAACAGATTATTGCTGATTTTAAACCGTGGGGCAACTGAGTACCTCCGAAACAATTAAATATGTTCATTCTTATTACTAGGATCTGTCGCGGCATATACATGACTGAAACGTCAATATTCCGCCGTCAAAAGGAAAAAGAATAATGATTCTACACGCAGGAGGTAAAAATGGTTTCGTTCCAGAAACCCTGTATCTCGGATGTAAAAACTTAAAAGAAGCAAGCGCCGATTGCCATTCTGATATGGAGGCGGAAGTGTTTGCAAATTGGTTCAAAAACATTTTATTGCCCAAATTGCCACCAAACAGCGTCATAGTAATGGACAACGCTAGTTACCATTCCAACTGGATAAAATTCCAAATACAACAACTAATAAGGCAACCATTCTCGCTTCTGAATGTGGACACACCATTCTACGATTACCTCCATATCATTGCATTTTCAACCCCATTGAAATGATATGGGGGCAGTTGAAACAAAGAATTCGACTAGGGAACACCGGTGAAAAATTTAGCAATGAAATACTACTAAAAATTAGACACGCAGCTGAAATAACAAGTGTCGATACAKGGAGAAATTCAGTGCGGTATGTACTGGACATTGAAAACCGGTACAGAGCGAATCATGTACAAGAATTAATAATAGAAGTTAATCGTGAATTTAGCAGTGAAAGTGATAGTGAGTAATTTTTTTAGTTTGTGACTCTTGTAATGTGCTTATTAACAAGCTGTAATCTACATAATCGATACCGTGTATAAATTTTATTGCGCACTATTGTACTTTTTCTAACAAATGTAAATAATTTTCTACTTTTTATATTAAATTTGTATAAATTCGTTATGACATGCGACGGCTATTATTTTATACATAGGAAAATTTAAACCTAATAAAGTATCACATAAAAATAGATCGCGGGTCGCGCCAGTTAGCATCAGGTCTGCATTAAATAAAATTTGTTATAAAAAGCTTCCATGTTTTATTGATTGCTAAATTATCACAACTAACAAATTTCAAAAATTTATAGTGGAAAAGTTAAATTTTAGCCAACAAGATTTTTTTGAATACGGCCCATTTAGGAACTTTGAAGCGTGCCACTAATCCCAATAGTTTAGGACGGCCGACCATAAGGTTGTAAAATTCCTCATTTACAATACAATAGTTTACGACGGCCGACCATCAAGCTGTAAAACCCTCTGCATAAGTCAGTCTCATAGATCGTTGCTTGATACTTTAACCATCAGTAAGTCTTCGGTTTAAATTCTTTTAGACGGTCATTTATTCCGTTTTGAAATCAAATTTTTTAAAAATTTTCATGTGATAAAGAAAACACCCTCTTTTATTTCTCAAAAAACGCACCATTTAGGAGAAAAAAGCATTTAAACTGTGTACTGATTTTTCGCTTTTACTTGCATTTATAGTTGACTGCATAGTGATACGTGTACGAAACAGGCACAAAATGCAGAATAGTTTAATTAAGGAAGTTGTGGTTTTGCATCAGCTTCATTTAACACAAGTTAGTTCGAAGATATTGTGCATTTGAATATTAATGGAAGCAATAAAGTGTAAAATAGACAACGGGAACAATTTCATACTAAATTAGTGCAACTTTTTAAAAGTATAAAAAACCTTTATTCGTAGTTTTGAAGTAAATGCTCAAACTGACCACCTCCTTCCGCAATGCGGCGTAGTAGTGACCTCTTCATCTTAAAGAAAATGCCTTGAGTGTTTCGAATTTCTTGAAAACTGTCTTGAATACGACGGCGGAGATCTTCAACACTGTTAACAGCTGTTTTACGTGGCCCCACACATAAAAATCCGTTGGATTGAGAGGCGGAGAACGTGCAACCAATTCGACCAATTCAATTTTCACCAAACGTTGCACTTAAAAGACGCCTTGCTGTGTTTCTTCCAAAAAGTTTCTATAAGTTTCTCCTGACATTTTCCTTGTACCAAAGGTGCTGATGGAGAGAATAAATCATACCATCGTCAGTGGACAACACATTTGACAAAATCTCAGGATCAGGATTGTTGGCGCGTTGAGAAAAGTCTATTTCACTTAGTCCTTGGACGCGCCAAAGGTGGTAAGGGTGCAGCAGATAATTTTTCAAAACACGTCAAGTTGTGGTTCGATCTATCCGTTCTGCGTTTGTCGGGAGTCTTTTATTCTGCGTAAAATTCGATTTTCTACGTTGAGTGTGCAGGTCGTTATCATCGACAATCATTCGCGAGTGAAATACTAGTTTTTATTTTTGAAATCTTTTTCGAATCGACCCATAAAGAAGTTTTCCAGAAAAAGAGTAGAGACTGTTTCCTATGGTTGTTCTTTCGTACTGTTTGAAAAATTCATTGTTAATTGGAGAATAATTCTGCGACATGCATAAAGAGGTCAACTGTATATACATATTATTCAATTTTGATTTGATCCTCAAGGTATTTCAGCGCTATATCTATAGGTACACCAGGGAATAGTGATGTTACATCAAATGAGATCAGTAGGTCACCCTCCTCAACTTTAATGTTCTTAATTTTGTCTATAAACTCCATGGAATTCTTAACAGATGAATCTATTGGAGGTGATTAATACGCTATATTAGTGTGACGTAGATGTCGGCCATGTTGCTGCCATACGTCAAGATCCCGGGTTCAAATCAACCTACTTAGTTGTCATAATGTGCGTAAGACCGAAATTACATTAAGTTGCAATCTATTGTTAAAAGACAATATAAGATAAGTGCTTAAAGTTTATACGTTTCCCTCTCATTATAACAAGAACATCCAGGGACCTAACACGTTACCATCTTCTGGTACAACATGAAAATTGTAATGCTCTACACACGCACTTATTGTAATTTAAGGTTTTCAGCAATACCTACATTGTAACTAAATGTAATTTACGTTTGTAATACTTGCTAAGTAAAGCGAAGGAGTGTCAGCTACTCAAACATACACAGTAACACTTTAAAATATTCTTTTAACACCAAAAATTTGCACCAAACACTGAACTTCCTTATGTACGCTATGACAACTTGGTTTGTTTTGATCCAGGATCTAAACCAAATGTAATTTCGGTTTGTAATACTTGTCAAGCAAAAGGAAGGAGTGTAAGCTATTCAAATATTCTTTTAAAGTCACAAAAATGCACCTAACACTGAGGTCCGTTACGCACGTTATGACAACTGGGTTTGTCAGGATCCAGGACTTTGACGTACCCAGAAAAATGGCCGTCATTACGTCAGCACTAATATAGCGTATAAGATTAGTATAAATAATGACGTTTTGGTAACCTAACTCCACTTCCGCCAAAGACCTGGTGTGGAGAATATCTTACGGTTAATTCGCCCAGACATTGAGGAAGTCTTTCAAGCTACTGAAGATGGCAACTTAGCTGTCGAAATACGTATTTAGGCTGTCTAAATGTTTAGTGTAATAATTACAAAAGCAGTTGTTTTCTTGTATGACCAACGGTCATCTTTAGATTTTACTAAGTTCCCATGACGTGCAAAACTCCTCTTATGGTTAATAGGAAGCTCCGCCTCCTTAGTTGTTTGAAGTTTCCTTGAAGTAGTCGAAGTTTTGATGGTGTCAAGCGATTCTTAGAACAGACTTTTTTGGAAATGATTTCTAAACAGTGATTTCAACAAATGTGCGTCGATCATCCCCAATACTGTGCTGATCGAGAGCTGTGATGAATCATAAAATTGAGAAGAACTATTTCGCATGCCACGAACACCAGTACATGCTTGAAAGATAATGTTGCCATTAAAATACGCTAAGCCTTCTCTCAGCGCATTAGACACAAATAAATTAATGTTTATTTTTGACGGCGCTAAATCCAGGAGCGCTTGCGCGCAAAGTTGTGGGTAGCACGACGAAAAGTTTATCCGTAAGTTCTCACCAGGTGTTTTATTTTGATTATTACGTACTGCCTGTGGCAATCTCGCAAAAATGGCACAAACAAATGACTGAAGCGCGGACTTCTGGGACCGCACGCGAGATATTTTGATCCCACCGCTGAACCCGTTTCGGACGCAATAATAAACACAGGAATTCCGGATAATCAGCGGCATTTATTCCTGCACGAAGCCTTCCCCAACTCGGGAAGAAACTGTCCGAAAGAATGGGTCTCCAAGTTATTGATTTCCCACTGTCGGTCTGCGCGTCGCACTCAATTTTATAACAACCATGTTGGATCATGCCCGCTAAGAGTCCGGGGTTCTAAAAGTTTTTTGTTACGCGTTCCACTACCCCTTCCATTCAAACTAACTTCAACAACTTAGAAAAGTACCGAGGGCCGGTCAAAAATGCCGCAGAACGTCCGGCGGGATCGCAGAAATTGAGAAAAGCGACGGAAATTGCAGGTTAGTTGGCTGTGGATTGCGTGGTGTTGCTTGTTTTAGACGCGTGCCGCTATGTTGGCGAACGAAGTTTGCTAGGTTAGGTTGTTCTGTTGACGTGGCTTACGTGGAGACTGTCCTCTCGGATTTGCACGGGATGCATGAATCATAAATAGGTTTATTACTGATTTTGTGGCTTGTTACCGTGTCTGCCAAGTTTGTTTTTGAACTGCTTCCGCCCTATCGCCGAGGATTTATCGTCAAAATTGCTTGTTTTGGATCTGTCCGTTACTTTGCGCAACTTTTCGGGCCGATTGGTCCTTGTTTGGCAATAAGTTATTGAACGAATAACAACTAAAGAAAGAACACTTATTGCTGCTTTTCTTTTTCCACCTGTGGCGGTCGTTGCTCGGGAAAACTTCCAGRTAATCAAGTGTGCCAATCTTCAGTTTTACTGCAGTTGGAAGTTCACGAGTTTTTTTCTGTTCATGCAGTTCCGGAAGTTCCGTCTTTTAGCGAATGTATTACGGGAGCGCATATTGCGGTTATCCTGTTTTTTTCGTCCGCGACTGCATTGCTTGGAATTATGCCAAATAATGAAAATAAGTTGGTTATATTAAAGTGTCTTATTAGAAGAAACTGGGTAATCACTCCTCGCTCTACTATAGAAGTACGATAAAAGTTCGTGTACCTATATTTAGGTTAGGTCATACCAAGGGAAAAGACAAAATTAATTACTTGGTTCAATTTGGTTTACTCATCAACGAAGTGAAAAAAAAACAGATATCCACATTTTAATTGAAGATATAGAGCACTGTATAAATGACCTAACAACTTAGAAGATACAAGATATACTTATGTTAAAAACAGTAGAGTTATTTATTTTCTTAATGGAATCTACCCAGCTTGATTTTTCTTGATTTGTGGCGCTTTTTTGTCAGAATTTTGAAATGCGGAGATCTCTTTAAAAAACCCGTACCCTTCAAATCCTTGCAGACAAACCAAAGTACAATGGAAAAAAATACCGGCGAGAAGATAACGAGGAGATAAACACTAGGAAATGAACATACAAGAAAGATTACGTAAAGAGAAAATGTTGATATCCCTAAGCCTACCCTTAGAATACAGAAAAATATATATTTCTTGAAATCCAAAGCTAGTTATTTATTACAGGTGTTGACGAAATGTTAATATTTTGTATATTTACAATAACACTAGTCAACAAGATTTTTGTTACGCAAAAAGGATCCCGATTGAAGGGTTGGAATCTGCTGTATAAAAACACAGAAGTATATACATGTGCTTTCACAAATGGTATGACGGGATTTGATTTTCTGTAACGATATACATTCGATAAGGAGCACACTGGACACAGAGTATTATTGGCGTTTGTTTATTGATACATCAAAGTTAGCTTAAAGGTTGTGTTACTATACCGGGTGTTCTAAATTAAGTGCGCACCATTGCTAACTTGTTTATTATCATAGATACAAAGTCGGTTAAATTGGCAAAGTAATAGTACTTTTTCTACTGATTAAGATGGTGGAAGCAGAAAAACAATTGAACATAGCATTTCCGAGAAAATAAAAGAAATGTCTTTTATTTTAATGGAACACCCTATATATTTTTCAATAAAAAGTTTGCAAATTGCCCATAGAACAAAAATGTTCCTTTACGATGTAGTACTAAAATTGAAAATAACCAAATTATTACCATATTTGTCATTTAGACAAGTAGGCTATGTAATTTCTTAAACAAAACGAAATTTGTTTCTTTATAACGTATTTTATTTTAGCTTAAATAATAAAGAAGCTTACATTAGGTGTGCGAAAACATCGCCATTTTCTTCAATACATTTCGGACATTTTTCAGTACTCGTTGAGTAGTAACTCTAAAAATTGTTCTGCCGTCAATGGATCATATAATGCGTCTAATATTATTTTTCAGTTCTATCAGGTTCGCATATCTCCTCTTGTAGACTTCATCTTTGACATAACCCCAAAAGTAAAAATCTAATGGAGTTATGTCAGGAGATCTTGGGGGCCAAGGTATAGGACCATCTGTTCCTATCCACCTATCTTCAAAACATCTCTCTAACAGCGCTCGTACTTCCTGAACGCGATGGGGAGGGGCTCCATCTTGTTGGAAATATATTTGGGTCCGAGTCTCTAAGTTAATATCATCCAAATAATTTTCGAGTAATTCTGAAAGCATGTCGACGTATCTCCTTCCAGTCAATGTGCCTTCATAAAAAATTGGCCCAATTACTTGTCTGCCCATCAGCCCACACCAAACATTAACACTAAAATGTCCTTGTGGGTTTCTGGGATGAGGAATAAATAAATTTTCACTAGACCAATAATGCATGTTTTTTCGATTAAACATACCCCGATTCGAAAAATTTGCTTCGTCAGTCCAAAGAACATTCATATCTACCAACCACTGACAAAAAATTAGTCTTCTTGCAGTGTCGCCAGGTAATAAAGTTTGCACTGGTCGGTACTTATAAGGTACAAACTTATATTTTCTTAAAATCCTCCAAATTGTGCACAAACTGTAGCCACTATCCCTTACCAAATCTCTAGTTGAATTATTTTTATTTGCGTCAAAATATGCCAACACATGTATTTCTACTTGTTCATCTATTATAAATTGTTCTGTAGTTCTAGATTTTTCAAAAATCCGTTCATTGCTTCTAAACTTTCTGTAGAGCTTAAAAAAATTCTTCCTATCTGGTTGATCCCGATCAGGGTACATTTGACCATATTGTTCAAGTGCTCGGACACTATTTTTACGGCAAACAAGATACACTTCTAACATATCGCATTTTTCTAAATGAGTAAACGCCATTTCCTACTAACTAATTAACTAACTTCTTAACTAACTAGCTCCAAAAACACGTCTAATACGAAAAATTACACCAAATGATTGATTCTGACACAATAATAATTCTCCGACAGATCGTATAAAGCTTTTGTTTAAGAAATTACATAGCCTACTTGTCTAAATGACAAATATGGTAATAATTCGGTTATTTTCAATTTTAGGACTACATCGTAAAGGAACATTTTTGTTCTATGGACAATTTGCAAACTTTTTATTGAAAAATATATAGGGTGTTCCATTAAAATAAAAGACATTTCTTTTATTTTCTCGGAAATGCTATGTTCAATTGTTTCTCTGCTTCCACCATCTTAATCAGTAGAAAAAGTACTATTACTTTGCCAATTTAACCGACTTTGTATCTATGATAATAAAAAAGTTAGCAATGGTGCGCACTTAATTTAGAACACCCGGTACACAACGGAAATATAAGGGTGATTCGCATAACACCGACACAGAGCAGAGGCATGTAGGGGAGTCCAAAATATTGTGATTTAACGCAACTTTTCAATATTCTAAGTTATATACCTTCAAAGTGGAGTTTAAAATTTCGAAAAAATCAATATCTCACTTATACTTGAACTTGGAAGGACCAAATTTGGTACAGTTCAATTGGAGCATTTGCTATTTTATTTTATGGGGAATCTAATTCTAAAAATTTTTTTTTATTTAATATTATCGAAAATTCAAACGATGGCTATGAAATTAAACGTGAGACTTGACAATCAAGTAAAAAGTTGAAATAAAAATACTTTATTACGCGGTTAGGAAATCTTCTCCGATATTTTTCAACACTTTTTCTTCAGTTTCTTTCACATAATTCTTCGTTAAACGAAAACTTCCAGGTCTTTAAACAACACTAAATTAATTTAGTGTTCAATTTACCTTATTGTCAAGTCTGACATCTAATTTCATAGCCAGCGTTTGAATTTTCGATAATTTTAAGTAAGCTTACAATACATGTTTTTAGTTTTTCAGGTTTTACTCGAAAAAGATGAGATTTTTTGAAAAATAACGAGAATAAAAATAGTTTTAGAATTAAATTCCCCATAAAATAAAATTTTCAAGTCCGCGAACGTGTTAAAAAATTCTGTCAGATTTTAAGGGTGCATCAACCCTTTAAAATATTCCAGCTAAACTCTAATTACCTACTCACAACTTGAACCAAACTTGGTTCTTCTAAGTTCAAGTATAAGTGAGATATTTGAGATTTGAAACTCCTATTTGAAGGCCTATAACTTCTCAGGGGTGCAACTTAGTATATAGATAAGTTGCATTAAATCACAATATTTTGGACTCCCCTATATGCCCCTGCTCTGTGTCGGTGTTATGCGAATCACCCTGTACATCCGTCTGTACCAATAGTCCATGCTGCTAAAATGAAAGAGTCCTACGACAATATGAAACTGCTTTTAGAAAAGCTTCATTTTGACAAACATATTAATGGAAAATACGTGCACACTTAAAGGTAATTGCAATTTTACTTGGACTACAACTGAGTTATACTAAATATTGCTATTTTATCTGCGAGCATTTTTGTGGACACTCAGATGCGTTATAAAAATAATTTTATTGAAATAGTGTCAGAATTAGAATAGTGCACCTTCATTTTTCACAAGATATTCATAAATAACGATAAACCTGGTCGATGCGATCTATAAGGCAGAAGCAGCACACCGCAGCACGGCGCGTTGGATGGCAACAGGGGGAAATTGGGGGCCGTGAGCATCCTGAAAAAGTTTAACCGGTGCCACGACGACGGCTGAAAGTTTGAGAAAGTTGTTCGCTCGTACATTAAAGAAGAAGTTTGGGGGAGAACGTATATAGGTACAGGAGAATCGGGATACTAAGAGGTGTTTTTTAAAATATCTGGGTTATATCGACCCAACGGCGGTAAATTGCGTGGGTGCCCGTTCATTTGTGGATTATTACCCGGTTTATGCTGTTTTTTATGTTGCGAGCTTAATTGAAGAGCGGTCTGGCAAAACTAAGGGGCTGGATTGAAAATCTAAGATATCTAGATGCTTTAATAAAGGTTTTTATGTATATAGTGCGTGGAGGATAAAAGTACTTACCTTAAACCGTCACATTGTGTATTTTCTGACCATCTTAAATGTTCATTATATCGGCACATATACAGGATGTCTCACGAATGATAATGATCCTGACGAAATTAAAAATGCAACCCAAAATACATTCTCATAGCCAATAATGGTATTATTTTAAAAATAAATTGCGAATCCATGACGGTCATGCGCTATGGTTGCTGTCACTGTATTTATTAAAAGTAAAAATGTATTCAAATGGTGAAAAAACAGATATGATTTTGATTTATCGTGAATGCAACAAAAATGCTGCCGCTGCTGCTCATTTATACGTTTTCCAAAGAGACTTGAATTAACTTTAAGGACAAACTGGCCACCACTGAAAAAGTCAAGAGAAAGAACAGCAACATGCTTTGACAATGAAATTAGAGTATTGGAAATGATTGACGCAAATCCTCATATTAGTCAAAGGGTAGTCTCAAGAGCAACCGGTATTAGTCCGTCTTCAGTACACCGAATAATCAAAGGCAATCAATTTCATCCGTATCACTTGCAATTGGTTCAGGCCTTAAAGGAGACAGATTATCCTAAATGACTGGTTTTTTTGTAACTTTTTTCGGGAACACCAAAATTTGAATGTGAGATTTTATGACAACATTTGCTTCTCAGGTGAAGCAAGATTTTCTAATAATGGTGGAGTTAACAAACATTATGCGCAAGAAAATCCTCGTTGGATTCGAGAAGGACATTTTCAAACTATCTACTCGACGAATGTCTGGTGCGGAATATTGGGGAATCAAATTGTTGGACCATATTTCTTTCGCGATAGCTTAAACGGCAACTTATCCAAATTTTTTAAGATCTATGATTCCAACAAGATGGGGCACCTGCGCATTATCATAGAATAGTGCGAAATCATCTTGATTTGATTTTGCCTAACGGATGGATAAGAAGAGGTTCAATTAATCCTTGCCCACCGAGAAGCTGGGACCTTACTCCTTTAGATTTTTTTCTGTAGGGAATGGTAAAAGAGCAAGTACACCAAACACCATTTGAAAGTGTAGAACTTTTAGACAATAAAATACGTGATGAATGTAGATCCATCACTCCAGAAATGTTAATGCATGTTAAAAGATCGTTTTGGGCACGAATTCAAGCTTGCGAAAACAGCGGAGGGCGACATTTTGAGCATTTATTACATTAGTGCTATTGAATAAACATTTTTCAAAAATAAAATTTGTTTC
The DNA here is from genome assembly GCA_025024175.1 of Rhyzopertha dominica. NCBI lineage: Eukaryota > Metazoa > Arthropoda > Insecta > Coleoptera > Bostrichidae > Rhyzopertha > Rhyzopertha dominica. The sequence continues at coordinate 52,072,863 of QCXZ01000138.1, read as the reverse complement.
ACAATATTGAATTTACTTAAAGCAAATGACTGAAGTTTATGTCAAAATTTACGAATTTATACAGCTCTCTACGTTTTATATTTTTTAAGACGATGAACAATTATCAATGTTACCTCTGCAAATGTATTTTGGGTTGCATTTTTAATTTCGTCAGAGTCATTATCGTTCGTGAAACATCCTGTATTGCTAATATAATTATTTGTCCTAAATTGTGTTCATGTGCTATTTGTAGCAACAGATAGACAATTACATTAATAATTTTAGATTAATAAACTTTATTGATCTACCAGGGTCATGTCAAAAATCCTGCACACAAAAGCACAGCTCGCATATTAAAAAAATCAAGCGTTATCGTGCAAGAAGATTACGCCGCTGTTTTCTTTATCTCGTCTACATTTTTGGAATCATGCATTTAAATTTTTTACAAAGAAGGCAAATACATTTGTTTTTTGGTATTTGTCTATTGCTTGTTTGTCCATGCGGTCTTCTTCCATTATTGTAGACGCAGTAGCAGCAAAAGTGTTGTGTGTAGCAGTATGAGGTCACCAACTTCTGTGGTTGCCTTTAACATGAGTCCAACGCTCTCGAACGTTTACTCCATCAAGTTACTGTTGAACTATCCACACTCCGCTACAGTGACGCGTTCCATTGCATCAAACTACCCCGATTTGAGATCTCTTTATATATAAACTGAGTGAACTACCCGCACTAAATATATAGCTAAGTGATATCCCAATGATAGACGTTTATAATTAGACAGCACTTGGTTTTTCACCATCGCCAGTTCCTCGAATTACACCTTAATACCACATTGTATTTGATATACAGGGTGTCGATAAAGTAAGTAATGCATAAAATCTAAAAATAGGGGTGATTTGCACAAATTCGAAAAGAAGTCTCTGAAAACAGATTTATTTTGAGATGATCATAAATTTAAATTAATTGTTTGGGAATTGTCATTGTAGATATGTTTGAGAATTGTCTCTGTCAGTGTCGTATTTTTACAATGTTAGCTTTTACTAACTTTAGTATTACTTACTAAGAACATTACTAAGAACTTTTTGAACATCAATTACAAAAAATAGTAAAAATGCTTATCATCTCCACTTAGATTCTAAATAATTTAAATTTCACTTGAATCTATAGGTGGTAACTCTTATCTGTTTTTTCCAATTGGGCCAATTTTGATTCCTTAGCCAATAAGAACTCGAATGTAATGTAAGTAACCCTAATACGTGGTCTCAATTCAACTCTTTCATGTAGCACCCCCACGCCATCCGTATTCGTCTGTTTACCCCCGGAATATCAAATTCAGATTGTTTACAAAAGTTCTCCGAGTACTTTCTGTAAACTTCCGTAATAAGGTATCGATTTTATACTTCGCGAGTTGGTTGGAATGCCGCTACCATTCGGGCATCGTCTTTAAGGGGTGCTTTTTTACAGTACTACGATGGCCGCCAGACAGAAGAGACAAAACCACTCGATCGAGAAGCTGCTGGAGATGCCGTCCACGTCGAGGTCCAACAGGAAGTCGCCGCCTGTGCCGCCAAAAAAGGTAGGAATATTTTTTGCGATGAAAATTGTATCTCGCGTTATTTCACCCGCAGGTTTTTTACTACTATTTCGTAGTATCGTTTTAACATTTTTAGTGTTTTTTTGGAAAATTAAACTTAATGATTTTTTAATGCGTATGTTTATATAAATCCCTATTAATCCAGTTCTTTTTTGTATAATATTATATTTGCACGTTTTCTCGCGAAGTTCCCTATCGGAGTTTCCTGTAGTGATTTAACAAGTATCCAACAGATGGCCGTGAGTGTATTGTAGCGGAGAAATTCCCCGTGCCAAGGAATTTAATAGGGGAGGTTGGACTACCCTAGTTATGATTTCTTTTTAATCCTAGTATAAGCAAAACTAAAGCGAATCATGTTTAGTTTAATTTTTGGGGTATCGAAATAATGCCCGTATTAGTTATCTCTTGCGCCAATAATTTACAAAAAATCTAGACAGGAAGCAATGATTGATATATTTAATATATATTTTGTTTATCATAGTAATCTCTGAAATTAGCGGAGATAGAAAATTAAACGAATTCTGTGAGCCTGATTTAATGTCCCTTTTGGGTTTTTGATAAAGTTCTTATTCCTTTAACGTCGTTTTTATTTTACATAAATAGTTTTAACACAAAAGTTGTGGGAAATGATATCTATAAACTATAGTTAACTATTGCTTCAGAAATCGGCCAGAGTTATAACATATTTATACTTATTTCGATTTTAACCCAGTTAGCTATGTACAAATTAAAACAAACAAATTAAATGGTAATCTGTAAATCCTTAATATTTTGACATTTAGTTAGAAAAGTAGTTTTCTTCAATGAATCATTTAAAGTTAGAATATCGAGGTATTGTCGAGTAATTTAAACAATGTCCAAGCTGCACAAGAATATTTTGGAAGTGATTGTATGATAATTTGGGAATTTATTCGTTATTTATTCACTTAACCAAAGGATAAACGAAGTTGCAAAAATAAATATGATAGCTTGCGTCTCACAAACAAACCCTACATCCTGATAATGCGACAGATGCCTGGAATTCTGCAGACAGTTAAAGAATATGTTGAAATTCGATGTATGGTGTAGTACCGTAGGGCCAACAGTTTTTGGTCTGCATGCATTGATAATGATGGCGGTCTGTTTGAATATTATTTGTATTTAATCATTGCGTCTTGTTTTGGTTTTTAAACATGTATAAATACTCAGTAGTACTTCGTTATAGAAATAAAAAAAGTTGAAATATCTTCGCTCATAATTAAGTCATTTTTCTATGGCTAACTAGATTTTAAAAAAGTAGTCACATATGATTACCTAATACCCGTTTGCTAGTTTTTTTAAGACCATACGTGTTGAGCGCTGCTTATTTATTGATCAGTAGCTAAACTGTTGTGAAAATATGTAATCTACCTACTGAGTCTTTAAGATTCTTCCCGCCTTGAAAACTGGTTTTCACTAGCAGTAAATTTTCTTTAAAGCACAAACCTTTGCTGTCTTTTCACCGATGTACAGATACCATTTCGACATAAATGGATCCAAATTGTCATTATTTTTTAAAGCTGACGATATAAACGCTTTTGTTTTGGATTTCTCTAACTACTTCGTCCTTGCCTTATGCATTCCTTTATCCACCGCTACCAGACGTGATAAATCTTTTATAATTATTATTATAGCAATATTCCTTGAATATTTTTATTGATACATACATAGATAGATGAGATTAGTTTTCTGTTCTGTTCACATATGGGGGCATTGAAGCTTAAAGGTCTTTTAGATTCGGTGGGTAAAAGGACTGCGAATTGAACACAGTTCCTACTTGAGTTACGGAACTTTCATACTATCATATTCTGAATTTTGGGCCAGCTTTCCTAAACCCTCCAGCATTAAACGCATTTGACTGAATGGAATGTCAATGTACTGTTGTTTCTAGTAACCCATAATATGTACCTACCTTTTTGGGTTAAAACAACTCTATGAATACATGAAAACTCCTCTGTAATGGAAGTCAAAGTGTCGGTGCTTTCACCTCGTTATTTCAGGCGGTTGCAGCGAATTCACCTCCCCCTCCCTCTTCCTCTTAAACGCGGCTCCCGTTTTTTAATAAAGTCACCTCAAGGACTGGAAAGTTTCAGCGCGACCCTCCTTCCTTCTAATTAAGCAATCTGCGGTAACACTACCCGGAAAGATTTCCTTCTTTACCCAGGACTTCGCCTACTTACCGCCTTTGTTTATTCTACGGGCATATTTAATTATGTATAGAGACCGAAGAAGCCATCAATATCTTAATAACGGCAGACCATAGCCAGGAAGCTGTCTCGATTTTTGTTTTTGTTTTCCGCACCGCCCTTCACTGCGCCAAAGGCGCCGGGACTTACCTGATTTGATGGGGTTGTTAAATATCGTTGTTTCCATTTCGCTGCTTTTATGGGTCCATTAATGTCGGTGCCTTAGAAGGAGGATTAATCATGTACTGTTGCTCTTTTTTTTCGTTTCTCGGGTTTCTCGCGGGTATTTGGTAATACACATAATTATCTGATATTATGGATGATTGAAGCATCTACCCTTGAATACGAAGACACACTGTTTTTATTAGAGAAGACATACATGATGCGCGTAATCACTTGGTTTCTTAATTGAAGACATTTCAGCAAATTCTGTCCCATAACCTATTTTATTATGATTTTAAAGACAAATAAAGATTCTACAATAAGTACACAAACAACACTTTATAACCAGGTCAAGGAGCAAAATACATTTAAAAATACAAATTAAACTCAATAAGATCAAATCATACAAAATAGTTAAAAACAAAAACACTGTGATAATCATGTCAAAAAAAGAGTCCCTCAAATGGTGCTGTAGAAGGCATAAACTTTGCTGTAACGCCATGGACAATTCCAAAAGTGGAAATAATGTCATTTATGGTATCTTTTATAATTTAGGCAAACATCTTTGTATATAAAGATGTGATGGCTTCTCCTCTAACATGTCCTACATATGGCTGCGAAGCACCTGCCGAAGAAATGACAGCAGAATTTCGTCTTCACATTTGGCTTTTCTTTTAAATTTTATATTATCCGGAACATTCCTCTTTATCTTAGACTTTGATAACGTAAAATATCTTTCATCGTCCAAAATAATGCTTCTGTCATTTGCAAAGTGTTGATGCCTTAGCGATCGACAGCACCGTGGAATTCGTTGCAACTGCACAGCTGTATATTTTGGGCGTTCCACTTCTCTTAATTTCCGGATGTACTGTCATAGCGCCTAGTCTTCGTGTAGATGCACCAACTTGCACTTTCTCTCAATCTTTGTGCTCTTATATCAGACAAAAGTCGAAGCCTTCCGCTCTTTGGCAGGTTTGCACAAGGTATTCCTTGAGTTTTTCGATGACATCTATCAATATTTATGATTACTCGAACAGCCAGGCAATGGTGATTATACTGAATGTTTTGGAAATGGTGAAAATTAGCTAAAAATTTGTCTGAAAACTTATGTTACATACGTTAACTATAAACCAGCACAGAATCTCTCTGCTGTTACTCTACCATAAAAACAGCTACCAACGCCTACGTAATTTTTTGCATATTTTCTAAACTTTTAAGGACAGACCCTAGTTAATAAAAATTTTTAAATTTAGCTCCTGCTGTCGTTCTATTAAAAAATCAATTTATCTGGGATAGAGATTCTTGAAATTGAGTTCTCCATAATTAATAAAATTTTGCAAAAACGTAAGCTGTTTTAAGTTAGTAACGTAGAAAATTCATGGGGAACTAAATTTCAACTGAATATTATTGATATTACATTTTCATCTGGGTATAAGGAATTGGATTAAAAAATAATGTCCAAGAATTCTGAAAGTTTTTACCGCACATTTGCGTCAACTTAATACTATTCTAAGATGTTTATCAGTTGATTGGTCAGATGACATCACTAATCCGTTTGTCAAAGATTATTTTACAACGCTTATGATACCTATTGGATTTCCATAATTACTATTAGTAATTCTGCATTACATGGGATCAACTTGTGCCCCGAAAAAGTTGTTTACGGGTTACCTGGGAGAAGGAGGGCGTTGATGTACCTCATGGACCTGTTTCGGGCCCCATATTATTTTCTAATTGTACTGTAGTGATTTAAACAAATTTAGGTACTCTTCTTACTGCAGGTAATGTAAAGCCTATATTTTGTAACGGTGTCTTCTAATGAACGGTGGAACCACGAACGCAATCAGACCTCGTAGGCAAAATCGGAATTAAATTTTAGTCGCCTGTGAAATTTTTAATCTGGGCGTAAAGCGCGATCTAATATGAATTCGGGAATTACCGTGCAAAAAGCGCCACTTTCAGTAATTTCTTGCCAACGACTTGTAAATATTTCAACGGTAATTCCGCATTTTCTGGTGCCTTTGGCCACCTCATGTTTTATTAGCTACCCCGTTGGTCCTTCAGCTTCATTCCGGCGGTGTAAATACTCAGTGGGGTTAGTTAGCATGGCTCGAGGGCTGTGTAAAATACAAGGTTCGCTGAAGACACGAGTGTTCGGGTAAATGCGGTGCTGCGACGTTGTTAAATTTATCACTGATTTAATTGATTTCTTACCACAATGGGTAGTGATCAGTTTGTATCATTTATTTACCTAGCCTTTGCATGTTGAATACATAGACAGATAAATATATGCCAGATATAACAGACTACTTTATCAGTAATAATTTAAATTTGAAAAAGCGTTACCCCTGTGCTTAGGGTGTTTGCTTTCACTTTTTCATGTTCCATACACCATGATATAGGCGGTTGTCGGTTATGGTCAATTCATTCGTCACTCCTAACTGATGAGTCCAAACAAAGGCGAAACTAGACGTGGGATCCGAATTTATTGAGGCCATCCGCAATAAATAACTTCATGTTCTGAATAAATATCATTCATATTTTCCGTAAATATCTTTAATTAAAACATAAGAAGCTGTGAAAAGTTTGAGCTCACATACAAGTGATCGGCTCCGAGTAATTAGCGAATTTCACATTCTAAAACATTTTTGTGAAATGGCAATTTCACGACAAACAGTGTATGCTATTACTAGAAGTGTATGTGAAGGAAAATCGCCCGATAAAGAGCTGGGACAAAACCTCGGAAAATGATTGAAATCAGAAGAAAGAAGCTGTAGTCAGAAGTTGTTGGTAAGCTCGAACAGTCATCAAGAAAACTAAGTCAAAAATTTAAAATATCACATTCATATGTGAGAAATATTCTTAAAGCAAAACACGTAACTTTTAGAAAACAAAAATCTGCATTCAAATATTGCCAAAAGCAATTAGAAGAGCAAAGAAGTACACTGCGAAAATTACGTGAAACTCATTGACGATGACTGGGTCTTTCCAGAAAGAAAAGAACTGTAGAGCTTCTCGACCTGACTCTTTCAGGCTTTTTAAATTCAAAAACAAAAGGAATTTTGTTCCTGATGAAAAACTCAAGGCTCAATGGAAAAAAGAAAGCATAACTTTGTCGATGATGTATATAAGACGAAAAATTCTTGATGCGATTCGTACGAGTACATTTTTTATATCAATATAATCTAACTGACTGAGAAAATTGGTAATCTTCTTATTATGCCAGGTGATGGCAACGCTGGGTGGCTGGTGCCAGGCGCGACGGCCACCCCCGTATAATAATAAGTCAGCAGGAATTAGCCCGCAATTCACGCTGCTGCTTGCCAACCTGTCTTCCGAATGTATATGTATAGAAGCTCTCCCTTAGTTCGTCTTGCTAACGACCCGTATGCACTTCTTGGGGTTAGAGGGTGAACTGATTTAGAGAATGGGCAGATTTTTGTACACGTGCACGAACTCTCTGTGGAATTTCTGTACGTACATAAGAGGAAGTGCAATATATGCGGTTTAGGTTTTTATTTGTGTGAACGTTGCACTTTTTTTTGTTACGGGATAAACATAGACTTCTCACATGATTGGTCAGGTTGCTCCAAAGCTACTTAATTGGAAGAAAACAAGCTGGACCCTGTGGATTTGTAAAGCTTAATGTTGGCGTACCGCAAGGTTGTCTGTTAGGTGCCTTGCTATTTTAGATTAACAATGTTGGGGATGAAATATTATCCTTTAAAAAATTATTCACTGCTTGCGGAGGGGTATATGTATATTATCTTTTTATGAGTACAAAATTTCATAGGTACACTAGCAAGCACAAGGTGGATTATTTGTCAAAACGGGGTCATATACATTGATATGCATTAAAAAAAAAATTAAAAAGTCATGAACTTTCAGGGGTGCAGTCGCAAATTGGCTACTGTCTTATTTTTAAACAATCAGGAAGTTTTTGATTTTTGTACGAAAAATTATAACGAGCAATAAATATTTAAGATTTGCCTGAACAAAGTTTAGCATTTGCAGGAAGATGCAATAGTATCCCGTGTATTTGATTTCAAACTTCAAATTATTTATCAAAAACACTAATAAAAGCACTTTTATTATGGGCGCATGGATATCATACGACGTGATTATTCAGAAATACAAGTCTTCGTTTTGCCAAGGAAAGGTTTTTTGCTCAAATAAATAATATAAATAAAAATGTTGTTGGCTAAAATTTTAACTTTTCCACTATCATTTTTTAAATTTGTTAGTTGTGATAATTTAGCAATCAATATAACATAGAAGATTTTATAACAAATTTTATTTAATGCAGACCCGCGATCTATTTTGATATGATACTTTATTGGGTTTAAAATTTCCGATGTATAAAATAAAAGCCTTTGCATGTCATAACGAATTTATACAAATTTAATATAAACACATACAAATTAGTAAGTAGAAAATTATTTACATTTGTTAGAAAAAATTTACAATAGTGCACAATAAAATTTATACGCGGTATCGATTATGTTCATTACAGCTTGTTAATAAGCACATTACAAGAGTCACAAACTAAAAAAAATTACTCGCTATCACTTTCACTGCTAAAATCACGATTAACTTCTATTATTAATTCTTGTACATGATTCGCTCTGTACCGATTTTCAATGTCCAGTACATGCCGCACTGAATTTCTCCATGCATCGACACTTGTTATTTCAGCTTCGTGTCTAATTTTTAGCAGCATTTCATTGCTAAATTTTCCGCCGGTGTTCCGTCGTTGAATTCTTTGTTTCAACTGCCCCCATATAATTTCAGTGGGGTTGAAAACGCAATGATATGGGGGTAATCGTAGAATGGTGTGTTCACATTCAGAAGCGCGAATGTCAATTTTAAATTTCTTCGAAATTTTTTTTGTGCCAATCACTTCCAACAATTGTTTTTTTTTGTGTAATCCTCTTCGAAATATAAATCTTCTCTTCTTAGAAACTCTTGAATGGTTGCCTTATTAGTTGTATTTGGAATTTTATCCAGTTGCTCCGAATGGTAACTAGTGTTGTCCATTACTATGACGCTGTTTGGTGGCAATTTGGGCAATAAAATGTTTTTGAACCAATTTTCAAACACTTCCGCATTCATATCAGAATGATAATCGGCGCTTACTTCTTTTAAGTTTTGACATCCAAGATACAGGGCTCCAGGAATGAAATCATTTTCACCTCCTGCGTTTAGAATCATTATTCTTTTTTTTGACGCCGGAATAGTGACATTGCAATTCCCTGAGTCATCAATCCATCCTTTTTTTATTGTATCATGGGTATCGTACCATGTTTCGTCGAGGATAAATATCCGACGATTTTCCTGCCTATACATTTATATATATTTTCAATAATCGATTAATCGAAAAAATATTGCACTTGGTACGCTTATATGCTGTAAAACTTTAAAATATAAGTACATATATGCTTTCAATACCATTTATAGTAGGAGTAGAATAGTTCCGATTTCTTCTTATATCCAAAAAAATATACAGGTAGAAAGTACGTTTATGACCCTTCGGATTAAAAGAAAATTTTAACCTGTGAAGAAACAGGGCAGAGGACGATTGCACACCGCGATCAAAAATTAGAAAGTATGGGCTGCCGCATTGAAATTGGAATGTTTACCATTCATGGTTATAAAAATAGATACTACTCATTAAATTAGGAAAGAATACGATTTAGTCATACATTAAAAGCTGTTAGGTGAGAAATATTTGTAGTTCAAATAATAATACCAAATAATGCTCATTGATTTATGTGTACGGAAAAAAATTCTAAAAAAGCCTAAACACAATTTTTGGATACGGTCCACTCCGCTGCAAAACAGTGGAACGTGCCGAACCCGTCTGTTATTTACGACAGCTTCAGGTAATACTTGTAAACCATTGTGAGCGGCTGTTCGTATAATGAGTCTCATAGATTGTTGCTTGCAACTATAAAAAATGCTTGTAAAAAACCGTAATAATAATCTAAAATTTAAGGTGTGATATATTTTGGATCGCCAGTTCTTAATATATCGAGGATAACACTTCTGGCTTACTGCGAATGACAACATAAATTGTAGCGCGCGGCCCGGGGCGAAGTAATTCCCTAAAACGCGCGCGGATGTTCTGGAACATGAACCCGATTGACACTGTCGATAAATTACACCAAAAACAAGCATTAACATCGTAGGTGTGTACCACCGTCCAATAATATATCCGAAATTGTACATTCATCATATGGGGGATCCCGGGGCCTTAACGGAGGCATAAATCTCGAGATGTCCGTAACAGGGTGTAAACAATAGGAGGTGAAGAACCCAGGCCACCTAGACTGCCATAAATATCTTGAATTTGTAATCTGGCACTTTGCTTAGTTCGGCTTCCGCTCTGGCGGGCGCATTCCGCCCATTATCTTCCACTTGTTCTCGGAAACTTTAACACGACGAATTCAATATGCCATTGCGATCGGATCCGGGAGGTATGCGTGCTACCCCTTTACGTCTGCGAAGCAGGGGGGGGGGGGGAGATGGGGGAGTGCGAAAGACACCTTTCCGTAATTGGAAAGGGCCATTTTCTTAGCCATTCTCGATATAATTCCAAAATCCGAAGAAAGACTGGTTCGAGTATGCGTATGTTTTGCTCCTAAGCTCACTGTTCTACCACGTAAAACGCTAAAGTACTCTCATCCTTTGTGTGGTTAAAATTGTGAAAAATCACAGCCTGATAGTGCTCTTTGTTGTTCGTACAAAATCTGTCACCAATCAAGGAGATGTACCTATGTACTCGTAAACAAGGTGATTTGAAAATGATGTCTTAAATTAAACTGCAGACTGCAACAACACTGACCTGTATCAATCTAATAGCACCTATGAACAGTGCCACAAAAATGGGTTTCTTTTATATACTCCTTGGGTGAGCCTATATTTTCTCGTACAAATTCAATCTCTTTTAACTTTTAACTAAATCGTAGAAATAAAAATAACTAAATCCCCCATTTTTATTAAAATTAAATTATTATAGGTATAAGCAGAGACATCACTTTTGGAGTCATTTGGTATATATATTTGTAGCACTAAACGCCTTGAGTTATGATAGAATTTAATTATGGCAACAGAAGCTAATAAAGGAAATATACATCTATCTAGAGATATTTAATATAGCGTGGAAAACAAAGTAAATACCAAAAGACTGAAGAGTGGGTGTTACTGTGCCATTAAATAAAAAAGGGAAACTCACAACTGTACATCTACAGGGGCATTACACTATCAGGTGCTTCATTGAAGGTGTATGAAAGAAGAGGAGCAAATGGAAAAGTTATAGAAGCCCGATATAATGCAAGAATGCCAAACAAAAGTAAAACCAGCACACTCTACATAACAATTTGAATATTTGAAAMACTAMCCTAAAAATATGACCTAGATATAAACATAAAAATACGAAACAACAACAAGCAATATACGYAAAAATAAACCAAGAACAAGAAGAGGAGGTCCATAGGCATCATAGTGTATTGTGCTGGAGACCAACAAGCAGGTATTTACAATTAAAGGTTGACTTTCCTTTTCTAAATTCGATTTTTCCTTATCACTGTTGGTATTTATATATGAAACGCAAGTGACTCATGGTCTCTTTTGCCCTACATAATTATAATAATATATTTATTGTATCCCATAGTTACAAAAGGACTGTGCTCAAACAACACAAAATCGTGGATCAATCTGAATCGGGCTTTGATGATACAGTGGTTAGCACATTGACTAGTCATCAAAGGGTCCCGGGTTCAGTTCCCGCCCAAAGTTGGTAGTATTTACGCGCAAGAACTTAATCAAATCTTCTCATAAACGCTGTTTATTATCTGGTATTTCAGCATGTATTAGTTCATTAAATTTAACAGCGAAGCCAGCCTTATGATTAATAATTACCTAGATCAAAGATATTTAAAGCGTCATGCCCACATCGGTGGACATGCGACGCCGCGACGTTCCTTCTGCGGCATTTCCTCGTACACCACGAAAACTTCGCCTAATTACATTTCATGCAGGTTGGCACGATAAAAAATGAATTTCGCCGGGGGCAATCAGGGGATAGAAACAATGTTGGCGAAGGGTGATCGGTAATGAAGGCATTCGACCGGGGGTTCATGTCAGCACCAGCAGTTTGTACCTCGGCCAGCGCTCGTCAAACCGAGCCCAAGGGCCTTCATAATAAGCGATACTTACGGGATGCACTTTAAATTTCGGTTGTGTTAAACGGCAGCTGTCACTTTCATTCAAGTGTGCCGGGTTGGTAATGAATGTTGATGGATTTTTGGCGATGTTGGGCGACCATGGATTTTGTAGGAAACTGGGGTTGGTAATGAATGCGTCGTCATTGACTCTTGATCATGAGGCATTCTAAACAATGAGGATCATGTCGAAATTCCTGCACACAATAACACGATTTCTGCTTAGTTCAGCTCTTCTACCTTTTCCTATAAAGATTGTTCAACTACTGTTATAAGGAATACTCATCAGAATCTGTCATATATTCGACGATGACTCCAATTTTTGTACCAAATTTCTAAATTCGCACTACATTCTAACAATTAATACAGAACAACAAAAAACTAAAAATCCATCCGAACTAAAGTTTATGAAAGTCACTTTATTTAATATAAGTTTTAGGAATCCAGTAAAATCATCATCAGCACGAATTAAAACCCGGTGTGTTGTTAAAAATCCAATTAAATATATTTCAGTTTATTTAAATGAAGCTTAATTTGGTTAAAATATTAAGTAGAGCAATGGACTGGCGATCTAAGAAGGTTGGCTTGACGCATAATGCCGAGGCATTCCTCATTCTGAGTTTTGATGTTAGTTATCCATGGAGTCTGTTTTCCTGGGGAGTAAAAATTACTACAATTGTATCTTTACCACCTATACATATGAACTCCTAGCTTAAATTTCTAAAGCTTCTAGTATGCAAAGTTGAAACTTGAAACTGTACTAAAAGCGCATCCGTTAATGCATTAGTCTTTGATATGTGTGAATTCTGAATCAGAAATCGTGGTTCTATTAGTGTAAGCTTTTACGATGAAATTTATGTTCCTTTGGTACTTCGTATGATATCATTATACATTATGTGGATCACGGATCTTTATTCTCCCAACTAAAATGTATCAACTCATTTTTTGTTAAACGCGAGAGCGATGCAGCTCAATGCACCTCACCTAACTGAGTTCATCAATAACGGAATTAGTAATAAAGGGGCTTTGTATGATCAGTGTACGTAGAGAACATATAAACAATTTGGGTATTTATTTCACAGAAGATGTTTTAAGTCGCCTTGCACAAAATCTATGAAGATTATTCATGGAATAAATACGTCATTAATTACAAAGTCAAAGTTTGAAGCCTAAACGTTCAGAATTTTGGATATTGGTAATGTAGATAAGATAATGGAGTAAAACTATGATCAAAAAACCATAATACGTTATGTTTTTAAGGTCAGGTCAGGTCAGGTCAGGTCAGGTCAGGTCATTGGCTCTTTTGAAATACTCTGGTTTATCCAGTATCATCCCTTGTTGGCTTTCAGATAAAAGCTTATCTTTAAGACTATTAATGATTTGTTGAGTTTCTTTATTCCAAAGTTTTCTGTTATTATTCGAATTATTCTCTATTTAAATTTAGCATGCGTTTCTAATAAAGTCTATGTTGGAATCTTCAAAACTTCTGACGCAGCATTCAATACCAGCTATGATTTCGGATACTGTTAAATTCCAAACTGCACTCTTTCTGATAAACAAGTGTCCCCACTTGCAGACGGAAGCAGTCGATTACATTATCCACTCCTTCCAATAAGCAGTCGCAATCGCACTTCTTTTGTTTCCCGTCGTTTTTGTTGAATGCGAAGCTTTGTCGCATGCAAATCGGAGGAAGTACGTAGCTTCGCCGTTATTATCCCTTCCGAATGCATCCGCGAGTGTGATTGCGTTAATAATTGCGCCATAAAGACCGAATGAGAGGGGGAAATGGGCCAAAAATAACGACATCAGCGGCTAAACGATCAAAACATCCTTAAACACAATCGCCGCAGTTTCGCCACAATAAAATCGTTCGGTGGTTTTACTGCCCGCATATAAAAACTGTTGACATTGTAGGACGGGGAAGGGATAATTAAATATCATGATTTCCTGCTTTAGTAGAGGGGTGGTGGGAATTTTTATAGCTTACGCGGAACGTTAGTTCAATTAATAGGTTATTTTGGGTGAATAGTTTTGTTTAAGGGTCAAGCATGTAATTAGATAAATGTTTATAAATTAATTTGAATTTGAAATACTGTTTTGGTGGACTGTAAATAAGATGTAATTTTTTTATAATTTAATCATACGCTTAGGACAATTTTTAAGGAATTGTTGGTTTCAAAAAAGTAAGATTAAAAAGAAACGAATCGTGAAGACGATTTTCCAGATTCAAGATCCAGATTATTTTGCAGCCTCTTCAAATTCTTCCACGGTTTCCATTATATGTCCATCTACACATTAGCATTCTTAGCTCTTTACCTATATGCATTACCCTGGTTTTTTATGTTCATTTTAATGTTTTATTTGCTTATAAATTCCGTCCACCACGCCATGTTTGTCTGCATGTCCTGCTCGGACTTTGTAAAAATTACATGTACACTCTGTTATTGACACTCTGCATGTTTTTGTATACCACATGTAGCTTTTTTGCTTTGCTTCTGTATGTTTCTAGTATCTCATCCATTGCAACGTTAAAAAGAATTGGACTTCATATGTGGTAAACCCCATGGACTTTTCATTTATGGTTGTTACATAGTTTTTGGTGGCTACATACATGCTTTTCATAGCTATTTTTGCATCTACTCCTTATTTATCCAAAGTTGGCTTTTTATGCCTTAAGCATTCATGTTTTGCGTTATAATTTTTTCATTTATTTGTTTTAGCGTGAACATATGATTTTGAACACTGCGCCCACGTCGAAATCCGCTTTGTGATTCGCTAAGTTTTTTCTCCAGTATTCTTTCATATATCTTTGCTACGGTACTTAGCAAGGTGATTCCACGAGAGTTCTCACAGCTCATTTCATCACCCTTCTTATAAATAGGCATAATCACACCAATTTCCCACTCTTTGGATATTATTCCCTGTTTCCATGCTTTATTATCAGCTTCAACATCATCTTCATTCCTTCAGGCCCCATGTTTTACTTCGTGAAAAAATTTTTCAAAAATGTTTGTTTTCTCATTCGCTTAAAAAACAATATTGAGCATTGTCTGTGTGTCTATGTATTTGTGTGTATGTGGTTTTGTTTCTGGACACGATAACTTTCGAAAGACTTAATATATGAACCTGAAATTTGGCAAACGTATAAATCTCAACTACCCAAAGCGACCTATTGTTTGTGGGGTAAGTAGGGTGTCGGGAAGGGGGGAAATTGGGGGATAACTACCCTTTTTGCAAATTTTTATTTATTTTTTTTCGTTTTAGTATGTAATTAGTAGTGTAACTGCGAGTATTATTCGTTCTTATAAGTTTTCGGTGCAGCAAACTGTTTAGAAGATATTAGCAAAAAAGCGTCACTTAAAGAAAACGGTTTTTCTTAAATATCTCCGAATATATTTAATATATTCAAAAAATAAAAATGCCGTCAGACAGGAAATAAAATTTTTCACAAAGAGTTTGACATTTTCGAAATATTTCCAAAAAACCTATCTTGCACGCTGCTCGTACGATTTTTAAAAAATTTGGTATTATATAGAAAATCAAATTTCTGATCAGAAAACACTCTTGTAATTTTTTTTTGTTAAGTTAATAATTTTCGAGTTATTTGGAAAAAACAATTTTAAAATTTGTGTATTTTTGCTAATATCACGAGGACTGTGTGTCTTAGAAAAAATGTGTAGAGAGGAAAAATGCTCAAAACCTGATTACTAATCGTATAGTATAAGAAATAAAAACGTAAATGTCATTTTGACAATTGGATGTGGAAGTATTGATTCAATTTGCAGCGGTTTTTTGTAGTATTTTAGCAGTGGCATGTAAAGTTTCAATTCTAAGTTCTGGACTAGTTAATTTTATTATTCGTTGTATAGTATTGTTTAGAATAGCTATTTTTTGTCTGTAGGAGTGGTTAGGTTGGTAATTTAGTAGTCTTCCTGATGCAGTTGGTTTTGAATACCATTTTGTTAAATAAATTTAAAATTTCGTTTACTTTGTCTTTTGGTATTATTAAGAATAGATCATCTACATATCTCGTATAAAATTTTATATAATTTATTTTGTTTGTTATTGTTATTTCTAAATCTTCCATGTGCTTTATTGCTTGAGATGGGTGATCCCATTGCTACCCCATCTATTTGTTTGTAATAGTTGCTCTTAAATTGGAAATAATTTGAAAATAGTGTAAAATTTAGTGCTTTTATAAATTCTATTTTTGGGATATTTGTATATTGTTCTAGTTCTTGTCAATTTTTTGTGATAATCGGTTCTATTAATGTTATTGGTATATTAGTATAAAGAGAAATTACATCTAGAGAAATCATTATGTGGTTATTAAGAATATATATGTTGAAAATTTTGGGAATTTTAAATTCGCAAGACTTTTTAATATAAAATTGGTTTTTATTAATAATGTTTTTTAAAATACTGTTCAAGTATTTTGCCAGGTTGTATGTTGGTGATTGTATGTTGTTTATTATAGGTCTGAGAGGGATATTGGGTTTGTGTATCTTTGGTTGTCATTAGGTATCATTGTGTTAGATATGTTTTTGATCCATTTACTAGTATCATTTTTGTGATGACTGTTATTGTTTAGTTTTTCTTTTTGGTTTATAATTTTATTTTTTTTTGATATTTCTTGTTTTTATGTTAATAATAGCAAAAGAACAAACTTCAAGGTACATTTTATGTTAATATCAAAATTGTAAATGTCATATTAATTTTTATAATAATTTGTCAATCTGCATAATAAAAATGTTTGACAAAGACCTAAATTATAGGTCGAAATAAGAAAAATTAACACAAAAGGACTCCACAAAATAAACATCAATATCTATTTGACGTTGTGTTCTAAATACAGAAAAGCAACCTCTCCCGGATTCCATACAGTTTTGTATAAAAAAAACACAGCTTTTTTTACTTTTGGCCAGCTTTTTGATGGTTTCCGAACGCTGTGGGAAACCAGGGCATCTTCAGCACAACTGCATAGTGGGGCGACGAAATCATAAGTAATCCTAAATACAGAATCGAATGCTTTATTCGATGACCGCCAGTATTTTGTGCGAAAACAACGCTTGAAAGAGAAGCTCCATTGAACAGAGAGGTGTTTACAGACGGATTTCCCTCAACAGTCATCATATTACTCGGAGGTATGTCAAACGGTCCGGCTCGCACACAATCATTCTTCGCCGTAATTGAATTGATTGCTTMGACAAACATTCTCAAAGGCAGAGAGCGGCGACCGTTCGGACTCCGGGGMYCCGGGTACAAARCATTCCTTCGCCGAAACGTCATTAATTAAATTCAGGGATTTGTTTTTGCCTCCCGGAGAGAGATTTGATTCCCTTTTTGTTGATCTCAGATGTGTGACCGGGCTAATAAGGTTAAAACGCGGCTGCGTTCGGACGTGAAAAGTACAATGTGTGTTTTCTGTTGCCGCCATCGTTGATTTCGATTCTACCGCTTTCCAAACGAATTCAGCTAGATTGGAATGGTAAGAAGTACCACCAATTTACTTTACATTTATTATTGCATTTTTTCTCTGTATATTGCGTATTCAATGAACATGTTAGTAGTGTGGTATAGTATTATTAAATATCAACATTATGACCGATAACCGATATTTTCAAAAACAATATTGGTGTAAAATACACTCATTAGAATCTTTGTTCACTTGTTTACTGATTTTGTTTCAACACTTTTTGTTTAATTGTCATGGCAGCGCAATCAGGAGGGTTAGAATTTCTACACTTTTAAAGTGGAATAACTTCACTTTGCTAACACAAAATTTAACAAACTCATTTTAAAGCATTTTATTCTGATATTTCACATTTCTCTTTTTCGTCACGTTGAAGACATTGTATACATATATACCAAATTTGGGGCAGCCAATATAGAAACACGTAAATGCAAGAAACGAAGTTATCACGATTTTTCAAAAGAATTTCTGCAAAGAGCTAAAGCAAATAAGAAAGTGTGGTCGATCACCTGCGATATCTCCCGAAGGAGCTCACATATCAGACTGTTTACCTACGGTCGCAAAATGGAGATTACCCTAACTAAGCTAGACTTAGAAGTCATAAAAAGAGCTCTTAACTCGAAAGGTGTTAATAATAGACCAGAAAAAATGGTTGAAATGCTTTTACAGACGATAATCTCGTGTACCTGAAAAATGCAATGAAAATAATATAAAATTTTTGCTATTACGCTTCTGTGTTAGCCACTTGATCTTGCTTACTTTGAACATAACTTGCAATTCAAATAAAAATTAAAAACTTTGTTGCAAAAATTCTTAAAATATATGGTAATGATGATAAAATATTACTGAACTTCTGGCAAAACTGCAAAGGACAAATATTGCCGTTTAACCGAAATTCTCTAAAAAATGATGTGTAATTAAAGTAAAACATTGTCCATGTATGGGGACTTGACGGTAACAAGAAAGGTCTATAGTTGCTTTTGATCTTTTTTTTGCATATTAGAGCTAATATGCCTTGCATCGTAAAACAGTTGCAATATACGTTATTTAGTATTTAATTGAAAACCATAAACTTGAATTATGTATGCCATTTTTAAGATTTGAAATTTCTATCCAATCTATTGTCGTTGTTGTAGCAATTAGAAAAAATGTTTAAACAAAATCTGTATCGAAGTAAACATAGCATAAATTATAATGGTTTTATTTTAATCCAATATTGTATTGCAACTTTTTGAAAAAAAAAATCTGTTTTGATATGAAAGACATACGTAAAACAGGAAATATGAAATTGAATTCGTGTTCGAAAAAAGTAAAGATACATAAAATAACGGACTAGTTATTTGTCCGTTACTTTATGTATCTTTACTTTTTCTTTTTAATGATTTACTGTTATGACGACACGTCCACTGTCCACGAATAATTTTCTCATGGAACTATACAAAAACCCAGACACCCCTTCAGCATTCCCTGTGATCTCGCCGCTTCTCGCCTAATCCACGGGCGAATTCGAAACGGGGCCGTGAATAAGTCATCGGCGATTTCTTCGCGCTGAAGTTCCCAAAGCCTCTCCAGGTGGTCTCGGGAAGGGTTGCACATCCCGCATGTATTTATGCGCCGTGTGGTGGGCACGTCCCTGTGTGTGCGCCCCAACTTCGGGGTGGCCTGCGGTTGGCATTGCGATCAGGTAACGTCTTCTTTGAGGCAACTTGCCACCGGAGTCTTAAGCGGGACGCGTCCGTGTTGCGGAACGGGCGACCCCCTGATTTCTTATGCAGTAGCCGAGCGCCCCGATAATACATGGGGGCGCGCTTAGGCCGCTAATACGTCCCCCGAAAGACACACGTGACGGGCATTCGGATGACGGGGGTGTAAGTCTTGTGTGTTTCGAGGGGGCGATGCTTGGGATGAAACTGGAAWGTTGCTCTTCTATGTAATAATATGTTTGATGGAGTTTGGTAACTTCAAKTAGTWTAAAAGTAACACAAGAKATGTTAATACTAATCCGGAAATCTTCCCCCTTCCTCCCCTTACTAAGATACATAATATTCTACAAGGAAAGAGTATGGTATATAGCAGCTAAAGCAAGCAAATGCGGGTGTAATAGTTACAAACAAATTTTATTTATTAAAATGCATGTCTATGCTGTGCTGTCTGCATCTCAACCAACTGCAGATAGATCTATTTCGCTGTCATTACAGCTCATCAGTGCAGTTTAGGTCTAGCGCAGACAGCACGGCATAGAACTGGTTTTGCCTATATACCAAAGCAATGGTATGATGTAAGTAAGATGGCAATGCCATCTGTCAGCATTACACTGACATGATGACAAAGCCACCTAGCTGCCTTAACAGGTACTACTTCCTAAAGGAATAATCTAGATCGCGAAGATGGTTATCGTTTGGTACCCAATCATCCAACGGCTATCCCCATTTATGCAATCTCCCACCTATGCCTTCCAAGCATCCCTACCCTCCTCGTAATGCCGGGTACAACGTTATCTAGTGTTTTCATTCTTCCTCCTCCTCCTTAGGCTTTGGTTCAGCTTGGAAGCTCGGAAGTGTTTTTCGCGTTAGGTTTCTTGGTTTTCTTCACATTTCATAGTCCTTGTTCCTATCCTGATGATGCCTCTTACAAGTGCGTCGAAACGTCGTTTTAAAATCAGACGCGGTCTAACCAAAAGCTAAGATTCCAATCTAACTCCGGCAGTGAGCGCTTACGTTCTTACACATTTTATTTAGTTTGCGATCGATCGTCTTCCATGAGTATTGTGATATTTTTATGCTTCTGTGATAATTCAAAATCTTTATGAGGATTATTAGAACGTTTGCGTAGATCATGATTACCTGGAATTTTGGAAAGGTACGAGTTTGATCCCACTAATCCTATGAGTACCTGTTAGGTAGAAAAGGTCCTATGCGAGTTGTGTCTCAATAGTTCCTCTCAATAAAGCAATTACAGGGATTTATTATTGAGGGTATTATATTTCTCAAAATCTCCCGTTTTTGATATTTTGTCATTCATTGGTTATAAGCTTACAATTTAGTCCCCCATTTATAAAATGTTCAATACTTAGGCTAAGACTAAAGATCAAAGCAATATCCAGTTTCGGTTGTAAAGTGAGTGAAAAAGGTAAAGAACTTATTGCTATGAATAAGTTCAAATTAGACATACACGAATTTTTAAACGAGGGGCCGTAAAATGATGGTTGTTACAAATTAAAAAAAAAAACTGTGTGCAAGGCATTTATTAAGAAAGAGGGTAGGTTTGACTGAGTTCCATTTTAGGTAAGTGTAAATCTTGTTCTTTCAGTTTTTAATGCTGTAAGATATCAAATCATTGTAGAAAAACAATACATATTGTCTTGCTCGCGATTGTTTTCACAAAAAGAAAGTTTATGTTTTGAAAATTATTTTTAAATTACGATCTAAACAACTGACAATTTTCAAACATGTGTACGTGATATTCAGTAAACAATTAAAGAAAAGCGTGAATTCGCCTAAATATAAGTACCTAAATATGAAATATTGTACAGGGTGTTTTAGCTAAAAGTTAAATTTTAAAGTTTCTTGACTTATTTAAATGGGGTGTTCATATAAAGAGTTGAAAGTCTTGAAAAATGATTGAGATGGGAGTCTAATAAATCCAAAGGAATTTTGGCACAATAGTAACACTCATCAACTATCTTTCTGCTACATATTCGTATAGTTTTAGGTGAAGAACACTACTGCTTTATTCTTGTCAGAATTATTTTGGGGTTTAAAAGGATATTTTTGGAAAGCAGCCTGTTTCACTTTCTTTCTTATAATTTCTTATAATTTGTTCGTATCTCGCTCTGTTTAGTTATAAAAAATAAAATCGGAATAATTGTATTTCTACATGTTTTATTGTTATTAAGTATATAAGTTATTTAGTATGCCTATACTTATATATGCTTCGACGATGTTTATGTGTAATACTCGGTATTATAGAATTTTTAAGAAAATATTTTTTATAACACTACTGCTTTTACTGGGACCCAACTCGCATTGCAGATTAGTACAATTCGCTTACTTCCGGAATTTTGACTGTAGGTCAAGTCGGCCTTTGACATAGGAAAAACAACAAAATTCGTATGTCAACTTTACTTTAACTAATACCCATTGTATTCTTTTTGTGTGAGAGCGAAAATTATAAGGACGTGCTTAGGGCAGTGTTGGCAAAAACATGTTCTTTTTTTTAAATTAGACATTAACCGTGTTTAAACACGTTTTTTAACTTAGTTGAAAACATGTTTAAAACGTTTTAAACACTGTTTTGAACATGAACTCTCATGCAGATTGCTATTATATATTAGTGAAAATAAATACGAGCAGATGGCGCGGAACGTAGCAGTTGTCTAAAAATCCCTAGATGAGTACTATTATCAGTTGTCAGTTGTCTTTTTTGAGTCGGATTCTCTTTTCTATTTTAAGCTAGAATCAACACTGTTCTCAAAATCTAGACCAATCACATACCCCAATTTAAGGTTACTGGGTTGATTTTAGCTAATATCAACTTTAACAAAGAATAGGAACCGACTTTGTCCGTTTAAAAGTTTAAAGTTCAACAATTACAATGGCCTAGTAGGAACAATGCAGTGTGGAGTAAGTTTGACAAAATTAAGGTGCAAAATGGTAGAATAAAAATGCTTCTTTGTTTATTGTATTTTATATTCCCAAGTTCAGAACAGCTTTTTGGTTTTTTTTTGTACTAAAGATATAATTATCTAGTAAGTGTTGAATGAACGTCCTGTTTATTGTTTTGTAGTATTGGACCAGAAATACAAATTTTTGTTATGTTAAGTTTAAGACTTTTGTTTGTTGTCTTAAAATGTTTGTAAATTATTCATTTCTATAACTGTTGTTGTATCAATAAAAAGCCGAACAGAATACTGCATATTTCTTCTTTTTTTAAGTTAGAAAAAACGTTTACGTATTTTCTAACTGGGCCTGGTTTTGCATTCAATTCATTTTTAATGCAAATGTGGGGTGATATTATGTAGATATGTAGTTACCTACTAATAATCTTGTCTATCTATTTGTGAAGGGTAAACGAACTTAATAGTAATAATTAATGAATCACACACAATAGGCGTCAAAAACACTGTTTAAAACAGTTGTTTTAAACATTTTGTCTGGTCTAGGACAGTTTTCTAAATGACAATACCACGAGCATCATCAAAAACTACAACATGCGTCACCAAGTAATCCCTCCCATAAACGAACGATCATTAACGCCCGCGGTACATTATTACGTCATTCACACGTTACGTCGCGCTTCCTCCGCACCCGGGATGAAGAAGAAGGGTTGGACCTCATCCGTCATCCCTCTTCATCGAGTGGCCGTGGCTTTGGTGACAAATAGAGGCTTTGTGCTCGTCGGCCGACAATGGCTACTTGACTTCCGGGCACTCGAGAATGTGCCGTGATTAAATGTGAAAAGCCGGAGCACACTGTGCCATTGCGGCATATTGAGCCGGCGTCCCGGACCATATGGATGTTTGTGTGTCCCTCATTGTACAAACGGAAACAACGGACGCCGCGGCAAAAGACGCTCGCCCGACGACCACCGCGACGCCGCCTTTGCACCTTTGTGTGCTAGGAAATCGCATTGTTGCCGTACGACGTTTGGCAAATGGCGTCGGCGGGATTATTGTAGGGCGAATTAACTTTGGAGTACATGGGAAGAAGTGGCAGTGTCTTTAGGCGATAATAATTCGCTTGGGTTAAGGCTTTTTCCTTTGTTCCTTTCCTTTTTCGTAAAAAAAAGCGAATGGTAACAGGTCCTGGATCGAATATACGTAAATGTTTAGGGTGGATTAAAGTTGTCTCAGTAGCTTCCCCATCTTCGGAGAACATTGCCAGTATCCTTTTGGAATCATTCACTTAAATTAACTACAAAGAAGACAAATACATTTATCTTTTGGTATTTGTATTTTGCTTGATTGGCCATGCGATCTTCTTCTTCGGAGGTCGTCTTTAACACTAGTCCAAGGCTCTAGAACGCTTGCTCCATCAAGTTACTGTTAAACTATCCATACAAGACTCCTGGCAGTGATGCGTTCCATTGCATTAAACTACCCCGATTGGAGAATTTTTTACACATAAAGTGAATGAACTACCCTCACTCTATATATAGCTAAGCGATGTCTTAATGATAGACGTTTATAATTTGAGAGCATTTGTTTTTTCACCATCGCCAGTACATCTTTAGTTTGATATGTGCAGGAATTATGACATGTCTACTTTCATTTGCATTTAAAGTATTACACGGCACTAAATGAACAATATTTTAAACATTTGTCGATGAAGTAAAAGCATTAAACGGAATGGTTTCGTTTATATTAAAAAAAATAGGTATGATCTTAACAACTCGATAATAATGCCTTAAAAATAGCAGTCAGGTAATATTAACTCGCTGTAATGCGTTTTAATAATTCTTATTCCTTATTCTACCACAAATCGAATAATAAAGACCATATAAAAGAATGAAGACCACATTGCAAAGAGGAGAGTTTTATTTATGGATCATTATACGTCTGTTTTTCGTTTAAGTGCAGGTGTGTCACTTACTGTCAATTGTCACGCAACATGAAACAATGCCGTGTCGTTTGTTTCACGACAAGCTGCCTTTGGGGGCGTCTGCTCTGCCGACATCCCGAAAGAAAACGCTTTAGTGGGGTATATCACACAAACGTGCAATTTTATTACCTGTGCCGCTTGATTTATTTACGCTATAGAATTGTAGCTGGAAATAACGCAGACGGTTGTGGAAACAATACCTTCTGTTAGTTTAGGCTTTACTTCGCGGAAATTTAGTTTATTATAGGAACACAATACTTCAGGCTACTATACAGGATGTTTCACGATTGATAATGACCCTGACGAAATTAAAAATGCAACTGAAAATACATTCTCATAGCCAATGTGGTTATTTTACATAATGGTATTATTTTAAAAATAAATTGGGAATCCATGACGGCTATGCGCTATGGTTCATGTCACTGTATTTATTAAAAGTCAAAATGTATTCAAATGATGAAAAAACAAATACGATTTTGATTTGTGGTGAATGCAAGAAAAATGCTTCCGCCGCTGTCCGTTTATACAGACAACGTTTTCCAAATAGAAGAGCTCCTGCCGATACAATTTCCTGAATTAACTTGAATTAACTTTAAGGACAAACTGGCCACCACTGAAAAAGTCAAGAGAAAGAACAGCAACAGGCCCTGACAATGAAATTAGAGTATTGGAAATGATTGACGAAAATCCTCATATTAGTCAAGGGGTAGTCTCAAGAGCAACTGGTATTAGTCTGTCTTCAGTACACCGAACAATTAAAAGCAATCAATTTCATCCGTATCACTTGCAATTGGTTCAGGCCTTAAAGGAGACAGATTAGCCTAAAGGACTGGCTTTTTGTCATTTTTTTCGGGAACACCAAAATTTGAATGCGAGATTTTATGGCAACATTTGCTTCTCAGTTAAAGCAAGATTTTCTAATAATGGTGGAGTTAACAAACATAACATGCATTATTATGCGCAAGAAAATGTACGTTGGATTCGAGAAGGACTCGATGAATATCTGGTGCGGAATATTGGGGAATCAAGCAAGTATACCAAACACCAATTGAAAGTGTAGAACATTTATAAAATAAAATACGTGATGCATGTAGATTCATCACTCCAGAAATGTTAATTGCATATTAAAAGATCGTTTTGGGCACGAATTCAACCTTGTGAAAACAGCGGAGGGCGACATTTTGAGCATTTATTACAATAATGTTGTTGAATAAACATTTTTCAAAAGTAATACCGAATTTACTTAAAGCAAGTGATTGAAGTTTATGTATGCTCTCTACGTTTTATATTTTTTTAAGACGATGAATGATCTTGTATAAGATGCAGTTAAGATCACGACCAAAGTCACTGATTTTATCAGCTTATAGGCGTTACTTGGCTAATATTGAGACTTCCATACTTGATGAACTTAAAAACTTTTCGTCTTTTATGCTAGGGTGCGTTCCTGGTACTATATATAACACTAAGTGATCCTGAGGATCTCATAAATGCTTTTGCTGCATGTTTCCGGAAGGTCTATGTTGAGTCTAAATCTACCTTAGTTTCTGAACCTAAAATTTCGTTTTGTAATGCTGTTTCTACTTCACATGTTTCTAAAGATGGTGTTTTCAAATCATTCAAGGGTATTTCTAACTGTTAAAATAGTTCTTAACGCGGAAGGTGAACTAAACCGATAGTGCAAGTTTTGTTTCGCGATACACGAACCCGAAGCTCAATCATGTTCCATTAAACATGAACCCAGGGGCGCTTTAGTGCCATTCAATATTTAGAGGATTTCCTCGGCCGTGCGTTCCGTATTAAAATATTACGAAATCAAAAAGGGTAAGGTTAGACGAGTTAAACTATAATTAGGATTCGGCGGAGAGCAAAGTGCAGCGAGCCGGGGGATGAAAAGGGCTGAAGTTGGGGGGAGGGGGGGGGGGCGAAACGGACTAATGAAATCTGGGCGAGGAGGCCCATAAAGTGCCCCGGAATCTCGGACATGTTTGCGACACAGTTCGTTCGTTCCTCTTAATAATGTTGGCAAATTGCACCGGCTAACCGTAAAGAACAACCCCCCCACTTATTAATTAATTAACAATCATGGCGAGTGAGAAGCGTTTCTCGAGAAAATGAAAATTAAAACGCCGGCTAAATTACAACAATGAATCCCGGAGATGTATACTCCTCGGGAGATGATTACCGGATTCCCGAAAGCAATTCATTAGAATAAGACGTCATTTTTGAGATTTAATTATCGCGCCCCTTTCTCGCTCTGTCAACACTCTTTTATTCGGTTTTGTGGGTTAACCGCTGTTGCTGAATCTCCTATCTTATGTCATGTACACATCATTTTTTAGGTCACCATTCTCAAAGGATAAATATACCATGCATTAGAAAATAAAAACTCTCGGTTCTTTCTCAAAATTGTCAAAAAGAGTGAGTGGCTCATAGAAAAAGAGCAAAATTATTCTTAAAATGTTACGTATTATTATGAATTTAAGCAGAGATATCACATGTAGCATGTTGTTGTTAAAGTAGAGAGATGTGGAAATTGCAATGGATATCGACACAGTACTAAACCAATAACCTGCATCTTGTGCTTATTGTGCAGGGAACCACTTATTTAAAGATTGTCCAAAGGCAACTAAAAAATGCACAAATTGCCTGCAAATAGGTTGCTGGCATACATGAACAGGTTTGCTATAATTCACCGAAACCAGTACGGCTTTCTCAAGGGAAAATCAACCAATGCTCGTGGAAGAAATAAGACGTGGACTTGATGACGCGACACCCTCGTTATGTGTCTTTATGGATCTGAAGAAAGCTGTTGAAACTGTTGATCACATTTTGCTCCTTGAAACGCTAGAGAGTGTGGGTGTCAGGGGCCTGGCAAATGACAGTTGATGAAACAAATGAAACAGTGGGTATAAAAGCAAAGAGTGCATTACGTCTGCCGCCAAAATATTCTACTGAAACAAAAGCAGTTAAACCGTAAATCCGTGGTCCAAACTTCCTTCAGATGGTTTTTAAACAGACTCCACTGGCAAGAGTTCATAAAACGCGTACACCACTTAAGGCGGAACAATAAATCTCAATTCGTCGAAGATCATAAGCGGACGAAACGCAGCGAACCACGGCCATAAACCAGCGAGTCGAGTGGAAGAAGTCGACTTATTATGTAGTTATTGTAATAATAAATCTCGGTTTTCGCTGGTAAAAAAGGGATAACACGCTCGGCAAAGCGTCTGACCTCCCCCCTCGCGAAGCGTTATCCTGTCTTGGCTTTATCCAGTCTGGTCGCCATATCGGGCCATAAATTTTATGGGTCCCGTATCTACATCCGAAAGATTTTTAAGTATATTTGGGGGCCAACAACTCGATTTCCGTTCGAGAAAATGCAACTTTTCGAATGTCGCTTTTTGCCCTGCACCGCACATTCAGATTCGGGGTTATTTATGGCCGTGAAAAGAAACAGACAAGTAAACACATCGCGGGGGCCCCTGTGCGTTTGGCTAAAAAATTTTCGCATATGACAAAGTGTGCGAGGCAAGAACACAGATTCTCTTAATTTAGTTAACGTAATCTTAGTAGACAGTATATACACACAAATGGTTAGAAAACTTGCATCTGACAATATTATTGATAGTGAAAGCATAGACAAAATAAAGTTTTTTTTTAAACCATAAGTTACCGTTTTCGGTGTTTTTTTTCGGGGTTGATAATGTTTTATTACAAGGAAGCAAAGAAATTAAATATTTAGGATTGCTTGTAGATGTTCCAGATATTCTTAAACAAAACAGGACAAACAAGTTACCAAAAAGCTTTAATTTCATTAAATAAATGATGATTGTCGATGAGTGCCATCCTTAATTGTTCTGTGAAGTGGCAATAATTTCAATGGTAGAAGCCCTGAATAAGAAATAAAGTTTATTCCGAAAGCTCGACATTCTACCTTTTATTTTGTCTATAATACCCAAAAGCTCTTGCGTTCTTTCAGAAAAAACAAATAAAAATATCTCTTACACTAAGAACGAATCAACGAAAGAAAACAAGAAGATAGATGTATAAAGAAAAGGGAATATGCTGGCAACGTATATAAGCCCAAATATTAATACAGCTTGTGGTTGCTATCAACTCTTAGATCTCCTCATATTGTGTTCTAGTGTTAGGTTCCTGTAATGTCGATATTGTTGGTGTTGTAACAGTGATGTAGTTCCTTCGAAACGCATTGAGTCACCAAACACTACCCAACAAGAACACAAGAAAAATAAGAAGAAAGGCTGGAAGAAGAAATCATAGTGACAAGAAGAGAAAGAAGCAGTAAGTAAGAAAGCACTGTACCGAAACCAGGAAAACATGGAAAGAAGTCCAGCCACAAAAAATTGGGATAGTCCTGAAGAAGCTCCAATGTATAGAAAAGAAAAGAAACTAATACACAAGAGGAGAAAATTTCCGGTGGAGTAATATCATCTCATCTAGAGACCTAACAGGCGAATGGATAAGCACATACGAAATCACTCAAAGTATCGACTTACCATCAAGAAACAGCAACATAAACAGGAATCAAACGATTATTTTAAATTCTAAGATTTTAAGTTCATAAAGTGTTCTAGTGCTACGTTCTTGCGTTTACATTGTTATTGTGATTATCGTTACAGTGAAGTAGTTCCGTGTATCTAGACAAGTATATATAGACGAAATCGCGCAATCATGGAAAAAATCTAGCAAGACCGAAACTACCAAATATACGTTGAGAACATTACCAACCGCAACACAAACATCTTATAAGAAAAACTACAAATCACAGACGAACCATATGCTCGGAGGGACCTTGGAAGAAACTATTCAAGAACCACAACCAAAAGTCAGAGAAGGAGAAGAAATCATATCGATAACAACAGAAAAGAGTTAAAAAAAAACCAACAATGGTGGAGAGAATCCTAGCAAAAGCAAACGTAACTGAAGAAAAAACAATGGTCAGAAATCGCAAAAGACAAGAAAACAATAAATAAGCAAGTCCTCCATATCCGGGAGCGGCAGAAATACCTACCGTACGCTGACTCAATCAATCAGTCAATCAATCTATAATACCCAAAAGCTCTTCTGTTCTTGTTATCATTTTTTTATTATTAAACACAGCTGATAGATTTTGAAAAAGCAACGCTTTTGAAAACAATTATTAATTGAAAAGTGGATTATTGGATGCATGCCTAATAATGTTAGATAACAAGAAAAAATAGCTAAATATTGTCAGCTAGTAGTACAAAAATATTGGGAACTCTTAAGAGCTATATACTTCTATTAGGCGTTTGTTTTTTCTTATTAAGCAGTCTTTTTATATATTTCCTTATTAACAATAAATCTTATAAATGTAAATTAATAATACCTACTTCAAGATGGCGCAAAAGTTAATTCCGTGGCGAACACCGTAGTTCTATAAAACTTCTTACTGTCGCAAATTTATGATTCCAGTGGGATGGTGCGACCATATTATATTGACCATTCCAGATTTTTTGTGGGATTCCTTTGTACCTGAAGGATATCTGACAAGAACTGGAAAATTTATAGCCACCATGAAAAGTACAGTGAAATGGTCCCCAACGTTCATCAAGTTTGGTGACTTGGCAGATTTTCTAAATAAACTAATCGATAAACAGAAAAAATTCTTTTTATGCCAACAGAAACCAATAAATTATTAAACTAAAGTATAACTAAACTTATTTGTAGGTAGTTTTTTTTAACTTAACCCCCAAAAATCTCCTGTCCACACGCACGTGCAACACTTCGAACGCAAAAAATTTAATAACGGGCGGATGCCGCGCGATGGCAATTTTTAATATCAAATTTCGCCCGAGATTAATATCGAGAAGTTGAGGTGACACCGAGCGCAGACCGCAGATCCAATCAAATTTGTATTTCTCCGGAGAAAATGCCCACATAACGCAATATATAGCATATCTGATTAGGTTTACCTATTCCGGCTCTCCGATGTCCGATGTTTATTTCCATATTCATGATATTCGACAGGCACAAATGGCCTTATCACATATGCTCGTCACTTGCGGTGGTCATCCATCTATTTTATCGAATACAACCGAGAGAAACTTCCTTGGAAGCGAATGCACGAACAACACGGAAGGGCGATGAGGAATATGTGTTGTTGGGGGGTCGTAAAAGCTACAAAAGACAAAGCAACGCCAAAAATTGTCACAATTAATTACAGTCGAGTTATCTTTGATCGTATAATTTGCCCATTACAGTTAATAATCACATTAACACGCATTGGAGTGAAGAAACAGCCGTGCGCTTTGCTAGTTTGTCGCTTTTCAAATTCGACTGCGGACAGTGCAAAAATCCGATTAAATACGAGGCATGTTTTTTTAAGTAAGTACCGTTTTGGAATTAAAAAAAGACGTGCAAAGATATCGCAATAATTTTATCTTACATGAAAGCCTGTACCTTAATCTACTTTTCTACATAATTTCCGTGATGATTGAGGCACTTGTCATAACATGGCACCAGTTTTTGAATACCCTCCTCATAAAATTCTGCCGCCTGACCTGTTAACCACTGTATCACAAATGTTTCGACTTCGTTATCGTCTTGAAGACGCTGACCACCCAGGTGTTTCTTCAAGTGCAGGAACAAATGGTAGTCGCTGGGCGCCAGATCAGGGCTGTGTGGAGGATGATCTAGAGTTTCCCATTTAAAAGATTTGATGAGATCTTTGGTCCGATTAGCCACATGTGGACGGGCATTGTCATGCAGCAAAACGATACCCTTACTCAACTTGCCACGTCTTTTGTTCTGGATTGCACGACGCAGATTGTTCAATGTCTTACAATAAGACGCTGCATTGATTGTCTCATTACGAGGCAGAAACTCCACTAGCAATACTCCTTTTCTGCCCCAAAAAACTGTGCACATGATTTTCCGGGCAGAAATTGTTTGCTTAAACTTCACTTTTTTGGGTGATGATGAATGTCGCCATTCCATGGATTGTTGTTTGGATTCTGGTGTGACGTAGGCCACCCATGTTTCGTCACCAGTAACAATTTGGTCTAAAAAATCTTCATCTTCATTGTGGTACCGCTCAAGGAAAGCCAATGCACTGCCTAAACGTTGGGTTTTGTGCAAATCCGTCAACATTTTCGGAACCCAACGTGAACACAATTTCCGGTAATTCAAGTTTTCGGTCACAATGCGATACAAAACACTACGAGAATATTGAGGAAAGCAGTCGCACAATGATGAAATTGTAAAGCGTCTGTTTTCTCTCACCTTTTCGTTCACTTTCTGCACCAAATCTTCATTAACGACCGAAGTACGCCCACTCCGTTCTTCATCATGCACATTTGTGCGGCCATCTTTAAATGCTCTCACCCATTTCCTTATCATTCCATCACTCATAATGTTTTGTCCGTAAACTTCACAGATCTCACGATGAATATCGATCGGTTTTACGCCTTTAGCACTAAGAAATCGTATAACAGCCCGTACTTCACAATCGGCGGGACTCACGATTGTCGGAGGCATCTTAAACACTCAGTAAACAACGTATACAATGAAGAATCAAACTGTAATGGCGTCAGTGCGTAGACAAGAGATGTAGGTAACCAGCGTGTATGCGCGGAATGCCAACCGTAGCGCTGCGGCGGCGGAATCGCAAAACGGTATTTACTTAAAAAACATGCCTCGTACAAGTACAAAATCTCAAATGTAAATAATACTACTCGAATCTGTTATCTATTGCGTAACGTAAAAAGTCACTGCTTAGATCCAGTTTAAGAAGGTAGTAAATAGTAGTAGCCAACAGAGATTGCAAATAAATTCAAATACATAAAGGATAATAGAAAATAAAATCGGGCCCATGATAGAACCCTGTGACACCCCAGATGTTATAGAATAATCAAATGACTGAAAACCTTTCATAAAAACTCTTTGAGTGCGATTATCTATATAACTACATAACCATGAACGTAAAAGATCTCTCTCTCAATTTTGTTTTTAGTATAAAGTGCTTAATTGTATCAAAAGCTTTTTGAAAATCAGTATATACAGCATGAAATCCATGTTAAGGTGGACAGATAACGTTTTTAAGCCTTGATCTAATTTCAGACCTAACTAACCTTTCAAAAATCGAAGGAACACACAATCTCCCGATATCTAGATCCAGACATAAAAACGGGAATAACATTCGCAATTTTATACTTATCTGGAAAACACCATCGTGAACTGATTTTTAATATTATATAAATAAAGGTTCAGCTAGAGAAGTACTATAGAAACTGTAAAAAGTAGACGGCAAATTGTCTGATCCAGCTCCTTTTGTACAGTTCAATTTATTAATTCCACTGAAAGCATCACTCTCGCACTCTATTCAGACCCACAACTGAGTTAAAAACATTGTAAACACAATGAGTGGAATTACTGAAAACAGACGAGAAATATTTTGTAAATTTTTGGCTATATTTTCATTCCATATATTGGAACATCATACATAGAGAGATCTTATTTGCTCAATAGGTGCCAGCGAGTCTTGTCGGGTGGCGAAATGTCTGATATCGGCGGAGTGACGTCGGGAGTCCCTCAAGGATGTATCCTAGGACAAATATTGTTTTTATTTACACCGCTGATTTACTCTTGAAGCCCAAATTTTCAACTTGCATGGCATACGCGGACGATACTTACCTTTTACACTATTTCAACCCACAGATCATAAACATGGCATGCTTAGAAATGAATGAGGACCTAGGCAACATTAGTGAATGTTCTAGTAATATTAACTTAAAGTTGAACAGCACTAAGTGTTCTGTATGGTTAAAAATTGATCAACTTTTTCATTACCACCTTGAAACTTTCTTGTTTCGTGTCTTTCGATCCTCTTCGCCAAAATACTTGCCTGGTAAGTTTCATAGCTTGAATTGCACTGATTTATCTCTTAGATATGTCCACCATTTATCAATGCCTAGATTCCGAACCTCCCTATACACGCGGTCTTTTACTTATAGTGCTGTAAAATGTTATAATGAACACCACGATTTTGTTTACTAAAATATGCTCTGTAGAATGTTTCAAAAAACAAATGATGTATAGGTTAAGTCATTAGCTTTATTTCTCATATTGAACTAAGTTTATATTTTATTTTGGGTTGAGTGGAATAGCTACGCTAGACTTCGCCCAATAGTGTGGTTAAATAAAGTCCTATTATTATTATTATTATTATTATTATTATTATTGAGGTATTTTATTAGCTTTAGTTTTTTCTGTGTAAATTTCCAACATTTTTTGGGTTTAGAGCATATTGAACTTTAACTGAATGTATTCAAGATACCAATCATAAACAGCAGATTTACGTAGTTCTCTCACTTCGGCAAAGTTGTCATAATCAAATATATTACCAGAAATTTTAAAACGTTCATGCAACATCTTTTTTGTCTAAGTTAATTTGCTAAGCTCAGAAGACAATTAAGAAGGAAACATAAAGATCACAGGCAAGATACGTGTAGTTGTAAAACATTTGGCTCAGTATCAATAAAATTCCAGTTAATATTTGATAAAAATGTATCACAACTAGTTAGTTGCATGCACGTAAGGTGACATTTTCACAGTTAGGAAAGCTCTTTTTCTAACTTATTAAATCAGAAGGTTCTGATAAAATCAGGGCAACGTGTATGTAAAAATACAAGACTGAATCACAGCGAGCAGTATGAAAAATTTTCGAGTTATTAGCGATTATGTCGTTATCTTGGATTGTTTACTATTACAAATCTAAATTAGATGCTTTAAGATTTATGCAGTAGGCTGAAGCATTAAGAGTCTCTAGAATTTTTGGCTTAAGAAAAAGCATGTCTGTAGTGTACCCAAGTAAATAAAACATAATCAAGGATATGTATACTAGATACTTTTAGTTATTATAAGCATTAATCGAACTAATAATCATGGCTGTTTCTATCGTGAATTCGAAAAAAATTAATGGATCCAATTGTGTATGGGTATTCGCACAGTTTGTGTTAAAAATTCATTGTTAATAATTGTACAACTAAATTTGGCCTTATAAAGATGTTTCCTCTCACTGGGAAACACCGAAAGAGAGAAAGACCGTGTCGTCCATCAATGTGTATTTTTATCATCGCAGCTTGACGTTGCGCGTTTCCGAAGACGGACACACGGGCACTTTGCTAGTGGATGTTCGACGTAGGCCCCCCCGGCGAGACGATAGATCGGTCCCATGTCCACTTACGCGTACGCCGTGTCCGAAGGGCGATTTCCACGCGACACCCTTCTTCCAGAACGGCCTGACGGGGCGACATGCCTCTCCCGTGAGATAAACGCTAGTTCAAACAGTTTTAAGTCGTCAGGACGAAAAGGGTCACAAGACGACCACAACTTTTCACTACTAACATACAAGCCATGTGTTCGTTCACACTGAGAGGATTTTGTCAGAATTTCTGTCTTGGAATATTAATTAGATATTAATTAATTTTTTAGATTTCGCTGTAGGTAACTTGAAAACAAATAATAATCGGATAAGAACATTTAAGGTTTTTTTTCCATTATTTTGATGTGCAGAATGCAGTCCTGGAGTTCGGTGCCATCTTTCCGATTCACCCATAGAAAATACTAAATTAATACTTGATGAAGCTCTAAAATAGGAAAATAAGACAACTATCCACTGAGGAATATGTAAAATAACAAACTTTAAAAATAACTTTGCCAACTGTAATTTTTCTGCTAGAAACTACCACAACACGTTTAACAGGAACATTATTACTCATCAATTGCMGGACAGGCCATCCAGATTGTCACCTGAAAATATAGCTCACAATTCATCCTAGATGGTCCTGTACGTCCACTATATATCTTTTGTTTCGCCGTAAATCCGASCGGAACGATCTGGGGAAGTGAAACTCCAGGCAAYTTGGAGAAMCGTTCCAGCACATCCAGGGTACATGTGCTATATTGGATGACATGTACGTGATGCTCGTTGTACGTAYGCGGATGGAGCGCGTCGAAAACTTGAAATACGGCGAGTTTTGTCAGAGCCAATTATTTCGTTCGTTGGGCCCTTGCATGCAAATGTTTGCCAATGAGTTCTGCGATGCTTAGGAACGAGAGAGAAACGAAATACATATTGGTTTGTCAGATTTAATTCAGATGTTCGACATTGGAGAGGAACTCTTGGTGGTACTGTCTATATTACTGTCTGGGTCGGATGATAAATTTGAAATTAATTCGTACATTAAAAATGTCGCTAATACCCAGTAACAATAATAGCCAATTGATGTTATATTTCATTGTTATTTATCGATAGTTCTATGAATTTGAATCCAGTTTCCTTCTTAATCGTGTTGTTTTTGCTAGTCCAGATTGTATGAAACTTAACTTCCTTTATTTTATGTACTTCCATCTATTCAAAATGTATTTTTGACGAATAATCTGCAAGTTCTGCTAACAATCTTATTATACTCTTCATAAAATATAAAATAACTGAAGAAAAATTATTGCCCGAATAATATCAAGCTAGAATGTTTTCTTACGGTATAGAAGAGTTGGGTAGGTTTCTAAATCATTTGAGCAGTCAAAATCCTGACATAAAATTTACTTTGGAATTAGAAAGCAATGGTAGGTTACCTTTCTTGGATGTCCAAATTTACAGAATAAACACTGGACAGTTAGGACACAAGGTTTACAAAAAACCAACACACACAGACAGATATTTACATGCCACATCTCACCACCCTCCCTCTCAAAAGAATAGTCTTATAAGGACGTTATTTGTTAGAACACAAAGGATCGCAGATGAAAGTTCTTTACAGAAAGATATATATCATCTTAAATCAGCGCTAGTGAGGAATGGTTATAGCAATAAGAATATTTGGTCAGTTTTTAATAAAAGTGCTCATTTAAATCAAGTAAATTCTCAGCCAGGACAAAGTAAATTGAAGTTATGTACAAGGTCTTTCGGAAAAATTAAAGAGGATGTTTAGAAAACCCGATATTTTAGTTGTTGATAGTACATATAATAATTTAGATCAAATTTTAAGTTCTACTAAAGATAAAGTACATGTAGATAGTGAAGGTGTTTATAAAATTACTTGTTCTGCGGCAAGTGTTACATAGAGAAAAATATTATCACAAACGTTTAATAAAAGAAGCTATAGAAATTTGTAGGAATAATAATTATTTTAATAGGGATTGTGGAAATTATGAGTTAGGTGACATTTGGAAGGCTATTTTGTAGTTTTTTACCAAGTAGTTAATGTATATCTAGTAGGTATGTAGTTCCTTTTTCGTCGTTGCGTTATTTTTTATCAGGTTGGCACGTTGTGTCTATGACATCTCGCTTCCTTGGTGATTTGTTTATTTACTTTAAAAATTTTGTTTGAGGTTGTGTCAGGCAAATGTTGAGGTTCTTCGTCTTTGACAAATATTACAGGTGTAATCGAAACGTCAGACTAATAACTAATAACTAATAACTTTTTGTCAGTGTTTTCAAGAGACAGCGATCTTTCCGAGAAAATATGATCGTATATTATGGACGCTGAAAGAATTCACCCTCGTATAATTAAAAAATTAAGTTTTATTTGGTTTTCAGAACATTAAATGAAATGAAATCTTTATATCGTTCATAGAACAATTTCATGATGATGAATTACAAGGCGGCTATTTTTAACAAGACAGTGCTCTTATATGAGCCTGTGTACCTATCTTATTGATATGCTAGATCAAAAACAAAAATTTTCGTTTTATTTTGTCCAGAAATAACGCAATTTTTTTCCTTATATAATTATCTGAGCTTTTTTACGTAGTGATAAGAAACAAGAGTTTTTTAGAAACTCACCTCTTTTATAAATGTGCGTCATCGATTTCAAATGCCGTACGTCAAAACCTTCCCTGTCGAGGCGCCGAATGAAATAAATGACACAG
Organism: Rhyzopertha dominica; assembly: GCA_025024175.1. Classification (NCBI taxonomy): domain Eukaryota; kingdom Metazoa; phylum Arthropoda; class Insecta; order Coleoptera; family Bostrichidae; genus Rhyzopertha; species Rhyzopertha dominica. The sequence continues at coordinate 52,035,718 of QCXZ01000138.1, read as the reverse complement.
GCCAAAGTTCCTTGCAGGCGTTGAAGAAAAAGAGGTAATGGATTGAAATAATCGTTGGGTATACTGTCGGATTCAGACCGACAGCTTTAGCCGCCGCAGGACTTGTGTCATCTGTTTCTTTACGACGCTTCCGAAGGAAATTCATTCAACTGAATCAGTTGTAGTTTATGACTAATGCGTTTTCTTTTTCAGGTAAGTCGGCCAGTGCAAGCTAATTCCTACATCCTCCGTAAGTTTGTTTTATCTGTTTAAGTACATATTTAAAATGCGTTCTTGCGACTGTTATGACTACAAGCTCGAAAACTGCGGATTTTTTACTAACTTCTTTTATAAAACAGCTGCTTTTCTAAACGTTTTGTACGCTGGATATTCGATATTCGAATTCAGAACTGTCCATGCTTTCTCCGTCGTGCTGTTTATAAAATGGTGAGCATAATAGAAATACGAACGTAAATTAACGTAACTAACAAGAGGGATAAAAGAAAGGAAAATAATAATTCATAATTCAGGGTCTGTCTCCATTCTTCGTAGTTAGCTCAAAAATTCTAGAATTCATGCTTTCAATTATGTAGCTTGGAAACAAGCGGATTGAACGTATGTGCTCACTTGATTTATCAGATAACTCTGACGATCGTTTCGACCTAAAACGGTCATTGTCAAAGAGATAACAGCGTTATACTAAACTCAGATGTGCAGAATTTTGTTTGCATCCCCTTTTTTACAGGGGTTCTAAAGTGCAGTTGTAAAATCTCTCGCCTGGGTTTGAAGGTCGACTTTATAATTTCGGCAATATCAAAGGTGTACTGGACGTGGGAATTTCTATTTGTATATTTTTTTCTGATGCTGAGCTTTTTTATTTCCAAAAGTTTTAAAAGGTTCAGTTTTTTACCTTTCCTTTCGCAATGCCAAAATTTATGACGTCGTTTTCATCTAAGTGATGGTTATTTCTTATGCAATGGTCAGTAAAACCTGTTGTGCTTTTGTTTAGCGGTCAGCGTTCAGGCCTTACGTGCGTAGATCTGAAACTAGTTCGTTCGCGAAAGACAAATTTTCAATGTCACGAACTAGTTCGGCAGTCGCGAGCGACCCAACTCTACCCGCTGCAGTAATAATTGTTCCAGCTCTGGGCGAATTTTTTTTCTTAGGGCCACCATCTTTTGTTTGTGCCATACTGTTCAGGGTTTCGCAAATAATTGTCGACAACTTTATGTGACCGGTTAATTCTTTGAGCAATTTTTCGGCGACTAAAGCATTCATCCCAAAAAGCCAAGATTTACTTTTTTCCATGTGACTCAGATACCTTCCACGAGGCATTTTTAACACAATTGTTACAACACAGTGACAGTTAATAATAACATGTGTTTGACGTTCGATCACAGTGGCGCTATAGTAGTGCTCCCCAGTGTACCTCTACCGAAAATTCCGGAAGGGACACCTTCCAGACGTTATCGAAACTTCAGGAAGGTTCCATTGATAGAATTCTCTGGAGTATCTCGACCTTCCCTGCCATCTGTCTGTCTACCAAACAGTAACCCTATCCCAACGAAATTCTAATATTAGTTTTAAACACTATGAAGTTTTTATACCGCACGCCACTAGGGGCTGTTGCTGTGATAGATTTATAACTCTATTTTTGAATAGTATAGTGCATCCCTTATTTTTGTTGTGCTGGTAAAGCGTCCGCTTCTCGAAGGCATGCAAACGACACCGACCAAATCAAATTTTACGACAGTGCACAACTTGGATACGTGGCAATAAATTAAAATGCGTCGCGTCTGTTTTCGTGGATTCTCTTGTTAATACGAATCCGACATAGCCGGAGGTACACCGAAAGAGGTGATAAACAAGGACGGCAGCGGAGCGGGTCTATCCGTGTAATATGTGTTTAGCAACTGTCGTAAAAGTAAGGAGGTTGTAGGTGTTGGGTCGTTAGACGGATGCTTAGGGTATTTACGGGCATGGGGTTGTAGAGGACACGCACACTAAAGCAGAGGGACTTCGGAAATACAGCTTGTGCAAATTAGTGGGGGGATATTAGGAAGAGGTGTGAGGAAGCTTTCCGTTGGAGCTGATTTTGAACTACCTCCCACAGAGATCTATCGTTTATCGGTTTAAAATAACTGGTAAAGTCCAGTCTAGCATCTACACGTTCTGGCTTGAATCTGCTCTGCTTTCAATCCAACTGAATAAATGAAGTTGTTTATTATCAACTGATAGCGACTTCATATACATACATACATAAATCTTATGCACTCATTCATTTTAAAATAGACGGAAATTGTTGACAGTCCACTGCACTGAAGCCTCATTTTATTGTGCCCCCAGTACATATCAAGGTGCTTGTGCAATCTCCTCAAGTTTCACAAATGGTACTCCAAAGAAACGTTGTCTTTTCTCCATAAGTTCTAGACATTCACAATAATATAGGCCTGGAACCAGCAGGGTATTATTAATATTAAAACATAGCAACGTTTTGACGACCAGATTCCCAATAAATTAACCAAAGTAGACCAAATTATGAGTTAGGTGACATTTGGAAGGCTATTTTGTAGTTATCTTTTATGAAGTAGTTCGTGTATATCTAGTGGTAGGCAGTTCCTTTTTCGTCGTTAGGTTCTTTTCTATCAGGTTGGCACGTTGTTTCTATGACGTCTCGCTTCCTTGGTGATTCGTTTATTTACTTTCAAAGTTTTGTTTGAACTTGTATCAGGGAAATTTTGAGGTTCTTCGCCTTTGACAAAGATTACAGGTGTAATCGAAACGCCAGACTTATAATTATTAGTCAGTATTTTCAAAAGACAGCGATCTTTCCGAGAATATATTATCTTATAACCTGAAGTATCCTGACCCGTGTGAAAACAGCGGCCAGTTCCAGCAGCCAATTTTTACGGAAACACCCGAATACTATAGAGCTAACAAACTTTGTAGATGGCCGTTCATTCATATAGGTAATTAGCTTCTATCTAGTCACCAGGAAATAGCACATTCTAAAACAAATTTTTATAACAGCGCCCGTACAACGATACATTGCGAACCATCCCAAGGGGTAAAAACCGCCCTCTCGAGCACTAAAAAATTCATATCTCGGTTAGCCMCCATAGCAACTCTTTGATATTTGCACACGATGTTACCCATACCGCCAGCCAAACAGCGCCCGTACAACGATTCATTGCAAACCATCCCAAGGGGTAGAAACCGCCCTCTCGAACACTAAAAAAATCATATCTCGGTTAGCCCCCATAGTAACTCTTTCATATTCGCACATAATGTTGCTTATATCGATAGGCAAACAGCGCCCGTACAACGATTCATTGCAAACCATCCCAAGGGGTAGAAACCGCCCTCTCGAACACTAAAAAAATTCATATCTCGGTTAGCCCCCATAGTAACTCTTTGATATTTGCACACGATGTTACCCATACCGCCAGCCAAACAGCGCCCGTACAACGATTCATTGCAAACCATCCCAAGGGGTAGAAACCGCCCTCTCGAACACTAAAAAAATCATATCTCGGTTAGCCCCCATAGTAACTCTTTGATATTTGCACACGATGTTACCCATACCGCCAGCCCAAACAGCGCCCGTACAACGATTCATTGCAAACCATCCCAAGGGGTAGAAACCGCCCTCTCGAACACTAAAAAAATCATATCTCGGTTAGCCCCCATAGTAACTCTTTCATATTCGCACATAATGTTGCTTATATCGATAGGCAAACAGCGCCCGTACAACGATTCATTGCAAACCATCCCAAGGGGTAGAAACCGCCCTCTCGAACACTAAAAAAATTCATATCTCGGTTAGCCCCCATAGTAACTCTTTGATATTTGCACACGATGTTACCCATACCGCCAGCCAAACAGCGCCCGTACAACGATTCATTGCAAACCATCCCAAGGGGTAGAAACCGCCCTCTCGAACACTAAAAAAATCATATCTCGGTTAGCCCCCATAGTAACTCTTTGATATTTGCACACGATGTTACCCATACCGCCAGCCAAACAGCGCCCGTACAACGATTCATTGCAAACCATCCCAAGGGGTAGAAACCGCCATTTAGTGCTCGAGAGGGCGGTTTCTACCCCTTGGTGTGGTTTGCAATGAATCGTTGTATGGGCGCTGTTTGCCTGGCGGTATGGGCAACATTGTGTGCGAATATCAAAGAGTTACTATGGGGGCTAACCGAGATATGAATTTTTTAGTGCTCGAGAGGGCGGTTTCTACCCCTTGGGATGGTTTGCAATGAATCGTTGTACGGGCGCTGTTTGGCTGGCGGTATGGGTAACATCGTGTGCAAATATCAAAGAGTTACTATGGGGGCTAACCGAGATATGATTTTTTTAGTGTTCGAGAGGGCGGTTTCTACCCCTTGGGATGGTTTGCAATGAATCGTTGTACGGGCGCTGTTTGGCTGGCGGTATGGGTAACATCGTGTGCAAATATCAAAGAGTTACTATGGGGGCTAACCGAGATATGATTTTTTTAGTGTTCGAGAGGGCGGTTTCTACCCCTTGGGATGGTTTGCAATGAATCGTTGTATGGGCGCTGTTTGGCTGGCGGTATGGGTAACATCGTGTGCAAATATCAAAGAGTTACTATGGGGGCTAACCGATATATGATTTTTTTAGTGTTCGAGAGGGCGGTTTCTACCCCTTGGGATGGTTTGCAATGAATCGTTGTACGGGCGCTGTTTGGCTGGCGGTATGGGTAACATCGTGTGCAAATATCAAAGAGTTACTATGGGGGCTAACCGAGATATGATTTTTTTAGTGTTCGAGAGGGCGGTTTCTACCCCTTGGGATGGTTTGCAATGAATCGTTGTACGGGCGCTGTTTGGCTGGCGGTATGGGTAACATCGTGTGCAAATATCAAAGAGTTACTATGGGGGCTAACCGAGATATGATTTTTTTAGTGTTCGAGAGGGCGGTTTCTACCCCTTGGGATGGTTTGCAATGAATCGTTGTACGGGCGCTGTTTGGCTGGCGGTATGGGTAACATCGTGTGCAAATATCAAAGAGTTACTATGGGGGCTAACCGAGATATGAATTTTTTTAGTGTTCGAGAGGGCGGTTTCTACCCCTTGGGATGGTTTGCAATGAATCGTTGTACGGGCGCTGTTTGCCTATCGATATAAGCAACATTATGTGCGAATATGAAAGAGTTACTATGGGGGCTAACCGAGATATGATTTTTTTAGTGTTCGAGAGGGCGGTTTCTACCCCTTGGGATGGTTTGCAATGAATCGTTGTACGGGCGCTGTTTGGCTGGCGGTATGGGTAACATCGTGTGCAAATATCAAAGAGTTACTATGGGGGCTAACCGAGATATGATTTTTTTAGTGTTCGAGAGGGCGGTTTCTACCCCTTGGGATGGTTTGCAATGAATCGTTGTACGGGCGCTGTTTGGCTGGCGGTATGGGTAACATCGTGTGCAAATATCAAAGAGTTACTATGGGGGCTAACCGAGATATGAATTTTTTTAGTGTTCGAGAGGGCGGTTTCTACCCCTTGGGATGGTTTGCAATGAATCGTTGTACGGGCGCTGTTTGGCTGGCGGTATGGGTAACATCGTGTGCAAATATCAAAGAGTTACTATGGGGGCTAACCGAGATATGAATTTTTTAGTGCTCGAGAGGGCGGTTTTTACCCCTTGGGATGGTTCGCAATGTATCGTTGTACGGGCGCTGTTATAAAAATTTGTTTTAGAATGTGCTATTTCCTGGTGACTAGGTAGAAGCTAATTACCTATATGAATGAACGGCCATCTACAAAGTTTGTTAGCTCTATAGTATTCGGGTGTTTCCGTAAAAATTGGCTGCTGGAACTGGCCGCTGTTTTCACACGGGTAGTATCCTGCTGGTTCCATATTTTGTAGCGACCCTGTATTTATACAATTAAATTTGTTCCTAATTATAACTCATCCTCGGAGTCCGAAGAATCATCAGCAATTTCCAATTTTTGATAAAAGTAGGAGTGCGGAAAAATATGTCCATAGAAAAATACAATTGTTTACATAGCAACAAGAAGTAAACAATAAATAACCAAGTGTCATATAATTTTGTGCCTAAATATAGTACTGATTTATTTTTAAAACAGTGCGAATTATCTCTCTACTGATTTTTGTAGGAGCTTTTCACCAATATTTAAAGAAATGAAAAGCTTACCTGATAGGGTCATTCAACTAAGCTTTAATCTGGAGAAGAGATAATTTATGCGTTTTTGTAGTGTCTTTGGAGCCAGAATTGTAGTGCTGCTTCTTTCTGTTAATGAAATAATTTATGCTTTGAAAGAAGTAGGAAGACGCTCCTCATTCACGGAACTGATGGATCTAAAAGCTTCATCTCCAATTAAAACTATTAATCTAAGAAACCTCCAATTTTCGAAATGTCAAAATTGTTTCGTGTTACACGCACCCGGAAAAAGATACTAGAAATGAATTCACAAATTATAGGCCAACATAAATAAAACATTTGTTATTAAACTATTAATTTTTTCATATCAAAACTGCTTTAAGGAAAGTATATCCACGGTAACGAAAAACTAGGATAATCATAAATCTTTTCTAAGAGTGATTCGACTGTAAAACAATTTTTCGCTAATGAATACCAATTCATCGTTCATTTTTAATAAATTATTGCGGCTTTCGCGAAACCGGTTTTTTGCAGAATGTTCGTCCGCTAGTTTTTGCCCGTATCCATGGAAACGTTAACAAAAAACGCCCGTGTGCGACACGTTCGCCACGCTATGGGTCCGCGATGAGCCAAGGTCAGTACATTTTCGCGTTCCAATTAGACAGTGCGTTCGGTTATTAATTTGATTACAGTGATGCTTTCGGGGATTTTCCATATAAAAGTGACTTTTGGTAGTGATTGTGCGGCCCTAAAAGACTTGTAGGATGAAGCTGTCTTGGCCGTGCCGCTAATTCGGTGGATTTTGGACAAATGCTAAGGTAGGAATTACGAATTTTGTTTCGGCGGTCGCGATTATATTGCTTATATTGTTCACCTACGATGATTGTTTCTTCATTTCATCATTAAATAGAATCATATTCATCAACAACACAAATTTCTTTAGATATCACGTGAAATTGTCTAAGAACTTTGGCACTGTGAGAGGTCCTGAATAAAGTTTTTGCTGACTGTAATATCTGAAAGATCAGGAATTCATAAATGAATGTTCCATATCCTTTTCTAAAAGTGGATTGCTTTGGTTCATACGTTTTCTATAAAATAACACTCACATTTTTTTGTTATACAGTTTACCATAACAAGGAACTACATATAATATGCATAGGCCCAAAGCTAATTATTCAAAATCACCCCTTCATGTTGTAAATACCTATTTCTGGGTGCAGCTTCAGAAAGTTTTTCGTTTGTCTTTTATGCTACATATATGCAAAATGTGCACCGGTTATTAGCATCTGTAACCACCTAGAAAAATAAAAAATTTTACATCTAATCGTATATGCACAAAAAAGTTTTAATTTAAAATACTGTAACAAGATATCACTTAAAAGGAGTTTAAACACACATGAACTGATATCTATAGTAAATATCTCGAAAAAACTGCTTTGAAACAAAGCAAAATACACTTAAATAGACAATTACATTTACTTGAAATACTGTAATGTGAATTAGTAATTAAATATTTTTCTGTTACGAACTACTACCGTCTATCCGTAAAAATATATGTAACTGTAATTTCGGTAGTACAGCATTAGGCTAAGGTACCCGCAATAATATTCCCTACTTTCATTAAGGATTTAAAGCCTTCATTTTTTTTTTAAATTTCCATCTATATTTTCCCTTTTTTAGTACTTATGTTACTACAAACTTTTGTGTTTGAAAGACAATAATCGAATCCCGTTTTCGTTTTTCTCTGCTACATATTGTTTCCAAACAATGCCGTAACTGATTGGTGAACTGGCCCTGATTTTGTTTTAAATAAAAGTTTATGCACGTTTTCGAGTGAAAACTTCTTTCCACACGTTATCTTGAGCAAAACAAAAATTTACTGTAGTGTACAAAAAAGCTGTTTTTTAAGCAAGTGTCATCTTTTTAAAGCCAATAAAAATATCTAACTAAAGTGGAAAAATGATATAAGAAACAAGCTTTCCAAACACTATGTCCATTAAATTTGGACTTAAAATAATGTTTTATCCATGAATAAACTTTTGGCATTTTGGACATTTTTAGAGAATAAAATATTGCGTCACTCGTATAGCCAAAAGCTCAAACTGAACACTGAACTAAAAGTACACATTGACAAAGATTATTCGTTTTACGACATTATGAAGCAGGTATAATTTAAACAATGAGGTGTAATATAACCTTACAGCCTATATCCACAGTATAGGTACCTAGAAATTCACGAAACCCGTATAAAACTTCAGATGGGATAACAAATTAATCTTTAGTTTTTTGGAAACTTCGATTTTTGCTTAAATATGAAATAAAATATGCATAAAAATGCAATTCCGCCCTTTAACCATCAAACACAAATCTTCACGAACAGTTTCTCCTGTCTGCCCTTCCATCGTCACGAAGCCTTTATAGTTTGCGCCCCAAGATCTACCCCCGCACGTGGCTAACCTGTTCCGTTTCAACAGTAAATAGCTAGGGCCACGGAGTGATGAATACCGCTAATTGACCCACGTGAAAGGTAAAAGATTGTTGCCTAGGGCAGCCAAATTAGTCTGGAACTCCTAGGAAGCTTCTGGTCCGGTGCAATTTCCTAATTGTTGATTTTAGAGTAATAACGGTTGTCAGCACTTTCTTGCTGATTCTGTCTTTCGCTTAGAATTTATCGCAAGCCCATCAGAATAAATACTTGCCTTAACGATGGACGTCGGGTCGTTAGACGGGGGTTTCTCAAAACTATGAGGTTAAAAACGGGTTTATATGCTCTTGCAATTAGAATTATTTTGTCATATCCAGGATTTTACCATAGATGGCTTCAGGAATTTAAAACTTTTAATTACGTTTTACGATATGTAAAAAGCGTCACTTAGGGGTTAAGCTGTCTTAACGCTCTCAAAAAATAAATTTAATTTCACATGTGATGCAAAATTATTGTTTAATATAATTATTTATATCGTGCTGTTTAAAAATTCAAGTTGTCTTCCTCGAAAATGTTTTAAATTAAAAATGAAAGGTTCCGTATGAAGCGTTTTTGGGCTGTTCAAAATAGCAAAAAATCTATTATAATTGTCTTTTTTTCACAAATTTACTAATAACTATTACTGGTGCTTAACATGCATTAACATTTCTGGAGCGATGGATCTACATGCACCACGTATTTTCTGTTCTAAATGTTCTACACTTTCAATTGGTGTTTAGTATACTTGCTCTTTTACCATTCCCCACAGAAAACAATCCAAAGGAGTAAAGTCCGGGCTTCTCGGTGGCCAAGGATTAATTGAACCACTTCCTATCCATCGGTTAGGCAAAACCAAATCAAGATGATTTCGCACTATTCTATGATAATGCGCAGGTACCCCATCTTGTTGGAACCATAGATCTTGTATTACTTGTAAATTTACATTTTGGAGAAGTACCAGTAAAATTTTTCTTAAAAGATTTGGATAAGTATTGCCGTTTAAACTATCGCGAAAAAATAAGATCCAACAATTTGATTCCCCAATATTCCGCACCAGACATTCGCCGAGTAGATAGTTTGAAAATGTCTTTTTCTAATCCAACGTGGATGTTATGTTTGTTAACTCTACCATTACAGGTATTAGAAAATCTTTCTTCATCTGAGAAGCAAATGTTGTCATAAAATCTCACATAGAAATTTTGGTGTTAGTTACAAAATACCAGTCATTTAGGATAATCTGTCTCCTTTAAGGCCTGAACTAATTGCAATTGATACGGATGAAATTGATTGCCTTTAATTATTCGGTGTACTGAAGACAGACTAATACCGGTTGCTCTTGAGACTACCCTTTGACTAATATAGGATTTTTGTCAATCATTTCCAATGCTCTAATTTCATTGTCAGGGCCTGTTGCTGTTCTTTCTCTTGACTTTTTCAGTGGTGGCCAGTTTGTCCTTAAAGTTAATTCAAGTCTGTTGACAATTGTATCGGCAGGAGCTCTTCTATTTGGAAAACGTTGTCTGTATAAACGGGCAGCAACGAAAACATTTTTCTTGCATTCACCATAAATCATCATTTGAACTTTTAATAAATACAGTGACAGGAACCATAGCGCATAGCCGTCATGGATTCCCAATTTATTTTGAAACTAATACCATTAGATAGCATTTCTTTGACTTATAAGTCAGTTTTAAGAACTATACATTGTTTGGTGATCATTTTGGATTCACATTTCAAGCACATATTAATGGCGTATGCTGCGACGTTAGATATTGGGTGTATTTTTGTTATATTTGCAATCAAAATCATTATATTTACCCACAAAATAACATATTAATGTGCGTTTTCTTGTATAATAGGGTAGGGTTGCAGGACTGTGAGCTGTTTAGTACCTTCTTGTTGAACTTTGTGATGTTGAAAACATACGAGAAACTTTTTCCTTTTCTCTCACACGTTTCGCTTTAATTATTTTGCGCAGCATGAGGTAAGGAGGAACAGATAACCATGTGGGTTTCGGCGATTTGATGTTTGAATTCTGGATTTGCTTGCTTTCATCAATAGTGGAAACAAAGGGAACGAAGTGAATTTTTGCAGTTGCCATTCTCATTTGAGATTCAATGCAGTAACGTGGGTTATCTCAGCTCCGTATCAAACCTTTCTCGATATCACGAGCACGACCTGGCTTCGCCCACTGCTCGTGTACTTATATATACCAAAAATAGCTAAGCTAAGCAGGGCATCGGCACACTCCAGGGACCTCAGTGCTCCTTCGCCCGCATTCACAATTCGCGTGAACCGAGGCGCAAATGCAAACACCGCCAACTTGGGGCCGAACTTTCTCAAGTTCTGCCCATATCAGCAACAAGCGCGGGGTCCGGCTCAACTTGCCGAAGAAGAAAGCGGCAGCTCACCTTCCGGCCCTTATGGGGGGAGAGGGCGCCTTTGTGAACGCCACGCCAACTCGGATGCGGATCTTGTACCGACACACATCAATTAATACTGTAAACCTTCGTTACGGGACGCCTTTTAGGTAAAATTAAACGGAGACGTTGGCATTGTGGGACGGACAGCAAGGGGGCGGGGGGGGGGGTGAGGACTGACCAGCGAAGGGGGTTGCGTTTGATGTTAAGAGTCTCCAAAGGAACGCGCGGCTTTGTTTCTTGCTGCCCCCATGCGGATGTTTGCTTCGTTGAATTGGTAATTAGGGTTTCGGCATTTCTTTACTCAGCCCTACGTGTATCTTTTACTACACCGGGTGTCCTAAAATTAGCCTGCCTAACTTTAGCAGTAGATTCTATGCTTAAAAATAATGTTAAAAGTTTTAATAAACATATATCGAGAAAGGCTTTCTAATGGAGCTAGCATCCTTTAAGGGGGTTATTATTAAATATTTCTGAAACTAACGACGGTAAAAAGCGAAATTTTGGAGATCCATCAACAATTTGTTCAGGGGTATAACAAGGGGGTGGTTGCAAATACATTTTTTAGAGTTTTGATGAAGAATTATGAAAACCTAATGCCGTTTTAAGATAATATATTCTCGGAAAGATCGCTGTCTCTTGAAAACACTAACAAAAAAGTCTGACGTTTCGATTACACCTGTAATCTTTGTCAGAGACGAAGAACCTCAAAAATTTGCCTAACACAAGTTCAAACAAAATTTTGAAGGTAAATAAACAAATCTCCAAGGAAGCGAGACGTCATCGAAACGACGTGACAACCTGATAGAAAAGAACCTAACGACGAAAAAGGAACTACCTGCCGCTAGATATACACGAACTACTTCATAAAAGATAGCTACAAAATAGCCTTCCAAATGTCACCTAACTCATAATTTCCACAATCCCTATTAAAATTATTAGTATTTCTACAAATATCTATAGCTTCTTTTATTAGACGTTTGTGATAACATCTGTTGCAGCCTAGTAGCACGTATGTGTTCTTTCAAACGCGTACCTACTTTTCTTTTAGTTTGACCTATGTAACACTTGCCCCAAAAACAAGAAATTTTGTAAACACCTTCACTCTGTAAGTGTACTTTGTCTTTAGTAGAATTTAAAATTTTATCTAAATTATTATATGTACTATCAACAATTAAAATATCGTGTTTTCTAAGCATCCGCTTTAATTTTTCCGAAAGGCCTTGTACATAAGGCAAACTCAACTTCAGTTTACTTTGTCGTGGCTGAGAATTTGCTTGATTTGGATGAGCACTTTTATTAAAAACTGACCAAATATTCTTATTGCTATAACCATTTCTTACTTACTGATTTAAGATGATATATTTCTTTTTGTAAAGAACTTTCGTCTGATATTCTTTGTGCTCTAACAAATAACGTTCTTATAAGACTATTCTTTTGAGAGGGAGGGTGGTGAGATGTGGCATGTAAATATCTGCCTGTGTTTGTTGGTTTTCTGTAAACCTTGTGCCCTAATTGCCCAGTGTTTGTTCTGTAAATTTGGACATCCAAGAAAGGTAAACTACCATTGCTTTCTAATTCCATAGTAAATTGTATGTCGGGATTTTGACTGTTCAAATGAATTAGAAACCTACCCAACTCTTCTATATCGTGGGGCCAAATAACGAAAGTGTCATCTACGTACCCATACCAACATTTTGGCTTAAACTGAAAACTGCTTATCGCTACCTGTTCAAAATTTTCCATAAACTAATTGGCTACTACAGGACTTAGAGGTGAACCCATTGCACAACTTGATTTTTGTTCATAAAAATTATCGTTGTATAAGAAATAAGTAGATTTTATACAATTTTCAGATAATCTGGCTATCGTGTCACCTAAGGGATTGCTATTAAGCTTGGATTTGATGATATCTAACTAAAAAATCACCTTCTGAGATACTTAAACCTTTTATAATATCAATAAAGTCTGGCGAATTTTTGATGAAACTATTGGTTTTTCCTACATATCTTGCTAATTTGTAACAAGGACTGCCAATCGTATTGACTATGGGTCTTAACGGGATTTTGGACAAACCAAACAATTTAGATATCTTGCAATCGGAAACAGTTAAAAGAGACTTCTCTTCATTCGAAAGATTTGAACTTTTGATAAGATCATTAGTAATTTTGGAAATTTTTGATGTAGGGTCTCGGGATAATATTTGATATGTTTCCTCATCTAGCAACTCCCTAACTTTATTCTCATAATCTGTTCTATCTAAAATTACTGTGACTGAACCTTTATCTGCTCTAGTAACTATAATGGACTTATCTGTATTCAAATCCTTAAGAGCATTCATTTCCTCAGATGTCACATTAGGTTTGGGCGTACGTGCATTTCTAATAGCGTGGCATACATCCATCCTAATCTTATCCGCTTGATTTTTCGGAAGCAGTCTTATACAAGATTCCACAGATGACATTATCGTTACATTGGTGTTACAGCAAAGTTCATCCCCTTCGCTAAAATATTTATACTGTGGCTATATTTTCGAGTGACCTACAAGGACGACGACAAACAATAATTTTTTGATCCAGCAACGTAAATTTGGTCTCAAATTTTGCAATTAAAAGCCTCACCATCGATTTATTTGGCGCATTATTGCGGTCGAGAACTTGGACCATTTTTGTAATTAACAAGGTCTCTTCCTCGTTTCAGTTTTAGTGAACAGCGAAGAGTAGCGTTGCAAAATGCATCGTATATGTAGAGCAACAAACGTCAAAATTTCGATGATAATAATAGCACCCGAATTTGAGTACGAAATCGATAAAAATGGAATTTCCATCGTCGCAGTAATACTCCCGATGGTGGTAAGCACGTGAGAGAAGAACAGCTTTCGGCGCGCCGGGTCGTGGGCTAGAAGTACACGCTCTGGCAGATGTTCCCAGGGGACGTCCTCCCTATGAATACAATATTTCATTAGAGGCCGGACATGCAGGTCGCAGGAATAAATCTCAGACTGGAACGGCGTGTACGGCACCCGGGGGTCAGATTCAACTGTCCGAACCCCCGCTTTCCTCTCGCAGACTTTCCACGTCCCAGTTTTTCGGTGCAGAACGCGGAAAGGCACTCCTCACGGATTACAGAGATTAGTAGGCGGAGGCGTTATGTGTGTGTAGCTTCGTTGCCAAGATTTTCATTCTTTTTAATATTTTGATCGTTTTCAAGCTAAATCGTGCAAGTGAAAACTGAGATTAAAATAATAGAGTTTTTCTAGGAAAATTTGGAAGTATTTGTATATTTCTCTGTTAATTTTAATTTTAAGACCATATATTTACAATTAAACAAGTTGCTTAAAAGGGCAAAGGAAAATAGATCTGTTTAGCATTCTTGGACTTCGAGCAAGCATTTGATAACATCCCTAGAAAAGTGGTATTGGAAAGTATGAAGAAAAGGGGTACAAATAACTTAGAAAAAGCATAGAGAGTTTATACAGTAACACAAAAAATATTTAAGAACAAGTAACATGGAATCACGGAATTTCTAGATAGTGGATGGATTAATGCAAGCGGGTGTTAAGGCCAACACTGCTTATCATCCTAATAGACGATATATTGTGGGAATCACACAACAAGGTCGACGAAGTAAAACTCGAGCATAGAGTAAAGCTAGTAAAATGTGCTTTTACTTTCTGTGCAGAGAACGAAGAGAAGTTATAACAAGATGTAGAGTTGTGGGAGAAAAAACTAACAAAACGTAGAATGTTGATAAATATTAGCGTCAATAAGTTGTTGTACTTTGATGTTAGATGTCGCCCAAATAATATACTTACCGGTAACACTGCCTTCTACAGAGAATGCAAATGCATATATGATAGATAATATAGATATTGTCAACCGGCAAAATATTAACTATATCCTACTAGCACTAAATAATCATCAACTAAGATCTTTGTATTCTAGAAGTACAGTAATTATAGCCTATAAAATATAAAAGAAAGCAGTACTAATCTAGTCAACGACCTACTTAATTCTGTAATAGATTATCTAAGGACCACTGCAATATTATGCCTTACCATTAAGGAACAAACAAAATTCACGGAAATAGCAGGTATTAATGATTAATATTAGCTTTGAATTATTATATAATTAATAAATAACCAGTGATGTCATAAAATAAAAGAGTGCAAACTGAAGTGTACAAAAAACCTGCATACGAAACCTATAAGATTGACAAGATGACAAATAATTTTGTTGGCTCTCAGTGGGCGTGGGTCCTCATCTAGATATCTCCATCGGTTAGCCTTGCAGAGCTCCTCTGTGAGTGAGTTATCGTGCCTTTGGTAGACAGAGCTAGTGATACACCAAGGCGCCAATGAGAGTCCATCGCGACAAAGGGACTTCAAGTTTTGATTAATTAGTGAACAAGTTAAAATTGGGAAGTAATGAGTGATGCGATCAAAGAAAGGAGGGCGACAGAGTCTAAAGCGGAGCAGTAAAACCCCCGAACTGATTTTGTACACCTCTTAACTTGTTTGCTTTTGGTGAATACTGAATCTAATATTGCAGTGGTCTATCAGAACAAAGTTTGTAATATATATGACTTGATTTAATCTATAATGATCTTCACGGGTCAATGGAAATGGTAGCCTGGACCATAGATGTCCGCGTTTGGTTCATTTGTTATTTGAACAGAGGACGCCGGTTATCCAAATATTTACAGATATCAACATTAGGTCAACACTGGATCACACACGTGTACACTCAAGAGGAGAAAGCTTCTGCTATTACATTTGCTTTACATAAACTTCACCTTGTCCTACCTGCTTGTTGTCCATAACAACATTACAGTGACAAATTAAAAATATAAATGGACGGTTAGCAGTCTAAAACACATAAATGTTTCTAAATATCTTTGTGTTCTAGAAGTACAGTAATAATAGCCTACAAAATATAAAAGAAAGCAGTACTAATGTAGTCAACGACCTACTTAATTTCTGTAATAGATTATCTAAGGACCACTGCAATATTTTGCTTTACCATTAAAGAAAAAACTAAATTCACGGGAATAGCAGGTATTAATGATTAATATATGCTTTGAATTATTATATAATTAATAAATAACCAGTGATGTCATAAAATAAAAGAGTGCAAACTGAAGTGTACAAAAAACCAGCATACGAAACCTATAAGATTGACAGGATGACAAATAATTTTGTTGGCTCTCAATGGGCGTGGGTCCTCATCTAGATATCTCCATCGGTTAGCCTTGCAGAGCTCCTCTGTGAGTGAGTTATCGTGCCTTTGGTAGACAGAGCTAGTGATACACCAAGGCGCCAATGAGAGTCCATCGCGGCAAAGGGACTTCAAATTATGATTAATTAGTGGACAAGTTAAAATTGGGATGCGATGAGTGATGCGATCAAAGAAAGGAGGGCGACAGAGTCTAAAGCGGAGCAGTAGAATTCCCGAACTGATTTAGTACACCTCTTAACTTGTTTGCGTTTTGTGAATACTGAATCTAATATTGCAGTGGTCTAACAGAACAGTTTGTAATATCTGACTTGATTTAATTAGTGTAATGATCTTCGTGGGTCAATGGAAATGGTTGCCTGGACCATGGACGTCCGCGTTTGGTGGAATACAGTCGAACTAAGTTTAAATAAGAAATTATGGAATAATATATTAGCTTCGACTAGCAAAACAGGCTTACGCTTGATGTGTTCTCCCAGATATCAACGAATAGTTATCCGTATAAGGCACCGAACCTCCTTCCTCGAAGTTCAAGACGAAAATGACTAATTATGCGAATGCTAGGTGGTTCGGGTGTTGTATAACTATGCAGACAACAAACACTTACGTAACAACAAATAGCGGCGCGCTTGGCAAACGGATTTATTTTTGTTGATGCATGTATTCCTTTTACGAGGTGTGTTGAAAATGTACAGAGCCATCAGGGGTCACAATGCTTCAATCTAATTTTGAAATTGTTAGGCTGATATGAACATAATTAAGTGTCAATGGGATTTAGGGCCAAGATTGCTTATCCGACGATTCTAAAGTCAATTAACAAAGAAGCACTGTTTGTAAGAAGTTAAGAGTAAATAAAATTTCTCAGAAAGGTGCATTAGTGGTTTTTGAAGAAAAGCTGGAAGAAAATATTTCTGCTATTATATCTAGAGAATTAATTGAGACGAAATCAGATAACTACTACTACGTTATTTAATGCTGTTATTTTAAGAGCCCTCGTGAGTCATGCCATTCAAGATACATAAGATCCATAGCCTGAATGAAAGCTTAAAATAACAAACAAAAAATATTTTTTTCTTCCATCTGCAATGTTTACTAAACCGAGGAAGGAAATTAGATCCTGTTAATAAAATAATAAGAATAATAGTTAGGCATCTAGAATAACGTTCGCATATTTCTTTTCAATTTTGCCCTAGATGGTAGCAAAACTTCTCATAATGAGCTTTATGAAGCATTTGCTTTTACCGCATAACGTGCTGTGCAAGAAGCAATGAGACTGAAATGACATTTTATTACGCTATTAGCGATCATCGAGCGATTGCACCATAAAAGACCTATTTAAAGAGGCTTTTACGAAGTAATCTACAATGAGCATTGCCTGTCGTGTTCAGCGAAAATTTCCAGGTGGCAATTTATAAGTAACGTGGAAACTTTCCGACAAAATGCATTTCCGCTATCGGCCGACGTAATCTAAATTCGTCGGCGACGGGCACAGCCAACTTAACAAGAAATATCAAGTTTTAATTCGGCGCGCTTCATGTCCAAATGGCTCCACGGTAAACACCAATTTAATACAATATTGGGCCGCATTTATGTAATATGCAAAGTGTTTATCAAACGCGGAGGTGAACAGATATTGGCCAGTTTCCGGGGGGCAGGATACCCCATGTTAAATATTAATATCTGTTTGCTCTGTCCACAAGGGCCGGCCTGCCCCGATTGATCCGCTGGCTTTCGTTATTTGTCTACTTTTTATTTCTCCCTATGACGCTGTGAGCTAATACCATTTCCCAAAAATTGCGTTTAAATGTTTTCTGATTGTATTGCATTTATTGTCGTCGCTCATTTACTTCATTTCTTATAGTTTCATACTTAACTATCGTACGTGATAACCAAAAGAGGTATTCGCTGCCGCCATATTGGACCCAGGACGTTGGAAATGGAGAAGAAATCCTTCCGAGACAATGACAGAAATAAAACCACTTGTTTTTGACTTAATAATTATTGCCTCACTATTCTTGAAAATAATTTTATTCGCAAGCTGGCGATGGATATTTTCATGTCAGCGGGTTTGTATACAGGATGTTTCACGAATGATAATGACTCTGACGAAATTAAAAATGCAACTTAAAATACATTCTCATAACCAATGTGGTTATTTTACATAATGGTATTAATTTAAAAATAAATTGGGAATCCATGACGGCTATGCGCTATGGTTCCTATCACTGTATTTATTAAAAGTCAAAATGTATTCAAATGATGAAAAAACAGATATGATTTTTATTTACGGTGAATGCAAGAAAAATGCTTCCGCTGCTGCCCGTTTATACAGACAACGTTTTCCAAATAGAAGAGCTCCTGCCGATACAATTTTCAAGAGACTTGAATTAACTTTAAGGACAAACTGGCCACCACTGAAAAAGTCAAGAGGAAGAACAGCAACAGGCCCGGACAATGAAATTAGAGTATTGGAAATGATTGACGAAAATCCTCATATTAGTCAAAGGGTAGTCTCAAGAGCAACCGGTATTAGTCTGTCTTCAGTACACCGAATAATTAAAGGCAATCAATTTCATCCGTATCACTTGCAATTGGTTTAGGCCTTAAAGGAGACAGATTATTCTAAAACGCTGGCTTTTTGTAACTTTTTTCGGGAACAACAAAATTTTAATGTGAGATTTATGACAACATTTGCTTCTCAGTTGAAGCAAGATTTTCTAATAATGGTGGAGTTAACAAACATAATATGCATTATTATGCGCAAGAAAATCCACGTTGGATTCGAGGACATTTTCAAACTATCTTCTCGTCGAATGTCTGGTGCGGAATATTGGGGAATCAAATTGTTGAACCTTATTTTTTTCGCGATAGTTTGAACTGCAATACTTATCTAAATTTTTTAAGAAATATTTTACCGGTACTTCTCCAAAATGTAAATTTACAAGTAAGACAAGATCTATGGTTCCAACAAGATAGGGCACCTGCTCATTATCATAGAATAGTGCGAAGTCATCTTGATTTGGTTTTGTCTAACCGATGGATAGGAAGAGGTTCAATTAATCCTTGGCCACCGAGAAGCCCGAACATTACTCCTTTGGATTGTTTTCTGTAGGAAATGGTAAAAGAGCAAGTATACCAAACACCAATTGAAAGTGTAGAACATTTAGAAAATAAAATACGTGATGCATGTAGATATATCACTCCAGAAATGTTAATGCATGTTAAAAGATCGTTTTGGGCACGAATTCAAGCTTGTGAAAACAGCGGACGCCGACATTTTGAGCATTTATTACATTAATGTTATTGAATAAACATTTTTCAAAAATTAAATTTGTTTTACGATACCGAATTTACTTAAATCAAATGATGGGAGTTCATGTCAAAATTTAAGAATTTGTACAGCTCTATATGTTTTATATTTTTTAAGACGATGAACAATTATCAATGTTACCTCTGCAAATGTATTTTGGGTTGCATTTTTAATTTGGTCAGGGTCATTATCATTCATGAAACATCCTGTGTATGCAAACTGAAATTGGTAAAATTCTAAGCCAAAAATAAAGTGAAAGCAAATATTTTAGCAAAAAGTATTAAGTATATATGTTTGAGAAATAGCTTACTTCGGAGTCAAATTGAATGTTTTATCTTTTAGACACTCTTCTTAAAAAATTCAGTAGTTTTTGATTTGTGTCGGGTGTTTCTCTGTTCCCTTTCTATCGTTCTTTCGGATATATCTTGTCTCTCTTTCCAAAAAGTTTTTATATAAAACATATGTTTGAGGTCAGTAACTTAGGGTCTAAAAACTTCACTAGTCTTCATGTCAAAATGCCAGATTTACCCATAAATATACACCGTGCTCTGAATAAAATTTCGCTGTTATTTGCGTAGCATCTGAATTTTTGTCACCCCAAAGAGGAGAATTGTTGGTAGCGTTTGCAGTGTCCTTATTTGGTACGTTAATCGTATTTGTATATTGCCTGTTGTAAACCGCTTGGAGCCGGCGAGTTAAGGTCAAAGTTCCGAATAAACAGATGTACATAATGGCCTCCCAAAACCGTTAACGACACTGGACGTAAACGTGACGGTTTAAATAAGGTTGTAGCAAACACAGGAATGTAGTCCGCCATTTTCGCCCTTATAAATATAATAATTGCTTATATACAACATGCTACATATAATTCTGATGTATAGTTCAAAAGCACTTATTCACATATCAAAAAATGTGTAAATATGGTATGAAATCTGAAAATGAATAATTGTTTATACTGCATTTTTTAAAGTACCTAGACTTTCAGTTTTTCTGATAAATTCGAACCACTGAGGGTACAGGTAGCTAAGTGACTCCTGAGGATTCTGCTTCTCCACTTTTATCCATATTCAATTTTATCTGGAAAAGTTTTGGCAGACTATCCTGTGGGATCGGCCGTATTGCCTTGAAAAACGAGGTCGACGTATCCAGACGTCACTTATCCTTAACGGGCATAAATAATCTTAATAAAAGGATCGATACGTATACCCCCAAAGTTCAAAATGTACCTGTCGTGGCAACAGATGACGGACAAATATAACAGTAGGAGATTCAATAGATTTGTATCCCAAATTCAACAAATGCACCAGAGGCATCTAGTATTTCCTCAAATATCAGATTAGTTCCATATCATCTCTATTTCCCTGTGAGTTTATGATTTCGATTCCTTTCCAGGAGGTCTTTATATTTGTCCGCGGTTTCATTTTCACCTAGTTTATACTATTGCTACCGTTTACATTTCCGAAAATACTTGTAACTATCTTTTAGAAACGATCAAAACAATTTTAAGAAAAAAGCCCCACATTAAAAAAACAGTTTTTGACTGGATTAGACGTCAGTTATTCTGCTCCTTTGAAAGCTTACGTTTAATAATAAATAAAATAAATAATCTTTCGCCAACAAATTATAAGCGTGACCTCAGGACTCCCTATAGTTAAGCAAAGAGTTGTTCTTTATAAGACATAACCGAGGAAGTCTCCAAATGGCAACCCGGMACCATGAACGAACAAAMACCGGMGAAAAGTGATTCACTTTAACAATTACACCCCACCCCCTCCGGAACAGTAATCGAGTTAAGACCGCGATAATTCTCCAGCCACTTAAGTACAAGTTATGTTTCCTTTTATCAATCATTAATAAAAAGGCGCATCCACGTTGCGGGACCCATTAAAGAAATCCGAAACAAAAGGAACGTCATCGGGTTACGGAAGCACTCGGTCGAACCCCCCCCGTTTTTGGCAAGTCCCGCTGCCGTCGCGATAAATTTTAAGTGGAAAGTTCAAAGAAACGGACGGCCGTCTTTGTCTTAAACCGAATTAGGTTTTAAGGAGGATGCAGTTCGGCGGCGGGAAGAACTGCATTATGATAGCAGGAGATAACTTCAAGCAAGATCCTTTACTCTTTTACCAGTGGGGGAATGTGAAAGCTTAGTTTGATCTTKTCTGCTTGTCTACTTGTATTTTAAAACTGAAAAATTAWCATTTCTGAGTAAAGACACAATTGAGCAAGTACAAGACTTGACATCCCCAGGATTGAAAAATAAAGTTGTATGGGTCATGGTATGGCTCGCTGGAAAATCCAATCTGACATGCAAAAGCTATACAAAGATTTAAGTGCTATATCAGACTTCAATTTGTCTATAGGTAGTATAATAACGCTCTTGCAAAATTGGCAACAATATTGGCTCTGTCAGAAACTGATTAATATTTGGAGCTGAAGCTTAAAATACAGAATACCTGGCTTTTGTTGAACGTTATTTGTGTCTTTATGTATTAATTAGTGTATACGATGTAAATTAATATAGTTTTTATAAGACGCTTCGAAATGCTCTACATAAAATCAGGACTAACAGTCAAGCTTCGTTGTAATAATTTCTGCTAAAAGCTCCTGACACTAGTGTAAAATATCCAGATTGCACCAATACAAACAGAAATATGATAACCTTAGTGCTTTTGCGTTTCGATACCACTAATCAGTAATCTCGAGTTGGAAAGCCAATGGAAGTTCTGTTTTTTCAAATTGTCTCAATAATATAAATTAGGTTGTTAAATATATTGACATAATTTTGAGCCCCCAGGGATCCGCACTATGACAACTATTATTGACATTACGCCCTACCAATTTTAGATCTTAAATAATTTGATTGGTCGTCAAACTTTAATGCAGTTTATCTATTCCCATTTCCCCGATAAAGAAGCAACACCGTTCCATTAAAAATTGAGAAGAAAAAGAACTATTCCGATCATCCTATGATTTGATTTAATATATTATGAGATGAAAGCAATAGAACTCGCTTGAACTAAACGAATTGAAAATTTTTAATGAAACTAATCAGCATCAGTGGTTAGTTTTTTTTTGTACAGAAAATCTGTAACTCGATTGCAATATTTGCGGCACCACACTCATTTTCTTTCACATCGCTTATTGCGGTAATCAGGAACCTAACCAAGGATAATTATAATCGTAAAATGGACTTTACGAGCTCTCCCGGGTTGGCATAAAGGAAGGCTTCATTTCATAGTCCCTAAAACAAATACGTTCCTTCCCTTGCTCTCCCGCTGTGCCGATAGAGAGGTAGGGGTCGCGTGGAATACCTGTAGGGTATGCATCTAACGCAATTATGTGCACGTGATAAATACACCTTTTTGGGCTACTGTGCCTACAGAATCGACATTTATTTGGATATATGGATTATGGTTGTCAAGTCGATTGGCAAACTGACAAAATGTTTTAATTTTTAAAACATAATTCCTATTAATAACAGATTATCCTAAAAGAGTGGCTTTTTGTAACTGTTTTCGGGAAGACCAAAATTTGAATGTGAGATTTTATAACAACATTTGCTCCTCAGATGAAGCAAGATTTTCTAATAATGGTGGAGTTAACAAACATAACATGTATTACCGATGGATAGGAAGAGGTTCAATTAATCCTTGGCCACCGAGAAGCCCGGACCTTACTCCTTTAGATTTTTTCTATGGGGAATGGTAAAAGAGCAAGTGTACCAAACACCAAGTGAAGGTGTAAAACATTTAGAAAATAAAATACGTGATGCATGTAGATCCATCACTCCAGAAATATTATTGAATAAACATTTTACAAAAATAAAATTTGTTTTACAATACCGAATTTACTTAAAGCAAATGATTGAAGTTTATGTCAAAATTTACGAATTCATACAGCTCTCTACGTTTTATATTTTTTAAATCGATGAACAATTATAAATGTTACCTCTGCAAATGTATTTTGGGTTGCATTTTTAATATTGTCACTCGTGTAACATCCTGTATATTCACACATGTATTTTAAACTATCGAGAAGTATAAAATAAAATGTAATATTCTATCGTCTCACTAATTTTTCTACAAAAGTAATCTGACATTAATTTCATGATTTGTACGAACTCGGAGTAGGTAAATCCATAGTTTAGGGAAATTTCTAATTTAAAACAATGCTTTAGAAATGCTTGATGGTGTCATTCTATTACTGAACAATACTTGTCAATTAAGAAGATGTATCTCGGTAAAAGACGTTGCTGAGTTTGTAATTTTCCAGGCCTAAAACTACCATCTTTCGTATATAATATATTTTTAAAGAACTTGCACCTAATCATAGTTCCATTGTAATATTTCGGCACCTGAATCGAAATCTTCGGCCAATTTTTTTTGTTTAAAGCCTCTTCGTGTGATCAGGTATATAGGACAATATTTCGATGTGAAAAAGTACTACATTTGATTATAGAAATAAGCGATAAAATAACTATTAATTAATAAGGATGGCTATTAATTCCACTGGATATGTTCCAAACTGGGATATCCTGCAGGTGTTTTATATGATATGTGACCTCATACATGTAAATATCAATAAATTAATAAGACCACTGGAGTTTGATACAAGTCTTATCCGAAATTTATTAGTTATGGGACGTAAATAAGTGTGTTCTCTTTCTGTTCACTTTTTACTTGTTCCTTTTAATAGTAATCGACTATTTTAAAGAGGGAGCATATTACAAAAATGCTCGTTTCCACTTTAATCATGTACTTAATGGTGTGTCCATCCAGAAGTTCCGCATGTCTATAATAAGCAGCATAATCCTCCGGCGCATCATCAGTACTAGTTATTTACGGTTAGTCTGTTTTTGAAACGGGCAAGAGGTAGGTGAGACAGTTATTAATGAACCCTGTCCCTGGAAGTTCCGAGTTCTCTCTGCCAAATTAATAAACGGCACCATATTAGCTGTTATAAGCAACAGACAGAGTCGATTCGTCATTATTTTCCACTACATTAAACACATACTTCATGCCGTTTCCTGCTCATTTTATGCCATCGAAAGTTTCTCAAGTTTGGCCTCCGGCGAACGATCGATCTCGGGCTTTCGGCGTGTGTGCCCTTTTAAATTTTAGCCCAGGGACCGCTGGAGATTACTTCTGGTGTAGCTTGCGCGTCTTGCGATGCTGCGAACATAATTACGGATTATATAGGACAGTTTCTACATCATTTATTAAACCAAATGGCAAACTGGGCAAACCAATCGAAGTTTTCTTTAATATAATATGCTTTTAGCAAATAAGAGCGAATGCTAGTTGTAAATTTCTTGATGACAAGTAATAATCATTGATGGAATTTTCATTACCATAATTCATTTCGTATATCGATACCCAAATTCTAAAAATATAATTGATAATCTGGTCAGATACCTATACAGGATGTTTCACGAATGATAATGACAATTAAAAATGCAACCCAAAATACATTTGCAGAGGTAACACTGATAATTGTTCATCGTCTTAAAAAATATAAAACGTAGAGCTGTATAAATTCGTAAATTTTGACATAAACTTCAATCATTTGCTTTAAGTAAATTCGGTATTTTATTTTTGAAAAATGGTTATTCAATAACATTAATGTAATAAATGCTCAATAGTTCGCCCTCCGCTGTTTTCACAAGCTTGAATGCATGCCCAAAACGATCTTTTAAGATGCATTAACATTTGGATGGATCTGCATTTTATTTTCTAAATGTTCTATAATTTTAATTAGTGTTTGGTGCGTGGTATGGTTGTTATTTCCACGATTATTAGAAAATCTTGCTTCATCTGAGAGGCAAACGTTGTCATAAAATCTCACATTCAAATTTTGGTGTTCCCGAAAGAAGTTACAAAAAGCTAATATGAGGATTTTCGTCAAGCATTTCCAATACTGTGGCTATTCTTTCTCTTGACTTTTTCAGTGGTGGGCGGTTTGTCCCTAAAGTTAATTCAAGTCTCTTGAAAATTGTATCGGCAGGAGCTCTTCTATTTGGAAAACGTTGTCTGTATAAACGGGCAGCAGCGGAAGCATTTTTCTTGCATTCACCATAAATCAAAATCATATCTGTTTTTTCATCATTTGAATACGTTTTGACTTTTAATAAATACAGTGACAGGAACCATAGCGCATAGCCGTATGGTTTCCCAATTTATTTTTAAAATAATACCATTATGTAAAATAACCACATTGGCTATGAGAATGTATTTTGGGATGCATTTTTAATTTCGTCAGGGTCATTATCATTCGTGAAGCATCCTGTATAACTAACAGAAGTTAATATATTCGTATTGTAGTAGTTATTGAACCTTAAATTGTATGTTGTGATTAGGTTCTGTAATTAAATCTGCTGTTTTATCTTATGAAAGTTTCGGCCCTGGTTTGGGCCTTTTCCAACATTTATTATAGTAAACTCAAAGGTTTCTAAAACATCAAAATATACATGTATATGATTATTTGTAAGAAATATAGATGTAAATTCCTCAAAAGGAGGTCATTCGGTTATATAAGTATAATATAATGCAATATTATAAAAATCCGGCTTTTCTATGAAAAGTTTGTAAATTTGAATTTGATTTTTATCTGACAAAAAAGTATGTGATTGTCAATATTTAAATTTATAAATAATTGATGTGAGGATCGATTCGTACATTTTAGATAGGTTTTTTATTTCTGTACTGTTAACGCAATTCTGTTCTTTTTATAATATCATTTCCAAAATGTTACATTTGTACATGTTTGGTTCTGTACATATTATGGTCGTATTTTGACATTTGAAATCATGAAACAGTTCATTTTTGTGATTGTGTAAGGCTCTAATTGCGTTATTCGCATATTTGTGACCCTTAATTCTTTCTTGTAGGTATTGTAAGGCTTGACCTACATAAGATTTATTACAGTTATTACTTGGAATTTTATAAACTGTATGAGTTTATTTTTAAAGTGGGAATTTTTGATTTCAAGGGTGTATAGTTTTGTCTAGAATGAGCAGTGTACGTGCTATTTTTTCAGAAAGACCATGGATATACGGCAAAGCAACATAATTTTTAATTTCTTTGTGTTTAGGATTTTGATTTTTATTATAAAATGCATACACCCGTTTTTTGATAATTTGGTTTATTTATTGAAGAGGGTAATTATTTTTTGTTAGGAGGTGTTTAACTTTATTGATAGATTCTGGACGATATTGTGGGCTTGTGAGTTTTATAGCGCGATCAATAAATGCAGTCACAACTGACTTTCTGTGTGATAAATGGTGGTGAGAGTGATAGTTTAAGTAACGTCCTGATGATATTGTCTTGTTATACCATTTTGTAGTTATTTCTGATAAGAGTTAGATCAAGAAAATTAATTTTAATGTTTTCTTCGATTTCAACAGTAAATTTTAGTTTCGGGTGGTAGCTGTTGAAATGATTTTGTACATCTAAAATTTTGTCTTCAGGTATGCATAGAACACAATCATCAACATATCATTTAAAAAAGCGAAAAAAGTCCTCCATAACGATATGGGTTATGGTGCTTGAGATAGAGCTATCCATAGCCAGTCTACTTGTTTGTTTATAAAACAGGCCTTTGTATTGGAAGAAATTATTCAGAATCTTGAATTTGCTACTTTTCTCTTACAGAAAAACTCTGAATAGACGTTGGGGCAGCATTCGTTCGATAAGATTCACAGTCTTTCCACATTTCAGAGTATTAAATAGTTTGAGGATCAATCCATCTTTCCTAAAAGCGGACAGATGACATTGCCATCTAATTTTCTAACAACGATATAGAAGTACCCTGCAGCACAATTAACCCAGAAGTTTTCTGTAATAATGTAGATGTCTGCCTCTCATTCGTTTCCTTCCCCTTGCAATGGCAAGAAACATCGTTCCGATATTATAATAAACAGAACGACAACAAACGGGCACGTCATAAAAACACGATTTGCCCTGGTGGATTTCAAAACAAAATTAGAAAAACCAAGACGGAATGTCACTCTGCGGAAGTGGCAAAAATGAAAATAAACACAGGGGGAATGAAAAGGGTGCTGGAGCACGCTAACTTGCCAAGGGAAAATTACGCGAGCTGGGATCATTCGAATTTTTATTCACTCTCGAACAGTTTTCCGAGGTAATACGTTAGATCTTAATAATTTGCTCGAAACTGCTTTAGTATAAGAGCATTTTCGAAATGTGTTAAAAAATTAGCCGACCCTAGGGAATGAGTCGACCTTTTCGACGATACTCACGTCAAGACATCGAGTTCCAACATCAAACGGCAATCACAGAGACATTTTTATGTGGCACACAATTACGATTTGATGCCAGATTTTTATCTGAACGAACTAAACGACGTGGGAGCCTCCCTCCATGTGAACCGACACGCTCTTTGGCTTCAACCGGGCGAAATGTTATTCCTCGTGCCGAAAGTTGTTTAAAGTTTATTTTATTGTTCGCGTTCTAATTGTGTTTCTGTCTGGGAGTTTTTCTTTTCGAACATTTAATTTCATTGGTTAAGGGCATTATGTCGGAGGACACGGGGGAGCGCGGCAGCCTTCCAGGATCTATTGATGTAACGAAATGCTTTCAAATTAGTTTTAAAGTACGGGGTTTTTCACGCGCGAATTTCAGGGCGCGAAGGAGTGAAAAACAATTGGCACGCGAAGGGTTGCGGGAGGGGGTGGGAGAATGTCTGAAGTTGCGAAATTGTTCATTGAATTTGCCAAGCATGGTACTTGGAAATCGTGTTTTAACTGAGTTCTCGAAGGGWTAGGTACAGCTGTCGACGTTTAGAAGTGACGATTATGCTTCCCAGATCCACAGTTATTTTTTGCYTTTAAGCTGCAGACATTCTTTGAACTAAACCCAAGGTATTCTTGCCTTTACGCAGGTAATACTGACGACAAAAGGAAAAATGATACGTTGGTAGAATAGAATAAGAAGATAAAAAGCCAAGTAGCAGAGAATACAGAAGTATCGAAACAATATATTCGAAAGCGAACAATAGAGAATTATACGATAGACAAAGAGAAGAAGCCAAAATGTAGGTTTGGGAAGAATTTAGGACGAAAATGGAGGAAAACAGCAAAACAAACCAGAAGCTGCTTTGTAAAATACGCCAGAAATGATAAAAAATACATCGCAGGTCAGATAAAAAACGAGCATGGGAAAATACTGACAGAAGGTAGTGAAATAATGAACAGATGGAAAGAATATTTCAAAGAGCTACTAAAGAAATTGAACCTGGTACATGGTTACATTCAGTTGCCTTTCTGGACCAGAAAGGCACTGGTCTTTCATGCAACCAAGAAACAATACCATAAAAATAAAACATTAATTAATTTGAACACAATGTACTAAAACATAGTATGCAATTCAATTCAGTTTCATGCGACTACGGTCGACTTTTATAACCATATGTCCAATTATTTGGAGGGGATCTCCACATTCACAAGAAGGGTTGATAGATGAATCCCATTTATTAAGAAAAAACTTGCATTTTTCATGACCAGTGCGAAGGCGATTCAGAGTGACCCAAGACCTTCTTGGGAGGTCAGTTCCCGCAACCTCTTCCGTAGGATCGTCCATAAGCTGCTGATTGAATATATCATGTTTCTTAAGTTGCCAAACAGAACACCATCCATCTTCAATGATATAAGGAGCACGAAGGAAATCTTCTGTCCACAGAGGTTTTCTAGAAGTTAGCCGAGTTGTAGGTAGCTCTTGCAGATCTCGGGAAATCAGAAACTCATTAGGAGCTGATTGATATTTTTGCCAAGCTTTATATGTAGCAAACTGTCTGCGAATCTCCGGAGGAGCAATGTTTGAAAGAATCGGAAGCCAAGGTAATGGAGTTGACTTAATTGTTCCGGTGATTAGTCGCATTGCAGTATTTAACTGGGTGTCAATTTTTCCTGTGTGATGACTGTTTTTCCAAACAGGACAGCAGTACTCAGCAGTGCTATAAAGCAAGGCACTTGCAGAAGTACGGAGTACATTTGCATTTGCACCCCAACTTGTACCAGCAAGCTTATGTAGAATGTTATTTCTAGTCCGTCATTTTTTACTGACGTTTTCTAGATGTTTCTTGTACGTTAGAGACGTATCTAGGGTCACTCCAAGGTATTTTGGCGAGAAGTTATGTTTAAGAATTATGTTATTTGGCATAACTTGAAGCTGTTTCCTCTTTTGATGATTGTTGAGATGAAAGCAAGTTACTACTATCTTCAATGGATTAGGGCACAAGCGCCAGGTTTTAAAATAGCACTTCATAATCTCGATGTCACTTGAAAGGTTTTGTTCAAGTACAGAAAGTTACTGGAAGGTCACTTATGTAAAGGTTGAAAAGAATAGGCGACAGAACCGATCCTTGTGGAAGACCATTATTCAATGTAATAATCTAACCTAAAGAAGAAAATGAGGAAGAACAAAGAAGAGTGAAGAAAGAATGGAAAAGTTAGATTAAAAGTTTTTGACTGAGACATTATTTGCCGTCTTACCAAAGATCTAAAATTCCCACAAGACATGGTAAAGTTTTGTATGTGACACATGTTGATGTGTTAGCTATGCAGAACGAAAAACTTCGCTTGAAAATTTCTTTGGGTATATCAAGCACGTTCTTACGTCTTATATTAATGTTGTGTACGTAACATATAAATTTCTTTATTTGAAACAAGTACGGAGAAGTTTTGCATTTAATAATTTTAAAGAAAAATACTGATGACTGTAGCTTGCGCCTGTCAAACGTACCCAGCCATCCGATGTCCTTGAGTTTATGTGATATTCTACAATTTCTTCTTATGCCATAAATGAATCTCAGACAAGAATTTTGTGCTTTTTGATCACGTGCACTATCCGCGGCAAGAAGACTGGGACCATATACAAGATAGTACCAATGAATCATATAACAACTTCTTAGTTTCCACTGAAAGAAAATGTCGAAAACTGTATATTGATTTTAAAGATGAGTAACATTTCTTTATCATGTAATTTACATGTTCATGAAATCTTAGAGATAAGTCCATAATGAGGCCCAAGTTTGTAACGGTGGTGGCCAACGGTATCACTTCAGAGCTCGGTCGAATATCTAAAACTTTGAAAGCTTCATCACGCTCTGCTGTACCTCCAAATAACAATGCCTTACACTTGGTGGGATTGAGTTTTAACAGGTGATCATTTGCTGCATTTAGTAAAGATTTTAATTCATTGTTTATAACCACATTCGCACGGGCGCATTCAGACGGTGGAAAAGAATAATAAATTTGTGTATCGTCCGCGTATAAATGATAATTACATTGCTTGAGGCTACTCTTACATAAGATAATTGTGTATAAGGCATACAATATACTACTCTGTGGGATACCATATTTAATAAACGCGGAACTCCGATACAACACCGTCTACCACCACACTTTGCACTCTATCGGACAAAAAGATGCTATTAATTTCACAGTGTTTCGCGAAAAACCAATATAATGCAGTATAGACAATAGCAACCTGTGATTAAGCATGCCGAAAGGCTTTGAGTAATGCAGTAGTAGTATTAAGAGTGTTAGCTTACTTTCATCCGTAGATTTAAAAATGTCATTTCTATAAGAAATAAGTTGATTTTAAACAGCCAGATAATCTGGCTATCATGTCACCTAGGGGATCTCTATTAAGTTTTGATTTG
Organism: Rhyzopertha dominica; assembly: GCA_025024175.1. Classification (NCBI taxonomy): domain Eukaryota; kingdom Metazoa; phylum Arthropoda; class Insecta; order Coleoptera; family Bostrichidae; genus Rhyzopertha; species Rhyzopertha dominica. Next base: position 52,004,477 of record QCXZ01000138.1, on the reverse strand, counting down.
ATGATATTTACAGGTATCATTTCAGGTACGGGTACCTTCGTAAATACGTCACGTCAAAACTTTTTATATCGTCAATAAAGACTGAAGAATTATTGGTGTTTCCTACGTAAGATTTTAAATAGTTAGCACAAAATTTTGCCAATCTGTAATAAGGTCTGCAGGTCTTGACTGGACATTTGTTTTATGGATTTTGTGCACATTATACAATTTAAGTACTTTGCAATCGGAAATAGTTTAAAAAAGACTTCTCCTCATTCGAAAGATTTGAAGTTTTGATAAGATCATTAGTAATTTAGAAATTTTTGAGGTATGATCTCAGGATAATTTTTGGTACGTTTCCTCATCTAAGAATTCTCTAACTTTAGTCTCATAGCCTGTTCTACCTAAAATTACTGTGAACCTTTATCTGCTCTGGTATCTACAATGGACTTTGTCTCCATCTTCTGAGCAATAAAAACGGAATTATTCTTTTATTGAACAGAATATGGAAAAGATATTTTAATATTTGTCAAGATTGTTTGTAATTAGAGTTATATACATGAAGTCAAGACTGCTGTTCAACTTAGAATAATTCCGTTTCTATTTTCGGAAGATTTCAACTGTTTTGATTCCTGGATAGCCTCCTATGTTTTTTATGTGTTTACATCGAGAATTCTTGCAGGAACACTGTCGCATTTGCGAAACGAATGCTCCATTTCGAGAAATAACCGGCGGCCCCATTTCCCGACGTATCCGTATCGCACATTCATAATTCGCGTTTGCTAAATTGGCGAACACCATAATTGTTATAAAACTGAAAGTAATCAAATGAACTGGTCCCACAGCGGACCACCCAAGTCGTCCCGGTCGCATCTGCGTCGCAAAAATCCCGTCCGACGCCCCGTCTGGCCGACTTTCCCCGGCAAATTTCAATGCTGAAAAAGTTTCCCAAACTTTTCCGAGGGGTCGATTAACTCTCCCGGCTCGAAGTTCGCTCCCCCCCGGCGTCGGCGGCCGTCGAAAACGGGGCCCCCACGGCCCGGGAAAATGCAGGGGGGCAGCTTTTTTTCGAAAACGCGTTTTGGAAAAAGCGGAAAAATCGCGCGTATGCGTCGGGGCGGGAGCGGCGCGTGCCGTTCCACACCCCCGAGGTGTTCAGATGGTTAGGAGGCGCGTAGGCGGGCCTGCCGACGCCAATGGCGCCGTTGGGAGAGCGTCGGCATGGGCGGCGCACGGCGACGCACGCGGCATCCTGATCTGGAAAAAAATCGCGGCTGACCCCCACGTGACGGCCGGACAGGTGAGAAACGGCGGGGAAATTGCGGAGGAGCGGCGTCGCGACGCCGCCGGAGACGAGCCCAGGTGGATGGCGTCGCCGTGGGTGCGAAGAGTAGCAAGAGGGATCTTTCTCGGCGGATGACAATCGAGGAAATAGTCGTCCTAAAAAGATAGGTTACGAGAGTTGTGAAAAAGTTTTGATAAGGTTATTAGTAATTTTAGAAATTTTTGCGGTTGGTTCTCGAGAAAAATGTTCGTAGTAATTCGCTAATTTTAGTCTCATAATTTGTGGCAAAACCTTTATCTGCATTTCGGAACTCAAATCCTTAAGAGCCTTCATTGCCTCAAATATTACATTACTGCATTTCTAATGGGGTGGCATACATCCATTCTAATAATAATAAACAGATTACAAATTTACAATAGGACAACTACACAGTAAATACATTATAAATGCATTAAGTCAAATGTTATGAGTAGCTAATACGTTGTGAGATATAATCAGATACAACATTCAAGATGTTACTGAGGGTATTAAAATTAATGTCACATATATCGGAGACGGCATTATGGTACACATAATTGATACAGGTGATCCGAGCAGTGCATTTGTTCTGCTAAAACGGCAGCAGAAAGTAACGTTTTGCCTAGAGGAGATCCTAGGGACAAAGAACTGAATTTTGGATAAGAGCGCCTCACAATTAACTCTGTGGTTTAAGATTTTATATAATAATGCAATCGAGGCTAGAATTCTACGTTCTCCAACAATGAAAGATGATGTCTAGTTAGTAGTTCTTTGTGGTCAAAACTAGTGATGGGAATAATCGGGATATTTCAATAATCGATTAATTCGTATTCATATATTTTAATAATCGACTAATATTAGTAGTTAAACATTAGTAGTACTACATCTTTAGTTTTGTAGGGCATAGATGCGATAACCAGTATTCATGCTACATCGTTGTCGTTCTCATTGCGAATGCTCGAATTTTTTATATACATTTTCACGAATTTACATTTGAGTACTTACTACTGTTCAAGATATTTCTCATTTTGCAGTAAAGTATATTATAGTATAAATTAATATCTAATCACTTCATGAAAGTGACGAGTTTAGTACCGAGTCACTATAGGAGGAGATATAATGTAAGTCTGTCAACGTTGTGCGGCAGGCGGCTTCCTTTACAACTATTTTACGACGCAAAGCCACGTTTTTTTTGTCTATAAATCATCGCTACCATGCGCGCGTACAGATCCGTATTCAGAAGACTTGTGCGCACTGCATGTCCATAAAAACATGCGATGAGATTGTGGCCGTCCTTTTGGATGTACTTCATTAGAAAATAAACTTGACCCGTATATTTACTAAGTAACAAATAATATAGGTTTTAAATAAACAAAATAGTTTAAAGCATGCACCATAATTATAAACTACAAACTACACTACAATGCGGGGAAAAATTAAAAAAGTCGTTGATTGACACGATATCTAAAAGGTTAGGCTCGCTAGAGACTAATCATATTGTGGCAAAAGCTGTGTTTCTAGACCCTAGGTTTAAAAGTGTCGGCTTTTTGGTAACCAAGATAATGCTAGGAATGCGCAAAAGTTTGTTTTTGACGAACTGCAAACAATTTAAAGTATTTCACAAATCGTTAAACCATCAACATCAACTAAAGATGCAACGCCTTTAATTCGTAATAGTGTAGAACCATTATCATTGTGGCGCGTTTTCGATGAGACCATCACCACAAAAAAAGTGTCACGACGCCTTTAACAACTGCGTCTGTACTTCTGCGACAATATATTGAGCAACCTTATGTTGACAGACACCAAAACCCACTGTCAAAAACACAGTTCTAATTGGCTAGAGCTGTTTCAACTCCAGCAAAAATATTTATCGATTCCTGCAACTTCAATGCCATCGGAACGTGTTTTTTCAAAAGCTGGACAGCTTACTAACTTGCGAAGGAGTAGATTATCGCCAAAAAACCTGGATCAAATTCTATTTTTAAACAGCATTAAAGATTTTGTTTAATTTCGTGTTTAACGATAAAATCATTTTATTTTCTAAGACTCATATTTCGGTTGTTTTTCCATTAAATTATTTTTTTGGCATATGGCATTTACATATTTTATACATATTCTAATTCATAAAGGAATTCTTACATTTATTTTGTTATTAGAATATCTATCATACCTGTAAATCAGCAGGTCAATAATAAATTCTGTACATATACAGATTATATCTATTGTCATTTTACTACCTTTTACCCCATTTATTAAATTCGATATTTTGTATTTTATCCTTAGTTAAACAATACGCCAATAATCAATTATAATCTCATTAAAATTTTACATTAAATGTTCTTGCTCAACAATAATTGAGAGAATAATCACAATATCATAATATAACTGATCTGCAATCCATTACGAGAAGTTGTATTAGTTGGTCGGAACGAATGATAATCGATCCACGCGCGAGAAATTCTACGTATGTAAGTTCGTCGATACCTACATACTAATCCGATTATTGCATCTCCATTGCTCGCATCCCGACTCGGAAGTATTCGTTTGTCCAGCGCTAGCGTTGACCCGCGTGACTACTAATATTAGTATTACTAATTTGGATGGCATGATCGATTATTTCGAGAAGTTTTAATAATCGACTAAACCGATTATTGCATCTCGATTATTCCCATCGCTAGTCAAAACCTTGGGAAGGATAAGTACCATCAAGTAGGTACGATAAAAAGTTCGCTGTACCAGTTCTATCTGATTTTTTTTGATAAATATAAATAGGATACCATATCAGTGAACAGTATTCAAGTTTGGATCTAACCAGGTGTACATAAAGGTTGGTAATACTGTTATTTGCATTTGGAAGATAGATAAACCCCAAAGCCTTGTAAGCTGATGAAATGGTTCTATTAATGTGTTCACTGAAAGTAAACGATGAGACGAAAAGAACGCCCAAATCTGGTCTCAAAATGCGAGTACCTAAGCTATATTGGAAAACAATGGGACTGCGTCTTCTAGAATAAGTTACCACAAAACACTTATCAGCATTGAGATCTATTCGGTTTCTACAACACCAAGTGCTAAGATTGTCGGCGTTTCTTTGTAGATCAAGGGTATTTTCGAAAACATTAATATTATTATAAAGCTTAAGATCGTCGGCAAACAGGAGTTTGTCGCACTCCAAATCGTCAGTTACATCGTTAATAAAAATGAGAAATAGGAGCGGTCCCAAATTTGAACCTCGCGGTACCCCTGACATATCTATATATGGAAGTGAACTGCATTGATTATAAAAAGCAAATTGCTCGCAATCGTGCAAGTAGGACCGAATTAAGGCTACAAGAGACGCAGACAAAGTGTATATTGAATAAAATTTGACCTCAAGATACGAGATTTTTCATTACACTACTAGTGGTGTAATAGGTTCAATATTTAATTCAAATGACTGCTATAATAACACTTTTATAAAAAAAAAAGATGCAAAAATACATTGCGATTTTCATTTTTTGTTTAAGAAACATCCACTATCGCTATGAAACGGTTGCATATGAGATCAGAAACAATACGAGTCCTTGAAGTGAACGCGACTAAATTATTCCAAGTGCTAAACTTGGGTAAAAGGGTCCGCGGAAGTTTTAAACTGTTGCTGAAAGTATAACAAGTGGGGTTAAGACTTGGGCCAACTATTCCGGCGTGCAACAAAACTGAAAGTATCCGGGCACTTCCTCGTTTTGGATATTTAATTCGGCCGTCCAATTTCCGGCAGTATTTTTGTCGTCCTTCCGCGAAAGTTCCTCCCAATAAAAACAGGGCAATAACATTCAGCTTTATCTGTCCGGGACATTAGGGCATATCATGATCATGCCCGAAACTGCTTTATGTATTTGTCAGATAATATCGTATCGGCAAATTGGCCTGCGGTATATCCCCGATAAAATTTCATTACGCGACCAAGTTTTTGTGGAAGTGTTTACAGACGCGAACATTGTTTGGTTAGTCCGTTGTTCAGTATCGCTACTTTCGATCGGACTCCGACACACACACAGAACTTTCGACGTCCGTCTGTGGAAGATAAGAACACAGTAAAAACAAAACGCCACACTCGTAACACAAATGGCTTCGTCCTCTTCCCCAGAAAGMTAGAGGGCTTGCTTTGTGCCKCTTTCCAACGGGCACAATGGATCTTTCATCATCATCGTGTGTTTTCAAGCTGCTGTGTGAGGCGCAGTCAGTCTGATAACTGTCACATGTAATGCATTGTTGTCTTAGCAGTCAGTATAGGCCCCTTCCTAAATGTGGAGTACAAAACTAGAACAGTTTGCTATATCATATTTTTAAAAATAGTAGAGATATTACAATATTTTGAGGAACCTTTTGCATTGCATAACGATTATTTATTTTTAGAAATTGTAATTTTTTTGATGTTTGGGATACCTCGCTGGATAGCCTTTCAGAGAATTAAACGTCATTATAAGGGAATTTTTCGAAATTAGGCTTTTTAAGATTACGTCATCCAATATGGCGTCCAGGGGGCAAAAAGCGCACGCATGGGACGCGCCTGCGAAACCCTGGAAACGGACGCGTGCTGATAGAGTTGGGTCTTTCATGACCAAGTCGTTCAAATTGAATGACTCATGCCTTGATTTGGCTCACAGCTAATGAATCAGCGTCGTTCGTGCGTCGTACATGGTTAACGGCTGACGACAGCACACGACGAGAAAACAGCATGACAGCATATTTATATGCTGTGGCGAGACAGGAGACACCGCTGTCACTTTCAATTCACGATCCTTATGAACGACTTGAATGATCCGAATCTACGCGATTGATTGAACGATTTGAATTTAATCGAATGTCCCAGCTCTAGCGACTGACGTTGGCATTAAGTAATGGGGTTTCTATGACAGCGCGCTAGAAGCTGCATCGTTTTGAAATTTGCCCCCTGGCAGTCGCTCAAAAGTCACGTGTTCTAAAAAGCCTAATCTAAGAAAAGACAGTTCTTGTCACCACACACTCCCAGCGGAAACTTGATTTGCGTCCCTACTGAACGAAAATCTTCTTAGCTACAAATTATCACCAAAATCTGGTTGCCTAAAATCTAGCTATCACGGTATCGTTGTCAATACTAAAATGACCTCAATTTGTGTTTGTCGCGGTATCGCTATGAATTCTGATTCAGTAAGTGATTTCGGTGTTCCAAATACTTCACCAGAGATAAGAAATCAAGTAGAGCGAACCTCAGTGAATGTATTACCCAAAAAATAAAAAAGAGGTATGAAGAAATTTGTAGTAAATTCATGGAATTGAGGGCTGATAAACAAGTACATTCATTTTCTGAAATTGTTTTGCTTGCGTATTTTGCAATTCTAACACATTTTTGTCTTACACTTTGTCCCAAATTAGGTATAAATACAGAATTAGCCTTAGACAAGATAACAAATGAAGATAAGAATAACGAAAAATACATGTGTGTTGATATGATAACAAATAAATACAAACAAAATTGCCATTCCTATAAGAGATCAAATGTAGAAATCAAATTAATACGAAGCATAAAACAAAAATGTACAGATAATTCACCTAACTATTTGTAAGGCAAACAAAGGCAATAACGCTACTCTTGTGTCATTTGATGTGTATAATATTTTTCATTTCTATCCCTCTAAATGAACTTATAGCAATTCTCAAAAATAAAATAGAAAACTGCCACCTACACAGAAAAAACTGAACTATTTCCATAGATCAAAGTTACTTTACGTTCAGTGACATGTTTATGGTCACGGTATTGGTCTGTCGTAAACCCATTTTGAAGCGATTGATTTCTACACAATAGGACCCTCTACATAATCTTATTCCAATGGGGAAAGTATAATTAATTGGCTAAATTCATGGTAGGTAGAGATGGCCGACMGTTTAGTAACCCMGGTCCAGGGGGGCGCTACCCCCATCGTATGTCCATGTAGAAGACCCATCAAACTAGATACCTATATTCTTTATTTGATTGCGCTGGGGCTGTTATGTAGCAAAAAAATGCGGTAGGTCCAAAAAGTTATATTTCGTCGTCGATGCTCTCGACCATAAAATTGTTAAGGAATATCTGTCGGTAGGCGAGAGGACTGTCTGAAAGCGCTTCATAGTCGTTTCCTGTAGTGTTTTCTTAGCTTGACATTGAAATCCGTAAATCTTCCCAAGTACTTTACAAGAGGGCAACCCCGGCTGACCACACACTCAATCGCCAACATTCCCGGGACCCGGCCCTTCCGTTTTTCAGGCCATAGTTGGCATGCAAATCCCGGGTAAACCGCATTAAACCTTGTTTAATGTTTTCACAATAGGTCCGGCAGGCCCTCGAATGGAAAACTCGTCGCGCATCGGCCAAAGAGACTAGAAATACCAATAGCGTAGATGAATTAGTTTTGCTATGCGGTTTTAAGCGTACCCAGAAGGGTATTCCGACGGCCCTTGAGGACCCTCTAAGCTCGGCTCGAATTCCGGCTTGCGCTCATTAAATTCAACTTTAGAAGCGAACGGGTAATAACAACATCGAAGGCTGTCCGGTTTTTAGGCTAAGTGGGATTAATAAATTAGCGGACCGGCAGATGGAGTTCCTGCAAATAAAATAGTTCGCCGGGCGCATCTGGTTAATGAAAATTAGTTGATCAAGCGTTAAGTGGTATATTTGGTGTTTTCTCGGCTGGAAGTGTTGGTGTTGGTACAGGAAGGAAGACTTTCATGAAAGTGCTGTACAAGGGAAGGGTAATTAATGAATTAAAGAAAACTTAACTACAGATCAAACGGAGTCAAAATGAAACGAAATGATTGCACAGAAGCTATTGCCTTTTTATGACAAATACGGATTTTTAAACACAACTAGTTCAAAACCTACTATTTTAACCCTACAAATTCACTGCACAAACTGGCACAAAGACACCTGCTTTGATAAGCCTTTCGCTCGGCTTTTCGAATTCAGCACTTTTTATTTTATACTTCACACTTACAGCCATTTAGAGTGAGTCATGTAATAAGTGGTTGTTTTTTTCCCACTTGGTGGGTACAACCAGGTAATGAACACTGATATTTCATGCTTTCTGTGTACTCCAACATCTAACAAATCTTCCCATGTTTACCTGCCATGTCTTTCTTTTTATTTAATTGTTCTTCCTAGACTTCAAGTGCTACTATTTCCCCTGTACTATTTCCTGCAATTTCTGAAAAATGTTCTCAAATGTTCATAGGCAATCACTATCGCCATCTTTTCATTTTTCTCTGTTCGCATTTTTAATCTTACTTCTCTCTTGGTAGACGTCATATTTAAGGTGACCAACTTCCTAAACTAGAAAATCCGGACACCTTCGTCGTCGTTGTAAAATAAGATAAAGAGGAATGTAGGGTTCTGAAGTTAAATTTATGGGTATGTCTACTTGATGCGAAGTAAAACCAATAATAAGATTCATAAAGATTCTCAAAATAGTAAACATAAACAAATACAAACAAAAAATACACCCTTTCAATATGAAACAAATATAAAACGAAATAAATATGTGAATAAATAATAATACCTTAAATAATTTCTTCAATGATTCGTTTAATTTACTCATTTGATACTTCCCTTTTAAACTTATATTTTTTTAATGAGTGAATTGCATCTAATAGTGAGTCACTATCAGTTATTTCATTATAAAACTGTGCAACTGTAGTTAAAATTAATTTTTGTTACGAGCAAAGATTTAAGGGTAGTCACATTTAAACTTGTTTTATCGTCAGTCCAAATGTTGTTTATATGTGAAAAAACTCTTTCCAGTTGTGTATTTGTACCAGGTAGGCACATACTAAATTCAATAAATAATACAAGATTTGTGTATGGCTGTCTGTTTTCCACAAAAAAAATTAAAAATGTCTCTCCATCGATCTCTTAAAAAACTTTTTTTTAGTCCACTCAACAATTTTATCAGCAGTTGTAATATAGTTTTTTTAAAACTGTTACTTCATCAAATAGTTGGTTTTCATCAATTTTTTTCCATTTCTCCATCATTCCAATGCAAGATTGAATTAATTCATAATCTGGAATGCCATTTAACAAAACCCCATTAAACTGTTGTAACCTATTCACTCTGGATTTTCCCATTGTCTTAAATAACCAACTGCTGTTTGATAAAATTGAAGAATGTTTTTTTCTATTTCCGTTCTACTAATGTCATCATTTGACTCCAATAAAGATAACATAGATTTAGATTTAAAAGGAAGAAATTTACTGTTATTCCTCTCTTCAAGCTTCAGTATTAAATCTTTATACACATTTACAGTCTCAATAGCGGAAACTTTTTCGCCTTCTAAAGTTAATACGATTTTATGAAAAAGTGAAGCTATATTATGTACCAAAAATAACCAAAATTCAGTAGTAGGATTTTCAAAATTTGTTCGAATAATTGTGGGACATTTATCTATTGAAGCAGAATAAGACTTTAATGCAGAATACATTTGAAGTACTCTTTCAATAGCTGGTAAAAGAGCTAACCAACGGGTGTTAGAATACCCTAGAATCTTTTTATACTCTGTGCTAACAAATTCACAGAACTCTTTTAGATTCTAAGTGCGTACTGTATATATGTAAAAGTGGGAATAAATTTTTACCAAAAGTACTTCAACATCAACTGGCAGGATGTCACAAGCAGACTTTAAGCAGTTATTTAATATATGAGCTGTACACCCTAATCCTAAGAGAGATTGATTATTTAAAGATTTTTTATCTTTATAAAAAATATTGCTGGACCCTTGACGACTTACTGCTCCAAAGTTGCAATTAGTATTATCAGCACAAAGAGCTATGATTTTGTTTTTCAAATCAAATGAATCTAGTGTTTCCAACAAGTATGCACTAATTATTTCAGATGTTTCTCCTGGCAGATCTTTAAATTCTAAAATCTTCATTTGAATTCCTTGTTTTGGTATAAAATATCTGACTATCACAGGTATCAATTTTATGATTTTATGATTAGAAGCGTCATAACACACACTAACAAAATTCACTTTAGACAAGTCCTCTTTTTAAGTTTCTGTGGCAAATGGTGCAAAAACTTCACAAATAATGGCCTCACTTTTTGTTCTAGCTGAAGAATATTTAGGCTCAAACATGGTCTGTATTAATTTCGAAGTACAATCTCCGGACCTAAAACTGTGATTGTGTTGCAGAAGATGATACGCCCATGCACCTTCAGCAGCAGCAATATTTTTGTTTTCATTATCCATTTTTCTCTTTTTACAAAAACTTGAGAGTGATTGTGTTTTTATCCTAGTAGAAACTGCATTAATGTGTTTTGATGTTGAGGTGTGGCATTCTATATCTCCGTTGCCTCTATGAGCAATTGAAAAAGTGGATGAGCACATGGTGCAATTGGTGACTTGGACATATGACACTATGAAGTTAGCTACGTCTGACTTCATGAGAAGACTACTAGCAACAATGAAAAAGTAAAATACCCTGTACACATTGTTTAGACAACAAAAAACCGGACAAATCCAAACAAAATTTTGCAAATCCGGACAAATCCGGATACCATATTAAGTACGGACGCACAAATAAAAATACAAACCTGTCCGACCTAAATCCGAACGGTTGGTCACCTTAGTCATATTTCCATTTTTATTTGCATTAATATTACGTACTAATATTCTATATTCACTTTTGCATTTTTTGCTTCTTTCGGACACCCTGTACATTAAAGCAGATTTATGGAATCTGACGTATTAAATGAATAACTGTATCATCGAAGAACATTCTAATTTTATGTTGTTTCATTCGTTTAGATTTTTGCTGGAACTTCCAACCATGCTCTCATGCTGAATTTATGAATAGCTGAATGTCCTCTAACTTCGAACTGAGCTGTTTTAGCCCTGCTTGAAGGGTTGTATATCTTTATCGATTCGCTGGAAGTAACACTGTCCAATTTGCCGTGTGCTATTCCACAGGCGATGACGTTTTCTGGTCACGAACCGAACTGTCGCCACAGATTATACGAGGAGACGTGTTAACTCGCGTTGTATCTGTTTCCCTTCACTCAGTTTACATTGTCATCTGATAATATGTGTCCCCCTGTGCTTCGCAGGCTGATTCGGGGGTAGCTGGTTTGTTCAGCAATGCTGGAGGGTATACTTCTTGTATAAATAGATGCCAGGAGGAATTTTTCCTTGCTGCTAACGCTTCGAACAAAAGAAGTGATTGTAATTCCGGAATCTGAACTAAAGTGGTTATGAAAGTGTTTGAGTTTTTAATCATTTAGCCATAATTTTCATCGGTTTAGTTCTCCAACTCGTTAACTATCTAGGGTTGTATCATCCAACATTACTGCATATCGTGCTTATCAGCCGCTATATTTATTTTTGACGTTTGTTTGTGTTTGATTTCGTTTTCCCTGATTCATAAGCGTTTGTAGGATATGTCGTGGATATGGGAAAATAAATTAATAATAATATTACTAAATACAGTGCAATAACTCTTCCTGTCTGACATCATGACATTGTCACATGCCGTGACAAAATACGAATTTTAATAAATGTTAACATATTAGTTATAAACATGTGACACTAATTAGCATGTAAAGGACACATAATTTGTGATGTGTTTGAGGTGTGCATCAAATGTAATGGTGTAGCGGACCTCTCACACATCATTGTTAATGTATGACTTGAAGATGGAGGCGGCCGCTTCCGAAACGTCTCAATTAAATTGTTAATCATTAATATCTAAAATTAATTTATTTTCCCACATCCACGACATATCCTACAAACGTTTATTTTTGACGGTTACGGTTATTGCGGTAGAGATTTCGGTGATGCTAATGTTGGGATGGTTCTTTACCTATTTTGATCGTTTTGTATGACAAATCAAAATATACTACTCAAAAAATTATAAATCTTTGATAGAGGATGCTTCTGGAGACAAGCAATGAATTTCAGGAAAGCCTCCTGGTAAACTTGTCAGATGACATTCTTCAACAAGGTGTTGTATAGTTTCTCCCACTTGACTACACTGACAATATGGATTTTCCAACGCATTCCATTTAACCAACATCGAATTACATCTGGCATGACCAGTTCTTAACCTGTTCAATTTTGCCCAAATCCATCTTGGTTGATCCATTTCAGGTACCATTTTTGTAGGATTAGTATTTTTTTTTTAGTATTAGACGATTCAATCAAAAATGGTTCTCTAGATTTTAGTCGATTTTCAGGAGTAATTATGTCAGACCAAATAATCTTGTGAATACTTGCTATATTTTATCTAAAGCTTTTGTACTGCAAGTTTTCTTCTTAGAATGGGAGGAGCAATATTAGAAAATGCTGTTAGCCATTGGGCGGGTGTTGATTTTAAAGTGCCACTTATAAGTGACAACACTGCATATTCTGCCGTTGAGAAAAGTAATGCAAAAACTGAGATAGAAGAATCTTAGTATTAGCACTCCAAGTCCAACTGGCTTACTTTGATACAATATTGTTCCTTGTTTTCAGTTTTTGCCTTACTTTTTCTAGGCGGGATTTGTAGGTAAGAAAACAGTCAAGAGTGATACCAAGGTAGACCGGATGAAAGTTGTGTTTAAGGCTAGGTTAAAGGAATTTTTCTTATGGGGTTTCCAATGTAAAGTATTGAATAAATAACTAAGTTATTTGAAGAGATATTAATTTTATTCAAAAACCAGTGTAATCTGGCAATTCTTATCTACAAAATGGCCGAATCAAAAATTTTAAAAACTTGCTGCAAAAATAATTACGATTTGTTTAAGAACGCGAAATGCCCAAAAACGTAAAAATGACTTATTCGAAAATTTTTTTCGTCCGAATGATAGATTTTTGTCTTCTGAGTATGATGTTGTTTTTAGTTTTTTGATAGCGTTAATAATAATGAAAATATCTGTTCAATACTTTTGCTAAACTTTTCGGCCCAACCCAGTGTTGATTTACAACATATCAATTAACGGCAGTTTATGGCTGGAGGATAACCTCAGGTATGGATGGTAGAAAAACACAGGTACTGGGGATGACGAAACGATTCTTCGAACTACTGCTTTTATATTTATGCACTATTATTTGTCCATGCCGAAAGTTATTTAGATAAGGAGTTAAGTTCTGCTCTGCAACTTTATGTCGTTGGGACACATAGAAAGCATACAGGGCGTGTAGTCCCAAAAGTTCATATTTACAAAGTCAATTAAAATCAATACGACACTAATTGCGCTATGCATATATGAACTATATATGAATAAGTTAACATAATTTGATGATAATCAATTTGCCAAAATGTTTTTCTTATATCTTATGTGCTATCCGCTTTTGCGGATTCGTCCGGAACACTTTTATTCATAAATTAAAGAATATATTTCCATGTCGAGGTAGCAAATATACAGTTTTGTCAGGCGCCTGACTGTTGGATAAATTGGACACCAGTTTCCTGGTAACTGGTAACGTAAACAATTTTAATCAATTTTGCGAAAGCACCTAGGACCAAAATAAATATGACGAAACTGTATATTGGCAGGTAAAGGGTTGATGATCGGTTCAATACGACTGAAAGTCTGAGTTGCTGGAATTTCTAATCCGGAATTCCAACTAAACATCAGTTTTGTGAAAGGTGAGTATAATAGGTTTTTGGGACCAGAATATGTATTATTGAAGACAATCTGCATGAAACTGTTTGCACCTCTAAACCTGAAAACTTTTTCCACTGACTCATGGCAACCGCCTCCATACAATGAAAGAGGGGGTTCACTAATATAAAGCCTCAAAATTTTTCAAACCTACCATTTATGCTGTTTGAGATTTTGTGTGACTGTGTGACTTTAGTGTTACGTTATCTGAAAGAACATTAGTAAAGATGGCAAGACGAAAAGGTGATGGAAGAACTTTGTCTTTAAAAAAAAAGAAACAGGGGAAATATTGGTTCTCTTATCAAACACCGTCAAGTAAGTATGTTTCTAAAAATCCGTTTAGTAGTTTATAGTTATATATAGTTAAAAAAGATCATTTTTGGAGTGAAAAAATGCTTCCAAAACTTCAAATATTTTATTTCCGTTCTCTTTTGCCAGAACTAGTTGATCCACGTCACACGAGAAACATGCCGATTCGGGAGGATAGATAGACGACGTTTTTGTGTAAAAGGTAGACCATCTACACCATGTTTGTTCATATTTTTTTAATACACATATTTATAATTTTGCTGTAAAGATAACTTTATGTACAGATTGTGAACATTAACTATAAGCTTATGATGTTTGGTAAATATACATATGTATTTTTTTCTTGAACGTTTATTATATTTTCTATTATTAAAAAAATATTTAAAGTATTTTTTTTCATGAGGCGTTAACATTTTTAATAATTTTTAAGAATAAATTTGAAAGCAATATCGAAAAAAACCGTTTATTTAAAACTTTATTAGTAATATCACTGATATGTCTGTGAAAAGCGAACATCCGATTCTCAGTGGTAAGTAAATATCTTTGAAACGACAGGCATCAGATAGACCCACAAAATGTTGTAAATCAAAAATACTTTTTGTTGTGGCATCAGCATAACCAGCAGCGCAATAAACGCCCCAGGCCGACCGGGCTGACAGCTTTATGGTCAACATCCTAAAATTGAGTACGGCTGTCCCTTTAACCTAGCCTTAAGTGGTATTAGATTCAGCGAAATATTTAGTTTTTTTAGCATTTGATAAATGAAAGCAGGAAACTCCTGCTTTGGATGGGTTTACACATAATCTCCATTGCTTGATGTAATCACATAAAGCAGCAGTATCTTCGGAAAGTTGCTTTTCTAGTTGCTTAAATTATTTATGTTGAAAAGGAAGACTGTTGTGAAAATCCTATTCACAATATTAAACTAGTATGTAGCGACCTTTGGTAGCGAGACCGAATTACAGGTTTCCCTAGTTACCACATAATTACAAAAAAGTAACCCCGCTAAAAATCCCTCTAAACGTCAGGCGTGATCTCAGTTATCCCTTGTTGTTAATTACCAGTTTTAAAGTTGATCTCCCAGACGTTTGTTCCCTTGGGGTACACTCCGAGCTGGAAAACGGCTACCCCTTTGCAAAAATTACATTTTGGCCACGTTCCGGTAAGGTGTCAGAAAAACTACGATTTTTGCTGTCAAACTGACAGCGACCCCCGGCAAATACCCTTTGCCACCCCCAACGAGTATTATACTCCTGATGCTTCGTCATCCCCGGTGCATACCATTTGCCACCCTCAACCATAGCATACTCCTGACGCTTCGCCATCCCCGATGCATACCATTTACCACCCTCAACGAGTAGCATACCCCTGACGCTTCGCCACCGGAATGCAGTGAGTAGCCTGAACGTTTCTCAGGTACTGACGACTAACATTGGTAAGCGAGCCTGCCCAATTTTGCTTTAATACCAGAGTGTCGTAGTAAAAACTATCTCCAACGCACAAACGCTTATAAACCCCCTTTTTTTAACGTGTGCTCATTAGATTCGTGTGCGTATTAGTATTGTAATAAATAAGTAGGTAGTAACATTAGAGTTAGACCGAATTTTGTCAAAGTAACACTGTTCTTGTAAATAAATTTAAGTTTATGGAGGCGTGCGTTTTTTGCGTTAATAATAAAGTTTCTTTCAGTATAGAGATCTGTGGATGGTTCACTACTGAGGTGACCAGATTAATCACCTCCCCTTCTTTATGGTAGGTAACAAAAAGGAAAACAGTTGCCTATCCATATAAATGGTCCTTCGAGCCGGATCCGTGAAGTTTCAGTTTGTTAAAAATTGTTAATTGAACTTAATTCGCGGAACGGTATTTATCTTTTTTATAAACTCGCCTTCAGCTCATATCGTTAACGCCTCCATAACACTTTTGCCTACGTGCTTATCTCCTTGTCGTTCTCTTTGTTAAAATAGTTTTAGTATTTGCTTATATTGTCAGAAATGGATGATCTAGAAACCCACAAAAATAAACGCACTCGTGCAAAAGCTAGCTTAACTAGAGTACAAAACTGGACTGAACAAAATAAAACCAGTGCAAATAGTGTGTACCTGTTAAAGACTAAAGAAGAACAACTCAAAACTGCATTTGAAGACTATTCAAAGGCGCAGGACTTTATCGAAGACATATGCCCTGATAATGAAGACAGAGGTGACATAGAGGATAAATATCATCAAACTTTAGCTATTATTTGGGAATTAATTCATAAACTCGCCCCCACTATTAATGTTTCGACTCCCTCTGCGCCCTCTTTTGCATCACCAATGTCCATTCAACTCCCAAAAATAAATATAAAGACTTTTACCGGTAAAATGGATGAGTGGACACCATTTTATCAATTGTTTAAGGCATTAATTGCTGATAATGTAAATTTAACAGGTGTTCAGAAATTTATGTACTTGAAAGGATGTTTGGCTGCTGAACCCTCAAAATTAGTAGAAAATTTAGCTGTAACTGATGATAATTTTAGGATAGCTTTAAGTTTGTTACAAAAGCGATATGAAAATAAAATCGCTACAGTTAATTCTCACTTTATAGCACTATTTGAAGGTCCCTCTATAAATAAATGTAATGCTACGACAATCAGGGACTTTGTGACAAATGCGAATAAAAATTTAGAAGCATTAAAAAATTTAAAATACTCACACAAACAATTGTGGGAATTTCTCTCTATTCACTTGTTAAGTAAAAAATTAGATTTTGGATCCCGCAAGGCATTTGAATCTGAACGCAAAGTAGATGAACTGCCAACTCTTCCAGAGTTCATAGAGTTTTTTGAAAAAAGGTGTACTGTATTAGAGAACCTAGCTAGTACTGATACACCTCCGCAGAGAAAACCAGTGAAAGCATCCACTTTTCATACATCTGTTGTAAGTCAAGTACCTCAGAATCCGTCTTGCTTATATTGTAACGATGCCTATCACAGAATTTACACTTGTTATAAATTTAAAAATTTGTCTGTCGCGGAAAGAAAGCAATTTGTGAAAGAAAATATTCTTTGCTCTAATTGTTTAGGATCGAAGCACTCACTAACTCAATGTAAGACTAAAGGTTGCGCACTGTGTTCCCAGCGACACCACACTCTGCTGCACTTAAATTATAGCCCCAAGAACACACATTCTCACGAGTCTAGACCTAATCAACATAATACACAGAAAGTATCTCGCTCTATACCTGAAACCAGTTCATCTAGTCAAAACCCTCAGTCTAATGGAAATTCTCAAACCCAAACTTCTCTCAACATGTCAGCCCATTCTACACAAAATTGTCATGTTTTACTCGCTACTGCTTGTGTGAAACTCTATACTTCTGAGGGAAATCAAATAATTGCACGAGCTCTCTTAGACAGTGGATCCTTTATGGTAGGTAACAAAAAGGAAAACAGTTGCCTATCCAAAGACAATTGTTAGGATTTTTTGTTTTACTTGATTTTTCCCCTATAAAAACTCTAAATTTCTTATTGTTAACATGTTCTCGATAAAATTGACCATACGTTTACCATGTACAATCTTGTAAAGCTTGTGCAGAAAGCCATCGTTCCAGACTGTGCCATATGCAGTAGACAGATTCTAACGAAGTATCTTAAAATTAATTTAGTTTACGTATTCGTTTTATATTCGAATAGGTAAAGCCACCTGCGATTCTGAATGCATTGCAGTAACATAATGCTTCTCCATTTAAAACAAAAATTCTCGGTCCATAAATAATCATTTATTATGCGTTTATTTGCATGTTCTATCTGATAAACTAGAAGAACGTTTTTAAAAATTATTTCCCAGCCTCAACACGTGTTTCGATATTGATCGTGAGATATAGTTGTTCAAGTTCGCCATTACATTCATTCAGCTCGAACAGTCAATAATCGTGGATGTCTTTATTACTCTCATTACGCGTGCAATAATAGTAAGACTGAATGGGACAAAAACGGGTTGACGAGTCGTTTTAATATTAGTTCGGAAGTAATATAATTGATCTTTCTTCGGAGAATAGGGTCGGCAGGAACAAAACAAAAGACTCCAGGAAGAAGGTGCGGGGCGATTTCTTTTGATACGTTCCTTAGAGATTTATTTCATTCCATTTCCGCTGTCTGGATTCAGCGGGGATTTTAGCCTTTTAACATATTTAAGGACTGTACGAATGCTTACACACGAGAGTAGTAATAATACAGCACTACTGTTTAAAAAAAAACAAATTTTAACTTGTTTGTCACTTATTTGACAATATAGTGTTTAGCGAGGTATTGTGGGACCAGAAATATTCTGGGAATACAGCTTAATGGTCTATTCAACTTACCCTAATTTTTACGATACTCAGTCACAGAACATTAATGATATCATATTAATTATTGCCGAAAAGTATTTAAAATTGCGATAGAAGATTTTTATAAATTACAGTAAGTGAAGCAATGTCTTACTGCACATCCTTTAATTGTGTTAATTAGTACATGTTTCGAGGGAAATCCACCCTCATTTTCAGCTAAATGGTGTTAACATCATCTTTCTTACTTAGAAGGTTTTAGTTGAGGCTGGTATACTTCTACAAAATTATTTGTAAACCTTTGAATCAACGTCCTAGTGTGTTACATACCAATTACACTATCAAGCTCCAAGCTAGATTTATGACTAAAGAAGCAAGTATACAATACAGACCCACCATATTTCTATGTGAAAAAATTCCTGGTCATATTTGATTCTTCACGGAACACGTTGTAATTTGCTAATATGTTGCTAACAATAAATCCTTGATTGGACGTTTTTTTTTACATTTTTATTAATAGTTCTTTTTTGTTGCAGGTATGTGAAAATTTTCGCCCAAGTACACACCGTTTAGAAATGCAGTAAGTCAACTAATTTTAACTAATACTAATAATACAAAAATTGACCGTATTCCATGTTCGTTATAACTTTCTGAATCAGGGAATCCAAGAAATAAAGCCACTTTTGTAAAGGGAAATACTTACGGGCTAGTTGGCTATGGCCGTGGCGATTTCATTTTCGCTGACGTTTCGCCCCCTGCTTTGGTGAGCATCTTCAGAGCCGAGGTCATTGTAGACGTAATGGTCTCGGAGGGAACAATTTGTATTATTTGACACTAATGAAATTCATTCTTTCAGGGTGGGGAAATTGTAACGGTTGGTTTTGCGACTTCTTTAACGTTCCCTGTATATCGCATTTACCCGTATTTTAAATGCTGTTTTTTCTGCTGTCCCTCCTGTGTGACAGAAGCAAGTTTCCCGTTTTCGAGAGCATTATTCGTAGCCAGTGTTAGCACTGTGATTAAAGTTCTTTTATACTTACCCTCGTTGAGTAAGGGGATTAGTTTGGTGCTAATAGTTATTAAACTGAATATATGGTGCCTGCTGTATTAGTGGCTTGAGCTCAGTATCCATATTGTGGGATTGAATTGGCTACGTAGCTGAGAAACTCGGTGAATTAATTGACTGACCATCATAGTCACTGCTTGCTCTTTATAAGCAGAACCCTCCTGTAGACGTAACGTGACAGCTTTAGATATTCAATAGTGAAGTAATAGGGTACATTTGGCATTGTAGGGTTTCGTTGGCAGGGATTTTCCAAGCGTTTTAAATACCACCGGTTGCTGCCGACTGCTTCTATCCACCATCCCTCAGCAGTGTTGCTTTCCGTGGTCACTGCATAGATCCGTTTTGAAGAAAACTGCAAGGGCTTGCGAAATTGACGCTTCCGATAGTAAATCCGCTGAACGTGCCGTCCAAGGCAATTGTTTCTATCATTTCGCCGTCATAAAATATGTAGTTGTTACCGTTCTTAGGCCAGACAAGTAAAATATGCGAGATGAAGTAATAGTCGACAAAATACTGACAAAATTTAGTTCCGATAGTTAAAGACGAAACTGCTGGATACAAAACTACTAAATAGCCATCAATGTTTTTTGCGGGGTGTTTACCGCAGGTCCTTGTTTACCAAAAAGAATCTGTTTGCATTATCGAGAAGGTTCCATAGTTTGTGCCCTGGACTGATAGCCAAAGCGTCAGTAACCGAGCAAAGGGTACAAATCCTAATTGCGTTTTTAATTAAGCCCTCCGACTTCGCCTAAGTTCTTCGTTGTAAACATCCTGCGGATTTTTCGTCAGCAGGGGGCGCCGCCGCGGCCGAAACGCGAGGGACCGTCGTCGTCGTCGGCCAGCTGTAAGCCAGAATTATAAAGTCTAGAATTCGGAACCGCAGTTTAACAGTTCCACAAGTGCGGCAACAGCTGGAACGGACAGATTCATTTCGAATTGCACCGTTTTCATTCTGCGCTCCTTGCTCCTGACCGCGGAACTTTCCAGGTAGTCTAATCAACGACGGCTGCCAAGTAAACAGGTTCCTGCCGCTGCATTCGGCTCCCGTCGCTTATCCTTCCCCCCTTCTTCGCGTTCTGCCACTTTTTCCAACATTTATTAAATGGGGAGGCTGCGAATTTGAATAAAACAGGAGATGTATTAATTTGTCGGCACCAAAACTTTGTTTATTAAGAGGCGTTTTGGTTCTGCTGATGATAGCGAAGTAACATAAAATATAATACATATATTTATCTCCTTTTACTAACTTTTTTGTTCTTCTGGTACCCATTATTTATACCCCATTCCATGGGAGGACCGGAGGGGGGGGGGCACCTAGGAGCCAACTCTGGGCCCTTGTTCAGTTTATTCAAATGTAGCTTAATTTGGTTAAAATATTAAATAGTCGGTTTATTTTTGAGAGCAGTGCACTGGCAATCTAAGAAGATTGGCTTGACACATAATGCTGAGGCATTTGTCACTCTGAGTTTTAATAATGTTAGTTATCCATCGAGTCTCTTTTCCTGGGGAGTAAAAATTACTACAATTGTATCTTTACCACCTATACATATTCATTCCTAGCTTAAATTTCTAAAGCTTCTAGTGTGAAAAGTTGAAACTGTACTAAAAGCGCGTCGGTTAATGCATTAGTCTTTGATATGTGTGAATTCTGAATCAGAAATCGTGGTTCTATTAGTAGAAGCTTTTAAGGTGAAATTTATGTTCCTTTGGTACTTCGTATGATATCATTATACATTATGTGGATCACGGATGTTTATTCTCCCAAATAAAATGTATCAACTCATCTTTTGTTAAACGTGATAGAGATGCAACTGAATGCGCTAGATATCACCTAACTGAGATCATCAATAACTGAATTAGTAATAAACGGGTTTTGTATGATCAGTGTACATAGAGAACATATAAACAATTTGGGTCTTTATTTCACAGAAGATGTTTTAAGACGCCTTGCAGAAATATCCATGAAGATTATTCATGGAATAAATACTTCATTAATTACTTAATTATTTATATTTGATAAACGCATGTTTCTATTTATGTTGAATTATACACTAGACACCACAGGACATTCTTGCTTTGAACCTAGACCAAAAGCTGGGTATGCCGAAGCTTCATTATGTGTTTGTGTCGTTTCAAAGTTTTGTTTATACAGAAGGCGGCCAATTAGTGAGTTAAGTTACAATAACTTCATCAAGGAATGAAATATCCCAAAAACCTTTTTCCGGAACTTTCTGTTGCAGCGATGTCATGTGAGTAACTTTTCTTCTAGATAACTCGAACTAGCCACGATGGGTGGTATTTCGTTTTAAGATATTTGTTATTCAGTTTTTGATATATTGTTAGTATTGTTTTATTGGCTTAAAAACCTTGTTTTTCGGATTTTTTTCTTATTGAGGTTCTGAAGACCTATCTGTATGGGCACTGAGAAGAGCCATTGTTTAAATTATTTTGTATAATCATTGTACAGTTATTATACAATGTGTAGGTAGTAATTACTGGATCACTTCTTGCTAATAGTTTGACTGCTATTTGGTCGCCGCGTGTAGGCGCACTAGACTTGAACCGCAATGGAAGCGTTAAGATATCGGGGCGCCTCCACCAAAATTTGATAGAACTGAAATGCCTCATAAAAGAGATACTCATTATTTCTGACTTAGCTATGTACACTCCGTTTTAGTAATAAAATAAAACTGCTTCATGACCTCTAAGTATGAGCGACGATTCGTCTGTAACCTAAGAGATAAACCGCTGTGTATCCCTCGATTACAGGTTCAATCAAATTTAGCTCAGAAAACGAAAAAATAAGACTCCTCTGGGCCGGTCAGTCAGTCCCACAGTTCCGGAATGATTAATTTTGTTTTGGCATCCTCAACCCGGCCTTTCAATAATAAATTCATCGACGGGAATATTCGGACCCACGTCACACCAGAGGGCAGCTTCTGGTAACCAGTAAAGCAATTAGTGCCGCTAATGTCTTGTCCGCCGGTGCCGGCCGCACTTCTGCACTACTTTCCGACCCCACCCCCGCCGCCCCCTAACGACGTTACTGAACATATCGGACGACAAATTACCGCACTAATGCCCCCCAGTTGTGCCCATGCGGCGGCGACGTACCTCTTAAAACTGTAATGAAGTGTAAAGGTATATCGCGTCGGCTTAATTTTTGATGGGCACCTTTGAACTTTGCCCATCACATATTTAGCGGGAATTTCGACGGTGTGTTGAAAGTTTGTCCGKGCGGCGTTTTCGCTTGTCG
This sequence comes from Rhyzopertha dominica, assembly GCA_025024175.1. NCBI lineage: Eukaryota > Metazoa > Arthropoda > Insecta > Coleoptera > Bostrichidae > Rhyzopertha > Rhyzopertha dominica. The sequence goes on along the minus strand of QCXZ01000138.1, from coordinate 51,981,624 downwards.
CGAGGAGTTTTTAAGGGGGTCGAGCTGTCGGATCGGGGGCGGGGTGCAAATTATTTAGGGCTTCGGATGTCGACTGTGGCAGATGGCTCGAAGGACCATTTCGATCGTCGTATCTTCAAATTCGTCTATCACCATTTTAGCAGTGCTGCTGCATTATTGCTGATCTTCTGCGCATGGAAAACGATGATTTCCAATTTGTGCTGCTCTTTGTGCTACTCTTCATAATTATGTATTGATGAACTCATTGATTTGTTAATATTTCTTTAAATTCATGATAAACAGGATTTTATTTAACTAACGAAATCATTTATTGAAAAGCAGAAGGCACTTGTAACCTATTTTTCTACATAGTTTCAAGCTTTAGAAAAACATTTTTCCTAGCGAGAAGGAAAGTTTTCTATGGCAGCATCATTAATTGAAGGTGGTTGTATTAAGCAACAATTGCGCACTAATCTCTCGACACTCTCGTTATCTTTTAATCGTTGCCCTCCTAGAGCTTTTTAAGCAGTTTAGATAAATTGAAATCGCAGGGCGTTAGATACGGACTGTAGGGAAGATAATCGAGCTGAGACCAGAGCATATCCTGTAATTTGGTTACCGTTAGAGCTGCAGTATAGAGGCCTGGTGTTGTTGTGAAGGATGATGGCATCTCGAATCGATTGATCTGTTTTTTTGCTGCAATATGCATCCCTCACCTTTTTCAACAGACCTCAGTAGTAAGCATCATTGACTATACATTGGTCATACAAAAAATCAAAGAACAAAATGCCCCGCAGGTCGAGAAATACAGTTGAGAGTTCTGGGGAATTTAGAATTGGTCATGTCAAATGAATGTTTAATAGCAAAAGAATTTTCGAAATGTAAAACTTCACGAAGGGTCAAGAATTTATGTAACAAACAACAGGTCTGATAGGACAGTTATCTTTGTGTATTTTAGGAAGTCCATAGAGCCTTGGTGTTAATGGATTCATGGACAACAATTTTGACTTAGTGCAGTTAAATAATTTTAATGTTGGTTTAACTGATTTTTTGCTTTTTTGATCCACTTCGTGTATCGTTTCAGGAAATACCGAATGACATTATTTTATCTTGACGTTTTTAATCAGTAGAAATTTTCTAACAATCTTTTATTTTTACATTAATTAATTATCAGCCAATGTATTCACATAAGTTATTGTCTATTTACAGTACAGAATTTATGTAACAAACAACAGGTCTGATAGGACAGTTATCTTTGTGTATTTAAGGAAGTCCATAGAGCCTTGGTGTTAATGGATTCATGGACAACAATTTTGACTTAGTGCAGTTAAATAATTTTAATGTTGGTTTAACTGATTTTTTGCTTTTTTGATCCACTTCTTGTATCGTTTCAGGAAATACCGAATATTACATGGCATTATTTTATCTTGACGTTTTTAATCAGTAGAAATTTTCTAACAATCTTTTATTTTTGCATTAATTAATTATCAGCCAATGAATTCACATAAGTTATTGTCCATTTACAGTACAAGAGTAAATATTTTATTATTTTTAATTAATTTTACTCAAGAGAGAAACAATTTCCAATCGTTTCCGTCTTATTTCCTTGAGATTTTATTATTGATACTGAGATTATCTTTTACTCTCTATATGCAGATGTTTCAATTGTCACAAATCCTGATCCCGAGCCTCCCCATCTGAATGCAGCGCCACCCTTCCCGCCCTGGGAGGCATCAATAACCCAAAAGTTAAAATTCTTAACTCGCCGCCATGGAAATACTTTGTATCTGCATTCAGAACGGGAAACAGTGGCAACTTCCAGTCAGAAGTCCGCAAGAATGCGCGCGAGTATTGTTTCACAATCAAGCGATCCGTGACCGGAGTGCAAAACAAAAAAATTCCCCGGACCCCCCAGTTCGAAATTCATGCGGCCGCGCTGTGAAAACAATAAAATAAATCAAGTGTTAAATATATCGGGGAGTAAAAACGCAAATTGAATAAATTAGGAGCTATATTCGCCGATGAAATTATCAATCTACCGCGCGCCATTTGCTCGATGTTTTCATTTGTTCGTTCACGGCCCATTTGACGTCGGTAATTATTCTTCGTTTTTAGCGGAAACTTCCCCCGGAGTTTTTTGTTTCATAAGGCCGAGCGTCTTAATTGGAGGTGCAACTACACCATGTTTCACTCTTTCCTTATTGTCTTGGTAATTTTTCATTTCCAGCGCGACTTGGAGAACGATATTTAATGGAAATTAGGGACGGTATCAATTCAGGCAACTCGGTTAGCTCGCTTCAGTAAAAACAGTAATTATTTTTTCAGGCCTGACAGGAACCATCAGAATTAGGTGCCAGCTACTTTTATTTAGAATTACAAAATTATTACCTTGTAAATACGTAGGACCATATATTTACGATTAAACAAAGTGTCGAAAAGATAGGCAAAAAATGGAATCGGTTTAGAATTATTGGACTTAGAGAAGGCATTCGATAACATCCCTAGAAAGGGTGTGGGAAAGTATGAAGAAAAGGGGTATAAATAACAAGTTGAGCACAAACAAAGAGATTTTATACAGTATCACAAAACTACAACAACAAAACATAGAATTTGCGGGAGAAAGAATTAACAAAACGCAAAATGTTAATCAATACGAGCAAAACTAAGGGAAGCCAAGAATGACGGTATACAAGACCATTTATAGTCCAATGTTAACATACGGAAGTGAATGGTTAGGCTAGGGAGAAAGCAAGAAGGCTAGCAAAAGACAAGACTAGGAAATAGTGCACCAAAAAGACAGTAGATAAGTGGGAGACTCTGCATGCCTTTACACCCAATGGATAAAAAAAGAACTGATTATCAATTATTAGGAATTCATGAACACATTAGTTAAAAACTCCAGTTAGCAAATGTTTCTTTTGCATTTTGCAGGTTTGGAATTAAGTCCATAAACAAATCGCGATTTTGAGAATGATGTGTCAATAAGGTTGAGTCTTCATTTGATTTAGATTGAATTGTACAGGGTTTTGTATTTTTAATGTATTCTGATAACTTATTAGAGATCGTTAATGTTTTGCATAACATGGTAATTATTTTTTAATGCTGTTTACACTTTCTTAATCTGCATTTTCTTAAAATTTGATCATCAGTATCCCGGTCTGTTGCAATTGATAATGTTGCTTGTGAGCTACGGCTTAAGTATCTTCTCTAATTTGTGGGGTCCAGGACCCCAAATTCTAACGTATGTAACAAAAGTTTGGCAAAAATTTATGAAGGCTAATAAAAAGTAGAAAATTAACAATACTGAAAATAATGAAATACACTGACCGGCACAAAAAAAACGGAGCAGTTGATTTTTTTAAAACAAATTAAAAAATTAGTCGCTTTGTGATGTTTTATTATTATAATATCTTAAAAGACAGAGACATAATAACGTGTTTTAAGTATTAATTAACAACAATTAACCGATTATTTGAAAAGTATTACAAATTAATAAATGAGGACGAAAAAGCACTCATGTTGTTGAAAAATGACGTTAAATTACTCAAAACTGAAACAATTTGCCATGAAAAACCGGAAAGACGCATTTTTTATATCGGGTGTTGCCCCCACGTGCTCGAATTAATGCATGTATTCTCCTTGGCATGCCTAAAATCAAATGGCTAACATCCTCTTGAGGAATACGTTCCCATTCCTCTAAAAGAGGTTGTTCCATCTGATTTAAAGTTAAAGGAGCAGGAACACGACTTCGCATCCCTCGTCCAAGCATGTCCCAAACATGGCCACTACATAACAGGAATTTCTAGCAAAATCTCTACTGATGGTCATATAGGAAACTTGAAATCACCGACTTGACTTTCTCGCTGAATTTCCAACTCTGCTTTTTTCGCACTTTCTAACATTCTGTTGACAGCTTCTGGGAGTAGAACTCTTGGACGACCACTTTTTGGTAGGTTTGTGTAAGGAATTCCTTGCTCACAATCCTTAACGTGCGATAAATAATTCTGATGGAAATATTTCGATTTTGAAATATGCGCACAATTTCCCTTTTGGGAAGTTGGCCATCTAATAATATTTTGTGAGACATTTTGAAGTAATTACAAACTAAACCAGTACAGATGGCACAAGTATTGACATTTGTTATTGTTTTGCATGCAAAAATCCCGCAAAACATTTTGTGTCAAACGTTATGCGTCGAAAATACTTCAGTTTTTGGTACAACTTGAATTCTGAGTAGCTTCTTTTTATTTGTGATGACCCTCCCGTTTCATCAAGTCCGTGTACCTACATTGTTGTTAATGTCAATACGTTGCTTTTTATTAAGTTTAGAAATTTCTAATTTTTAGACATAAACATTTGATTGAGAAAATCTAGGGAAGCTAAAGTTCGCAAACTGCGTCTTACTATACAGAACTAACTAACTTTGGGGCTATTATGGGCTCATATAGTAAAAACTACGACACTATAACGTCTGCCCTTTCACCGTAACTTATCGATGCGGAAACGAACTGATTGACGAAACTTGTTACAGTTTGTCCGCCTTCGACATTCCATTGTCCATCTGACGTGAGCCGTTCCGCCCAATAGCGACCGGCTAATAAATAAAACAGACGAGCAAATAAAACGAGCGGCAAATATAAAATATCCGGCAGGAAATTTGTAGGAAATGCGGTTTACATATCTCTGGTATATAGATATGCTACCGTTCTACTCCCTGGCGGCACAGAAGGAGGAGGGGGCGCTTATCCGCAGTGTAGGGGAGAAAATTCACCTGATTTTCTTCCGACGAGCAAATCGGCCCGTTTAGCAGACTGTATTTTGTGTATTATTTGAAGTAATTGTCTGGGCGCATAAGTAATATTTACAGAACAAAAGATATGCCTTAGCAATATTATTCGTTTCTATTTCTGTATTTTTTTCAGTTTGTGATTACTGAAATAAAATAAATTACAAAAAAAACGATATGAACTAATACTAGGCAAGGTCCATACCTACTTGAAGGAAAAAGTAGCTTGAAAAACAGATAAGATATTCAAAGAATGGTAAGAAATCGAAATATTGTATAAACTCTGACCAACCAAAGTAGTGGCAAAAATCCAAATAACTTTAGTAGGTAGCACTCAAAGCCAAAAATATGAATAATGAATAAAAACACCTTGTCCACTCCCTAGGAAACATAATGATTATAAGTTGTACATGTATATCAACCAAAAGTTAAAAACTACAAGAAATAATGCTACTTTAACCAAAATCTTGTGAGTTGAACGGCAATCTTTAGTAGAAAAATACCTTCTACTCTCATTCTAGTTAAATCCGGACCTCCTGGTTTAACACCAAGAACGCTATCAATTGCGCTATTAGGGCTCAGAGCAGCCTCGTTGTACATACATATAACAATGGCTTGAAAATGTTGTTATCTCTTCACATTATATAACTGCCGCAGCGGTAGTCATTATTAAGATTCAAAAAAGAATCCGATGGCAAATTAACAAATCGCATTTTCCTGTGTGGTGACTATTTTTCCAGAAAGGACAGTAGTACTCAGCAGTGCTATAAAAAAGGCAGTTGCAGGAATACGGAGAACCCTTGTGTTTGTACCCCAACTCGTACCAGCAAGCTTATGTTATTTCTACTCTGTAATTTTTTACTGATGTTTTCTTGTACGTTAGAGACGTATCTAGAGTCATCACTATATAGTATCACTAGAGAAATATGTTACTTCTGTGTTCAAAGGACTAGGGCATAAGCGTGAAGCCTTGAAATAGCAATTCATATTCTCGATGTCTCTTGAAAGATTTTGTTTAAGTGCAGTAAACGTTGAAAAGAATAGGCGACAGAACCGATCCTTGTGGAAGACCATTATTGAAAATCCTGAATTTGCTACTTTTCTCTCCCAGAAACACTGTAAATTGACGTTGGGATAAGCTTCACAGTTTTTCCACTTTTCAGAGTATTAAATATTTTGAGGATAAATCCATCTACCCACACAGTATCATAGACCGCCGATAAGTCCATGAACGATACTCCAGTTTTCAATCGTTTCTGGAAACCAGCTTCAGCATATGTTGTCAGAGCCAAGACTTGGTCACAGCAACTTCTTTTCTTCCTAAAACCTGTTTGTTCCTTCGGAAGTAAGTTTTCAATAATAGGTCCTATTCTCCGATTGGATAATTTCTCTAGTAACTTGTAGCAGACACTTCGGTAACGTCCTGCTTCATTTGGAGGTTTCCTAGGCTTTAAGACAGCAATCACCTTTGTTTTCTGAGACAAACTTGTAGTACGTGTATTTCAAATATTATTATAGAACAATAACAACCATTTTAAAGCATTCGGTCCCAAGTTTTTAAAGAATTCTGGGTAAATACCATCAAAACCAGCAGCTTTGCGGGTCTTCAGAGCACAAATAGCTTATCAATGTTCTTCCAATGAAAATAATTGTGACAATTCTACAGAAGGCTCGCATATTTTCCTTAACTAACGAAGTTTTCCCTTCAGTTTTTTGAATTTGAACAGAATTGAAGATATTAACCAGTCGAGAAGCTAAAATATTAGGCGAAATTAATGATATTTGTTTATGTGTTTAGCATGTTCCAACTGGTGCGACTGGAGTGGGTGAAGTTCATGCTCAGAGTTAGAGTATGCCATTTTTTTCCGAGATTGTTTCAGGGATTCTAAAATCCTGTCATCCAATTCATAACTGGGATGAGTTTGGTACTGTCTATACAAGGCATCAGTTTCTTTATTCCAACAAGGGACACAGTATTTTCGAAAACCTCTTGGAATTGTTCTCTTTGCAGCAGCCTTTATTACTTGTTGACGTTAAGAAAATGAGTGAAATCCTATAAATGTAATAATTTTACGTACAAGATTATAGAATTATCCAGGAAGTTGATCAAATATGGAAGCATTTCTAATTTCTAATTCATTTAACAATTTTAAACCCTTGGAATTACTTTAATTCTTAAATGACATACTAAAAACAATCACCATGTCTCTACTCTTTTCCTTTGTGACCATATACATCAAATAATATACAAATATCGACCTTAGAATCTCCAATGTCGAATGTTACGCTTCCTGGGTTTTCATAAAGCGGTTACTTAAGATAGGGAACGATTTCGAGTTATTCCCATCCGAATGTTAAGTGAACATTCCAGGCATGTGGAATACGTAGATAACAATGCGACCAGAAGTTGAGCAAACACGTGACTTAAGTGCAGGGGTTCTCCACTCGAAACCCTCTAATATGCCAAGATGCAGGGAAGAGGCTACACTTATCACTGCGGTTATATATTGAATTTTACCCCCTCAGAATCCGCCGAAATTAATGCTCACTGTTTTACCCCCGGCATGAAAATATCGTGCAGGTTTGTTCGACTAGCGAGGGGGGGGGGGGGGCGAAGTTTCAGTGCAATCAGTCGTGAGGATTTGGAGATTCCCTGATTTTAACAAGCAATCATCTTTCTTAAATAGTTATTTTTCTAACGAGTACAGAAAGTGATGCTTTCGCGTACTCGTCTGTTTGTACTACGTTTAAATTTAAATGCAAATATAACAACAAAGTTCAAATTAATTGAAACCAGCGATACCAGCGATAGCAAATGTGGAAGTAGGTTTTCTTCAGTTAGTATCTCTAGTTTGTTTTTACAAGAAGCTTATGATTTAGTTTCAAGTTTTAATATGCATGTGTTATAGGAACACGTTCTTCAATTAGATTAAATGTTAATGTATGGTATCAAAGGTTTCATTTTCAAAACTTTTTATCTTTAAACAAAGATACAGTACTAACAATGAGTTTAACAATTAAGAATTATTATTTAAATTAATGATAATAGAACACTATGTAAGACTGTGAGATAAATCTAGCTTCCAAAATGTCATATTACACCAAAATTTGTTGCCTTTAACATTGAAATCGTCTGGTTCAGTTTCCCTTTCGTTTGTAATTGGAATATAGTGAAGTATTTTGCATAATACATAACGATTAATTTGTAGTTTTTGCTTAAAATAGTCTGAAATCAGCTTTTGTTGTGATACTACAGCTTTGTCTTTAACAGCTTCAATCAGTTTTTGTCCCCTCTCGTTGCTCAAAATAATCTTAGTCGACTACTTTTAGGTACATTAACATTAAATATGCCCTCTTCAGTATCCTTTATTTTTGATGGGGAAATAATGTGCTGTCAATAAATAGCAACAACATTACATTTGGGCATGTACTCAACTAGACTGTAAATTCCTTTACTATTTAATATCTAATTTATATGAACTGGATGAAATAAAATCAGACTGTTGGAATTCAAACAAGTTAATTACGATATTCCATTTCTTACTAGATACTGTTTGGTATAGAATATCTTAACATTTTCAAAAAACTCTAGAGACCATACCTTGATCATCAAATCAATGCTGTCACGCATATGCTAAAGTTTTTTTTAGAATTTTTTGGGTAGTCATCCTCACGAAAATTGAATTTGAAATTATTTCAGAACTATTTTAGAAGGATTCTCAGTTCTCAGGTTTTCATTCATATAAACTATGCTCTTGTTTTATGTTTATTGCTAGATAGCTATACATTCTTCCATTTCTTCAATGAGGGTATTATATTGAGCTGGAGGGATATCTAGGTGTCTACGAATTGTTGTTTATTTAGTGAAAATTTTAGTCTGACTGCTAATCTTCAAATGTTACTTCACCATTGCTGTCTTCTTTGCTTCCTCATCTTAAAAGTTCTTCTTGTTGGATATTTATGGTTCTAAGAAGATGCATGTTCATCTGCTAATTTGATTCAACATTGGWTCATGACTGGCTATACTAGTGAACAAAGTAATTTAACTCCTTTACAGCCACAGTTTGCAATATCACCGTTTTTCTGGAACAGGTGCGAGTAAAGTTTGAATTGGATTACTTTCTAATTCTAGTCACACTTGAATATTTGATAATCAGAAGAAATGTTGGAGGAAGACAAGATAGTTCGACTCTTTTATTATTTCATGTATTTTTTCTAAAAAATACTGTGCAATCATTTTTGGAGGTCCATATACTAGGTGACTGTGAAAGTGACGCATCTGCTTACCCCCCCCCCCCAAAAAAAAAGGGCAGATTTAGTTTTTTTACGATGGTTTACAAGTCAGCTTTATGCGAACTATTTTCCTGCCTGTTATCGGTCATTAATCGGTTATTAAAAAATACACGGAACATATTGTGTTAGAACGGAATCGTTATCCTTCTCTTCTGTATAATTAGGAATCATAATTATTATACTAAACAAGGTTTAGCGCGCTGTGCTGCGTGACCACCTTTAGATTCCGGGGCTCTACACTAATCATACGGCCGTGATTATCGGTCTAATATCGTAGAGATAACGGTCCCGGAACAATTCTGGACGTCCGATAAAAATCACAGGGAAGCTATATTACCTGCCAATATAGGGGAATTAATGGCGGACATTGTTTCACTAATCGCCGATTAAGCGTCGTCTTCTATTGTTGATTCCGTTGTAATTACTGGCGAGTCTAGCGGGCCTGTACACACTAAGCGAGGGTGCTATTTTTGTTCCCTGATCAAAACGGATTATTAACCTGTTTGCTTCGTGGTAGTGATTAATATTAAGTGGTAGCGTAAAATGAAAAATAGGAATCCGTTATCCTGGGGTGTATGTTCTTTAGTCGTGACGATGGCTGAAGACAATTTTTTTTCGTTGGAACCTTATCCTTCTTTATATGAAGGTGAAGCGTCCATATAATATAAGATATACTTTCTCGGAAAGGTCGCTGTGGTTTCAAGCACTGACAAAAAGTTATTGGTCTGACGTTTTGATTACATCTGTAATTTTTGTCAGACGAAGAACCTCAAAACAAATCAAACAAAATTTTGAAAGTAAGTAAATAAATTACCAAGGAAGCGAGACGTCATAGAAACAACGTGCCAACCTGATGAAATAACCTGCCAAATGTCACCTAACTCATAATTTCCACAATCCCTATTAAAATTATTAGTATTCCTACAAATTTCTATAGCTTCTTTTATTAGACGTTTGTGATAATATTTTACTCTATGTCAAATTTTTATTTTATCAAAGTCAATCATGTGTTTAGTCAAATATGAGTGTTCAGCTACGGAAGATTTATCTATCTGTTGCAGCCTAGTAGCACGTATGTGTTCTTTCAAACGCGTACCTACTTTTCTTTTAGTTTGACCTATGTAACACTTGCCGCAAGAACAAGTAATTTTGTAAACACCTTCACTTTCTAAATGTACTTCAATTTTAGTAGAACTTAAAATTTTATCTAAATTATTATACGTACCATCAACAACTAAAACATCATGTTTTCTAAGCATCCTTTTTAATTTTTCCGAAAGGCCTTGTACATAAGGCAAAGTCAACTTCAATTAGTCTGTCCTGTCTAAGAATTTACTTGATTTGGATGAGCACTTATTAAAAACTGACCAAATCTTCTTATTGCTATAACCATTTATTCTCACTAGCGCTGATTTAAGATGATATATTTCTTTTTGTAAAGAACTTTCGTCTGAGGTCCTTTGTGCTCTAACAAATAACTTTCTTATAAGACTGTTCTTTTGAGAGGGAGGGTGGTGAGATGTAGCATGTAAATATCTGTCTGTGTGTGTTTGTTTTCTGTAAACCTTGTGTCCTAACTGCTCAGTGTTTGTTCTGTAAATTTGGACATCCAAGAAAAGTAAACTACCATTGCTTTCTAATTCCATAGTCAATTTTATGTCGGGATTTTGATTGTTCAAATGATTTAGAAACCTACCTAACTCTTCTATATCATGGAGCCAAATAATAAAAGTGTCATCTACATACCTATACCAACCTTTTGGCTTAAACTGAAAACAGTTGACCAATAACTTTTTGTCAGTGTTTTAAAATTTCTTCTTTGTTTTAGATGGACGTGATGTATTTGTTTTGGTATATCCAATACATATCTTCTTTGGAAGATTATTACATGCCATCGTATATTTAATTTATTCTATAGTGTTTTAAATATTATATTTCTTAGTATGGTAGTAGTAACGAAACGGACAGAATCGAATCAAGTTGATTAACAACGTAATACCTACAAAAAACGAAAAAGAGAATTAGTATACAGTATTTGTAAAGTCCCTAAGTCTGTGTAATGACATATGACATTATTATTCTTTATACGCGGATAGTCATTAATTGTGTCTTGATTATATGAGCAAGATTGAAATAATTCATTGATATTTTTATATTTTCTTAATAACGCTGGTGACATCTACCTACCACAAAAAGAGTATTTAAAGAACTGCAAAGTTTGCTTTTTTAAAGTGTTATTTTGTTGCATACCTATTCGTACGAAATTTACGAAAATCTAACTTTGATAGAGCTTTTATGTATGTATTCAATAGTCGGTGAATTTTCAGTGACAAAAGGCAAGAGAGATGCTTATTTACAGTAAATTGAACAATCTTTTTAAAAGTTAAATCGAGGATTTTACTGTAATTATTATTGCACTGGTTAAAATTGCGTAATGTAATTGCAACCACATCTACAAAAGGTGCTGAATTGGTGACACTAAACACTCAATTTTTCTAAACACATACGCATTATTTATTGCTAAGAGGATCCCTCCTCATCTAGAGGAAACTTTTTTTTCTTCGTTTTTTGTCACATCGAAACACTACAAAGTTCTCACAAAATCATTCACTATCATATTCGTCTACACATTAATCCGATGATAAAATTATTAGCAACACGATCAAAATATGTCAAATTCCTTTTGAATGCGTTAGTGTTTTTCACTTTTAAGCATAACGAATTTTAGTGCCAATCCTTGCACAGTAAATATAGTACTCGACAAAAGTTAGGTGAGTTGTCTCCAAAATCTGATTATTTGTGTGACGGATTGAAATCCCTGCTAGAATGAACTGTATTTTCGAAGGTTTTTTTTTGCTTTTTAATTATTTAAATCAGATTTCAATTTAGATTTTAATGTATTTATCACAGTTTTAATATCTCACAAACAGTAATCGCAGCAAACTATATTTATAGAACGCAGTATTGTATTGCGACCAAGGTAATAAGTTTCTCTCATATACAAAAGTGTGATGACGATAAAGGTCAAGCAAGTAATTTTTAACATCTCAAGCTTTTTTGTGTTTTAGTTGTTATTGATTAGGTACAAAACAACGAATTATTAGTATCTATCACTGTATGTAAAGTCTTATAACTCCCTCAAAAAACTGGTATCATTTGCCTTACATTTTCTTAGTTTCTAGTATTACCAAGAAGTTGAAATTTCAACTATCACTAAAACGTTTGTTGATTTTCACAGTTATTAGCAACTATGTACTCAAGAAAACAAAAAAAAACGAATAAATAACAGTAATGTAATATTGTTTGGTAGCTTGGATATATCAGAGTTCCACTTTTCGATATCACTATATACCATTTAATGTAATGATCGCAAGCCGTTCTTTTGGTTTCCAATTTCTTCTGTGTTACAATATTTTATATTTTGCTCACCACGAATGATAAACTACGCCCGTCTCGTCGATTGAGACAAATACAGTGTCACTCCATGAAAACGTCTGGGGAGCGAGTTTTCCACGTTCTTCCATTGTTTAGTTCGGTCTGCCGGTAATTACTAAGTCAGTGCCGATTAACCACGACGGACTCATTCGTCTAATGCTATTATGATTATCCCTGACAGCAAGAAGGAACAGCAGGATAAAGGGGATGCTCTTATTAGCTCTCTATCCTGACGTAGCCGCCTCACCGCTATACCAGCGCCAGCATTAATGCGTTCCCTCTGGTTTTAATCTCTATATTTGGATTACGAGTATGCTGCGCTCGAATGGGAATCATCTAGACTCGTTTGACACATATAGGGATAGAGGGCTCAGTTCTTGAAATCACAACCACCGTGTAGAGAAATTATAATAATAATAATAATAAATAATAAATATAATTGTGTTGGTTCACAATTACAGTGTTAACACACGTCAAAATACAGCGTTATATAAAAGATAAACTAAACTAAAACAAGATATTATAATAAATAAGAAGTATTTAAAAATTCCTCCAAGGAGTAGAAATTTTTACAAAGTAGATATGACTTAACTTTTTTCTTAAAAACTGTTAAATCTAAGCTTTGAATTTGTGCAGGTAATTTATTAAACAGTTTGGGACCCCAGTAAGAAACACTGCTTCGGCTTCTTTGCAAACGATGGAAGTTAACATTTAAATTTTGATTTCCCCTTAAATTAAGCATATGTGATTCACCACGAGTAGTATAAGAACCTAAGTGAGTTTTAACAAATAATAGACAAGATAGTATGTAACAGCTAGGCAATGTTAAAATTTTAAACTTTTGAATTTGATTTTCTGCAATCTGCCTGATAATCCAAATTTGCAATTACTCTGACAGCTCTTCGCTGCAATTTGAATAAGCGATCAGATGCAGGAGAATGCCCCCAGACTAATATTCCATAAGTTAACCTAGCATGTATGTAAGCAAAATACACATTCAATAGGATTTTATCTGAGATTATATCGCGAAGAGATTTCAAAAGAAATATATTTTTGGCGGTCTTGGAAGTAACGTAGTCAATGTGAGAATGCCAGGTAAGTTGTGGATCTAATCGTATTCCCAAAAAGTTAACAGACTCTTGATTTTCTATATCGCATGTTAAATTCTTTAGTGTAAAGCATGACGTAACAGTCTTGGACTCATTTAGTAATAGACTATTAGATGTAAACCAAGTTGACAAGTTTGACTTCATTTCAGTTAAATGGCATTTTAGTAAATTAGCGTTTTTGTTTGTACTAAAATATGTAGTATCATCAGCGAACAATATTAAGTTTCCATCTTTAATGATATTTTCTAAATCGTTGATGTAGATAAGGAAAAGTGTTGGGCCTAATACAGATCCCTGTGGAACTCCTTGATTGACCGGTAGATAACTCGATTTGCCTGACTTTGATATTACCATTTGTTCACGAGGCATTAGATATGAAGTTAATAAATTGATTGACTTTACAGAAAAATTGTAATAACAAAATTTTCTTTCAAGTACATCAATTGAAAGACAGTCGAATGCTTTAGTTAAGTCACAGAACACCGCCCCACCATGTAAATTACTTTCAAAACTATTATGAATCAAGGATACCAAATGTTGGACAGCTAATGATGTAGATTTTGTTTTACGAAATCCATATTGACATGTGGAGTATATGTGATGCAGCTCCATATGTTCGGATAGTTGAAGTTGCAAGGCTTTTTCGAAGATCTTACTTATGACTGGTGTTATGGAAATTGGGCGATAGTTATTAAGAGAATTTGCGTCACCTTTTTTGTAAATGGGAACGATTTTAGACTTTTTTAGGGCAGCAGGATAAATACCAGCCTCAATAGATTCATTCAAGAGCACGGTTAGAGGAGAAATAATTAAATTTATTACATGCTTTATAATTTTTACATTCAGGTAATGTACATCTCGAGATGATGTATTTTTAAGATGAGAAATAATATCTCTAACATTATTCAAGGAAATACCTGTAAAAGAAAAAGCCGGATATTGAGAGGGAATAGAAATAGTATTAAGGGTAGAATTAGAATCTTGGGACAGGCCACCCGTTATATTTGCCGCAATTGTGGAGAAATAATTATTTAGTTCGTCAGCTGAAAACGGACAGTCAGCAGTATGCATGTTTTTGTTGTTTAAATTATTAATTAGTTTCCAGAGAGCATTTGGTCGATTTTTTGCAAGTCTGACATAATTATCATGAGCTTGTTGCTTGGCATTCCTAATCTCATGACGATATCTAGATCTAAGTATTTTTATTTGTTGAAATAAGCCAGGATCATTATTATTTTTATGAAAGCTAATTAATAAACTTAGCGTATTTCTTAAGTTTTTAAGTTCCTCATTGAACCAACTGATCACCTTTTGACATTTGCCTTTAGTGCTACGTGCTGGAAGATTTGTCTTTACTGCTGAAGAAAGTAAATAAAGAAAATTATCAAATTTGTCATCGATGTTTAATTTGTCATCATACACAAATGACCATTGATGATATTTCATATGAAGTCAACTATGAGGGTCATGTCAAACACGTTGCCATCGCTTCGGAAACAATGCAATGTCCAAATACGCCATTTTTGTCAAGATGTTTCAGCAGTTGGTACGCATATGCTGTTGCAGTGCTGTTCCAAGTCAATAAATCGGACTTCACGAAATTCTCCTTTCCACTGAAGGAACAGAACTCATGTCAGGGCTGCACGGGGCATGTGGGAGGATTTCACAGCAGTTCTCGCAAACTCCTTTAAGTAACACTGCTTTATGCGATCTAGAGTTATCGAGCAAGAATTTCGTCTACACTTTTGGAATCATGCATTTAAATTTTCTACAAAGAAGACAAATACATTTGTCTTTTGGTATTTGTCTGTTGCTTGGTTGTCCATGCGGTCTTCTTCCATTATTGTAGTCATAATAGCAGCAAAAGTGCTGTCGGTAGCAGTGTGTGGTCTCCAACTTCTGTGGTCGTCTTTAACACTAGTCTGATGCAGTGTTTACATTTTGATATACACACATGAAATCTGAGATTCTTGCATGTATTAAACGAAAACCTTATATTTTTCGAGAAGGTCATACACAAATTCCTCAGAAGCTGAACGTCTGGGCTGGAATACTTGGCAACGCAATTGTAGGTCAAATTTTCATTGATGGGACGCTAAATGGGGGAATGTATTTAGTATTACTTGATAACGTTATTGATCCTTTAATCACAGAGCAATTAGAAAACCAACGTGACCCTGAAGGAAATCCAATGTTGGATGAATACCAATTGTTTTACCAACATGATGGAGCCCCACCGCATTACGCCATTAATGTGCGAAATTGGTTAAATCATAGATTTCCTCTTTACTGGATTGGTAGGCGTGGAACAATGGAATGCCCGCCACGATCACCCGATTTGACTGCTTTAGATTTCTTTCTATGGGGTCATTTAAAATCTGTGGTTTACAAAACACAACCTACTAGCCTGGACGATCTGCGAGAAAGAATTATTAACGAGTGCAGGAGGATTCCACCTGAAACTTTCCGAAAAGTGCAGCAGGAGTTCGAGAACCGTCTGTATTATTGTATGGAAAGAGGTGGTGCACATTTTGAGAATCTATTGTAAGGTTTGAATTTCTATGGTTTTGTTCACACTGTTTTTGGAGTTACAAATAAATAATTTTTCTTTTTCGTGAAGATGGACTTTCTAAAAAATTACATGATAAATACTTTAATGTTAATAATAATGTTAAAAGAAAATTTTCAGTATTCTGGGAGTTTTTTTAAGTGTCATATTTTTTACAAGTTGTTTGTTTAAATTTTGGGTTCTCGTAAGGACAAATTTTATTTCCGCTCTAAAATAAAATACATTTTGTTGAAAAGAGTCCAAAATATTCAATTTAATAAGCAACCTGTTTCGTAGGCACTGTTAATCTATTACCCCGTCAATAAGTTAAACGTGGTAAAATTAATTAAATGGCCAGACTCCTTGTGTAATAAGCTTTTAAATGATGTATCGTAAGATGGGTAGTTTCATTTAAAATTTTTGAAGGGGTATCTACCCCGCTAAGAGTGTAAGCGCTATCCATTAAAAACTTATCTCAAAAGTTGCCCCCCTGCAAACAAAAGTTTACCTGTTTTTACAAATTTTTAAATTTTTGCTATATTTAAAGTTATTTAAGGTCTGAAGTTTTCAAAAAATCACCCTGTATATTAACTATATGTGTTAAATGATGCCTGTAATCAAAGTTGGCCACCCTTTAGACGGATTTGAAGTGCGAAAACCCAGTTTTAACGATTTATTTTTAATATTTCTTCAATTCTAACACGCGCAATGTTATAAATACCTACATTTCTAAGACTTCGGTTAGATTGGAAATAAACAAACGATATCGTAAGTTGCGAGGGATAGCGCGTTTAGCCTCTAGTAACTTACAAACTATCGTGAAAAAAAAATGAAATCTGCAATGAGTTAGAGTAGAGACATCACTTTGCAGTGCATGGCATTACCGAAAGCATACTCGATACCTTCTATATTTAACTGTAGAATTCAGAGACTTTGGTCAATATTAATGGACCGGGAGCTCAGCTGAAGTCACTAAAAAACGTGCTGAAGACTCACTCTTGAAGGAAGGAACAAGGAGGTTTTAGGAAGAACAGAAGTTGCTGTCACCAAGTCTTGGCTCTAGCAACATATGCTGAAGTTGGTTTCCAGAAACGATTGAAAACTGGAGTAGTGTTCATAGACTTATCGGCGGCCTACGATACTGTGTGGAAAGATGGATTGATCCTCAAACTATTTAATACTCTGAAATGAGGAAAGACTGTGAAGCTTATTGAACAAATGCTATCCCAACGTCAATTCAGAGTGTTTCTGGGAAAGAAAAGTAGCAAATTCAGGATTTTTAATAATGGTCTTCCACAAGGATCGCCTATTCTTTTCAACCTTTACATAAGTGACCTTCCAGTAACTCAATCGAGAATATTTGTGTATGCAGACGACATGGCATTGGCTTTGCAAAGTAAAGACTTTTCTGTACTTGAACAAAACCTTTCAAGAGACATCGAGATTATGAATTGCTATTTTAAAACCTGGCGCTTGTGCCCTAATCCATTGAAGATAGAAGTAACTTGCTTTCATCTAAACAATCACCAAAGAGGAAACAGCTTCAAGTTATGTCAAATAAGATAATTCTTAAACATAACTTCTCGCCAAAATACCTTGGAGTGATCTTAGATACGTCTAACGTACAAGAAACATCTAGAAAACGTCAGTAAAAAATTGCAGACTAGAAATAACATTCTGCATAAGCTTGCTGGTACATTTTGGGGTGCAAATGCAAATGTACTCCGTACTTCTGCAACTGCCTTGCTTTATAGCACTGCTGAGTACTGCTGTCCTGTTTTTAGTACTGCTGTCCTGTTTGGAAAAACAGTCATCACACAGGAAAAATTGACACTCAGTTAAATACTGCAATGCGACTAATCACTGGAACAATTAAGTCAACTCTATTACCTTGGCTTCCTATTCTTTCAAACATTGCTCCTCCGGTGATTCGCAGACAGTTTGCTACATATAAAGCTTGGCAAAAATATCAATCAGCTCCTAATAAGTTTCTGATTTCCCGAGATCTGCAAGAGCTACCTACAACTCGGCTAACTTTTAGAAAACCTCTGCGGACAGAAGATTTCCTTCGTGCCCCCGTACAGCATGGCCTGTACAATAGAGACAATAGAGATCAGATTGGAGTTTTCAGCGGTTTTCTTCCATACTCTATCCAGAATAAATACATACATGTGTGCATCTATTATCGATAAAGCGCAATTGCGAGATCTCTTATCGATGAATGAAAATATTTTTTTTTCTTTCAACGCTTTTATAAAAGTCGACCGTAGTCGCATGAAATTAACAGTACTGTGGAATATATTAATGATTTTCATAAGAATATATATATATATATATATATATATATATATATATATATATATATATATATATATCACTTTTCTGAATACATACAACAACGCATTCGTCTGCAGTTGTAGCAATCAGCGTGTTACATAACTTGTTCATTAACGTCATTTCCTCGAAACGGGGTGCTAAGCCCCTCCGCGTTGGCCTTTTTGGTCTCGTTTCCCCGTTGGTCCGCGCTCACGATGCGGATGGCTTGGACACGGCCTCCTCTGATGTTTATTCCGTAGCCACGCTAATTACCCGGTCTTAAGGGCCTAATGTGCAACTGAAAACTCAACCGCCGGAAGATACGGACGGCTGACTCCGGAGAAATTAGCGTTTTAATGTACTCCGGCAAGAGAGGAAGTATGCCTCGGCAATTATTAATTTTTATCGGTCAGGCGCGCGAAGAACTCGAGGAGTTGGTTTGAGTTTTCAGGGAGATTGGGATCGGTTGCAGAATTGCATCGGGTGAATGGGATCGTCCCACAATTTTTTTTATTCTACATTTAAAATGTACATAAAAATTGAAGCACAAAGATATTTTTTGCGATTTTCCGGTTCTTCTTTGCCGAGAAAAAAAAATGCGAGAGTATGGATTTTTCAATATCCGTTTCAAATGCCTCGATATTCGGCCACGGAGATGACTTAAAAGGTTCGCATGTTGACGAAAGCGAGAGACACCAACAATAGCCAGTGTTCTAGCGGCATTACAAGTAATATTTGTTTACATTTTTTTGAGCTGCGTCGCGTTGCCAATTGAACTACAGAAATTACACTAAATCCATCTGTTTGAGTTACAGAATGGTTAATGATTAATATCCTGTTACGTCCTTGAGTTAGTATATTTAAATTTCTAAACATAGCTTGTACGTTTGTAATAAATTTGGATTAGTGATTTTCTATACCACAACAAGCTTTTAACTTTAACACATTTTGGGTACATTTTATAATAATAACTGTAGAGACTTTACCTACATCATTTTCTAATCATAAGTGAGTTGTAGTATTTTGACTAAATAAGTTGCGCAAATTGGTTTTGTACCAAATGATAATTTGCTTATTTAAAAAACTATTAAAGTATCGTCTACCATTAACTAATTATAAGCGGTGGAAGAATCCTTTCTCTAAATAACTTGGGCCCTTGTACTGTCGCAATTTTTTTATATTTATTTATTATAACCTTGTAATTAGCGCAAAGTCTTCAGTTCAATTACTAAATGCACACTACCAACTAGCAATTAATACATTTTAGTGATTTTACTCCTCTTTTATCTCTTCTCTCTTTCCCTCTTCTCCTCTTTTGTCCTGCCTTCTCTTCTCTCTTTTCCTCCTTTCTCTTTTGCTTTTCTTTTTTCTCTTCTCTTCTCTTGAGTTTTTCACATCAACAGGCTGAAACCTCTTATTAGAAATCTACAAGAAACTTAAGTAAATACCTATGGAAAAAGAAGTAGAAGACGCAGGTTTCTTGTTTTTATTATCATGCATCGAGAGAGAAACAAGGAAGGAGTATTAGAAGGGTAAATCAGTGATTCCATCCTTGTCTGATCTTCTGAGTAGACGAACAGGCGCAGCAGAAATTATAAATCGAATCGAACACGGTTATAATATTCCTCGTCCATCTCGCTGCGTTTATGAACATTTCGAACTACTTAGCCGCCGTTTGACCCCAAAGCGCCGAAGTCCACTCGGCTCTCCGTCGAGATTTTCAGATTTCAGACATCAGGTTAGCCCCGGTAATCGAGTTAGCGCTGACCAAAGTGACGCGGCCCCAGCGGCCCCGGTTGAATTAAATCGTTCTTTTCTTTTACATAATTACCTCTTAACTTTGCTCTTCTGATGGCCGGGTCCATCGTATGTGAATTAACGGTCCCCGGCTCGACTTGATCTAATTATTCCATCCGCAACGGAGCTCTAAGCTAAAGGCTAAATAACGTGTCTTTAATCTCATGGCGCAGAGACATTAGCGGAGCCCTCCCAGGACGACGGCATGCGACGCCGACGCTGGGCCTGCACCGAGGTTTGGGGGGGGGGGAAGGGGGGCAATTGCTACGGAGAGAGCTTCCATTTTTGACGTCACGCCGTCCTCACGCGAATAGACGTTATATGCGGCTAATTGCCAGCTCAATTTGCAAAGCCAGATTATGCTAATCAGCACTATAATTATTGCTCTAAGTGCTAAATGTTAGGAAGGAAAATGTTTTTCTCGCGCTTATGTTTTGTTTTGTTACAGGTAAGCCTTGGACGTCACTTTTGTGCAGATTTCTATAAGTTGTAAGTAAGTAACTATAGCCCTTTAAACACCTGCTCGATAAATGGCTACTTTATTTTATTTGCTCTTAAATTTAAAGCTATTCCTTAAACATTAGTTTTCTATATAAATAAGAGCGGAGTGTGAATTGATTCTAATTAAATTATGTAAGAAAACCCTGTAATTCGGCAGCTAATCTGTCACCTTCTTTACAAGTTAAAAATCGTCTTCTTGAAATGTTGTCTTGATATAACCGGAGCATATTCTCGTCACCAAATTCTATTTTTTCAATTAAGCTTCTTTCAAACACTTCGAGTTCCGTGTTATTACAAACTGTAAGTAAATATGCACAATAACAGACAACAGTTGAGCTACGTTTACATTTACATTGCATTTATTTTTCGTGTTGATACAGTACAATTATTGTTTTCGTACATTATAATAGAACATCGTAGTAGATACTACTTATTAAATTATTTTTTATTTCACATATAAACTTTTGACGAGGTGGGGCAATCATTTCCAGTGGAACCTTGCTGTAAAACCTTAGAGTATAATAATTAAAGGCATGCCTGCTTCTTTCCAATCTTAAATAATTAATATTCCTATATTCTTCTTGTCTCTCCTTACCAAAATCGCATAGGATGCCACAGACTGAAGTAAAGAATAGTAAGCAGTCAATAGTACGTCAGAGGACACTTCCTTTTTTAGGTTTATGAAGAGGTAAATAGATTTTGATGGTTTGATACCCCTAAAAATTTAACTTCGTCAAGAACATTAGCATTCCTCAAATTACCAGTGAAAACATCATTTGTGATATTTTGTTATCATTTAACTTACAAAACTTGTCCAACATCATCAGATGCAGCTACCCAAGTAGTGTCATCAGCGTCAGTGTCATTGCTTTGACTAGATGGGAAATCGTTCCTGTAATATGAAGCAATGATCTGTGAGACTGACTTATGCAGAGGGTTTTACAGTTTGATGGTAATTGTATTGTATTGTAAATGAGGGTTTTTTCAACCTTGGCTAAAATTTTAACTTTTCCACTATAAATTTTTGAAATTTGTTAGGTGTGATAATTTAGTAATCAATAAAGCATAGAAGCTTTAATAACAGTTATATTTAATACAGACCTGATTTTAACTGGCGCGACCCGCGATCTATTTTTATGTGATACTACTATTGGGTTTAAATTTTCCGATGTATTAAATAAAAGCCTCTGCATGCCATAACGAATTTATACAAATTTAATATAACAACATAGAAATTAGATTTAGTGATACATTAAAAGCTATTAGATGAGAAATATTTGTGGTTCAAATAATAATACCAAATAATGCTCACTGATTTATGTGTATGGAAAAAATCTAAAAAAGCCTAAACACAATTTTTGGATAGGGTCCACTCCGCTGCAAAACAGTTGAACGTGCCGAACCCGTCTGTTATTTACGGCAGCTTCAGGTAATACTTGTAAGCCATTGTGAGCGGTAATCGGCTGTTCGTATAATGAGTGTTATAGATTGTTGCTTGCAACTATACAAGAACAGGCCAGGTCCAAACACGAAGCCCTGTGGGACGCTAAAGCGTGGTCTACCAGCTGGAGACAATTCATTATTAAAATAAGTGACTAGTTTTCTGTTGCTTAAATACTCGACCACGTCATTGAACGCCTTAGCTTCACTGAAAGCTGGTAACTGTTGAAAATTTGTTCTTTCAGTTATTTTTGCGACAGTCGCGATGACAGAAGTAGGCCGATAATTTCATGAATCACCGACATTTTTCCTTTTATAGATGGGAATAACTCTTGATAGTTTTAGACAAAACACCACTGACATCAGTAGCTTCAGCAGCAGGAACACGGAGTAAAGAAGTTAATCAGACCCGTAATTAGCAGGACATAATTTAGTCATAATCAGAACAAGATATGGTGTCACAGGTGCAAACCAGGACCGCAGCCGTGCCCCCATAATACGCCCATTACCTTAAGAGGCTACCCCGGAGACAAACGACTCTCGGTCCGTGTCCCCGCACTCTCGCCGTATGCAAAACGTGTGCTGAAAGGAACAGGGAAGGGCCCATTAGGGCCCGGAGTGACCAACGATCCAAGTTCACGGTAATGAGCTGTTATTATAGGCGGGGTGGTGGTGGCCGAGTGTGCGGGCGACCGATGCTTTGTTGTTTGCCCGTACACATACACAAAGTTATCGGTCACTACGGAAAATTGACGAGACCCAAACTTAATTTGGTGGGACGGATGCGGGGCTTTGATACCTGCCGTTTGGTGGTATAGTTCAGTTATGGCTTCTGGCCGAGCGCTTGTGGGAAAAAAGGCGACGGCGGGATGGGAGCCTTCCGTTTCTCGGAAGCTTTTGAGAAATTCAAGCGATGTTTAGAGCAGTTTGATTCTAGATAAGTTGAAGAACACAACATCCTTGAAAAATAGGTTCTTGCTGCTCTTCGATATCTAGCATGTGATCTCACAAATTAGCCGAGAAAAAAGTTGAGACAAAATTTTGTTAAAAATATTCATAGCTTACTAGGAAAATATCATTAATGTTGATTTCTATGCTGACTTAATACAGGTAAAGTGGGATACAATATTATACTTATCAGATATAAATGATGAAATAAAGTTTCTTAATTCCTGCATTCTGCAATTGTTTGAGAAACATGCACCAGTTAAAACTGCTTACATCTCCAAGCCATATGCACCTTGACTTACACCAACAATTAAGATCATGATGCGAGAACGTAATAAGTTACTAAGTAAGTACAAATGAACGGGAAAATTGCAGTTTCGTAACATAACGGTTAGCGCTATCAGAAAGGAAGACTGCGTACTTGAACCAAGTCAGCATTAATACTTCCAGTAAACATTTGCGGAAAGCTCTAAATTACTTACACAGCAAGCGAGGTGGTCTTGTGACATGTCATCATACTCTACCAAAGAAATAAATGACTACTTTATGTCGGTGTTTTCCCCACCCACTAACTATTGCAATTAAGTAAGAAAATTTGATAGAAAACTTTTTAATAATGAAAATACTAAATTTTATATCAAGTTAATTTCCCCTGAAGATATTGCTAATGTTATTTTTGCTTTGAAATCAAATGCAGTTGGACACGACGGCGTTTCTTCTAAGATATTGAAATTCTGTTGCCCTATCATTTACAACTATGTTTCTCACATTATCAATTGTTGTTTCGAGCACAGTTATTATCCCAATGAGTAGAAGCTCGCTTTAATACGACCTTTGCCTAAAACAGATGAAATTAAATCTGTAGGTATCCGATTTGCGACCAATCAGCATCTTGCCTGTGTTGGCTAAGGTATGTGAAAAGTTTCTTCTTAAACAAATATATGATTATGTTTGTGAAGCTAAAATTATACCTGAAAACCAGTCAAGTTTTCGTGCTCAGTTCAGTACAACAATTGCGTTGAGTAATTTGGTGGACGAGTGCATTGGATTCCTCGATGCGGGCAAGGCAAGTCTTTTGGTTTCACTACATTTTTCTAAAGCTTTTGATACACTGGCTCATGTGTTGCTTTGTAGTAAATTGACTTAATACGACTTTGATGAGGTTTCTGCTAATTTCTTCCCATCTTATTTGCTCAATAGGTGCCAGCGAGTATTGTTGGATGGCGAAATGTCTGATATCGGCAGAGTAACGTAGGGAGTCCATCAAGGATCTATCCTCGGACCAGTTTTGTTTTTAATTTACACCGCTGATTTACTCTCGAAGCCCAAATTTTCAGCTTGCGTGGCATACGCCGACGATACATACGTTTTACACCATTTCAACCCACAGAACATAGAGAGGGCATGCTTAGAAATGAATGAGGACCTAGGCAACATTAGTGAATGTTCTAGTAATATTAACAGTTGAACAGCACTAAGTGTTCTGTAGTATATTTCGCGTCAAAATCGTCACAAAAATGTTTTGTGAAGGATGATATTGAAGTACATGTGGATCATAATCAACTGTCGGTATATGAAAGCATCAAAGGTCTTGGTTTAAGTAGAGATAATGACCTTCGTTTTAAAAATCACGTGTCTTCTGTTATTAAAAAATGTTATGTTGTTTTAAAGCTCTTGTACTCTAATCATCTTATTCCCAACTTTAACTTAGAAAAAAGTATGCGAATCTCTGGTAATCCCTCACTTACTTTATTGTTTTATGGTATACTTTCCTTGTCTTGATACCGTTAACAAATACAGGCTTCAGAAGGTGCAGAATAACTACTGCAGATTCATATGAGGACTAAAAAGGTATGCTCATATCAGTAAGTACATACAGTTACATAAATGGTTAAAAAATGAGCAACTCTTTCATTACCACCTTGCAACTTTCTTGTTTCGTGTCTTTCGATCCTCTTCGCCAAAATACTTGCGTGATAAGTTTCATAATCGTCGCAGCTTGCATTGCACTGATTTATCTCTTAGATATGTCCACCATTTATCAATGCCTAGCTTCCGAACCTCCCTATACACGCGGTATTTTACTTATAATGCTGCAAAATGTTATAATGAACACTATGATTTTGTTTCCTAAAATATTCTTTGTAGAAAGTTTCAAAAAACAAATGATGTATAGGTTAAGCCATTAGCTTGTAATTATAGACAAAGCATGAATAAAAGTGGTAAATACAATAGGATTAGAAAAATGTGTCCGATTTAAATAATTTATTTTAATTTTGCAAATCACATAAAATATCATTTTTTTAAGCTTCCCAGTGAAGTAATACTTAATATGACTATTTAAAATAGTTCTGATTTGCAAGGTGGAATAATTATAGCTGAAAGAGGTACAAATATAATAAGCTTATTATTAACTAGTCCTGTGAGAAAGTTATAAAATACCTGCTATTATTTTATAGCTCATTATGTTTTGAGTGCGTACCGAATCGCTCTGTATTCGGTACGTGTAAACAAACTGTCGCCCTCCTCCTTACGATGTATTATTATTTACCTATAGCTGTAGGAAAAGATCTATGATACTCATTATAAAAGCTATTTTTTTAATTGCACAATGGTTTATGATCCGCCACAAAGAAAAATTCGATTTGATAAGGGAGCGTCGAAAAAATTGCTCTTAATTCAAGTAGACCAAATTCGAATATTTTATAATTATATTTTATGGCAAAAAAACTGTTCCTGCAGTTAGCTTGTTGTACAAGATCTACAATCGAAACGAAAATTATAATTTGTCTTTTCCCAAAAAAGCGACAAAAGATCAATTATTAAAGAATAATATGTAAAAGTAGTACTGACAGATACAAATCTTTTTTATGTTGACAATTGAGCAGCAATTCATGGCCATACCCTTGAAAGATATGAACTTGGAAARTATAWATTTAGAAAATATAAAATGTTATTCTGTKCTGTATCTCATAGAGCTGATTTGGAGTCAGTTGAAAAATCACATCAGGAAACAAAATAAAACTCCATGTGTTGTAAAATTAGTTCGAAAAGTCACAGATGAATCAAGTGAGACATTATTTGTAAATTGTTTTGAACACATTAAAGTAATTGAAATTAGTTTTGTTCAAAATAGTGAATTTCCAGTAATATTTATTAACGTTAATGATGCAGGACCTGTCTGGTCGGGTTGTTTTGGATCGTCTATGTTTACCTGTTTAAAATCCCAATTAAGACGACCCACCCCTTACAGCATTGGTCCTTTGATTTATAAGCCGTTTTTTAATTTTAGTTTTTAGAACAATACATATGCAACACCACCTGTAAGAAGATCTCTAATCGACCTGAAATGCGTTAATACTCTTGACCGCATATGCAGCGACTGCAATTTACCCCACATCAATTCCGTAGAAATTCCTGAAATTCTTATAAAATGCCAGATGGGGTAGTAAATCAGAATGTTCCTTAACCTTTAATTTCTCGAAAACGCTCTTATTATGCACAATAATTCAGTTTCTGCTTAAATATGCAATGCTTCCTGAAATTGGGCAAAATACGCTAAAATGCCTAAGTTCCACCCTCAAATAGTTACGTACCTACGATTCAGTCTCCAACATCCAACGAATTAACAAGATCATCTCATAATTCCTCTTCGTCGTCGATACAATTCTCATCCATACGCTCATTGTTTTAGCATCGACGAATTTCCTTTTTGTTACCAAAAAGTTGGCCGGTTAATTCGACTGCAACCCATGACAACGGCCTCCTCCACCGTCCCCGTACAGAGCACCTACCCGGATTTTAATTAGTCCCCGAGCTTTTGTGCTCCGGCAACATTTGAGGCGATTTCCTCAGCTTCTTGCGGCCGGCTCACGCTTGGCCGCTTCACGGTCCGAAACAAAGAAGCGCGCACGCCGTCGGACACAATGCAGCTCCTGGTGCTTCCGTTGCATTGTGGCTGTGCGTTAAAGGGTGGATAATGTGCCGCTGCCGGGATAAAGGGTTGCCGTTGAACGTCTTCTATAGCGTCACGTCGCCGTCGYCGTCGCCGTCTWAAAACGAAAAGGCTAAAGTAGGAATTAGCGCTGACGTCGTCCGCACCGATGAAACCGCTCCTGGGGTRGGGGGGGGGGAGAAGGGGACGTATTGTTTAGGATTAATAAGGAGTGACACGGACGGCTTCGTAAAGACCGCGGAAATTTATCGCCTACCTAGCCGATGTCGAGGTGGTTCGCTGGAAAATTAGTCAAAAGTTTTAAAGGCTGTCAAGTGCAGGATGGCTTACTCAGTGTGGTTCAACTAGGGGGCTTCCATAGCGGCGGAACACTTCTTTGTGTACTATTTTTTATTTCGCTGTCTAAGTTTAAGTCTAAGTATTCATATCCGAGGGTCCATAACGTTTTCGGTAGAATCGCTGTCGTTATAAAACACTGACAAAAACTCAAATGTCGATAAGTTTCCAGGCTATTCTGCAGATTACAGAGAGAATCTTAGCTAAGCAACTAGTAAACCATATTGATAGCAATAATTTGTTGCCTTCATTTTAGTCAGGGTTTCGCCGAAGATTAATTTATGAGGCAGCACTATTAAATGTTAAAGATTGTGTCAGCCCTGGATGGAGATAGATTTGTTCTACTAAATACTTTTAGACTTCTCCAAGGCATTTGATATGTTAATCACGCATTACTTATGGCAATTTTAAAATACTTTGGATTGTCAGAAGGTGTTGTAAATTTATTTGATTAACGTAAGCAGAAAGCTAGAGTGGGGAACAATTACTCGCACGCCGGAATTGTTGTTAGTGGTGTGCCACATGGGTCTATTCTGGGGCGTATTATGTTCCTTATTTACAGTTCTGTGCTTGTCTCCAGCATCAAGTATCGACAATACCATATGTATGCCGATGACACCTACTTGTATTACGCGTTTAAACTTGACTTTATATGTTTTTGTTGTTTATATTCCTCCGTGGATCACATTTATTGATTTTGAGCTATTTTTTATATGCATAATGATAATATAATTTTTCTTGGTGATTTTAATATGCCTAATTTTAATACAAACACTTATCAACGTCAAATCTTCCCAAATTTTGTACAAGCAAAACAGCAGACTACAACTTTAAAAAGGCTAATTTTCCGCTTCTTTACAATACTCTCCTTACAACAGCTTGGACACCATTATTTGATATTACAGACATCAATTCAGTATGTACCAAATTTTACGATATACTCGATGGTGTGTTTGAATTGTGTGTTCCTAAACGTTATTCTTATCATCGTCATACCCGCCATGGTTTGATTCCGTAATTATCAAATGTATTCCTTTCAAACACAAAATGTT
Organism: Rhyzopertha dominica; assembly: GCA_025024175.1. Taxonomy (NCBI): domain Eukaryota; kingdom Metazoa; phylum Arthropoda; class Insecta; order Coleoptera; family Bostrichidae; genus Rhyzopertha; species Rhyzopertha dominica. Next base: position 51,953,129 of record QCXZ01000138.1, on the reverse strand, counting down.
TAAAAAATATAAGAAGCATAAAACAAGCTTTTATCTTAATTTATTCAGACAGTATCGTAGTAGAAGCAAACCTTTAATTAATGCAGCATACAAAATGCAATCAATAACGATCCGCGCAAATTTTGGTCGTTTATTCAAAGGAAGAAAGGAAACACCAGAATTTCTAGCGTCATGCGCTTTAACGATTGTGAAATTTCAAATCCACAAGACATTGTCAATTCTTTTGGTGTCTTTTTTAATAGTGTTTTTCGTGAATCCGACCCTACTTTTAACTTAAAAACAAATATCTATCCAACGTCTGTCTCCTTAAATCACTTTACTGAAAATGAAATTTTAAATGCACCAAAGAACTCTAAAAATTCATTAACTGCTGGTGTAGATGGTATACCTAGTTTTCTTTTAAAAGTCTGTGCCTCAATTTCTGTAACTCCTCTGTATTATATTTTCAACTTTATACTTCAAACATCAAAATTTCCAGAGCTCTGGAAGTCAACCTACGTATGTCCTATATCAAAAAAAGGTAACATCAATAATATTGAAAACTATCGGCCGATCTCATCCATCTGTAACTTTGCCAAAGTCTTCGAATCTTTAATGCATAAGAACATCGTCAAATGTATTAATCATTTTATATCACCATTTCAGCATGGCTTTTTGCCCAAGAGGTCCACTGTGACCAACTTGGCCTGCTACAGCCAATTTGTTTCTGAAGTACTTGACTCTCAAGGTCAAGTTGACGTCATATTTACTGATTTTCGAATTGATCATTACATTTTCCGAGCTAAATTGGAAGGGTTTGGTTGCACTTCTGCACATATTTAACTGATTAAATCATATCTTATAGGGAGAGATAATAGGGTTAGCTATGCTAACTTTGTCTCTAACCCATTTTGGCCAAACTCTGGTGTTCCTCAAGGATACAATTTAGGTCCCCTTTTGTTTCTTCTATTTATCAACGACCTACCAGACTCATTCAATTGTGATAAATTATTGTTTGCAAACGATTTTAAATTATTCACTAACATTTCTTCTTCAGACAACTGATTGATCCTTCAAAACGATTTAAATTCTTTAACAACGTGGTGTGATCTGAATAGACTAGGTTTAAATGTTCCAAAATGCAATGTGGTTTCGTTCACTCGTAGACATAATATATTACTTTATCAATAACAAATCAATAATGAAGTTTAAGTTTAACGACCATATCTAATTGCAAAATCATACAATTATTATGGTTTCATTTATAGAAATTGTAAGGAATTCACTAATTTACACACTTTACAATTACCAGGCCAGAATACGCGATGTTAATATGGTTTTCTATTTATAGATGTTATATAGATCAACTCGAATATGTACAAAGAAAATTTCTTAAATTTTTCTCATTTTTAACCTATGGATTTTATCCGCCAAGAGGTAGTGATCACCAAATTCTTTTAAGCAGGTTTAATTTTACTTCACTACTTACTAACTATGCTGTGCTTCGTGTCAGTTCTCGTCAGAACCAAACCTTTTCCTATGTCACTGGTCGATCGAATGTGTTGCTATTTTAACTTTATTTGTAGCTCTTGCGATATACACTATAACTCTAAATCCTTCATTTTAAACCAAATTGTTAAATATGTTAATTCTCAGTACGTTTTCAGTTACCCTGTATATTATCCATATTTTGTTGGATTAAGGTATTATTAATATTCCAATGTGTATTTATTTAGTTTATTTGGTCCCCATAACAATGTGTTACACTTCATGTTATTTTTCTAACTGTAATTATCCTGCTATTGGGTGCTAAACCTGTAGGAAAATAAATATTATTATTATTAAATATGAGTGTTCAGCTACGGAAGATTACCTATCTGTTGCCAACCTAGCAGGACGTAGAATTCGTTGTATACTGTTAACAAGTTTCACTAGCAAGAATCAACTTGATACGTATCCCACTTCTGAAATTCGGTAGCAAACGGCGCCGCCACCAAAAATCCTTTTTTTTAACGACGTAATTTAATAATTTCCCCCGCGGAAAGAGGCGGCTGGTGCAGCTCCGCGGCGGGGGGCCATCTCTCTTCCTCGCGACACATCCGAAAGAGAGACGGAACSGAAAGATTTATGCCGGCGAAGTMCMTTATCTTGTAGTCTCAGTCGGCTAATTACAGCCTATGATACCACATTAGCCCCGGGGGCGGCGCGGCGCGGAAGATAACCGGCCCCGGATTGGAGATGTATCGCCTCCGGCGAGGCTGAGCGGTTTGCATCCGATCTGGATCTGAAGACGACGATGATGGAACCGCACCACTGCGGTGCGCCAGATGTCTAGGGTTACCGGGGATGGGAGGCCTTTTTGCAGCACTTGTTTCGCTCTTCGCCATATTTGATGTTGCTCGCAGTGTTCGGTTTCTCAACATGTGATGGAGGAAATTTTTATTTATCTATCGTTATACGAGGACCCACACATTTTAGTGGGGTTGTCCCACAATTTTTTTATTTTACATTTAAAATGTACATAAAAATTGAAGCACAGACATTTTTTGTCGATTCTTTGCCGAGAAAAAAAACGAAAGTATGGATTTTTCAATATCCGTTTCAAATGCCTCGATATTCCGCCATGGAGATGACGTAAAAGGTTCGCATGCTGACGAAAGCGAGAAACACCAATAATAGCCAGTTCTCTAGCGGCATTGCAAGTAATATTTGTTTACATTTTTTTAACTGGCATTGTGGCATTGATATCTAGGTCAACTTAAGGCGTATATGTGAAAATAACTTAAATCATCTTTCAGTCAGTTTATTCTATAATCAACAGTTCAATATAATAAACGCATTCAGTGGCCTTTTGCTGAAATACGAAAGCACTTTAACCATCGAACCTGCTTTAGAACTAATGTTTTTATTATGAGGAATTAAATGACGCTTGTAGCTTGATAATGTTTAGTTTGTATACTTTCGTATGAGAACGATATGATGAATTTTGAAACTGTCAGGACGATCTCTGGCCGTCGTTAGGAAGAAAACGGTAAAGTACTGCTGACAACATCGCACGTTCGCACGTGCTGCATGTGTCACATGTGTAACGAATAACCCTAACAACTCTAGCCATGCGTTTTTGTTTACGTAGTTTGGTCAAACTTTCGCGTTTCGTATTTGTCAGATTAAGTGGTGGAGCAAGATGTTGTAGAAGTATTTGGGTAATCTGTTGTTTTTTTTTAATGTCAGAATGGCTTACGTTAAGAAGTGTTTTGTTCCGTGTTGTAAGAATACTACTGCTGATGAACAGTTACAGATTATTCCTATGTTTACATTGTAATATTGACGTTGTATTTCTCTGGCTATTTATAAAACTGACAACAGTGAGCACCTAGTTACCTAGGGAGCTGTAACAGTGCGCATGACGGAAATTAGGAACCTTTTACGTAGTTGTTGGCGGATTTAAGAAAATGTTTGAAACGGGGTAATTTTTCTAACGCCGTTTGTTACGAGTTGAATTAATCAGAAAGCAAAATAGACGCGTGGCACTAGTATCAAATTTTAATGTGCGGGACGACCCTATTATTTTACCTGTGTTCTCCTCCACAGTCGATGCATTTCTGCATCCGCGAAGATTATTCTTCTTTCACCGTAGAACGATACTAAATAAACAAATTTTTCTGTCGCTGGCGAATGGTAACTTCAGTCCGAATTATTGCGAGACGTCCCTCTTTAGGGGAGTCACCCCGCGTAACGGGCAGAAACATAAAAAGGCTACTAAAAAAAAAGAATTAAGCCGCGCTAATTGGGAAAATCTTCGTCCGCATCTCGAAGTTTTAAAAACGAAATCGTCTTTCCTCCCCCGATTCCGGTTATTTACAGTAACGGACGCGGAAGCGCCATATTTAATTACATAGTGACGCGTATGATGCCTTAATCATTATAAGTACCTCTACCTAGCAGTCTCGAACTTTATTTGTTTCCCTTGCACAAAGTCTGAGTGAGTTCGGGGATTATCTTGATTAATGGCAAATATTTTGACAAATATCGAGCAAGAATTAAGAAGACGGCGGGAAAACGGTAGGAGAAAACGGAAAATTGTCGGCTTCCGCAATACGTTTCCCAGTAATTTTAAGCAGAAATGAATCAATTAAGTTTTCTCGAATTTTTTAGATTTTTGAAATAGTTATATGAAGTCGCCAGGTCGTACATATTTATGAGGCATACAAAAATACTAATTCTTCTTTTTGTGAGCATATAATACACAAGAGACGAAAGAACTATCCAACACTGAGATGGACTTGAAATAATTTTTCTTTGTGAATCACATAAAAAGGAAGAAAAAAATGATTTTTAAAATGTTTATATAAATGATTTGGTACCATTTGGAAATGAGAATTCTAAGAGAATATTGTGTTATGCATTGCATAAGACGGTGGTCACATTGAGCATCAGATCGTTACGATTTTATTAAATTAAACCACATTTTCCTAACCCCTCTAGTAATTTACTTCAACTTCACAAAAGTGAAGTACATAATTTTTGCCTAAAATTAATCATAGGCTTCCCATAAATATCGGATGTAATAATTMTTGACTAAGAAAAAAATATTGACAATAGCGACYTTAAAGTCGACCTAAGCTAAGTATTCGTCCCATAGAAATAGGTTTAGGCAAATTTTTTCGTCGGTCTCGCCCAGTGGCACGTTYCGTTTCACTAACTCTAGGTGTGCATGTGCGCGTTTTGAATGCGGAATTTCGGCTGGGAAAAGTCCTCTGGCCGCCCAAACTATCCTTTGTAAGGATAACAAGGCGGCGGATGAAGAACTCAAATCGAATTTCCTTTATTCACAAATTCTGCGTCCGCGGCGCGAATCTACATACATTTGCCGAGGTGATAAGGTGGTCGGACTCCGGCCGGTCGTGCATTTTATCAAGTTATGGGGGGATGAAAAAACGAACGCGCACACGTCTCTTGCAATGCGAATTGTACACACTTTGTAGTAATGTATTACGGTCATATAAAATCGGGGGATATTTGACTATAAAATTTATTGTGTAGTTAAAAAGCGCATTCGGGGTTTACGATCTGTTTTACACGTCGGTATGGATGGACGAATTTGTAGCTGTAAATAGGTTATATGTCAACAACAACACCTAAATACTGAAATAGGTACATATCAGTTAATATCCGTTCACTGAACAAATTCTTGCGAAAGAACAAATAATGCCGTATACCTTTKTAGCTGGATTAAGATACCTCTGGTTATAAAGGTTAAATATTTACTTCCACTCATTGTCTGWGCCTTCGGACTTTTATAATTGTTTTATAGGGGCCATGAATGAAATTTTGTGTTTCTACTATAATTTATACAAATGCACAAAAATAAAATAAAAGGTTATAAACAATAATAAGTAGGTAGATTAAGATTAAAATACATACAAGTTAAAAAACAATCAAATAATGGTCTGCATAAACTTAAAAATAATTGTTTCATAAAACTAAACTAAGTACCAGAATTGATACTGGTGTAGGGTGCAAAGAAACTGACAATGAAAAACGAAATCAGAACAACAGGAAAGAAGTTCGACAGTCAAGCAAAATTACTAATGATCTTATCAAAACTTCAAATCATTCGAATGATGAGAAGTGTTTTTAACTGTTCCCGACTACAAGGTAACTAAATTGTAAGGTTTTCCCAAAATCCATAAAACTAATATTCCCTTAAGACCTATACTCAATACTATACGATCAAGATAATTATTTTAAATACAATTTTAGATTTGATTTTACTCTGGTGTCGGTGGATGATGTTCATAGTGCTTTGTATTCAATCACGTCTACGGCATCTGGGGATGACGGCATGACTCTGGCTATGTTGAGATACTGCAGTCCTCACATTGATATCTACATTATGCATTTAATTAATTGTAGCATTGACAAGCCTTATTTTCCACTTGCTTGGAAAACTGCAGTAGGATTGCCGTTGCCTAAACTATGCTATAACTTGTGTTGTTGATGATGACATTTTCAGTAAGCGTCATTCCCATACTTCAAAATTATTAACTGGAGTTCCTCAGGGGCCAATTCTAGGCCCATTATTGTTTATTATAAATACTGCTGATATAATTAAATCTGTGAGTAGGTGTAAGGTTCAAGCATATGCGAATGACACCCAGATTTATCATCATTTCAGACTTGAGAACTGCTCAGCTTCATCTATACTTATTAATGAGGAATTCGATAGATTCAGAACTTTGTCTGAGAAGCATAACTTCAAATTAAACCCTTCTAAATCACTTATGTGTTTTGGCAATAAAAATTTTTTTTTTACATATAAAACGATATTCGTCCCAAACTGGACAAATTATTCCACTCGCTTCATTTACTGTGCTAGATCAAAATTCTTTTGTCTTGACAATTTACTATAAAAATGCATGTGATTCACACGTCTGACGAAGAAAACTTCGAAGTCAGACCTGTCAACGGTAGAAGATGGTGAGTCGGTTTTGGTACCAGAAATAAGACCACTTCAACTGCGAAGAACTACAAAAAAACGATAGGTCAAACGTGATCTGTTGGGACTGCATGGAAGAAATTMGCAGGACACGTAAACAAGCTCATTCCCTATCTAATKACGCATCTTAATAATAACTKTGGCCCATGTCCGAAATGACGAAAMACCACTTCTGTACTAATCCAACAAGATAAGAGCAACTTGCGATTTTCATTTCCTCGAACAACATCTCCAGCGCGTTATTAAATAAACGATCCCCCTGAACATATTTCCACTCGACTCCAACTCATCCTGGCGAAGTTGTGTCGGCAATTTCTTGTTTTCTTTTATTATATTCGCATGATTGTGTAAAGTGCTGTTGGTCAAGTCGGGGGCCTGATGTTACACCGGCGCCATCTTGCGCCACTTAGGACCGCGCTCATTTATCTATACGTTTAATGAAATTATGACCGCACCGCTGGGTCATCGCGAGGCCGCAATCTTGGAGTTGTTCCGTTGTGCGGGGCACTGGATACAATTACTGTCCGACCACCGCCGCTGCCCTTATACACACTCATTATGTCCGAACTGGGGGGTGTAGGATTGCCTGATTCATGGACAAAGGAAAAGCGACGAAACAGATTCAAGCAGTCGCTTTTTATTTGATATTAACGTCTGTAAGATAAGTTTTCAGACATATTTCGTAGCTAATTTTCATCATTTCCAAAATATTCAGTCTAGTTATCATTCATGATATTTGTTCGAGTGCAATCATAAATATTGACAGATGTCATCGAAAAACTCCTGTGATATGGCATATAAAATCGAAATCCGAAAAAGTACCTGTAATTTAGTTGGCCAATTGCCCAACGCGGATATTGTAAACATATTTCATGGACGAAATATTTCCCGCGCTACTATTTACCGAACAATTAAGGAATATGAGGAAGGAATATTCTGTGTAAACCTGCCAAAAAGCGGAAGGCCTCGGTCTCTGTCTGATATCAGAACACATAGATTGAGAGAAAGTGCAAAAGAAAAAGTTGGTGCATCTACACGAAGACTAGGAAGGCGCTATGGAGTTTCACACATGAGTGTATATTGGGAAATTAAGAGATGTGGAATGTTATTCAGAAAAAGATGAAAATGCATAAAATATACACCTGTCCAGTTGCAACGAATTCCACGGTGCTGTCGAGCGCTAAGGTGTCAACACTTTGCAAACGATAGAATCATTATTTTGGACGATAAATATATTTTACGTTATCAAACTCTGAGATAAAGGGGAATGATGGATTCTATACCGAGGATTTCCATGCTGCTCTGGATAACGTAAAATTTAAAGAAAAGCCAAATTTCTTCGGCAGGTGCTTCGCAGCCATGTGTATGACATGCTAGAAGAGAAGCCATCACTGCAGCTCTTTATATACAAAGGTGTTTGCCTAAATTGTTAAGATTTATACACAATCATCACAATAATGATGAATTCATATTCTGGCCTGATCTAGCATCTTGTCACTATGCCAAGCAAACTAGAGATTGGTTGGAAGCCAATAACATCCCATTTGTACCCAAAATAGATAATCCACCTATTAAACTGCAAGCAGCCCGCCCCATTGAATAATTTGGCAGAAAATGAAGAACAATTGAGAAGGAGAATTTTTCAAAGGATTCGGGATATCAATGTTATTACCATCCAATCACTCATGAGGCACTTGCGAACAAAAATTTGACGGAATGAAGACCATGGGCCGCTAGCTGCATTATAAAATATTTTTTATTAGTTCAAGTAAAGTTGAAATTTTAAAGAAATTGTGTTCATTTGATTTTTGTCTAAAACTTATGTTACATACGTTAGGTATAGTGACAGATATACAGTATCTAATGAAATCTGTTGTGCAGTAGTAAATTCAGGTTTGATTTTTGTAAAATAATTTTCTGAATACCATTTTACACTGAGTTTCATTGTGTTTTTCATAAAAACTTATAACAGGTTCAAAGGTTTCTGTATCGAGTTTTAAAAAGATATTTGCCAAATGGCTAGTTTTTTGCTTTTTGACTGATATACCTATTGACTTTAGCTCTTTAAATATTCCATTTATACCCTCTCAATTCATGCATGGTTTTAACCCATTTTCTTTGTAATTGTAGGGTATTTAGGTAACTATTAATGCTAGAGTATTGCGGTTTCTGTAACATTTCTTCAGTTTCCAATATCTTGCTTGGGTATGTAGACACAAAAAACCGTGAAGACATTTTTTATGGATATTTTTTCGGGGGCACATTTTCGAGATAACACAAACTGCTTTTTTATGATAATCATTAATACATTACACAATACTGATAATTTCATGCGATTACGGTCGTCTTTTATAAAAGCGTTGAAAGAAAAAAATCTTTTCATTCAACGGTTTGCGCTCTATCCAGAATAGATACACACGTCTATGTGTCTATTCTGGATAGAGTTTTGAAGAAAACAGTAGAAAAACTCCAATCAGATTTCGATTATCTTAAGCTTATCTTCAACACCTTCATCAACACGATGGATAGACGCAAAACCACCAGGCCAATGCTGTACGGGGGCATTTGTCAACCGTATGTTCAATTGTTTGGAGACGGTCTCCACATTCACAAGAAGGGTTGATAGATGGATCTCATTTATTAAGAAAAAGAGTTGCATTTCCCATGACCAGTGCGATATAGAGTGACCCAAGACTTTCTCGGGAGGTCAGTTCCTTTTCTATAGGATCGTCTATAAGCAGTTGGTTAAATATAAGTTGCCAAACAAAACACCATCCATTTTCACTGGTGTAAGGAGCACGAAGGAAATCTTCTGTCTTCTGTCTGTTTTCTGGAAGTTAGTAGAGTTGTAGGTAGCTCTTGCAGATCTTGGGAAATCAGAAACGCATTATGAGCTGATTGATATTTTTGCCAAGCTTTATATGTAGCAAACTGTCTGCGAATCTCCGGAGGAGCAATGTTTGAAAGAATCGGAAGCCAAGGTAATGGAGTTGACTTAATTATTGCAGTGATTAGTCGCATTGCAGTATTTATTTGAGTGTCAATTTATCCTGTGTGATGAGTATTTTTCCAAATAGGACATTTAAGTAATTTCGTACAGTCTGAGACTTACGCACAGGTGCCTGGAACCACATGCTTGCATTTACAATTAAATGTACTTCATATAAAACGTCTTCTATTACCTTTAGATGTCTGGCTGGTTAAGTTTCCATGGTATAAAATGGGTCCAACGATTCGGTTATTCAGAATTCTACGCCTTACATTAAATCAAAAGCGCTGCCGATTTTGCTTGCCAACAACCAAATCTGGATTAATTTGGTACCAGAAATGGGTGCTTTTGCTATTAACAAGGACAACATTTGCTAAATTCCAATCGGCATTCCTTATCATTTAAAAAACTGACTGATATTGTAAACGTACGGCCGATTTCGATGCTTTTTAAAACGCGCGATGCACTAGATTTGGAAACCCTTGTTTCAGTTTCAATCCGCTTTATGGAGATATTAGGGTTCAGAGTAATGCTTGCTAAAACTAATTCTTCTCTTTGATCGTCAATGTTATGTGGATTAACAGTACCTTATTTTGTGAAAATCCTGTACAAACGTCGGAAATATTTAAATATTCAGCTTGAGCCATTACACAGCTATTGTTTAAGTACAAAAAATATCGTACTTTTCACCGATGGAAAACTGTTCAGCCTAGCTATAAAAAAGTTTTTTTTGTCCTTTTTCATCTTCAACGCCTTGACCATTTGGTCTTACCTGTTGTATATTTTTAGGTATTGGAAACTATTACCTACTGCAAATATTTCATTGCCTGCTGGCTTTATGTTTTTTAACCATGATATTTGAGCTTCAGAATTTTGTGGTAGCATTTTTCAGGACTTTTTTTAATTAAATATTGAATACATAAACTGTCAGCTTTTGTCAGTACAACTTCATAACAATAATTTTTTCTTATGATTAGACTCCAAGACCCTCTGCTGTCATCTCCTAGGTTACTCTTGCCTTTCTCATACGTTTTATACACAAATTGTTTTTAAGGAAAAAGATTACTCATCTCATCGAAATACCTTTTTATGCGAGACTTTCTTCTGTCTATTCTGTGATACGTTTTAAATCTAGTTGGTAATCAGATTCCGGTTTCATGGGTTCATATTACAGTCTTTCTCTCGTTTTACGTCGCGGTGCCGCCTAATTCAGCGATTTCCAAATACGGCAGGTTTCGTACGTGGGAAAGCAGACAATAGACAATTGTCAGCTGCAACAGATTGCCAAGTTGTACCGCGAGGTGTGAAATAATTAGCCGGCGAGCTGAGTCACGCTCCGACGACTGCGTCCATTGAGGACAAATATTTTAACAACTAGCYCTTCGTTAGGCACCTCTTACAATAGTACTCGACGCCGCCGCCAACCTAATTATGAAAATTTGACAAGAACACACCGGGCTAACGATAATTGATGGCGGGTTCTTTAAAGCGCCTCGTGAAGATCGATTTAATAAATCCCGACAATAATTAACGCATAAACTTCATCCTTGGCAACTATTAACAAAGCCAAAATTAGTCGCAGGGAGGCATGATAATAAAATGGAGTAGTGCGACTGTTACGTTATGACGTCGCGGCGTTCGAATCCATTGTGCCCTATGCAATAATGCCGTCGAGTTATTGTCTTTGATTTACACATTTCCGTGTTCTGCGCTTTGTCTCTCGGTAAAGGTAAAACTGCATGGAGTATATTACATTCCGAATAAATCGTATGCTCGTTGAAGCATTACAATATCAAACGAGAACATCGTGACGTGAAATCCTCAAGATTTGTGTACTAATACTTGAAATGAACGGCATGACATGGATATTACCTGGAAACAGTTCTGTGACATTATCATAAAGTTAAAATTGTTCCAGTATTTAAAGGTTTTATTTTTTTTGTCGATTTCAGTTTCTTCAGTAACTTTTATGAAGTGATTTTCGAATTCCTTTCAAACACTAAAAGAAAGGATTTGTTCAGTTTACTTAGATTTTAGCACTGTCAGCAAATTTTATTTGTAGCTGTAGCTATATTTTGTTATAGTAACCTGTAATATGTTTAGCACGTAATGATTGTATTAGTTTTGTTGGTTTGTTGTTTGTTTTAGCATGTAACAATGCTGCCGATGAACTCCTACATTTTCTATTACTTAGGTGTACAAATATCACAATATTTGTGAAGACTTTATAGCTGCACTTTGTTTGGCGAGTTTCATCAGATATCAGATTCAGATCTCCAAGAACTGCGACTGATACATTCATTATAATCCTTGTTCTAAACTGTAAGTACTTCTAGATATTTCCTCAACCCAGTGTGGTCTGACTTTTTTCTAGGTAATTGGTATCCGATGAGTGAAAAATGTGAAATAAACGTGACAATGCAGAAAACAATGTAAACTAACGACGCAACTTCAACTTGTTGGACGCAATTTTAACCGACAAAACTGCCTTCCACAGAGAATGCAAATACAGATATGACAGATAATAGAGATACTGTCGATCGACAAAATATTAACTATACCCTAGTAGCACTAAATATTCATTAAACGTTCTCTGCTAGAATATTTAGAAACAACTTTAGCACCACCCTGTTTAATATTATATATAAATACTTACTTAAATAAAATGGCTACCTGTCAATTTTGACCAGATACAAGATAAACTTTTTAACATCTTATTAGTTTCTGTTTCTAAATGTGTACTATGAACGTTGTTCGATTATTTTTATAACATTTATCACTACTCATCAGACGAAATAATACTACCAGTTTTGCGACAGCGACAAATTAAAAATATAAATGGACGGTTAGCAGTCTAAAACACATAAATGTTTATAAACATCTTTGTGTTCTAGAAGTACAGTAATTATAGACTATAAAATATAAGAGAAAACAGCACTATCTAGTCAACGACCTATTCAATTTGTTTAAGAGATTATCTAAGAACCACTGCAATATTTTGCTTTACCATTAAAGAAAAAACTAAATTCACGGGAATAGCAGGTATTAATGATTAATATTAGCTTTGAATTATTATATAATTAATAAATAACCAGTGATGTCATAAAATAAAAGACTGCAAACTGAAGTGTACAAAAAACCAGCATACCAAACCTATAAGATTGACAAGATGACAAATAATTTTGTTGGCTCTCAATGGGCGTGGGTACTCATCTAGATATCTCCATCGGTTAGCCTTGCAGAGCCCCTCTGTCACAACAGAGTGAGTATATCGTGCCTTTGGTAGATAGAGCTAGTGATACACCAAGGCGCCAATGAGAGTCCATCGCGACAAAGGGACTTCAAGTTATGATTAATTAGTGAACAAGTTAAAATTGGGAAGTAATGAGTGATGCGATCAAAGAAAGGAGGGCGACAGAGTCTAAAGCGGAGCAGTAAAATTCCCGAACTGATTTTGTACACCTCTGAACTTGTTTGCGTTTGGTGAATACTGAATCTAATATTGCAGTGGTCTATCAGAACACGGTTTGTAATATATGACTCGATTTAATCTATTATGATCTTTACGGGTCAATAGAAATGGTTGCTTAGACCATAGATGTCCGCGTTTGGTTCATCTGATATTTTAACAGATCCAAATATTTACAGATATCAACTTTAGGATAACGCTGGATCACACACGTGTAGGCTGAAGAGGAGAAAGCTTCTGCAATTATATTCGCTTTACATAAACTTTACCTTGTCCTCCCTGCTCGTTGTCCATAACAACAATACTGTGACAAATTAAAAATATAAATGGACGGTTAGCAGTCTAAAACACATAAATGTTTCTAAACATCTATGTGTTCTAGAAGTACAGTAATTATAGACTATAAAATATAAGAGAAAACACCACTATCTAGTCAACGACCTATTCAATTTGTTTAAGAGATTATCTAAGAACCACTCCAATATTTTGCTTTACCATTAAAGAAAAAACGAAATTCACGGGAATAGCAGGTATTAATGATTAATATTAGCTTTGAATTATTATAAAATTAATAAATAACCAGTGATGTCATAAAATAAAAGAGTGCAAACTGAAGTGTACAAAAAACCAGCATACGAAACCTATAAGATTGACAAGATGACAAATAATTTTGTTGGCTCTCAATGGGCGTGGTTACTCATCTAGATATCTCCATCGGTTAGCCTTGCAGAGCCCCTCTGTCACAACAGAGTGAGTATATCGTGCCTTTGGTAGATAGAGCTAGTGATACACCAAGGCGCCAATGAGAGTCCATCGCGACAAAGGGACTTCAAGTTATGATTAATTAGTGAACAACTTAAAATTGGGAAGTAATGAGTGATGCGATCAAAGAAAGGAGGGCGACAGAGTCTAAAGCGGAGCAGTAAAATTCCCGAACTGATTTTGTACACCTCTTAACTGGTTTGCGTTTGGTGAATACTGAATCTAATATTGCAGTGGTCTATCAGAACAAAGTTTGTAATATATATGACTTGATTTAATCTATAATGATCTTCACGGGTCAATGGAAATGGTTGCCTAGACCATAGATGTCCGCGTTTGGTTCATTTGTTATTTTAACAGAGGGCGCCGGTGATCCAAATATTTACATATATCAACTTTAGGACAACGCTGGATCACACACGTGTAGGCTGAAGAGGAGAAAGCTTCTGCAATTATATTCGCTTTACATAAATTTTACCTTGTCCTCCCTGCTCGTTGTCCATAACAACATTACAGTGACAAATTAAAAATATAAATGGACGGTTAGCAGTCTAAAACACATAAATGTTTCTAAACAACCTTGTGTTCTAGAAGTACAGTAATTATAGCCTATAAAATGTAAAAGAAAGCAGTACTAATCTAGTCAACGACCTACTTAATTTCTGTAAGAGATTATCTAAGGACCACTGCAATATTTTGCTTTACCATTAAAGAAAAACAAAATTCACGGGAATAGCAGGTATTAATTATTAATATTAGTTGTGAATTATTATATAATTAATAAATAACCAGTGATGTCATAAAATAAAAGAGTGCAAACTGAAGTGTACAAAAAAACCAGCATACGAAACCTATAAGATTGACAAGATAACAAATAATTTTGTTGGCTCTCAATGGGCGTGGGTCCTCATCTAGATATCTCCATCGGTTAGCCTTGCAGAGCCCCTCTGTGAGTGAGTTATCGTGCCTTTGGTAGACAGAGCTAGTGATACACCAAGGCGCCAATGAGAGTCCATCGCGACAAAGGGACTTCAAGTTTTGATTAATTAGTGAACAAGTTAAAATTGGGAAGTAATGAGTGATGCGATCAAAGAAAGGAGGGCGACAGAGTCTAAACCGGAGCAGTCAAACTCCCGAACTGATTTTGTACACCTCTTAACTTGTTTGCGTTTGGTGAATACTGAATCTAATATTGCAGTGGTCTATCAGAACAAAGTTTGTAATATATATGACTTGATTTAATCTATAATGATCTTCACGGGTCAATGGAAATGGTTGCCTAGACCATAGATGTCCGCGTTTGGTTCATTTGTTATTTTAACAGAGGACGCCGGTGATCCAAATATTTACATATATCAACTTTAGGACAACGCTGGATCACACACGTGTAGGCTGAAGAGGAAAAAGCTTCTGCAATTATATTCGCTTTACATAAATTTTACCTTGTCCTCCCTGCTCGTTGTCCATAACAACATTACAGTGACAAATTAAAAATATAAATGGACGGTTAGCAGTCTAAAACACATAAATGTTTCTAAACAACCTTGTGTTCTAGAAGTACAGTAATTATAGCCTATAAAATATAAAAGAACGCAGTACTAATCTAGTCAACGACCTACATAATTTCTGTAATAAATTATCTAAGGACCACTGCAATATTTTGCTTTACCATTAAAGAAAAAACGAAATTCACGGGAATAGCAGGTATTAATGATTAATATTAGCTTTGAATTATTATAAAATTAATAAATAACCAGTGACGTCATAAAATAAAAGAGTGCAAACTGAAGTGTACAAAAAACCAGCATACGAAACCTATAAGATTGACAAGATGACAAATAATTTTGTTGGCTCTCAATGGGCGTGGGTACTCATCTAGATATCTCCATCGGTTAGCCTTGCAGAGCCCCTCTGTCACAACAGAGTGAGTATATCGTGCCTTTGGTAGATAGAGCTAGTGATACACCAAGGCGCCAATGAGAGTCCATCGCGACAAAGGGATTTCAAGTTTTGATTAATTAGTGAACAAGTTAAAATTGGGAAATAATGAGTGATGCGATCAAAGAAAGAAGGGCGACAGACTCTAAAGCGGAGCAGTAAAATTCCCGAACTGATTTTGTACACCTCTTAACTTGTTTGCGTTTGGTGAATACTGAATCTAATATTGCAGTGGTCTAACAGGACAAAGTTTGTGATACCTGACTTAATTTAATTTATATAATGATCTTCATGGGTCAGTGGAAGTGGTTACCTGGACCATGGATGTCCGCGTTTGGTTGAATTCAGTTGAACTAAGTTTAAAAAAGAAATTATGGAATAATAGATTAGAATCGACCAGTAAAACAGACTTACGCTTGATGTCCTCTCTCAGATATCAACGAATAGTTATCCATGTCAGGCACCGAACGTTCTTCCTCGAAGTTCAAGACGTAAATGACTAATTATGCGAATGCTAGGTGGCTCGGGTGTTGTATAACTATGCAGTGCATCAATGTTGGGGTCAACAAACACTTATGTAACAACAAATAGCGGCGCTATGGGGTTTATATAAAAACATATTGTTTCATTAACATACGAAACTTCTTTTATATCCATTTTTTTTCAAAATAAGAAAAGTTGCTTCAATCAAAATGCTATATCTCACAAACTAATAGTTGGATAGCTGTCAAACTTATACACATATCTTTTGAAGGCTAGTACTAACTAAAATGATATGGATTTAATTCTAATGGCGGCTTCACATAGAAACGATACGAACTTATATATGCCCTCGTATTGATATCAGAATAACCATGGTTACTGCTAAAAACAAAGTAAATTTAGTGTAACATCTAACGCAGTACGCATCAGATTTTGACTCGATGTCATTATCGACGAGTTTCGATTATAATCCCACGTATCAGGCTAATAACGGGCTGGTGGTGTGTTGGAAACTTTGTTTTGTTATTCTTTCCAACGACGAAAATACCCATCGCGCTAATGCACCCACCGCGAATAATAAGGACATTGCGTGGGCATTAGTATGTAATGGAGTATGTTCTGAAGGATCAGCGGCGACTTGATCCGACGGCCTACGCACGCCTTTAGTTAATGCGTTGCACCCTAATGACTGGGGATGGACGCTGAGCCTCCCCCAGGTCACACAGGGCCGTACTAAATTAATTCGCCTTGGAGGTTCGATGATTTCATTTGATGCGTAATGTAATCTTTGAAAATGGAAAATCTCCTATGCTTGATTCGGGTCACTTTGGGAAAGTTTATGGTTTCCTAGATTTGGGTTTCGGGACCCAAAAATTTTTAGTTGAAATTAAAAAATTGGGAAAATATTGAAAATTATTATCAGTATCGTCGTATTAAAAAGCTAAACATATACACTGGGGAGCATAACTATATAACTATAGATCCAACGTCAAAAACATGTTTATATTTTGTTATTATTAACTGTCACTGTGTTGTCACAATTGTGTTAAAAATGCCCGCGGAAGGTATCTGAGTGACATGGAAAAATGCAAGGTTTTGAAGACTTTAGTCGCCGAAAAATTGTGAAGTGATAGTGAAAGTGAACATATTGTATGCTGAAAACGTAGAAAATATCTGTAAACCATAACTTTACAATTAAATCTCGAATTAAATCACGTTATTTTTTTTTAATTTGAGATTGTCTTTTCTAATGAAAATATAATAGTGTCACTATAATAGTGTACTTTGTTAAAAAAAACTAAAAACTATCGATTTCTTGCTGATCATATATTTATATTATCTGTATGTAAAATCTACAAACATTCCCAAAGTTCTAGTTACGAGCATCGTTATTAAAAATTGGAAATTTATCAAACCTTGTGCCAATATAACTAAAACACGATGTAACAATAAAGTTCCATGCTAAACTGTATAATTAGCTGGGTAACTCTTGAGCCCTCTTTTTGAGTTAATTTAATACATCCCTTAATACACATACTTCTATTAGTATTTCCACGTGAACGATACAGTTTTAAGCATACCTGCTGGCTAAGAGAATTTACTGCCAGATTTAAAAACTACAACAATAAATTAGAGTTTCCCAGGGAATGCGAAATAAATTTTAGAATACTTTTTCTAGATTTAGGATTATTAGAAAACCCCAGCGGTAACTGCTTGGTACACAATACGGACCAGTCAGGTAGAATGAAAAATAAAAAGAAATATCTGAAAAAACGTAAAGTCCTGTAGTAGCCAATTTGTTTATGGAAAATTTTGAACATGTAGCGATAAACAGTTTTCAGTTTAAACCAAAATGTTGGTATAGGTACGTAGATGACAGTTTTGTTATTTGGCCCCACGGTATAGAAGAGTTGGGTAGGTTTCTAAATCATTTGAACAGTCAAAATCCCGACATAAAATTTACTATGGTAGAAAGCAATGGTAGTTTACCTTTATTGGATGTCAAAGTTTACAGAACAAACACTGGACAGTTAGGACAGAAGGTTTACAGAAAACCAACACACACAGACAGATATTTACATGCCACATCTCACCACCCTCCTTCTCAAAAGAATAGTCTTATTTGGACGTTATTTGTTAGAGCACAAAGGATGTCAGACGAAAGTCCTGTACAAAAAGAAATATATCATCTTAAATCAGCACTAGTGAGAAATGGTTATAGTAGTGAGAATATTTGGTCAGTTTTTAATAAAAGTGCTCATCCAAATCAAGTAAATTCTCAGCCAGGACAAAGTAAATTGAAGTTGAGTTGGCCTTATGTACAAGGCCTTTCGGAAAAATTAAAGAGGATGCTTAGAAAACACGATATTTTAGTTGTTGATAGTACATATAATAATTTAGATAAAATTTTAGGTTCTACTAAAGATAAAGTACATTTAGAGAGTGAAGGTGTTTATAAAATTATTTGTTCTTGCGGCAAATGTTACATAGGTCAAACTATAAGAAAAGTAGGTACGCGTTTGAAAGAACACATACTTGCTACTAGGCTGCAACAGATAGATAAATCTTCCGTAGCTGTACACTCATATTTGACTAAACACATGATTGACTTTGACAAAACAAAAATTTTACATAGAGAAAATATTATTACAAACGTCTAATAAAAGAAGCTATAGAAATTTGTAGAAATACTAATAATTTTAGGAGTGATTGTGCAAATTATGAGTTAGGTGGCATTTGGAAGGCTATTTTGTAGTTATCTTTTGTCAATTAGTTCGTGTATATCTAGTAGGTAGGTAGTCCCTTTTTCATCGTTAGGTTCCTTTTATCAGGTTGGCACGTTGTTTCTATGACATCTGGCTTCCTTAGTGAATTGTTTATTTACCTTCTAAATTTTGTTTGAACTTGTGTCAGGCAGATTTTGAGGTTCTCCGTCTTTGACAAAGATTACAGATGTAATCGAAACGTCAGACTTATAATTTTTTGTCAGTGTTTTCAAGAGACAGCGATCTATCCGACAAATTATTATCTTATATTATGGACGCTGAAAGAATTCACCCTCGTATAATTAGTAGTAGTTTTTTCAACGCATCAGGGAAATTTTACTAATACGTAACGCGTATCTTTAAGGGTGGTATACCACAAAGAAAATTCAACAAGGTTTATGTTAGGAACTATTAAAAGTGACTGGTATACTGATATGTTCTACAAAGTAGCACGCCGTAACTTTCCTCAGTTTCTCTTCAGCCGGCCCTGCGGCCACCCACTTGGGGGCCTGCTGGCCGTCGTCTTAGTCTCTTCCCATCTCCATCCCCTTAACTCGCACATACATAAGCGCAATTATCGCACGGGTTATTGTTGTTGCTCGGGTTTACCCCGGGGCTGGAATATTTAGACCTCTTTAGTGGCTTGATTTGACTTTGAAATTGGCTTACGAGAGCTATTTATGCGCCCGTTAAAATAATCTAATCTAATCTACTAAAAATTGCAAATTCGTGGGCGCCTGCAGTTTGCGTTCGACGCGGAGGATGACGTCGCAAACGAGTAAAGGTTTCGAGTTGCAATTGTTTGGTTCACATGAGAGAAATTGTAGGAACTGCACTTGACCGGATATACCAGAGTAATAACCTACTGAACTGACCTGTCCCAACCTGATAGCACTTATAGATAATGCCGCAATGGATTTCTTTTAAACACATGGATGTTTTTCAATACTCCATAGATATATGTACATTTTCGTCGCACAAATAAATAAATAAACGAAACTTGTCATTTTTTTAAAATCACGTAGCATTTGATTGAGATTATTTCATATATCTGTGTCTTCTTCTACTATGAACTTAATTTTTTAAACCCTGATTTGAGTAAGCCCCATATGGCTTAAAGAGGAGGCATAGTTGCTTCTGTGTGTATGTGCATGTTTCTGAAGTGGTTTGTGAGGACAATAACTGCTTTAGACATCCGAAAGCATGGTTAAGGGACTACTATTTAACACACCGAATCTTTCTGTAAATGTCAACTCAAATAATGCTACCATTCGTGGAAGTTTAACTGAAATACATTATGAAACTTTGCCTAATATCAAAAATTTAACTCATAAAATAAAATATAAGAATAGCTATAAAAATGTGAACACAAAAAACGATCCAGACGTATTTTTTAATATATTTGTTTTTGGTGGAAACGCGCTTTGTCGCTATTTGTTCTTAATGTATGAAACTGTTTAACAAAGAAAGTAAAAAAGATAAACAAGCAGCAATCGCGTTTAAACTCGTCTTCGTTTATTTTTTAACTGCGTTATTTTAACTGTATCGCTCCTTCTAAACTAAAAGTTGGGTCGGGCAGAAGAAGATGTACAAATCACCAAGATGATCACTTAAGAGTGTTGCTTAACAGGGATAGTACTGCAATTGGGGTGAGGAATGAATTTGGAGGAGATGAGAAGAATAGCTCTGTAAGGAGAAGGTTGAGGGAGTATGGATTAAGTGCAAGAAGACCAGCAAACGGTCCCGAATTAACCACGGGTCACCGAGTTGAACGACTTCGCTTCGCCAGAGAACATCGCATCTGGGGCATTGACGAATGGAGCAAAGTTTTTTTCAGGGATCAATCCAGATTTTGTCTCCTATCACCAGATGCTCGCCAGCGAGTATGGAGACGAACTGGAGAAAGATTTGCACAATGCAGTATCGTTCCAAGGCTTAGCTATGGGGGTGGCTCGATAATGGTGTTGAAGCTCGAACGGAATTAGTGGTGGTGCATGGAAACAGACAGCACTGGTACGAGAATGGGAAAACCTTGATCAGGGAAGCATTCGGGACCTCTTTGAGGGGATGCCAAGACGCGTAGCGGCCGTAATCCGAGCTCGAGGAGCTTTCTGAATTTGTTCTGTTCAATTCTTCGTTCACCTATGTTCTTCATATTGTTCTGCTATTTTTTTTGTTCAGTTTGTCTCTGTTGTTTAATTAAATTCAGTATAGGGCTTCATGATAGTGTTTAATTTATGAAAAACGCAGGTAATCTTCATCAGAAATATAAAACTTAATTATGTTTCTTAAAAACAAATGGCCTGACCTGACCTAATACAACAAATGTTTTGGCACAAAAAGCTCATGGATCGTTTTTTTTGCCGCTGAGTTTAGATGCGTACACGTTAAACAACATAAAATAGATTTTGAAAATGTGGAGATTGTTTGTAAAGAACCTAAATATAAAAAAACGATTAATACAACAAATGATACATATAAAGAAACAAGAAAATCCAATAAATAAGTAGGTATCTGTTAAGTTTATCTAACAAGGAATTCTATGATGGCCCGTTAAATTAATGCTTATCTCTTAGTAGAAATTGGATGCAATGGTCAGTGAAAAATTGTCACATATGAGATTATCACAAAAAGTATGTTAATAAGATGTAACTGCAATTAGCAGTGAATTGAAAACTCAGTTTGTATGTAAGTAGACACTGTTTTACGGCTTTTTATAAATAGAGGTCCGACGAAGACGAAAAAAACACATCGAAAGCTTGGCGCAGTAAAAAGAAGTTTTATTTCTACTGAATACATGCTTGAATTTTTACCGAGCTGACTGTAAGATATAATATACCCAAGGTACATTTTTGTGTGCATTTGACCCCGTGTAATCCCAGCAGAAATCCATTTATAAGCCTCTAAAACACCACAGCCCCAAGTTTGGTGTTAACACACTAAACGGGGACGACTATATGTTGCGACGAGTTTTCGGTGATGAGGAACGAAGTATTGCAAAGTTTGATAGCGAAGTTAAGGAAATCCCGGGCCTAGGAAACGCACACGCTTCGTATCTTTCACGCAGCGTTCACCCAAGTTCAGAAATTAAACGAAACAGATTCGCCTGATTACAAAATCCGCCGGGGGGTCGCAACCGGAGACGCTTAGGGTAACCGACGTTTTTATCATTTCGAAAGCGGGTTATTCCGAAACCGGAGAGACAGTGCGGCGAATGTGTCAAGGTGAATGTTCAGATTTGCTAATTAATTCTACCATTGCGGTGTTGGGTTTTCTTCGGTGTCTTTTTTTATTCTTACACAACTTTTTCCCACTTCTTTTTATCCCCACATAACTTTTGCGCTTCGTTCCATGTTTGTACGACTACGCTGTTTCAGGTGTCTTTCTGTCTTCCTCTGCTTCTCCTCTGTATGTCCCTTGCTTATCACATACTTTTAATTTGTCTATCACTATTCATTCTATTCAAGTGCCTGACCGTCCAAACTGCTTCGTTTCTATTTGTTCCATTAGAGATTGAAAGTTCGATTCCTTTCGTACATCTTCATTGCGGATTCTGTCCCTTCTTGTGATTCCTTTTATTTTTCTCAGAMATTTCATTTCCATTGCTTGAATTCGGCTACGTAGTTTATGATTTAGGGTCAAGTTTCACATCCAAATGTAAGCGCCGGTATATGCATTGACTTATAAACTGTCATTTTTGTTTTTCTTGATACTTATGTTTTAAGTTATTTGTGAATAGCATAATACATGTTTGATGCTGTCTGTATTCTGTCTATTATTTTTAGTTCTTGGTCTCCTTTGCAGTTGATGTTTACTCCCATATATTTGAAGTTTTGTACCTGTTGAATATGTGCGTCGTTCATAGTTATAATTAGCCTTCCTTGGTTTTTTCTCTACTGACATCACTTTAGCTTTGTCTGAGTTCATCCTCATATCGTATTTTCTTAATGTTATGTTCCATATTTGCAGATTATATTAATAATAATAATAATAATAATGCGTCTTTATTCGCAGGCATTTACAATTTTCATAATTTTAAGCATAATAGAATTGCAGCGGTTCTAACACTTGCGAAACGGCGAAGTTCAGCGGCCACTTAAGAGAAAATGGCAGCTGTTCTTCCACTTAACCGAAAGCAAAAAAAACATAAAATGAAAGCCTCATTTGCCGTAAAATTATAAATATGGATAATATTAATCATTAAAAAAAATTAATTTACAAAAACAGTAATATGTAGTCGCGCTTAAAAGAATATAAATTTTTAGATTTTAGATCTGTAGGGACAGAACTATATATATTTGACACGCAATAAGAAAAGGAGCGACGAAAAAAGTTTTGCTTGTGAGTTGGAATCAACAGAATATCTTTTCTGCGTATATTGATACTGTGTATATCTGTCCTAAACGTATATTTATCATTCAAATAGGCGGGAGACGTTTGGTGATTTTCGACAGAAAATAGATTTGGCTCAAAATCGACATACAGATGTATTTTGAGCTG
The DNA here is from genome assembly GCA_025024175.1 of Rhyzopertha dominica. Lineage (NCBI taxonomy): Eukaryota > Metazoa > Arthropoda > Insecta > Coleoptera > Bostrichidae > Rhyzopertha > Rhyzopertha dominica. The sequence continues at coordinate 51,929,745 of QCXZ01000138.1, read as the reverse complement.
CAGATTCCAAAAATGTTATCTAAAATGAGCTAGGACTGCGGGCGGCCTGATTTAGCATACTTTCCGAGCGAACCGTTGTAGTTAGCGACCAACTGACACCATTCCGAAATTCAGGAGGTCCAAATCAGTAAGTATACTTGTATTCAGCCGAATCGGAGACGAAAAAATTTTAAGGTCAAAAAGAACAAAGGGGTTAGCCTTGGATGTTTTGTGATTTTCGACAGAAAATAGTTTTGGCTCAAAATCGATATACAGATGTATTTTGAGCTGCAGATTCCAAAAATGTTATCTAAAATGAGCTAGGACTGCGGGCGGCCTGATTTAGCATACTTTCCGAGCGAACCGTTGTAGTTAGCGACCAACTGACACCATTCCGAAATTCAGGAGGTCCAAATCAGTAAGTATACTTGTATTCAGCCGAATCGGAGACGAAAAAATTTTAAGGTCAAAAAAGAACAAAGGGGTTAGCCTTGGATGTTTTGTGATTTTCGACAGAAAATAGATTTGGCTTAAAATCGATATACAGATGTATTTTGAGCTGCAGATTCCAAAAATGTTATCTAAAATGAGCTAGGACTGCGGGCGGCCTGATTTAGCATACTTTCCGAGCGAACCGTTGTAGTTAGCGACCAACTGACACCATTCCGAAATTCAGGAGGTCCAAATCAGTAAGTATACTTGTATTCAGCCGAATCGGAGACGAAAAAATTTTAAGGTCAAAAAAGAACAAAGGGGTTTAGCCTTGGATGTTTTGTGATTTTCGACAGAAAATAGATTTGGCTCAAAATCGACATACAGGTGTATTTTTAGCTGCAGATTACAAAAATGTTATCTAAAATGAGCTAGGACTGCGGGCGGCCTGATTTAGGATACTTTCCGAGCGAACCGTTGTAGTTAGCGACCAACTGACACCTTTCCAATATTCAGGAGGTCCAAATCAGTAAGTACACTTGAATTCAGCTGAATCGGAGGTGCAAAAATTTTAAGGTCTTTTTTTCTTCTTTTTTTTCCTTATCCGTTTCATTTTTAGCAATTATAACTACGTTGTCTGCAAAAGCATATTCACTAATTTCTAGAATCTTAAGATGTCTGTATCCTAATTGTAGTATGTACACTTTTCCCCTTATTTCCCTCATAACATCATCCATCAATACATTAAAAAGTAATGGACTTAATACACCTTCTCTTAGACCGTTGATTTCAAATTCTACAGATTTTAGTTTTATTTGTTCTGACGTAACTGGCATTTCTTTTATACGCGCTTCTCATTGCCACTGTTAATTTTGAGACTATTTCTCCATCCAATAAGCGTTTTTATATTTTTGTTCGTGGTGCTCGATCAAATGCTTTTTCTAGATCTATGAAGGCGATGCATGCTGATTTTCCCTAAGCATGTAGCTTGTTTATTATTTGCTGAAGGGCGAAGACCTGATCCTGCAAGCTTCTGCCTTTTCTAAAGCCGCTTTGGGGTTCCAAAAGTCGTCGTTCTAATAATAGTAATACAATTTTTTTGGGGTATTTTGCTACAAAAGAAATAAGACAAAAAAGAAAGCTATGACAATTAGCCAAAATCAAACATATAAATGAAAGGTTTTTAAACTGAAAGCATCGCCTGTCCTGCAAATTATAACGTTTGTTGAATTAAAATTTTCGTTGATATAAATTGTTGATAAAAAAACGGAATCTAACCTCAAAGTACATCTTGCAAGCTGCATTTGCAAGTCGGGGTATTGTAAAATTAGAATTCATAAATTATGAAATGAGAAACGTTAAGTAAGTGATGTGACAAATGACAAACTTCAGCCTGATTCTTATCCTTGCAAATGATTTTAAGCCCTTCCTGAAAATTTGCTTTTTCCATAGCCCTAGTACTTGTACTTGACTAGTAGTTTACTGTTCCTGTAAACATGTAAAACCTTTCAGATAAAAACTCATTATATAATCTGCAGATCTTTACCACTTACTATTTTATTACTACTTGAATTAAAACCATAACATAAGTAATATAATCAGGTAAATAATTAAATTATATTGTGCTATTTAGTGAACTAAAGTAATGGGTATGAATATGATAATTGTGTTATTTACATTTAAAGGTGTAAAGTTTTTAAATTATCGTCACTGGTGTAAACAATTTAATCCCACCTTTTTATACATACATTTGTGTAAAAAAACGAGACTCTCGAAGTCTCGTATGTTCAGTCTCGGGCTCCGTTGCACAAAGCGTGGTTAACCAGACCCCCTGGTTAACACGCGGTTAACCAGCCGTTGCCATAGGCAGCACCAATGAAGAAGGCTTAAAAAGAACCGTTTCCATGACAACAGCCCTTTGACCGCGTGTTAACGAGGGGGTCTGGTTAACCACGCTTTGTGCAACGGGGCCCTCGGTCTCGTATGGGTCTCAGGTACCTTAATCTCGGTCTCGGTCTCGTCAGAAGCACTATACATTTTCCGGGAGGTCTATGTTGAGTCTAAATGTACTGTAGCTTCGTTTGCTAATGTTGTACCATTTATTTCAATCGTATCTGCAAAATCGTTAGCAATTATTTCAATACACGATCACCAAGCTCTTTAATTTTGTATAACATATGGATATAATTGAGTAACTTGGCCTGTTTAAAAACTGCATTCTGCCTTTCAGAAGTACTAGATGTGCACGTACAAACATAAAATATTTGCAGTAACTCTGGAATATCGACTGACGCAACCACTGCTAAGAAAAAAATGCAAGTGGATCTGTCGGTGTAACCCCTCCATTAAATAGAGCTTAGCGAAATTGAGGCCCCAAATCCGTTTTGTAGAAAAACATCTCCAGTTTATAAAAGGAGCGCGGCGCGATGATCGGAACGAATCTCGTTAAAAAACAAACACCCTCTTAGCCCAGTGTTGTTCTTAAAAAGCCGCTCTCGCTCCCCCCCGGTCGCTTTTTTTAAACAGGTCCTTTAGTAGGTGTTAGAGCGCGCTCATTGTCCCCCGCCGACATGTCCTCATAMTGCGGCAATCAACGCGCGCTCTTCCYTTGTTTTTCGTCTTCTTTCCGCTAATAACGGGGCGCCAGGCTGAGTGAGCGTGTGTGCGAGGGGTGGAATCTTAAAAAGCCGCCCGCGTTTGTCATTTAAAGGGCGCGCCAGGTACCAGCTGGTCCAGGGAGGAAACGCGGGGTGAAAATCTTAATCTTCTGCCCGGTAATGAATTTGATTTGGAGCTGCTTTTTTTTCTGGGATCGCCCTCGCCGGGCGGGGCGATAAAAATAAATCTGAGGGGAGAAAAAGATGCTGGTTTGTTGTACTGACTGCTTCGTAAGTCAACAAATGTCAGACAGGAAGTGGGTAAATTAGAGGTTTTGTGTAGGTATACAATCAGGGGTGGCGTTAGCTGCGAATTGCAGTGCTGAAAGGACATAAACACTAACACGTAAAATGTGGTAAATAAAACTTTTCCCCTCCAAAATATAACAAACTTTATACAGGATGTTTCACAAATGATAATGACCCTGACGAAATTAAAAATGCAACCCAAGGTAACATTGGTAATTGTTCCTCTTCTTAAAAAATATAAAACGTAGAGAGCGGTATAAATTCGTAAATTTTAACATAAATTTCAATCACTTGCTTTAAGTAAATTCGGTATTGTAAAACAAATTTTATTTTTGAATAACATTAATGTAATAACTGCTCAAAATGTCGCCCTCCGCTGTTTTTACAAGCTTGAATTCGTGCCCAAAACGATCTTTTAACATGCATTAACATTTGTGGAGTGAGGGATCTACATGCATCACATATTTTACTTTCTAAATGTTCTACACTTTCAATTGGTGTTTGGTATACTTACTCTTTTACCATTCCCCACAGAAAAAAATCCAAAAGAGTAAGGTCCGGGCTTGAACCTCTTCCTATCCATCGATTAGGCAAAACCAAATCAAGATGATTTCGCACTATTCTATGATAATGCGCAGGTGCCCCATCTTGCTGGAACCATAGATCTTCTCTTACTTGTAAATTTACATTTTGGAGAAGTACCGTTAAAATGTTTCTTAAAAAATTTAGATAAGTATTGCCGTTTAAACTATCGCGAAAAAATAAGGCCCAACAATTTGATTCCCCAATATTCCGCACCAGACATTCGTCGAGTAGAWAGTTTGAAAATGTCCTKCTCGAATCCAACGTGGATTTTCTTGCGCATAATAATGCATGCTATGTTTGTTAAAGCCACCATKATAAGGAAATCTTGCTTCATCTGAGARGAAAATGTCATAAAATCTCAMATTCAAATTTTGGTGGTCTAGAAAACAGTTACAAAAAGCCATTTTTTAGGATAATCTGTCCCCTTTAAGGCGTGAACCAATTGCAAGTGATGGATGGATGGATGAAATTGATTGCCTTTAATTATTCGGAGTACTGAAGACAGACAAATACCGGTTGCTCTTCAGACTACCCTTTGACTAATATGAGGATTTTCGTCAATCATTTCCAATACTCTAACTTCATTGTCAGGGCCTGTTGCTGTTTTTTCTCTTGACTTTTTCAGTGGTGGCCAGTTTGTTCTTAAAGTTAATTCAAGTCTCTTGAAAATTGTATCGGCAGGAGCTCTTCTATTTGGAAAACGTTGTCTGTATAAACGGGCAGCTTTTTAGGAAACAAAAAATATTTGACGTTTTGTGTCGATCAGAATATGGGAAAATGAGATTATCTATTGAAAAGACCAAGCTTTGTTTAAACGGTGGATTAGAAATACTTGAAAACAGGTTTTGAAATTTGGTACTTAGGTTCTTTCTGAAATACATATAGTAACTTAGGTTGTTTCTACAATAAAGATCTAGGATTTTTAGACATAATTTTATTCGTATATATAGAAAAAGTAGTACATACATTGGACTACTTTTTGTTTTCTTGTACTGTTATTAATGATGTCCTCATAAAAAGGTTTGTACGGATATTCAATCCACTGAAGTCTCAAGTATATGCAATCTTTCACCATAAGCACGTTGAGTTGGTATGGTCAAAATAATGTGCTTTGTTCTTTGATGTGCAAGATGCAAGTGACTGCACATAAAGCTGTTAAAAAATTCAGATACCTTTACACACCCAGGGTTCTTCGAAGAGTAATAGAAGTGGTGGTACTTTGAAACTGCCAAAGTTTTTCTGCCTGCTCTAGTTACACTTGCTGTTTCCTGTGATACAGCATTAGCTTTGTATTCTCGAACTTTAGATTTGACAGATGCATTCGCCCATTCCCATTTGCTCACAATTTTTTATTGGTAAGTTGATGTAACGAATACATAATCGATCCTCTATATTTGAGAAACCAGGAAGCTTAGTACATAATTTCTAAAATGGGGGTAGAGTTTAATAAAAAGTAATTCAGAGACTTGGAGAAGCTATCATGATTTCGTGATAATTTGTTTAGTGTATTTACTAAGCTTAGCTGCTAGAAAATACAATTTTCTCAACTTGGGAAGACATAAGTCGTGACTAAAGTCTAAAGTTTTTAATCCTTTCATATCATATCTGAAAAGTGAGCAAAATTAAATTCGATCAATCGTTATTAACTGAAAACTTGAATAAAGAGACCAAACCTATTTACAAGATATCATTGACATTTGTACGAATCATTATTAAGCAGTCTGCAGCCCTTACAAGCCGCACCTTCCCAGGGAAATACCTATAGAAACCAATTTTGTTAAGCAACTAAAACAAAAAACTGCAATGAGTACTCGTAAATAATTATTCTAAATAGGAAGTACTCATTCACAGTGAATGATGAAATATGTTAACGATTTAAACGTTTTTGGTGTCTGTACAGCGTCACTGACAGAAATAGGAGCGAGATAGGTGAATTTGTTTGACATGTTGCGGTTATCCGCTCCTTCATATCGGATTCCCCCGCTTGGTTAGGGACTATTGAAGCGGTTATGTACGGCTTCAGCAAACTGCTGCTATTTACTCTGGCAACCATATTACCCAGCGGTGACGTTAATAGCGATGATTTTTAGTCCCCATATTCGATGCTTGTGTCAGACCTCGATGTAGCTGCTGAAGGATCTCCAGTGTATTTATTTTGACCCTGAAAATGATAATTTTACATAAATAAGTGTTCGTGGTGATAAGATATGAAAGAAGTTAATGTGAACATACGTGATCTACTCTCGTTACTACCATTATTCTTTTACGGTATGTCAGTTTTCAGATAGTACTTTTTATTTCTAATCAAAGCTCACACGATTTATTTATTTCCAAAGATTTGTCTAAATACGGTTTTATGTTCTTTTGAACCAGGAACCTTTCGATTCCAAGTTATGTGTGCTAACTACTGCACCATTAGTTCCGGTTCAGAGTGGCATATATACTTCACAACTTGATCACCTGTAATTTAGTTGTTTGTTCATTAGTCGACTGTGAAAAAAACACTGCTTCCCAAAGCTTCAACCTGCATTCCAACGCATTGCAGCAAATCCTTCGCGGCATCTGCGTAGCCGAGGGATTTCGCCTCGTTTAATTTCTTTAAAACGTCGTCGTGCAAAGTTCAGTTTCCCATCAATATCGATAAATAAGAAAATCGGGCCCGCAGCGCCCGACACAGGAGAGAAATAAACAGGAATTGGTGCTGTAAATCAAGCCCGTGCCTCCCCCCCTCAGAAAGACGTTTGTTTGTTGTTTGTGCGTGAACCGGCAGACATCTATACGACTACGCCTCTAATCATATATACTCTTCCTTATCGACGACGGTCCCGTGATTGTTTCGGCTTATCCCGCTTCTGATGTGGAGATTCCCCCTACGCGATGTCTGTAGGTAATAATTGTGACGACGTAATAAAGCTGCCTTTATTATAATAGCGAACTTTATTCGGTTAGCTGTAAACGACAATATTGCACAATCTTTGGTATATAGGAAAGTTCTAACTTTGGTAACATGAGGAAGGAGTGACTGAGGAAAGGAATAATATAGTAATTTGCGAATTTGCCAACTGATACAAAAATTCAGTTGAAATGCTGTCTTGATTTCTGCTTGAATTATGTTCGGACAAGACCTTTTAAATATAAAGATGAAGATATTTATTTCTGCAATCGATAGTGCGTTTTTAAACGAAAAAGTTTTAGGATGCGATGTAATTCTTTGGCAATTTATCAACCTCGTTAAGTTTTGACATGTTCCACAAGTTCTTCTACGTTAATATAATTTTCTTGAACGTCTTGAACTATCGCTAGCAAAAATAACTGTTTCACTCCTGAGTCTTTCAATGTTTCCTTATGAGTCCTTGCCTTTGTTCCTGGACAAACATTTTCATGGCCTTGGTCTTCAATATTCACGCATATTTTTAAAAATCCCCCACGTCCACCTATTCCAATTTTGATAATAAAACCATTAGGACATTCTCTTTTCTGTCGTACATTCAGTAAAAAATCTTCCACATTTTTGCAGTACACAACTAATTTCCTCACCGATTGTTTGGTTTCGCGGCTTACTTCTTGAACAAATTCCACATATGTGGTTTCAAAGTTTGTATCAACTTCATGGTGCTTTTGTTGAAGAAATTTTGAAAGTAATACTAAAAATTATTCAAATGGGTATCTTCAGGTAGCAACAAATCAAAATCAATTTTTTTTTCAACTGTATTTGTCCACCAATTGTTAATGCGTCATCGGCATCAGCACGTAAAGAAACAAAATTCAACCATGGGCATTTTTTCAAAGTAATTCCTTAGTAAACGAACTGTGGAAGTGGTTGCATCTACATAAATGTTTGTACTGTATTTTTCTAAGTAAATTTTCTACTGTTTTAGTAGACTACCCATTATGAACTGCAACATTCTTGATATGTTTGAGGTCTTTCTAAAAGTTAGCTTGTGATTATTAAAGGAGTTGCTATTTTGTTATTTTTGCCTATACAGGGTGATTTTTTGAAAACTTCACACCTTAAATAACTTTAAATATAGCAAAAATTTAAAAATTTGCAAAAACAGGTAAACTTTTGTTTGCAGGGGGACAACTTTTGAGATAAGTTTTTAATGGATAGCGCTTACTCTCTGAACAGGGTAGACACCCCTTTAAAAATTTTAAATGGAACTATCCATCTTGTGATACATCATTTGAAAGCTTATTTCACAAAAAGTCTGGCCATGTAATTAGTTTTACCACGTTTAACTTATTGACGGGGTAATAGACTAATAGTGCCTACGAAACAGGTTGCTTATTAAATTGAATATTTTGGACTCTTTTCAACAAAATGTATTTTATTTTAGAGCGGAAATAAAATTTGTCCTTACGAGAACCCAAAATTTAAACAAACAACTTGTAAAAAATATGACACTTAAAAAAAACTCCCAGAATACTGAAAATTTTCTTTTAACATTATTATTAACATTAAAGTATTTATCATGTAATTTTTTAGAAAGTCCATGTCCACGAAAAAGAAAAATTATTTATTTGTAACTCCAAAAACAGTGTGAACAAAACCATAGAAATTCAAACCTTACAATAGATTCTCAAAATGTGCACCAACTCTTTCCATACCATAATACGGACGGTTCTCGAACTCCTGCTGCACTTTTCGGAAAGTTTCAGGTGGAATCCTCCTGCACTCGTTTTTAGATTTTAAATGACCCCATATAAGAAATCTAAAGCAGTCAAATCGGATGATCGTGGCGGCCATTCAATTGTTCCACGCCTACCAATCCAGTGAAGAGGAAATCTATGATTTAACCAATTTCGCACATTAATGGCATAATGCGGTGGGGCTCCATCATGTTGGTAAAACAATTCCTATTCATCCAACATTGGATTTCCTTCAGGGTCACGTTGGTTTTCTAATTGCTCTGTGATTAAAGGATCAATAACGTTATCAAGTAATTCTAAATACATTCCCCCATTTAGCGTCCCATCAATGAAAATTGGACCTACAATTGCGTTGCCAAGTATTCCAGCCCAGACGTTCAGCTTCTGAGGAACTTGTGTATGACCTTCTCGAAAAATATAAGGATTTTCGTCACTCCAGTACTTGACGTTATGTTTATTTACAGAGCCGTTCAAAAAAAATGAAGCAGATATTTTTTATTAGATTTGGATTTACTATAATCTTTTCTGTCATAATTTCGCAAAATTGCAGTCTTCTATCGAAGTCATCTTCGCCGAGTTCCTGGAGAGTTTTCATCTTATAGGGATGGAATTTGTGCAGTTTTGTAACTTTCCTTACAGATAAATAAGAAAGTCCAGTGGCTGTAGAAATGTTACGCAAAGAGCCAGTTGGATCCATTGCAAAATGAGCAAGTACTTCAAGTTGGGCCATTTCATCAACGACTCTATTCCCTGCCCTTTTTTTGTTTACTACAGATCCAGTGTCTTGAAATTTCTGCACGAGATCGAGAATGTACCTAGCGTCAACATTTTTATCGGGGTGCCGTTCGTTAAACACCCTTGCTGACGCACGAGCACAGCTATGCTCAGCACCGTAAATAAAAATTATTTCTACCCTTTCGGCCGGTGAATAAACCATTATCACTTGGACTCTCACTTTAAAATTTCACGCGATTTATAAAAAGGAATGTGAACAAAAAGATGGTCGCGCCAAAGAAGTAGCCAAAAAGTTGAAACAAAAAATTGGAAACGCAAAGTAGATAATTATTTAGCCAATTCAGTATGAACTGTCGAGTTGCAATATCAAGTAATGTCGAAAGAAAATTTTAAGTATTTTTGGCATTTTGCTTAGGTGTAACAATTATTTTTTAACAAGTTTTTTTTAGGCTTAAGTAAGGACAATTTTTATTGTAACTGCAAGACAATAAATTTTGTTAAAAAAAGTCCAAAATATTCCATTTTATAAGCCACTTGCTACAATGCACTTTTTGACCCACTACCCCGTCAATGGGTAAAAAATAGTAAAACTAATTACATGGCAAGACTCCTTGTGTAATAAGCTTTTAAATGATGTATCCTAAGATGGGTAGTTTCATTTAAAATTTTTGAAGGGTTATCTACCCCGCTAAGAGGGTAAGCGCTATCCATTAAAAACTTATCTCAAAAGTTGTCCCCCTGCAAACAAAAGTTTACCTGTTTTTGCAAAATTTTAAATTTTTCCTCTATTTAAAGTTATTTAAGGTGTGAAGTTTTCAAAAAATCACCCTGTATATTCGCGTTTTTGCGGCGGCTTTATGAACATCTCAATATTTAGGACCCGCCAAGCAACTTGCAATCAATGCGATTTCGAATATACTGCAACTGCAATAGTAGAATTGGTGCTTTCAATCTTCCCATATTCCCGACGTAGTCTTGGTGCATCCAGCGCGGTCATTTCTCATCGAGATGTAAGTCCATTTGAATCTATTGTGCGGCTGATGTTCCCGGAATGTCTTGCGTTAATACACGGCCATCCAACTGTTAAAATTCTTGTCCTGAATAGTTGCGTTGTTTGTAAGATTGTGGAATTGTTGAGTAATCGAGCGGAATTCTGTAGATGTTACCACATTTCATGTGACATTGTGCCCTTCTGGAATCGCCCTCTGTTAATGCCAACGTTTCTTTTTTGTTGCAGGTGAGTTCCACGGCCTTATTGGGTTTGCTTCGGCTATGTAAGTGTATAGTTGCTCTAAGTGACAACAAAGAAGTTCTGTGAGTGTAAACATTAAACTGTGTCCTTGATTTAGAACTGAACCTTACTAAAGTGGCAATATAATAGAAAGAACTAAATCTTTAACTTTAACTAGACATACTACTCAAGAAATTCAAACCCGTAATAGCTGATAAATAGACTAAGATATCTGAGAGTTGAAATGAGAATGCCAAAATTTTTTTCAATTTTTTTTACTATGGGTTATGCATATATCTGTACCTTAGACGTCAAATGTATTGTCATACTATGCACTTTAATTTTAAAATTTACTTATGAGAATGTTTATAAATTCAAGTTTACTTGAAACCTTTTCACTGTTTTGTGACTAGTATTAGTTTTTAAGAATTAAAAAAACTCCGTCTTCAAACAATATTAGTCGATATTTCAAACTAACGTTATTCATATACATCCTGCACTCTGTTTTGATGGATTAGGGTATTGTAAAAATGATGGAACGTTTTCGGAACCCAGGCAAGAAGGTTTTGAAGATGCTAGAATATTGAAACTGGTTTTTGACCATCTCCAACCACCTTCTGTAAAACTATCTGCTTGCCTACTTCTTCAAAGTCATCGTCAAAGTAGACCTTGTATAAAGGTCTTCCGGGATGGGTTGCCCTAATCTGAAGATGAGCAACTTTGGAGATAAAGTCATTTCCCTTAGCGATCTTTTTTTTTCGCCACATATGGAGTACTAAGGCCTTCAAAAAGGAACTTAAAATTTCAATTTCAGCTTGCTAGCAAATTTGAACCTTGAAATTGCAACAATTTTTTTTCTCTCTCGATTAAGGAGTGATCGCTGTCTACTTCTAAGTTGGTGTGACCTCTTCAGTAAAATCATTAAATTCGGTATTAAAGAGAAATTTGAGACAAATTTACATTATTTCCAAGATATTTTTTTAGAGATACGCTCGCAACTGTAATGTGACTGCCACAGGGATTTCAAAGTATGATTTCTTACAGCATTTTTTACATTTTCGAATATATTATTGGGCGAGTTGTTTTTCCTCTTTGGTCTTTGAACACAAGGCCACCACATTGTAAGTGTTTGAGAGATGTTCCAGGTCTGCAGAAAATTTTTTTTGAGTACTTCAGTACGTTGGTCTTGTAGCCTCTTATAGTCTCCGTATCACACTTAGTTCTCTTATTCATTACGTATATAGTTTGAAACTGCAATCCATTGAATTATTTAAAGGTTAAAAATTTTTCATCCCTATAGTCGCTTAGCATGTAGCCAATCGTACTATACTGCCAGATATACTGGTATAATTCTAAATAATTGTCCAGTTTTGGATCGATTCTTTTCTATGAATTTATTTAAGAAGTAAATAACAACAAAAATAAAGCATTTTTTTGTCCTATGGGATATGTATTACTATTATATTAAACATAGGGTGCTTTTTTCCTAAAAGCTTGGTAAACACATACATCGGGGATGATAAATCCGTAGGCAAAGAATTAAGATGATAAACAACCTCATTTACAACAATGTTTTTACATGTAGGTACCAGTAATAAGCATCCTGAAGTCTATAGTTGCGATAAAATCATCTTCATTAAGTAAATCTATAACAGTTTTTATAATTATCCAATTTAAAATAGGAAGCATTAATGAATTTGTTTAGCTGTCTAATGCCTAAGTCATGAGGAGATATTTCTAATTCCGGGTTTAAATGACGTGCTGATGGCCTTATGCTGGTTGCTCACAACCTAATAGTTTTACATGGTCTGAGTCCTCTGGTTGGTCTAAGGAATTATCTTTTGAAGCGTCTCCAAAAAGATTGTCTTCTTGAGACATGTGGAAGTTTACTGAGGCAATAGAGGGATTCTCATAAATCTCCGAGAAGGGACGAAAAGACGAAAGAAGTTTTTCGGCCACTCAAGGGCTGAACTGAAATTCTGAACAGCTTTAACGGTTTTAGCTGATGTTATTCGTACATGTTACCTTTAGCTATTTGAAGTTTTTACTAGATCCTTTGGCAGTTGCAGTTGCTAAAGTAATAAAGCAAAATGGAACTTTATGCCAATGGTTGGTCAGCAAGAACTTTTTTAGTACTAATAGGCTCGATTTCAAAGCAAAGCTCCAACAAGACCCCCGTCCTCCACCATAAGGCCGAAGGCATCCCCATCAAACACCGTACGCAAATCTAATCAAACCGGCCACCGTGTCCTCCGTATTTCGACGGCAATCGAAGCGGGCACGTAATAAACAATGCCGGACGTGATCAATTCTAATCCTGCGGGCGTAGACTCGCCGGGGGGTTTTGCTTAGACATCGTCAAGTGTCAGTAGGTGTCGGCACTAGATCAAAGGCGCAATAAGGGCATTAAGGGGCGGACAGGGGCATCATTAGCTGCCCACTGGCCGGTGCTAAACGGCCGACCGTTTATCACCCCGGCCACCTTGACTCGCAATTTGTCATCGGGACCAGACCGTTCACGGCAAACACTCTCCTGCTCTGTATATATACGAGCCGTGTTTACATGGGGGTGGTAAAATCGGCGAGGGCATTCGTCGACACGTAGACGGAACTGATATACCTTGGGGGCAGTGGGGAGAAGCGGAGGATTTCGTTTCTGCAGCTCAAAAAAATAAAGATTTATTTATCTACTCGTATCATAGCTGGTCTGGACATTTTCCAGTAAACAGGGCTTAATTTGGTTGCGATGGTGATTTATAGAAAAGCTGCCTGGCCTCCAAAAGTGAAATTGTGAGAAAAGGATGATGAAAAATTCGATTTAATACTGGAGGAGATGTCCGAAATTGAAAAATAATGACAAGTGCTTTACTTATTTCTTGGGGACACTGCCAGTCTGTCTGGGTGAAGTCTGATCATTTCTGGTCAGGTCAGGTCAGGTCAGGTCTGCATATTGCGCACCAAATCTAAACGATAAGTTACTATCAACAATAAAGAGAGATAGAGATAGAACAGGTGACAGAAAGAATAAGAGACAGGTGATCTATAACCTGGAACATCATTCAGACTTTTGTAACAACCGCTATATCAAAAAAGGAATGCTTTGTAAAAATGGGGATGGTACAGCGGAACTTACAACAAAAAAGTACTACGGTAATGGCGAAACCGCAACCCTATACTTCGTAATATAAATTTCATTTTTTCTTTTTATTTGATAGAAATGGACAATATTGTTCAACACTAAATAGTTAAGAAAAGTGGGATTTTTCTTATTAGCAACACTTTCTTTCATTCAGTTATTAGGATGAATGGTAACTGTACAATTGCTTAAGTTATTAAACACTATACTAGATGTGCAAAGTTTCTCAGATACTGATAAATTGGGGTTCATTCCTTCACTCAAAGTTGTTATCAGGAGCATTATTAATGAAATTCTTCACATTATCCATTGATAACACTTTTGACTTTTTTTGCGACATACCCGTCATTTTGATATTTAAAAATATGCCAACAATTTTTTATAAGCAGAATGTCCACGTTTTCCTTTACTGTCTAGTGCTTCGTAGCATTGAATATACAGACCAGAAGTGTTGAAGCATTAAGAGTTTGCACCAGTAAGAATATTTAAAATTAATTCTTGTAATAAATTTCATAAATGAAAACAACCTTTTCACAAAAATACGCAATTAGAATGCTTTCGTTTGCTCCTTGCACATTTTTTCATTTCTCCAGAGACAAATCTGTTGGTAAACTTTGTCGTACTCTGGTTTAGACTTTGTAGGTAGCAAACTTCACTCTGCTTCTGATACAAATTCCAAAATTTCGTCTTTAATTTCACTTGATCGATTCATTGTGCAGTTTGTAGGAAAGCTTTATCACAAACTATTTATTCACTATTGTGAAGTTTTGTTTCTATGTCGACAAGTCTACACACACTTGACACATTACTTTGAGAACAGGAAAAACAATTTATTTTTAAAATTACTGTGTTTCACGTGTAAGAAAAGTGTTTTTTTTACTTGTACTATTTCTATGCCCTTTTCCACCTTTGGTTCGCTTTTTGCTGTAACTGTTTTGTTTTTTTTTATATCGTATTCTAGCTCTTTTTGATTATATTATAACAGGAAGTATTTGTGGGTCTTTTTTAGGATTTTAAATGCCAAGTTTGAAATGGAATGTACATTTGTGAGAAATTCGTTTTTGTCAAAATATTCTATCGAAAAGAAAGTCTCTTGTCTTCTAGCTTCTCCTAAGAAATTATTTTCTATTTTAACGCAAAGTAAAGCCTGTTATTGAAAAAATAATATAGCGTGTAGTTGTTGTGTTTTGACATATCAATATGAAAACGTTCCATCGTGAAGCTACAATTTTTACGTGGTCATAGAACCTTGACAATTGAATGCAAAGCTTTCCAGTAACAAGTAGAATTGAAGCTCATTTTTTGTTTAGTGAAATATAGACTGTTTAGCAACAGAAGTTCTATATAGTAAACTGACTTTACAAATTTGGACTAATTACCTCTTAAGACGATCTGTAGTTCTATACCATATTTTTAAATTAATGGTGTCCAACTTTTCTCAATAAATTTTACTCCAGTAGCCAACAGAAATTTCGGAGCACATAATTTTGTTTGTACAGTTTCTTTGGCGTCGTAAAATTTCGTCCTTATTCTTCAGAAGTCCGTCACCAACTTCCTGCACTTGTTATCACGAATCTCCCAATCATTTGGGCACGGAGAATATTCAGCTGCTTACGTCCGGACCATTATAAAAACCCCTCTCGATGGTCGGTCGTGATTCCTCTGCTTTACAATTCAATCCGAATGGACATGTTTTTCAAGGAAATAAACCGCAAAACTTTTCGCCCTCTCCCCCCAGTGCCGGACGCCAATGCGCATTTCAATAAACCATCCGTCTGCGTCTCAATTTATCATGGGCCCTCTAAAGCTCGCTGCGACCAAAAATCAAAACAAATATGCGGACGCTTTTTTATCCGACGCCTCGACCCCCCCGGCATTATTGGATTGCCGGAAGCTTAGCCTTCTTTAATACAGGAAGCGGTCGCCAATGGGGGAAAATGACCCACCGAGGGCAGCTGTGATACAATGATGCGTTGTGCGGAAAAATCTCCCGGCACTGATACATCTTTAATTCCATCTGGATGGACGCCGGATTAAAATAAGAATGAATTTTGCCTGTGCATCGTATCACATTTTTATTTAGGTTTTGTTTCGTTATTATAATTAGACCCAACCAAATTAACGACTTATTAGTTAATTATATTTATTGAAATAATGCATTATACGAGGCATGTTTTTTAAGTAAGTACCGTTTTGCGAACCCGCCACCGCAGCGCTACGGTCGGCGTTCCCCGCATGCGCGCTGTTTACCTACTTCTCTTGTTTACGCACTGACGCCATTACAGTTTGATTCTTCATTGTATGAAATATATTTAAAAAAATATAACTTATTGAAGTATCACATAATTGGATTAAAAATATTTATAATAGTTTGGAAAAATTTCAGCATGAAAACCCATAATCAAGAGTTCACTTACCTGCGCAAGCATTTGCGAACGCGAAATTCTAGTATAATAAAAAGTAGTAGTGGTAGGTAGAATTGTGCTCTGTTTCGTTTATACAGCAGGGATCGTTGATTGATGTAAAAGAGTTTTGGATACAGCTACTGCAGTTGCTGTCTGAAAATTAATCGTTCTTGGTTAGCAAGAGGTGTTGTTAAACTAACTATTATATTACGGCATCTCGCTCTCGAGATCACTATTATTTCACTAGTAGTACCGCTATTTGTCGCTAGGTGGCCACAAGTTTAAAGAAAAACTGCACGACCGGCAAGGCCAGATCGCACAATATATCACATCTGCTATTATTCGCTTTTTGTGCTTGGTGGTGTTCACATGTTCGCACAGCGGTAAGTTTTCGTTTTCGTTTTACCATCCTTTGTTTTTTCTAGTTAGGAGGAAAAGTATGCAGGAATAAGGCCCAGTTTTCCGTCACCCGACCGTTTGCCAGGCAGAGCATATCTAGGTGTTAAAAGCTCTAGTAGCACTTTAACCTAGCAAAGGATGACAGTTGTCGACATGACACAGCTCTCCTTCTACACAGTTCAGCTAGAGAATTTTTATTTGGCGGTCTATCAGCCCCTTTTCGGAGATTAGTGTCCTTAATTAACCACGGTCCACAAGACGTGGAAGGCAGCTCGACTATTGGCAGTTATTAGAGGCCCTTTGTTCGGACCTAGTGTCCATAGTTATTAACCACGGTCCACAAGACGTGGTAGGCAGCTCGGCTATTGGCAGTTAATTAGAGGCCCTTTGTTCGGACCTAGTGTCCATAGGCGTTAACCACGGTCCACAAGACGTGGTAGGCAGCTCGGCTATTGGCAGTTAATTAGAGGCCCTTTGTTCGGACCTAGTGTCCATAGGGGTTAACCACGGTCCACAAGACGTGGTAGAGAGCAACAGATTTGGACTGTTTACCTGGATCAATTCGTATCCAAGTACGACTTTTATCTATAGCTTGGATTTTATTAATGGTGGTCCATCAGCGCCACCTCTTATGTCAGGGTGCTGGGATTCCACGGACGGCGAACTCGAGAAGTTTTTCGCCCACAGGCTTTTCTTTTTAGGAAGCACTGATTGATTCGACTACTGTCGACATCATAGTTGCAGTTACAGGCGGTCCTAAAGACGCCTGTTTTTATGAGCAGTGCATTATTCACCATGCCTTACAAAAAGTGTATGTACCTACCTACTCTGTCATTCTCATCATTCGGTTTGAGATAGATTTTTTTGTGCGGTCAGCAGACGCCCTCATTCAGGAGCAGAGGATAGAAGGCCTTTATTCCATATTGACGGCATCGGCAAAATTATTAGGTTGATAAACCGATTTTCGCCGATCACCGTAGTTAAGCAACACCGGGCGCGGTCAGTACTTGTATGGGTGACCGCTTAGGATGTCCGCAAGCTGTTTACATGTTTTTTTACTGCTTTTTTAGCTCACTAAATAATCACATTATTTGAAGTTCTAACAGAACTTGCAGACACTCAGGATTATTTTCAGAAGCAGCATGGAAGAAGGTTGTTTGGCCTTATTCACCAGGATATATTTCAACCCAGCCATAAAAATAATTTTGTTAAGCTGGCAAAATCTTTAAGTTATCAGTTTAGATAAAGGAGGGAGAGAGCATAAACTAGGAGAGAAGGAGAAACAGAAGTAGACTAAGTCTCTTCGTTCATGAAAGTTCCTTTTATTCCTCCTGTTCTGCATTGGTTTTAACCTCCTTAGAATACTATTATGTATACTCTCATCTTAGGTCAAGAGCTGTCGTTCTATTTCCATTGAGGAAAGTCGTGAAAAGGGTAGCATTCATGTATCAGCTGCGCAGACTTATCTATTCTTGGTTATTATACCAGACAGAAAGATGTTCATCTTAAATTTTGTAATGAAAGCTTATACTTTAGGCCAGGTTCCTACATAAGATTGTAGAGTCACTAGCAATTTTGCACCCACCTTCTTTATAACATCACAGACTCTTTAAACTTCGTTATATATTTCAAACTTTTCAGCCTGTTTCAGCATTTTTCAGCTTTTAAGTAAGATAGGTGACAATAAAATTCGCGCACCAATTCAGATTCAGATCCATGCGCCTCCGCTTTCAGTCATCGATAGATGGCGCTCTCGGTCTGTCGTGCATTGGATGGCAGTTCGCTGGTTCTCCAGCAGAGTGTACGCGGTGCCTGCATTGCCGGCCATCATTATCTTACGTTTTATCATTTGAAGTCGTTTAGTTTTGTCATGACGTTTCATACATTTGGTAATAGCGACATAAATATGAACTAAAATTATGTAATTACTTTACAAGGCATAAAATGCCCAGACTACTCCTGTTGCATTTAGAATTAGGTGAAAGAGAGGACCAAGATAGACACTGGAGGATCCATCTGGCAAACAGGGAAGATGGTTTTAAAAAGCATTACATATAGAGACATAATCCTTCAGAGTTAGAAGAGCTGTTATGTAAGGCATATAGTAAGATATTGTCTGGTCTTCAGTTTCTCAATGAGAATTGTTGATATATCCCCTATGCAATTAATGCAAAAATTTTGTCTGAAAAAACAGACGTGTTTTGGCAAAATATAGTTTGTACCTATTGCCAATAAAATAAAAGAAGACTGTTTTTTAAGACACAGAGCGTTCACCAAAGGTGGGGCGCTACTTAGGTTCCTGTAAACCCGCAGAGGTCGGGGTTATAAATTTTTAAGGATTTATTTATTGCCTACTTAGAATTGTTTGCATCTTTTATTTACATAGAAAATGGGTAGTATTCCAAAATCAGGTTCTGATAGCTCTAGTTAATTATCGTATGGCGATTGACATATTTTAATAGATCTATATGAGTAGGTACATACATTAATTCATTACTTATTTTACTTAATTGGCTAGTTTCCAATCCTGTCGATTTTGGGTGCTGGGAGATCCTCGAGAGTTCAGCGGCCAAGTTGTAGACTATTTAGCCTTGATATCAGGGTTCTCCTCTGGGAGGTTAGTTACTATGCACCCATTAAATATTTCTTGCTTTATAAAGGGCACAAATACTGATAATTTAAGATTTAAATTGATGGTCTTTTATTTGTCAGTTTACTTTAGTTTAATTGTCAACACTGAATAGACAAAGGGTGTGATATTAAGACATACAGTTTCGTTGTTCGTTTAGAAGATCTAAACGAGAATTTAATTAAGCAGATCTGTGTGCTAGGTTCAGCTAGCTTATATAAGATTAAGTCAATTTTCAAGCTGAGCTTGAATCAATAGGTTTCTGCCAGAACTGAATTGAAGAACAATTAGTTGTTTTTTGGAGATTATATTTTCTGATTTTCCTGGATTATTCCAGTTATGAGGCATTAGCATATTCAGAAAAATATTCGCCTTATGTATTCCTTCCTTTCTTGAAAGGAACAGAAATGGATTAAGGTGTAGATATGTTATCGCCTTCCTTTGGGAATTATCAATTTTAACCATTCTTCCTTTATATGTCAGACTGTTATCAGACAAGCTATTCAGAAGGAGGAATAGCAGAAGATCTCATCAATATAGGTCTTTCTCAGGTTGTTTAGAACAAATCGATAAGTTCACAATGGGTGATGAAGATTTTCTCAGAAGACTAAAGTCATTGTTCAGTCAGATGCTGTAATTTTAGAAATATATTTTTATAGATTGGTTGCTATTTTGTAACTGACAATTGTTTGAGCTCAGTTTATTTACTATTCTGATCAATTTGGTTATCATAGTGCTATTTTATTAATAGCATATAGCATAATAGCATATATAGCATATACGTCCAGAAGTTTATTACTTCGATTGGGATATTAGAAACAGGTTTTAAAATATTTAAATTTATAGCAAAATAGGTTACTGCATTTGGATTAACCGATGTTCTATGGATAAAAATTAAAATAGCTACAACTTCTATAGGGCTGTAATGTGTAATAAGTTGATTCTTTTTATGTCTGCCCTTGGTATATAGGAATCATTAATTAAAGAAAATTGTGAATTGCATGATCGTTCATCGATTCTTTTGGGGCGAATGAGATTACTACGTTTAAGCTCAGGGAGACCTTTTCTAAGACAAGGAAAGAGGACACACTGACATTAGCAGGGATAGTTCAGAGAACATTTTCAGCTTTTTTAACCATATATGGAAGACCTAGATTGACAGGTAACTAGAGAATCTACCACCCAGGTATGAACGAAAGGCCGTTTTGAAATTTTCGGTTTATAACCGATCATTTTCTCTGGTTTAGATATTTTTATACTAGGATTGTAACCAGAGATTTAGTTCATTTGCTTATCTTGTTGTATTAACAATTCCAGATGATGTCTATAGACATAAACAAATGTCTTGACGCTGTGCTCTGTTTTGCTGTTTTTTGCAACATCGATTTCTTTAAACTGCTACTAGTGAAATAATAGTGATCTCGAGAGCGAGATGCCGTAATATAATTCTACGATCAAACGAACTTACCTGTGAAGTTCGATCGTAATTATATTAGGCATCTCGCTCGAAGAGATCACTCCCTCCCTACCCTAAATTTTTTCCCCTCATGATTTGCGATGTTGCAAAACTGGATAAGCGAATAATAGCAGATGTGATATATTGTGCGATCTGGCCTTGCCGGTCGTGCAGTTTTTCTTTAAACTTGTGGCCACCTAGCGACAAATAGCGGTACTACTAGTGAAATAATAGTGATCTCTTCGAGCGAGATGCCTAATATAATTACGATCGAACTTCACAGGTAAGTTCGTTTGATCGTAGAATTCTTTTCGCTTTTGTAAGGTATATGTTGTTAATTAATAAATTAGCATTACAACAACTAATCCGGTTGTTAATTCAAAAATAGTGGTTGTAGATTGACAATAATGCATTCTTGCTACAATAACTATTTATTAAAGGCCAGTCTACAGTGACAAATCTGCTAGAATTTACCCACTTTGTCTCCTATGGCTATGGACAGCCGCTTTCAGGTAGATGCTATTTATACAGATCTGACCAAAGCCTTTGATTGGGTGCATCATTGTATCGTCCTCAAAAAGCCACGTAACTTTGGATTGTGTGAGAGTCTCATTGCTTTGATTTACTCCGCGACGAAGGAAAGAGTGCAGTATGTTGAGCATCGTGGGGTCAGATTCTACTCTTACCGATTGAGCAGTGGTGTAATTCAGGGCTCAAATTTGGGCCCCTTATTGTTTATAAATGTTTACAACGACTATCTTGTATGCGGACGATCTCAAGATCTGTACTGTTAGCGGAGTACTGATGATTGTATGGCACTGCAAGGGGACATAGATTCTTTGGTAGGCTGGTGTGGGCTTAACGGTTTACAGCTTAATGAAATTAAATGCAAGAAGATAACCTTCTCCAGGAGTATGCATCACACTCGATATTTTTTACAACATTGAAGGCACTCCCTTAGAAGATTGTCTTCAAGTCTCTGACTTGGGTGTGATATTGGATACTGGTCTGACCTTTGTTCCTCATATAGTGATGGCGCTATGCGATTTCTGCTTCGGAATACCAACGATTTCACAAACGTCGAATGTATAAAGCTTCTCTTTTACTCACTAATAAGATCTAGATTTGAATATTGGGCAATTGTTTGCAAACTTAACCACCAGATTTACATTGACCTGCTTGAAAATGTCCTCCGAAAGTTCGCTAAATATATATACCTGAAGAAATTCAATTTATATCCTGTAAGGCATTGTAGTCAAAAAATCCTTCTTAACGCTGTCGGTGAGAACTCGCTCAATGCTCGCAGAGCTATATCCAGTCTGATATTTCTGCAAAAACTCATTGGGGGATGTAACATATTATTATTCTGTAACATATTATTATTCTGTACCCCATACACGCCACCATTTTAATTCCGCTTTGCTGCCTTGTTTTCGTTTATATAATAATTCTATTGCTAATTCCAAATTTGATATATTTAGTGTAAACTTTTGTCATGCCAAAGTTAAAAAAGAAATGATAATGAAATTTGATGCCGAATTTTTATAATATGACTTTATTTTAGTAGTTGTTAACTACCCGTCTTTATAATGAATTCTATTCTGAGTTCCATTTATGTATTTTAAATTAGATTTCTTATTTATGTTAATTATTCCTATATTGTTCTAAATTTAGTGTTGTATCATTGTGTATGCTTTCACTATGGACCGCTCTGGTCCGCTAGAAATAAACTTTATTATTATTATTATTATATACTATTTTTGTTAAACTAGCATGCATTTGATTTTAACTAATTACTGCAGTATTTGATACAATGCAGATGATTGATAACTACAAATAAGATTTCGTTGTATTAATGTGAATTTAGTCCATGACAGCATTTCGTTAAATTTACAACTAACACCTTTCTTAGTGTACATTGTACTAATTCTTTCTTAATTCAAGATATTCATCATGTGCCTTCCTTCCTTTTTTAGTCAATTCTTATTATTGCAGGTACGAACTTGCAAACATGTTTTAATTCAACTTCATCAAAGCGAAAACGTAGCGAATATTAATAACATCTAAGGAGGTTCTACGAAAGTGCATAAGACGGGATCCATTGTAGCAATCTCTCATCTGCTACTCGTAAAGATGTGTTTGCCAAAGCCGCATCGCTTCGGCATGTGAACTGGGCGTAACAGGCGCATTCCATCCAAAAGATTAAATTACAGCGATCTTTGATCGTGTTAAAATCTTCTGGCACAGGGATTTCAATTTTAATGTCAACTCCTTTCACATCAAACATGGCAAACTTTCCGTAGCAGTGCAGAAGTTTATAAGTTGGGCATATAGAATTTCGCCGCTGCTGTGCGAATTATTTCGAGGCGCATGCACGCCGTCTCAACTAATAGATTAAGAAATAAGAACAGTCACGTAAAATATTTGATGAAATGTATCCGGAACTTCCCGGAACACGGAAAGGGGAATTCCTCCGGAGTGCCGCCTTGTTACTTTTGTTGTCGCACATGAAATGCACGCTTTGCCGAATGGGAAGGGAAAGAAGTTCGCTTTAATTTGGGTTGTGTTTCCTGCTGCAGCGGCATGATGCTGATTATGCTCGGCAGATGAGTGTGAAACTTGCGCAAGCTAAGATGCCAAGAACGGTACTTATGAGCTGACCTGGTAAATAAGACTTTACAGATTAGGTGCCTATAAAGTGGCTTATAGAAATGCACGATTTTTTTTGCCAGTTTCATAGTTTTATTTTGTCCACTACGCCATCACTGTTCATCAGAGGATATCTGCAGTTGGTGCAGACAGCACAGCATAGACATGCATTTTAACTTTTTATATTTTATTTTAACAAAAGTTCTAATTTCAGACTTGCAGTAGCTGAAACTTTATTTTCCTTATACGTTTGGTTAATCACTTTTTTTTTTAATTTCTTTTATTTTCAAAATATTTCTCACCGTCGTGTAGGGCACACTAACCTTTTCACTTGTCACTCTTAATGGAACACGCACTCTTTTTTTTATCAAAAATTTGTATACATTTTTTATGATTTCTTTGGCATCTTGGGTAAGGTAACGACGATTCCTCTTGTTTTCTTCAATTTGCACTTCCATGTCAGCCTCAGCAACCTCATTCTGAGCGGTGCTTGGAGCAGCATCTACCCAAGGACGGAACATTTTTTGCTTCTCTTATCTCGCGCACAGATATATTAAGACTGAATGCTAKTTTTGGTCCTCCGAAAATCCGACCTAAATTTATGGTCATTGGGTTATTTGCGGCAACTTATGAGGGGCCGCCTGCTGTTGGAGATGAAAGATACATTTTACTGCAGGGTTGTAATAACGTTAAGAAACTTGCATTATTATACCATAGAAGCCAAATTTAGTTTAAAGTTTGTCTATATTACCCCTTTCCAGGACCATATTAAAAGTATAATTATAACAATTTTCACACACTTTAATTAAATATTATGTGCTGTATTTACATATACGACAAAAACTACGCAGGTAGATAATTCGCGCTAAATAAATATTAAAAATTAATTATGGCCACAGTCACTATAAAAAAATTCATCATTACTGTCGCTCTTTAGATTTATAATTATAATTAATTCTTGCACGTTTGGCGAGATAATTATCCTCGATTTCAGTTACATGACCCAGCTAACTTCATTTATTTTATTAACCTTTTCTTCAATTAAGTTTACGATGCCTACACTAAATTTGGGATTTGTATTTTCTCTTCTTAAATTTCCCTTTATTTATGCCCATATCAATTTAATGGGATTAAAAATACAATAATAGGGTGGAAGCCGATGCACTTGATGACCACGATTCTCTGCTTCTTGGTCTGCTTCATGTTCTTTATCTTTAGTTCTTAGTACTTCCAAAAACTCTTCTTTCGTATAGTTATCTTCAAAATACAAGTCCATAATTTCTTGTTTTTGAATGCCTCTATTTGGAATTTTATTTTTTTTGTACCGAATGGCAGTCGGCGTTGTCCATTGTTATTACACTGTTTGCAGGTATATTCTCCATTAGTTAGTTATTAGTTAGTATTAGTTATTAGTCTTAATCACATTAATCTCAATTACACAAAGAACCGTTTGACAAGTCTCTTATGCAAATACTATAATAGATTCAGAAATCAGTCTTGTCTTATTTAAATTAGCATAAAACGCAGAAGTTTTTAAAATAGTTGGGGCACATTTGGGTCGTGTACTTTCTTACAAGATAAATACGCCTAAACATGAATTGTGTTTTTCATATAGAGTAAAAGCGAGCAAGAAACCAGGCGTATTTTCAAAATAAATGTTACAGTTGAACACTTACTATACCCTGTGTTACTAATTACGAAACAAATTACGAAGATTATCCTGAGTTTTCATGGCAGACTTGATTTAGTGATTTTCAGAAGATTTATAAATGCACCGTAATTTTTAAACCGTAAACAATTAGATAATGGCATGTGTGGTTATTTCTATTGGAAATGACCCATTCTACCTAGTGCTTTAGTTTGGATCATCACTTTTGGAATAGCCTGTATATACTGAACCCGGAAAAGATGAGGAAAATCTCCAAGCATGTTTTCTTACTACATACGTACGAGTACCTACATGCTGTAAAGCTTTAATAATCCCCCATAGTTAATAGTTATCCTGAGAGGGCTAAAATCTGTCAGGCTTCCGGTCGCGCTACACCCAACCCCTCTCTCAATTTTCCTCCGAGGTGACATTCGCTTCAGCACACCTACTCCGGGCATCTGTTGTTGTGCCGGACTCAATTGTCCCTTCTGATTTGCATGGCATAACGAGAGCGGAGTTCCGGTCAGAAGTGGACAATCTCACGGCAGGGGCACGTGACCCGTGCCCGCGATAAGGGGAGTCGGGGGCCCGTTATCGCTGTGAAAAGTTCACGTGCCACCGCCACGCCGCCAACGTTCCTAGAAATGCCCCTACGTGTCGATACCAGATAAAGAAATTACCGGTCGGCCGGCAATTATTGTTGCCCGTGCGCCGCTGCTTTGGATAATTGCTCGGTGATTTAGTTTTGGTTTGGCTTCCGGAGGAATTACGAAAATCTGTTGGTGCTTTCCATCTAATTGAAGGCATTCCCGGAATGCTTCAGTTTTTCAGCTGCAAGAAGTTAAAGAATCGCCGGAAAAATTGAGGGCATTGTTTTGAACATCCTTGGCCATTGACTACCTTCTATCGAACTAAGTAGGTATCGTCTAAATAAAATACACTGCTCAAAATGGTCTAAGGAACTTACAGTTTTTCTGGGTTTGTATTAAATTTGGACATATTCTAATGTTTACGAGGGTGAATGCTTTCAGCGTCCATAATATAAGATAATATTTTCTCGGAAAGATCGATGTCTCTTGAAAACACTGACAAACAAGTATTAGTCTGACGTTTCGATTACACCTGTAATCTTTGTCAAAGACGGAGATCCTCAAAATTTGCCTGACACAAGTTCAAACAAAATTTTTAAAGTAATTAAATAAATCACCAAGGAAGCGAGACGTTACTTCAGAAGGTGATATTTTAGTTAGTTTTGACGTTGTTTCTTTATTTACGAAAGTACCCATTCCTGAAGCAAAAGACATCATCAAATCCAAGCTTAATAGGGATCCCCTAGGTGACACGATAGCCAGATTATCTAAACATTGTTTAAAATCTACTTATTTCTTATGGAACCATAATTTTTATGAACAAAAGTCAGGTTGTGCAATGGGTTCACCTCTAAGTCCTGTAGTAGCCAATTTCTTTATGGAAAATTTTGAACAGATAGCAGAAAACAGTTTCCAGTTTAAGCCAAAATGTTGGTATAAATACGTAGATGACATTTATGTTATTTGGCCCCATGGTATAGAAGAGTTGGGTAGGTTCCTAAATCATTTGAACAGTCAAAATCCTGACATCCTTGAATTAGAAAGCAATGGTAGTTGACCTTTCTTGGATGCCCAAATTTATAGAATAAACACAGTTAGACAGTTAGGACACAAATGTCGACGCTCCATACTCCAGTTTTATCAATGAACACGTTATTATTGCACTGAATACACCTTATCACATGTGTCAAACTTCAGTTTAAAACAGATGAAAGCAAAACAAGCCTGGCGCAGGAATCTACGATTTCACAACTAGGTATAAATACAGAAGTTAAGGTCAGAATTTCTGGTCCGAAATCGGTGGATTTTGATTTGAGAAATTGAGATTTGAGAAATCATTTGGCCTCACCAGATGAAAAGATAATAAAGTGTATGTTCCTTAGACCATTTTGAGCAGTGCATTTGTCTATTTTTTTTGTCGATATTGTTGGATTTATTGTAGTTATAGATGTCGCCACCTTGTCACCGCGTCACTTTATATAAACAAGTATTTTTTAAATAGTTTTTCCACAGCATGTCTTTATGTTCTTCTCAATAACTAGAGCTTTTCGAATTCGGTCTTCTTGAATTGGAAGCAATTTTTCAACGATTCCTTACCCAATAAAATTTTCTTTGTGACGGTCCAAATTTCTCCGATCGCCAGAGGTTGTTTTTGGGATTCCAAATAAATTTGAAGTCTCTGCTAGGGCGCTTTCTTCACTCACTTTTCTTTTCTTCATATATCGACAAAATAAGGGTTTTTTCATCGTAGAATAGAAGGTTGCGTTTTCTTTTCACGGTACGCGGTTCATTCTCGTGCACGTCATTCCTGACTTTCATTGGGATTCATTTGATCAACAAGGTCATATTTAATTTATATTCGTCTCTATTAGAACCCTTAAAAAAGTAGGGGAGCATACACTCAGAGGTCTATGAATGTAAAAATATGCAAAAATGATGTCATGATACCATTTTCCCATTTGTTTCATATTAAAATGCAATCATCTCTTTCCGTCGCCTGCTTATGTTTGCCTTTATCTAACCAAACCGAAAGAATCGGTTCGAACCCGCCGTCAACTGGAGATTATGTCCCAAAGTTCGCCGTCTATGCCTTTCGTATCGTCGCAAAATGCCTCCTCTTCTCTTCCATACACACACAAGCCATATATGATTGATAGTGATATCCTTCCTGTATTATACTCGTATGGGAGGCAGGATCTTTACGAGATATAAATGTGGAGTACGCCGCACTTTTCATGAATAATGTAGAGTTGGTGCGCGACAGCATGTCGCGCGAAACCCCGCACGAAAAGATTGAAATTGGAAATTAGCTGCTCTTTCTCCAGCAATTGAGGAAGTTCGGGACTTGGTCTTTTGTAACTGGCGTTCGTCGCGTAAAAAAATGCACTACGAGTTGCAATTATTTTAACCACAATTGATATTATTAAAAGTAAAGTTTGAAACATTTTTATATACAGTCCGGAAATCAGAAGACTTCACTAGAGGGACAGAACGAAATCTGGAAGACTCACGTCAGGGCTGCACAGAGGATGTGCAACTGTCCAACTGCTGTGGTCATCTTTAATACTAATCCAACGTTCTGGAACGCTTACTCCATCAAGTTACTGTTGAACTATCCACACACGACTCCTGTCAAGCTTTTCTGCGCGTCGTATATTGCAAAAAAAGAAACGAATTACCTAATATTTCACTTGATGCATAGTCCCAATCCTGTTAGAATTAGAACGAATGGGGACGACATGGCGAGAGCGACAGGGTACGTAAGCTTCCTTGCTCTCGAGTTGGACAGAGGGCTTTCTTATTGAGCCCATTGCACCACTCTGGAGTCTAGATTATGTAAATATTCTTCGCTATTGATTTTAATCGCATAAATATTTCGAAACGGTATATTGACACTCTTGGACTGCCTACAAGTATTAAAAATTGCAGTACTTTTGTAACGTTCAAGAGAAAATTAGTATCTCTTCTTTTGGAACATTGTTTTTATAGTATTGATTATGTGGTATATTTCTTCTAATGCAGCTATTATCATTACGTTGTATCTAGTTTATCTATTTGGTTGTCATATATTGTTAGTGTACTGTATATCTATGAAGTTAATATGCATTAAGACGATTTTTCATACCTGTTAGTCTAAGGAAATAAAGTATTATTATTATTAACAAAATATTGTACAAAGATTTAAAGAAACTAGTAAATACATGAAAATGTGAATGTTTCAATGCTCAGATTTAATTTTAATTTTTCCTTTTGTTTCAGGTTAGTGTTTTTTTTCACGTTCAACCTAAATGAATAAGCATCTACTCAAAAACCTTAATGTAGGTAAGTTTCTAACCTAATTAATTATTATAATTCTGGGAGATAGATTTCGACGAGCTGATTCAGAAAATGTATAACACTAGAGGTCTCAGATCTCCGGTTTAGGAAATAGGAGCGATTTAATGCTCTAGAATCTGGCATCTGGATACTAACCTTGTCGTAGTTCCTAAACCGGAAGTTTGAGACCCCTAGTGTTATACATTTTCTGAATCAGCATATCGAGATCTATTTCCCCGATTTTTTTCAGATTTTTTGGAGATTTTACAAAAATCGTCATTTTTTCCGACCATATGTATGCAATTTTTGTCGATTTTCGCAAAATCTCAAAAAATTATGAAATAATTCAGGGAGCTAGACCTCGAAGTGCTGATTCAGAAAATATATAACACTACGGTTCTCAGATTCAAGGT
Organism: Rhyzopertha dominica; assembly: GCA_025024175.1. Taxonomy (NCBI): domain Eukaryota; kingdom Metazoa; phylum Arthropoda; class Insecta; order Coleoptera; family Bostrichidae; genus Rhyzopertha; species Rhyzopertha dominica. Next base: position 51,900,587 of record QCXZ01000138.1, on the reverse strand, counting down.
TTAGGAAATAGGAGCGATTTAATGCTCTAGAATCTGGCATCGAGGAAGTAAGTTCAGCCATATTTCCTAAACCGGAAGTTTGAGACCCCTAGTGTTATATATTTTCTGAATCAGCACATCGAGATCTATCTCCCTGATTTTTTTGAGATTTTTTGGAGATTTTACAAAAATCGTCATTTTTTCGACCATATGTATGCAATTTTTGTCGATTTTCGCAAAATCTCCAAAAAATCTGAAATAATTCAGGGAGATAGACCTCGAAGTGCTGATTCAGAAAATATATAACACTAGGGTTCTCAGATTCAAGGTTTAGGAAATAGGAGCGATTTAATGCGCTAGAATCTAGCATCGGGGAAGTAAATTCAGTCCTATTTCCTAAACAGGAAGTTTGAGACCCCTAGTGTTATACATTTTCTGAATCAGCACATCGAGATCTATCTCCCTGATTTTTTTCAGATTTTTTGGAGATTTTAAAAAAATCGTCATTTTTTCCGACCATATTTATGCAATTTTTGTCGATTTTCGCAAAATCTCCAAAAAATCTGAAATAATTCACGGAGATAGACCTCGAAGTGCTGATTCAGAGAATATATAACACTAGGGTTCTCAGATTCAAGGTTTAGGAAATAGGAGCGATTTAATGCGCTAGAATCTGGCATCGGGGAAGTAAATTCAGTCATATTTACTAAACTGGAAGTTTGAGACCCCTAGTGTTATATATTTTCTGAATCAGCACATCGAGATCTATCTCCCTGATTTTTTTCAGATTTTTTGGAGATTTTACAAAAATCGTCATTTTTTCCGACCATATGTATGCAACTTTTGTCGATTTTCGCAAAATCTCAAAAAATTATGAACTAATTCAGGGAGATATATCTCGACGTGCTGATTCAGAAAATACATAATAATAGAGGTCTCAAACTTCCGGTTTAGAAAATATGAGAGATTCAATGCGCTAGAATCGGGACGAAACGTAGCAAACAAAAGCAGGCCTAACTCCATAAAAAGGCTTTTTTTGGATGAGAAAAACGTAGTGTTGGGAATTTTGAACTAAAAAAAGCCGATTATACAGTCAGATTTGAGATTAGACGATAATTGTTTTTATCGAAGACCGTGTTTTTTTGGGGTGCGAAACACAATTAGTAAAAGAATAACGCGACGAGATATGACGATGGGATCTTCAGCTATCGATTGATCGACTCAAATTTAGTTTATTTACAAAAAAAATCATTTTTCAAACTATTCTCCTCAACAGCCAGTGCGTTTTTACATCCGGGAAACCTATTTTTGAAAGTACTCCAATCTGCATCGTATATTTTGAAGATAAAGGTATTTATCAATACCATAAGAACAGTATATAATACTAGGACTACTTCCGCTTTAATTTTCCCTCTTTGAACATCATCAGAAATTCACCCAGTTAAAATAACGAGGCGCGCACCTAATTTTTCAGCGCTACTTCGAATTCCTGAAGTGTAAGCCCCCTCCGTAACGCGTTTTTACCACATGGAAGGTTCGCAATGCAAGAAAAATCCGCAGCGCCGCTGCAGGAAACGCGAGGCCGGCATCTGGCAAGCACTTAATTAAAAATACCGGATTAACATTCCATGGCAGTCCGTGTCCGTAGCAGTGGCCGCCTTCTTCAGCGGGACGCCACCCCCCGTCACCCCGCCCGATAAGCACCATGTTCAGCTTGACCCCTTCGCGAATTAAATCCGGCTAGCGGCGCGCGGATGGTCATTTTTTTGTAGGGATTTGAAGGACGTTAATTAAAAGGAGATGAGGGTGGACTCGGGCATATTCTTATCGTTAAAAAAGGTTTAGCGAGTCTTTTGTGATTCTGCTGATAATGAACGAGCTCGTGTAGGAATTTGTTTGAAGTTTGCTTCTGCTAGGAGAAGTCGGAATAGCAGAACACATCAATCTGTTCAGCATCAACTATTTCGTTGAAGAAAGATGAAGATGGAAACAACTTGTGGTCACAAAATAAAAATTCAACGTTCAAAAGGAACTTGAAAATTTCACTCCAGTCTAGAGGATTTTTTTAACGCAGCAGAGCGTCAAAACGTGTTCTATGATTTTACATATACAATCGTTTATTAAGCGATATACTGCCTATAGAAATCAGTCTTAATTAAACACATTTTAACGTGACGTTCACGAAACAACAATAAACAAAAGCTCTCGCAATTGATCCCAGGTTAAAGATTCCGCGCGAATATTTGGAGGTAATTGAGTGCCTTTCTAGCGCTGTGGAGACGGGTCGTGGTTATCAAGAAATTAACCAAATTATTCCGTTAGAAATGTGAGCGCCACTTGGTTTATTTACGTCCAAAATATTTATAAATAACAAAACCAAGAAAGTTGAGCGGAAATTCAATCACTAGAAGAACTGAACTGCCTAAGTGTCGCTAATTTACCAACAAACATCGCTAAAATACCCAAAACACCACCCCAAGTGATCCAACCGCAACTGTAAGAGACGAGTATAAAAAAAGCGTACGGTTTAACCCAAAAGCAACACAAGATTTATTGTCAGAAGTGCGAATACAAAATTAGAAATGAATTTAATATATTAAAATGCAAAACGATTATTAAATCAAATATACGCTATAAAATAACAAGGTAAGTATCCTTAAAAAAATTAAAGCTTATTGGATTAATAAGGTAAGTATGCGTTCGCGATAATATGAATACAATTTTTTATAAATGTACCTTTTCTTTTGTTTCAGGGATAGCGATGGAATACCGTTAGTATGCACACGTACGTTTACAAGTTCTTCCTTTTACAAATTGTTCTTTCAGAAATAAAAAAAAACTAGTGAACAAGTGAGATGTATAACTGGAGAATTAAGTTAAATCTGATTTAAATGTTATATAATATTAAATTATGTATGTATTTTACACTCAAACAATATGTAATATTAATTAAAATTGCAATTACTGTACTTTATCAAACGAAATTTTAATAAACAATGATTGAATGACGTTGACCTGGAGTAAGTTAATTTATGATCTAAATGTTGGAAAGATTAAGCTATAAAATCTCGGCACAACCGCATAAAACCGTCAATTTGAACTAGAAACTAGTGTCGACTTATCTGTTACGCAAGCAGTGGGTTGAATCCTAGGGGACGTTGAAAACCCCTCGATTCGGGACTGAGCTGGTTCGGTTCTGGTAAGATGACCTCCAGAATCCCTGGCGTGTTCGATAGAATGTTCGGGAAAAAGTGGTATGATCAGCGGCCTTCAAAGAATCCAGGAACCAGTCAAGGAAGCAATCGTTCACAAAAGCAGTTCGAACAATCGATCACAATCAAGAACGTGAAAAGAACACTATAGTTACAAATACGTCTTACAACAAAACCAAAAAGAATCGATTATAACACTCACCTCTGAAGAGGGTTCTTACAAGAAGCAATATCGAGCGAAACGTGTGGCGTTGTGATTTAAATCCCGCAAAAGCGGCTCGGACGAAGCTCAAACGAAACAACCAATAGCTTCTAGCGTCCAAATAGAATTCGTTGGTCGGATAATCCCAAAACTTTTGGATGAACGTTGCACAATATGTTCATAGACCGATCAGCGAATTTTCACAGCACACCTGTTTAAAATGCTACCAAATACGAATCTAACGGCTCGTGGAAACCACACTGCTTCGCATTAATCTCTCTCGGTTTTTGTCGCGGCGCGGTGAAAAGTGGTCCACAAGAAGCATATTCCACTGGAAATGCAGGTGCGAAAGGAAAAATACTTTGAAGAGAATTCTGGCAATACGGGGGAAGTTCAGAATACTACACAACAACATTGCACTACTGATATAGGTTGTACCTGAATTAAGTGAAGTGTACCTCAGATTCACCTAGAAAAGAAGCTGTAACATATGATGCTGCAAGATATATGACAGATAACATACCACAATACATGTAAAATACAGATCGGCAACTCGCTATTAACAGCGCTTATCGCTATATTATACTTTATTTTTAAATAAATGTAATGATTAGTACAACCTAACAGTCTGACTGATAATCACACACAACTAGACCTGGATTATATTCATAAGTGAAATAGATTCTTAACAAATACAAAAAGTGATAATGCATTTTCTACCACTTCATAATAATATAGATCATACGCCAAGTATCGCATTCATTTGCTAAAACGCCATAAATTTCTGACATATATATGCGAAAAGGAGTATATTGGGACAGAGCTAAATTTACACCGAAATTATAGAGCATTGCCTCCCTATTATGCTAGCCCTTCTTATATGGAGCTGGTAAGCAAGAAATTATGATCTAAATTAGAGTATTTTTTTAAGTTTGTGCTTTCGCTATTCAGATAATTTATAGTCATACGTTTTTGWTTTGGGAGCCTCCTTACTTTTGCTTCACTCCTAAGTAGAACATTTTCATCTAAGAAAAATTTGATTACGTTCGCATAAACAAATCTATATCTATGTGGAACTTAKGTTTACGATACCAAGCTTGTTTTTTAGTCAGTTCATTTCGGAGTGCGAAATAATAAATGCCAAGGGGTTAGTGAAACGAAGTCTAGGGTTTTTTTAAGGACTGTTCTTTACACAAGAGTATAATATTATATATCCTTCTCATTTTTTATTACTTTTGATCAACATTTCCATTCTTATTTCATCACAAAAAATTGTTTTGATTTTATTGTGTGTATGTAATTGAATTCTGCTTCCAAACTTTCATTTTTGACAAAGTCAAATGCCACCGAAGAAGGCGGTTAAAATGCTGGCATGCCAGTGTTTTACTAATACAACACCCCTTATCGTCAACGAGTCTTTAAAAGAGAAATAATATTAATCATATTCAACAAATTCTTGTAGTAAGCATATTTTTTTGCGGAACGCTCGTCCATAGGTTTTTACCCGTATCCATGGAAACGCAAACAAAATACGGCCGCGTCCGTCACGTTCGCCACGCTTTGGGTAGACTATTGGCCGCGGTCAGTATAGTTCTAGTTATTATACAGCGCGTTCGGTTATTAGTTTGTTTATAGTGCCTCTTTCGTGGGTTTTCAATTTAAAGTGACATTTGATTGTGATTGTGCGACTAAAAGACTTGCAAGATGAAGCTGTTTCTGACCGTTTTCCCAAATAGGTGGATTTAAGAAAAATACTAAGGTATTTAATATTAATGTAGTTCGAATTTAGGTTCCGTGATAAAAGTTGGGTATCGATGACTAATTTTAAGATTTAAATCATAAATAAAATAATGATGCAATCAAAGCTAGCATCTGTAGTGGCTTCTCGTGTAAATTTATCAATATACTAGAAAAATTGCTTATATACTAGCGAAGCCCTCATAGCTAAGCCGACGTATATTAAAAGTTATCGGCGTTACTGGTACGTTTTTAGCTCATTAATTAGGTGCTTACAATAGAAGCTTTAGATATTTAAACTGGGTGTCAATAGATAGTGATAAAAATAAATTTATTAGCAAGGAGAGTTATCTCGCCCTTCCAATTATCGTCAAATTACACCACTGTGTTGTTCGATCGATTTTGGTCGTCCCACATTACGTCGGTTGGACGAACTACATTCTCCCAGTTCCCAGTCGATCGCAAAGATTCTTAAATAATTTAAAACCTGCCTGCTTTCTATTTGGATAAATTTCTTGATATCGGCGACGAACACTATTCATTTCAAATTTTTTTGAGCCTGTAAGCAAACCATATCTCACATTTCCAAATTTGAAAGTAAATTATGCCTTAACATTTTCACTTTAACTATTTCTTATAATCTTAAAATAACCACGAAAGCTTAATCACACCCAAACTTTAAAAATGATAATGACAATGACATCGCTGCATCGTCAAAGTCACTATAGAACTAACTGTACAACCGTTCTGGTTTAAACAATGGTCAAATAATTTGCTTAGTAGCTAAGTAATCAACTAATTAATTTATGATAATGTTTTTGAATAGGTGCTCCCATGGATGCTAACTAAAATAACTGACTTTATTTTACATAAGATCTCAAACTTTTTGCAATGGAAGGACTGTATTGCAAGATTCGTATCACCCTTCTTTTTCGGATAGACCTTTATCCTTTTCGGATAATATTTCTTGTATATTAGCTACGTATCTTATTAAAGTCTTTTCCTTGTCTCTACTGATTTTTCCGAGAAGCTTTGAAGTAAGCCTAATTCGATCATATTCAGTGATCAAAAAACAGAACTGAAATTTAGAAAACGGCACTGAAATTTGGGGATTTTTCAGTTTTTCCTTGCCTTGTAAGCTTAACACCGACTGAAGTTTTTATGTTTTCATCTAAGGAATCCAGTTCCCTGCATGATCTTGTTATATATGTTAATTTCATGCGACTACGGTCGACTTTTATAAAAGCGTTGAAAAAGAAAAAAAAATTTCATTCAACGATAAGAGATCTCGCATTTGCGCTATATCCATAATACATGTACATAATACATGTATGTATTTATTCTGGATAGAGTATTGAAGAAAACCGCAGAAAACTCCAATCAGATCTCTATTGTCTTAAGCCAGTCTTTAACACTTTCATCAACACGATGGATAGACGCAAAACCATCAGGCCATGCTGTGCGGGGGCATCTGTTGATCATATGTCCAATTGTTTGGAGGGGATCTCCACATTCACAAGAAAGGTTGATAGATGAATCCCATTTATTAAGAAAAAACTTGCATTTCCCATGACCTGTGCGAAGGCGATTCAGAGTGACCCAAGACCTTCTTTGGAGGTCAGTTGCTACCTTTTCCGTAGGATCGTCTATAAGCTGCTGATTGAATATATCATGTTACTTAAGTTGCCAAACAGAACACCATCCATCTTCAATGGTATAAGGAGCACGAAGGAAATCTTCTGTCCACAGAGGTTTTCTAGAAGTTAGCCGAGTTGTAGGTAGCTCTTGCAGATCTCGGGAAATCAGAAACTCATTAGGAGCTGATTGATATTTTTGCCAAGCTTTATATGTAGCAAACTGTCTGCGAATCTCCGGAGGAGAAATGTTTGAAAGAATCGGAAGCCAAGGTAATGGAGTTGACTTAATTATTACAGTGATTGCAGTATTCAGTTGAGTGTCAATTTTTCCTGTGTGATGACTATTTTTCCAAACCGGACAGCAGTAATCAGAAGTGCTATAAAGCAAGGCAGTTGCAGAAGTACGCAGTACATTTGCATTTGCACCCCAACTTGTACCAGCAAGCTTATGCAGAATGTTATTTCTAGTCTGTAATTTTTTACTGACGTTTTCTAGATGTTTCTTGTACGTTGTTAGAGACGTATCTAGGGTCACCCCAAGGTATTTTGGCGAGAAGTTATGTTTAAGAATTATGTTATTTGACATAACTTGAAGCTGTTTCCTCTTTTGATGGTTGTTGAGATGAAAGCAAGTTACTTCTGTCTTTAATGGATTAGGGCACAAGCGCCAGGTTTTAAGATAGCAATTCATAATCTCGATGTCACTTGAAAGGTTTTGTTCAAGTACAGAAAAGCAAAACCAATGGCATGTCGTCTGCATACACAAATTTTCTAGATTGAGTTACTGGAAGGTTACTTATGTATAGGTTGAAAAGAATAGGCGATAGAACCGATCCTTGTGGAAGACTATTATTCAAAATCCTGAATTTGCTACTTTTTTTCCAAAAACACTCTGAATTGACGTTGGGATAGCATTCGTTCTATGAGCTTCACAGTCTTTCCACATTTCAGAGTATTAAATAGTTTGAGGATCATCCATCTTTCCACACAGTATCGTAGGCCGCCGATAGATAAGTCTATGAACACTACTCCAGTTTTCAATCGTTTCTGAAAACCAACTTCAGCATATGTTGTTAGAGCCAAGACTTGGTCACTGCAACTTCTGTTCTTCCTAAAACGTACTTGTTCCTTCGGGAGTGAGTCTTTAATAATAGGTCATATTCTCTTGTTTAGGGTGTGTTTTTGTATTGAGGTTGTTCAAAGACACTTTCTGAAATAGTTAGTATTTTTCCTGGAAACAGCATATACTGAGACAGGTACAGACCACCTTCGCCAGATTTAACCTTGTTCCTTTCCAAGCTCCAGAGCTGTATTGTGTGTTAAGTTTCTGTTGAAGCTAATGCACAATCAACTGGACTGAGCTTATATTATTCTATACGTAGAAAAAGAAGATGCATTATTGCTATTCCATCCTCGCACCGTAATTAAACAACGACCAAAAACGCGAAAATCCCCTTCGGCGTAAGCGCAATACTTTGAGTGCAGCCCATTAATTAAAAGAAGTCCGCGGCTTAATTGAATGGAAAGATAACTACTGTAAATTACGGGTCGGCCGCGCGCTCTTTTCTCTCCGTATTTGTATTCAGCATTCTTTCAACATAAATCGCGGGGTAAGTGATCGGTTAGCGCGGACCCCAGTTCGGGGATTTTTCCAACCCTGAGCAGCGCCGCGACGCCAATCTCCTTCCAACAGATTTATGAATGTAATCGCAGAAGTAACAAGTAAGGATCCGGTGGAGAACGGGACGCACGGCGGGAGTTTATTTTTAAGAATTATCTGCCGCCCGCGAAGTAAATACGAGTGGTTTGCATAGTAATGAGGGAAGCTGGAAGCCTTTATTTAAGGGTATTTGAATTTTTGTGTTTAGAGCCGTTTGCCACTATACTTATTTATGTATTGAAATAAGTTCTTAAAATTATTATATGGAAAGTTAGCCCACGTTCTGTTTTCTTGCACTGAATGTCCATACTTTGTGTTAAAATTGCGCAGATCGGCGAAATACACTTATGAATAGGAGCTATCTGTTATTTTGGGCTGACTTCCTACTACCAGCTAATTAACACATCAACATAAAATGCAGTTTTAGGGCTCTTAAAATATGTATGTTTTGTGAGTAAACTTTTGACAACCCCGGGAACGTGATGTGTTGTAATGCTTTTGTAAATGAAACGGAAGGAATGCTTTCACGGAATTGTGTACCTTGTTTCCCTATTTTGTTATGGACAAGTTCAAACAATTTTTCAAATGAAGCATAGCTCATTTGTAGAAAATTTTTATATGCTGCTGGATCTTCTATTAGCAGCTCGTCTTTTAGCACATTTAAGAAGCCATGAACATTCATTCTCCTTACAATATCATTGTTAGTATCAATGCTGATGCATTTAATAATTTTTTCAGTCAACAGGCATTTTTTTACTTTTAAATACAAACTGTGGTAATTCAGGGTGACCACAAACACAAACAACAGTAAAAGTAATTGTTTATGAGTGGGTTACATCTAAGGTCTACTTTTCTCTAGCAGTAGAAAAGACCTTACGTTGCATTTGCTATTGTATGAAGAGGAAATTTAATAGATTACGGTTAGATTAGCTTTAGGTAGAGAAAATCACGATTAGAACTACAAAAGGGCGCACGCGTTCGTATTGAAATACTTACTGAAAAGAATTTGTAATTACAAATTGAGAACAATGCCCTACGTTTATTTCTTGTATTGAAACGGCGCGCGCATCTAATTTTCAGTATAATAATTTTAAGAACTTATTTCAGTACTAAAACTAGTATAGTGACATACGGCTCTAAGGGATTATTGATTATCAGTAACCCATAACTGTAGCAAAGTGTCCTGAGTACGAAAAACTATTTTATACAAAATTTGCATGAATTAAAGCAGTTAACGTTTTCAAATAACCTTTAAAGATAACGGACATACGGCTATACAGAAAACTGACCCCAATTTCGTTAATGTAAATACCGTATTTATTATTTGTATGTTTCAATACGGCGTTGAAATTAAAGTGTAATAAAAAACATGTTAGACATATTAAAGTACAATGTGGCATGATTTTTCTAAATGTTATTAGTATTATTGTTTTAGCAAAACATTATCAGGTTTTTTGTCGAATGAATCTCTGCCACCCCCATAAAATTTGATAAACCACAAGATGCTGCTGATCTCCATGAGTTCTTTGTATAACACCCCTCAAAATATAAGTCATGTTTTAAAAGAATATCCTTGATTTCTTCTTTATTTGAAGACGTATTTTTGGAATTTTATTAATCTGAGCAAAATGAAGCATTGTCTAATGCAATTACTGCATTGGCCGGAAGCTTTAAAGCAGTTTATTCTAAAACCAATTTTCAGAAGCATCAACTTTCACACTCTCATGTTAATTTACCTTTGCATCCTTCACATTTTAATCAGATCGAAATAATAATCAGTCTATTTGGTTTTAGATCCAGCATGTAGAATAATTACTCTTTTACTACGTGATGTCGTTACATCCAACGCGTATGCCACTTTAATTTTTTAAATTGGATTAAGTAATTTACTCCCCATTCCGATATTCGTGGACATTTCGTAGGAATATGTCGTTAATTAACTTAATTTACAGCTATATTTATCACAGTTTATTGTGAAATTTTGGTCATTCTACTGGTTTTTCGATGGCCCCACTTTCTCCCTCATAAATATTCCATACTATTTGTTTAGCTTCAGGTGGTAAACGATTATGATTCGGTTTATGAGATTTGACTCTTCGGGTGCATAATTTTCAAGATTACTGTCAACATATCTTCGGTCATTTCGACTTCTTCAACATACTTTACGTTCATTTCACCTTTTTGTGGGTCTCCACATTTATAATAAGTAAGTGCTATAAGAATATTTTGATTTGTAGTGTTTTCCCAAAATTTGATGATATTTTTATACGTAACACAAATAAATACAAAAATTCGACAGGTTGACAGGTTGACACACAGCACAAGAAGGGATTAGAAAATATTAAATACGTTCTAGAGGAAGCTTGCCGATGCAATTAAAGCTCGTTATATCATTACCTTCCTGGAACATAATTAAAAGTAGGTCTAGGTCTTTACATAGAAAATGTGTGATTTAAGCCATTACCTAATCTGTATGATTGTTTCGTCGTTAGTTTAGGTTTTTATTTGTTTGTCCCACATTTTCCAAGTAAAATTTAAGCAATATTAAAGTGTACAGTTTAAGAGTATGTTGTCTCATCATTGGGCCAAAGGCTGCAAAAACATAGGCATGTATCTACATAGAATTAAACTTGCAATTAATATTATTTACAATAAGCTTTGCCATTTTTAGTATTTTTAATTTAACATTATTATCATTGCCACTTGAACTAAAGAAAAGACTATTAATTAATGACGTAGGTTCAAAATTTACGTGTGAATTTAGTGTTGTTTCATTTGGGCATTCGTTGGATCAGATCATCTCCAAAATTTTTATTGAACTTTTTTATTGTACCTTCCGCTCAATATGTAAAAGGTCAGGTCAGGTCAAGGACGACTGGCATTGCTAACAAACCATCTTTTAGATACAATTTTGAAATTAGTAGCAAAGTTGATATTTAACATATTGAGCAGAAAAACCAACTATTAAATACATAATCGATTTTGAACCTAATAATAGTCATTTAAGTTTGACGTTCAGGTAGTAATGATATCAACGTAAAATTGAAAATGCCGAAAAATGGCAAACTTTTTTTGCAAATTCCATTAATTGTAGCCGAAGAGACAATATTTAGCCTGCAAACCAGTCACTATTTAAAATTAAAAGAGATCTGAAATTCAAAAAGGTTTCATTATACTGTCAAACAGAAAATATTTTTCAAATTTATTTGTATTCGATTCAACTACAATTCTAAACTGATTTTGTTGATAGCGCTTATCTAGTATAAATAATCATCATCATAAATCAGTCTGATACTTAAACTCCAAAGCCCCTGCACAGGAGTCAACCCTCTAGTAACTATGTAAGTTCCAAAAATCTTTTGTGTTTTGATGATATGTTTTAATACTTACTTTATTCACCTGTTTTTTTCAACAAATTTATTTTGTTGTTAATAATTTGCTATGCTATTTATTGTGTATCTTCCCCGAGCATAAATAATTGATGGAAAACCTGTCGCATCATAAAATGGGTTTTCTTTCGAACCGAACCGATACAATTTCGTTATTTCCCGGCACGTTTCCGTTGTTTTCGAAACCTCTCCGGTATTCTGCTTCGATCGGACCTGCGTCGATGCCGAAAAAAATGTAGGTTAGCCCAGTGTGCTGCCAGCGAATCCATAAAAGCGGGAGGGCGAAAACTTTTCCAACGGGAAAAACAGAGAAAAAGGCAAGTTGTAAGCCTTGTGGCCGGGGCGTGGATGCAGAGAGGCTCTCTCTTCGACGCAGGGAAAAGTGGAAGGGTTGGGGAGATTGCGCGATGCCCATTTCGCCGCTGAAGAGCGTCGGACGTGGATTTCAGCAGGACTGTAACGGGGGACGCCACCGGGGGAGCACTACGTCCTGTTTTCAGCTGAAACGCTCGGAAATTTTCTTCGGTTAGGTCGAATTAAAGACTGGTTGAAAAAATTTGAAGGTAGCAAGCGAGCGGTTGTGATAGTTCCTGAAAAATTGATGCTGTATAAATCAAAATTTGTATAAAACAAAAAAAAACCTTGCAATGCATGGTGCTTGCGTTGAAGATCAATCTTTGACTGTAAAAAAGTCTTTTATTTTGAAATATGGGTCAAGCATTTTTTTGGATTGTCCTTTCAGCCAAATGGTATTTAAAATGCATTTTCAGGAATTTTTCAACTACATGTCAGCTCTCGTTTTCGAGGTATGGGCGCAAGTTGCATTTTTTAAACACACTTGTAGAATTTATTGCTTCTGAGTTGACAAAAGCGCGATAACAAAAAACCATATTCGTTATCGCTAAGTAAGAACAAAAACTCCAGGTGTCTCCATTTTCCTCGTGACTGGTGATAATTTTCATTCACTTTGTTATTTGCAATCGCAATGCCGGCAGTTAAGTGAACATGATCGCATCGAAATTTTGATGATGATTGGTTATGGAGATAGAAGGCGAAGTTATTCGGAAGTAGTTGCACTATACAATGTGATTAATGAAGATCGTGAACCAATTGCCAAATCAACAGTTATTGAAGCATTGCTACTTTTTGACGAAACCGGCGCTGTTAACAATCATCAAAAAGCAGGACGTCCAAAGGTTGCTACGAGTGAGGAAAGTAGCTTGAATGTCCTTTTAGATGTGCAAGAGAATCCTAAGTGTTTCGTTCGACAGCGTTCAACACTTATTACAAGAACTGAGCGAAAATGATTTCGATCGTAAGAGAGAATTTTGCGAAACTGCCATAAGCGTGATAGATGAAGATAAGAGCATTATAACGGACGTTTAATAGAAATCGCAAAGCAAACGACCATTTTTGAGTCATCTACTATTTGAATATTAGTGTTATGGATGGAAAGCACTACGCTATTTGAACTTTTAATTTACCACATAGCATGTACTTTGATTTAGTTGGATTTATTAGGTAACAAAAGGTCTTAATTTTCTCTAATAATTCATATGACAATACAATTCCATTAGTTACTTTATATAAAAATAAGACACAAGCATAATCCCTTCTGTCAGCAAGAAGCTGCTATCTACATTTATTTAACAAATCTCTCTTGTTACTGGTCTCACTTACTAGACACTGAAATAGTGCGATGAAAGGGTCAATATGCCTAAAGTCGACGGTGTTTCTTTCTAGGAAGCCGAGTCTTTTCATGCAGCTATTTAATATCGCATTAATATACATTGTAAAAGACAGAGACGAATCAAAAAGAACACCAAAATCACGAACACACAGCGATGTTACTTATTGAATATGGAAACTGAACCAAATTCTTTGATCGTGAATATGACACTATATTACATTTCTTTATATTAATCTGACGACAGTTACCGTCATACCATTCAACAAATCTGTTAATATTTGATTGCAGACTTTTACAGTCGTTATATGTGTATACAGTATTTGCAATTTTCAGGTTGTCAGCATATAAATAAAATTTGCAATCAAAACAACCACTTACGTCATTAATATAAGTATTGAACAACAAAGGGCTCAAATTAGAGCCTTGCTTCACACCACACTTAACTGGATATCCTAGGGATTAAGTTTGACACATAGCACCAGTGGGCAACTTCCCCTCTAACCCCCCCCYCCAGGAACTAAATTAATTTGATAATGGAATAGCAGCTTTTTTTTCATTTAACAGTACAAATTTGTTGCAGACTATTGGTTCTATAATAAACATTTTATCAAATTAAACATTAAAATTTAAGTCACACCTCTTCTGGTTTTTTCTTGTGTTTGTACTTAACATTTTTCTTGTGTTTGGAGCTTTGCCTCCCCCAAGTTAATTTTCTGGCTACGCCACTGGATAGCAAAAAATGCATTAAACAAGGATAGTAGTATCTGACCATAAGGTAATGAGTGCTAAACAAATTATTCAAATTATGTGTTTTTTCTGTTCTTGACGGCTGAAATGACAACGAGAAGACTTGGTGATCATTTTCACCTAATCAATGCTTAATAATAAAAGAAATCTAACAAGCATCCTGCGAAACGCCCATCGAATCCCAGCTTAATCCGCAGCGCCAGGACAAATCCCGTCTTTGACCGGTCCGCGGAATTTTCCATCTCCGTACGTTGTCGGATGGTGATCAGAAGCCCGTCTCTTGTAGGCACACACGCACGCTTTTAGGGAAATGGCTTCATCGGGAGCCTAATCCGCTTAATAGATTCCGTCCAAGGCGCGCACTGCCCGGCCAACCCTTTCGGCTTACCATTGTTAGCACAAGATCCAATAAGTCAGCCCGTATCATGTGAAAAACGGCGGGGACCGTAAGAACTAAAATATATAAAAGCGTTTTCTGCAGCTACAGGATTAAAGTGCATTAATTACGCGGCCTCGGCTGTTTGATGTTGGTTAATTAAATCTGGTGTGCGTGTCTGATGAAGTACGGGACACATTAAAATGGCGGAGGTACCGGGGTGGTTCCACGAGTTCTTTTTTTTTTATTCGGCCGATGGTAGAGGTCGCTGAATAAAGCGATTCTACGCTCACCTCGAATCGAAGAAGAGAGACAAATCATAGGTTGTTTAATCTTGAACTTCAAAAGCTTACACAGGATCGTACTAGATGAGGATCACAAAAAAAATCATAACTAAAATGTAAAACCTTAACAAGGAGAAGAATGAAATAGTACTACATATAGTCCTTGCACATGCAGATGACCTGATAATAATGGCGGAGAACGAAAGTGACTTGGCAGAATTCTTAAAGAATGCAGAACAAGAACTCTACAAAAATGGACTGACAATAATCATGATATTGTGATATAGGAATAGCGAACGGTAGAGAAACAGTTAGAGAACGGATCAAAGCTGTACATAGAGTGGCCAGGGCGATATTACCATTTATAGAGAAACATAAACTACACTGGAATTTGATAAAGATTCTATATACATCTATTGTTATGCCAGTCATGACGTATGGAGTACAAAATGGCGCAATAACAAAGGCAAATAGGAAAAGCTTGAGAAAGGCAGAAAAATGTTATTATACAACAACTTCTAGCTTCAAAACGAGAAAATAGCAACAGCAGAACTGCATGGCAGAACGACCATAAAAGGAATAGAGACATACATGATGAAATACCGGGGAAATATCCAAAGAAGAGAGATAGACCACATATTAGACCTATACATGGAAAACAACTATAGAAAGATAATCCAGAAATCAGGGAAGAATGAACAACACTGGATAGAAATGGCAAAATACAAAAAATTCATCAACGTTATGCGACACACCGGCAACCAGTGAGTCTGAAATGGACCAATGTATGTCAACAACAATATGAATGACCCTATATAACCTTCCCACTTCAGTACTCATGTTAACATGTACTACAGCGCCGACAGCCGGTCCAGCGGTATATCCGGGAGTGGCAGAAATACTGTCCATACGCTGATTCAATCAATTAATCAAGCAACTTTAAAAGCTTACACAGGATGACTCAGGACTGCGTGCTGCAAGCACCATCACTTTTTAGAATGCTTTTGTATTAATACGACTTGTCTGTATGTGTGTTTTATTATTTCCTGGATATTCAACAGGCCTTGGATTTTCAGTAATTGAACTCGCGTCTCTCTAAACGTCATCCTTGACATTATAAATAAACAGTTTAGAGTCTGAAAGAAAATAAGCGTCGTGCAGTTATTGCCTACTATATTGAGCAACATGAAAGGAAATCTGATGTTGTCACTTTTATGCATTTATGATGCCTAAACGTGTAAAGTTAGCACTTCCATCAGTAAGGGAGAAAGTTAAGGAAGACTGGAAGAGTACCGACAAGGAAACGATAACCTCTGGTCGAATTTGCTAACGGTAAACTTTTCCTCGAAGTCGTTGGTTTGGATGTCTATCACTGAGCCAACAGAAGAGTATGAAAATAGTGTATTAGCGAAGCTCCGTGATCTCGATAGTTTATTCCTACAGGTTTTTTCTTTGGGGGTACTTCAGAAATCGTCCAACAGCTACAGGTGATAAGAAACTTCGATTGTGGCAACAAATTTTCTGCAATTGCAGTACCTCGGGCACAATAACGATTTCTGCTGGTATACCACAAGGGTGTATTCTGGGGCCACTGCCATACACTTTGTACACATCACAGTGTCACAAACAATTGAAGAATTCAAATTATTATCTTTATGCAGGCGATTCGCGGGCATACTACTCATTCGATATGAATAATTCTGATATTGCAAATGTAGGTACTTACCGTTTCAGTGGGGTAGCATCAACTCCTTTAAGTCGTCAGTCATCCTTTTCGAAATCAACATGCAGCGTGATACTGTTAGGCGAAGATTGAATGCAGATATGTGTTAATAATTCAGTATTGCCGTTTGTGGATTGTTGCAAGATATTGCATCTACATCAATTTCAATACGTTGATTTAAAAATCACATTACTTACAAGCTCAAAACTGCTTATTCTGCATTAAAGTTGTACTCATTGTCACTACCCAACTCACGAGTATAAGAAATGAGAGAGGATGACTGAGATATTTAAACCTTCCTGCAATCCGATCATATCTAGTGGACTATTCTAGTGACTTCGACTAACTCAAGTGACAGCTATCGAATAGCACTGGGCAGTAAAAATATGCAAAAATTGCTGCTTTGTGCAAAATTAAAAAAATACGTTATAGTGACTTGAAATGGGAAATACCCAATTACAATAGAACAATTGATTATAAATATTTGTAAAAATCTTTTTACATAACTTGGATTTATTGGCTACTGATTTTTCAATGTCTCTTTCTGATACATTTGAAGAGCGTGGTGCAAAAACCGACCAAGCCACAAATTAACATTTGTGAGAATAGAAAGGGAAAGCTTTCTGGATTTTGCAATAAGTTTCCAACTAACATATAATGATTAGGAATAGTTGAAAAGACATAACAACAAGTAGAAAAAGCCATCCATTTTCTTAATCACTTTATCAAACAAATGTTGGTTAATTTAAGTAGACCAGAACTTGCGATTGTGTGTAGTTAAAAAAGAAAGAAGGTTGATTAAGAATTGGTATTTTTTATATAACATTTTTGTTTAAATAATGCTCTTTCCCATCATTAATAACCATCAGTGGTTCGTTAAATGTGAGAGACAACTGCAGAGGAGTAAGTTTCGTTTGCTAAATAAATAAAGGTCCGCAATTTGACGTGGAAGGACACTAACAGACAAAGATTTAGCATTTGTCACCTTCTTGGATTGTATAAAGAAAAAAGAAGAGCAACAAAATGTGTTTCAGACAAATCATTAACCGATAGCAACATGTTACGACATTTATTACCCTATGAAAAAGAATTTTTATACCGACAAAATTTTTCTTCGTCGCTTTTCGGAAAAATCCCGTCCCGAGACCTGTAAGGTAGCCCGTCGGCGCGMTCGTCGTTCAAGTGCAGCTACCTATCCTCTCCGCATCYCCGTCTCCTTTCCAAAAATCGATATATCGCCGAGCTGGTGGTCCTCGTTGGTCGACGGGCGTTCCTCTCCTACGTCCACCCCAAGCCTCCTCCGGAGCGTCGCAAAGYGCTGCCGACGCCGGCGAAGTTCAGACGTGCACCACCACCMCCCCCCGAACGGAGCCGAGCGCCACGGAGACGATGTCCATCAGCAGGTAGGGCKCTTTCGTTGTTCGATGTTCGATACGCGCGATTTTTACGGACCTCGCTGGAGACGACGTCCACCACCAGGTCCTCTGATTTTTTTTACTCGAAGACGGTGCCCGGCACCTGGTAGGGAAAGTTGGTAAACTGTTGTTTGTTGGTTTCTTTGAGTTTATGACAGTTGGGAAAAGTTTTTTTAAGTTTCTTGGGCACCGCCTCGCTGCAGGGTGCTCTCTCCCACTTCTGGTGGCGGCACTCGTGCGCAAGTTGTGAAACTTTTGGAGATGTTGCCCCAGCCATGGGGGAAGACAATCAGTTCTTCGGCGGGTCCGTGCTTTGTAGTTGTTTACGTGCTTTTAGTAAGTGAGTGCTGGATGCCTGGAAGCTTTTTTCTGATGGTCGGTGTCCCGGATAAAGTTTTGTGGTGAACACCCAGTCGGGGAAGATATCTTCTTTGTTATTTCGCTTGCTGTCGATATCCGACGGAGAAGCTGTTTAAGTGTGTATCCGCAAAGAAACGGGTTCTGATTTCTCACTGGCTTCCCTTGAACCGTACCTCCTTCCGTCGGTTCTTTGTTCAAGCAGGTGATGTTAAATGTTATGTTTATACTGCAGTAGTTTGTCATTGGACATTGGAATTTAGCGACAATTTCGACCTAATTAACTTTACGACATACATTTTTTTTTAAACAAAGTCTGACTTGAATATCGTTCTTTCAATTACAACGTGATTTCTTCTGATAATGAATTCGATAGCTTTAGCCTTAAAGAGGTTGTTCTGACTGACATATTAATTTCAAGATTATTACTTACAATGTCTAGGTCTACTACTTTTTTCTCGTGATGAAAGAAGATACAAAAATAAGGACGTCCGTATCATTCATATTTAAGATATCTGAAGCAGTTTTTGAGTTATTAAGGGAAAAATGAAAATGTTGATTTATTACATCGCTTCTCAAGGCACTTTTTAAGTGGTTTTTAATTCCGATACATTTTTTAAAGTTTAACAATACTTAACTCTTATGTAGAATTGCTAGTGATTACACCTAAAATCCACAAATAACAGTTTTTATTTACAATTGTTAATTTAAAATAGTGGGCATTGCTGGTTTAAACAAATGATACTTGTACTATAAGTTCCATACAAAATGAGCTCATTCATAAGTAATTTTAGATTGCTGAGAATTCAAAACAAAAAATAAAAAAACTGACTGACAAACGCTATACCTATGCTAATAATATCGCTCGAAGGCAGGTTCTGCAACTTGGACAGTAATTTTATAAATATAACCCTTTAATGGGCGAACCAAAATTTACTAATTGTGAAATATTTAGCCCAATAACGAATACCTGTGTAGTCAGCTGAAAATGAATTCGTGAAGCTTGTCTACAAGTTAGATTTTTGCTGAARCCCCATCTCCTAGGGATCAGAGTCGTGCTGTTTTTAATATRCTGGGAAAACACTGGTTTTAATAAAACAAAGCAGATGTTTTATTTCTTAATTTGTGAAATATTAAGAGTAGTTTCTTTTCATCATACGTATCAAAGCCATACRGTTGATTTATTCTGATTTGTTATTCTTTGTTTTGTTTTGGGRGATCAATGCAAGCGCGCCTACCTTTAGGGTAATTGTGTTTATCTTTACTGTCGATTGTATGTATGATTTGTCAAGTAGTTATTAAACTTTGTAGATTTTATTAGACATTCATCAAGAATCTCTTTCAGTTTCTTAGAGTATTCTATGATTTCACTAGTGATCCAGGACTTTCTATTATAACATATTGTAATTTTGCTGAGTGGAAACACACGTTAAAGTAATATATTGATTAAAAGTTCGAACTTACTATATGTATTGCATTCATTGTATACAGCTTCCCAGCAGCACTCAGATTCCAGATCTCAAGCTGGCTAAAGCGTCYCTCAGAGCGATGAGCTTTTTTTTATAACGTTTCCACCCAGAATTGACTGATATAAGACCGTCCTATGATCCGAAATGACATTGTCTTTGATTTCATCGTTTTCGATTAGGTCTACATTCGTATAAAAATGATGAATCACTTCTAAGCTCCTTCACCAATTGTCTAACACCAAAAGAAGACATTAAATTTAATAATTCTTTGTTATCTTTAGAATTGGTCATTAGATGTATGCTAAAATCACCCTTTACTAAAAGTAAGCATACAGGCTCGAATACAAATTCCAATATATGCCTAATTGAATAAAAAAATAAAATACTGCGTTGTTTGATATACGAGAGAGGGTTGAAAAATCGCTTAACACAAAGAAGTAGTTGTAACAAGTGATAGCAAGTTTGTGCTTTGGATTATAAAAAGAATCTCTTTTTATAGAATGTGCCGACGTGCCTCAAACAGTCTTATTTTTCATTTTTTTACATTCTCTGGTAAACCAGCGTAGTTGAGTTTTTTCATAGATGTGATTCAAATTTTTCTAGTTTTGCATAAAATGAAACGGTTAACCACAGAGGCTGCACATATGTTTAATAAATATTGAAATTAATAGAAAATATTTGTACGCGGACCGAAAACAGAGCTACATCGTTGTGTAGTAACGCAAGTATCTGCAATATTCACAGCTAGTTGATTTATATACGAGGGTGAGCTGATGCGAGTTAATCATGATATAAAGGCAACATTCTCTAGTTAAATGCTGTTGGTTCACTGATAATATGAACCCCTACAGATCGAGTGATTATTATAACTTTTCGAAATAGCTGTTTGTATACTTCAAAATTTTATTAATATTTCTTTCTAGTGTAATTTTTTTATGGTGGGGAATAGTCGGCTGAGTGGCTGAGGTAGTTTAAGCCATAGTGGTAACAGATTTGTGGCATGATGCATTATCTTGATGGAACAATTTGGCTAACCCGAATTTTGGGTGAAGCTATTTTGGTAGGTCAACGTAGCATTCGTTAGATATCGTTTTTCTCTTCTCCAGGTAGTTCATTATTTTTTTCTGCCTAAGGAACTGTCTTCTCCTTCTAGTGGTGTATCCACTATTCATGTATTGTTATGAATTGGGGGATCAATTAATTTATCTTAGTATAATAATGCAAAACTGGATTCTGTCATAATTTGTCAGTTCATTTGAGTACCCTATATTTTCGAAAACGACATTTAATGAACTTGAAAAGGCGCCAAAAAGGTTATATAGTGGTATACGTAAGCACTTCACAGTTTAAGTACTCGTTCTGTTTGTAAAACCACGTTGAAAAAAATAGAGATTATGTATCCAATTTTCAGAAAATATTGTTAACTAATAGGCAGTCCCTTAACTTTATTAATTATAGAATGTTCTTCAAACTGTGGTGAAAAACAAAAAAAATATCACCCTATCAGCATGGGTAGATTATCCATCGTAACCAATCTTTATGTCTCTTTGACATGTGCCCGAAATACTTCACTGACGAAAACAAATTGACGTGTTATGCCTCGATTTTCCAAAAGCTTCTAATTAAATTGACCACCATACGGATGAAGACTTCCAATTCAGTTAGAATCACACCCCCGGACTAAATATCCCGACGATAATTCGTCCCATTCGGTCGCAATTTGGATAATTCAGAAGTGGGATCATTTTTTACGTCGGGTGACGGTTCGCCCGGTCGGAAAAACAAAAGGGGTGACGGCGGCGCCTTGCGATGGCGTAGTGCACTTAATTGTCCTTTCGATTATTGAATTAGCGCTCGGGTTTATATAAAATAGTGTTCCGAGAGCGTGATCTCGTTAGTTGTATTATTCACGACGATACCGGGACTAATTTGTATCAATTACCGCGCTGTGCTGTGCCGTTGCTGCTGCTGGTGCTGTTCAAGACACATCTTCGTTTTTATCAGACAGGCTGACGAAAGCGGGTTGCCTACAAGCGGATTCTGTTGATTGCATAGTCATTTACAGTCAGGACTACGTTATAACGGGAATAGATGTCGGAGAACTGTGCTTTTTTTGCTAGTTTCTATTAAGAAGTCTAGATAAAAATCATCAATAAGTATCACGTTAAGTGTGCATACACGATACTTACTCAAAGGTCTATAAATTTCAACACCTGGTATTATATTTATTGTGGTAAAATTTTTTTATTCACTTTGGTAGGTACGTTGATTTTTGTAGAAGGTTTACACCAATGTTGAGAGATATGGAAAGCTTTTTTGAACGTTTCTACCCTGTTTTTGGCCTTCATCAACTTTAGTCTGGGTTCTACCTAAATATATTTAAGACATTTTTTCTTAAAAATATATAATTTACAAAATAAATACCACTATAACATACCTTTTACAAAAGCTGGTATATTTAACAAGGATCATATCATTGGGAAAAATTTCAGTTTTCTTTTGTGTAAAATGAGCTTTCGTAATTTATTGATTTTGGACTCATACAAGTACATGTTCATGTCTTTTGACGTGTTTTGCACATGTCCAAAAATCAGCAAAAAATGTATTCATTGATATATTTATGAATATTGCAGCACCTTCCTGGACACTTACAAATCTACAATAGAGTCTTCAATTATACAGTTTCATTTTTCAGCCGAAAGTGAAGGCTTCTAAAACATAATAGAGAAAAAAAAATTTGGGAGGCTTTATTTCATAAATGATAATAAATGATATATTTTAAAGGTCGTGCATGCCGAAAATCGGAGTCTTGCGTGGTTGAATACTGTTGTTGTAGTACTTTTATTACAAATGCATCTCATCTTATTTAAGTGACTACTTCAGTATTTTTTTCGCCGCAACACTTCCACTTCTACATATTATATCTTCAATATTCTGATGTGAACGAAACGCTTACTTCTCTTATTATTTTTAGTTTTACTATTAGAAGCAGAGACAGGATTATTTGACTCTTGCTTATACGCCTGTTTGTCACATAATTTATGAATTGTCGAAATTCGGTGTCATTAGTGATTGAATTAACCAAAGACATGATGATTCGTTAGGGTGAGATCAGGGGAATTCAAATCTTCCTTGCCCTTACTTAGAGATCCTCACCCTTTGATTCTGATGGTTGACTTGAGATGGTTCTTTGAGAGTTATGAGTACGGTGACCGTACTACGCATGTAATCTTCCAGAATTACCTGATTTTCGTTCCAAAAAGGGACGGCATAACCTTTCCTGTCCATAGCAGTGTACGATTTTTTTGGCATTCGATGAAGAGGGATGGCAGCATTTTTTGCTTGTTCTGTTGGTTTCAAGTCACCTTTGTTGCTCCATTCATACAATTATTGGAGTGACAAACGAGAATTTCCGTATTGTAGCTTCATTCTACGATAAATTATCAATGGCTTTTACGCCTTCACTGTGCAAGAAACGAATAACTGTAGGCTTTTTATCACCAGTGAAGCTGTCTTCTTTAAACTGTCAGATGACAGTACTCTTGAATTTTTCCATGGATATGTCATTAACGGAGCCTTCAAGATCTAAAAACAACATTTCTATCAACTTTTAAAACAAGGTTCTGTTTCGTGCATGTTTACGAGACCTTCATTTGATTCTGCTGTATATTTTCACGTGGTAATGTATGTAACCCTTTTAGTATAGCGCTGGATGGAGTCATGAAACATCAGGCTTGGAAAAAAAATCACGGKGGAAAACTTCAAATACCTAGGAGTTATTATAAAACGAGAGAAGTACAGAAACTAATGAAAGACTTAAGGCGGGAAACAGAGCATACTGGACTTACCAAAAGCTATTACAAGACAGATCCCTAAATAAAGTAACAAAACTGAATCGGCAAGCATATTTACTAATCTGAATTTCGGAATGGTATCTGTTTGTCGCTAGCTACAACGGTTCGATCAAAAAGTGGAGTAAATTAGGCCGCCCGACGTCCTAGCTCATTTCTGATCAAATTTTTGTAACCTGCAGCTCAAAATACATCTGTGTGTCGATTTTGAGCTAAAATTAGATTCCACCGAAAAATCGCAAAACATCAAAGGCTAACCCCTTTGTTCTTTTTGGACCTTAAAATTTTTGCACCTCCGATTTGTATAATTTCAAGCATATTTACTAATCTGGACCTCCTGAATTTCGGAATGGTATCCGTCTGTCGCTAGCTACAACGGTTCGATCTAAAAGCGGAGTAAATTAGGCCGCCCGACGTGCTAGCTCATTTCTGATCAAATTTTTGGAATCTGCAGCTCAAAATACATCTGTGTGTCGAACGGTAATGACCTATGCAGCAGAAACTATGTGCCTGACTAATAGAGACGAGGAAAGAATGATAATACAAGAAAGGAAGATCCTAATGAAAATACTTGGAACAAAAAAGGACGCTGATGATAATGGTCTGAGAAGACATTGTAGGCTACATAATTTCCAAAGACTCAGGTGGTTTGGACACGTACAAAGGGGAGAAAAGATCAAGGACAGAAAATAATGAAATAAAATAGCAAATAGAGCAAAAACACAGATAAGAAGAGCTCAAAAATTGAGCGACCTATGCCCAGAAATGGCGCCTATGCTCGTATATATAATGTATATAATTACAATGTTCTTCCAGTCTGAAGCTCACCAACTTGTCTGGAACAAGCATATCAAGTCGTTCCCCAGCATATCTAAGCTCATCTCATCAGGTCGACGAAAAACAACGGAATCTAATCAGGAACTGCGCGTGTGACGAACAGTCGCATGTCATATTAACGACCAGTTGATCGGGCATATGGTGCGTGCATCCTGCGAAATGGAACGTCGCAGTCCGGGTCCTCCACCGTCGGAGGGAACAAAACATCCACGCACGATTTATTTCGTTCCACGGTGAGTCGCCGGCTCACGCCCCATCGACGACGGCAGTATCGTCGAAAATTTTCTGTATACGACGATAAAAACGATGTACGGGTTGTTCCCGGCGAGGAATGACATAATTGCTTGTTTTGTTGACTGATGGAGGGATGGAGATGCGTTTGGGGTTTCGGCCGTCTTACCCACTTGGATAAAGACGAAGGAAAGAACAATGATTATTAATGCTACTTACTAATTTTACACGTCATTTCTTAGTCGATATTACTGTATTGTGAATAATATTGTTGAAGTTAGTCGGGGTGTATAACGAGGTATCAAGGGGTGTCAGTTTTGCCGGAAGGAAAGGCGAATCTCCACTAATACTCGTAATAATTTTATTATTATACTTTAAGTTGGCTGTCTTAAAACTAACTAAACTAAACTAAAACTTAAACTTGAGACTATTTGACTGCTCAGAGCGACGGTGGCGCTAGCTTTCTTCTGAAAGGTCTCGCTACTGCATTTTGTATAGGTGCCCTATCATCAAATGTATATTGAACTTTTGAAGAGGTTACTCAGGAGGTTTGCCAACTTAAGATTGCTCGGTGCATATCCTAAGAGACATTGTGCTCTACTTATTGTTATTGGGGAAAATACACTGGTTGCACGTAGGCAGGTAGCTAGTTTAATATTATTACAGACAGGTAAACAGATCATGATTGTTGAACCACGCCCAAATAATAGACACCCTGTTATATTTTACTACGATATATGCGACACATATCATTATCAGTCGCCTTTGCTATTGTGTCTTAGACTGTATAACCAAATATATAACTCGGATGAATGCACTTTCTTCTAAGTTTTAAGCTCTTTCTAACTTTTTTTTCTGTATATTAATATATACGTATATGTTTATTTCTTTTGTAAACTGTACGTTTTTCTTTCTAACTTGCAAGTGCTTGTGTGTCCCCTATAGTCCTTTCTGGTCTTTATTAGGAAAGTTACCGTTATCAGTTTCCATAATAGATTGTATGGTTTCATCTATAAAAATAACAAATTTAAAAATTTTTCATTTCCTATGAATGCTGGGCTTCTCTCTCGTTTAGTTTAGGTTATATTATTGATCATTAACGTGGTTTTGCACATAGAAAAGAAAAGTTTATAAACTTTTTGCCTCTCTTGGCAGATGGTTGTTATCTTCTAAGGGATATCGTCAATTTTTATTAAAGTAATTCTAGTTCAACTCGTGTAGGAAAATATAATTTGCCGTAGATCATTAGTCAAACTTCTTTGCTTCTGGTGTGAACTCGCATTTAAATCTACTCACTTTTTTTTTATTCCGGTCTTTTACTTTTAGTGAGCTCGGTAGCAATAACAGTCGACAAGCAAAAATATTTGTTAATGGTGCTTTTGGTGTAAAGATTACTAATAAAAAAGGAAAATTATAAAAAGTAATCGTTCTAGATGCTTTCTAATAGACGTACTTACTAGAAGAAATACTACTTAATATAGCGGATGATAACATCACATTTTAAAAACACATTTGACCGAACTTTAGTCAGTAGCTAAATAAAAAATGCATCTACACAGTTTATAAAGAGCAGTAACTGAAGCTAATCAGATAGTTACATAACGTGTATTTTTGTAGATCTATGCTTTACTGCATATACAGATACAAATTGTAAAATTTTCCAAGTTGCTGATGAAAATACATGTTAGCCCACTACGACAAAGCTGAGAATACAAAGTTGTTGGAATACTTATGTCTCGTCGAGGTTTTGGGCAAAGCCCAAAGATAACTGCGAGCTTGGTTCAACCAGAAAATGTCAAAATTCTAGCTGTTTCTCCCTATTAGAAACCAGCAGTGCGGTCCATATTTAGCTAAATGGGAAGGCCATGTTTGGAAAGAGTGATAAAAAACCTATCTTGCTTGATTAAGTTCTGCACTTGTAGGCTCTCTAAATTTAAATCTGGAGTATTCCATGCTCGGAGCAGTGATAGTAGTGATAGTGACGATAGTGGAATTGCAATATACAGGGTAAACACTCTGTATATCAAAGACGAATCGAGTTAGCCAAAATTTGTTTCTCTCATTGAAGTATGTTAAAATATTACATTAGTATTCTCTTACCCCTTAATATGTATGTACTTTGTAATCCACAAGAATATGATATTAGATATACAAAACTCTCCATAAACCCATCTCGATGGACAGTGTCATCACAGTCAGAACCTCTCTTATGGTAAATACCATCAAACTTAAATGATAAGAACTTTAGCAGTTGCTTCTAAACATGTTCCGGCTAATGCTGGTGGCACTGATGACATGGTCACCAGACTATGGTTTCCACTTATTTGTATTTAAATTAAGTCTATTCTCAGAACACCAGTTGGTGAGTAATATAGATGTTAAGCAAAGGTGGACCCAAATTGGACCCCTGAGGAACTCCAGACCTCAATATGAATTCACACGTTGTAAAGCGACGATTGACGAATGTGAGTCGATTGTTTGTAATATTTGCTTACATACTTTTGCAAAATAAGACAAAATAGATATTGGTCTACTAGATGGTTTTGTCATCATGCCAGTTTCTTATACTTTTCTACTAGGAATACTGTAGCTTCCTGCTTTCCTCAAAAATATATTGAGAGCCCAGCTGCAGAAATGGCCTTTACGCGATAATCCATGGCATACGCTGATTGTCTTCGAGGCCCCCTCCCCTCCGCCGCCCATTACGCCACCGCCGGCAAAGATTAATTACGAAATTCGTTTTTATGCGTAAATTATCTTCGGCCATAATATCGGCCCCGCTAATCTCTGCCGCCGAACCCTTCCGTGGAATCACCGCCGCTACTAAATCAGATGGCGCTCTTCGTCCTCCCCTCAGCCACCCCCCGGGCTCAAGATTAAGGCCCCCAATATCGTCGTAGACGGCGCTGCACGTCCGTCGGCATTCGGTACGGCGACAGTGGCGCATAATGTGCACCGTTTGCGGGTTAATTAGAAGAGGGGAGGGGGCGCGATGGGCACCCCCCCTGGCACGGGGTAGTACCGATATTGGCGTTATGCAGGGCGACTACGTGTACGCGCGCGGTAAGTATATGTGCATGTGCCAGAAGCTAGACGGCGGTTTTACGAGAGGAACGAACGGGATCAATTAACGATGGGGGAGAGCATAAGGATTAGGGGGCGCGAAATGAGAGAGCCGTGTGAGGATATGGAGTTTTGTGGGATAACGTAAAAATGCCCCGGCAGTCGATGAAACGAGTAGGCTAATACTTATTCTGTTATGTGTCAATTAATTGAGAAATTATTGTAGTATATTTTACTAAGGGTAAATTTAACCCTTCTTTTGCGCAAATTTAACTGACCAATATTAGATTACCGGACAGTGAATTCGAATTTTAGAAGAAAAGAATAACTCAAGTGTTACTGTGAAAAAAATTTGCAAAGCCAGAAAATTATATCCGCATTTTACATCTGCAGGAGTCACACCACAATGGCAATGATATAAATATAAATAAAACAATTTTACTATATACTGGTTATCCCACTTGAAGTGTGTTAAGGGCCTTGCCCTAAGCCCACGATTTCAATATGTAATTACATAGAAAAGGGTGGAGATGTCTGCATTCTGAAGAAGCAATTCATATATTCTGACAAGTGGAATCTGGATTTCATGCATCCGATATCAGAAAAAAAACATCGCACTATTATACACTACTTGGAAACCAGAAACTMTCACAAATCGTTRAAATGACATATGCAGAGATTCAAACGGGGTCATCGCYAGCGTTTTCATTACTATAATGTTATTAAAAGGTTGCAAATGCTAAAAGTTCAAAACATTTTTGTACGGCTGACTTTCAGCTTGCAGAATTCCCGTTTTTTCACGGTTCAGTGCATGCTCCGAGTGTTGAGGGCCTTTTTATATTCTGAACAGACAGGCGGTGACAGATGTCGTTCATTGTTTTATAAGGCACAGACGTTCGGTGATCAAAAAGACATAAAGTACTTATTGCGTTGACATCGACCCAGCGATGAGGAAAAATGCCGTTTTTTTCTTGTTTAAGCTCCTTGCGGGCGTATATTGGTTACGTGGATAAAATAAAGAGTGTTTTGCTACATTATACTTACGGCGATACATTGAAATGTGCTAATTTGATCCGTAGATTTAAAAATTCAAATAACATTTAAAACCCAGTGCAGTTTCTGTAATTGTTTCTGTTTTATGTTGTGTACCACTAGTACTTTGAAATTATAAGAAACTATTGAAAAAATTTAGATAGGAAACTATTAAATGGCGTCACTCTCATGGCATTATTGTAGTTTGGGTTTTTGTATTTTTAGTACGATATAATCGATATCCATGATTTGGAATATTAATCCAGGTTTTAATATAACTACAGGGATGTTTTCAACTCTAGTTTTGCTTAACTGTTTGTTAACATTGATTTCTAGTTTTTGGCTCAAAAATTATTCACAACAACTTTAGCCATTAGGAACCAAAGCAGGCAAATATGCAAACGAAAAAGACTCACGTCCTGCATATAAAATAGACAATTCTTACATATGTTGAATTGTAACTCTAATAACTACAGTAACACACAACCACTTTCAGTTTAAAAAACAGAATGTTATAGAAAAAAATACGCTGAAATCAATTGAGAACATAAATCTAGTTTTACTTCTTTGGTCACTTACTGAGAATATATTGACAGATGTATAAATAAGCACCACCAGTAATCATATTTTATTTAAACCAGTTTTGGTACCTACATGTATTTGTCTTTATGAAAACAAAATCCATCAGTTTTTTCAGCCATACCAGTGCACTGTTTTTTATGTTTTTTTTCAATTAATAAAGTTGGCAAAAATTGTACTTGGTGACTTCTAGTTTTTAGTAATTTAAAACGAGTGTTTGCTGTTGCCACTAAAATACAATCACTCAAACAAATCAGTACATATTTTTTCATGCACTGTCGTTGATTAATAACTGGAAATTAGTATACTTAATAGTCTTATCAACTATATAACTTTGTGCTACTTTAGCTGCGTTTCATGAAAATTGCTGATAATGTTTTTTTTTCTGCAGGTAAGTCCAAATCAACACTTGGCGAAACCTTCATGCAACTGTTCGACTAAAACGGTAAGAGAGATGTGCATCTATAATTGCATTAAATATAAATAGAAGAAACTTTATGTTGAACACATCCTTAAGTAAATCACGATGTTTTCGTTCATTTTAACGGCGCTAATAGCGTTACTTTTTTCTCAAGTCGTTTTAGTTTTGGCTCACTGTATTTAATTGCAATCAATAACAGTTAAAGATAACCATTAGATCTAGTAATACCATATTGTTTAAATGTTGTCAAACATATATTTAACGTTTCCCTTGAGATTGGTGTGTTTCCTTAAATGTGTAAATCTGCTAACGTTATACCCCTGCCAAAGGTCTCGTCTCCTTCGTCTTATAATGATTTGCGGCCTATTAGTATTTTGTCTGCATTTTCTAAATTGTTGGAACGTATGGTGTGTGATCAGGTTAATGAATTTTTGAATATAAACTCTATTTTACCGCCTGTACAGTCAGGGTTTCGTTCGGGGCATAGCACCCTAACTGTTCTACTCAGAGTGACCAGTGAAATTGCCTCGACTATGGACCGATCCAACAGTACTATCCTTTTACTGTTGGATCAAAGTAAAGCCTTTGACCTCGTAAATTTTGAATTGTTGATTACTAAATTGAGTTACATAGGTTTTGACCAGGTCGCACAGAGATGGTTTTCAAGCTATCTCTACGGCAGGATGCAGAGAATAATACTAAGCGATTTTTTACACTCAGATCTAAAAGAAACTAGAAGTGGCGTCGCTCAGGGTAGTATCTTGGGGCCTATATTATTGTTACTGAATACTTTTGATTTGCCTGCAGCTTTGTTTAGTTCACAGATTCAGCTTTATGCTGGTGACGCTCAGTTGTATCTTCCTTGTATSACAGGGGATGTTGATAATGCAATAGCTGCTATTAATCATGATTTAAATTTGTTTTCCAAGTGGTGCACAAACCATAGTCTAAAGCTTAATCCTAAAAAATCTATTGCTATGTGCATTGGTAATCAGCATTGCAGTGACCTTGTGAGTTCAAATTATAGTGTTACTATTGATGGAACTGTGCTTGATTGGGTAGACTCTGCTAAAAATTTGGGTGTCGTCTTTGATGGAAGTTTGTGTTTAACAAACATTGCCAAGAAGTGTACAAAATATGTCTTTTTAAATTAAGAACCATGTACAGCTTAAGGAACTTTTTGGATGATAATGTAAAATTAAAATTAGTAAAGGCATTAATTTATCTTCATGTAGATTATTGTTATCAAGTTTACATTTTATGCCCAAGTACAATCAATTAAATATTCAACGTGCCCAGAATGCTTGTATAAGATCACTCCATATTTAGTTTGTTTAAATGAACCAAAAAAAATCTCAGAATAGAATACTTATATAGCATACTATTGTATAAGATTTATACTAATAGGGTACCTTCTTGTCTAACAGATATTCTTGTGAGACGCTCTCAAATTCATGATGTTAATGTTAGATATAATTCTTTTACGGTGCCTCAACATCGCACATCAAAATTTGAGGGTAGTTATGGTTATATAGCTTCTTGATATCGTTGAGCTGCCACTGGTGGCGTTCAGTCGTCGCCTTAGGCATAGTTTTTTCAGTAATTTGCAATTGGAATGATTTGTATGTTAGTTTTTTATATAATCGTTTCATGTATATCTGTTTGTAAACGGGGGAGCGGTAGAATCTCCTACCTTTTGTGTACATTATTTTGCACAATAAATAACTTTATTATTATTATTATTTATGTTTCACGGGTTCTGAAAATACAGCTAGATAGTTGTTACTGGTAGAAATAGCGGTAGAATTACATCAAACATTAACAGTCATACAGGCAGTCTTACTTTCAGTACAGTGGCACTTTCTAGGCAACTTTCAGCTGCTAAATAACTTCATCTCTCTAGCTTTAATAACAACCGAGATTCCCTATAAAAACGTTGATAATGGGACTGTATATTTGTTGATTATAATGCAACAACCGATTTCTAAGGTGAAAATAACACACCTCTTTTATGTGTTGTCTTCTAACTTCAATAGGAGCTTTCGCAACACATAAAAACTTAGTGACATTTTCTTTCGACAAAACCATGGCTGTATTGACCAATAATGCCTCTTTAATAATCGAATACCGTGGCTTAAAAAATTGTATATGTTGGACTGAAATATGTATGCAAAAGAGAGGGTTTCATGGTCAACATTTTCAGACTCTTTTTGATCGCGCATTTATGACTGAGGTTCGCACACTGTTTCGTAACGATCTTTGGATTCGAAAAGGAGCAATTCATATAGATCTCCTTTAGCTGTTCGATACTTTTCTTCAAAAATAGTTTTTTGATTCCTTAATTAACAAATGGGAACAGAACAACATTCGACCGGGTCATTTAAAACTTAAATTAATCAGCGTCAGCCAAAGCTCGTAATTTTTGCTGTAACCAACCATATCCCCGGCAAGTTCTTTTCCGCTCGATCCACTTCGTCTGCCGGTCCCATCCGTCCGTTTCGTAATTACTCCCCGGCATTAGCATAAACAGGCGGCTCTATTCAATGCAGTTTCATCCCGTGAATTCATTTCCCTGGCTGGATTTCATATGCTCAAGCTAACAGACGCGCGCGGCCCCAGAAAGGAAGACATCCAAGTTATGTAAGTAGTAACTAGAAACTTTCTAGACTGCAAAATAAGGAAAACCTTCAGCATGTATAAAACGGGGTCCCGGTGTAACGTTTCACGTTCAAAGTTTGCGCCGACTACACGTCAGCTTGACGTCCTTTGCAGGAGGATGGGTGGAGATCGGTTAGTGGTGTTCACAGGGTTGGGGATGTGCGATATATGAGATTAATTCGCGGTTCAATTTTTTTGTTTAGTAATTACTTTTTAAGATTTTTCAACTAGAAATCTAAATGATAGATACCTCCTGGTCAAATATCCAGAGTATTTGAGTGGTGTTTTTACTTTTCCTTCGTCATTGTTCTTAATATTATTAGGTTCAAGCTTGTTTTTTTTTGCTGTAAGAAGTTGTGCGGTACAGAATTTCAGTAGTAACTTAGTTTCTGTCAGTGGCAGATGTTTTGCAGAAGATTTATAAGAAAAGGTATTTTTCCTAGACCTTTTCGTGGGAAAGTCCCAATTTACTAGATCGCTTAACACCTGAGGTAATTAATCAGAGAACAAATAACACATACAAGATGAAATTTACATATTATAAGTTCAATTCGTATCAGTACGAAATACTAACAAAAGTTAAGTTTGCTAGTATAATCTTACAATCCGACAATGAGTATGCGCTTGACTTTAGGCGACAATTATTGTTCGACATCAGAACAGATAAATTCTTTTAGAAATTTTAGTAATATAGCAAAAGAAACCGTGTAAAAGTTAGGTGTGGCAGCCAGTTTTCAAACAGAAATACTATTAAAACGTAGAAAAGGACTTCTACCATGAACTTTCAGATGAAACAATTTTAAATCATAAAATTAACTTGATCAATCTTTGAAGTCAGTATAATAGAGAACCATATTAACTTTTTCATACTCATTTAAATTACGCCAAAACAACAATGTCGTATTGCAAATACTACAATTCATATTTTTAATATATTTGCCTGCAGTTTTTCTAATTTAACAATTACCTACTTTAACTGTAAAATTAAAACTAATGTTTTTTTCTGTAGGATAAATAAAATAATAATTTAACATCAAAAATAGCTAAGACAGGTATTACAATTTTAATTATAATTTTGATTTAAGTCAACATTAACTATACAATTTGCATTTCAAGTAATATTAAGTTGATAACTGGACAGAATTATACTTTGAATTAGAGCTACAAGTATGTTCTATTCCACAAAATATATTATTCATTTTTGCTCATCCCGAAACTGAAACAACGAAAGAACTTCACTAATAACTACTCAAAACCATCCAAATCAAGATAAGCAAACATTTATTTAAGTCTAATAGTAGCACTCTTACTAGCTGGATTTTAAATCTTTGACAAATATTTTTGGTAATAAAATGCTATGGAAAAATAAAAATGCTGTACACAAAGATAGAATGTTGTACATAACTATATAATTGAATTATATTAACACTTTCAATCTATTAAGATTAGCCATGAGCCAAGAACGTATGACAAATTTGTGTGTTATCTCTGTAGTACAGATATTCATGACATCATAAAAAATTTGCTGAATTAAAAGCTAGAATTGTTTTAGTTGTTTGTCATCTTTCTTCTAAAACGTTGATTTGTTATTTACTTAAAATGAGAAACCTGTATTGTGTGAATAGTAACAGGTTTCTATTTTTTTGGATTTTGTTTGTTCACAATGTATCTGTTATTCTGCTCACTTTGAACTCGAGTGCATATTTAGAATTTTTTTTGTAGATTTTTTATGCCTTCTCTGATTATAAAGGTTTATGTGCGTACATGTTAACACGCATTGACCTAGGACCCTATATATTGTATATATTGTATTTTTATTGTTATTTTGAGAGAGGAAAAAGGTAAAATTTGTACCTTCTTAGGGGGGTAAATGGTCGCTTTCTGAAATTAGGGTGGTAAATCCTACTATTTGCCTAACAGATGAAAATAAAACGTTTTCGTTTAGAGAAAACT
Source organism: Rhyzopertha dominica (assembly GCA_025024175.1). Lineage (NCBI taxonomy): Eukaryota > Metazoa > Arthropoda > Insecta > Coleoptera > Bostrichidae > Rhyzopertha > Rhyzopertha dominica. The sequence goes on along the minus strand of QCXZ01000138.1, from coordinate 51,866,085 downwards.
GTTTCTACAATATATACAACTAATCGCACTATTATCAGGCAAACATTTATAAGGCCTAATTTGATCTAATGTAATGTAATTTGATTAGTAATGAGACCGATCTATTAATTGATAAGTTTTTAAATTAATAATACATTTAAGCCAGAAGATGAAATATACCTTCATTTGAAAATATTTTTACTGCAAAATATTTATAGTTGCCTTTTTGAGTCTGTAGCCTACATTTTGTCGTTTTAAAGATGCAATTACTTTGGGATACTTTGACCAAAGCATTGATGATTTTAAATCTTTGTATCTATTGGCAATAAGGCGATATTAATATGCCAAATTGCAGCCTCCTTAATTCCTTTATTACACATTCCTAGGCCATCCATTGTATAAAAGCAGAATATTTCATTTTCACCTCTCTGGATTTTTTGTGTTTATTGGCTTCTTCTAGTATATCTTCCGGAATGTCTATATTGAAAGAGTATCTTTTCGGGGGAGCCCGACAAATTTTTTTTGGCTAATCCGTCACAAATGGAATAATAAAATCTTATTTATTTTTCTTCAGTGTTTTGTTATAATAACGAAAACATTGATTCTAGATTTATTTAACGGATATCAAAAATTATTATTGTTACTTTTAAAGTTTTTTCTTGCTGGGTTTTGGGAAGAATTATATGTAATTACACCGGAGAAAATTATGTCTAGTTCACTGGAGGACATGTCTTTTCCTTCGAATTGAGAATTTCCAAAAATACATGCTTACATTTCCGACCCATCTTAGAATATAATCCCACAAGAAGTAAACGCGTAATCGGCAGGAACATTAGGCATGACAAAGGTGGCATCCTKCGTGGGCGCGTGCTGCCGCTGATGGCCTAGGTGTACCGGAAGGGGTGACTACACGTTCGGCGCGATGTACAACAGGATCCGCCAGTGAAGTGTATAATTAATCCGAAAATGCAGGTAATTTATGCCAGGAATGTTTATTGCAGCCGCTGAGCTAATTTACGGTACGTCAGCCGTCCGGACGGCGGGATGTCGGGCTCAGAATTTACCAAGGGGCTGGATCCGGAGACTATAGCTCTCGTCCTCCAGGGTTACGTTGCGTCGCCTGAGAGGCACGAAATCTCGACTGAAGTTCTTGGGGTTGACACTTGGCGGGCCGGGGACGCACTGGAATCTCTATACTGGTAGATGCTTCCGGGTTAGTTGGCGGTGATCGTGGCGATTTTCTCTTCGATGACGTTTCGCCCACTTATGTGGTGAGCATCTTCAGAGCTGAGTCCGTCGTGGATATAGGCAGTCTGTGTTCGCTCGGAAACAGCTAACATGTTGGAAGTATTGTTCCAAAAGTTCCTTAAACTGACCTTCCATTTATGAGGAAAATTAATAGAAATAGATCATTTTACCACTCCAAAATTTAGCCAACTCTAGATTACAATAGAAAAATTATTCTACTTATACTGGTTATAATTTAACTTTTTATGCCTTAATTCGGGAATCGACCTGGCAGGAGTTGGGCGCAGTTGTTTTTTCATAATGTGCCAAAGAGTTTCTATAGGAGAAAGGCTAGGACTACTGGATACCCATTTTTAAAGTGGAATACTGTTGTCGGTGAACCACTGTAAAGATCTTTTGGATACATGACATGCAGCGCCATCTTGTTGAAAATCAAAATCATTTCCTGACGTCAATGACTGGTAGCAAAGATTCACTTACGATATTAAGATATTTTTCGTCCTCAATGAAATGTAACTTTCCTACTCCTCTTGCAGACATTGATCCCCACACCATAATAGATGCTGGAAATTTAAATTTTCTCAAATAACTCTGCTGCGACTGTCGCCCACACAAATTTCAAATCTAGACTCGTCGCTCCAATGTACACTGTTCCTTTTGTTCAGGACTCCAAGTTCTATGTTTTTTTTGCCCACTTCAACCGATTTTTCGCCCTCCGATCAGTATCAGTAAATGTCCTTTTTTCACATACCTCTGTTTAGGCTCGACGTTATTGCTTGATATGAATAACTGCACTACGTTGCGAACACTGTATCTTGACAACCCCAATAACTGTCCAATTTCTGCATTAGATATATAATAATTGAACGAATGTTCGGATCAATAACTTTTTCCTCTAATCATTTTTTAATCTACAATACAAAATTTAAGACTTGAAACTACCCAAAACGTTTTTGACGTCTGCTGTCAAGTAAACAATATCTCTTAGTTACGCGAAACTGCACAGCCACCTCAAATGTTATATTCGCCTGCAAACTTCTGCAAACAATATAGATAAAAACCAGGTTGGTATTTTTTACTATACAATTTTGATAATTGAGAACACTTCAATTGTGTTTAAAAATTAATAAACCATAATTTAGAAAAGCTATTTATAATAAAAAAAACTCCAAGAAGATATTTTGTTTAAAATTTTATATAAATTTTAATAATTCTGTTGATGGGCCAACTGAAATGGGACAGAGCTCGTTTATATTTACGTAGCAACAATAGCAATATCCCAACAAAAAAGAAGAAATACAACATTTTAAATTCATGTAAATAATATCAAATTCCCGGTGCAGTTTTAAATCCAGATATATTTAGACCTGACTTCACACCTTTATAGTCTGAAATGGAGCATGAATTTGTAAACATTTTTAAGTTTCTTTGCTCTGCTTCTTTGTATTCCATAATTCACTTTTTCTGTATTTTATGAATAGCAAACATGAGGAAGTTACAATCAACAAAACATTTTTCAACATCATCCATTGTTATTTGAGTTATGAAGAAGCATTCTGTGGTTAAGCCTGTCGGAGATTGTAGTGTAGAAGGTATCCAACCTTCATGGCATCAAGTATGAACGATTTCTATAATTCCTCACATTTTCTCTTGACAAGGATGTTTGGTATATTATCTGACCCACAGGAGAATTTCAATAAGGGCCTGCTTATGCTATTAAATACATGTATTTCCTAAATACCTCTCGCATAGTTTCTTTTGTGAAACATAGCACTCTTTCTCCCAACAAGAGAAAAATACCAGCAAAAGAGTTAGCCATAACCATTTTGTAATGGAGGTTCTTTACATTTTGTGAACTGTGCAGTTTATTATTGCCTAGTAATTTTTAGGAGTCTTGATGTAATGGCTTGAGATTTGCCTTTATCTTTGTAATATATTCGTCAAAATACTTACTGGACAATTGCCTGCACCTTGACCTTAAACGAGAAAGTCCATATATTGGGTCTCTTAGTTCGACATCATGAATTGACTATGAGCAAAATTGTAGTGAGCCAGATTTTAAAGGAAATTTTATTTTACTCCTTCAGTGTTTACCCACCCTTACTGGATCGAGTTATCATCTATAGGTAGCCGTTGACCTTAGTGGCATTGTTTCGCGTTGCCTTCCGTGACGTCTGGCCAACTTGCCAGTCGCGGTTTTCAAAACTTGCCCGAAACTTTTACTTTTTCAAGAGCATGTGCTTAAAAAACTTCGGAGACGGACGGGGAAACTTTCCATTGCAACAAAGTAGAACTCTAATAATTATCGGCGAACTTTAGAAAAATAAAATAATTGGGTCAAAGTTGAAAGAACCGATGTGTAAAAAAGTTAAACGGAAGTTTTCGAGGGCGAAAATCGTCGCGGTTTTACTTAATTTCATCCGCGGCCATCGAAGTTTTGGAAGTAGTTGGGGAGTTAGGGCGGCCACGGACAGATATAGAAGTGCACGATGTTTCCCAGCAGAAAGTTAGAGAAAAGTGTCTGATTTAGTTCAACTCCATTTTGATTATTTTTCATGTACCTATCAGCTCTCATAAATACGTGAGGTGAGTTGAATTGCATATTGAAAAAAGCTAATAAAACTAAAAAACAACAATAAAGACGATAAACGTAATAACAAAAAGATTTTTAGTTTTTTTTGTTTATATTTTTAGATTTTTACTTTTTGGTAATTTCGATAGTAGATTTTATGTATAAGCAGTATAATTGCAATTGATAGTTACCATTTTTATTTTTGATATAATGACAACTTATATATATTTTTTTAGAACATACATATATATTTTCATGTTAAAATCGATAGATTTTGTTTTCTTATTCCGAGAATATAACATGTTAACCTCATTTTCAAAAACTTACAAATTATTCCGGTAAAACTGATTAAAGACACAACAATTATGTTTGTTTAACTGTCAGTTGGCTGTGATTAGTGGTAATTCGATGATATCGCAAAATTAGAACACTTGGTTGATGTAAAAAATAATTTACAGTGTGCTCAGAGTGTAAACTGCACATTGTTGCGCGCTAATTTCGTGACACCACGTATAAATGAAATTATTTTAGAACATCAAGCATTGTGGCCTCTTTGTTAAAAAAATCACGTCTACAGTTGGTGAGAAAAAAGTTATGGATCACTTATAGGTCACCCTGTACGAGGCCTCGCCATCACACACTTTTTTTAGATCTCTATAATCACTTGCATTATTAATTTGTCGTAGAAGCAGTACGTTGGTATAAAAATTACCTATAGACCTATTTTTATACACTGCCTATAATTTTTCGATGGACCCTCACAGGAAAATATACTGTATATTTACACACAGAAATTACATGTGTTCGTCATGAAAAATTCACCCATAGGCGCATTCTTTTTCGGCAGGACACCGAAAAAAATTGATCGGTTAAAGGGGCCACTTGGAGAGATTTCGTGTACAGAAAATGGTTTAATAAGAGCAATTCACGTTCCGAGAGTGTAATGGTGGTGCTAAAAGACGGCATTACGTACACGTAAACGTTTTATTCGGAATAACAGTTTTAACAACTTCGAAATAACCCCAATTTATCGGCTCTATTATGGCATTGTTCGGCTGTTGAGTTCTATGTGGAAGGAAATGAAAAACAATTTTCTAGAGATATAATGACCGGCGTTTCAGGCTTTAGGATTATTAGGAATGAATAGTTTTGAAATATTAACGAAGTGTGGGGTATTGCTAGAGGTAGACTTTTGTTGAAATGATACTTCCTTAAGGGGATACTGTCGATTATGTTGTTGTATAATAACCATTAGTGTATCTACTAATAGCTGTTTACACAAAAATGGTAATTTATATTGACAGTGACCAAAACAAATACAATCTGTTAGATAAATGTAATGCCATGTATCGCGAAATGAAAAGCGTATCGAAAAAATGCCACTTAAAAAATTTGTTTAAAATAGATAATCTCGTATACAAAATTTTAATGTGAAAAGATGTCGATTTAAAAATAAAAATCGACTCGATTGAGCGTTTTTCGTTTAAATAATGAAACACAAGTCACTTCCTCCTGAAACACTCTATTTGTCTGCCAAAACTAACTTTTTAACAATAMAATAACAATTTCCTATCGGTTACAATCTATTTTAATGAAGAATATGAAAATTCTTTCACAGCTCATGGAATACTTAATAAGCTTGCAGGTGTAGAAACCGAATATTGTTTGAAATTGTCGATTGTCGTAAATAMTAATCCGGCAACGATGCATTCTCCCAGCGGTCACTTTTTCCTGCGTATCCATGGAAACGCCTAGCAAAAAACACCGTTCGGCTGTTTCTTTCGGCGTAAATGCTAGTATATGTATCAAGGTCAGTACACCTGGAGCGTCCTAATTAGCGGGAGCGTTCGGTAATTAGGTCGTTGCAAGAGTGTTATTGCGGTGATTTCGGTATGAAAATTTTTCTAAACGGGCTGTTGGTGACTAAAAGACCATGTAGTGACTGCAACTTTGGTTCTGTGGACGCGGACTTTGTGTTTGTGCTTCGAAATTGGAATATTTAGCGGAGAAAAGTTGAAGGTAGGTCACGAGTTGTCTGTCGAATGTTTCAGTACATCATATTTGCGATGAAAAGGGATATTTCTGCTGTCTAAGGATCAGTGTTTATATTATAAGCATCAAGTTTGAGTTTTTCGTGGATATACTTCCAAACATTGGCCGCAAAGGCCTTCTGGTGTAATATACGAGGTTCAATCAATAATTAAAGACAAAAACTTAAGGTAGTGCAAGMAAACGTAATATTATAATGGCAAGTTTAATGTTTTAACGCAAAAAACATTTAATACGAAGAGCAGCCACTATTGTTTAATTACAGGCACATTTATCATAAGTCGCGGCTAATATTTAATAGATTTCGATTAAACAGAGAATATGTATTTACACAGGAAGTTCTTCGATTTCCGAATTAGGTAACCGTCTAGTTGCCTCTTTATAAAAGTGTGTTTGCCCTTGTGTCCTACGAAATGCTTGACTTGACATGGCGCCCATTCTGTTTAAACATAATTTTTTAACGTAGCTTCTTTTCATCGCTGTGGAATGCTTGCTTTTTAACGCCAACCCCTTTGTGGAAGCAAACTGAAGATATAATTGTGCAGGACTTATGGTGACATTCTGTGATACAACTAGCAGAACACTTTTGCCTAATATTTTTACAGTTCCATAGTTAGAAAAAATATCTGCTTATTCTTTGTTTTCTATTGAAGTGTTTCTTTCATTGTTTCATTCGTTTCATTCAGTGTTTTCAACAGTTTTTATGCCTTTCATAAATGCCCATTTATATGGATATAATTGTCTGGTTTAATAAGCTGTTAAAATTGGAAGACATTAGGATTATACTGTTTTGAAAATTCGTAAAAAGGGATTAGCTTTCATTTTGTGGACTGTGTCTCTTGCCATTATTTCAAATTTCTCTTGGTCTATATAAAGTTTAATTTGTACTAGCTAGCTAGTTTTAATCTCATTCAAAATATCGTCCCAAAAGTAGAAAAATTGTACCTGGTTGTATTTACAGCTTTTTATTTAAGCTTACTACAACTTAAGAATACCATAATCACTAGGAAGGTAGAATTCAGACTTTTGTTAAATTGCTTACTTCACTTTCCCTTCCCCAGCATGAGTGTTGTCTATAAATGTTATAATAATTCCTTATTAGTTCAGTAACTACAAATTCGGTTTTCTACTCTGACAGACAGTTATGTGTTGTCTACACTTTTGACTTTTTTTGTACGTTCCCATGAAAAATCTCTGAGCCCTTCTATTTTTTTTCTTTTTCCTAGAAGCTCATCGTTTGTCACATGATAATGGTGATGCATGTGTAATATTCTTTCCAAGTTCTACATATTTTCTACAATAACTTTGATGTTTCATTTGATGTCTCCTAAGATGTATATCCACACGTTTCGGCTACTATTAGGGCAGGCATCTACAGGGGTTTTCGGTATTCATTAATGTAGATTATTATAATATTTACGGAAACTCTCAGCTATCGCTACAATCGGCGTTGTAGATTTTGACTATCGGAACTGATGCTCATATTATAAATGCAAGAAATCAGTTGGGGAAAAATTCTGTAGCGTAACGCATAACTATAATATAAATGAGATATTTAGCAGTGAAACGCAGATTCCTAAAAAGTATACGAAATTCATGTCGGCTGCCAATAAATCAAGACATTAAGCACAGGATCCATAATTAACCGAGTATGAAATGAAAATGAACAAGTTAATTAATAGATCCCGAACAATAAACGTCTGGCCAGATTATTAACGTATCGCCCTGCAATACTGCACATTTTCAAGCGTAAAACGGGATCCATAAATCTTTCTACTTCATAAACCGATAAGAAATTACCAATTATTTTTGCCCTCGTCGGCTCTCTCTCGCTCGCATTGTTCGACAATTTGCCCCTGTTAGGCTGACGTGCACGGGAGGGAGTTAAAACGGAGACAAGGTATTGTGAGACATAAGCAATTTACCGGTAATGAATGTAACTCAGTCTTGTAATTATGCAGGCGGCTGTGACGGCACCGAATTGATGGTAACACGCGAACGTTTGGGTTTTGTTTCTTTCCCGATTCGCGACTGTTCCGATCGATGGTGGATAGGTTTTTTCCTTTGAGTACTGTAATTGCTAAGTAGGTTCTGTGAGGGGCAGAAAAAGCAGCCGGTTGACATATTAGTGACATTTGCTTGTAATGCTGAAGCTGGCGATCTTCCTTGCTAAGATTAGGGTCAATACGATTTTTTTTGTAGATTTTGTAGCTCCCAATTGTTCTGTTTTAGGAACTTTATAATCAGCATGGAAACCCTGGAATAACTAAACTTAAGTTTTTCTTCTTCCGTCTCTGTTCTAGACGTTTCGCCCACTACTGCGGCAGGCATTTTCAGTCGTGTACGTTTGATTGAAAAAATGAACTTTCTCCCTGATTTCTAAATAAAAACTACATACGACGCTATGCTGTTTAACTTTGATTTGTAGGCTATTATTCGAGAAAAAAACTGGTAAAACCTGAGCTTGATGGCTTTTCTCGTTTTGAAGTTAGTGTCAAAATAGTACAGTACACACAAGATACGGAAAATTGCAAAAAAGTAACATTGTCCTTTGGTTCCGGAAAAAAAACTAGCTAAAACGATATACACTTTTCTAACTTTGTTTTGTAGGCTATTGTTGAATAAAAACTATATCTTGGCCTTCTTAATTAACTTCTAACGACTCATACAATTCAATGTTTTAAATCTATTTGCTTCTATTCAAGCTCCAATTTTATGTTTAATGGTTTAAATTCTCTTATTGTTTATCATCTGAGTAGCTGCAATTTGAAGTAAAAGTCGATGAAGAAGAAAGGAAGTCAGCAGTATAACTGTTGAATGGTAAAAAAATCATTTGCAAATTAAGAACAGAATAGTGGTTATACCCAAGTGAGATCTATTTTGAAGCAATTGTCGCATTTGTAGCAAATGCAGTGGCGAAATAATTAAGTTTTATGTGAATATTTATTTATTGATGCCATTGATATTAAGTAAGTAAGTAGCAATCAACAACTACCAAAAGACAGTGAATACCATTGAAGCATTGACATTTTTTTGATTGTCACACATTGCCTACCTAAACCAAACTAACATGGTCAAACATGACATTAATAAAATATCTCATTTCAACTAATAAAAATACATCATTAACTTTGAAGAAAAATCTCTTAAATAAGTTTAGGAAATTAATAATAATACTGGTCATTGGAGGTGGAAATTAAATTGCTTAGTTTTGTGTTTTGTATACTTTTTTCCAATAACTTTAAAACGAGAAAAGCTAGCAGATTTATGCTTTTAACACAATTTTCCCCTGTTTAGTTCGGAATTCAAGTACAAATTCCTTTTTTATTTTGTGTCTTGTATGTACTATTTAGGAAATAACTTCAAAACAAGAAAAACTATTAGTCTCAGGCTTTTACCATAGTTTTTCTTAAGTAATATCCTACAAAATAAAGTGAAAAAGGTTTGTATCATGCTCAGTTGTTTTTCACAATCCAAGGAGAAAGTTTCTTTTTTATTTCATGTCGTGTATGTACAATATTGCGAATAACTTTAAAACGAAAAATGACACTCTTTCTTACATAATAGCGTATAAGAACGGTGCTAAAAAATATACAGTCCCATTAAAATTGATTAGAGAAATCGAGAAAAGTAAGACAATTAAATTTAATTAAGGCATTCTGAAGATCTACGAGCCCAGTCCCATTTCATTTGGCCCAATTGCAATTTATTATTTTCCTCTAGTCATTTTTTAATTCCTCAATACAAAATTCTATAACTGAAACTACCCAAAACGCTTTTGACGTCTGCTGTCAAGTAAACAATATTTCTTAGTTACGCGAAATTGCACAGCCACCTCAAATGTTACATTCACCTGTATGCAAACTTCCGCAAACAAATATAGATAGAAACCAGAGTTCGGCCTCAATAGTTGGTATTTTTTTTACTATACAATTTTGATTATTGAGAACAGTTCAATTGTGCGTAAAATTAATAGACCATAATTTAGAGAAGCTATTTATAATAAAAACAAACTCCAAGTAGCGATTTTGTTTAAAATTTTTAAGAAATTTAAATAATTTTGTTGATGGGCCACCTGGAATGGGACAGGGCTCGTAATATATAGATGTTTAGATGCTATCTTTCTTTGTGTGACGTTACCATGGCAACCAGAAAAAGAATGTTGTAACAAAGCTCTTAAGTAATTAAACAGAGATTCCATCTATTTTCCATCTACGTTTTATCGGCAAAATTTTGATTTATTTGCATTTATTTGTAAGGTGATGTCAAATGGGGCGCATTTAGCGAAACATTTTAGTGGATTTCTCTGGCACGTATATATCAAAAAAAAAATTCCTCAAAGCAATAACCTGAAGGGTTTCAACATACACGTAAATTTATCGAGAAAGGAAACGGCACTTGCTTGCTCCGCTTGTTTAGCTCATGTTCACGAACAGGATACCGTACTACGTCTAACGTTTCGCTCCCCTGTTCCCCACGAGCTGAAAAACTCACATTCTTAACCCCCGATAATGAATCAGTAATTAGTAGCGAAGGAACATGCGGGATGTAAATAACGATCAGGATAATGGTATTCATATTCGAACGATGTACCTTTAATGATCTGTGTAGAACATATTGCGAGAGGTCGGTATGTGAATGTTAGCTCTCGTGTTGGGGATTACAGCCAACCCGGGGCCGTAGTCTGCCAATGCGGGAGCGGGATTTAATAGTGGAATTTAATAATCATTTGATTAATTGGAAAGGATGTTTCCGCAAGCCGGGTTAAGAAATATCGGCTGCATTGTATGGCAGCATCCGTCTGTGTAACACGGATTTGTCATCCATTTTTTTTTCTAAAAAATGACTGCAACACCCATTTTGCACAGTGACCTATGCAAGTGGAATGACACTAAAAAAAAACTGTATTAGCTTAGCTCATAATGAAAGAAAAAATGTTAACGAAATGAAAGAAACCTTATTTTCTTTTATTAAATCAATAACATTCCTCATTTTTTGACCAATGTCTTTCATAAATTACGTATTTTTGGCATCACTGGTTGAAAATTTGAGAGAGCCGTCTTCATTTGGGCCTTTGAAAACTAGCATCTTATGTTTTAGAATGGCAGTGAAATTTGGTGGTACTATCAATTACTTAGTAGTGCTTATACAGATCGCTGAAATTCTGCATGGACCTATGAAAATGCATTTTCTGGAATTTTTTCAACTCCGTGTCAGCTTTCGTTTCCGAGATATGGGCGCAAGTTTTTTAAATGGAAGGGGAACAAAAGGCATCATTATTAAAAAGGATATTTTTCTCGATTTCAAAAAAGTATCACACTTGTACAATTTATTGCTTCTGTGATAACAAACTTGGGTCTCACAAAAACTTCGGGGTAAATACCACATTTGTTATCGTAAATTAAGAACACAAATTCCAGGTGTCTCCATTGTGCTCGTGACCGGTGATAATTTTCATTCACTTTGTTATTTGCAATCGTATTGGCTCAGTTAACTGAACTGATAGAAAACGAAGTTATTCGGAAGTAGTTGCACTCTACAATGCAATTCATGAGATCGTGAACCATTTGCCAGGTCAGCAGTTATTAAAACATTGCAACGTCTTGATGAAACCGGCGGTATTAAAAATCGTTAAAAACCCAGACGTCCAAAGGTTGCTACGAGTGAGAAAAGTAGCTTGAATGTTTTTTTAGATGTGCAAGTGTTCCGTACAACAGCGTGCTCTCACTCACCATATTAGCAGAAGATCTGTTCAGAAAATTTTGAAAAAATAAAAGTTTCATCCATACAAATTTTACGTATTACAAGACTGAGCGAAGATGATTTCGATCGTACGGTAGCATTTTGCGAAACTGCCATGAACATGATAGATGAAGACAGATAATGTGATGAAGCGACTTTTTGCCTCAATGATAATGTGAATTGACATAATTGCAGATATTGGTCGGACACAAAACCGTGAAAATACTGCGCGTCCTTCTGAACAGAATGGTTTCAACAAGATGATGCACTGCACCATTTTGCAGTCAACATTCGTGGATATTTGAATGCGATATTTCCAGACAAATGGATTGGTAGGCGCTGAGTGATAGAATGACCAGCACGTTCCCCTGATCTGACGCCGCTTGATTATTTCCTGTGGGGGTATCTGAAAAATCGTGTTTATGCTGATCGGCCACACACAAATTCAGAACTTACCTCCAAATATGCTACAAAGAAATGGGGAACATTTTGAACATTTTGTGAATCTGAAAAAATACTGCATTTTTCACGGAATCATGTTTTTTCTTTTTTTAGATTTTGTGTGCCCGATTCGCAATAAATTGATCAAACTAGACGAAAATTATCACCTGTCAAGTATTTGTCCATTTTAGCGATAAAGAAAGTTGTTTTCATTTACTTCGTTCTTTGTCAGGCACAGTTATTTTCTTACAATTTCCTCAAGTCAAAAGCAATAAATTGGACAAATGTGATAAATTTTTGCAATCCGGAAAAATATCCTTTTCAATGATGTACATTTTGACCTCGCTTCTCACTTAAAAAAAAGCAACTCGCGTCCATATCTCGGAAACGAGAGCTGACACGCAGTTGAAAAAAATCCAGAAAATGAATTTTAAATACCCACAGGCCCATGCACAATTTCAGGTAAATCGGTCGAACAGAACCTGAAATATCCTGCTGTTTCCATACTTTGTAGCGACTCTGTATATGTGGATACGAGTATAATACTCTGCTTGTTGGATTATTAGGTTATACTTATTTCTGTCTCTTGTGGATGTGTACAAATTGCAAAAATGATCCTTTTGTCGTGAATACTTGAAAAAAAATCTGGATGATTCCAAGTTTGGGCGGTATAAATAAAATAAAGGTAATTCTTGACAATAAACTATTTAGATTTCTTTACTTTTGTATTTGGCAATGTAATCAGCCTTTTATCACCCAAATCCTGAATGTCTTATGGTTTTATTATTAATCTAACGATTAATGCTTCATAAAATAATAATATGTACGCAAATACTGTTTCTAAGTCAAATTTTTATTATTTATATCGACAATTGATTGTGTTGAAAGCCTTGTCGCTGGGCGTTGGACAAATTTATCATGCAGTTAATCGCTTTTTCCGGAAGCAGATATCTATCCCCCTCAGTTCATTAAAGAGTCACTCATTATATTGTGGTGTAAATGTTTAGTAACTTTTTGATAAGGCCTAACATTGCCACTGCTTCTGCTCTATTACTCGGTTGCTTACCAAGTTACATTTATCGGTCAGACTACTGAGGTTTCGGAAAACCATATCGTAGTTCTGTGCTGACCCAAATTAAAAAATTCATGACACCATACCGGAACCCACTAATAAGCCTCACAATTAAAACGAAGCGTTTTCCGAACGAAATAAAATATTCCCCGTGTAATGCCGGATAATGACCGTCGTTCAAGGGGTTAGATAATAGAAGTGTGTGACTTACCGGACAAAGATTACATTTGTTATTCATATGCCCTCTTCGGCCGATGGGAGGGCAGCTGTTCATGTTTTACTAATGGCAAACGCCATAATAACGTTATGGAGAAACCGTACTTTAACCTAAACTGGACCGTTAGCGTAATGGCATGGATTTTAACTTAAGAGCTACTTACACGTAAATGTACGGCAATAACCATTTTCTAAGGAGCATGTGAATAATTGAGGTCCTGCTGAGTTTAGGACTTTTTCGAACTTTGAAGTTTCTACATATAACAAGTACTTCCACACGTATGTTACAACAAAGAAATTGTACTATTTTTTATAGTAACCATATACATACAGGATGTTTCACGAATGATAATGACCCTGATCAAATTAAAAATGCAACCCAAAATATATTTGCAGAGGTAACAATGATAATTGTCCATCGTCTTAAAAAATATAAAACGTAGAGAGCTGTATAAATTTGTAAGTTTTGACATAATCTTTTAACATGCATTAACATTTTTGGAGTGATGGATCTACATGCATCGCGTATTTTATTTTGTGTTTGGTATACTTGCTCTTTTACCATTCCCCACAAAAAAAATCTAAAGGAGTACGGTCTGGGCTTCTCGGTGGCCAAGGATTAATTGAACCTCTTCCTATCCATCGGTTAGGCAAAACCAAATCAAGATGATTTCTCACTATTCTATGATAATGCGCAGGTGCCCCATCTTGTTAGAACTATAGATCTAGTCTTACTTGTAAATTTAGATTTTGGAGAAGTACCGGTAAAATGATTCTTAAAAAATTTAGATAAGTATTGCCGTTTAAATTATCGCGAAAAAAATAAGGCCCAGCAATTTGATTCCTCAATATTCCGCACCAGACATTCGTCGAGTAGATAGTTTGAAAATGTCCTCGAATCCAACGTGGATTTTCTTCCGCATAATAATGCATGTTATGTTTGTTAACTCCACCATTATTAGAAAATCTTGCTTCATCTGAGTAGCAAATGTTGTCATAAAATCTCACATTCAAATTTTGGTGTACCCGCAAAAGTTACAAAAGGCCAGTATTTTAGGATAATCTGTCTCCTTTAAGGCCTAAACCAATTGCAAGTGATACGGATGAAATTGATTGCCTTTAATTATTCGGTATACTGAAGACAGACTAATAGCGGTTGCTCTTGAGACTACCCTTTGACTGATATGAGAATTTTCGTCAATCATTTCCAATACTCTAATTTCATTGTCAGGGCCTGTTGGTGGTCTTTCTCTTGACTTTTTCAGTAGTGGCCAGTTTGTCCTTAAAGTTAATTCAAGTCTCTTGAAAATTGTATCGGCAGGAGCTCTGCTGTTTGGAAAACGTTGTCTGTATAAACGGGCAGCAGCGGAAGCATTTTTATTGCATTCACCATAGATCAAAATCATATGTGTTTTTTCATCCTTTGAATACATTTTGACATATAGCACATAGCCGTCATGGATTCCCAATTTATTTTTAAAATAATACCATTATGTAAAATAACCACATTATCATTCGTGAAACATCCTGTATATATACATATTTACAACTTTTCTTTAATTGGGTTTCTATAAACACAAATTTTCTTAAACTGTTCTATAAGTTTTTGTTGAGAGTTTCTTAGATTAGTCTTTGGTTTTTTGAAATTTTATATCAACTATGACTGGTTATTAAAACATAATTATATATCAAAGTATTTTATGCCATGTATGTGGTTTGCTGAGCTCAGCCTTTGAGTTATGTTGAGTGCTATAATTATTATTGTGATTAAGATTAATTTTATAGAATTTGGACATTTTTCTTTGAACTTATGCCACACGATTTTGTGAGGTCGTCTTCTTTGACAAGGATTGTCGTCACTGTTTTCTAGTTACATCATTCTTTCCGAAAACATATTATTTGATACTGTGGACGCTTAAAACATTTACCCTTTTATACGAAGACACTACAAGAAAGTACATTTTAGGAATATGCAGAAAACTAGACAGGACTTGATTGAAGAATCAACATATGCGCTTCTTAATTTTAAACGCCTATAACATTTGAACAGTGCAATCCTGGAAAGGCGAAAAAAGCGATCTACGTTAGACATTACCCTGCTAGCGTCCTGCCCACACCAGCGCAATTTTTCTCCGCGCGATATCGCAATATTTTCGGTTAAATTGATTCAGGGCGCATTAAGCCCCGCTGGGTTTCAATGAACAGCCGGAATAAAGCCGTTAAACACGGCCCGGTCTTACCGAGCTCACGGAATGGCTTTTCTCGAATTGATGTATTCTTACAATGGAACACGTAAGGAGAACCGGGGCGGTTTGCCGAAGAAATAATGAAACGGGTTACGCTAAGTGGAATTGCAACGGGGCTCGCGTGCTCAGGAAGAGCCACGTCACTTCGAAGTGATGAACGGAGTCGTGGAAAGGAAAAATGCAGTTTGATCTATGCGAATGGGCTGGTTGAATTATTCTCGTCATCGTTTGGTGGGATACTTTCGGGGTTTTGTGGTCACGGAATGATTTTTTTTCTGTACGTGCATATTGCTTCGACTCATTTGACTTTTAAACTAAAAATTTTAGCAAATTTGTCTTCTTTAATCAAGGTTAAAACATTTCTGGAGGGTTGTCCTTAATTAAGAATCGATGGTTTCGCATTTATTATTTCTTGTTTCCTTGCTACATTGAACACCCTGGGATATACATTCCCATTGTATTGGTACTTTATCGGGACTGATGAGAATAAATCGAAACAGCTGCATTTCGATTGCTCTGATGTAGACACCATAGCATATGCTGTTGTCATGTCACCTTTTTGTATTATATGTATTCTTATTACATGAGATATGTGGGAAAAAAGGCAAAAATACAATAGCGCAGCATATATTAATGGGTAGTTGCCGTTTGAAATAATCCATCTTTCTTGGACGTTGCTGCCATCTCTGGTCACTGACTGACGTTTTAACCCAGCAGATTTTTTTAAATCTTTGATATAGCAAAATTGTATGAGTTATCCTTCTTCTCTTCTTTGTTTATTGTATCGTTCCAGGACATAACTGATAAGCTTCATCATTTCCTGTACTTTCAACATCCTTCCATTAATTTCGTTGATATGTTGAACATTTCTTGTTTAAAGCGTCTAGAAACGCTACAAAGATCCTTTGATCCTAATGACTCTAGTTACTGGTTAGTTCCATAGCTTTCTGACAGATGTGACTTCAGTACGTTTTCTTTTTATGCTAGCGTAACTTCTGTAATTTGATAATATCATGATAGCTTATCACTTACCACAGCATTAAATATGTTCAGTTATTATTATTAGGTAAAGTATCAAGCAACGATCTACGAGACCAAATTCAAAAAAATCTTGTTGGCTAAAATTTCAACTTTTCCACTATAAATTTTCGAAATTTGTTAATTGTGATATTTTAGCAATCAATAAAACATAGAAGCTTTTATAACAAATTTAATTTAATGCAGACCTGACGCTAACTGGCGCGACCTACGATCTATTTTTATGTGATACTTTATTGGGTTTAATTTTTCCGATATTTAAAATAAAAGCCTTTGCATCTCATAACGAATTTATATAAATTTAATATAAAAACATACAAATTAGTAAGTAGAAAATTATTTACATTTGTTAGAAACAATTTACAATAGTGCACAATAAAATTTATACACGGTATCGATTATGTTTATTACAGCTCGTTAACAAGTCACAAACTAAAGAAAATTACTCACTATCACTTTCACTGCTAAAATCATTAACTTCTATTATTAATTCGTGTACATGATTCGCTCTGTACCGATTTTCAATATCCAGTACACGCCGCACTGAATTTCTCCATGCTTCGACACTTGTTATTTCAGCTTCGTGTCTAATTTTTAGCAGCACTTAATTGCTAAATTTTCCACCGGTGTTCCCTCGTCGAATTCTTTGTTTCAACTGCCCCTATATCATTTCAATGGGGTTGAAAATGCAATGATATGGGGGTAATCGTAGAATGGTGTGTCCACAATCAGAAGCGAGAATGTCAATTTTAAATTTCTTCGAAAAATTTTTTGTGCCAAGCACCAACAATTGTTTTTTTGTATAGTCCTCTTCGAAATATAAATCTTCTTTTCTTAAAAACTCTTGAATGGTTGCCTTATTAGTTGTTGTATTTAGAATTTTATCCAGTTGCTCCGAATGGTAACTAGCGTTGTCCATTACTATGACGCTGTTTGGTGGCAATTTGGGCAATAAAATGTTTTTGAACCAATTTTCAAACACTTCCGCATTCGTATCAGAATGATAATCGGCGCTTGCTTCTTTTAACTTTTTACATAAATATATATATTCAGTTGCCGCACGTTTTAAAATCAGCAATAATCTGTTTGACGAATTGCCCTACGAAATGTATTTGTCACAAACGCCTCTTAATAAGTGGCTAAATGTAACCATATATGTAGGTATGACTGAATAAAAAAAATATTGCACTTGTTACGCTTATATGCTGTAAAACTTTAAAATATAAATAAACACATATGCTTTCAATACCGTTTATAGTAGGAGTAAAATAGTTCCAATTTCTTCTTATTTCCAAAAAAATATACCGGTAGAAACTACGTTTATGACCCTCCGGATTAAAAGAAAATTTTAACCTGTGAAGAAATAGGGCAGAGGACGATTGCACACCGCCATCAAAAATTAGAAAGTATAGGCTGCCGTATTGAAATTGGAATGTTTACTATTCATAGTTATAAAAATAGTTACTACTCATTAAATTAGGAAAGAATACGATTTAGTCATACATTAAAAGCTATTAGATGAGAAATATTTGTAGTTTAAATAATAATACCAAATAATGCTCACTGATTTATGTGTACGGAAAAAAATTCTAAAAAAGCCTAAACATAATTATTAGATACGGTCTACTCCGCTGAAAAACAGTGGAACGTGCCGAACCCGTCTGTTATTTACAACAGCTTCACGTAATACTTGTAAACCATTGTGAGCGGTAATCGGCTGTTCGTATAATGAGTTGTTGATAGTTATTAAAATTGAGTTAAGATGATTAAAATTTAATCAGAAGAAAACCATATACGGTATAGTTTTTTCAGTCTCTCTGCAATAAAAATTCGTATTTAATCCAATTTGCAGATTCATGATGGATATGTATGGGGTTATGATCTTGACAAGAATAAAGTATGGTTTGCCAGGTAGCTAGTTACGAGTATAATAAACGAAAAAGAATGCTGTCGATCGGCAAAGCATAGCCGCACTGTGCCAAAGTAACCATCTTTTCAGAAAATTTAAACATTAAGTTTTCGTGCGGCCATCGTATAATCCGGACTTAGCACTAGTAATTGTTATATCTTTCTAGAATTAAAGGCATTTTTGGGGGACAATGCTTGGTCACCAAGGAAGGCTTGTCCATGTACTTGATCGTTTCTTCAAGATAGCATCTAAAACCCTGTGTCACAGTATAACAAATGCTTCAATCTGAATGTTACCAATAAGTTCACTGAGTAACTGCATGAAACTTTGATAGCTGGAGAGCAAACTCACCGCGAACAATTCAACAGCGCGATTTGTACAACAAACGAAGAAGTTTGCGATGCAGCGCGAAAATCTAAAGAAATCGAAGTAGAAAGGGGTTGCACCTGCATCCAATATTCCACCCACACAACCATCGCGACCGTTCCAAGAAAGTATACGCTATTACCATGCCGTTCAAATGGGTGGCGTCGAAGAATTATTTAGAATGCGAATATTGAAAATTCAGTTTTCGATGCGGACTGGACGTCCTGCATTATTTAGGAGCCACGCACGCCCGTCTGGCATAACTTACTTTAAAACTGGGAGGAGTTCTCGGGAAGTTTCTGAATTTCAGATTTTTTCCCTTTCGCCGCGGAATGCATATTTCATATTAGCTTTATGAGCGGCTTATTTAGTTATCCCTCGGCCTCACCTCATACATAGGCCGTAAATATCGTTTTGTCGTTTGTTATTAATGCACAAACTGCTTTATGCGAACAGAAAGATTTATTGTTTCTTATGCCTAGCTGGGGTATACGTAGTTCTAACTAATTGCGAGGAGATATGCAGGGTGCAGAGACGATTCAGCGTAGATTTTTATGACAGAGGTGTCCACGTACGGTTTAACAAACTTTAGGACTGAAGACGTCAATACATTAGCGAATACTTCAATAATTCTGCTTTTTCTTGCACTCTTAGATACTCGTCTTTCTTTGACTGTTCGTACTCAACTTTATGTTAGGATGTTACTTACTCTTTCTATGATAAATGTCTACCAAAAGTACACGTCACACTCCGATAATTGTAGCTATCCACTGTGGTTTACTCGAAATATGATTTATAAGATTGAACGTAAAAATAAGCACTGGAATGGATATAGAAAAACCAAGCTTCTGTACCATATCTCGATCTTATAAAACAACTAAGAAATGGAACTTGTAGAGTATCGAATGTTATCAGTAGAACTGAGAACTCATTGAGGAATACTCTAAAAATTCTAGTAAATCATCGATCAAAAGCGAAGAACAACTGTGTGCCTGGATCAGAAATTATTTGGAAGTATTATAGCTAACATCATTTATTCACACTTTAATTGTGGTATTGTGCCTGAGCTACATGGTTTCATCAAATGTCGATCTACATAGACTGTCTAGTATTATTTACAGTTATATTGATATTATTATATTGATAATGTAGATAAATTTAAAGAGGATTAGTTTTTTTTTCTATAATATTCATGGTCATGATTTGGATGAAGTATATTATATATTTACAAGCTCTACGCAAAACTGTTGGGTTTCCTATTTCGTTCTACTTTAAACCGATTATTTGTGAGACTCCTGTTTTGCTAGCTAATAAGATCTATACCGGAATATTGTTGTATAATCTGAAAACTTTTATCATCAAATGTGTATTGACCTTTTGGGCAGTACTCGGGAAGTTTGCCTACTTAAGGTTTTTCGGTGCATATCATAAGAAACATTGTGATCAGGTCAGGTCAGGTCACTTACTCTTATTGGGGAAAAGCTAGTTTCATATTTTACGGAAACTGTATTTTCGTATAAAGGAGTCTTATTTTTATAACCCATCAGAGGTTTAAAAAAAACAGCCCTCATATGATCAAATTTGTATTTGTTCAACCACGAAAAGGCGAAATTAATAATGTCTTTTTCAAAATGGGCATAATAATATCTTATAATTTATTAAAGACGGCAGCAAAGTACCCGCGAAATCAACCTGCTGCTGTGTTTCATCGAGCAACGTATTTCCATTGCTCTCAGAAACTGGGACGTAGCTTCTCGGAACTTCTCACAAACTTACACAGATTTCATCACTTTGTGCCCTTCAGACATAGCTGCATGGATGTGCTACAAAGGGTTACGCATGAGGTATTAAATTCATTGAAACAAACGGTTTCTGTATATTACATTGTGGCAATGTTGTTCACGTCATATTTGATTTCGGCAAACGACAAGTAAAAAGAGAACCAGTAGAAATCGAAGGAACCATACTTTTGGAACAGTATACCATTTTTATTTGTAGACTTGTAGAAGAAAAAAGGTTATTAATACCCAAAACAAAATAATTACACCAACGATGTGACTTGTATCAACTTTTCCTTATGTGTCTAATTAAATACAATTAAATAAGTTCACGACATTAACTAAAGTTCAGGCTTATTTATTTCGTTTCTGTCTGTCAATTTTGGCGGATGCGCCGGCAAAGCATTTAACGATCTTCGGATGCGACGACAGTTCTCACGATGCAATTGGTCCGTATTAATTGAAATAGGTTCGTCTTGTGTTTGCTTTTAATTGGGCTAAAACCAAAACAGAGGTCGGGAACTCTGTAGATTGCGTTATGTTTCGCCGACGTTGTCGTATCGTCTCGACGACATCGGGATGCCTTGGAACGGGTCGAAGTACCTGGTAGGGGATAGCAAAGGTCAGTTTATATAAGACACTGATTCACTTCCGGTGTTTATACAGTATAATTGTTTCCTCTGATGTTAATTTAAGGCTGGTGGTTGGGTGGAAATAGCACAACGGACTTTGGAACATCCAGGATTTGTAAGCGTTTAATAATTGTGATATTCGCACTGCAAAACATGTAATTAATTTAACGTGTTGTAGTTCCCATATTAGGCGAACAAATTGAAGGAGAAAATGACTGAATAGAGATAACAACTGTACAGCAGATAACCTACCATGCCCAAAGATATACGAATAATGATTAAAAAGTTGCTTCTCCAAGCATCTGAATTATATTTAGGAACAGACCCAATCAGCATTTTTAAAGAATTCGTAAAATTTTTCAAGATCCAAAGGTTGCTTAAGTATTTGTGAAGCACATTATAAATTGGCTTCACATCTATTTATTGTTTATATACGGTGAACTAATATGGAATAAATTTTCTAGCTTTGGAAAAGTCAAATGTTTTGGTTTTAAATATTGAAAAACAAGACTCTAGCTGCAACGGTTCGTCTGAAAAGTGGCCTAGAGTAGAAGGGCCCATTTGCGAAAAATTAATTTCTGGACGTCCTAGCTCATTTCTATCTGCATTTTTGCAATCTGGAGCTCAAAATATATAACTGTGCCGATTTTGAGCGAAAAATAATTTCCACAGAAAATTGAATAATAGCAAAGGCTAACAACCCCTCTGTTGTTTTTTCACCTTGAAACTTGATGGTCTCCGATTGCGCTAATTTTATGTTCATTTACTAATGTGGACCTGCTGCATTTGGGACAGGTGTCAGTTGGTCTCTAGCTGCAACGGTTCCTCTGAAAAGTGGCCTAGAGTAGAAGGGTCTATTTGCGAAAAATTAATTTCTGGACGCTAGCTCATTTCTGACTGCATTTTTTGGAATCTGGAGCTCAAAATACATCACTGTGCCGATTTTGAGCGAAAAATAATTTCCACAGAAAATTGAAAAAGAGCAAAGGCTTTTAACCCCTTTGTTGTTTTTTCACCTTGAAACTTGATGGTCTCCGATTGCGCTGATTTTATGTTCATTTACTAATGTGGACCTGCTGCATTTGGGACTGGTGTTAGTTATTCTCTAACTGCAACGGTTCCACTGAAAAGTGTCATAGAGTAGAAGGGTCTATTTGCGAAAAATTAATTTCTGGACGTCCTAGCTCATTTCTGACTGCATTTTTGGAAGCTGGAGCTCAAAATCTTAAAATTACATCTTAATTTAAGATCCGCTTTACCTAAACTTACATTTCTGCAGACTTTTAAAAATAGATTGCAACTACTGAACCAGTGTCTAGTTCCATGTTTGATGTAAGGGCTTTTATAATCGCGCAGAATAAATTTAATTTCACGATTACCACTAAACACTAGAAGTTGGTGGTTAAAGTTTCTCGGGTACTAAGACAGCATCACTTGGTTTCTTAATTCATGGTCCCCGCGCAAATCTGTCCCTGTAGCTGGCTCCAGCGGAACCCACGAGTATCATATTTTAAGCGGCACAGCTCCGGTTGGCACGGCAACTAGAAGAGTAACCTTAGGTAAACCGCGCTCTTTAACGAACACCGCTAATAAATCAAACAGCCCGACGCGGCGTATTTCATATTTTATTCCTCGGGCACATAACTTACACCTGCACCGTAAGTATATAAATCTGTGAAGGGAGGAGGCGCGCGATCCGAAAAACCGCCCTCCCCGCCTCAGTCAATTTTCATCTGTAAATATTGGGTTAATCCGCGCTCCGGAGTGTCAAGCGATTTCCTTGCACTTATTAAAACAAACCCGGCTCAGATCTCATCCCGCATACGCGGCCCCGCTAATTAAGACTTCCGTCTCGCTCGTCAGCAGGAGACCTGGGGCGACGCCTACTCCGTCGCTCATCCAGGTGAGCGGGATACATTACGACGTCGTGCCGCCGTGGATATCGGCGAACTTACGCGCCGACAGCCGTCATCAACGGTATCTTAACACGACGTAATGCCTACATAAACATAAAGATTCGGCAGACGGGCGTGATTGTCGGGGAAGAACCGGCATCCCTTGGACGCTTGGTTTAACACGATTTCGTTTGAGCTTCGTCTAATTCTGGGAGTTGCTCGACGCCAAAGTTTGTCCTGCAACTAGCATGATTACTGAAAACAGCTTCTTTGGCTTATTTAAGATTCGCTTTGCTTTCATCCGAAACCAAGAAATTGAACTGTGTGGGCGCCATTTTTTAAGATGATGGTCCACTTGAATTAGCACAGACGCTTGTCAAACGGAGACCAATAATCTAATAATATATATATATATATATATATATATATATATATATATATATATATATAACAAGTCCATTATAATTACTAGAGCAGATAAAGGTTCAGCCACAGAAATTTTAGATAGAACAGATTATGAGAGTAAAGTTAGAGAATTGTTAGATCAGGAAACGTATCAAAAATTGTCCCAAGATCCTACTTCAAAAATTTCCAAAATTACTAATGATCTTATCAAAAGTTTAAATTTTTCGAATGAGGAGAAGTCTCTTTTAACTGTTTCCGATTGTAAGGTACCAAAATTGTATGGTTTGCCCAAAATTCATAAAACCAATGTCCCATTAAGACCCATAGTCAATACGATTGGCAGTCCTTGTTACAGATTGCCAAAATTTTGTGCTAACTATTTAAAACCTTATGTAGGAAAAACCAGTAGTTTCATCAAAAATTCTTCAGACTTTATTGATATTATAAAAGGTTTAAGTATTTCAGAAGGCGATATTTTAGTTAGTTTTGACGTGGTTTCTTTATTTACGAAAATACCCATCCCTGAAACGATAGACAACATCAAATCCAAGCTTAATAGCGATCCCCTAGGTGACATGATTCTTATGTAACGATAATTTTTATGAACAAAAATCAGGTTGTGCAATGGGTTCACCTCTAAATCCTGTAGTAGCCAATTTGTTCATGGAAAATTTTGAACAGGTAGCGATAAACAGTTTTCAGTTTAGGTCAAAATGTTGGTATAGGTACGTAGATGATACTTTTGTTATTTGGCCCCACGGTATAGATGAGTTGGGTAGGTTTCTAAAATCATTTGAAGTCAAAATCCCGACAGAAAATTTACTATGGAATTAGAAAGCTATGGTAGTTTACCTTTCTTGGATTTCCAAATTTACAGAACAAACACTGGGCAGTTAGGACACAAGGTTTACAGAAAACCAATACACACAGACTTATGCCGCATCTCACCACCCTCCCTCTCAAAAGAATAGTCTTATAAGGACGTTATTTGTTAGAGCACAAAGGAAATGAGACGAAAGTTCTTTACAAAAAGAAATATATCATCTTAAATCAGGGCTAGTGAGGAATGGTTATAGCAATAAGAATATTTGGTCAGTTTTTAATAAAAGTGCGCATCCAAATCAAGTAAATTCTTAGCTAGGACAAAGTAAATTGAAGTTGAGTTTGCCTTATGTACAAGGCCTTAAAGAGGATATTTTAGTTGTTGGTAGTACATATAATAATTTAGATAAAATTTTAAGTTCTACTAAAGATAAAGTACATTTAGAGAGTGAAGGTGTTTACAAAATTACATGTTCTTGCGGCAAGTGTTACATAGGTCAAACTAAAAGAAAAGTAGGTACGCGTTTGAAAGAACACATACGTGCTACAAGGCTGCAACAGATAGATAAATCTTCCGTAGCTGAACACTCATTTTTTACTAAACACATAATTGACTTTGATAAAACGAAAATTATACATAGAGAAAAATATTATCACAAACGTCTGATAAAAGAAGCTATAGAAATTTGTAGAAATACTAACAATTTTAATCGGGATTGTGGAAAATACCAGTCAGGTGACATTTGAAAGGCTATTTTGTAGTTATCTTTTACCAAGTAGTTCGTATATATCTAATAGGTAGGTAGTTCTTTTTTCTTCGTTAGATTCTTTTTTATCAGGTTGGCACGTTGTTTCTGTGACGTCTCGCTTTCTTGGTGATTTGGTTATTTACTTTCAAAATTTTGTTTGAACTTGTGTCAGGCAAATTTTGAGGTTCTTCGTCTTTGACAAAGAGTACAGGTGTAATCGAAACGTCAGACTATTAACTTTTTGTCAGTGTTTTCAACAGACAGCGATCTTTCCGATAAAATATTATATATTATGGACGCTGAAAGCATTCACCCTCTTATAATAAAAGTAGTCTTCCTCTTCCAATATCCATCTCACCATTCCCACCTTAACGTCTTCATCAATAACTTTTTCTTGTTCTGAATTCATGATAATTTTTTCTACATGTTCCACGAACGACAATCATTAAAAGCCTAACTTCGCGAGTTTTTTCTTTTTTTTCTAGCGCTACCATAGAACGACATTTTTAGAGTACGCTGTATTGACAGTAAAGTCACCATTATTATTATTTCATTTCATACTTGAGGACTGCTTAGCTTCATCTATACTTATTAATGAGGAACCAGATATAATCAGAACTTTGTCTGAGAAGCATAACTTAAAACTAAACCCTTCTAAATCACTGGTTGTGTTTTGTCAATAAAGATGTCAGAAAATGTGTATGCGATTGTATGTCGGTACCTCTAGCAGGTGTTAATGTTCTGTTTGTTGATCACACTTGAAATTTGGGTGTCATTATAGATAGTGCACTTTGGTTTAGGGAACATGTCACAAAGCTAATACAACGGGTATTCTCTGCTTTAAAATTGTTATATTCGAGTAGATATTTTTTAAATTTCTTACTAAGGAAACAATTATGTGAAAGTCTTGTATTATCGCATTTTAACTATTGTGACTTTATTTATGGGTGTTGTTTGGATACCAACGAGAAAGGTCATGTGCAGAAAGTACAAAGTGCATGTTGCCGATATGTCTATGGTTTGGGTGGACGTGATCATATCACGCCGTTTATAAATGACTTAAATTGGTTGAAAATCGATAATCGTAAGAAGTGTCATCTTAACTGTTTGTTCATAAAATACTTACCGTTTCATCTCCTAACTCTAACTTGAAAGGTCGATTAACATATCACTCAGATATTCACTCTAGAAACACTCGATTTAGGGAGAGTTTTGTTGTGCCCCGCCACCGTACAGCTCATTCTGCTAAATTGTATATTGCCTTATCACGTCAGTTTAAACTGTTTAATATTAATAAGTTTAAATATAAATTGAAAGAGTACCTTTTTGTTAATCAAACTAGATGAAATCTGCATGCCAACTGGATTTTCTCTTCCTTCTAAGCCTTTTTTTAACTGAGTTTTCTTCTTGCATTTGTTGCAGTTGTGTAGTTTGATATACCTTATTCGAAGTCCTTTTTATTGACTTGTTCAGCCATAGCAAAAGCAAAAATATGTTCTAATATGATTATTGATTACATGTCAGATAGGAAATCTAAATCGTCTCCTCGATCTGTCACATCGAATGTCACGCAAGCATCCACCTTAGGGCCCATATTATTTATAACATGCGCAAGATGACTACGTAGCTGTTAGAAACATCCAAAAATAATGCGTTGGGTGCAAGATATTTTTTGTTCAAAGAAGATTTCCATAAGTTATACATTACAATTATGCTAATAACTGTAATTATTTGGAAAAACCTACTTCAACCACAATACATACAGTCCATTCAGCTTCTATAATAGTTATCTGCACAGACCCCACTCGCTTTCTTGCAGCACCTTATAATAAACTATCATTTCTTATATTTAAGGCACAGCTTTATAATGAAAGACAAATTCAGTGTCGCGCCGTCGGCAAACGCTTCCAATTATTTTTTTGAGCTGCGGTTTAAAGCGGGCGAAAATAGGCACAAAGTGGAGAGGCGAGAGACCACACCAGCTGTTGCCCAAGAAATAATATTTATTTATGAATTTGGGCTGGCTGGATGCGGTAACCCGGCCGATGAATTATAAATCGGGAAGTGTATTTGATCAAGCGATCTTGATAAGCGCTCATTAAAAGGCATAAAGACCACCGCACAGGCCGCTATCTACGCTGCACGCGAGCCGAAATTACCAGCACTCGAAAATTAATTACTGAATATTAATAGAGGAAAATGACTGGTTTAGTCCTTGGCGCACTTTGTAAGGAGGTAAGTAAGTAACCGCTGAAAGCTATCGATTTATAATTAGCCACCGTAATATTGTCTCTCCGCGCGGTCGTCGTGTGTCGTTCGCCCTTCCTATTTCCACGAAACCACGGCACGGAGCGAGAGCATTATTTTAATATAAATAATTTCGCTTGATCTTCCCGTTTTGACTTTACAGTAAAAGATACTAGAACTTGATACCTCAGTCTTGTGCTTGAATGTCTAAAAACTAAAACAGATCGGCCGCACTCATTTTTTTAGAATAGTTACAAGTCCCGAGCAAGATGTCCTCCTTTTGCGGTTTTACTCCTGCTTCATCCATCTTCAAATCCAAATCGGCAAAATTTGACGAAAACAAAGATTGTGGCTATTTTCATCTTTAGTCGCAACTTCTGAACAGGATGAAATCATTTCTTCCACTGCGGCTATCTTTCCACTTCATTCGTGTTTCCAACCCTAGCTACCATTTTTTAGTTACGATTAATAATACAGGACGTTTCACGAATGATACTGACCGTGACGAAATTAAAAATGCGACCCAAAATACACTCTCATGTGGTTATTTTACATAATGGTATTATTTTAAAAATAAATTGGGAATCCATGACGGCTATGCGCTATGGTTCCTGTCACTCTATTTATTAAAAGTCAGAATGTACCTATTCAAATGTTGGAAAAACAGATATGATTTTGATATATGGTGAATGCAAGAAAAATGCTTCCGCTGCTGCCCGTCTATACAGACAACGTTTTCCAAATAGAAGAGCTGCCGATACAATTTTCAAGAGACTTGAATTAAGTTTAAGGACAAACTGGCCACCACTAAAAAAGTCAAAAGAAAGAACAGCAACAGGCCCTGACAATGAAATTAGAGTATTGGAAATGATTGACGAAAATCCTCATATTAGTCAAAGGGTAGTCTCAAGAGCAACCGGTATTAGTCTGTCTTCAGTACACCGAATAATTAAAGGAAATCAATTTCATCCGTATCACTTGCAATTGGTTCAGGCCTTAAAGGAGACAGATTATCCTAAAAGACTGGCTTTTTGTAATTTTTTTCGGGAACACCAAAATTTGAATGTGAGATTTTATGGCAACATTTGCTTCTCAGATGAAGCAAGATTTTCTAATAATGGTGGAGTTAACAAACATAAGATGCATTATTATGCGCAAGAAAATTCACGTTGGATTCGAGAAGGACATTTTCAAACTATCTACTCGACGAATGTCTGGTGCGGAATATTGGGGAATCAAATTGTTGGGCCTTATTTTTTTCGCGATAGTTTAAACGGCAATACTTACCTAAATTTTTTAAGAAACATTTTACCGGTACTTCTCCAAAATGTAAATTTACAACTAAGACAAGATCTATGGTTGCAACAAGATGGAGCACCTGCGCATTATCATAGAATAGTGAGAATATATAATAGGAAGAGGTTCAATTAATCCTTAGCCACCGAGAAGCCCGGACCTTACTCCATTCGATTTTTTTCTGTGGCGAATGGTAAAAGAGCGAGTATACCAAACAGCAATTGAAAGTTTAGAACATTTATAAAATAAAATATGTGATGCATGTGGATCCATGACTCCGGAAATATTAATGCATGTTAAAAGATCGTTTTGGGCACGAATTCCAGCTTGTGAAAACAGCGGAGGGCGACATTTTGGGCATTTATTACATTAGTGTTATTGAATAAACATTTTTTAAAAATAAAGTTTGTTTTACAATATCGAATTTACTTAAAGCAAATGATTGACGTTTATGTCAAAATTTACGAATTTCTACAGCTCTCTACATTTTATATTTTTTAAGACGATGAACAATTATCAATGTTACCTCTGCAAATGTATTTTGGTTTGCATTTTTAATTTCGTCAGGGTCATTATCATTCCTGAAACATCCTGTATATCGTAGTAGTAAACCAATATGGTGTCATCTGGTTGTAGCTTTTAGATATTGTCGTGGTAAAAGTATTTTCACTTTTGAAAATAGCAGGAATGACAAGCAAATATAACCTTAAATGCATATCACGTACCTCCTCTAAACAGTTAATTTGATGTAAATATAGTAAATAAACTCATGTGAAGTCATTAATTGGTCGTATGTGTCTATTTCGTCTGCACTTTTCCAGCGCCGCCCCTGGATAAATGGGATTAGAACACTTGTTCGACGTTTCGCCTGCTCTCATAAGGGTCATCTTCAGGACAGGGCTCCTAAGGAATGTGTTTCTCGCGTTTAATTGTGCCATATTCTGTCCTGAAGAAGCCTCTTATAAGAGATAGTAAAACGTCGACGCTATTTCCTACTGCCTATCCCGCGAAGTTTATAAGAGCTTCTAATCGTCTTAAAGTTTCGATGTGCTAGAACCGTATCAGTCATCAAGGATTCGTCTTTCGTTCTTTCCGGGAACGGTCCGCGCTCATTCCTCCGTACGTGTCTGCGAGAAGACCCCACAGCAGATCTTGGGGTTTACGCCCAAGTAATTGCCGGCGCTTTGTCCCGATCCGGCAGGATGAATGTGTGGACACACCTACAGAGGTCGCGCAGTGTGTTAAAATTATCACCCCGTCGGAATTTATGTCCGGGGTACCGCCGTGATTTGTATACCGAGTCGTTGTCGCCGTCTCCACCCGACATCAATAATAACTCCCCCGCCCCTCCGGAGGAAAGAACGCAAATGGAAGAAGGCGCCCCGAGATGATCAGCGGAGTGAATTGAGGAGGAAAGCCTTAAGTGGCTTCGGCTTTGGTTTTACGCGGGGAAAATAAATGGATCTAACCTCTTTTTCCGCATCCGGGAGCGGCGGGCGGTATTGCTTTCCAATTTTAAAATGATCAGGCAAAAGGGGGGCTCACCTTGAAATTGCTCGGTGCTTCCGTACCATCGACGCTCTTCTGGTCGTATGTCACAAAATACTATGCTATAATACTGATACTGTTTACTTACAAGCTGGACGGTTGCTTTATGCAGAAGAGCTGACACGTCCGCCATTTTGGAGCCCACTAGCTCCGTAGATTCGGTTGGTATTGTGATAAATATTTTCATTTTTCAAACGTTATTTTGGATAAGAGAACACACACAAAGTTGCATCCTCTACAATCTCCGATTTTTTTTAAGTTTTTGAAAAGCTTTGAAGGACACTTTAAACTTGAAAGGGAATCAAATTTGATGTTGGTTTCATTTGTCTTTACTTAGCTGAAGAGAACAGAACATAAGGCCCTGGGACATAGTATGGCCACCTTAAAAAATATATATCGGGAGAYTCGTCAAGATTATAAAGGAGCGGCGGCTTGAATGACCTGATTTTATTTGCATTTAAAACCATTAAATACATTGTTATACCTGATATACATCACAATTTTGATAACTGCAGTAATTTGAAGCTTTTCAAAACTTAGAAATTTTAACAGTGTCTAACGCACCACCAAAAATAAAATGTACGTTGATATGCCCTTATTCATTGATACAATAAATAGCAAAACGATGAGGCAACGAACATATCATCGTTTGATGCATTTGTACGTTGTTGCATTATAACAAAGATAATATTCACGGCAACTATGGTMGTATTCATAGATGCAGGGAAATATTCATTTAGGAAATATTTGACTAACATACAATAAAAGCGAATTTACCTTGTAAATGAATGTTGTTTTTATTTGATATAAAACTGTATCTTTTATATCAACAACAATAACTGTTGTCAAATGCAAATAAGAAACCTTAAGATAATTAAGTGAATTAAATGATTATTTCACTATTATAGCTGTTATGTGGATTGCTAATAGTATTTTTTGTTGCAGGTAAGCCTCTGAAATATATGAACGGATTGCAAGAACAATAACTAAAGGTAGGAGATAATGAAATGTAAAATTTTGTTGGTACCTACTGTACAAGATGTCCAACAAAACTTATAGTTAAAAAGTTTTGATTCACATGTTACTTAATTGAAATAGTGCTACTAGAACTATTATCAAGCTGCTAGCGGTTATATTGCAAGTAGATTTTCTATTGCAGTGATACAACAGCTATTTCTTAATACCTACCTTATTAGGTTCTATATATCTGCTGACAGGTGTTTATTGAATGAGACAATTATATGTTTATGAAATTTTTACATTTATTGTGTAGCAATATCTTATTTAAAAATTTCGAAAGACAAAACAGAAAAATCGCCAGAAGAGCTTGAAACAGTGCATACGTATTAAGAAAATACGAGCCCAGTCCTATTTCAATTGATCCAGCAAATCATGAGAAAACCTGAGTTACAAACAACTGACTTAATCTATTTCTTCAAAGGCTACCATTGAGTAACATCACCTTTACTTTTCATAACAGCAGTTATTCTTCTTGGCATTGTATTCACTAAATTCTTGTGGTGTGAACTTATCCCATATAAATTGAAGTTTATGCCTTAATTTGGGAATCGACCACAATGTGCCAAAGAGTTTTTATAGGAGAAAGGTCAGGACTACTGGATACCTATTTTAAAAGTGGAATACTGTTGTCGGTGAACCACTGTAAAGATCTTTTAGATACATGACATGCAGCATCATCTTCTTGAAAAACAAGATCATTTCCTGACGTCAATGACTCGTCCCTAGTGGGTAGCAGAGATTCACTTAAGATAATAAGATATTTTTTCGGTGTTCACAATGTCCTCAATGAAATGTAATTTTCCTATTCCGCTTGCAGGCAATTTGGATGATAAATTTCATTTTTTTCCGAATAACTCTGCTGCGAGTGTCGCCTACACAAATTTCAAATCTAGACCCGTCGCTCCAATGTAAATTGTTCCATTGTTCAGAACTCCAAGTTCTATGTTCTTTTGCCCACTGCAACAGATTTGTCTTTTGTTGCGTTGTTAACAGTGGCTTTTTCTTGGCCTTGACAGTAAAAACACATTTTTGTTTACCACATAAAAGTTAGAAACAAAAGATTTTACCTTGTAAGTTCGAAAACCCAATCTTTGTGCTTCCCGGTGACAGGTGGATCTTGAAACATGTCTTCCTACAGCATCACTCCAAAGTGTGGTTAATTGACCGTAGTTTGCCCTCATGTTCTGTTTAATTATTCGTTTCAACGCCCTCCGATCAGTGTATCAGCAAGTGCACTTTTTTCACATACCTGTGTTTACGCTCGACATTATTGCTTGATTTGAATAAGTGCACTACGTTGCGAATACTGTATCTTGACAACCCCAATAACTGTCCAATTTCTGCATTAGATCTGCCATATTTATATAAACGAATAATAATTAAACGAATGTTCGGATCAATAACTTTTCCTCTAGTCATTTTTTAATTCTTCAATACGAAATTCTATAATTGAAACTACCCAAAACGCTTTTGACGTCTGCTGTCAAGTAAACAATATCTCTTAGTTATGCAAAATTCCATTCCGACATATCCATGAGTTTGATAGTGCGCTAAGATCTTTTATCAATTGAAATTTACAAAAATCAGTTTAAAAAATCATTGTTCAAAAATCTAGACATTTTCACGGCATCAGCTGTGACAGAACCGTTTTGACAGCAGCAGGAATTTTATCAAAACAATTGTTATTATTTCCATGACACACTATCAATTCAGATAAGCACGTTATTTGTTAGAGCACAAGGAATCTCAGACGAAAGTTCTTTACAAAAATAAATATATCATCTAAATCAGCACCAGTGAGAATTGGTTATAACAATAAGAATATTTGATCAAATTTTAATAAAAGTGCTCGTCCAGATCAAGTAAATTCACAACCAGGACAGAATAAATTAAAAAAAAACTAAATACTTAAAAAGCATGATTTTTAGTTGTTAATGGCAGATATAATAATTTAGATAAAATTTTAAGTTCTACTAAGGATAAAGCTCATTTAGAAAGTGAAGATGTTTACAAAATGAATTGTTCTTGCGGCAAAGAAAAGTAGCCGAATGTAATAATCAGCAATTACTTAAACTAAAGTAACATTTTTAAAGTAAACAAAGGGATTTAAATGAATATAGTGCAAGCACTTTCATCGCTCTTGAATTCAATCGGCATCCAGACGATTTCTTTCGTCAAACTGCTGGCTCACGTTGGCGTAATTAGACAAGATGTTGCCGGAGATAAGTTGACAAGAAAGCGATGGCGACGGCGATGACGTACTCATCATCCTCCGCTGTAATACATTAACCGGAGGTTTGTTTAATGAGGGCGCGTCTTGTGGTTGTTCTGTCAACATGTCGGATCATGCTCGCTTAACCTTAGCTCCAAGCCCGGCTCTCCGCATGTTTCATCTAATGTGCATTTGACACCGCAATATCTTCACGTGGGTAGAGAAAATTGCCGGATATCAAGAGCACGTTTCCTCTACCCACAGGAGTTTTTTGATGAAAATCCGGATTAATTCAGACGAGCTCGTGCGGTTGAGACGTAATAGTAGATTTTATACATAATCACATTATAATTGAAGTTTTATCCGCACTTAAGATAAGAGCCGTATAAAGTACCATTTTATCTACTAGTGGTATAACGAAATTACTGTATTCCACTAGTGGGATAAAGAAAAATACAGTCTTAAGTCAATCAATAAATTCTGGCGTTGTATTGCATTCATGTTTCAGTCGCTTTTTATCCACTTAAGAAAATTAAACTATGTGGATAAAATGTGATAACACTAATGCAATAAATAACTATTATTACAGTGAAATATATTCATATAAGTTGGCATTTTATAGATTGAGCATAACTATTTATGAAAGAATCCCTGATTTACACTGATTTTTTTTTGTCGCCACAAGGATTTCTGATTTTCACGCGTCATAAGAAAGGTTTACTGTTATCATAAGATTGCATTAGTACTTAAAAAGATGTGCAGTTATTTGATTTTAGTGAGAAATTTTCTTTAGACAATAAGTAAAAGTTATACGTTGACCTTAGAGCTCTGCACTGTCGAAAGTCCGGCAATGTTCGAATTGGTATCCAATCAGTGGCGATCATGTTAACTTTTTGAAACTTCTTGAACTTATTTTGTTGTTGACCTATATGTTTGTTATATTCCTTTTATGCTCGTCATTTGTGACATTGCTATTTCATTAAAGTTTAAATTTTTCGGTTTCAGTTGGTACTAACAAACGAGTTATTTTACTAAATAGGCTCTGATTGGCAAATCTTAGCCGTTCATTTCTTGGAGTATTGCGCCACTTGAGTAGTGCTAATTGATAATCAGATGTATCGTAGTAGCATTTGCACAGTAAATTTTTTGCTACTTGTATCGCTCTTTCAATTTTCTGTATTAAATGTGACTAAATTTCCATTCAGCTTGGACATCTCTAAATTCTCCTGATATAAATTTTGTGTTGTTAACAGTTAGTAATGTTTCATTCAATTTGTGAGATAACATATTGATTCTGTTAATGTCTACTATTTCATTTGTAGAAAGTCTATAAACTCATAGTAGCTATCACAAATACATAGGTATTGCTTGCCCTTGAATTCAAATAAATCAGATTCTA
Organism: Rhyzopertha dominica; assembly: GCA_025024175.1. Classification (NCBI taxonomy): domain Eukaryota; kingdom Metazoa; phylum Arthropoda; class Insecta; order Coleoptera; family Bostrichidae; genus Rhyzopertha; species Rhyzopertha dominica. Next base: position 51,831,204 of record QCXZ01000138.1, on the reverse strand, counting down.
CGATATGCACTGATAACAGTGGTATTTTTTGCCAAGTGCTGGATCTTTTTTGTACTATTATTAAAGGAACGACAGTTGGTTTAGGCTCTTTTGTACGTTTAATGACATCTAGCCCAGTTCTTGTTTCATACTCTCTTATGAAATGTAGTATTCTTCTGAGTGCCTTCATTTTAAATTTTGGGTTGTCAATTAGATAGATGCCATATTTTTATGCACCCTAGGCCATACCTTTCTTCTCTTGGTCTTTTCAAGAGTTGTATTTACTAATACTAAATTTGCAGAGGATGTTTTTCTCAATATTCAATTTTCTTTGGTGGAGAATTTTATCCTGCCTACTTTTATTAGTTCTTATATCAGTAAGATGTTTCCTCATTTTCCGAAGTAACTTCGACTGCATTAACTTTCTTTTAACAAAATTTTCTTGCTTTTAGTAAGACATCAAAGGTAAGGAATGCTGGACTTCGATTTATGTGATGTGTCAAACTTCTAGGTTTTTGAAGATTTCTAATACATCTGGTTTAATTACTGTCATAAACCTTGCTGCCTGCACTTTTTTGGCTGCCTTATCAGCTGGGTTGCAATGGCAAACTAGTCAAACTGTTAGATCACATTTTTTGCTGTATGAATTTCCACTATCACATTTTACTCATGCCTTTGGGGTTGATCTTGACTTTTGATTTAATTTTTGTCAATATTTTTCAATTTTAAACCACCTCTAACACGATGTAACGTAGGAGTTAATTTATGAGAAGTACGAACGTTAATATTGAACTAAATAATATTTTTTGAGACGCTAATTTTTTTTACAATAAGCACAATTTTATACCGTTCTTTATGCAAATCACAGTTCTTCTCGATGAAACGTTTGTTGGTCCACGATACTTCATTAATTTCATCCCTCAATCTCACTACCTCTTCAGTATTATCTTTTAGCCATCGGGCTCTTTGACATACACAGTACTTCTTACCCATGCATCAGCTGATTCCCAACATTCACGGACATTTCCCAAACTAGTCAATGCCACCCTCTGAAGACGACCATCTCGATAAGACGTCTTGAAGCCGCCCCCTTTCCCCCACACCCCCCCGTCACACATGCACACAGAGACGGGATCGAAGTGGCCCCTTCGCCGTGATTTGCTAATGCACTGCCCCCGAGCCATTATGAATACACATAAATATCTCGGAGTGCGCTTTGAAACGGACTCCTGAAAAGCACCGGCTGCCGTCTTGCACGCAAATTTTTGGGCCCAATTAATGGCGGGGGATTTAATTAAGTTTTGCAGGTTGCACACATGTCGTTAATGTTAGGAAGGCGGCTCGGGGAGGGGGTGAGTTCGCGGTCTGTTTGAGAGGATCGCAATATAGTTGATGGTGGTATCAGTGTCGGCATTATGCTACAGCAGCCTTGGGACCCATCACTTTTACGGCGGTTTGAATTAACATCGCTTAAGATACGGAGGTAGGACGGGTGAAGAGCCTCGGGCTTCCAGTTTAGGGAGAAAGGTGAAAATTAGAGGGGTTCCTTGGATCAGTATAGGCAAAAATTAGTGGAAGTGCTCACAATTTTAGTATTCTTCTTCTCTATGCAGAATATATGGAAATGAATGTGTCTGCTTGAGAGGTTACACACAGGGTGAGTCAGTTTTTTTGTAGATAACCTTTAACATGAGATAGAACACAAGTTTTTAAAAAGATAAGTTCCTTTAAACATATGTCGTAGAAGGCTTCGTTTCCGAGATACAGGGTGTTGAATATAATTTTTTTCTCGAATTTTCATTATAACTTAAAACGAATGCTAAGATTTTTTTGTGTTTGGGGGATCATGCCTATTAATTAAGGGGCATAAAATAAGCGATAAGAATACTTTTAAGGACTTTATTTAAACATACTATTGGACGAAGTATAGCGTAGCTATTCCACTCAACCCAAAAAATATATAAACTTAGTTCAATATGAGAAGCAAACCAAAAACATAGACAACTATAGTACAATGCTTTGAATATAATTACAAGTTAATGACTTAACATCATTTGTTTTTGAAACTTTCTACAGAGCATATTTTAGTAAACAAATCATAGTGTTCATTATAACATTTTATAGCATTCCAAGTAAAAGACTGCGTGTATAAGGAGGTTCGGAAGCTAGGCATTGATAAATGGTGGACACATCTAAGAGATAAATCAGTGCAATGCAAGATGCGACGACTATGAAACTTATCACGGAAGTATTTTGGCGAAGAGGATCGAAAGACACGAAACAAGAAAGTTTCAAGGTGGTAACGAAAAAGTTGATCAATTTTTAACTTTTTAAGCTGCTGTATGCACTTACTGATATGAGCATACTTTTTTAGTCCAAATATGAATCTGCAGCAGTTATTCTGCACCTTCTGAAGCCTGTATTTATTAACGGCATCGAGACAAGGAAAGTATACCATAAAACCATAAAGTAAGTGAGAGATTCGCATAATTTTGTATAAGTTTAAAGTAGAGAATAAGATGATTAGAGTACAAGAGCTTTAAAGCAACATAACATTTTTTAATAACAGAAGACACGTGATTTATAAAACGAAGGTCATTATCTATACTCAAACCAAGCTTTTGATTCTTTCATATACAGGCAGTTGATTATGGTCCACATGCACTTTAATATCTACATACAGTTTAACAAAAATAATGTTCCTTCTTCTGTTTCTAAAATCTTGCACGTTTTCGAGTTATAATTTTTTTTAATATTTAGCCGATAATTGATGGTAAATAAATTACTATATTTAGTACCTCACTAAACGCTAACACATCAAAATTGAGTACCCCCTCTCCACTCCGCCACTGTGCAAATTTTTGAACATTCTTGTCGCTTGTTTTATGCTCTTTAATTAATGGGCATTATCCCCCAAACATGAAAAAATATTAACATTCGTTTATAAATTATAATGAGAAATTAAGAAAAAAAATATACTCAACACCCTGTATCTCGGAAACGAAGTCTACGACATATGTTTCAAGGAACTTCTCTTTTTAAATACATATTCTGCTAATGTTTGTCTACAAGAATATTAAAGAATATGTCATGGCCATTGGTGTATTTCACAAACGATTGACGCCTGTATAAAATTTCACTTTTTCAATATTTCAAATGCCTTTTTTTAGTACGAACGAGTTGGTTATGTTTTATTTCATCCATTGCTCGATGGAAAATACCAATGTCTGCTAGATATACTTTGCTTATAGTGAAAATACAGCCTAGATGAGTTTCGTTGTACACAAATTTCGCCCACTCTTTTTTGTGATAATTAGTCGATGATAATCTTTGACCTCTATCTCTCTTATTCCTTTGTGATCTAGATGGATTCATAGGTATTTAAAGGTTTTGACCTACTCACTTTCCTGTCCTTCGCATCTCATGTTAATTGTAACATTCTGTTATTGTTTTAGGTTGTAGCTGGTGATAACCAACCGTAAATTTTCTTATTTTCTTATTTACATGCATTATCATATCATCCATTGTTATTATGAATAGCAGCGGACTTAACAGTGACCATCTTTATTTTCTAACTCCCTGCATTGCAAAGTTTTATATCTATTTATATATTTATTGCAGCAATCAAACGGTAATCAATTATTCATCTATTTTGAAGGGATGTCCAGACTTTTTCTCTCCATGCTGTATCAAATGCTTTTTCAAGATCAATGAATGCTATATATAGTTGTGTATTCTGCTGCAACGATTTTTAGATTAACTGATTCAGTGTAAAAATGTGGTCCTGTATGCCCTCCTGGAACCGCTTTGTAAGTCTGTTACATTCCCTTCAACGTAGTTTCTAAGCCTTCCCTCCAACACTCCTACATAAATTTTTGCTGCTACGCTTACTAAAATAATTCGTCTATAGTTTTCACAATTTATCTTATCACCCTTTTTATGTAGAGGTAGGTACAATAATGCTAACTTCTTAATTTTGTGCTACTTTGTGTTCCTTCCACGTCTTCCTGCATATGTCTAACATTAATAGCACTCTATTTTGTCCGAAGCATTTATAAGCATTTCAGGTCTGATGTCGATATTTTTTTGACGTAAATTGTGTTGTTTTTTGGCTCTCCTTTATCACCTCTCGGGTTGTTTCTCGTGGGTTTAAGAATTCTTGAAAGTGTTGTCTCCATCTTTCCATTACTGCTTTTTCATCAGCTAGTAGTGTCCCTGATTTAGTTTTTATTTGTTTCTTCTCACATTCTCGTGACCTTAAATTTTTTAACACTTTATAAAACAATTTTTTATTGCTCTTCCATTCTTCTACTAATATCTTCCCAAGCAGCTTGTTTAGTTTCTAACACAGCCTTCTTTGCGGCTTCTCTCTGCAATTTATATTCATCGTGTGCACTTTCCACTTAATTTTTTTTCTTTTTAATTTCCATTTGACTTGTTTATTGGGAGAGAAAAGTAGCAAATTCAGGATTTTGAATAATGGTCTTCCACAAGGATCGGTTCTGTCGCCTATTCCTTTCAACCTTGACATAAGTGACCTTCCAGTAACTCAATCGAGAAAATTTGTATATGCAGACGACATGGCATTGGCTTTGCAAAGTAAAGACTTTTCTGTCCTTGAACAAAACCTTTCAAGTGACATTGAGATTATGAATTGCTATTTTAAAACCTGGCGGCTGTGCCCTAATCCATTGAAGACAGAAGTAACTTGCTTTCATCTCAACAATCACCAAAAGGAGAAACAGCTTCAAGTTATGTCAAATAACATAATTCTTAAACATAACTTCTCGCCAAAATACCTTGGAGTGACCCTAGATACGTGTCTAACAACGTACAATAAGCATCTAGAAAACGTCAGTAAAAAATTACAGACTAGAAATAACATTCTACATAAGCTTGCTGGTACAAGTTGGGGAGCAAATGCAAATGTACTCCGTACTTCTGCAACTGCCTTGCTTTATAGCACTGCTGAGTACTGCTGTCCTGTTTGGAAAAACAGTCATCACACAGGAAAAATTGACACTCAGTTAAATGGAACAATTAAGTCAACTCCATTACCTTGGCTTCCGATTCTTTCAAACATTGCTCCTCCGGAGATTCGCAGACAGTTTGCTACATAAAAAGCTTGGCGAAAATATCAATCAGCTCCTAATGAGTTTCTGATTTCCCGATATCTGCAAGAGCTACCTACAACTCGGCTAACTTCTAGAAAACCTCTGTGGACAGAAGATTTCCTTCGTGCTCCTTATACCATTGAAGATGCATGGTGTTCTGTTTGGCAATTTAAGAAACATGATATATTCAGTCAGCAGCTTATAGACGATCCTACGGAAGAGGTAGCAGGAACTGACCTCCCAAGAAGATCTTGGGTCACTCTGAATCGCCTTCGCACTGGTCATGGGAAATGCAAGTTTTTTCTTAGTAAATGGGATTCATCTATCAACCCTTCTTGTGAATGTGGAGATTCCCTCCAAACAATTGGACATATGGTCAACAGATGCCCCCGTACAGCATGGCCTGGTGGTTTTGCGTCTATCCATTGTTGATGAAGGTGTTAAAGTTTTCTGCGGTTTTCTTCAATACTCTATCCAGAAGAAATACATACTTGTATGTATCTATTATGGATAAAGCGCAAATGCGAGATCTCTTATCGTTGAATGAAAATATTTTTTTCTTTCGACCGTTTTATAAAAGTCGACCGTAATCGCATGAAATTAACAGTACTGTAGAATGTATTAATGATTTTCATAAGATGTTCTTTTAGCTGCACTCAGTATTATTTTTTACAATCTCCCATGTGTTTTCAACAGGTTTTCTAACGCTATAAAAGATCCTGCTTGTTGTTCGAATCCTGAAAAAAAGCACATCCCAAATTTCCCCTTATCAAGCAGCGCGACGTCATTACAATCCTGCACATCTTTATCCTGCCAGTGTCAGCGTCGTCATCCCGGAACGTGCAGCACCCTCTCGCGTCCTTTCTCCCTCCTCCGTAGGTTGTCTATCACACATCCTGGCCTGGAGCATTGTTAATCCCATTAGTCGGTCTGAGCCAGCCCGAACGACCTTTGTTCACTGCCATTGTTGAAGACTTCGCGGAAACAGCGGCCGAAGCACAGCCGTGACGTCACACGCCGCTGACTTCATCTTGTTATTGCGGAGGGCTCGCCAAAGCAGACGTCACGAAAGAGCAGCAAGGCGGCACGACTGTATAATCGGGAATAATAAGTCACTAAGTGATTGTGCCGTTATGATAGCTGATGGTTTTAAATCCAATACAATTTTGTCAGTAGGAGAACAGCTGTACTTCTTTAGTACATTTCTAAGCTCTTTGTTCGAATCTTATACACTTTCTAGTGAATTGTCGTCTTTAGGCCTCCATTGACTTTTGGTATTTGTCTATTGCTTGTTTATCCATGCGGTCTTCTTCCATTATTGTAGCCACAATAGCATCAAAAGTGTTGTCGGTAGCAGAATAAGGTTTCCAACTTCTGTGGTCTTCTTTAACACTAGTCTATCAAGTTACTGTTGAACTATCGACACGACTCTTGAACAATCTAGACTTAGTAAGGGTTTATAGAACGGAACTAGCGAAGGTAGAAATATTATTCAATTACTTAATCTCGCCGAAAAACACGGTGAACTAAGGCGATGTGTTCCAGAAGTAAAGATTCTTCTGGACCTAAGGTGTATGACAATTCCTGTTTATTAAAGCACGCTGGAGAACATACAATTTTGACAATAAGGCAAGCCAGATATTTGTGGAAGCATCAGTTCACAGATCCATTTATATTTACACGAATTTAGTGTCGTAGATATCTGCACTCTAGAGAGTATAGATAAAAATCAGATAAGCCCATGAACCTGTCTTCAAATTTAGAGGATTTTCCTTAAACGAAAATGTGTTACATTGTAACTCTATCGCTCTTTCCTGGAGCACAGCATAAATCTTCGCGAGCCAGTACTTCGAAATCCACTTGCCATCAAAATAAATTCCCGGGAACACAGTAACAGTTACAGGTAATATCACCATAAAGCAGTCCCTGGATTCCATTAACCCTAACTCCCCAGTTCTAAATAAAAGAAGTGGGAGACGTGTCCCGGGTTAAGTCCGATTTACGCGTTGCTGCGACAAGAAAGAGCGCGGAAGGCGACAAAATGGTGATGGCGTGGCGACTTGTGAAGCACTTGGCCCCATTACAATGCCATAAATCTGCTGTGAGACACCCCAGCCACGGGGCGAGAATGTCTCCATCGCTACCCCAGCCGCTCGCATGTTCCCAACAATGTATTATCCCGAAAACAAGACAAATTAGTATTCTGCACTACGAAAAAGCGTTGATAATGGAACCGTTAGTGCACCGCTGTTATCACGTCGCGGGAACGCAATGAATTTAAATGTCGCTACACTGACGGCTTATATATTTTCGGGGCGAAGAGATTTTGCGGGGTTTGCTGCAGAAGAGTTTGAAGAAAACTTTAGAACGGCAGATTTGGCAAAAACTACGAGGCATGTTTTTTAAGTAAGTACCGTTTTGGAATTAAAAAAAGACGTGCAAAGATATCGATATAATTTTATCTTACATGAAAGCCTGTACCTTAATCTACTTTTCTTAGTAGTTTTGTCTGTACGTTTTGATTAACTTTTATCCTCCTGTTGTGTAGTTGGGTGCAAACCTGTACAACAGTGTAAATAAATAGATAAATAAATAAATTAACCCCCAATACTATACGCATACACCATTTCTGTATGACCTGCAGCCTTTTAGAGTCCTTTATAATATAGTCTTTATAGATGCTAGCAACAAAAATGAACAGTAAATAAAATGTGGCAAATAGTCAGCTTACACCAGTATGACAAAAAAAAATTATACACCTTTACACAAATAATCCACATGCAGGCCAAAAATCGAGCCTCCACTATACATGCTGTTAAACAACGGCTTTCTTCTGAGACAACTATCATAGACGGTGCAAATTTATTTACAGCTTGCTCATATTTGACTTAAACACATCGTGTATAGTTCCAAGTTCTGGAAATCAGGTCTACTTTAATCTTGCTTTGATTTCATGATTTAAGTTCCTTCTCAATACGTACCTACTTTGTTTCAGATTCGCTAATGCATAGTATTTTCACTGCGAGCATACAGTTATTATGAACAGAGTAAAAAGACACTATATCCCAGAAGCAAGGAAAGTTAGTACTTTCCGAAGGTGGTATATTGTCTTTATGAAGCTATTTCCTCTTTCAATCCCTTAACGTGGGGTGATAAAAGTCAATCTTTACAGAAATTTCCAATCTGCAGTTGGCAAATGATAAATCCAAGACAGATCCAAAGCAGTTTAAAATATTATTGTATTGAAAGATATTATTAAAAGATAAACTATCACATATCATGCCCTGTACCGCAGATGATACATTAATAGGTTGTAAATAATCACAATCAGCCATTTGATTCATTTTTAATAGTAGGTACGCTCTTGAGAGGCAACCGTCATGCCATCGCAATCGCCTAGGCTGACCGATACTCTGTAGCATTTGGTCTTTTCTCCCTAGGGGATTTTAAATATTTGATGACGAGTTAGCGGTCTTTCAGCGCTCTTCCTTACTTTCCCCCAGCCCGCGTTGTCTTTTAAATTTCCCATCTTAAGCAGCGACCCTCGTCGCTCCAACCGACCCTTGAGTACAGTATCGGGCACAGATTCTTAAAATTCTTCGCGGGAATCCGAGTAAAATCGTTTCCCGCAAAATACTCCCCAATCAATGACTGTGACGCTTAAGAAATCGCTAATTATAAATCGTCTTGTCGCTATTACGACACGTAACCTGAACAGTACGTATGATAATTTGCTGTAACTTTCATTTTTTATATTATTATCCCGCGTCGTACCAATTTGAATATAAAAATGCATCCCGATTTATTAAAAAAACCGCCCGACCCGCCTAAACGTTCTGTCCCTTCGCGTGGGAGTCGGCGTTTTTCTTTCAGGCTCGCCTTCAGCGGTCCGTTCCCCATTACACAATGCAAATCGGGGCATAATTTTAATTTTTCATGTATAAAGTCCTCTCGCAGCTGACGGCCCTGCATATCCGGAGATTATGTCGTACAAGAAGAACTCGACTAATCGTACTACAACGTCATGCATTTAAATTTAAAAATGTGGTCCGGGAATTTTAAGAGGGAATGCGAGAGATGGTAATTTAAGGCAAGGGGCAAGGTTGAAACAAAATGTATACGAAATAAGCTTGACGATTCAAGAAAACCTGAAGCGATTTTCGATTTGATGAAAATATGAATTACATAACTTGAGTACTGTTGTGTTGTATGGAAGTCGTATCATCAAACGTTTATTGACCAATGTGACATGTTGTTTTCCGGGCTGGTTCCCACGTTAGTTATTAGACCTTAACGTTTCTACACTCATGTCGGTGCCTTCCTCAGAAGTAGCTCTGAAACTGTCCTAGTCCGCTCGGGTATTTATACTCGTCCGGGTCGCTGACGCGTGGGCGTTGTTACGCATGACCGGTTTCCAGATTCCAGGTAGTTCGATGCCCCGGTCTCGGTTGTAGTTGTGCGGGTTCTTCTGGATTTCGATGGCTTCCTTGTACAGTCTCGGCCAGAATCTCGCTTCCCTCGACAGCATTTGTGCTTCCTCGAATTTGATGATGTGGCCAGTCTCCAGTCGATGTTCTGCTACAGCCGACCTATCACCTTGCCGGTCTCTGGTGTCCCTCATGTGCTCCTTGATTCTCGTGCTGATGTGCCTTCCGGTTTGGCCGATGTAAACCTTCCCACAGCTACATGGGATGCTGTACACACCTTGTGTTTGTAGCTCCTCAGTCGTCGAACGATATTTCGGAAAGGCGTTAGCTATCTTTCTCGGGGCGGTGAAGATGGTGTTTATATGATGTCTTCTCAGCATCCGTCCGATCTTATCTGTAATATATTGACGTAGGGCAGGTATGCTGCAGCGATGTGCTCCTCTGGTTCCTTCCTCCGTGGTTGCTTGTTGATAGCCTTCTCAATCTGTGCCTCAGGATATCCGAATGGAGACTGGCCACATCATCAAATTCGAGGAGGCACAAATGCTGTCGAGGGAAACGAGATTCTTGCCGAGACTGTACAAGAAAGCCATCGAAATCCAGAAGAACCCGCACAACTACAACCGAGACCGGGGCATCGAACTACCTGGAATCTGGAAACCGGTCATAAATACCATAGCGGACTAGGACACTTCAGTTTCAGAGCTACTTCTGAGGAAGACTCCGACATGAGTGTCGAAACGTCAAGGTCTAATAACCAACGTGGGAACCAGCCCGGAAAACAACATGCCATCGACAACAACCACGGAAGCCTTCAAATGTATGTATGACCAATGTATTAGTAAATGTTTTCTAAATATCTATATTTCAAAATGTTTGGTTGTTATCCTCCTTCGGCGGAGAAAACATTCAAAATTTAATTTTTTTACATCTTGACACATATTGTTTTGTTGGTTATATCCACTATAGACATATTTGTGATAAATTTATACAAAATTAATTAATTTTTTTCTATTCATTTTACATTAGGACTAAAAGCTCCTAAACTCCTGTATTAAGCAAGGAATAGCTAATAAGCAATTCGACGTACCGATGGAGTCCCTTATTACCAGGTTGCTAGATTACCGAAACCCGGTGGTGGCGATCCCCGAGTAAATAAAACGTCGAGGGTTAATTGGCGGCGATGCAGCAACGATGAGGCCATGAATTGGCTATTAGCACGGGCAAACACATGGAAGGCCCCGCTCTGACCTCCGGCTTCGTTAGCGTCTACGGCACCTTTGCCTTTGCGTCGGACGTTTACTGCTTGTATACTGCGGTCTTTAGGTGCTGATTTTGCGACCCCGCACGGCCCCTTTCCACACTATCGACACGCTGAATAGACTTCATCAGACTGATTATGTTAGTGGGATTGCAAACGTGTGGGAGACGCTCGGACTGAGCCTTCTTGTTCTTTTTTCCTTGCACGAACTTGCGATGAAGATGTTGAGTAACCATTCGAGTCAGTTTTGTTTGAAATTTCGTGAACTCATATAATTTTGGCCGAGTATTTGGAGAAGTCACTTGAATAAATTGAAAATTTGCCTACGTTTACAAACTTTCAACTTTATGTTTATAATTCTAGACGTTTCATGTCTACATGTTGTCAAATTTTTTTATACTGACAGTATACGGCAAGTATTGACTGTTAAGTATAATTTTTTAATATAATCACTAAAAGATAACGTGAAAAAGTGCAAATGTGATACCAAGATCCAAGAGATAAATGCATCGATCACAACAAACCTGCTAATTACTAACTGATAAATTCTAGACTTCAGAGGAATAATTGCTAGCGGTTAAAGAGAGAAAAAATTACCGAAAACGGAAGAAGAACTAACATGCCAGGGTATAGATTAAAGTTTCAAGCAATCATAATCCGATTATGGCCATAATTCACAAAAAGCTGCCAAAGAATGGTCAAGAAGACAACCCAAAAGAAAATTATCTTCAAGAATGATAGATCGGCCGAGAGCAACCGGTACTTTTCTTCCAAGAAGCCAACATGGACGACTTGTAGCTCTCACTATCCAGCTAGACAATACTAACAACATTCCAACAACGAGCATCCGTGGAATAGCTGTAGATGATGGACGTTGTAAAACTGTAGTGCATAGCATTTCAAGAGAACAGAAACTACACCCGTACCATATCTCACCAGTTTAAATCTTGCTGCCTTTTTTAGAAGAACAAATTTTTGTGAATTTATTTTGAAAATATGCACAAAATCTGTTACCTGTAAATAGTATACTATTTACAGATGAATCAATCGAAAGAACGCCCACATATGGTCCGATGAAAACCCAAATCACACTAAAGAGCGTCATTTCCAGCAAAAGTTCAAGGTCCATGTTTGGATGGATATCGTTAATGATCATCTTGTAGGTCCATTCGAGCTTCTGAAGAGATTAAGTGTTTGCTCTTTTGGATGAAGTGCCTCTGAACATTAGAGCCCGTATGTGATTTTTACAGGATGGCGCCCCAGCTCATTATGTATCTGTGGTGCGAAATAATTTAAATCATACGTTTCCCGACTGGTGGATTGGACGTTGCAGTGAATACCCCTGGGACCGGGATACCTTAAAACTCTAGTATACTCCGTATCCATATTAATACCAGAGATGAATTGTGGCAGAGAATAATTACAGCAGTAAGTGCCATTAAATTTGGGTGAAATATCTGCAAAATTTTACGTTTTATTTCTAGAAAACAACATTAAAAATCCATGCTCACAAGCTTAAGGAAACGTGGTGCTAAAATAGATTCACCTAAATCGGTCTAACTTTACTGAAGGAGTATGATCCTGCCCTCTTCCGGACATTCTTTAGATGAGGCGATAAATATTTAAACTGTTTATTTAGAAAAGTGTACTGTATACAGATAACACCAAAAACAAAGCAAATGAAAGTGTGTAAAGTGGCTAATACACCACTAAGTTACCTTGGTTTGATAGTGATGTTAAAAACAAAATTAGGGAACGGGACATTGCATATAAAGCATTTAGGAGTAGTAACCAGCAAAACAGGGTGCTCAGTTGGCAGCTGTATAAATCAAAGCCGAATATGAGCTTGTAGGTTTACTTAGGGAGAAAAAGCGACGTTACTACCACAAAAAATTGATTGTTTTAAGGATAACGCCAGTATGATGTGGAAAACATTAAAAAAAAACTTGTAAATACAAAAAATCAGTCTGACTATAGTTGTGTTCGTTTCTACTGTGATGATCATATGATTTTGGTAAGAGATTGCGAATAGGTTCCATAATTATTTTATAGAAAGTATTGGTTCAATTGTCAGTGATATAGATTACAATGATTCATGTCAATATGTATCCAAATTTATCAGAATTCAGCCGAGTGGACAGGAGTCAACTAAGGAAAATAGTTAATAGTCTGGATAATAAATTCAATGCGAATGATTGCACTAACTCTAGAATCCTAAAAAGAATATATCAAACTATAGGTCATGTTATTTTGAATTTCATTAACACTTCACTGTCTGGTGCTTGTGTACCCAACTTCATTAAAATTAGTACTATATTTCCTATACCAAAGGTGGCAAACACTATTGAGTGCAGCGAATTTAGATCAATTAATACTTTGCCTGTTGTTGAGAAGATGTTGGAAATGGTAGTTTACAGACAACTCTTACAGCACGTAGAAAAATATGAAATATTGTTGCCTTATCAATCCGGATTTAGGCAAAATCACTCTTGTGAGAGTGCCCTCCAGTTGACTCTCAGTAAATTTTATGCCGATATTAGTACTAATAAGTATATTGTTTGTGTTTTTCTCGATTTGAAGCGAGCTTTTGAGACAATTGACAGGTCGATATTGCTCAGAACATTATTTCAATATGGTTTTCAGGGAAAGGTGCACGAGTGGTTGGCTAATTATTTAAGTAGTAGAAAACAGAGAGTCAGGATTGGGGACATAGTTTCGGAAGAGGCGGTGAGTGAATGTGGGGTACCTTAGGGGAGTGTGATAGGGCCTTTGTTGTTTACATTATATATTAATGATATTGATTTGTTTGTTGGTTGTGATTTTGTAAATTTATTTGCAGATAATACATTACTTGTTGAAAGTGATTGTAATTTAGATGTAGCAATAGCAAAAATGAATAAAACTCTTGCAAAGGTAGAGCAGTATCTAGCTTCGACTAGATTAAAGCTTAATGTATCAAAGACTAAGGGTATGATTGTGACTACTAAATACAAATATAAATTTTTATATTTAGATAAAATAGATTTGCATATTTCCAATTGTAGAATTGATATTGTTAGGATATATAAATACCTAGGTCTCACAATTGACTGCTTGTTATTGTTTGATGAGCACTTTAACTACATGCAAAAGAAAATATCTAAAAAGTTGTTCTTTTTATCAAGAGTGGGTAAATTCCTCTCTATGGAAACGACCATTAGAGTATATAAAAATATTATACAACCTCATTTTGAATACTGTGCGTCGATAGTGTTCCAGTTCAACCTTAACAAGATGTCTTGCTTGCAAAAACTTCAAAATCGTGCAATGAGGATTATTCTAAAGTGTGCCAGGCTCACGCCGATTAGGACTATGTTGATTGCTCTACAGTGGTTGAATATTGCGGATAGAGTGCTGTATCTTACGATGGTCTTTATATATAAAATAATAAATAATCTCATGCCACCTTACCTAACAAAAATGATAGTTCTGGCACATGGTGTTCATCAGTATGAAACTCGAAATGCTGGTGATATTTTTGTGAATAGAACTTACGCAACTGCCTCTAAATCTCTATTTTTTAAAGGTTTTATAAAATACAATTCAGTGCCACTTCATGTTAGATCTGCTAAATCTCTTAGATGCTTCAAATCACAGTTGCTGGTTTATATTACGGGCACTGGGTAGCGTGCGATTATTGTTTAATTTGTTTTGGGTTGTTTGTTTTGTGTATTCATGTTGAACATTAATTTAATAGATGTTATTTTCCAATGTATCAAATAATAGCCTTGTACTAATTAATAAAGTGTATTATTATTATTATTTAAAAAATATTTAAGGTCTAAAGACGAGAAGCTTTAAGAACATCCTCATCTATGCGGCAATTAAGGCGCGAAACGCGCAATACATCCTTTTCGGGTGCCTGCCCGCGAGTGCACCAGCGCCTCCCATAAAACACCCCCGCCGCTCACAAAGACCAAAAGTTACCCCATCCGTCTGAGCGGGAAACCATTTCTCGCCTCTCGGTGTAATACAAAATTAGCGCTTTGTCTCGTTCCGTGTGTATTTTATGAAGAAGTATATTAGGAGCGTTTCATCCGGAAGATGCACAACGAGTAATAATATTTTACAAGAGGATACAAATTGCCGGCATTCACAAAGCGACCGCCGCCGCCGAGCTTGGGGCCCGCCGCCTCAAAGGAGAAACGTTTACCAACACGGCGGCGGGCGGCGTCGCTTCTTTCGACAACTATTTCCTCGACGCCACTTACGGCTATGAGCGAACATCCGATGCCGCGGGGATGTGCATTGACGACGCGATGCAGTTCGCTTTTGCAACGGAACGTTTTTTGCTATTGTAATAATTCAGACGAAGAAATGTTAATCGAGAAGGAAATACGAGAGATGGCATCTCGTACAGCCCTCGAACAAAAATCCCATCCAAAGTGGTTTAGATAAATAAATAATAGTTATGGAATGATAATTTTTATGAACGAAAATCAGATTGTGCAATGGATTCACCTCTAAGTCCTGTAGTAGCCAATTTGTTTATAGACAATTTTGAACAGGTAGCGATAAACAGTTTTCAGTTTAAGCTAAAATGTTGGTATAGGTACGTAGATGACACTTTTGTTATTTGGCCTCACGGTACAGAAGAGTTGGGTAGGTTTCTTAATCATTTGAACAATCAAAATCCTGACATAAAATTTACTATGGAATTAGAAAGCAATGGTAGTTTACCTTTCTTCGATGTCCATATTTACAGAACAAACACTGGACAGTTAGGACACAAGGTTTACAGAAAACCAACACACACAGACGGATATTTACATGCCACATCTCACCACCCTCCCTCTCAAAAGAATAGTCTTACAAGGACGTTATTTGTTAAAGCACAAAGGATATCAGACGAAAGTTTTTTACAAATATGTTTTTAAAAACATTATCAGATTATTCAGTTTTTTCTCTAAACACAAAATTTATTTTAACGTAGAGTATCCTGCGATAAAAATGATCATTGCTAAACTCCTAAATATCATAGTGCTTACCTTACACAAGCAAATCTATAATAGTGTATGATTAAATTGAGACACATAAAATAGAAAGATCAGATGTTAGGAAGACCATTTTTTGTGATCACTCCAAAAAATACTGATTCTGTTCAAAATAATAATTTTAAGGAGTAGTTTGTAGACCAAGATTTTTTCCGTTTTGTTAAATGTATAGGTCTTAAAGAAGGCCACATATATTATCAAAATGGCCCCGTATATACCCCAAAATACTTTCATAACGAATTCAATTACTGCCGCTACATTTCAGCTGCACCCTTCCTCCTCCTAATAAAACCACGCGTTTCCCTCCCGCCAGTTCGTCTTAATTTCACACACACGTAACTCTTTCGGTCGGTGGCTGGCCTTTTCCGCCATCCCCTTCGTCGTGGGGGTTGGGGATGCAGCGTTACGACATGATGAGAACGGAGGGTACCTGAGGCGTCCCAGGAGTGACCATCACGTCCGCTCATCGCGCCATCTCTCCACGCTAACGAGCTGCCTTTGTAGCGTCTAATGGCGATTTGAGAACCCTTGGTCTAAATTCTGGAGGAGACACACGCGATTCGCCATTTGCATGCGGTTTGCTAGTGGGGATGTTCGGGGCTGTTTTTTTTTGCGAGGGGGCTACGATAATGAAGGGGGCGGTATGGACATTTAGGTTTTATCACGGTGGTAATCTCAATATTTTTATATTATATGTCAGATTTGGTTATTATTGTGCTTTTAATTTTAATATCCGATAAGAAGCCAGACCCTGAGAAGTTTTGGTGTTATGTCAATTACGTTAGCCATACAACTTCAGTGCCTAATCAGTTATAATGGTTCATATTTGTCTTCTCCCGAACAAATTGTAAACTCTTTCATATCATACTTTCAGTCAAAGTTCGAAAACGCTGACTTCTCTCTGATGATACTAATTATAATGCAGTTGGCAACATAACTCACACAAATATGTTAAATCTTATTTCTTCTGCGGAGAATAAGGTTCTTGATACCTTAAAGCAACTTTTCCACAAGTCTTAACCCAATATTTAGAAAAGGGATAAAACGTCCATCGAAAACTATCGTCCTATCGCATTTATGTCTGACTTTACTTTAGTATTCGAGATTGCTTTGCATAAACACTTGGTGATATTCCAAGCATGATCACAATTTTCAGATTGTCAGCATTTGAAATCTTATTTTGCTTATTAAGCGCATAACAAGTCTTCTTGGATAGCCTTTTGCATATTCTTCAATAGCTTCGACAGGTTGTAGGCTACTATACAACAAGATCTCGGCAATATCCACAAAGTGAAGAATTTTCTAAATCAAGCTCCCGGAAAGATTTACTTGCTAATGAAGATTGTTGTTGTATTGGGACGAAAAGACGACAAACAATTATAAACCACGTCCTTTTGTTGTGACTAGTGATAGAAAAAATAATTTTAATTGTTTAGTGATATATTAAAATGGGAGATTTTTCTTGAATTGTTGAGATGTTAAAATTTCAATACGTAAACGCCTTCTTATAGAGATGTGAAATGCTATACCTATTTAATCGATCAAATAAGGATAACTGATTATAAGTGCCTAAAACGATCTTTTAACATGCATTAACATTTCTGGAGTGATAATGTAATGTGGAAAAATGCGTCTTTTTTACCACGTGTGTTTTACGGAAACGAAAATTCGTAGACAAGGGTAGGCTATAAAGTTTTGTTACACATACTGAGAATTCGCACCAAGAATCCAAAGTATACAAAAACAAAGCATTCAAGTACTAGGACGCCAGAAAATTCTAATGCATTTTAACAGCACACAAGAGACCGTGAATTTCATATTTTGAGAGAAAATCTTTACTCTACTTGTTTTCGTTCGGAGACACTGAAGATGCTTACCACAACAGTGGGCGAAACGTCAGTGTAGAAGAGATTGCCGCAATCACGGCCAACTAAGCCGAAATCATTTACTAGTACAGACTTTAGACGCGAAGGCCCCCATCTCAAATTATTCCATGCTGTCTTCTCTTTTACATGAACAGTATTCTTACCTGTAGCGCCATTTGGTTGTAATAATAATTATATATTCTTTTGTAGTTAAAGTTCCAATAACCTAAACAATTTTTGCGTTTGCAGAAATATATACTTGTACAAATGTATTCGCATCATGGTGTAAAGAAGCAAAAACCTGTGCATTAATAGTAATAACTAGCACACGGACCGGAAACAGAGCATCGCCAAAACCATTGTACCAGTAGTTGTTATGATTTCCTTTTGAACGGAATGCAAATAAATGACTAGGTATACATAATGCTTTACATTAGGCACTACATGCAAACATTTAGTACTCTCTCCAAGATGCTTGTCTATTTTCGTTAAATTTTTTTGCTTCCGAGGTTTTCATCTTCGGCAGTACACCGAAGCTGAATTTGAATCCGTAATAAAACCGAATAAGCCACCGAGCTTGAAGGTTTTCCTTTAAAATCCAGACAGCAGCCCCGACAAAACAGGGGGCTTATAAATTATTTGAGCTGAGTGCATTATAATCATAAAATAATAAAGATAGTGTACCCACACACAAGAGGCACTTGCAAAAACGCCCGTATCGCGAGTAAAACGTCGAGATAAACCGCGTTCTACACAAAATAGGCATCCCGCCTGCCGGAGGGGTGCCCCTTTTTACTGCATTTTAACACTGCGTAAGCCTTGCAAGCCGGTTTTATTGGTTGTTTAGAGTGGAGTACATTAGTGCCGTGGGCCCGTCGGCTCTTATTCATTAGGGCGGCCGCAAACGCCGTGCAACTTTATGGGAAACACTTACGTGCACTTGAAAAACTGAAAATAGCGCGAGGTATTGTTTCGGGCGTTTCGTTATCTGAACTACTATAACAAGTTAATAATTATTACTGCAGAATAGTATTGACTACTGCAGCTGTTGATATAAGAACTGTTGGAACATTTTTATACTATAACTACAGATTCACCAAAGTTTTAATTGCAAATCTGCAATCTTTGTCAAAAATGAGAACGTCAAAATATCGTCTGACACGAGAACAAATCACTAAGGAAGCAAAGTATCATACAAAAACGTGCCAACCTGATAAAATTTAAACCCAACGACGAAAGAGGAACTACATACCTACTAGATATACATGAACTACTTGGTAAAAAACTACAAAATAGCCTACTAGCGCACAAATCTATGTGTTCTTTCAAACGTCTACCTACTTTTTTTTAGTTTGATCTATGTAACACTTGACACTTGAAAAAAGTATAATCAAATTTAATTATTACATTTTAAACACAAAAATTAACAGTCTAAAGAAGACGCTGTATTAAATCGAAATGTCACTACATATTTTACACTACTACATGAACTACACCCACAAATATAATATATTAGGGATTATAATTCTTGAACTTTTCGCGTAAGCACACAGATATATATCGTATAGTCTATATTGTGACTACGCTATGCTTATCGTCCTCAAAGCCGATAGTGGTTTAGAGCTTACTCTTTTAATTATTTTTTTCACGTTTTACTATTATTATAAAAACATATTCATCATCGCTACCGCTTGTATAAAACTCTTTGGTTTCCGTCTTGCTGTCTGTAGAAAATGCTATACTAAATACACATAGGAGGAAATTTTGAATTTTGAGCATCGTGGACGACTTACTTTACGCCACTAATAACTTAAAATATCTAAATAAATTAGCTGATGATGTTTTCGTTAATTATTACTTAGATCAGATATTAACAGTAATTAATGATAAAGTTATTAATACTGTATTTCTTTACAGGTGAGTCCCAGAAATTATTCAACGTTTTGCCAACGGTAAGAAGAATGCTTATTAATATATAAATAAACAGAAGGTAATCTCATTCTCCAGTTCTTAATATATTTATTATCATTTTAAAAATAGTGTAGATGATTCTATCAACCACTCTTTGGAGGGCTATGGGATATGGTTAAATATATTTTTCGATAGTGTCCTAAAGCAGGAAATTGTGTAACTACTTAGTTAAGAAAAAAAGGGAATATTATTCAGTATATAAGTTTTTACATTCTAGGAATATTGAAGTATTTCCGGTATAAATAATTTATTTGTGACCAATCCTGTAATGTAATTTTCCCTGAATGGAAGGACCATCATATATAGAGTATAGAGACCACTCTTTTCTTCCTGGTTCGCCTTAATATAAATTTGTGTCTGGCTTGCTTCGTCTTGACTAAGAACGCATCTGTTCTTAAATAGTTCCATAGCAGTACTTAATATCGCCCACCATGAACATGTAAACCTTTTCAGCCATATGTCAAGAGTAAACAAACCACATCATACAGATTAAAATTTCAAACGTCCAACATAAATATTTAGTTATCGAGTTAGGTTTTCCTCGCATTAAATCAGGAATAATAACGCAAGCATAAAACCTGTTTATGAAACAGGCAAGCCAACCGGCTCGTCGTGTTATTCTATTAAAATCATTTGCATCTAGACGTATGCATTATTAATTCGTTAGCCCGTGATGAGGTATAAAATGTAATTTCGTTAAAATTGTCCTGGCGAGGGACGTAACGAGGTTGGAGTACGGTGCGACGTTAGTTTGACTCCTGAAATGCATTATGTAATAAATAGGGGTGGGCTGCAGGTGCAAGACTGACTCGAATTATCGGGATTGCATTAGGACCGACTTGAGGGTTATTGCACTTAATGAATGATTTCCGGGTCGGATTGGAAAACTGGATTAAGCCCAGGTTTACATTTGCAGCGATTCTAAGATGTTTCGATCTTGTCGTTTAGGAAACACCATTTGCGGATACTCACAACTAGCTTTAATCATCTAGTACTTAGAAGAATAACAGTTCAGTTGTATATTACAATAAACGTATGAACAGTGGACATACAAAAGTTGGCAAAACGTTCAATTGGTTTTGTAAAAGCGTAAATAACGGTCTGATTTCAAAAATTTGATTTAAAAGCATATTGGTTTTTAGTGCAGARGGGCAGTTTACCATTAGCGAATCATCTTCTAACTCCTTTGACATCACAAAATAATTTATAGGGTTTTGTAGGTCTTTTTAATCTTGTTTCCACMCTGCTTCATTGCGTTGTATTGTACATGTGAGGCAATGTAGAACTTTTTATAAAGAATAATTTCTTCTTGAAAATAAAAAATTTTGTTACTAATCATCCATTATATGTAGTAAAGCCAAAAAATCTCTGAAAGCTGATTGATAATTAGGTAGGTAGTTGACTACATCTTTGTACAGCCAAATTCATTTAATTGTATGTAAGGCTTTCAATTATTTTTGGTAATACTGGCAGAATACTAAAATCTAAGATCTATAACAGTTGCTAATAGACACATTTAACCATTAATTTTAATTTTAATTCAGAAATACTAAAAGAAATATACATATCTTTGGCATTTTGGGGAATACAATGTCTGTATTACTGCTACTACCTTGTATTCTTCTTGTTTGAAGAAATCTGCAAACAGCTGCAAATTATTTGATAATGATTTAACATTTAAGTGTGTTATCTTCATAGTATTATTTTCTCAATCATTGACGGGTTTCCCAGATGAAATAGAACGGCACAAAAATGTTTATCTATTTATCTATTTGGTATGCTTACGCTTAGCTATTCGTTGAAAGAACAGAATGTTCCACGTAATTTATCTATCTGCTTCGCTGTTCCGTTGTGACAGCAAACTAAATCCGCCTGAAGATCCAAATAAGCAAAATAACAAGCAGCAAAACGGACGAGTATTAATATTCAACAGATAATACCCTTGGAGCTCCATTATCTCCGTGTGCAACACATACGCCAACTGGAAGAAGGCAAGGGGCTATCGGCGGGAAGCCACCGAGCTATCACAAAACATAAACAACCCCGGGTGCTCCGGCTGTTCCACTCAATAATGTGTTATCATGTTCTCTCGACCTCAAGTAATGCAGTTGTTAGAGCTGCTGCTTTTGCCCGGGGGTGTACAGATTTGTCGAGGATGAGTGCCCGATCCTTTTAAGGTGTTGGAGCTGCTCAAAATTTTAAAGAGTTATCGGATAAAAAAATTATCGACTTACAAGAACGCGCAGGATGCATCAGTGCCTTATTCCTTTGTAGTAATTAGTTGGATTTTATTCCAGTATAGTATCAATAATATCTGTAAGTTAAAATCCGCCGATATTTTACGAAACATTTCAATTTCTTTTGACCTGGGTTCAAGTAGTAGGGAGGTCCTTTTACCCGTGATAGTTTTTAGCTCTCTGCCTTGCCCTCTATTTTTATGTTCTGTCTTAATGAAACCGACCTTCCCTTTCCCTTAAAACTCCATGTAGCGATTATCGGTGAAAAAATAATTTCTTATTGT
Organism: Rhyzopertha dominica; assembly: GCA_025024175.1. Lineage (NCBI taxonomy): Eukaryota > Metazoa > Arthropoda > Insecta > Coleoptera > Bostrichidae > Rhyzopertha > Rhyzopertha dominica. The sequence continues at coordinate 51,809,033 of QCXZ01000138.1, read as the reverse complement.
GCGGCTTTCCGAAATATTTGCGATCGCGTTTTTCCAATAACAACCATTTTCTACGCCGTTCACCCTTGCAATAGGAGGCGGACATACGAGCAATTTGAGCCCATTTACATGAAGATATCTGAGCAAGCTCCTTGTAAATAATTCAAACTGACCCCCTAATAGAGCGGTGTCGCGTTTCCAATACTTATAACTTATAGGATATGTGACTGGACCCGCGCCACATTTACATAATGTGGAGAACAGGGAGTCTGGACGGTGTTGTCAAATACTGGGTATATACAGAACATGCTGAAACGTTCTAAACAGTGTGTTTCTTCCTGTGCTGTGCAGAATAGGAAAAAAGGCTCTTTACCACATCAGCTTTGTTAAGTTAAACGGAACACCTTGTAAATTTTTGGATTGCTTATTGAATTTTAATGTGACGTGGTCTGTCTTGACCTGTTTTGACGTGAGCTGACATTTTGTGAAAAATCTGACTTTTGCAGTGCTCGAAATAGTCGCAGGTAATATCCCTAGTGTATCAATTTCTTTTTCGGGAAAATTCGGATAGACGAGTTTGTATGGTATTTATTTAACAATTAAAAACGAGTTTTTTTCGAATTTTTCCATTAAAAAAATTAGATGCACAAGGGATATTTGGCAAGATTATTTCCTGAGTTAGATAAAAATTACAAACAAACTTTGTTWAACTTGCCAAACCTGGACCATATTTATCCGATTTTAATCCCRGCAAAACTGCTGACAGCTAATGTCAAAATAATTTCCCACTTGAAAACCAAATATAACCAACGATTGACACTGAKTGGCCAAAATTAACAGGAAGAAAATAATCGGCAATAATATTACAAGAGAGTGAAAATAAATTGAAAAAATTTGACAGAAATAAGACAACTCAGGAAAGAGACACTAGACGCGTTGGAGAATTATTTTTTGACAAGCAGAAACACAGTTTTAATATTATAGCTTTGCTCACCTTAGTGTTTTTACATATATTTTCATTGATCTTCTTATCGATTTCATGAAGGGAAGACGTATTGAATCTTGTTCCACTCATTTTTAGTTTGACGACAGACGTCAATTAACAATTTTTGATGCCATGCAAAATCTACTTTAAATTATTCCAGCGAGAATTCCCACTATAAATGTATTTTGTTCATACAAAATGACATTTTTTGATTAGTTTTTAGAAACGTCAAAAATAAGCGAGAAATGATAGGCTCAAAAATATATATAAAAATATTTCAAAATCTTACAGTTTTGGCACAATTGAACTTTTGGATCTCAAATTTTGACAGCTTACTTATAAAATATCATAGTTTTTACGATGACAGCTAAATTAAATTCTTGAAGCCCTCGTAAACGGTTCAATTTTTACTCCTATTTTGCTTTAGAAATCTGTCAACACCGCCTGGTAGCCGAAGATCTCTGCATCACGTACGGCGGGTTATTTGCATATGTATGCTTGCTTCTTCGGACGGTGACAGTTGTTGTGATCGGACCGGACAGGGGGTGACTTCTTTGGCAGACGCTGGTCGCACACAGTTCCTTTTTATGTCGGTCAACCTGACGCCAGGACCGTATGTAAATTCGGCACTTCCGTCACTCATTTTGCCCGGTCATTATACGATACAGCGGAATGGATTTAAACAGGAAACGGGAAGGGCAGTCGGGGTCATAAGAAAAAATACATATAAATATATTGACCAGAACTACTGACATGGACTATCTCACAACTGACAAATTTATCCAAGTACTTTTCTTGTTTTAGATTTKTCGAATTTATTGCTAAACTTATCAACGGTTTATTTATCTTGTTTCCGTTTTTTTTGTCAGTGTATACGATTTTTTTGCAGCTGCAAATAGCTTGTTGAAGKCATTTTTTCGAATCATTWTGGCTTTTTTTAGTATATCAGGKGTTTCTTTTCATGGAATGGACGCGCCTTMGACTATCATAATTGGTTCCTTAAATAATTATTCTACGTGTATAATATATCAGGATTTCAGATTTATCTTAATGAAAGCAACTTAGTGCATTAGAATTTGAAAGCTCTCCTTATTTTAAATAGTACAGAGTACTGTATATTTGATTCACATAATATTAAAATGATTTATTCATTTATTTTATCAAAGCTTTTCATTACTGCTAGATATAATATTTTCGATAGCTATGAACCACCTTTTGAACCACCACTAACTATGGAATTATAGGTCCAACTATGGTAAATCAAATGTATGAAAGCTAAATGAAGCTGTATAAAATTTATAYAAGTACCTTCTTATTCAAGGGAASGCCTAATTTTCAAAATGAATAACTAATGTAGTCCTTAATGCAATGAATTTATTTCTACCAGATATGTATGTTTATATGTGAAAAAGAACAAKATACTTATCATAGAAGCATTCTTGTTTGTTTTTGTTTTACAAGAATTAGAGGGATATCAAATAGCCACTGATAATGTAGTAATACTAATTAGGCCAATTTACCCTATAATAAATATATTATTTGGCAATAAAGCTATACTTTATCAATAACCCTACATAATTATGTGGGTTTGATTGATGTTGACAAATAATAAACTGAGAAAATAATACAATTCATTTATCTAAATTTATGATTATTTAGTAGCAATTTTCTCTTGTATATAGCTATATATATATCATCAGGGCTTCTACAATAACTATACAATGGAGTAAGCACATAATTACAATAAAAGGAAATTAATATTAAGGAGTTTTATGTTGTGAATTATTTTCCCAATATCCATGTAATTTCTTCTTCTGCCTGTCTTTCAGCAATTCGGATTAGCAAAGAAATAGATGAATTAATCGCAAAACATGCAGCTTAAAATTGTACGTTTCAATTCAGCACAACAGAAAAACGAAATGTCAATATGTCGACGTCAAAACCTTCCATCATAGCAATATTTTGTAGTATTCCTTCTGAAAATAAGTACGTGTAAATATTACTAAATTTTTGTGTGTCTGACCTTTTATTAATGGTATTTGAATGTTTGTTAATTTAATACGTCTCCAAAATTAATCTCTTTTTTTATAACTTTTTTCCAAAATTTTAATTCCTTGCAAGTTTTTTGAATGCTGATTTAAAATTACATGTTCTGCTAGAGGGCAACGATCTCTTTCATTGGTTTTGATGCCACTTTTTTGAGGATTTACCCTACTTGATAGCCACTGTGATGTTTGTCCAACATAAACCTTATTACAATTTTGACACTCTACGCAGCAAACCACATTTGACTAGTATTTTACAGGAATTTTATCCTTAAGTTTATTTAAAACGTTTGAACCTTTATTAGTGTTTTTTTTTTTTGTAGATATTGTAATCTGTTCAGATTGGAAAGTTCTGATGACTGTTATAATTGGAAGAGATCCGAAAAGGAGGAATTCCTTTTATGTTATTTATTGAAGAACCTATGTTATCTTGCTGCCTTACATTTTCTTGGTTATTTGTACCATCGTTGGTTACAGAAAAAAAAAATTTTGGAAATGAGTTTTCCAGTGACAGTTTTACTAAACTTGGACATGAAATTATGTTTAATTTGTTTAACTAAATTTATGTTTGCTCTAACTGAACGATTTGATAGAGAATTTAGATGCCTGCGGGAAGAGGTKGGCTCTTGACACCAGTCTAGAGTTACATTGTTATTTTGTCTTATGACTCTAGTGTCTAGAAAGGGTACACTGTTATTAACCTCCCTTTCAATTGTGAATTGAATATTTTCATCAAGAGAGCCGAAAACTTTTAAAATTTCTTCAATGCCGTCCTTTGGAATTATCAATAGCAAATCGTCGACATTTTTTTTTGATGAAAATTAAGTTATAAGATAGGTTCGGTATGCAGGTATCAAGTAGATGGTTCATTATGTACTGCGCTAATATGGGACTCAATTTTGAGCCCGTGGCACAACCAGAAATTTGTTTGTAGTATTTTTCTTGGTATTATTATCTAGGATGAATGATATTAACTCTAAGAACAACTGTCTTCTTTGATCAATGGTCGAAATTTTGGGACATATGAAAAAATGGTGAATTTTGTACCAGCCTTCACACAATACTTTGATAACTAACTCTTGTGGAATATTTACGAAAATGTTTACTACATCCAACGATACTACTTCATGATTTGGAGGGACTTCTTTTATGTAATATGTGTTATTGGAATCATATGCTTTTGTTTTGAAAGACGACTGATGTTCCTCTATATGATAACTCTGTCGTTTGTTTGATAGGTTTGTCTATATAAACGCTAAGAACTTAATATTTGAGGCTACACTGCTTTATTAAACGAGCCGGTGTATTCAGTTACAAATTCACTTTAAACACTTATACTTTATATACAAGTATATACTTTATACTTGTTCTCCAGTTATTGTGAGCTTGAAGTGAGCCGTAAGATTCTCTTGTTTCTGTTACATTCTGATTCTCGCAAATACTGGATTTGGACCTTAATTTCTTCAAGGATTTTCGTAATTACTAGCTAAGCAATTTCTTCAACATGATTCCGTATACCACCTTCGAACAACTCGTATACTTAAAGGAATTAAGAACTTTCTGTAACAGCCAAATTAGGTTTGTAAGAGTTTCTTATCCCCGGATTGCTAAGTAATTAGAAAACGTGCAAGTCCCAGATTGAAACCTGAAGCCCGTGCCCTTCCGATTAGCCCTTTTTTACGTTGTTAACGCAGGAAAGAAGTTAATTACGTCGATTGGATGGGCTTACACAATAGCTCTGAATTTTACGAGGCAATAACTATTTGCTATCGGGAAAGTACGTTAAGTTGAACCAGATTTTCTTTTATTCCGAGACAGGTGGCCATAAAGCCGGCGATAAAAAAGGTTTAGACAGAAAAACACATCGGCGGGGATTTGTCGTCAATTACTAAACGAATTTTACACCGATTTCACCCGTGAAAACGGGATAACGTATCAAAAAGTTGGGAGGAAGATGTAAGGACAATAGCGTGCCCGCCTGATCATGCKCGGAGGGGAATTACKTCGGATCCATTTAACATGGCGATGCYCACGAGTCACGAAAAAAGTTTCGCCAACTCAAATAATCGAAGAGTTTTTCCTGGAATCGATGGGACGACCCGCGCGGCGAACTTTCCCGTTCTTTGTCCGACTTTTGTCTCTCCGAGTGGAACTTTTTCTACTGCACCCGCTTAATCGCAGGAGAAATACACAACTTCTCGATATTCTTTATTGCCGATTATCATTCTTCAGTAAATTGTACATGTAAGTGTTCCTATATTTCAAAAACCTGTTTACAACCCGAAAATTTTTCAAAACCTCTGGTCCATTCCTGCAGGAGTTCCCGAATTAAATATTGTAGGCCAGAAATACAGGATGTTTCACGAATGATAATGACGAAATTAAAAATGCAACCCAAAATACATTCTCATAGACTATGTGGTTATTTTACATAATGGTATATTATTTTGAAAATAAATTGGGAATCCATGACGGCTGTGCGCTATGGTTCCTGTCACTGTATTGGTTAAAAGTCAAAATGTATTCAGATGATGAAAAAACAGATATGATTTTGATTTGTGGTGAATGCAAGAAAAATGCTTCCGCTGCTACTCGTTTATACAGACAACGTTTTCCAGATAAAAGAGCTCCTGTCGATACAATTTTCAAGAGACTTGAATTAACTTTAAGGACATACTGGCCACCACTGAAAACGTCAAGAGAAAAAACAGCAACAGGCGCTGACGATGAAATTAAAGTACTGGAAGTGATCGACGAAAATCCTCATATTAGTCAAAGGGTAGTCTCAAGAGCAACCGGTATTAGTCTGTCTTCAGTACACCCAATAATTAAATGCAATCAATTTCATCCGTATCACTTGCAATTGGTTCAGGCCTTAAAGGAGACAGATTATCCTAAAAGACTGGCTTTTTGTAACTTTTTTCAGGAACACCAAAATTTGAATGTGAGATTTTATGACAGCAATTGCTTCTCAGATGAGCAAGATTTTCTAATAATGGTGGAGTTAACAAACATAACATGCATTTTTATGCGCAAGAAAATCCACGTTGGATTTGAGAAGGACATTTTCTATCTATCTACTCGACGAATGTCTGGTGCGGAGTATTGGGAAATCAAATTGTTGGGCCTTATTTTTTCGCGATAGTTTAAACGGCAATACTGATCTAAATTTTTTAAGAAACATTTTACCGGTACTTCTCCAAAATGTAAATTTCCAAGTAAGACAGGATCTATGTTTCCAACATGATGGGGTACCTGCGCATTATAATAGAATAGTGCGAAGTCATCTTGATTTGGTTTTGCCTAACCGATGGATAGGAAGAGGTCCAATTAATCCTTGGCCACCGAGAAGCCCGGACCTTACTCCTTTGCATCTTCTCTGTGGGGAATGGTAAAATAGCAAGTATACCAAACACCAATTGAAAGTGTAGAACATTTAGAAAATAAAATACGTGATGCATGTAGATCCATTACTCCAGAAATGTTAATGCATGTTAAAAGATTGTTTCGGGCACCAATTCAAGCTTGTGAAAACAGCGGAGGGCGACATTTTGAGCATTTATTACATTAATGTTATTGAATAAACATTTTTCAGAAATAAAATTTGTTTTACAATACTGAATCCTGAGAAGAATGATAAGACTCGTTCTCTAATACAAATACTGCATTGGCAGGAAGCTTTGGCAGCATGTTATTCTCAAACCAAACTGCTACGTTGATTTAACCTTCTTGTGGGTGGGAAACATCAACCTCTTTCCGCGGTCTCCATATTTTTGTAATAAGTAAGTACTGTAAGAATATTTGAATGAAAACTCCATAACTGAAAGATTTATTAAAAACTGCCTACAGTTACCTATAATGGCTCAAAATATAGCGCATTGTTTAAGGAAAACGTTAGGAATCTATAAGTTTATATGTCATCAGCGGTTACTATAGAGGAAGGGCAATAAGCATCGCGACAGGTTCCATCAAAGGAGCTCATTATCATCAACCTGTGTACACAACTCCGATACGTTTTGATGAAAAGTTAAGGTCCAGGAACGAGGGTGAACGATAAACTCACATATTTCACCTTAGGAGCCCTTAGACCCTTTCATGAACCTTATACCATCATATATTATAATGATTCGTGTAAATCTGTGTCCTGTATATATTTAATGTGACAGTGCTCATGGTGGACATAAACATGATCATAACTTTCCAGATAACCAGCATCGTAACTCTAATAGTGGACTTGATTCAGTTATAACTTATATCTTGCAATACACCTGAAATAAAACTAGCCTGCAATATCTCTCGGCAGTTTGATTAGGAATCAGATTACATTTTATCACTTTTTAACTACTGATAGATTCAATTTGGTCGAATAATTAATATTTGTTTTGTTCCCAATTATATAGATGTACTCTTTCTTTTATACTTCGAGTTTTTCACTGCATGACCAGTTTCAGTTATATTGTTACAGCAACCTCCATTTTACCCTCAACTAACCGAATCGCAGGGCTATAATTTAATAAAATTTCACCAAATTTAGTTAATGCGTTACGGGGGATCGCACAGGGGATAAGTGAAAAGCCGAAAGAAAGGTGACTCTTATTGTTCTCAGTGACTGCCGGTGCGTGACCGGAATGTTTGATTTTGTTCTGCTTTCCACGCACGTCTCTAGATTCTGTTACCTGTTCGCGACTTTTGGGGCCGGAGGAAAAACACTTCTTCATAACATTTGTCACTTCAGAAGTTGAACACGCCAGGAAAAAACACGCCACGAAAATAATTTATGGAAGCATTCGACAGAATGATGGATTAGCTAATTCATGCAAAATTTAAGATGATCTATAAAAGCTTTTGCTTTATTTAAACTACGTTAGTATTTTGATGAAAGGCTTTAATTAAAGCATGGAAACTTTTAAAAAATAGTAATTTGTCAGCTTTAGTTTAAGCTTGAAGTATCTCCGAGTATACATATACTCTGAGTAATCATTATACACTAATTGTTGTCTCAATCCACAACATTGAGACAACAATTATTTTGAATACCACTTTCAAATTTCGACTTTTTTTATCGTCTTTTAGAATGACATTTTTTTGCTTACTTTTTACTCTTCTTAGGTGCTTGCTATAAAAGAACATTCAAACTTTCTAATTTTTATTTAAGGAATCTCATCATACGGTGGTGGACAGTTGGGAATTGCAAGATTCTATTGAAGAGTTTGCTGCTTGGTGTCGGCGTAACTGTTTAAATAATTACTATAAAGATGCAAAAATATTACACTTGCCAGAAGAAATGATAGAGTAATATTTAATTGTAACATTTGCGGTACGCCTTTGGAGAGTTGCAGTCAAGTTGTTGACTTGTGTGTCATTATGGATAGCAAATTAACGTTCGCTCCGCATATAATACACATTTGTAATGTTGCTTTAAAATCGTTGGGTTTTATATTTCGTAATGCTAGAGAATTTAATGATATACGGTGCATTATATTGCTTTATTATTCTTTAGCGCGTTCTAGATTGGAATACTGTTGTACTTGCTGGCAACCGTATCAGCAAGTTTATGTAAACTGTATTGAAAATGTGCAACGGAAATTTTCTAAATTTCTTTATTTTAAAGAACATCATTCTTGGTCACCTCTGCATGTTGATCACAGTTATCTGCAGGAAGTAACTTCTATGAATTCGTTTTTTGCCAGAAGAAAAGTACATAGTATAATATTTTTGCAAAAAATAGTTAATAGTTATATTCATCACTCTTGCTGTCCAAATTAAATTTCATTGTTCCGAGACTGTGTAGCAGAAATTGTTTGACATTTACATACGTGGCTCCCAACACCCTCCACTGCCTCAATTGTCCATTCCTTGTTCGCATTTACAATGAAATTAGCGAAAGATATCCTGTTTTTGACATTTTTAATTTGAAATTTTTTAATTTGAATACTAGAAATAAGTTGTTAAATTGTTTTGATGGCAAGGCTCATTAGATTTAGTTTTGTTAGATGTAATATGAAATGCGGTTCTTTGCTTTTGTATACATTTATTTAAGTAGACTCACCTGCTAACAGAAAAAAATGTTGTTCAATTAATGATTGTCGAACACTTTTTATCTGTGATATATGATTTTTAATATTCAATGTACACTCTAAAGTTTTAAAATTTTTTACTCAGAATATTCTGCGTGGGATATTCCCTTCCTGTTTCTTTTTTTCATCAAAGTCTGACCTAAAAATTCCATGCAAAAAATTTAATTCCCAACGGACCGGCCTGTGCCAAACCGAATTTCTCATCCCGCGAGGGACGATCTCGCAAACAGGCGGAAAAAACATGGAAAACATGTAGCGTCAAGCTGCCAAAACTTTCCTGACAAATAAGATACGCCGCCCATTGTCCATTCCGGCCCCGACTTAACATTCAGAGCGCGTCGTCCCGCTTTTCGGCCGTCCATCGTGCGGAAATTCAATTTTTCACAGTAAGATTTTAATAATACAACGGACATGTCTGAAGTGAACTCATCATCGCAGCTGTGAATTAACGAACGAAATATCAATTATCAGACATTCGGGGGAAACCGGGAAGAGCGCCGCAGCTGCTGGGATCCGGGATGCTCCTGGCGCTTCCAGCACTGTATTATTTAAGGAAAATTGAGTGATAACAGTGGCGCAAGCCGAATGGCTTAAAGAAAAATATACGATTGGCGAAAATGGAGTTTGCATGTTTCGAATTAATTTGTATTAAATGTCGTGATTCGATCTCGATTTTATAATACTCCGAATAATTAAACTCACTCACCACAATGACTTAGAGGGCCTAAATACGCATGTCGAAGTGTTTTTTACACCTTCTTGAGGTCTATAAATAATTTTTCCCCAGTATCCTCTGCCTCTTCATTGCTTGAGTCTGGTTGTAATGTAGTTCTTCAACAGTTTCTTCCAAGATGCTTCTAAAGATGACCATCAGGAAATCTCGACCTCAGTCTAGACTATCGATTGTAAAACGTGTGTATTCTAAACTTCCCCTCAATATTGTCTCATTAAGGGCTGATTTTATAACGATAGCTGCCTTAGTATCTGCTGTTTATACGGGGTGATTTTTTGAAAACTTCACACCTTAAATAACTTTAAATATAGCAAAAATTTAAAAATTTGCAAAAACAGGTAAACTTTTGTTTGCAGGGGGACAACTTTTGAGATAAGTTTTTAATGGATAGCGCTTACTCTCTGAGCAGGGTAGACACCCCTTTAAAAATTTTAAATGGAACTATCCATCTTGTGATACATCATTTCAAAGCTTATTTCACAAAGAGTCTGGCCATGTAATTAGTTTTACCACGTTTGACTTATTGACGGGGTAATAGATTAATAGTGCCTACGAAACAGGTTGCTTATTAAATTGAATATTTTGGACTTTTTTCAACAAAATGTATTTTATTTTAGAGCGGAAATAAAATTTGTCCTTACGAGAACCCAAAATTTAAACAAAACAACTTGTAAAAAATATGACACTTAAAAAAAACTCCCAGAATACTGAAAATTTTCTTTTAACATTATTATTAACATTAAAGTATTTATCATATAATTTTTTAGAAAGTCCATGTCCACGAAAAATAAAAATTATTTATTTGTAACTCCAAAAACAGTGTGAACAAAACCATAGAAATTCAAACCTTACAATAGATTCTCAAAATGTGCACCACCTCTTTCCATACAATAATACAGACGGTTCTCGAACTCCTGCTGCACTTTTCGGAAAGTTTCAGGTGGAATCCTCCTGCACTCGTTAATAATTCTTTCTCGCAGATCGTCCAGGCTAGTAGGTTGTATTTTGTAAACCACAGATTGTAAATGACCCCATAGAAAGAAATCTAAAGCAGTCAAATCGGGTGATCGTGGCGGCCATTCAATTGTTCCACGCCTACCAATCCAGTGAAGAGGAGATCTATGATTTAACCAATTTCGCACATTAATGGCGTAATGCGGTGGAGAGTTTTCATCTTATAGGGATGGAATTTGTGCAGTTTTGTAACTTTCCTTACAGATGAATAAGAAAGTCCAGTGGCTGTAGAAATGTTACGCAAAGAGCTAGTTGGATCCATTGCAAAATGACTTGACTTGACTTCAAGTTGGGCCATTTCATCAACGACTCTATTCCCTGCCCTTTTTTTTGTTTACTACAGATGCAGTATCTTGAAATTTCTGCACGAGATGGAGAATGTACCTAGCGTCAACATTTTTATCGGGGTGCCGTTCGTTAAACACCCTTGCTGACGCACGAGCACAGCTATGCTCAGCACCGTAAATAAAAATTATTTCTACCCTTTCTGCAGTTGAATAAACCATTATCACTTGGACTCTCACTTTAAAATTTCACGCGATTTATAAAAAGGAATGTGAACAAAAAGATGGTCGTGCCAAAGTAGTAGCCAAAAAGTTGAAACAAAAAATTGGAAACACAAAGTAGATAATTATTTAGCCAATTCAGTATAAACTGTCGAGTTGCAATATCAAGTAATGTCGAAAGAAAATTTTAAGTATTTTTGGCATTTCGCATAGGTGTAACAATTATTTTTAACAAGTTTTTTTAGGCTTAAGTAAGGACAATTTTTATTGTAACTGCAAGACAATAAATTTTGTTAAAAAAGTCCAAAATATTCCATTTTATAAGCCACTTGCTACAATGCACTTTTTGACCCACTACCCCGTCAATGGGTAAAAAATAGTAAAACTAATTACATGGCGAGACTCCTTGTGTAATAAGCTTTTAAATGATGTATCGTAAGATGGGTAGTTTCATTTAAAATTTTTGAAGGGGTATCTACCCCGCTAAGGGGGTAAGCGCTATCCATTAAAAACTTATCTCAAAAGTTGTCCCCCTGGCAAACAAAAGTTTACCTGTTTTTGCAGAATTTTAAATTTTTCCTCTATTTAAAGTTGTTTAAGGTGTGATGTTTTCAAAAAATCACCCTGTATACTGCGTCAATTCCACTGAATCGAGCCTTTATTTCATTTATCATTTATCGTCCGGTATCGTATCGGATGGAAAAAACCGTTTGCTTCGCTGAAGGGTATCCATTGTGCTGGAGCTTCGCCTGTGCAAAAAGAACGGCTGAAAAACACCGGTGCATTGTCCGTTCCGTAGACCGACCGCAATTTTTAATAATAGCCGATCGCGGTGACTGCAAATATATCGATTGCAGCACAAAGCTGGAATGTTTGTACGATTTATGCGGAGAGTATGGCCACTGTCCCCGGGCTATATATCCTGAAAAAGGGCGGTGCTGTTGCATGCGGTTTGCAGTCATCGATTCCACAAAACTTGCAAGATGTTGGCTTAATGCTTCAGGAATTATGCGGTCAGATTTGGATGATACATAGGCGAAACTTGTTACTGATTGTGATCTACGAAATGATAATAATCAGTTCGCTAAAGGAGTGTGTATCGAGTTTAATACACGTTAATTTCGTCTGTTTGATACATTTTATTTAATGTTTAATTTTCATCAAAAATTGTTTGGCATTTGTGACCAATATCGTTGCAGTTCCATTGAAATGAAGGCTGATAGTTATGCATTTTAGTATTATTAAAGATAGGTGTAAATAAATAATACTAGATAACAGTATCGATAGCCGGGGTTTTTCTATAGATTGCAAATGAACTTTTATTGCCCTATTTAGGTATTAAAAGATCCAAGACAGGAATTTGATTAGTGATTTCTTTTTCAACCGTAAATCTGATGGAAGTATATTAATATAATACAACTATAACTTAAAACTTTTCTATTTTATCTTTTGAAATTTTAGAAGATTGTAAACATAAGACCTTTCGTAAGAATGTTTAAATATTTTTCTTATCTTCTTATCTGGACCAACTAACTGTATATGATGTAGCAGTGAATTCAGTTTACAATATTTATATTGATGTTGTTTAGATTAGTGTAATGGTTTCGAACTTTGGTTTTTAACCATGTAAGTTTAACTTTTCTTGCAGATGGAGTGTTCTTCCGTATTTTAATGAAAACAAAAGGAACTGAAGAAAACAATTTAATTAAGCATATAAATCCGTTACTTTGGTATAATAAGCATAAAAAACTGACTTAGATAAACGGATTTCGAGAATACTATCATCCATGAAGGAATTGTTGGACTGACGCAACTAATGACACCAATAAAGTAACCGATAAATTTTTTGACGTGGTGATTGCCATTGGACTCGTCTTGAAGGACCTACAAATGGGGAAACTCCCAATTTGCTATTCATTTTGACGTCCAGTGCGCTGCCCCTTAGTGGGTCAGCGTCAGCCACCGGGAAAATGCACATCGGGTTAAAATGGAAATTACCGTCAACCAGTGCAGCAGCGGCTTTTGTGAAGGGGGCCGCCAAGAGAGGACTGGGGCGCCCCGGGCGTCGCGGCGGCGTTCCTCCGCACCCAGAGGAGGCGATAAGATAAGGTACCGGTAGGTTATGGAATGGCACTTTAATTACACTAATGGGAGAACCAAATGTTAATTACAATTCAAAGTCGAAAAGAGAGGAGCGAGAGCCGGTTGGCAATTTATAGACACTGGATTTCGGGCGGCGCGGGGGAGGAGGCGTCGAAGATTGCGCCGTGCAGCTGCGGCCGTCGATATTATTAATGGAAGCGGCCCGGTGGTCCCCCCGCGCCACGAAGTGTTCGTCTTCCCCGAGGCCCTAAAACTAAAACGGATGCATATCCACAGAAATTCGCGCACCATGGCTAGACGCCCGGATTTGATTAATTTTAAATCCGGACCCGTTTCAGGGAGCAACTCACCTGGAACTGGCCGGAAAATTGGAATTATTGCCGTTCGCTTACCAGGAATCTTTGTGAAACGTATTGTGGTTATGGGTTTCTCTATGATAGCGAGGTTTCTGGAAGCCATTTTTGTGACTCCTCTTCAGTGTTCATCCCACCAAAGGGTCTTCTCGGTTTTGTCTTATAAAATGAGGCATTTTACCTCCAGTAAGTCTTTTTTTACAACTTTTCTGCTCTTAATTTACCAACCATAGCATAAGCAGCGACAAAGATCTTTACTAGCCTGGATTTTATTAATGTTAGAATGAGAATCTGCAATCGAATAATCCAAATTGGTGTTCTGTATTCCAACTGGTGACTACAGTTTGTCTGTCTTCAAGTAATAATTATTTGGGTCCTATGTAACTTCAGTGGCAGATGTACTGCAATATCCTAAATGTTTGAAAATCGAAAATCAAAAACATTAACTGGAATGATCCACGCAAATGTGCTATAGTGTCGGTTTCAATTCAATTATCATCGCTCATATCGGTCCCTACTCAAGCGATGTCGTGATTAATTTAGTTATGTGACAAGACAAATACCAAGAAAATCCGTACGAGTTGATCCCGTTCTACTGCGGGCTCATCCCACGGGACATTCGGTTCAAGAACGGGAGTCTCATTTATTCGGTAATCGACCCTGGATCGTCCAGCCTGAGAGGCTCCATCAGAAACGAATTAATTACTAAACGGACAGGGCACTATCGAAATCTGGGGACAGACCTGTTTACCTCTGCAGAGAATATGGTTCACGTGTCCACCAGTGAGTAGCTACTACAATATGGATCAACAATCTTTAATTGGTTAATGAATGGCGAAATATTAGATGAGAATTACTCCGGAATCGTTGGTGTACGTACTTTTGCATCACACAATATTTGAAGAAAGAAAATGTATGTAAGKCCATGGAAAAAATTAATGTTGCATATGAACTAGTTGGAATTTGCTTCGCGACCTTCACAGCATAATCTTTGTTTCCAATACAGAAATTTCTGCTAATGTTATTGCTTCACTACCAGTGTGACAAGTACAGTTAAACTTAATGGCGAGAAAATTCAATACATGAAGAAAATACATGCCTTTTATAGAGGCGTTCGAGCTTTGAAAATGACGATGCTCTTGAGCTTGAGCTCCTGAGGGGTGGATTGCATTTATACAGATCTAAGTAAAGTTAATATAAATAATTTCAAGGCTTTATAGATTCATTTTAACTTGGTTTTAACTTTTAACTTTTTAAGACTTTAGTCATATTTAACGAACAAGTGGTAGATGGTTAGACATATGAATTGTTTCACAGGACAAGGTATTGTCTTCGTCTGGCGTGCCACAGGTATCTCATTTGGGTCCAGTGCTGTTCTCGCTCTTCATCGATGGTGTTTTTAATAAATTTGTTGTTACTATATTCGCGAGTGATCTGAATCTAATTATCGGGGTGATTTAGACTCTTTTAGTACGATCTTTCTGGTTCGATTGTGTTTGAGATCTTTATTAATTTCTAGTGCGACCGTTGTTCGATTAGAGCCCTATGACTTAGAGCCCGTTCTAAATTTTGGAAATTGATGCACTGAGACAATTTAAAAAAAGGTTGCAAATTGCTTATATCTTAAATTCAACGTGAAATACAATTACACCTGGGTGGTTCTCATCAGATCTCCCATCAGTTTTAACAAAGACTAATTATATAAGGCTAACTATATCCTTGCAAATAATTTATTGTGGCTACAAGTTTCAGTTATTGATCCATATGTGTGTATAAAAAATATTTAACGCCCCAAAAATCATTCCCTTGCTATGCATGTGTAAACTATTTCTCAAATAAAATTAGTTGCACATGTTGCTAATCTATTAGAAATGCAATTGTCCTTTACTAACAGTTTAGTAACATAAGTACTATGAAATTCATAAAATATAATTACCAATTAATTTCAATATTTTTTGTGAATAATTTGTATTTCTATAGACCATATTTTTGCTAATAAATTGAATCACTATTAAAGGTGTTGTTGGACTTATCAATCAAACACGATGTAATTTGCTGGCAACTTTTCGTGATTTATTATCACTTTATCAAGGCTTGGATTACTTATTTAGACATTTTTAGGGTTAGTGTTTGATTTATATGTCCAACAACACCCAAAAAATAGTGCTTCAATTTATTTTTTATGAATTTATTAAAACCAAATTTCGGGATTTCCTGAGAACTATCCAGACCTACTTTCTATTCCGTCGCTTTAGAGCTAATAAGCGCCAGTACTTTGATTAACTTTTTTATTTCTAATTTTAATTAATGAAGGACCATCATTTTTTTTTACTTCCACATCTGATTATCTCTTCGGATTAGAAAAATTCAGCGGAAACACCCAAAGGTGGTGATGAATGGAACCTGGATGCAGTACTGATTTAGCTAATAGCACCGGGAGTAACGGTCGGTCCGCGACCTCACGCGTTCCATCATCGGAGGCCCATAAATCGCGACGCCCGGCGCACCGACGCTAATTAGACACATCCAGCAGATGGAGCGGCGCCCCGGCCTCCTTCGACCATGCATCTTGCCGAACAAACCGTTATGATTCGCGCACCGACGGCCAACACATGTCGACCAGGATCTCGGTGTCAGGTTGAGTTAGTATCGGCATATCTCTGCAGCCCAGCTACGTTACTTTGCGTCCGACTACACCGAAAGCCCTTTAATCTGCGCCGGCTTAAGTAGCTGAGGATTACTTCATCAAAGTTATGACTCGGCCCGGGGTGCGGGGCGGCGCGAGGGGGTGGAAACGGGAGGGCGGAAGAACACGTTGGGTTTGCTGATTTGGTTTCATCTAGCACTGGATATCGCTATTACTATGATCAAATATAACCTACGATTCTTCAATATTTATTTTGTCTCCTTCAAAATAGTCCCCGTCGGATGCAATATACATCTGTCCACGTTTTTCCAGTCCTTCTAACACTTTTTGTACGCCTCTTTTGGTATCTCCTTCAGCTCCCTCTTCGAATTTTCTTTCATGGCTTCAATCGTTTCGAAATGCTCTCCGCGAAGTGGTAATTTGAGTTTCGGGAAGAGGAAAAAGTCACATGGTACCATATCTGGTGAATACGGAGCTTGCGGAATGTCGCGTACATTATTTTTGATCAAATAATCGCATGTCTAGTGAGCCTTGTGAATCGGTGCAATATCTTGATGAAAAAACTATGTTTTGTTTGTCCATAATTCAGGCGTAATAGACGAATTTTCTCTCTCAAATTCCGTAAAATTTGCATATACCATGCAGCATTAGCTGTTTGACCAGCCGGAAGGAATTGTGAATGCACAACACCTCGATAATCGAAGAAAACGATCAACAGTTGAGCGACTTTGACGAGGTTTTTTGGGGTTTCGGCTCATCTGTTGCGCGCCATTCCGATGATCGTTGTGCGGTTTCGACGTCATATTCATAGACCCACGTCTTATTACCAGTTATGATAGCAAGCATTTCTTTAGCGACAGATTGCGGTGGTCTTTTTGGTAAAAAATCATCTCTTTTGGAACAAGTCGCGCCGAGACACGTGTCATGTCTAAAATATCACGTAAAAAGGTTTTCACCGATCCAAATGTCATCAGCTATCTCTTTAATGGCCACACGACAATTTTCGAACACTATTTCCTTCACTTTTTCAATGTTTCTTTCGTTAGTTGATGTTTGTGGACGACCTTCTTTGAACGATTTATACCAATTATTCACGAGGATCCGGATGAGCAATCTGTAACATTTTGAATGTGTTAATATAGGATATTAAGGATATAGTTAAGATTTCTAATATTGAAAAAAAATTCAATTTCTTAATGATTTGGTAATCGGACTGTTTGATGATGTGGCGCCGGTGAAAGAAGTTGTAGTTGGAAAAAGAATTCCTCCATCGCTAACATATATAATTAGAAAAATGATTGCACTCAAAAATAAGGCATTTAATAAGTATAAAACTTCCAGGGATCGTGAGCAAGCATTAAAAATGAAAGTACTAATGCAATAAGAAGGGAAAAGGCGGCATACCTAAATCACTGTGTCGCTAAGTACAAAAATCAGAAACAGTTATGGAAGAAGTTAGATGACTTGGATATCTATAAAAGGAAGTCTAATTTGCCACCTGATGATCAAATAATAAGCTATTGTAGTTCTAACAAGAAACAAAATTTTGAGTCCTTGCTAGAGTTCCACTTAGTTGATGGTCTGAAGTAAAATAAAAAGTAAAAGATTAAAATGGCAATAATGACAAAACATACAACCAATACAACTTGATCAATTTTGACAACGTGAAGCATGCAAGAAGGTTTGACGATGATTATAGAACGCGAAAAATTTTAATATAGAGTGAATGGGTATGTAAGTTTTTGATAATTTTTTTTGTCTGTTTATTAATGTGTACCATTTCCGGATTAAGTTGGTTTTTAAATTTACTCCTTTATTTAAAATTGTAGGATCATCAAAATTGAATTTGTAATCATAATCAAAATAATGATTAAAAATTACGGATGTTGTTTTTCCATATATAGCGTCTCTTCTGTGTTCTTTTACCCTATTATTCAAATATCTATAAGTATCCCCAACATACACAGACTGATAATCATTAAATTTAATGATATATACGATGTTTGTAAGATTAATTTACTCTAATGAAAGGGTAATAACTCGAATATTATTTCAAAATGTTACTAGTAATTTATTTAAATTTGTCACTAAGACCTTTAAACAAATTATGTCAGACTTAAAATACTTTTGTAACTATTTCTATTATTTTTGAAATATTTAACTTCATTTATTTATTTTCATTTATTCATGTCGTGTCATGGAAGCTTGTTTGTATTCTCAAGTTTTTAAACGCCGGAGCGTACCAATGGACAAAAACTATCACAAAAACGCACGAACTCGCCAACTGCATTTTTTGTTACTCTGTTTTTGTCCAAGCGCCACAAATGATAAACAGGAATCAGAACGCTTCAGTTAACGAGAAGCTTTTAAACCTGCGCTACGTAGTTCCCTAACAAATTCGGTTTCGGCAACTGGTTAGATGAAAAGTCGTGAAAAGTGTGTGTGGTGTAATATGCAAAGCGATGAACGATTGGGAAAAGAGTAGATTCATTGTAGAAATTGTAAGTAAGTGAAACACCGAAAAAAACGTTTGCAATCGCTACGGGTCATCAGTTTTACTTGCTAGTGCACTAACATAATGTATGCGAACATATTGTGGCAGTAGAGAAATGAAATTTGGCTGATAACTGGTTAAATGAAATATGTAATTACGTCCAATTCTAATTCGACAGTTGGATAGGTATTGGTATCATAATTATTGCGTTGTATAGGAAAATGATACACATTTATTCCCAATAGTACCTACCTGAATTTTACTTTTGTTGTGCGGCTATTCTTACTATACAGGGCAAATTCTTGGTTTGGATACCTGAAGTTATACCTTATCTTTCTTTGTTTTAACCGGTGTAATATTTTATACACCTATTTACATTATTATCGTCTCCATGACAACTCAAATCATGCATTATTTTCCAAAGAAGTAGTTGTACCTAAATTAACATAACATATTTAAGTAATGCTTAGAGAGGCAAGGCGGTCTGATTACCTGGTGAGGAGAATATCCTCCGATTAATCCGACATTCAAGTCCTTCACTCTACTGAAGATGCCAGCTTATTTGCCGAAATACGTATTTAATCTCTCTAAATAATTCTGATTAGAGTTTTTTCATTACAGTTCGATTACAATAGAAAACCACCCTCACCTCTTGTTTTATCTAAAGCAAGCGCTGAAAATTGATTTTTTACCTGCCTSATCGCAAATTCCGCCGGTTCGCGTGCGCATCAAATTTAATTGACTTTAGGGCGCCAATATAGCGTTCCATTGTAGGTGGTTGTGTGTGGAGAGACGTCWCTTCCCACGAGACGCACGWTGTCGTGGCGGTCTYCCTAAGGGACTCGCTGTCMACTGCAGTGACGTGGGCATTCGACGTCCAGGACCTCCTGACCTTAACCGACCGCCTTCACGCTGGACGACAGCCCGCAGACCCCAGAACAAGAGGCGCTTTGTCATGCTGAAAAATTCAAAGGGGGACAGATGGGGTAGTTGCGCTCTTAATTTTTCAACATCAAACGCCAGAATATTCTAAAAGAAGCTTTAGTTTAGCAAGTTTTTGCATTGCAACTTGTGGGTAGGGGCGTTAGCTTACCTTTGGTTTAGTTTCCCGCGTGGTTTTTCCACAATTCTTTGGCGTAATTTTGTTAACAACTCACTATAATATGCGCATGTGACAGTTCTTTCTCGTTCGAAGAAAACTAGCATAATCTATTGGTCTTGCACAGCAGTCCTCATCTTTGACATTTGTTCTTCACTTGGCGCTTATTAATTTGCCTATAATGAACAGTTTTCAGTTTAAGCCAAAATGTTGGTATAGGTACGTAGATGACACTTTAGTTATTTGACCCCACGGTATAGAAGAGTTGGGTAGGTTTCTAAATCATTTAAACAGTCAAAATCCTGACATAAAATTTACTATGGAATTAGAAAGCAACGATAGTTTACCTTTATTGGATGTCCAAATTTACAGAATAAACACTGGACAGTTAGGACATAAGGTTTACAGAAAACCAACACACGCATACAGATATTTGCATGCCACATCTCACCACCCTCCCTCTTAAAAAAATAGTCTTATAAGGACGCTATTTGTTAGAGCACAAAGGATCTCAGACGAAAGTTCTTTACAAAAAGAAATATATCATCTTAAATCAGCGCTAGTGAGAAATGGTTATAGCAATAAGAATATTTGGTCAGTCAGTAAATTCTCAGTCAGGACAAAGTAAATTGAAGTTGAGTTTGCCATTTGTAAGGCCTTTCGGAAAAATTAAAGAGATGCTTAGAAAACACGATATTGTAGTTGTTGATAGTACATATGATAATTTAGATAAAATTTTAAGTTCTATTAAAGATAAAGTACATTTAGAGAGTGAAGGGTTTTTACAAAATTACTTGTTCTTGCGGCAAGGTCAAACTAAAAGAAAAGTAGGTTAGGTTAGGAAGGCTATATTGTAGTTATCTTTTATCAAGTAGTTCGTGTATATCTATTAGGTAAGTAGTTTCTTTTTCCTCGTTAGGTTCTTTTTTATCAGGTTGGCACGTTGTTTCTATGACGTCTCGCTTCATTTCTTTATTTACTTTCAAAATTTGATTTGAACTTGTGAGGCAAATTTTGCGTCCTTTGACAAAGATTACAGGTGTAATCGAAACGTCAGGCCAATAACTTTTTGTTAGTGTTTTCAAGAGGCAGCGATCTTTCTTCAATTTCTAGTGTTTTCCCAAAATTTATTGTTATTTTAAAATATAGCTCGCGAAACGCAAATCAAATGAGTAGCCTTGAACAAATATACAGCAGGTTATTCAAATCTGTTCAAATAGATAATTTGTACTGATGTTAAAATAGTACGGCCCATCGTCACAGATATTGTTCAATCTATTCTAAACATCTGGGCGTCATTACTTTTATGGAGGTTTCACAAAATATTACTGGTCGGTCGGTCTAAGTCCATTTATCCATGAAGTTGTTTGTTTCGTTACATCAAGCATTCAAAACGTTTATGTCTTCACTAACAAAAATTCCTTATCTCCAATTTTTTTAAAGCTATTAAATTTACTAATATTGGTATACTACTTCATCGAGATTGTAGCACATTGCTTCATTCTAAATTCTTTTGTTGATTTAATTTTAGGTATGTAGATTATACGTGGGTTAGGGAATATTGTAGTAACTCGTATAACAATGCTTCTATCCCACTAGGAAAGTTAATAACTATTATTTTTCACATGTTTAATAATATGATGTGGCATTAATTCTAGCAGATACGTTGTTATTAAAAATGTCGACGTGAACGTCGCCTGTTTGATAAGTTATAGTTTGATTGACTTTCTGGCCTACATATTACTTCTTTAGAGTGATATATGTTGTCTGAGATATGGGTATTTCTAAACTTTAAAATCGTAGCTTTTTCAACCCCAATCAACGGCAGGAAAAAATCAACAAGTTGTTATTTCTTGATGTCTATTTTATTACTGTCACTTTTCTAGAATTTCATAACAAAATACAAATGAGATTTTTTACATAAAAGCTCAATTAGACCTTATGCATAGATAATTGCCCTCTAAATTTTTTATAGAGTGATGAATTTAAATTAATGGAATAGGGCTTTGGTCATCACATTCAATAGGTCCGGATTTCGATTTCCGGTGAAATCTAGCAATACTTTCTTTAGGTACGCATTGCAATTCGCCTGCTAGCGCAATTAACTACTTATAATCAATAATTTTGATGCCTATCATCAAAAATGTGTATACTAAGGATCAACTTCTCTTGTTTCAGAACTACTTCAGGTCGAAAGTCAACTTCGAGGACCCACCTCTAGAGGCGCCACCTGCTACGCGCATTGAAGGTAAGCGTACCTGTAAGGCCGCCGGGGGGGCCGCCGCCCCCAGGCCCCTCACGTCCCGTAATGGCATTACTCTCTTATTTCATTCCTACATTTTTGTTAGTCTATTTTCGCCGCTGAGTCGGGAATTATAAAAGAATGTACCTTTGGAGCTGAAATTTCATCTCGGCGGAGAAGTTTTAAAAAAGTTTCGGAAACAATCTTAATATTAGGAATGCAAAGTCGTTATTTAAAAAGGGCCGGGGCCCTGATGAGGGAGCGGCGGAGGTAGGTGCGCACCGCCGCCCTGCTCCTTTTTATTGTTTTACATCGCCTGCTTTACCTACGTTGTTGCCTTAATGCTGGAATTTCATCATTATGACGTTACATTGGAAGTTGCCGGGACGTGGGCCAACTTTTATGCACTCCGTTCGGGGAGTTCGGGCAAAAAATAGTACGCTTCGAAAAAGGACTCCCGTCTTATAAGAAGATGTCTACGATAAGCATTTTTATTAAATTTGTTTAAATGATTCTTACATTTTCACTCTTTAAAGTGTGTATTAACCAAATGGAATAAATTCTATAATAATCTAGTGGACCGTTCGGACACGTCGATGGGTATTTTTAGTTGCGCATTTTTTTCTTTCTCAGCCAAAACTTTTGTTTTTAGGGTACTGCTTATGTTCTTCTCTCATCCATTGAGGATTTCGCAAGACCAATAGCGGCAATTTTGACGATTAATATAACAGTGAAGTGCACTTTTGCGAGGGCTCAATCAGCCCAATATATTTTGGCATAAGTCGGTTTCATTGATCTTATCCT
This sequence comes from Rhyzopertha dominica, assembly GCA_025024175.1. Classification (NCBI taxonomy): domain Eukaryota; kingdom Metazoa; phylum Arthropoda; class Insecta; order Coleoptera; family Bostrichidae; genus Rhyzopertha; species Rhyzopertha dominica. The sequence continues at coordinate 51,785,952 of QCXZ01000138.1, read as the reverse complement.
ACAACTGTAGTCGATGCTTTCCCCAGATTTAGTTCTTTGTATCCATGGATAAACAAGTATAGCTTCCAACACTTTTTGACTAAATGCAGAATAATAATTTTAGGTTTTTTACGAGTTAACTACATGCAGTATAGTTAAAGTTATCTATTATAAAGCATTTTGTTTATTCTCGCTATAGATCTAACTACGAGGATAGGACACTTTTTTGCTACTGTGTAAGTAAGGGGATAGTCTTAAATTCTCTAATATATCGCTCTCTTTTTGTCCCACTTTTATGTAAACTAGTAAATCCCCCAACACCCAACCGATAAAATTTTATCAGCACGGCAAAAAAAATTAATTTTCTACTCTGTGCTCTTTACTCTTTTCGGTCCTCGCAAATAAGCATTTTGAGCTGAATAATATGTCATCTCAGGAACAGTAAACCTTTTCTTAGATCCTGAACTTACAGCCAGAGCCTTTCTTAGTCTTTTTGTACTGCATTCCAGTCCTTTTGCTGTCACTTTTTTTTCTACACTTTTCTAGTTCCGTTAAGACCCATAGTCATTACGATTGGCAGCCCAGTTTACAGATTGACAAAATTTTGTGCTAACTATATAAAACCTTATGTAGGAAAAACCAGTAGTTTCATCAAAAATTCTTCAGATTTTATTGATATTATAATAGGTTTAGTTATTTCAGAAGGTGATATTTTAGTTAGTTTTGACGTGGTTTCTTTATTTAGGAAACACGATATTTTAGTTGTTGATAGTACATATAATAATTTAGATAAAATTTTAAGTTCTACTAAAGATAAAATACATTTAGAGAGTGAAGGTGTTTACAAAATTACCTGTTCTTGCGGCAAGTGTTACATAGGTCGAACTAAAAGAAAAGTAGGTACGCGTTCGAAAGAACACATACGTGCTACTAGGCTGCAACAGATAGATAAATCTTCCGTAGCTGAACACTCATATTTGACTAAACACATGATTGACTTTGATAAAATGAAAATTTTACATAGAGAAAAATATTATCACAAACGTCTGATAGAAGAAGCTATAGATATCTGTAGGGAGTTCCTTTTTCGTCGTTAAATTCTTTTTTATCAGGTTGAAACGTTGTTTCTATTACGTCTCGCATCCTTGGTGATTTGTTTGTTTACTTTCAAAATTTTGTTTGAACTTGTGTTTGAGGTTCTTCGTCTTTGACAAATATTACAGGTGTAATCGAAACGTCAGACTAATAACTTTTTGTCAGTGTTTTTAACAGATAACGATCTTTCCTAGAAAATACTATCTTATATTATGGACGCTGAACGCATTCACCCTCGTATAGTGTTAGTGTTGGTTTTTCTGTCTTAAATAAAGTAATTGCGTATGAAACACTGACGTTACGTGGAACTGATTTTAGTTTACTGCAGTTATTCCCATTCTAAACTATGTACTTCTCTGAATTATCTTTGCTGAAGCTTTTATTACGAATTCATCAACCGATTATCATATTTGAGCGTACTATTTCATCCGCATTTGAAGTGGCGCGACCAAAAGTCGTTCCTCAGTCATTTCCGTTGATAATTCAGCTCGGCTGCCACCCTCCGGTGCGGTTGGCAAGACAGTGGACCCCGTGAGCTGTTTCGGTGGCGGTTTTCGGTCCCCTTTCGCCCTCATCGCCGGCAACAACCCCCCGTGCCGCCGCCTGCAGCGCGTAGCTGCTCTCTATGTATTTATTCATATCTACAAGGCAGATGATGATATAAATAGCTAGGAAAGTCGCGTTTTCTATCTAAATCACGCCGGCATATTGCGATGTGTGGATATTCGGGACCCGACATAAATTAAGTCGGAATTACTTTGTACGCCGTACAACTCGGGACTTTCCTGATTGTTATTCCTGCCGCGAATATTGAAATCGCAATAAGATGTGTCTTGCCCGTGCGGAACTTTGTCGCGGTGCGCTAGGATGTGCTAATTTTTGGGATTTGTCTTTCATTTTTTCATTAGCACCATGTAACGCGTGTTTATTAAACGTTATTTTATACGACGATCAAGAGTTTGTTTATCTACAAGTGAAAAGGTTAAATTTATGATTGAGGAAGTCACGACTGGAGTTGTTTCACGAGGTTTTTCTATACCGGGTTTTCGAGCTTAAGAGAAAAGATTTTAAAGAAAATTTTGGCGCAAAAATCGCAATTGTGTTGCTCCGTTACTCTGGGTTACTCTGTAAACAAATTTTTAATTCTGGCTTTTGAGTTTTGTGTACGAAAAGAATACGAAATGTACGGAAAAGTGCAAAAGGAAAAAGAAAAATTGCAATCAGAAGCGGAAGATGCATTGTTAGAGGCAGAAAGTAAATCATTATCTAGGACGACGTATGAGCATATTGACAGAAACTCGAAACTATGCTAAAGCCTAACCAACAGTAACTGAACTTTTCTTGTCTTCAAACCAAACAACTCTAATCACTTGCATCACTCCTTTTCAGTAACAACCGTAAAACTCTTTGCTTCATTAAAGGTTTTTTCATGACTATAATTTTGAGTCATAACTGTTTCTCATAACAATAATAACTCACAGTTTCTCAATTAAAATTAAAAAAGTTACAAGGAGTAAAATCACATGTTCCAGGTTTTTAGATAATCTAAATTTTCTAGTGTGTAATGTGTAATTATGTCATCTTCTTGAAACTGGATTTCTTGCTTTTCATCATGATGAAGTTGTTCCATGGATTTTGTAAGGGTTTCATTTTGATAACGTTCTTCATTTACTGTTTTAATGCTAATCTTGCAATGAAACCTTGAAAGAAGATTGGGCAAATAGTTCTTCTTTTATGGGAAAGTGTCAATTTTTGAGTTGATGTCTGTCTGTCTTCCATATATATCAAATGTAATCTATTTATTCAGGTGTACTACTTTTAAAACGAGAAAGCTTATTGAGTGTTCTTTGTAGGTTTCTATTATAAATTTCATTTTGCACTAAAGAAACCTCCCGATAGTTGTCGACTTTTTCTTCATCTCCATCTCCTCTCTAGGTTGATAGCTGCAACTTATCTACACTATTATTATAATCAAAATCTTCCCGATATACGTGCTCATCAATGCGAGGGCGATAACGCACGCCTGTTTCATTTGATCTCGGTATTAAACCAACATACACATCCAACGTGGTCCTCGGTGTGCGGCAGCAGCATCAGCAGCGGCAGAGTAGAAGCCAGTGTTCAATATAATAGCTGGAGATTCCTCGGCGACCACAAGCCGCGTGCGCTGCTTCTCTCCTAGGCTAGCGTCTCGAAACCGCACATTTCAACCCTCTTCCCCCTTCAACCCCATCCCGGCGACCCCCTCACTACACTCTTAACAGCAACGAGGGAACGTTTTACTGTTTTATTGATTAATTGAGTTCGGCCGAATTTCTGCCGCTTTCGGATTTCGGTTTTATTGCGTTTTATAGTCATCTTTATGGTGTGGTTTTTTTGGCCTTCTGGACGCCTGCGGTTTTAGTGGTATCGAGAAGGCGTGCTAATTCGCTCGTTTTACGCAATTAATTTTTAGTGGATGGCGCATCAGGGTTGAGATTGCTATAAAATTTATTGGGCGATCGGATCCGGGGATTATTGCGGTCAATCCGTTCTTAGAGGACTTTTTGTGGCCATCAAAATAAGTTTATTGGGCGTTAAGGACACTGAAATGCAGTAAACTTGTCTAAATAACATTGCTTGTTTTGTTGCAAATGGATTTATAGACACTTATTTGCATCCATCATTCTTGTGTATTTCTGCTTGATTAGAGTAAATTTGTCATATTTTTAATTTGTAATTCAGTTCCTTACATTTTTGTTTTAACCATTTCTTTCTAAAAAATTAAAGCCTTTCATTTTGAATACTCCTCAAGGCTGCTCAAAATGTATATCCCATTGATTAGTCCTTTGCAAGTTTTTCAATTTCTGATGATATAACGCGAACATCTGATGGTACAAAACGTTTTTGTTAAAATTTAGGCAGAGAACATCATATGCAACACATACACATCGCCAAGTATATCATCTTATGCGCGTATTATTTCAGTTATCATGTCGCTTGTTATCAAGACTTAATAATTAACCACTTAGAGTTTATTAAATATATTAAGAAATAACTCTGAATTGCAGGTTAATTGCCGTGGTTCTGATCCTGTAGCGAAGAATATTGTTATTTATGTTTTGAATATAATAAATCAACCTAAAAATGTGAAATTAAATTGTAAAAAGGCGGACAGAAAGTACTGACATGTTTTTATGAACTCTATCTATACCTTTCGCACAATTTTAAAGACACAATATTTTTGACAGCACCAGTAAAAATTCAGTATTGAAATAAATGGCAAAAAGGCTTTCTGAGCATTATATTAAAGGGCTCTAGCTCCCTTATGAGAATTTTCGAACATGATGTGTACAGATATTTTTTCCATTCTGACCTAATACTGGCCCTTCAATTTCTTTAAGCCTTTTCACGGACATCCTGTGCTAAAGAAAAACCAAAACACAGTTGCTTATTCAAATGTAGTTATGCAGATTGGTGTCAATAATCCATAGCTAACTGTTTTGAGTTCGTAGAATAGCGGTTTCAAAGAAAAAAGTCTTTAACTCCCCTAAGAGAATTTTGTGACGGCCACAAAAAGAAAAGGAAATCAACATCAATTGCCTTAACTGGAATATTAACTACATCTTTGTTATTTTAAATGAAATTACGCCTTTTTCAATAATACATTCAAAAGAGGTCATTGAATTACTGTCGCTTCTATTCCATTTCTAAAATAATGGTTTAAACTGGATAGCATAATCTTGCCATGAATTCTAAGAAAGAAAAAAATAAGAAAAATGCAGAAGTGTATTTTGGTTGATATTCATCAGTATTATCTTACACTTTCGATTACAACTTGAAGATGTAATTTAGCTCGGATATTTATTTATATTACTATATAATAAAATAACTAATTGAGTAAATAATAAACTATATTCATGTAACCCAAAAAAAATTATTTGCATGGGTAACAACATTAAACAAATCTACTCTCATCATCTCGATAATACTGCAACCCTAAAGTTTCATCCTGTTTTTCAACTTGCACCAAAATGACCCGTCATAAATTCTAAAGGTTTTCTATATTTTTTCGTTATATGGTAGCAGAAAAAATTCGTACAAAAAATCTCTTAGCTGTATAACTAAAAGGGGTTGTGTATTCTATTAGATGTTAATAAGGTTGATTTTGCTACATTTTTTACGGACTACGTAGCTTTCCCAGTTTTTTGAGTTCATTTTAAGTGAGTACAAAAATTATCCCTGAACTATTCGAAGTAATATAACTGTATATGCATTACTAGAATAATTACATCAAGTACAGTACTTCCTGCATGCTTCCATATATGTAGTTTTGGAATTTAGTGCATGATTTCGTAGAGAATTTGCATATTAGGGGATATAGGGTGTTTTTTTCGATGTTTAGTGTAGTAAGGTGAACTACGGAAATATTTATTTAAGTTTATTAGAATAGTTCGACCTAGATTATAACTCTATACTTCCAAGCTTTCAACTGATTTACTCAAGTCTTCTTCAGGGAACTACAAGTGTCATCGACTCTAAACATGTATGCAAACACAAAACTATTAACAATACTAACATATTTTGAATTATTATATGCGAACTAGAACATTAATTTATTATTTGACATCAAAATTGAAAATTGACAAGGCAAAATTTTTCTAAACAAACTGTGATATTTTTTACATACGATTAATTTATTCAACCACAGGATCTTTATGTGGATTATGTGATAGTAAAAAATATCACAGTTTGTTTAGAAAAATTTTGCTTTGTCAACTTTCAATTTTGATGTCAAATAATAAATTAATGTTTTAGCTCGTATATAATAATTCAAAATATGTAAGTATTGTTAATAGTTTTGTATTTGCATACACGTTTAGAGTTGATATCACTTGTAGTTCCCTGAAGAAGACTTGAGTAAATCAGTTGAAAGCTTGGAAGTATAGAGTTATAATCAAGGTCGAAATATCCTAATAAACTTAAATAAAATACATGATACGACCATTATTATCAATTTGATATATTCTTATATCTCTAACGTCACTATTTTTTATTTTGCATAATAAGTGTAACCACAAAACTTAAACGAAATGTCCCCAATCAGATATTTTTTTGAAGTTGGCCATTTTTAAGCCACCCGAAGATGTTACGCTTGTTATGGTTATTTTAAAAATTAGTTATGGCCATTTGCCTGTTTTATTCCGCTTTTAACGCAGTTACCCACGGACAAATAAAAACAAATGAACTAAATGTGAGTCCGTCAGTTCTTTATACTTTGACGTTTAGTTAGGAAGTATATTTTTTAATAAATAACTAAAACTTGGAAAAGCGTGATATTATTGTTGATTATTCTAGCCTAGATTGAAGAGATTATTTGATGAGTCGGGAATCAAATATACGAATTTCGATAAATAAATGTGTTAGCTTGCGTATTTCAAAATAAGGCAAGTTACAGACTTTACTTGCTTTTTTGCGGGAGACGCATCTGAACATTTTATAGAGCCGATACACAATTTTTGTTAAAAATTTGTTGAAATGTTGAAACACGACTGTTATAAAAAAGAAAACAGCTCTCTATTTTGATTAAAATTTAACGAATGAAGTGTACATTTTGGAAGAACTCCGCTGTTTCGAGCAAACGCCCAAACGGAACCGCTAATTGTCGCGATACATGCACCGCAAACGAGACCAATTCCCACCGTACAATCAATCATATTCGGGGGCAATCAGGTGCGGGCCCATCAATTCTCGCAGTGGCGTAGCGCACAGCCCGGAGACGAACGGCGGGGCACCGCCGGGACGCCGCCTAACTACCCGAGTATTACGCCCCATAATGACTGTATTAATACCGCCGTCGGCTCACAGTAATTTCTTGCTGAAACTTTGTCTAATTTATGCGTAAGATATTTCATGCTTTTGCCGACCAGCGGCTTCCCGAGGTCCGAGGGGATATGTAAACTGCGGGACCGGGGCTCCGGGGCCAGAATTACGCGCGGGAGCCGAATTATGCCAAACTGATTCTTTGGGTGGTGCGTGCGGAATCCCGGATATTTGGTTTCATCCGGCTTGTTAGTTAAAAGTTGGGAAAAATGGTTTCAGTAGTGAACCCCCGCTGTATGGATTGAGGGTGATTTAACTAAAAAAAAACTCAATTAGGTAGCTTGGAAACAAGCTGATTGAACGTATGTGCTTTGTCTCACTTGGTTTATCAGAGAACTCTGACGATCGTTTCGACCACACGGTCATTGTCAAAGAGATAACAGCGTTAGTATAACAATGACCGTGTGGTTGAAACGATCGTCAGAGTTCTCTGATAAACCAAGTGAGACAAAGTACGAGGCATGTTTTTTAAGTAAGTACTGTTTTGCGATTCCGCCGCCGCAGCGCTACGGTCGGTGTTCCGTGCATGCGCGCTGGTTACCTGCATCTCTTGTCTACGCACTGACGCCATTACAGTTTGATTCTTCATTGTATACGTTGTTTACTGAGTGTTTAAGATGCCTGCGACAATCGTGAGTCCCGCCGATTGTGAAGTACGGGCTGTTATACGATTTCTTAGTGCTAAAGGCGTAAAACCGTTACGGACAAAACATTATGAGTGATGGAATGGTAAGGAAATGGGTGAGAGCATTTAAAGATGGCCGCACAAATGTGCATGATGAAGAACGGAGTGGGCGTCCTTCGGTCGTTAATGAAGATTTGGTGCAGAAAGTGAACGAAAAGGTGAGAGAAAACAGACGCTTTACAATTTCATCATTGTGCGACTGCTTTCCTCAATATTCTCATAGTGTTTTGTATCGCATTGTGATCGAGAACTTGAATTACCGGAAATTGTGTTCACGTTAGGTTCCGAAAATGTTGACGGATTTGCACAAAACCCAACATTTAGGCAGTGCATTGACTTTCCTTGAGCGGTACCACAATGAAGGTGAAGATTTTTTAGACCAAATTGTTACTGGTGACGAAACATGGGTGGCCTACGTCACACCAGAATCGAAACAACAATCCATGGAATGGCGACATTCATTATCACCCAAAAAAGTGAAGTTTAAACAAACAATTTCTTCCCGGAAAATCATGTGCACAGTTTTTTGGGACAGAAAAGGAGTATTGCTAGTGGAGTTTCTGCCTCGTAATGAGACAATCAATGCAGCGTCTTATTGTAAGACATTGAACAATCTGCGTCGTGCAATCCAGAACAAAAGACGTGGCAAGTTGAGTAAGGGTATCGTTTTGCTGCATGACAATGCCCGTCCACATGTGGCTAATCGGATTAAAGATCTTATCAAATCTTTTAAATGGGAAACTCTAGATCATCCTCCATACAGCCCTGATCTGGCGCCCAGCGACTACCATTTGTTCCTGCACTTGAAGAAACACCTGGGTGGTCAGCGTCTTCAAGACGATAACGAAGTCGAAACATTTGTGATACAGTGGTTAACAAGTCAGGCGGCAGAATTTTATGAGGAGGGTATTCAAAAACTGGCGCCACGTTATAACAAGTGCCTCAATATTCGGAAATTATGTAGAAAAGTAAATTAAGGTACAGGCTTTCATGTAAGATAAAATTATTGCCATATCTTTGCACGTCTTTTTTTAATTCCCAAAACGGTACTTACTTAAAAAACATGCCTCGTACATACGTTTCAATCAGCTTGTTTCCAAGTTACCTAATTGATTCAGGATATTTCACAGTGAATGCACATTCGAATGCATTCAACAAAAAAAACTATTAACTAATACAAGTGATAATAAGTATAACCATATTAATGTTAGTGGGTTCCTTTTGGATGCCCTCTTCAAGAAACTGTGTCGCCATTTCGGTCAACTATATTTTCTGGAATTTTTTGTTGGTGGCAGAGATATCTATCGTATAGTCCAGATTTAGCACCAGTAAACTATCAAGATGCAATGGACCGAATTGAGTTGAGTAGAAGATTACATACAAAGAGACTTTAGACAACTTTTAATAACACAATATTTTTTTGTGAAGTGTTCTTTGTTTTTATCAGCCATCGAAGGTTAAAAAAACAGTCCTCATATATGGAGATAGATACAGACTTGAACCGTTAAATGATAAAAATTAAAATAGAGGAAAAAATGCCGAATATTTGGCAGCTCAGATCTGAGGAAGTAAGAAGATTGGAAGAGCAAAAAACAATAAGATAAAACTAAATGGTAGTTTTTTCCTTAACCCTTAATTCTAAATGGATGTGGTAAGAAATGAATGAAATGATTTTATTGGTTAAAATGAAGGAATTTACACCCAGTTTTAAAAATTGTAAGGGATTGCACTCTGATAATTTTGGTCATTACTTATCCCGAAAATCATTTTAATAACCTTTTGGCAATAAACCATTATAATTCCTCAAAGCCGGCATCTGGCCTAACACTTAGTAAGGGGTCTGTTTGCAAAGAAATAGCCGAACACACAAATTGCATTCGGAATTTTTTGAACAACTATCAATAATCAATTACATTTGTGTCCAAAAAAATTGTTGGCGTTTAAAAAATAGGCAGTAGCATCGTTCCTAAACAGGCAAAAATGGCATCCTTAGTTAATGATTTTTCTGTAAAAATCCTTGTCATTGTTGTATAAGTGGACCAAACTACTGCATCAAAGTCAGTTAAACAAGATATTGTAAATGCCTTTGCTGCTATTTCCTTCAGTAATGTATGTATTGATTCTGATTCAAATGTTAACATTAAGTCCGAATCCTACCCCACTTCTGTTGGTCTGGACTGCATCTCTGAAAGACTCAAAAAATTCTTTGATTGCTGGAGTTTCATATATTTAACCTTGTTCTACGTTCGTCGGTCTTTCCTGAAATATGGAAAAAAATATACATCTGTCCTGTAATAAAAAAAGGACAAAATTTCCCAACTTGAAAGCTACCGTTCTATCTTCCTAGTTTGTAACTTTGCGAAGGTTTTTGAGGGTATCGTCTATAAGCATATATATTCGGATGGACTAGCTCAGATGGATGTTATCAATACTGATTTTCAGAAGACTTTCGTTCAAATCTTTGCTGATGATCTTAAACTATTCAATACTATAACTTCTCCAAATGATTGTCTTTTACTTCAAAATGATCTCAATTATCTAGATACATAGTGTCTTACTAATCGCTTTAATCTCAATGTTTACAAATGTTTTGCTCTCGCTTTCTCCAGAAAACACAATATATTTTACTATCAATATACTGTTAACGGTATGGTTTTGAGCAGGGTGAATGAGTTCAGCGACCTCGGTGTTATCTTTGACCACAAATATAAGACAGTTCGTCTTACAAATCCTATGGATTTATATATAGAAACTGAAGAGAGTTCAGACGATTGGGTACCTTGCAAACATCATACTTTTCCCTTGTTCGCTCTAAGTTGGAATGTGCAGTTTTGATGTGGTTTCCCATATCCAAGACGCATATTGTTCAGCTCGAATTTTTCCAGAGGAAGCTGCTTAAATTTATGTTTTACTTAACCCAAGGATATTATCTTCCTAGGGGATATAATCATCAAACCCTGTTGGACGGATTCGAGTTTATTTCACTAGAAACTTGTTGTATTTGTGCTGTGGTCAAAATGTTATATAATTTTTTAATAATAGGATTGATTGTTGTTCGCTACTTGAGAAGGTTAACTTTCTTGTACCTCGTTTAAAATCTCGACAACAACCGTCTCTCTATTGCAGCAATAGTCGTACAAATGTTTCACTTCGGTCGCCAATCAATCTTAAGTTTTAAGTTAAATAGCGTGTAACAGTAGGTAATTTCCTGTAATTGGGTGCTAACCTATTGGAATAAACTTTACTATTGTTATTATTAAACAGAAAAAAAGGCACGAAAGAAACATTACGTCAACCAGCCCTCCACATCTCAGCAGCGATCACCMCAAAACGGCTAATTACGAAGGCAGCCGGCGAAAGGGGGCGAATTAGCGTCGACGTATATCTTGACAATCGGCACATGGGATTATATATCTGTCTATGCGGGCTGTTGGCGGTACGACAGTGCGGTAATGATACCGCCGCGACGCCAGGTGACAGCGGAGCTCAGCAGGTAAATGGGGCAGGTTTGTGATGCGGTAGACCCGCAAATGTTAGTGATTAGGCTGCTTGAGTGAGCGACGTCGCCGCGTGCTCCACGGCTTCAAAGGGGCGGCGGGCCGCACGTCAAATTGGCCAGAAAACGCAGGTGAAAGACAATTGTGAATGGAGCCGCGACGGATATTGTMTTTCGGCTATGAGCACGAGTCTTGTTCGTTCGAGGATATTTTTTTTCAGTTTAGCACGAAATTGCGAACGAAAAGATTGTTTATTATACACTTAAAGTAGAAAGACATTTAGATGTGCCTGAAAAATAACTCGTCATAACTGGCGTGAGTGATACGACATAATTTAGTAAAGCCATTGTCAAAGCTCATTAAGAGCATACAGAAAAGAGTTATACACCCTTATTTTAACAGAACTTCAAATGACAATATCAGTCGTATGCAAATCCATCTCAAAAGAAGATCATTTTAACAAAATTCTCGATATTTTACCCAATTCAAAACACCATCAAAAAAGAGCGGAGCTACCATCAGTTGTTGGTCAAAATAATCTCTGTACAGATATCCCTTTGCAGCTTCGCAATCCTAATGACATTAATCATTACTTTAGTTCTGTATTCTCAAGCCTTAATGATCGACGTTCAACCACTACTCATTATACTTCAACTAAATACAAAGAAGGCTCGGTATTCTCTTTTGTACTTCCTGACATAGACGATATTAAAAATATAATATCTAAACTTACGCTTTCCAGTCCTGGGTGGGATGACATTTCTGCGAAGATGATCAAATTTTGCTTGCCAAAACTTGCTCCTCATATCACACATATAGTTAATTGTTGCCTCGAAAGCGGTTACTTCCCAGTATCATGGAAAACCTCCGTAATTATTCCCATTCCAAAAATAAACAATCCGGTTAACTTAAGTGACCTTCGTCCCATAAGTTTAGTACCTACATTTGTAAAAATTATCGAGAAAGTTGTACATCTTCAACTTTACAATTACGCATTAGAGAATAATATAATTTCACCGTTTCAATCAGGTTTTCAGAAAAATCAAAGTACTACCACGGTACTGTTGAAAGTCCTGGACGATATAATATAATAAGAGGGTAACTGCACGGCTCTCGTTTTACTTGATTTCTCTAAAGCGTTTGACACAATCGATCATGAGCTAATGTGTGCCAAATTGTCTTACTTTGGACTTGATGCAATCGCATGTAGATTTTTCGTGTCTTACTTCAAAGACCGCTTCCAAGTAGTTCGAATTAATGGCCTTCTTTCGGATAAAGTGCCAGTTACAAGTGGTGTGCCCCAAGTGTCAGTACTGGGACCCCTTCTATATTTAATCTATACTTCCGATATATTTAGCCGTGTTAAATTTTCTAATATACTAGGATATGCTGATGACACCCAACTGTACCTATCCTTTAAGATGTGCGACACAACTACCGCATGCGAGCAGCTTAATTGCGATCTCGACTCCATCTCTAAATACAGCATAGACCACAATCTTAAACTAAATGCTGATAAATGTAAGGTCATATGCTTTGCGCCTGCTGTAATATCTCAGTTGGTTAAATCACAAATGAGTATAGCTATTGAAGGTGTATCCATCAATATATGTTCTGAAGTTAAGAACCTTGGTTTAATCTTCGACGAAGACACCCACGTCTCTTTACTCATTAGAAAATGTTATTTTGTTCTCAAACTGCTATATAGCAACATGGATATAATTAACTTCAAAACTCGCAAAAAGCTTACAGACACCTTAGTCCTGTCACTGCTTAACTATGGTCTAGTAATTTTCTTTCCATGTTTAAACTCAAGAACACAAAATCAGATTCAGATGATCCAGAACAGTTGTTGTCGCTTTATATACAGTCTAAGAAAGTTTGATCATGTTTCTGCCAAGATCAATGAACTTAAATGGCTGAAAATGTCTAATGTCTACCGCTTACAGTTGCTTTCTCTAGTGCATAGAGTACTGCTTACAGATTTTCCGTCGTATCTAAGAGAAAAATTGAAATTTAGAAGTAGTGTTCACCAGCTTGGGTTGCGCTTCACCTCCTCGTCACTCGATATGCCTAAATATTGTACGTCATTATTTTCCAGGTCATTTACGTATAACGCTGTAACATTACATAACCGCTTTTGTAAGGACTTAGTGCGTTTCAATATCAGCAGCTTCCGTAAGGCTATCAAGAATATACTTGTGGAGCTGCAATAGTTTTTACGTTTATCATTGATAGGTTCTCTTTTATTTCTGTTATCTTACCTTTAAGTTTACTCATTTCTGTACACAGGTTAAGTAGAATAGTTATGCTAGACTTCGCCTGTGTATATGGTTACTCAATAAAGACCTATTATTATTATTATTATTGTATGCAATGAACAATGATGTTACTTCGTTGCTTCAGTTTCAAACTGTGAGTGTTTTCCATAAAATTTACTGGATTTTCAAAATCATCTCTAAAAAGTTCTTGCTATAGCTCAAGATGATAGGCAGAAACTTATTTTTTGATATAATGCCACAACTCTGATTTTTTCATACCATTAAAAGAACTTGCAACTCCAGTTTATCGTCTGTTTCTCGTTCTAATACGTTTTTTCTTATACGTAACGCTTCCTCTTATATCTACCCTTAAATTTTTCAAATGCAACACTTTTGCATCTGCATATTTTTCATTGTAGATCTTTGAACCAGTAAAATATTACGATCCATAAACCATATTAATAATTAGTTCTTGACGAGTAGGATTATTTATATTGCCAATAAAGTCTGAAGAATTCTTGATGGAGCTACTGGTTTTTCGTGTAGACTTAAAATTAATTTTGTATGTAAAGTATTGCAGGAGTTAAAACCAAAAAACGTAAGAAAAACTTTGGATAATTATAACTGATATCAGTTCTCACCTTTGAGTATATTAGATATCAATTTTTAGTTATCTTCTGTGCAACACTAGTAACATTTCATTTGCAGGCTGACTCTTTAAGGCGTTTTACATCGATACTATCGTCGTCATCTCAATATGAGCCTCAATATGAGTCGATGAAAATAACCGGTGACAGAATTTGAGTTTCAGCTCAACATATATCCTAGGCCCTTTATTCTTGTCCAAATGTAAAGAATATCTTCTACTCATCTACATAATAAACATTAAAAGAATACATGAAATAGTCTAAGCTGTTAGCGTACTAATTTGTTATCAGTGTGTTATTACATTATCAGTAGTATATCAGCATTTCAAGTGCAGATCATTTAACTCTGAATAATTCAAAGAACGATTTTAATAAAACAGTTATGACGATAAAGCTTTCATTCAGGGGTCAAGACGTAAGATTCGATGCTCGTCAAAAGCCTTAACCAAGGAAATTAATCGAACCATCCCAACGCCTTCTTCTTCCACTTGTTACGGACGGCGCGTGCCGACCTGTAATAAAARGCGGGAGTGATTTGGCAAAAAATTGGCCAAATCAGATGTATCTTCCGGCGTGTCCCGGAACTGACCCGTTACTGGGTCGTTTATGAGGTTACGACGCGATAAAAGACCCCCTCGCCGTGATGCCGCCGGTAAAAAAGAACAGCTTTACACGCTTCCTCTATAGCCGGTGTCTCTCCACTTTATCAGCCTTATAATCTGCCTTAACAGCCCGGTTATTTGACGACGGGATGCAGGAGAAAGTGAGCGCTGAATGCAGGAAGACGGCGTCAAATAAGTACACAATTTATGAAGAGGGATGTTTACGTTGCTCCATTTCACATCAAACTTTGCAATGTCACAATATTATCATTCACAAGTCAGGTAAATTTGACATAGGGTAGTAAGGCAAGACTATTGGCGATTCAAATTAATATTTCCGCGCGCTCGAGCGATCAGCTTGTCGCGCAGAAAGCAGATAAAAGATTTTTACCTTTTTCGAAGCAACTATTGCTTGGTGTAGGTAATGCCGAAGGTGTTTTTAACGCGGGTCATCTTATTGTAGGTGGTTGTAAAAGTGTAGCAAGCTAGTAAAATAAATGCTTGTATATCAGTATTTTCAGTTTTTGGTCTGTCTGCATATATCTGCTTTGACACTAAATAACACTAACACACTATATAGCTTTGTTAAAAAACGGCTTTATGGAATGTGCATTTTTTAGCAAAACCACGGAACCTACAACTTTGCTTAGCATAGCTAACATGTGAACAACGAGCTATTGTTTCACATATCTGTGAGGATATTTTTCCTAACAACATTGACAATACTCCAGGAATATAAAAAATTGTGCTTTAATTAAAAAAATATAAATTACACCTCATACCTAATTTGCTAATTTCTATAAACACAAGGAAGGACGATAAAATGTAATTAATTGTTCTACGATTTCCAACAGTTCTGCACACCTATGAGACAATTTCATTGAATGTTAGAAGAAATTAAGTCTTCACTTCATTATCAATATTTTTGTTATATTAAGGTTGGTACAAGAATAGTAGGGCTTCAGTATATTGCTGCTTTACCTTCTATGTAACTCTTTAGTGGAAACAGGATAATTTTTCCCGTTTTCAGTTTTTCATTTCAAATGGTGCCGGTGTATAAATCAAGTTGCTTTAATAGGAAACTACTTGTATTCAGCCGAATCGGAGACGAAAAAATTTTAACGTCAAAAAAGAACAAAGGGTAGCTAGCCTTGGATGTTTTGTGATTTTCGACAGAAAATAGATTTGGCTGAAAATCGACATACAGGTGTATTTTGAGCTGCAGATTCCAAAAATGTTATCTAAAATGAGCTAGGACTGCGGGCGGCCTGATTTAAGGTACTTTCCGAGCGAACCGTTGTAGTTAGCGACCAACTGACACCTTTCCGAAATTCAGGAGGTCCAAATCAGTAAGTACACTTGAATTCAGCTGAATCGGAGATGCAAAAATTTTAAGGTCAAAAAAGAACAAAGGGGTTAGCCTCGGATGTTTTGTGATTTTCGACAGAAAATAGATTTGGCTCAAAATCGGCATACAGATGTATTTTGAGCTACAGATTCCAAAAATGTTATCTAAAATGAGCTAGGACTGCGGGCGGCCTGATTTAAGGTACTTTCCGAGCCAACCGTTGTAGTTAGCGACCAACTGACACCTTTGCGAAATTCAGGAGGTCCAAATTAGTAAGTACACTTGAATTCAGCTGAATCGGAGATGCAAAAATTTTAAGGTAAAAAAAGAACAAAGGGGTTAGCCTTGAATGTTTTGTGATTTTCGACAGAAAATAGATTTGGCTCAAAATCGGCATACAGATGTACTTTGAGCTGCAGATTCCAAAAATGTTATCAAAAATTGAGCTAGGACTGCGGGCGGCCTGATTTAAGGTACTTTCCGAGCGAACCGTTGTAGTTAGCGACCAACTGACACCTTTCCGAAATTCAGGAGGTCCAAATTAGTAAGTACACTTGAATTCAGCTGAATCGGAGATGCAAAAATTTTAAGGTCAAAAAAGAACAAAGGGGTTAGCCTCGGATGTTTTGTGATTTTCGACAGAAAATAGATTTGGCTCAAAATCGGCATACAGATGTATTTTGAGCTACAGATTCCAAAAATGTTATCTATAATGAGCTAGGACTGCGGGCGGCCTGATTTAAGGTACTTTCCGAGCGAACCGTTGTAGTTAGCGACCAACTGACACCTTTCCGAAATTCAGGAGGTCCAAATTAGTAAGTACACTTGAATTCAGCTGAATCGGAGATGCAAAAATTTGAAGGTCAAAAAAGAACAAAGGGGTTAGCCTCGGATGTTTTGTGATTTTCGACAGAAAATAGATTTGGCTCAAAATCGGCATACAGATGTATTTTGAGCTACAGATTCCAAAAATGTTATCTAAAATGAGCTAGGACTGCGGGCGGCCTGATTTAAGGTACTTTCCGAGCGAACCGTTGTAGTTAGCGACCAACTGACACCTTTCCGAAATTCAGGAGGTCCAAATCAGTAAGTACACTTGAATTCAGCTGAATCGGAGACGAAAAAATTTTAAGGTCAAAAAAGAACAAAGGGTGTTAGCCTTGGATATTTTGTGATTTTCGACAGAAAATAGATTTGGCTGAAAATCGACATACAGGTGTATTTTGAGCTGCAGATTCCAAAAATGTTATCTAAAATGAGCTAGGACTGCGGGCGGCCTGATTTAAGGTACTTTCCGAGCGAACCGTTGTAGTTAGCGACCAACTGACACCTTTGCGAAATTCAGGAGGTCCAAATTAGTAAGTACACTTGAATTCAGCTGAATCGGAGATGCAAAAATTTTAAGGTAAAAAAAGAACAAAGGGGTTATAGCCTTGGATGTTTTGTGATTTTCGACAGAAAATAGATTTGGCTCAAAATCGGCATACAGATGTACTTTGAGCTGCAGATTCCAAAAATGTTATCAAAAATGAGCTAGGACTGCGGGCGGCCTGATTTAAGGTACTTTCCGAGCGAACCGTTGTAGTTAGCGACCAACTGACACCTTTCCGAAATTCAGGAGGTCCAAATTAGTAAGTACACTTGAATTCAGCTGAATCGGAGATGCAAAAATTTTAAGGTCAAAAAAGCACAAAGGGGTTAGCCTTGGAGGTATTGTGATTTTCGACAGAAAATAGATTTGGCTCAAAATCGACATACAGATGTATTTTGAGCTGCAGATTCCAAAAATGTTATCAAAAATGAGCTAGGACTGCGGGCGGCCTGATTTAAGGTACTTTCCGAGCGAACCGTTGTAGTTAGCGACCAACTGACACCTTTCCGAAATTCAGGAGGTCCAAATTAGTAAGTACACTTGAATTCAGCTGAATCGGAGATGCAAAAATTTTAAGGTCAAAAAAGCACAAAGGGGTTAGCCTTGGAGGTATTGTGATTTTCGACAGAAAATAGATTTGGCTCAAAATCGACATACAGATGTATTTTGAGCTGCAGATTCCAAAAATGTTATCAAAAATGAGCTAGGACTGCGGGCGGCCTGATTTAAGGTACTTTCCGAGCGAACCGTTGTAGTTAGCGACCAACTGACACCTTTCCGAAATTCAGGAGGTCCAAATTAGTAAGTACACTTGAATTCAGCTGAATCGGAGATGCAAAAATTTTAAGGTCAAAAAAGCACAAAGGGGTTAGCCTTGGAGGTATTGTGATTTTCGACAGAAAATAGATTTGGCTCAAAATCGACATACAGATGTACTTTGAGCTGCAGATTCCAAAAATGTTATCAAAAATGAGCTAGGACTGCGGGCGGCCTGATTTAAGGTACTTTCCGAGCGAACCGTTGTAGTTAGCGACCAACTGACACCTTTGCGAAATTCAGGAGGTCCAAATTAGTAAGTACACTTGAATTCAGCTGAATCGGAGATGCAAAAATTTTAAGGTAAAAAAAGAACAAAGGGGTTAGCCTTGGATGTTTTGTGATTTTCGACAGAAAATAGATTTGGCTCAAAATCGGCATACAGATGTACTTTGAGCTGCAGATTCCAAAAATGTTATCAAAAATAAGCTAGGACTGCGGGCGGCCTGATTTAAGGTACTTTCCGAGCGAACCGTTGTAGTTAGCGACCAACTGACACCTTTCCGAAATTCTGATTGACGAAATGGCCTCTTTAGGGTCAGTTGTAGTAGAGTCTGTTTGTTCCAAAGACAATGCCTTGCTTGTTGGTGTGGACAATAGATCAATGAGTCAAGAATGAGCTATAGCGTTTAACAACATTTTTGTGGGTTAGCTCACATTTGATTTTCAGGCTTCACGAACGAATCCATTATTTGTTTTTCACAGCAGTTCTTCTAGCAAACTCCTTTGGCTGACACTGCTTTATGCGATCAAGCGTTATCGTGCAAGAGGATTACGCCGCCGTCTTTCATATCTCGTCTGCGCTTTTGGAATCATCCATTTTAATAATCTACAAAGAAGACAAATACATTTGTGTTTTGGTATTTATCTATTGCGTATTTGCGCATGCGGTCTTCTTCCATTATTGTAATTTGTTGTACTTTATACTAATGTACACATATTTAACTCATCAATCCTTTTAAAATATGGTCCTTATAATTTGAGTTCATCTCAAACGCCAACAAAGGGCAATCCACAAAGCACTCGCCACAGAAGTGGAAAAAATCACGAAACCTCCTCGGCACCCTCGGCTGAACGTGAAGTGGCTGGGGAGTCTGTGAAAAGAAGCCGCTGAAAAATGCTATCTGTGTTAAGCCACCTGTAGCGCTCGACGTGTAAAAGGCTGCACCCGTTCCATGGAAAATTCAATGTGTGTGTCGGGGTGAGCGAGTGGAATCATTTGTAAAAATGCTTGTCAGCCGCATAGCGAGAGGGCCATTCCAACGGCGTGCGGGGAATTTTCGACTTAGTGAATTTTTTATGGCATGTATTACGGGGGCGGAAGAACCGTGTTGAAAATATGTTAATGTCGTGTGGCGGTAATAACATCACGGGAGGAGCTATGAATCTGAAAGTCTTGCTGAGGTAAAGCTCCAGAGCTTTATGAGCGGGTTAGATGCGTTATGGTTCAATTTATTGACATAAACGCTATTGGTTGCGGGCAGATTTTATAAATTCGGTGACAGAAAAAGCGAAAGTGACAGATTGAAACATTTTCAGCGGTTAGGGTAGAAAAAGAGCCTGTTCACTTTGTCCTTGCGCATAATCACCATTTTTATAGCGCATCTAATTAAGGGCGTCGAATTAAACAAAAAAGTACTAAGGTAGCACTACCCCACAGTATTCCTTTTTAACTTAAATTTTTCAAGCCCTGTTGCATTTTTTAAAATCATTGAAAAGAACTTTTTTCTGACTTCAAAAATGTATCATACTGGTACAATTTTTGCTTCCGAGTTGAGAAAAGTGTGATCGCAAACTTGGGTCTTGCAAGAAACTTCGAGATAAAAACCATATTCGTTATCGCTAAGTAGGAATAAAAACTCCAGGTTTCTCCATTTTCCTCGTGACTGGTGTTAATTTTCATTCACTTTATTATTTGTAATCGCAATGCCTCAGTTAACTGACCATGATCTCATCGAAATTTTGATGATGATTGGTTATGGAGATAGAAGGCGAAGTTAGTGATGTTGATTTTATATCGATTTTTACAAAAATCGATTTTTAACGTTCAAAAATCGATCTTTTTGAATCGATTTTGAGTTGCTCGATTTTTGAAGAGATCGGAAAAGGTGTGCTCGAATCGAATCGAATTCAGTGATGTCCAGATTTTGTTATAATAAACTCACTGGTTACTGATTAAAATGCTGAAATAAAAATTTGATAACGCGCAAGGTATGTGGCGACAAAGGTACTTCAATAATTCCTTTTACCCTATAACAGAGAGCGCTCGCCAACGCCCAAGGTAAAAGTTAAAAATTAATCAATTGAAAACGTGCATGGTCATCATCCGCGTATATATAAAACCACTGCAAATTGAATCAGTACTTCCACATCCAATTGTCAAAACGACATTACCTTTTTTATTTCTTATCCATACCATTAGAACGCCATTACGCTTTGAGCATTTTTTCTCTCTACACATTTTTTTCTAAGACAAACAGTCCTGGTGATATTAGCAAAAATATATAAATTTTAAAATCGGTTTTTACCAAATAACTCAAAAATTATTAGCTTAACAAAAAAATTACAAAAGTGCTTTCTGATCAGAAATTTGATTTTCTATATAATGCCAAAATTAAAAGAAAAACGTACGAGCTCGGTCAAAAATAGGTTTTTTTGGAAATATTTCGAAAATGTCAAAATTTTGAATAAATTTTCTAAGACACTTTTTGTGAGAAATTTTATTTCCTATCTGATGGTATTTTCATTTTTTTGAATATATTAAATATATTCAGAGATATTTAGGAAAACCCGTTTACTTTAAGTGACGCTTTTTTGCTAATAGGTATATTGCAAACAGTTTGCTGCACCGAAAATTTATAAGAGCGAATGTTACTCGCAGTTATACTACTAATCACATACTAAAACGAAAAAAAATAAAAATTTGCAAAAAGGGTAGTTACCCACAATTTCGCCAAATTTCAAGTTCATATATTAAGTCTTTCGAAAGTTATCGTGTCCACAAACAAAACCACAGACAGACAGACAAGAAATTTTTTTGCTCAATTTTTTTGACCATTTTAAAGCGAATGAGCAAATAAAAATTTTGGAAATTTTTTTTTGCGATACAATACTTCCCATCCGTAGGATGTGGAAGTAAAATGTAGTTGTTATATTAATGTACTTTTCTTTTAGTCATATGTCAATAGTTAGCAGTATCAAATATTTACGGTCTCATTTAACACAGCCTATTTTTTGAAATCGATTTTTTTTAAATCGATCTTCTAAGGACGATTTTATGCATGAATCGATATTAACTATTTCGATTTTCGATTCATGCAAAAATCGATTTTTATGGTTAGTTGCAACATCACTAGGCGAAGTTATTCAGAAGTAGTTGCACTCTACAATACGATTCGTGAACATCGTGAACCAATTGGCAGATCAACAGTTATTAAAACATTGCAACGTTGTGACGAAACCGGTGGTGTTAAAAATCGTCAAAAACTAGGGCGTCCAAAGATTGCTACGAGTGAGGAAAGTAGCTTCAATGTCCTTTTAGATGTGCAAGAGAATCCCAAGTGTTCCGTACAACAGCGTGCTCTCACTCGCCATATTAGCAGAAAATCTGTTCAGAAAATTTTGAAAAAAGAAAGGTTTCATCCGCTACGGCAGCTCGAATTTCGGCTGCAAATGGGCGGGGTTCTGAGATCTTATTTTTATTTAAATTTTTGATTAATAGAAATTTGCAACCAACACAATTATTTTTAAAGAAAAGGGCGCCACCAGCTTTTTTTATTATAATTAAATTTTGAAAGA
The DNA here is from genome assembly GCA_025024175.1 of Rhyzopertha dominica. Taxonomy (NCBI): domain Eukaryota; kingdom Metazoa; phylum Arthropoda; class Insecta; order Coleoptera; family Bostrichidae; genus Rhyzopertha; species Rhyzopertha dominica. Next base: position 51,763,990 of record QCXZ01000138.1, on the reverse strand, counting down.
AAGGCCCAAAACTGGAAATGCTTAGCTTTCAATAAAACGACCATTGGAGGGGAATTATCTTTATTAAAAATTGGTGCAATTTAAATTTCATCAAGTACAATTTGTAATAAATTTATGTTTTAAATTATCACTGAGGCCTTGCCGCAAAGCTTTGCTTCAGTTCACATGTGTTTTGAAAAAATACATAGAATTTATGAATGAAATGTTGCGTTTTTTAAATGCAGTTTTTGAAAAAAGTGATTGAAATGGTACACTTAGCTGCCCACGCCAGCGTCCAAGGATGGTCCGTGCTCTTTCAGGCTACTTCGGTGTGCCGCGCCATATTACTTGAAGTTATCACGGTCCCCTTCAAAGGGTTGTTACTGCTTTCCCCTTTCAGGTAGGTACACATTAGTTGGTTCGAAATCTGGCTGCTTAACGAATTTGATTCGCCTATTTGACGGTAGTATGTCTGCAGTTCCCACCTTAGAACCCTAAAGAAATTATGAAATTGGTGTTAGTAAATAAAAGATAGAAATAAAATTTAGACAATACCTCGTTTTTCGGCAATATGTAATTATCAGTTGGAGCAATTAAAAAACCAGAAAAGTTTGTTGTAGCTCCGCTAGTTTCTGGTATATCCAGAGAGAACAAGAAAAAACTCCTGTATGTACCAATTAATGTTCATTTTTAGTTTTGATTACTTAGTTGATTGTAGCATGCTTCGTAATGGAGACAGTTTCCTTGTAAGGAAGCACAAGTAAAACCGTAAATCCATAGATACCCATCCAAACCAGTTCTTTCGTGACATGATTATTTTGTCCATCCTGGAGCTTTTCCTCGCTCCCAACGATTTTTTTCTCTCGGAACAAGAAAACCCATCGCCGTGCACAATCTTCCCGCGTCCCCCTCGGTCCTAAATCAGTACGAAATTTAAAAACTTTCGCTCTCGGGTAAGTGAGCGGCGTCGGACGGCGGCGGCGTTGGCAAGACTTGCAGATGAGCAGCGCTGGAGGCCGGGCCAGAGATTACAAGTGAATTATTGTACAAAGATATCTAATTGTGGCCCGGGGCCGTCGGCGGGGGCCGCCACTTGACCCCGGTTCAACCCCCGGTTCTCACCACGCGTAACGCGCCCCCGAGTTAAGACCCCGGCCGTCGTCTTACTCCTGCTGCTGCTCAGCCTCCTCCTCACAGGCCATTTACCGGCTCACTACATTTACTAGCTCGGCTGTGTGGCGGCTGATTATTAACGGTGCCTCGGCTAAGTCAACGTTTGCAGAGGTACACGCCGCTGCTTACTAATTTCAATAGATTAAACGCGCACATTTAACCCATTCGGCTAAATCGAGTTATTTGTAATTAACTGGGTACCGACGCTCCGGTAGCAGATTAATGGCCGATGTTCGATTATTTTCGAATTAATCGGTTATATATTCGGCTTCGGGGCGGTAATGGGGCGGTTAGGTGAGATCTCTGGCCATGCGATTGCGACCACTAATTTTCTAAGGGCTCACGACATCTTTGTGGTACACGCCTTCAGCTATAGCTTTATTTTTTAGGAATAAAAACAGAAACTGTCTGGACAAAGTGCAACAAAATATTGTTCTGAAACACCACACTATTTAATTCGAATACTCGATGACAGGTGGCGGTGGAAAGTGCCTAAATATACAGGGTGATCTATAAGCTCTATGCCAAACTTGAATAGATGAATAATGATGATATTCTAAGTAAAAAAATGTTATATGAACATATGTCCTTTTTCTTTTAATTTAGAAGTTATAAGCATTTACATTATTTATATTAAAAATTTTATGCAAATGGAAATTCCCCAGTTACCTTTGAATCATTATTTGGGAATTAAGTTAAGTTAATTTACGTTGGACAAACAAAACAATATTTAAAAGAAAGAATTAAGCAACATAAAAATTACAATAACAATCAACAAACTGCTCTAAGAAAACATGAAATAGAAAAACAACATCATTTCAACTAGGATAATACAAAAATAATAACAACAGAAAAACACACACAGAAATAGTATATTATGTTATGAGGAGATAAAGTGAACTTTTATGTAGCAAGGCTGGAGTTTAACTGCCGAGCTTGCGAGTAAATAACAGAAATGATATACAAGGACTTAGTAGTATATACCACAATATTATCTAATAATAATTAAAATTAACAGATAAATAACCCACCAAATAAAACGATAAATTCAAAATTTGGAAACAGTGTATAAAAACAACTACAAAAATTTCAATTAAATACATGACAGTGACACTGACAAAATCAAAAATAAACCAAAAAAAGAAATAAAAGCATAAAATTATTTTAATAACCACAACAGAATATGATACATATAATACAGGTAAATAAATTATTATAATTAATTTATATTCTATCATTTTTTATAGTATTTCATTATCAAAGATATATGTTTTATAATTTCAGAATTGTATTATAAAGTAGAAAAAATAATAAAAGCTTGAAAAAGGTGGAAAATTATCCACCGAAACGTCGCATAAAAGAATATAGTTTTAATATTTGGAGTAAACCAGCAAAAGAAGAAAAAAATACATATATATAAAAAAATAACTCCAACAAAATAAAAGAAGATATAAAATTCTTTTATCTTGACAGTTTAGCAAAAATGCATGTGCATTAGATTCAAACGTCTGACGAGCAAAACTACGAAGTCAAAAGATCTTTGACTTATAAGCTGTTTTCTCATTTTTGTTTTAAAAGATCTACTTGCATGTGTAAGGAGTGATAGACGGTATTATTATAACGATTATATTTCCAGCCAAATAACAAAAATGTTAATTTTATCCTATATTTCGATTCATTGCCTTACGTTTATGCTATTTTAAAACCTGGCGCTTGTGCCCTAATCCATTGAAGACAGAAGTAACTTGCTTTCATCTCAACAATCACCAAAAGAGGAAACATAACTTCTCGCCAAAATACCTTGGAGTGACCCTAGATACGTCTCTAACGTACAAGAAACATCCAGAAAACGTCAGTAAAAAATTACAGACTAGAAATAACATCCTGCATAAGCTTGCTGGTACAAGTTGGGGTGCAAATGCAAATGTACTCCGTACTTCTGCAAGTGCCTTGCTTTATAGCACTGCTGAGTACTGCTGTCCTGTTTGGAAAAACAGTCATCACACAGGAAAAATTGACACTCTGTTAAATACTGCAATGCGACTAATCACTGGAACAATTATGTCAACTCGATTACCTTGGCTTCCGATTCTTTCAAACATTGCTCCTTCGGAGATTCGCAGACAGTTTGCTATATATAAAGCTTGGCAAAAATATCAAACAGCTCCTAATGAGTTTCTGATTTCCCGAGATCTGCAAGAGCTACCTACAACGCGGCTAACTTCTAGAAAATCTCTGTGGACAGAAGATTTCCTTCTTGCTTCTTATACCATTGAAGATAGACAATCCTACGGAAGAGGTAGGAGGGACTGACCTCCCAAGAAGGTCTTGGGTCATACTGAATCGCCTTCGCACAGGTCATGGGAAATGCTTAATAAACGGGATTCATCTATCAACCCTTCTTGTGAATGTGGAGATCCCCTCCAAATAATTGGACATATGGTCAACAGATGCCCCCGTACAGCATGGCCTGGTGGTTTTGCGTCTATCCATCGTGTTGATGAAGGTGTTCAAGGCTAGCTTAAGACAATAGAGATCTGATTGGAGTTTTCTACGGTTTTCTTCAATACTCTATCCAGAATAAATACATACATGTATGTATCTATTATGGATAAAGCGCAAATGCGAGATCTCTTATCGTTAAATGAAAATATTTTTTTTCTTTCAACGCTTTTATAAAAGTCGACAGTACTGTGGAATGTATTAATGATTTTCATAAGAATAGATATATATGCTCATTAAGGGTGCGGTTGCTTCCATATCAAACCCCCCAAGTCCTCTGATCTAAAAGCCGCCGATGAGTTCGTCCTTGRTGAAGTCGACGCGTTGTTTTTGGGCAACCTCTCAGATTTGCAATTTATCCGACATGCCTATTGGGATTTATTGCGGGCGCTAGAGGATGGGGCGCGCTCTAAACGACGGCAGGGTAGCGTCGAGCGGGGGCAATAATAACGCGCCAAAAAGATATTCTTATATACAAACGGCGCTAATCAAGACGCATGATTATGGGTTCGCCGCGCTTCGCCAGACTGTATAAGATGTGCAGCAGAGCGTCGTATCGCTGCCTCCGCAATAAAGTTAAGACCTGCAGGATGCTGCTCGTGTGGTTGCCACTTATTACGCGGAGGGGGAAGGGAGATTGTGTTTTAGTATTTTGAGGCTTTCCAGTCGTGTACTTTATATGCAAGAATGGGTTTAGTATCATAGAAAGTATATTCTACTTTGTCTAAAGGGTAAACGGTGGTTTATTCATGACCACCATATTAGGAAGGAATGAATTGCTACAGCATTGACTGAAAAAGTTTGTTCCAAAACTGTGAAACTTGCTGAAATAATAATACTCTTTATTGTCCAACGGTATATACCAATTACAGGACAAACAGACAATATAAAATTACCCTACAAAGCATATACCGCTCAACAACTGTCTACGTTATACAAAATTAATATCACCAGAGTTTCCATATAAATTAAAATTATTTCACATGAGATTCACGGGAGCCCTCGTCATAATACTACTCTTACCCGCAGTACAATAGAAACGCAGTGTATGTCTGCTAGAAATATGCGGAATACAGAAACTAATTTTAGACAGAAGCAAAGAAGTTTTCCTCCATTATCTATGCCTTCTTTGTGTACTTTTATCCACAATGAAAAAGTAGGATAGTAGCACCTCACCTGTAATTTTCAGTCATTGATTTCCACCGATTCTTTCTCGTATACACTTTTGCTTTTCGCAAGAAGAAAATTCTTAAATGAATCTCCTTGAGAAGGCGTTATATTCTAGAATCTATAACTAATTATTTTCATTTCTTTCTAGAATCTATATTACTAATACAGTCGTCTCTCCTTGGCTCAGATATTTCTGTTATTGCTCACTTATCCAACCTTGGATCTTTGTTATTCATATCATTTGTAAATGATCTACTGCACTCCCTATTTGATTACATACAAATATCCAATTCCATTAGTTCCCAAGAACATACTAATATACTTTAAATTAACTTAGATACAATTGTTGAATGGTGTCATAAATTTGAAGTACAGCTAAATATCAACATTTTTATGTTGTACTGTCTGTTTTACACACGCCTTTTGAATCGTATGATAATGATAATAATCTAGAAAAAGAAACAACTTTTAAAGACCTTGGTGTAACTTTTGGTTCCGATTTATCATTTCTCACTCATCCTGAATCCGTTTCTTATGCATGTTGACAGCCGCTTCTTCTCTTTCAGAAGGAAGATTGAATATTGTGCTAATTGGGTCCGGTATCGGATGTATGCGTCTCATTCACTTGGGCTGAATAATTCACCAGTGTTATTGATCACTATTGTTGAATTTAAGACCAAAAATTGACATACAAGTAAGGTGTGTGCAGGTGTATTGTCGTGTTAGAAAACCCCTGTGTTAAATTGGGACGCACATGAAATTCACGCTTGAGGACTGAACATAAAATTATCCACTAACTGTATGGTTTGAATTTTGGGAAACCTCATGCTGGATTTAATGCAATGCGGCGGGAATTTTCTCCCAAATTCCTCCACTTTGGATGACGAAAACGACGGCTTGTTCAAATAATAGACATTTCGAAGCTTCGTATCCTCGAAAAATGTTAATGGTTTTTCAATTGAACGCGCTAAACTAAAAAAAATGATTACAAACGGTCTTCTTAATTGGTTGCTCCAACAAAGTACTCCAGCTTTGAGAATTTTTCTCCGATCCACCTTGACCTTCATCTTTAACATAAAAAAACACCCAACCAGTCCTTATAAATCTCAGGTGCGCAATACAGCATGCCTCCTTCCATTAAACGGGCAACTAAATTATCCGCTACATAAATCTGCTTTTAAACGGTCCGGCCACGTGTTCGCAATAATTTGTGGCCTCAAAAAATCCGCGCTGCCCTGAGTTATGCACTAACTTTATATTTACGATATTAATTTCCTCGGTTTCCTCTGTGCCGGCGCGCCGCCGTCGTCGGGGGAAACGGCACCCGGACTACTCCGGGTACCGACTGATTCCGGGTTGATCCCGGCGATAGCATKATGAGAACGCGGGGGGCCTACCTAGCCCCCTCTTCCGGACCCTACGGAGTATACGGAGTTCCTAGGTCACAGGTAAATTGAGATATCGATCAAGCAATCAGTATTAAAATATCATATTACAGATTTTAGAGAGTACTCTAATCATCAAATCAGTTTTACCGCCCTCGTTGTTTTAAAAACTTGGTCCGCGTACTGGAACATTATGCTTTACGATACTTATTTTTTTTAACTTTAATATCGACATGCTACAGTTAAATTCCTCCCAACTAAGTAACGTATTGATATGTTGGACTGTCTAGGACTTTTTCAAGTTATGTGTTGCGTTATTCATATAAATCCAACATATATAAATCCATGTCACATATTAATGTTATTCTTACTAATGATACTAAGCATGTCTCTAAAGCAGAAACTAAACTACTACCTAATATCACTGATCACGAGTTAACTTATGCTGACAGATATTAGTAAGTCGAAAATTAGTACAATGTAGAACGAGACATGTTTAACGTTTTGAATATTATAAGTCGGTTAGGAACTTTACCACCTTAGGGAGAGGAAGCTCTATTATGTATATGTGGAACAGTCAGAACTGCAGATTTCTGGCGCAAATTCAAGAAGACAGGAGTTGCCAACTGTTAGCTTCCAGGTTTAATGATGGGAAGCGGAGAACTGCTTTACTTAAAATTACAGATGTCATTATCGAGCTTTACTGATCAAGGCAAGATTACAGAATTAATATTATTTGATTTCCTTAAAGCATTTGATACTTTTAATCATGGTTTATTAAGATTTTGTCTGGAGTTCCACAGGGATCTGTTCTTGGGCCACTACTGTTTCTCATATTAGTACATAAAATTAATAGTGACATTAGTGATATAATTGAATTTTTACAAAATTGTGCTTTGCAATTAAACTGTTCGAAGATTTGGTTACCTGCATTTGTATTTCTCGGGGCAGCATCAATATCATTGCTGCAAATTAATATTGAAGTTGACAATTTGTTGTCGATTCGAAAATCAGTAAATATGACGTCAACTTGACCTTGATAGTCAAGTACTGCAGAAACAAATTGGCTGAAGCAGGCCAAGTTGGTCGGAGTGGACCTTTTGGGCATAAAGCCATGCTGAAATGGTGATATAAAATTATTAATACATTTGACAATGTTATTATGCATTAAAGATTCGAAGACTTTGAAGTTACAGATGAGTGAGATTCAATATTATCGATGTTAACCTCTTTTTAATATAGGACATACGTAAGTTGACTTCCAGAGCTCTGGAAATTTTGATGTTTGAAGTATAAGGTTAAAAATATAATACAGAGGAGTTGTAAAAATTGATGCACAGTCTATTGAAAGAAAACTAGGTATTCCATCTATACCAGTAGTTATTGAATTTTTAGAGTTCTTTAGTGCATTTAAAATTTCGTTTTCAGTAAAGTGATTAAAGGAGACAGGCGTTGGATAGATTTTTGTTTTTAAGTTAAAAGTATGGTCGGATTCATGAAAAACACTATTAAATTAAACTATAATTATATTTAAAAAATTAAGCTCTAAAAATATTGTAAGACATTTGGAATTATCTTTAATTTATCGACTTCAGTCTACTTCCACCGCTCTGTTATGAATTCCAGCGATGAATTTGCCATCGCATCAAAGTGGAAGATGCTACCGGAACATGGAAGCGGCCATAAATAAACGATCCAACATAAAGACTTGGTCAGCCCGGGTCGGTGCCGCAAGACGCCGACCTTCCGGCACTGCGGTGGCCGGTGGCCGAGCAAGCGACCGCCGCCCTCGTTAATTCTTTACGCGTATACACACCCGCTGTCAAACAATCAACGAACCTTCATCAACCCCAAGAGCCGGCGTCTGCTGAATTCCGATAAAGCACTAATTCCCCGCAATCAAATATTGATTCAAAACTCGGCGTGCCTCTTTTCTTAAAGTTCCCCGGCGACGGCGGCGGTGGCGGGGCGGCGGGCTTTACATACRGCACGGGGCCTTTATTAGGAAACGAGCTGATTTACTGTAATGACTTTTTTCATTGAAAGGGCAAAGCTGCCGGCCTTAATAATGTTAATTAATATTTGAGATGTGGAGGCCGGGCGTTAAGAATCTTTCAATATTAGCTGTCGACTTTTAATTTCGGGATCGGGGGCGAAAAACGCTCATTTCCGGAGCTTATTACTGAAATTAAAACAAACGGGATTTATTGGCGCAGAGCGCAGTAAATTGTGCGTTTGTGTTATTGGCTGGGGCACTCATGCGAGGTCAATCAAGAAGCCAGCCGATATACGCATTAAGCTTTCTTGAAAATGGTTGCATATTAATGTTGAATTAATAGCTTTTTTTTCTCTTCAGTAACGATGTTTATATACAAGGTGAGTAAAAAATGATTGCAAGTTCCTATACTATTTTTATCAAAACTTAAAAATAACATATATTGCATATATTTCTTGTCCAAATTTAAAGTAAATCCTTCACTGCTAAAGGACCCATAAGGTTTTTATTTGTGATAATTGATAAATTTTAATATCGCACAAATTAAGATCGTTAAAAAATTTAAAAAAAAGGTTTTTTGTTACATTACGATAGTCGTAAACATACAGGATGTTTCACGAATGATAATGACTCTGAAGAAATTAAAAATGCAACCCAAAATACATTCTCATTGCCACTGTGGTTATTTTACATAATGGATTATTTCAAAAATAAATTAGGAATCCATGACGGCTATGCGCTGTGGTTCCTGTCACTGTATTTATTAAAAGTCAAAATGTATTTAAATGATGAAGAATAGATATGATTTTAATTTATGGTGAATGCAAAGAAATGCTTCCGCTGCTGCCCGTTTATACAGACAACGTTTTCCACATAGAAGAGCACTTGCCGATACAATTTTCAAGCAGGGTAGGCAAAAAACATGTTTTTTTTTTTTAAATTAAATAAAACAAACAGTTTTTTTAATTTAGTCATGTTTAAATTGTTTTAAACCTGTTTTTTCTTACTTAGTTAAAAACATGTTTAAAACGTTTTAAACACTGTTTTAAACATGCACTCTCATGCAAATTACTACGTGTATTAGTGAAAATAAATGCGAGTAGATGACTCAAAGCGTAGCAGTTGTCTAAAAATCCCTAGGTAACTACGATTGCCTGTTGACATTTGTCATTTGTATTCGATGTGTACGGCGTTTACGTGACAATTTTAGTTATTATGAGCCGGTTTTTCTTTTCTATTTTAAGCGAAAATCAACTCTGTTCTTAAAATCCAGACCAATCCCATACTGATTACTGGGTGGATTTTAGCTAATATCAACTTTAACAAAGGGAATAGGAACCGACCTTGTATGTTTAAAGTTTAAAGTTCAACAATTACAATGACCAGTAGGAGAAATAATGCAGGGTGGAATTACTTCGACAAATTTAAGGTGCAAAATAGTACAATGCGAGCTCGATGCAAGGAGTGCAAAAAAGATATGCTTGCACTAGTAAAAATATTTTATTTCTTGTTTATTGTTTTTATATTCTCAAGTTCTGATAGCTATTTGTTCTATTATTCAAGCTTGTGAAAACAGCGGAGGGCGACATTTTGAGCATTTATTACATTAATGGTATTAAATAAACATTTTTCAAAAATAAAATTAGTTTTAAAATACCGAATTTACTTATGGGGCATGCAGAAAGAGGTCAGTCGAATATCTTGCATTGAATGACGTTAATCAGCAGACCTCAAGGTATTTCAGCGTTATAAGCACACTGGGGAATAGCGATATTCAATGATACCAGTAACTCACCCTCCTCAAGTTTAATATCTTTAGTTTTGTCAATAAACTTTATGTAGACTAAATTTCTCATAATGTGTGTTTTTTTGCAGGTAAGTTCCAGAAGTTGATTCAAGCGCCATATTCAGCCAAAGCGGTAAGAAAAATGTCGTCAGAATTGTGTTACGGAAATTGTTGACAATCGTTTCGTTGATGCTTTTAATTGATCTTGATAAAGGCGTTAGACGAATGGCTTCAGCAGCAGCATTCAACTGATGTTTCACAGAATCTTTTTTAATAATTTCACATTTATTCTGGTTAATTCAGTTTAAGCACCCTTGACAGAAGTTCTACAGTGTTAAATAACTTTTTCGAGTAGGATATTTTGGTGGAGATCAAAATCACTACTACAAAACTAAAATTGGCCTAAATATTAATCTCGAACAGTACTTTGTTGGCTGATTTTGTGGTCAGTATAGAACCTGAAGCTGCCTCTATGGAATTATTTCATGAAAAAATTGTTGAGGTTGCAACTTCTTGGCATGCACTTAGGGGACACTACGGCCTTAAACCTAAACTTCTATGCAGCGCCAATCTTCTCAGCTCATATCCAACTCCGGCTGCTGAATCACTCCAGATCAGGACGCCGTTTGGTCGTCATCCGCGTCTTCCATTTGCGCTGATATATTCATCCGTACGAAATAACAAGCGGCACCGGGGCGATATACTCGACGGGCGGGAATATGTAAGAGCTGTTTGAAATGCATCACATTTGGCCCGATAGTTTGTCTCCGAGTGGCTTTTTAGGCCAACTTTATCCAGTCGCGAGGAAAAGTTCGGCGGCGGCAGCTGACGTCGAGTATGCAAATACCAGAAGGTGTACGGTCTCTTATAGAAAGTGCAGACCCCTCTTCGCCGAAATGGAAATACGATGAGCAGTAACGTGCTTGTCTCCCGGCCTGATGCGTGGAATTATGAAAACGACTTGCGAAATATGGAATAGATGCATAAATTGGCGGTAGGTGCCGCGCGAGGAAGCCGGGGAATCTGGGTAAAAGGGGACGCATAATTTGTTTCTTTAAAATGGAACTTAATGGTATTCGGGACGGGTAGCAGGTAGGTCGCATACGCGCGGGGGTTTCCTGTCAAGCTGCGGTAAATTGTAGTAAATTTTTGCTCAAGCAAATCGGTAATCGGTGACCATGAAATATCAAGGTGGAAAAACAACAAAGGGGTTAGCCTTTGCTATTTTTGCAGTTTTCGGCGAAATTTATTTTTGGCTCAAAATCGGCATACTGATGTATTTTGAGCTCCAGATTCCAAAAATGCAGTCAGAATTGAGCTAGGACGTCCGTTAATTTATTTTTCACAAATTGATCTTTCTACTCTAGGTCAATTTTCAGACGAACCGTTGCAGCTAGAGAAAAACTGACACCACTCCGAAATGCAGCAGGTTCACATTAGTAAATGAACATAAAATTAGCGTAATCGGAGACCATCAAGTTTTAAGGTGAAAAAAATAACAGAGGGGTTAGCCTTTGCTATTTTTGCAGTTTTCGGTGGAAATTATTTTTGGCTCAAAATCGGCATACTGATGTATTTTGAGCTCCAGATTCCAAAAATGCAGTCAGGTCAGGACGTCCGTTAGTTTATTTTTTGCAAACAGACCCTTCTACTATAGGTCACTTTTCAGACGAACCGTTGTAGCTAGAGAAAATCTAACACCACACCGAAATGCAGCAGGTCCACTTGGAACCAATATACTTATATTTTTTCAAAATACTTTCCTCTACAATCTATATATTTCTGCATGCGTTTGAACCATTCTTCAAAACATTTTTTTCACTGTTCTCGAGTTAGATTATTTACCTCAGTTTTAAACGCGTCGACAGCTTCTTCTGCTGTTGTAAAACGGAAACAACGCAATTTATCCTTCACCTTCATCCAATAGTTTAATATTTTGGGCAATTAAATAATATAGCCGCTGTATGAGCTTGACAATTGTCATGATGAAAAATAATTCCACCTTTTAGTTGCTTTTCTCTACCAGCCTGAAATACTTGTGACAAGCAAACGGCAATACACCATTCGGAATTAACCGTACTACTATCATCTAGAGCTACAGTTGACAAATGTCCAGTAATTAGAAAAAATGTAGTAATCATCTTCTTGTTTCGACTTCTTTTATAAACCACTTTTTTGGAGCCTTCTCGTTCCCGAACACCTAAAGTGCTGATTGTTATTTCTTTTCGGGATCAAATAATAATAATAATAAAAACAAAAATATCCATATAGGATTATTTCCAATAGCAGCCTTAATCGTTTTAACAGTAGATTGATAGCTGCAGTCAACATATTTTCTTCTTAAAATTTGGCAGAACCACGTTGACATCTTCTTTACTATAATATCTTAAAAATTCTTGAAACACCAGCAAACTGCGAAAATCCTGATTGAAATTTTAAATATAAGGTCATTTTCAGTTGTGCGTTATCAATTATCAATTAAGTATAATGTGTTCAGTGAATGGGATATTATAGACAAATCTCATACGAGCATTTTGTACTTGCTGCAATTTGTGTTTATTTTGCTGAGTAAGGAAGTTATAATATGTATGTGCGCAATATTATATGTGGGAATACAACAATGCCTTGACTAGGCTTATTTTAACTGGTTGCCCAAGCTGAAATTTGAAAGAATATACATGATCTACATGCTCATTAAAAGATAAAGTACTATCAATAAACCGCCGTAGACGTTTTCAATATCAAAAGATAGATACACCTATCATATATCATATATGTGTAAATTACAATTGTTAATATACTTAGGCAAATCGAACGTGTACAAAGCAAATAAAGGGGGTCCCAGCACACTACACTGTGGAACGCCAGATTTAATTATTAATAACTACTTTTTGACGTCTGTTAAGCATATAGGTTTCCATTAGTTTTAGGGCAGTATCCTGATGGCCTATATGCTTTAATTTGGCCATCATAAGAGTGTAATTTACCCTATCAAAGGCTTTACTTTGGTCTAAAAGCACTAAAACAGAGACCTTAGACTTATCCATTGCACTAACCAAAKCATTTGTAAATYTCATTAATGCTGTATTAACACTGTGACCAGGGCGATATCCAGATTGAATGGTTGGCAATATGTTGTTTGAGTCAGGAAAATCCTTAATATTTTGAGCCAGGATTTTTTTAAGATCTTATAACAAGCCGAAAGAATACTTACTGGAAGCCTGTTGGTACCCGAACCTTATTTCTGGAAATGAACCTCTCTCGATACATTCATTAAATAAATCTCTTACAATAGCCACACAATAWGACATGACTAGGGCTAACATTGTGATTGATATGTTGTCAGCGCCTTTAGATTCAGATTTTACAGCTTTTTAGAGCTTTAAATACATTACCATTGCTAATAAAATTAAACTAATTTTTTTTAACATCTAGTGCATTATTACCATAATAGCAATGTGACGAGTGACGAGGTGCTTCCAATAAACACTAAGCACAAGGCAGAAGTACTTTTTTTGGAAGAAGGCTGGGGTTGATCGTTATATCTGCCGATATCACAGCTAACTACGTAAAATTTGATAGAACACCAGTGGATTTGAAATCGCTTTAGCGCGCCCCCGCATTAAACGAAGTCATGTCTGGCTGTCGTAAAACACCTCGATGCCGGGGCCATGATTCGCATCATCCGGCCTTAATTCATGCTTAATTACGGCACGCCATTGTGTTGAGACGTAATTTGTAGAGATGAGCAGCAGCCCGACCTGGGAGCAACTTCCTCCATCGCAGCCACGGACGTAAAGATTGCCTTACGAGTAACCGTAAAAAAATATCGCTGGGAGTTGTTTAAAGCAATTACGGGACGAAAGAAGCACCTGCCCGTGACGGGATCGGCATACAGTGCCGCGGCATCGGGGTTTTAATTAAGCAATTATGCTAATTGTATGGCCTCTACCCTGTCTTGTTCGCAGTTTGATTTCTTCTCGGGAAGAAACGAAACGGCGACTTTTCTCTCTCTGCCACTGGCAACTGCAGGCTTCCTCGGATGTTTTCACGTAATTAAATTAGCATTTTTTTTTACTTCTGGTCGTTGTCTCTGATTAAGGTCATTGCTGCTAAGATATGCTAGGGGATTAATATTTTTAATTTGACTGCTTTTATAGCATGAAAATCTATGAAATCTTAAAATTGGTTGATTACGTCTTCTGTAAATTTAGGATGCTAAAAAACAATAGGGAAAAGGGGTCAATGCGTTTTAAAATGCGTATAAAAAGAAAAACAATCAAGTTCGTTTAAAAATATTTATTTTTTGATCAAATCTGTTATTGAAGTTCAATAAAACTTGAAGTAATAAATTCTTTAACATCGCTCCTTTACAAGTTACCCTGTGCTGCTGAAGAACTGATCCATTGTCAGGATTCAAACCCGGGCYTACTGGTTTAGCCCTAGGCGCGCTATTGATTGCGCTAAGWGTATCTCCAGCGMGAGCATGTATTATATACCTCTTATGTGAACTATTCTGCCCCGMCATATTTAWACCATTTGCTAATTAATTAATTACTCCAGTATCTGAAGTTCTGCTGACTAACATGGCCATTTAGTAAAGACATAAATGCTTCTGAAGTGAAAGTTATAACGGTTAAAATTGAGGGAAGCAAAGCTATAGCTTATTAACATCATTATTAAAAATGTCATAGCATTTGAAAATCTCATTTCAATTAATAAAGATGACTGCTTAATTGTGTGTGCGTATGATTCTTCGTGAGAAATATGGCTCTAGGCGTATCGTTTGGGAACACGGACTTTTTCTGTCTTTTCTCAGCTCTTTTTGCGCATTGATAAGCCAACGGTTCAGCAGACAGACGCTCGATTTTAGAATCATAAACTGCGTGTGGTTAAACGTAAATGACGGTAGGGGAAGTGAAAAATCTTCAACAAGATTCCTTATGATTGAGGGATATACTATCCTATACGTTCGACGAAGTGTCCAATTGGTTGTTTTTTGAAATTGAGTTCCTGGATCTTCGATCTGCCGTTCAGCAGGATTAAGAATTCACGAACCACCGTCCGTAAGCACAGCATAATGACGTTTTCGAGCCAAAACCCTCTACGGAAGAGGTAACTATTCAATGTTTTAAGTCGTTATTGTGCCTAGTTCCAAACGATGTCGTTTTATTCTATTTTAGGGTTTTTTAACACCGGCTTTTACTTGGTGGTAACTTTTGGGGTCATTATCATCTATGTGCCCTTAATAAGGAGGTACAGTCCCGTTCCCGCATTGGTCGTCTGAACCCTCGTGCTCGATTCTGTGGGGTATCCTGAAGGATTGTCACCGTAATATCAAGAGCAGGACAATCGTCATTCCTGTCCATCCCTAAGCCATCTAGAGGGTTATAACTAGCCTAGAGAATCCCGGAAGTAAAGAAGGAGCCAAATAAGTCGTATGCTGGACATATTGTTCAGTTTTTTTTACTTGCTATTCGTGAAAACTTTATATTCACGGACATTTGAATTTGACGAAATTAGCTATTGTTTCTCTTGGTTCATTAAAATCGTTAAACTATTTATATGTATGAAATTTTTTTAGTAATTAATAAAATCGTTACTTGTGAACTGCATGAGTACACGTCCGGTAACGGCATTGATCATTTTGTCATTTTTTGTATCAGTCAGAAGCGTATGGACGCGACGATTTATAGTTGTCTATCCCAATAGTCAAATTGACTGAGATTTTTTTTTGRCTCGTTTGTTGTTTTTGGTAATTATTTATACGAGCTTTAGTAAGTGATTTGAATTGGATTACGCGGGAAGGAAAAATTCGTCAATTTGCGCTGCTGAGAAGTTATTTTGTTTATTCTCACTTATAATTAACGTCCTTATATTTATTTGTGTACTTACCTCGGGAGATATTAAATTTACTTAGATATTACCAGTTTTTGTTAGTAAATTCAACTCGTTGTACTTACCTGGAAATTGCTTGGTTTTTTTCCGCTAAACCAAGTGGCACTCAAGCATTTCTTGTATTTAACCCAGGCCATCTCCATTGGGTTAGCCGGCATCTACCCCATGCAACCGGTAGGTTTTGAGAAAAACTTCGTGTTTGATTTGTTTCGAATATATTTGTTTTGCGTCACAAAGTTTTAACAAGAAAACGTGGGTTGTCGTTGATACGTTCTGTTAGGTTCAACCATTTTTTTTATATACTCTTATGCCTCTTGTGTCTGTGAGTATCAGATTACCATGATAGTTCACACAAGGTAATATACGCCTGGACATATTTCTCTACACTTGGAATCGTCAGATAGGTTGACCATTTGGTGACACATTTGGTTAGTATGACAGTATAATCGATCATTTTAGACMATGTTATTTGGCATACCTTTGCCTGATGGGACMAGCACTGTCACATTATAGTCGTAGCCTATACAAGGCAATAAACGCCTAGCCATCTTTCTCAAGACTGGTGTTTGTCACATAAATCAACCTTTTGGCGATATACCTGGTCAATGTAACACATACCAGTAAGTCCCAAAGCTTTGAAGAAAATTGATAACCATAATGGACTAGAGAAATCGCTACAAATTATTTCCAAGTGCGTAAATTAACCGCAGAGGACGCTGCACAACTATAGATATTTACGAAAACATATTATCTAACACTATGGACGCTAAAAGCATTCACCCTTGTCTTATTACCGGGATTTCTCCTGTTAGACTCCAAAGTAATTTTCTTCCTCAAAGGTCCAAAACTACCGGAATATGGCATATGTACGTTCCTGCCCGCTGCGCTGACGTCACCATCAAAATAATTTTAGACACCATACAAATCGCTGTATATTCCTGGTGATGTTACAATAGGGTTCTTAAAACTTACTCCCGCGGCACTTGTAGAACCTGGTTACCGATTAGTTCCACATAATACTGTTTATCCCCAAAGCCGTGCGCTGGCCAAAACAAGGCGATGCAAACAGGAATCGGAGAAAAACAAATCGAACGAATCCCCGATCGGTTGTTTTTCCTCCGGTTAGACGCATCCTCGCTGATTTTCCGTGTCGTCGGTGTGGCGGACTCAATCAGGCGAGACCCGGGGGCGGGCAGGTGGGCCGCGGGGGGGTCCGGGGGCGAACCGCGGCGTATTCAAATCCCTCAACAGCCATCCCCCGGAATGGCTCGGGGCTGGCGCTCTCGGTTTTTGTTTTTCACCGCCGCCCTGAGATTTCCTTTATCTGGTGATTAAAACTTCATCCTGTCGCGGCCGCCGCGGGTACACACTTTTAATAAAGGAACGCATACGCGCCGCGCCGCGCTCTCGCCCTTAATTTTTAATGCAATTTGCGGAACGGGCGGACACGATGGTAAATCTCGCGCGAAAAAACTAAGCACGGCTCGCCCCCGCCCCGGCAAATGCCGTCGCTAACGAGATCAACCGCGTACATTCGCAGGTAGTTGGCGGCGGTAAAATGGGGAAAATCTATAGTCTAGCACTTGTAGTTTACGAAATACCTAAAGATATTTTTGTTTTCTGACGTGCACACGCACTTTGGGGTCATTTTGTGAAAATCGGCAATGAGTCATCTAGCGGTTGGTTCACGAACTACGACATTGGTTGGTACGCATCACCTGTACCTGTGCGTACAGAGACCTTCGATATCGATTGCCCGGTCATTTGGTGAGAACCGGTAATGCGTCATCTAGCGGTAGCTCTACGAACTGCGGCTGGTTGGTACGTCAGTAAGTACAGAGACCTGCTTTACTGATTATCCAATAAGTGTTTGAGCTCTTTGGAAAAGCTCAGTGAAATAAAATTATTTTGAATGACTAATCTTCATCATATTCATTCATTCATACTATATTACAGTGCTATGCTACTGTATAGCTTAATACGCTATATTAGTGCTGACGTAATAACGGCCATTTTTCTGCGGTACATCATAGTCCTGGATCCTGACAAGCCGAGTTGTCATAACGTACATAAGGAAGTTCAGTGTTTGGTGCAATTTTTTAATGTTAAAAGAATATTTTAAAGTGTTACTGTTTATGATTGAAGAGCTAACACTCCTTCGTTTTACTTAGCAAGTATTACAAACGTAAATTACATTTAGTTACAATTTAGATATTGCTGAAAAGCTTAACCTACAATACGTGCGTGTGTAGAGCATTACAATTTACATGTTGTACCAGAAGATGGTAACGTGCTAGGTCCCTGGATGTTCTTGTTATAATGAAAGAGAAACGTATAAACTTTAAGCACTTATTTTAGATTGTCCTTCAACAATAGATTGCAACTTAATGTAATTTCGGTTTGTAATACTTAATGAATAATACAAGGGTATGAAAATCACTCAAACATACACAGTAATACTTCAAAATATTGTATTATACTATAATTTTGCTCTGAATATTGGGTGTTACTGTGTATTTTTAGTGGTTTACGTTCTTTCGTATAATTTAGAATTAAAAACCAAAATTACATTTAGTTGCAATCTATTGTTTAAAAACATCCTTAAAGAATTGCCGTAAAGATTACACTTCTCTCTTATTATAACGGGAACATCCAGGTACCCAACCTATTACCATTTTCTGGTAAAACTTGTAAATTGTAATGCTCGACAAACATACAACGGTTTGTAATACTTGCTAAGTAAAGCGAAGTATGTATGTAGTCATATTGAAAAATTGATGATGGTTTAATTGAAACGAAACGTGGCGTTGAAAGCAGATGTCTAAAACTGAAAAAGATCGAATCTTTTTACTTTAGATTTATGTATTTCAACAGTACCTTTAGTCCTGGTATTTGCTTTAGAAACTCTATTGTGGTTTAAGATATGTATAGAAAACTGACGAAAAAAAAACAAAAAGAGGCAAAGTAAAAATCCTTCCATAATTCTAAAACAAGCACATGGAAGGTCATTTTGGGCATACACAGTAAGATGTGTGATATTGAAAATAGCACTAACTAAAAAGTAGCTATATAATCTATGATAATTAGGCAGAAAGGGCGGAAATACCCTTGGCCTCCGAACATAATGAAGAGAATGAGTTCTAGTGGACCTGACCATGTTCGACTGAGTTAACTTTTCTGGTGCGCATTTTTTGGCATTTGGAATATTAGCTTATTCTTTGAAAACTTCTGTGGTCATCTCCGCCTTTAAGAAGGGCGATCCTCTGGCTCCGTGAAGTCATCATCACCTGGTTTAGACATCTGTTTCTCGAAAGTCTTCGCGTATGCCATGCTGGATGGATTGCCAAAAAAATGCATAATTTGAGACATCACGATTTACTATTTTTGGAAGATCCCCGAGTCAGTTATGTTATGTAGCAAAAGCCTCCACCTTCAACAACAGTCACCCCGGCCTTGTCAAAATTCAAAGGTCGTCCTCCTCCGTTTTTGTCCCTTTCCACATCGCCGCCCCGTGTAAACATTACGCCTAATAATCGCGGCAATGACGTGTTCTCCCGCGTTAATTACCTAATGGGAGATGTGTCGACGCGGCCTAAATCCGAGTAAGCTATGAGATCTGATGATGTGCCAGGGCTGTGTATCGGTTTCGCGTAGAGAGAGAGACGGATGGCCGCCGACGAGGACCAGCAGGCATGTCGCAGTCAGAGAGCTACCAGTCTAATTAGTTGATTTGTAGTGGTTCAAGGGGGCGACCGCCCCGCGTCTCCGCCGTCCCCTCTAATGCAATCTAAATTTTTCATTCCGATGTACATCTCGCGGGAAGCGGAAGAATCGAACCCGGTGGTCCGTCGGGGGAGGTTCTGTCGTTTTTTCCGGACTCGAATTTGTAACGCACGCGGGGTCGTAATTAAAGCAGCAGCGGCCCTGCGTCGATGGTCTTTCGTGTCCCGCGGTGCGTGTTCCCGCTAATTGTGGTGCACGGATATGCCCTGGCCGAAGTGCAGGTTTTCTAATTCGCTGGTATAACTGAAAGTTATTCCTTGAACACCATGTTAGACAAAATTTATTGAAGCGGATTTCATTATTCGACATAGATATATTGTAGGTGTACTGTGGGTGACCAGGCACCTATACTCTTATCCATGAAAGGATATCTTTCCCGGTATGGGCCAGCAATTTGATGAATTTTGACGGGTAATACGTTTGGAGGTAAGGAATTTTACAAAGCTCATCGGGTAAACAAAACGCGGTAGACGGTAGATGACGCGCGTGCTGGTTTACTATTCTAGGTATCCTCACCTAACAATTCATACCGCTGCACCATATAGTTTATAAAATCGACTTCTAGGGCTAGGAGATAGTCAGGGGTGCAAACAGAAGTATCACCCTCATCTTTATAGTTGAGATCAAGCTGCAAATCTGGTCCTGCGACCAGTAATTGACAAGAAGAATCAATCTGAATTTGTGTGCCACTTGAAGCTCATTGAAACTTGTACTTACGAATAGGTGGGCCAAGCAGGTATAAGCAAAAATGCCCTTAACTCAAATTATTTATTTATTTAAATTGTACGAAGTACTTTGGAAGCAAACATAATTTTAACGTTCCGTATACCGCAGTTCTCAACATTTTTAGCAAACTCAGGCCAAAAGATCTGTTTAAATTTAATATATGTCTATATGTCTATTTCATCAATGAGTGAGCATACCTATGCCATCTGCATGTCTGGATAATGAATGTTAATTTTCGGAAGGAGAGATTTCTTTGTTTCGCGATGTTTTCTGAAGATTGTTTCGTTTTTTTTTTTGTGATTCTTAATGTAGAACGATTTATTGAGGGATAGACAGATTGTTTACTGGAAGGTGAATAGCACTGACGAGGTGTAGTGTGAATTTTTTTAGGAAAACCTGCAAAACCCAACAAGGATGGATAGATAACACCATCTGGTTCTTACCAAAATTAGACTGAGTAAAATTCTGCGTCAAACGATCTGGGTCGGGTCAAAATCAATTCTGGTGTTTAGCCACAATCTATCATCAATTATGTAGTCATGAAGTCAGTTCTATTTATCTTTCAGTCCTGTGTACTTCTCGGAATCTCTCTCCTACGAATCCATTTTCCCACGATCGATGCTATTGGGGCTTGCATTTAGCACCCATGTCAATTTTAGCTGCTTTTGGCGCAACACAATGTTCGTGAATTTCGCGTCAAAATTAGGGCGGAAAAAATAAACTGCAAAGGAACGCAAAAACTGTTTTTTTTCAACAAAAATGATAATTTTGAGGGTGTTAGATAACGTTTTTTTTGGCCGTTCTTGTTTACTCACTAATATCTTGAGAAAAGTTGATCCGATTGTTATAATTCTGCTACCAAGAATAAATTCGCTCCTTCGGACTATCGATGTCTTATAAAGTTTTTCTAGTACTTATAGTTTCCGAGATATTAGAAGAAATGCGAAAAATCACAGACATTGTTTCGCGTCATGATCGACTAAAAATGAACATGCAAGCTCCAAACGCTTTGAAGGGCGAAAACATTATGTTTCTATTCTATCGGTCCAATTGTTTTTTCAAATACCCCCTTGTTGAGATGCTCCTATGCGAAAGCCGCACGTAACCAATAATTTAATTCCAAAATAAACTCAATTCATCTAATCAGCTTTCCTCCGCTACCGGCTGCGTTTTAAATATCTGCCTGATAATTCAATTAAGCGATTCTTTTTAAACGTTTCTTTGTGTTTGGAATGAGCAAAGAAGCTGGAAGGATCTCCCGAACACGGGCCCTCCCTTCCCCGTTCTATTTTTATTGCGTTTTCTTTGTAGGGGCGAATCTCTAACGGGCCACCTGATTTTCTTTGTCGGGATCCTGTGTAAAAAAACAGTGGCGGTTCGCGCGTTCCCTGCAGGTATAACCGACATAAATTTAATAGCGTTTATCTCTTCTACAGAAGCGAAGGTGGGGCGATATCGATAAATCAGGTTGAGGGATTTCGTCTAAAATGAGTGAGACGTAATGGCAGAATTATTTAGTTTCTGGAAAAATAATTCCTTTTTATCTGGATGTTAAGGTCTTGAATATTTCTAAGTAAACTGAAGATTTTGTTGTTACAAAAAGAATATACTAAATCAGTTAAAAAGCCAGCTCGTGAAGGAGTAAACCAAAAATCGCGCGTACAAATATAAGCTAAAGAAAAGTTTTGCAATTCAAATCAATGATAGTACTAGCAACAACGAATTGGTGCTTCAGAGGAGTGTTTGGCGCTGTTGTACCGCAATAAAATGGAATGGGGTCGTCCCACAATTTTTTTTTATTTTACATTTAAAAAAGACATTTTTGCGATTTTTTCCGGTTCTTCTTTGCCGAGAGAAAAAAATGTGAAAGTACGGATTTTTCAATATCCGTTTCAAATGTCTCGATATTCCGCCACGGAGATGACGTAAAAGGTTCGCATGCTGACGAAAGCGAGAAACACCAATAATAGCCAGTGCTCTAGTCGCGTTGCCAATGTGGGCAAATCTTCGCGATACCGTGAGGAATGTATTTGTAAACTGGCATTGTTACATTGATACCTAGGTCAGCTTAAGGCGTATTTGTGAAAATAACTTAAATCATCCTTCTGTCAGTTTATTCTATAATGAACAGTTCAATATAATAAGCGCATTCACTGGCCTAATGTTTTTATTATGAGAAATTAAACGACGCTTGAAGCTTGATAATGTTTAGTATGTATACTTTCGTATGACAACGATATGATACATTTTGAAACTATCAGGACGATCTCTGGCCTTCGTTAGGAAGAAAACGGTAAAGTACCGCTGACAACATCGCACGTTCACACGAGCTGCATGTGTCACATGTGTAACGAATAACCCTAACAACTCTAGCCATGGGTTTTTGTTTACATAGTTTGGTCAAACTTTCGAGTTTCGTATTTGTCAGATTAAGTGGTGGAGCAAGACGTTGTCGAAGTATTTGGGTAATCTGTTGTTTTTTTTAATGTTAGAAGTGTTTTTTCGTGTTGTAAGAATACTAGTGCTGACAAAGTTACAGGTTATTCCTATGTTTACATTATAATATTGACGTTGACGGTTATACCTTAGCCCCTCTCTCTCACTCCCATTGCATTATTTGTATTTCTGTGGCTATTTATAAAACTGACAACAGTGAGCACCTTGATACCTAGGGAGCTGTAACAGTGCGCATGACGAAAATTAGAAACCTTTTGCGTAGTTGTTGGCGGATTTAAGGAAATGTTTGAAACAGGGTAATTTTTCTACCACCGTTTGTTACGAATTGAATTAATCTGAAAGCAAAACAGATGCGTGGCACTGGTATTCATGATGTAAGCAATAAAAGGCATAGATTAAAACTATCAAATTTTAATGTGCGGGACGACCCTATTGTATCGTTTAAATGTGACTGGATGAAACATGGCTTCACTATTACACACCAGAAACCAAAACACAGTCAGCTGAATGGACAGTAGTCGACGAACCGTCTGTATTTTGGAATGCGAACGGAATCATGCGAACCACCATCAACAGCGACTATTACTGTGCAGTTTTGGATCGATTGAAGGCTGAAATCGCAAGGAAACGGATACATTTGCAAAAGAATGAAGTGTTGTTACACCAAGAAAATGCACATTGTCATAAATCGATGAAAACGATGACAAAATTGAGTGAATTGGTCTTCGAATTGCTTACTGACCCACCGTATTCTCCAGATTTAGCCCCCAGAGACTTTTTCCAGTTTTCAGATCTCAAAAGAATACTTGCTGGAAAGAAATTTAAGTCCGTTGGTGAAGTAATCGCTGAAACTGAGGCCTATTTTGACGAGAAAGAGAAATCGCACTAGAAAAGTGGTATCGAAAAGTGGTAAAATCGCTATACTTGTATCGCCCCCGAAGGTAACTATTTTGTTTTTCTTACTTATCCTACGGACTTATTGAATAACCTAATATCCCTAAATTTAATGCTTTTTATAGCTAGCAAGTTTCTGAAAATTGGGTAACTTCTGCATTTACCCCAATTCAAGTTGATCTCTGTTATAATTACAAAAAATTTCACCGTGGCGGTTTGGTCGCCCCCTAGTAAACACACTCAAAAAGAAGCAATTCCAATATCCCGCAGAGCTTAACCGTGAGCCCACTTGATCTCGGCATCCCGCCGAAAATACCTGCTCCCCAAGTTTTCAATGTTATTTTAATTAAATAAATCCGATACACCGGCGTCGCTGCCTCCACTGCCGTCTTTACGGTTATGTTTCTGCTGCAGCGAGCAGAGCCTGCTGCTCGGCTCGTTACGTATCCGAACAACTGAACCGCGTCGGCATAATGTTATTTTTATACGGCATAAAGGACTAATGACATGTTCTAGACGTTATACTCCCCGGGCCGTAAAACATAAAGGCGAACCCCCGAAGAAAAACCGGTGAACCAATATTTGGATCGGCGCGGCGCCATAATTAAGGCATTAATTAAAAAGCCGTGTATCGGCAAACTTCCTCGGCCCATCCGGGTGGAAAAAGGATGTTTATCGGGGCGCCGTAGTAGAACATCTTATTTGCAGGTTGAACGGGTGCTGTGTTGCTTCCGGTCACTTTATTCGCCCCTTATCCCGACCCTCTTAGTGTCAATATATCACACGCGGATGGCTCCATTTGCTGCCCCCGAAACGCGGCCCGGGACCGTATCGTCTGCGCTCATAATGGGGGTGGTTTCTTCAAATAAAATTGTTTGCTTTATTTACATCATCCTTACGTTTTTGGCATGAAGCTTCTTTCTAATCAAACTATAACTTATTATATTATTCTTGTAGGTAGATGACTCCGGATTAGTTGGTCGTGATCGTGACAATTTCCTTCTCGCTGACGTTTCGCCCTCCGCTTTGTTGAGCATCTTCAGAACCGTCATACCCATTCTGTCTTCAAAAAAATTGTCACGTACACATCGGTAATTGGACGGCTTTTAATTATTATATTAAATTTATAATCATTTACAGCATATAATTTAAATGAATATCTTAGAAGATATCGCAACAAAATTAACGCCTGCGTACACCTAATTTTAGAATTTTGGAGCGACTGAAAGGTATTTCTTGTACGTATAATATGCTCTACTACCCTGCGAATCCAGGGTAAGTCGCTAATAAAGTAATGAACCATCAACATGGGTTTCCTAGTGTACTATCTGGGACAGAATTGTTCGTGAAAAAGAAATAATAATAATAATAATAATAATAAGGTCTTTATTCGGCGAAGTCTAACTAACAGCTATTCAACTTAACCCAAATAATAGACTAGGCTATGAGAAAACTATTCAAACACTTTCAATGAAATAATTTTTGACATTTATCTTGATTGAAGTGATTTTCAAAGTTTTGAATGTATCGGGTAGTAAATTATAAACAGACACGGCATTAAAAGAGAAGGAGCGTGAAGACAGGGCATTTCTAAATCTCGGTAAACTAAATTCATTAACGTGGCGCAACTCTAATTTAAAACGACTGTAAGGAGGAGGTCTACCGCTTGCAATCAGTCGATGAACATAACATGACAAATAATAAAGAAACAATTCATTTATTTTCAACCACTGCAGCTCTCGAATTTCCTCAGTACCATGATCCAATTTACGTAGACCAAAAACAAATCTGCATCAACAATTTTGTATCTTGTATTTTGTTACTGAATCAAGACATGGAAAATACACTAGTAAGCAACAGGATAGTAAGGACAGAACATACGTTTCGGCAAGTTTTTTTTCCTAACTTAAAATTTAATATATGAAAGCCTACCAGGGACGCGACATGATAGCTCAACCTAAGCCGCTAAAATCAAATCTACTCTTAAAGGAACTGACCGTAGTTAACAATGCACCACCAATCCTTATTTTATATCGATTTATAAAAAACGGACGGTTTACTGTAGAACAAAATAAGGCCGCAGAACATTTATCAAGATTTAATTTAAGACCATGCAAAGCAGAATAAGTTTTAAGTAGCCCCAAATCAAAATTCACCCTGGCAACTGCAGTTTCCAATGTGGTGCAAATACATATGTTAGCTGGTGGTCATCAGCAAATGCACGTACCTTTGAAAAATTTGAAATAATTCTATATCAAAAGTATAGATTGTACGGACCAAGAAGCGAACCCTGTGGCACTCCAGATGCGATTGTCTGAAAGTCTGAACGCAGGTTATGGTCAATAATCACCGCTTGTCGTCTATCACTCAAATACGAAGCAAAAAACTCAGTAGATATATCATTAAACTTTATATATTTCAGTTTAGCACACAAGAGTTTGTGGTCAACAGTATCAAATGCCTTTGAATAGTCAGTCAAGCGTGAGCATTGCCGTAGCTTTGCCTGCATCAACTGCTCTAATTGCTTCATCTGTTAAATCCAGTAGTAATGCAGTGGTATTATATCCCTTCCTAAAACCTGATTGCGCATCTGAGATTATTTTGTTTTCGTTTAGGATATAATTGAATTGTTTACTAATAATATTTTCTAAAATTTTTGGTATTATAGGTCAGAAAAATTATTAGGATTTTTTATTTTTGGTAATGACTTTACTAAAATGTGTTTCCACATGTTGTGAAAGTAACCTACCTCTAAGCAGTTAATCMACAGTAGCCATTTTAAAAGAAAACTTAGGTTCACCCAAATGAAGAGTGCAATGCAATTATTTAAGGTATTAAATACTGAGATAAAATAACTATTTCTTTCGTTTGGCTTTTTTAGTTGATCTGAAATAAAATACTTAGGATTTGTGCCAATATTAAACATTTTCAGGGTACTCCACATGTGTTTTTTTTATCAGAAGTGCATTCTTTGTAAGATATGTATGCAGCTTTATCTTTGCGAATATTAGCAACTGTAAGATTGCGCAGTTGTTTATAATTTAACCAGTCTTGTACAGATTTAGACTTTTTATAATTAAAAAAAACTTTTTTTCCTGTCGTGATATTTGATATTTAAAATTTTTGACGCGCAAAATGATTTTTGTTTTGAAGAGAAGTATACCAAGAACGGCTTTTGGAGGTGCTGAGAACAAAAGAATTAATTTGCTAAAAATATAAGATAGATGAACTCGCAAAATAAGACAGATTTGACGTAGTATTTTGCCACCTTATTACTGTCGGTTCCATCAGATCGATCTAATTTGTGCACATCTAAAGAACAACAATACTGCCCTAAAATTCAACAGCAATTGATTTGATAAGAGAGATAAGGTTAACAAAATTTCAACAAATGTTCTTGTTGGAGAGCATACTCTACAGTAGCAGATTGTCACTACAATTTCCTTCTTAAAATTTTGGTCGACACAGTATATTGGAGTTTAACTCGTTGCTACTTAATATCACTATTTCAGGGCAAAACTGCTCTTTGTAAACAAAGCATTCTTATACGACTAGCTGTACAGCATCTCCTTAATCTAAACCAAGTTGGGCTTTAAACCAATGTCTCAATTTCTCAAGCTAGAAATTAATTGAAAATCACGTTTATTTATTAGCAACATAGCACTTTTTAGGACTTGAATGTTCCCCTAACGTCGCTCCAGCCGTGCACGAGGCTAATGTGCCTAACAACACTGGACAAAAACACTAGCAAAACTGTTTACCCGTTAAGCCCGAAACATCATTCTCCACTTACATGTAGGCAACATTCGTACGCCCTAATCTGACGCCATTAAGAGTGCACGGCGTCCTGGCACGCTAATCCTCGGCCGCCATCCCCGCGTCTGAATAAGGGAAGAATATCTGACCGATATCGTGCAGAATTGTCCCCGTGTCTCTGGAGTACAACGGGCAAGGCGCTAACTGGCCCGGGACCTCCCAGGACTATAACGTTTTTGTCTCTTCCGATTGCCGGAGCAATTCGTGAGGAATTGGAAAAACGCCCGCCCCAAATGGATATAAATTACTAGGGACGCAATAATTTGCTGGACAACCGAAGTTTTGGCGGCGGATAATCGATTTCGTGTCTGGTTAAAAAAATGTTAGCTGAAGTAATGCGATTGGAATAATGTTTAGCTATTGTCTGGAACTTGCAAATACGACGAACTAATTGTTACGGTTTGTAGGTTGGGACATTTCCTGTGTCATTTTGAGCTATTTCAAAACTCACATAATTTTTTAAGTAGAGTGGACCAGTTGAAGTAAAGTGATCGATGATTGAATGGCAGAAAAAAGAAGCTACAGTCAGAAACTGTTCATAAGCGCTGTTTCCATGTGAGAAATATTCTTAAAGTAAAAAGCATGACTCTTAGAAAACGAAAATCTACATCCAAATATAGCCAAAAGTAGTTAGAAGCGCAAAGAAGTAAATTGCGTCAAACTCATTTGAAACGGCTTTGGTATGGTTAACATATTAGTTCAAAGAGGAGGTGCACTCCATATATAGTGCCTTCAGGACTAAGTATCAATCAAAATGTGTATGCCAATGAATGCGTTAGACAAAGACTAGTTTCCTTCATCAAAAAATTTCATAATGACAGCAAATATATTTTTTCGCCGGACATGGCAACAACAATGGGAAGAAAAAACACTAAGGCAAACTTCGCCGTTACAAAAAAAGAACATTTTGAAACATTAATGGCTAGAATTTTTACAAAAGTGGGATTAGCGGCTGATTATGTTTTAAAATAATTAGCCTTTTTGTCAATGCTATTTTTATTAAGTTTTCTAACCAATGGTTTAAGAAATAAACTTATACAGAGATAAAACTGTTTGTTTGGATTTATAAAATCAATTTGTTTGACTTACATTTCTTTAGGCCCAACAAATTTATCTTAAAACAAACAAATTTTATTTGTAAGAAGAATATCAGTTTGTATGTAACTATATTACCATTTATTTGAGATCGAACTGAACTTGCGAGTTCAAGTAACCTAATAATTATTTAAGCGAATAAAATATTATTTTTCACGGTCACACAATTTATTCCAATGGGATAAAATTTCAAATATTTAAATTAATTGCTTTGAAGAATTATATCAACAAAAGTAAATGCTTGTTTTTAATAAATATGTCTTTCGTTAAATTAGTGTTTCTGTTTGTTATTCAACTATTTAAATGTTCAAGTCAAATACACCTGTTGTTACAGCAAACAACATGTATTTAAACAGAATAAATGATGCTTTAATACAACAATCTGTTTTTGGATACAAAGAAATAATTGTTTGAATTTGCGCGTGCCATTAGCAAAGTGGAAGTTTGGGGTTCTTTAGCTTCTTCTTTAGCAATGGTTGGACACTGGACAGAATGTATCAAGCTAAATCGGGAAAAGCCGCCGTTATTTGTTTCTTATTATTGTCAGTTTATTTCATTAAATTGTGAAACAAAAGAGGAAGATGGCCACAGATTTTAAAAGTAAGTATGAAGCCTAAATAAAGTATTGGATTAATATGAGGTGAAAAATAAGGCATTCAAACAAGCACATGATCGTTAACGCAAGCTCTGTTACAAAATGACCATCTATGATTCGTAAGGAGTTGTTTCTCTACATCTTGAAGTAGGTATATGTTAGTAAAGTCTGCTCAATGAAGTGCCCTATTTGTGCCAAACTACTATTACAAGTAATGCTATTTATTCAGTATATTTGTAATACTAAAATGGAACACGCTATAGAAACCAGTAGATTTGTGATTGTCCTTTAAATTAAAATAAATATCATACTTTCCGTCTGCATTATATTCTTACATATAAGTAGCAAAATTTACCTTGTCAATGGACTTGTCTAGGTTAGGCATGTTTAAATCAGGTGTTTTTTACTAAGCCAATTACAGTTTTGCGGAAATGAATTGAGTGACATATTGCATTTTTAATTACAAGAAACAACAGGAAGCCACAGGAATACACTTGCATAAAATACATAGACATTTCGAAGTGGGTTAATCAAAATTTATTTCATTAACTTAAAAACAATTTATTTATATGTTTAAAGGGTTTGTTTGAATGCAATATTTATACAATCTAAATAAAATATATATATTTCATTAAAATTCAGATGCAGTTTACTGCAATAATAGAGATAATGAATTGAGCATATGAATTCTTTCAATCAAACAATTGTTTGATTCCAGGAAATAGCTGTTTCATTGGACTAAATCATTGATATCTTTACTGCAAAGAAATATTTATTATTTTATTTATTCTCTGATTCCAAACATATTTGTTTCAGTCAAATTTAATCATATGTTTATTACAAACATCTTCATGGCTTAGTGAAACAAATACTTTGTTCTACAAAGGAAATGATTATTCTTGGCTCAATAGTTTCAAGAATTAATTTAACACTTTGTATATATTATGTTAAACAAATGTTATTTTAGCCGCTTCAAGAATTTTGAGGGTTTGAAACAAACAAATCATTCACTTCGCTATATACAAACAAATAATTTGTTTGCCGTAAATATATTTTTTTCTTCCAAACAAATTGTTCTCTCTGTGATACAGATTTATTGTTTACGCACATTTAGATATATTTCTTCTTCCGGAATTTTTCAGCTTTTTTTAATATTTTTTTAATATTTTAAAGTACGTTCAAATCTTTTATTATAATACAATAGGATTTTTTTTCATTTAGCGCAATACTAGCGAGAAATCCCGTTTAAAAAAATTCTTCTAGCTCGGTTAACAGTCTGATAACTACAAGTGTTCAATGCATTCGCAGCTTGTATCTTCGAGAACAAAACAAAATACTATTACATATAAGAACAAAATAAGTCAGTATGGAACTGGATCCAGTTTTTTTTTACTATGATAAAATGCTTTTTGTGTTCAGAGCGTATTTTACAGAATCATAGGAAAAAACAAGCTGAGGTCCAACCCTTTCTGTTGTATGTCTGCATTGTGTGTGCAGAATTACGTAGTGCTGGCATTGACTGTGTTATTTCTGCGAGTGTTTATAATATTAAAGAAAACCGACTAGTCAGTATAAAACAAAAATTCATGACAATTCTAACAAATTCTGCGTTACCTTTACCATCGTCATCGGATAAAGATTCTCATGAATACGTCATGTCCTGCCACCTACCCCGTCCTCCGCCACCGAACGGTGCAGTGTTTCGTCGCCTCCGGAATAAAATTATCCCGGTAAAGCGGCGGCATAGTGACGGCGGTTTTTCTAAGTGCAAAAAGGCCCCGAAAGTCCTCGGCGAGCTAAGACCGGCTGATCCCCCTAAGAGGGATGAACGTGATCCCATTATGTTTCTTAAGAAAGCCGATCCCTTGTGAAGTCGACACCCTGGCAGTAACTACTCCCAGTACACGGATATTAAGATCGCTCCTTTGTCATCAAAGGAGGGCCTCGTCGAACGTCTATCGACACCACTTGACATGTGTAAACTTTACGAACTCGAAATTATTCGCTGGCGGCGCTGCCGAGMTAAAACCCGCCCCGTCGAAATATGCKACTCCAATAACTATTCATCCATCATGTGTCGCGCGGCGCGACAGGTAGGAGAATAAGTAATGCTACACAAATCTTCGGCCCTATCTCTGATCTCGGCCCGTTATAGATTAGAATGTTTTCGGCGCGGGAAGTTCGCCTGCAATTTTACGGAAACTTTACGCACACGAGTTATTGGGTTAGAGGCGGAGGAAAGATATGGGCTTGGAATCCACCTTATCTCACGTCGCATGGAATATGGATCCAGCTGAGAGGTGAAGGTTTATGCAGCTGATCGCTTAACACACCTTCCGCCAAGTTCTGTCCTCTTAATGCTTCAATTCCTCTACTGTGCTTAAAGGGTCGCTACAATGTATGGAACCAGCAGGATATTTCAGGTCCTGATTTCAAAAATGTATCACACTGTACAATTTATTGCTTCTGAGTTGAGAAAAGTGTGATAACAAACTTGGGTCTTGCAAAAACTTCGGGATAAAAAGTATATTCGTTATCGCAAAGTAAGAACAAAAACTCCAGGTGTCTCCACTGTCTTCGTGACTGGTGATAATTTTCATTCACTTTGTTATTTGAAATCGCAATGCCTCAGTTAACTGAAGATGATCGCATCGAAATGTTGATGATGATTGGTTATGGAGATAGAAGGCGAAGTTATTCGGAAGTAGTTGAATTCTGCAATGCAATTCATGAAGATAGTGAACCGACTGTCAAATCAACAGTTATTAAAACATTCCAACCTTTTTACGAAATCGACGGTGTTAAAAAACATCAAAAAACCAGTACGTTCAAGGTTGCTACGAGTGAGGAAAGTAGCTCGAATGTCCTGCTATATGTGCAAGAGAATCCCAAGTGATCCGTACAACAGCGTGCTTACTCACTATATTAGAAGAAGATCCGTTCAGAAAATTTTG
Organism: Rhyzopertha dominica; assembly: GCA_025024175.1. Taxonomy (NCBI): domain Eukaryota; kingdom Metazoa; phylum Arthropoda; class Insecta; order Coleoptera; family Bostrichidae; genus Rhyzopertha; species Rhyzopertha dominica. The sequence goes on along the minus strand of QCXZ01000138.1, from coordinate 51,731,781 downwards.
CAAAAAGAGAAGTTTCATCCACACAAAGTTCACTTATTTCAAAACTGAGCGAAGATGATTTCGATCGTCGGATAAAATTTTGTGAAACTTCTACGAGCATGATAGAAGAAGATAGTAACATATGTTGAATGGATTCAAATGTGCATTCATTGTCAAACATCTTGAATCAATTAGGTAGCTTAAGTTAAGTTAAAATCAAGGCAGTTAATCCCCAGTGTGAATTTAAATTCAGTGATCGTCTAGTAAACCTTACTCCGCTTTTAGATCGAACCGTTGTAGCTAGCGACAAACGGATACCATTCCGAAATTCAGGAGGTCCAGATTAGTAAATATGCTTAAAATTATACAAATCGGAGGTGCAAAAATTTAAAGGTCCAAAAAGAGCAAAGCCTTTGATGTTCTGCGATTTTTCGGTGGAAACTAATTTTAGCTCAAAAAAATTTACACAGGCAGAACAAGAATTATTAAATAAAGGTCTAAAATATAACCCAAATTTTCCAGTGTCTAAAAAAGAATTTGAAATATTAGGTATAAATACAGAATTGGCTTTGGACAAAGTAACAAACCAGGATACGAAAAACGAAAAATACACGGGGGTCAAATGTAGAAATCAAGTTAATAAAAAGCATAAAACAAAAATGTACAGAAAATTCACTAACTATTTGTAAGACGGATAAAGGTAATACCATCGTTACTTTAAAAACAGATGAGTATCAGACTAAACTGAATAATTTATTAAACGCAAACAACTTTTCTAAACCTAATTCAGATCCCACAGGCCAGTTCCAAAAAGACGTCACTAGCATTTTAAAATCTTCAGAACACTTGATATCAAACGAAGAAAAGTACAAATTCCAATTCTATATGGCCTCCCAAAAATTCACAAAAATTGTTTCCTACGTTAATGCTCCATCGTACAAATTCGCCAACAACATTTTGACACAATCAATTGAATGCCAGTCCAAATACAGCGTGAAGAATTCCGTAGGTTTCGCGAACAAGGTAAAAGAATTGTCAATACCAAATAACGCTATTCTTGTGTCCTTTGATGTGTCTAATCTTTTCACTTCTAACCCCCTAAATGAACTTTCAACAATCCTCAAAAATAAAATAGAGAACTGCCACCTGTCAAACACAGAAAAAACTGAACCACTGAATATTCTGGAAATTTGCGTAAATCAAAGTTCTTTTACGTTCAATGACACATTCTACAAGCAAGACGATGGACTGCCAATGGGTTCACCTTTGTCTCCAGTTTTGGCCGAAATTTTCAAGTCAAATTTCGAAGAAAAGCTTTTTGCAAAGAAAAATGAAATTATTAAAAATGTATTATTCTGGACTAGATATGTTGATGATATTTTTTGTATTTGGACGGGAACTGACAGGCAGTTGGATGTATTCTTAAAATTCTTAAATACAATAAATAAGAAGATTCAATTTACCCTAGAAAAAGAAAAGGATGGAAAACCAACACAGTCAGATGTTACAATCCTGGCTTCTTCAAATCAATCGTTACAGATTAAGCATTCCCTGTTTTATAGTTTAATAAACAAACTAATAAATATACCACTTAGAAAAGAAAGTTTCGAAAAAGAATTGACGACAATTAAACAAATAGCCTTTAACAATGGATACGACACAAAAATTGTGGATGCGCAGCCTTCTGAACAGATATGGTTTCAGCAAGATGGTGCACCGCTTAATTTTGCAGTCAACGTTCGTGGATATTTGAATGCGATAATTTTAAACAAATGGATTGGTAGGCGCGGAATGATAGAATGCCCAGCACGTTCCCCTGATATGACGCCGCTTGATTCTTTCCTGTGGGGGTATCTGAAAAATCGAATTTATACTGATCGGCCACATAATGCAGATGTTTTAAAAGGACGAATCAGGGCAGTAAATTAGAACCTACTTTCAAATATGCTACAAAGAAAGTTAGAAGACTTTTACTCAAGGCAGCTTTACTGCCAGCAAGTAAATGGGAAACATTTTGAGCATCTTTTGTATTGTAAATCTGAAAAAATACTGCATTTTTCACGAAATCATGTTATTCCGTTTTAGTTTTGGGTATTCGATTCACAATAAATTGATCAAGCTAGACGAAAATTATCACCAGTTTTTGTCCATTTTAGTGATAGACAAAATTGTTTTTATTGTTTTCGTTCTTTGCCACACTTTTCTCAACTCAGAAGCAATAATTTGTACAAGTGTGATACATTTTTGAAATCAGGAGAATATATCCTTTTCGATGATGGTTTCATACCTTGTAGCGACCATGTATACCAAAAACTGCTCTAAACAGCAAATGGACTACTTACCAACCATCCCAAAGCCTTTCACGCGAACCACATCGTTTTTCTCGCCAATGGCCAGCGACTAATTACCAGTTTTTCGTCGACGCCCCGAGACTACATTATTTCCGCAATACGTGTCCTTCGGAGTTCCTTCACGGCTTCTTGCCCCGGGCCCCCGCATTATCCCCGCTTCTTTCCGGCACGGTTTTTGCTGGTAATTTTCGCAAGAAAGTCCGCGCTCCCGCAGAGAGAGAGACGCACTTGATGAACTAAACCCATCGATCATCCAATTAGCCCGCCGATCAATCATCCCGCTGCCATTTACCGCCTGCTCCCTGCTATATACGTTCATCTGCATACCGCACACAGCCGCCCCCGATCCTCCGCGCGGTGGCGTCGAAACGTTAAATGTCATTCTTTGACTCCGGCGGGACACAAATCGCTTTCGGGACCGCTCAACCAGCTCATTAAGCGCTAGGGAGCGGGTGCGCGGTTTTGGTTTTGCTCGCCAAAAATTAGCGGATCATTCCATGTAACAAACACTGCCTTTTAATAGATAACGCTATGGTGCAGCAGTTATTTTTTTTGACAAGAAAAAAATTATCGCTCCTGAGAATCGTTGAATTTGTCTCTCCTTTAACTGCAGCTTAACAAAAATTATGCTATTAAAATTTAACTTCATTTCCGGAATGTCTCCAAATAAACGAGTGTAGTTGATCTGTAAAACCTGATGAACAGTTTGAATGGTAACCTTTTGTAGTGATGATCCTTAAAAAAAACATAAATAACCTGCCATCTTCTGTAGAAGTAAAGCGACTTATAGATTGATTTGATCGATTGATTGAATCAGCGTACGGTAGGCATTTCTGCCGCTCCCGGATATACCGGGCCGGCTACGTCTACGCTGGGTTGGAGGGGTTAAACGCTTGTTGCTAGTGGGCTCCCACGTAGCGCATGTTACAGGAGTTTGGGGACTGGAATGTGGAGGTTTTTAGGGCATCCAACCAGCGGATACTTTTTTATTAGCATCCGTGTGGATGATAGCTTAGTTCGGCTGCATTGTTCTTGTTCTTCCTCGGACGAGCTGCTGCCTGAGATTGTTTACAACTTTAAGACTTCCTTATTTATTGTTTCCCTGTCTTTTGCGATTTCTGACCATTGTTTTTTCTTCAGTTACGTTTGATTTTGCTATGATTTTCCCCATAGTTGTTGGTTTTTACTCTTTTCTGTTGTTGTCTATATGATTTCTTCTCCTTCTCTTATTTGTATTTTGGTTATGGTTCTTGAATAGTTTCTTTTAAGGTCCCTCTGAGCATATGTTTCGTCTGTGATTTGTAGCACTACACTTGTCTAGATACACTGAACTACTTCACTGTAACGATAATCCCAATAACAATGTAAACGCAAAAACGTAACACTAGAACACTTTTTGAACTAATAATTGTTTGATTCCTGTTTATGTTGCTGCTTCTTGATAGTAAGTCGATTTCGTATGTGCTTATCCATTCGCTTGTTGGATCTCTAGATGGGATGATATTACTCCACCGGAAATTTTCTCGTCTTGTGTATTAGTCCTTTCTATACATTGGAGTTTCTCTAGTGCTATCCAATTTTTTTATGGCTGGACTTCTTTCCATGTTTTTCTGGTTTCTGTCTGGAAATGGTAGTTACTGTAATTCTTACCAAAAAGGCGTTCACCACCAATTGTTTTGTCTATACAAACTGGTTTACCTTTTGGTATGTTTCTTGCTGTTAGAAACATTAATTATTCACTTAATAATCTCACAATAAGTTTTTTAAAATTACCTTGTTCTTAATAGTTTTTTTTCGCGCAAAATCAAAAAGTTGCTTTACTTTTTTCGCTGTCAAAAAGTGCACTTCTCATAAATCGTTGACCACTAATTTTGACACTTGCAAACCATTTCATTTCTCCTGAAACAGTAGCATACTATGACCTTTTAATCTTGAAGGTTTTTTTTAGTCTTTAGTGTCAAATCTGAATCGAAATACTTGCCTCATGTATCAATGACATTTCTACTATTTTTTTGACTCGAATTGACATTTTAAAGAACTGCCCTGTCCGAATAACATATAGCATGGCAACTATTTCTCGACGTTGAGAAAAGGTATCTTTAGACCTAAGCTCTTCTGGCGATTTTGACAAACTAAAAAAAATCGATTTTTGGCGAAAAAAATTCTTGTCCAGAACGCGGTCCGGCGGATGTAACACCCTCCCATAAAAATCAACCCTGGCCTCGCTGTATCGTAAAAACCAATAACCGACCGAGTTAAAACAAAACCGCGCTCATGTGGGGTGGGAAAACAGGAATTCGCAGTAGGAAATATGCCGAAGGGGTGCGGGGGGTGGCTCGATTTCGGCGTGGGACGCGAAACAAGGCCTCGTGTATACGGGCATGTATGCATTCGTGTGTTGATTTAATAAGAATGCCTTTGTTAAGCAGCGGGGTGAGCTGGATATCGAGTGATGGGAAGAGGGGTGGTGATAATCCAGTGTTCGTCTATATTTGAGGAATTTCGTCTAAATCGCACTCGTTCTATCCCTGTTTCTGTATTGGATGTATCTTAGCACCAAAAGCGTCCAAAATGGGGATCTATATTGGTTATTCGTGAATGAATGTCCGTTGGAGAATGACGAATAGAAGCTAAGTAAAATGAGATGTGAAGCTTTCGTTTTTTCTTTCTTTTTGCACTACTGGATGGCCAGACTGTTGGTTTTTGACACCACTTCTTTCAATTCCTCCTTATTCTACGCTATCTCCTTCTGTAAACTCCAAACGTTTGTAGATTTGCTTTTACCTGGTGTAATCCTCTACTGGTTGGTCTTTTTTTATTTATACCTCCCACTTTGCCTTCTGTGATCTTTTTACCCATTCCTTCTTCTCCAGATGTTCCAAATATTGGATTGTTCCAGCCTCTTTTATCCCTTTTTGGTTTGAAGGCTTCCGTGGTTGTTGTCGATGACATGTTGTTTTCCGGGCTGGTTCCCACGTTGGTTATTAGACCTTGACGTTTCGACACTCATGTCGGTGTCTTCTTCAGAAGTTTCAGAGCTACTTCTGAGGAAGACACCGACATGAGTGTCGAAACGTCGAGGTCTAATAACCAACGTGGGAACCAGCCCGGAAAACAACATGCCATCTTTTATCCCTTCTTTTCAGTATCTTTCCTTTCGAAAATTTTTATTTCGTCTCCTTTTCTTGCATATTGTGGCGTGAATCTTTTCTCTTTTTTGCTCTTCGAGGAACGTCTTCTAATGTCATCACATATTTTAAGGATCCTGGTATTTAATTGCTCATTGATATCATCTAGGTTGCCTAGCTACTATTACAATATCGTATGCGCAGACGCGAACGTGATGACCCTTATAATAGATATTACCATTTAGATTTAGTCCGTTATCCCTCATACTTTTCTGGAGTATTACATTGAAAAGTATGTCGCCGATTTTCTTGCTCTAAGAGGTCTCCAATTCTCACTTATCGCTACTACCTTTTCTTGTCTGCATCTCTTCAATCTCACGTGTTAAAACAGTAAAGGCCCCGAAATTGTGTCCTGTGGTATAGTAGTGCAACTCTCTTACCGTTTTTACAACCCTGCAAAACTATTTACCTTTCATTTACAGGCACAGTTGGAACGGCACGCGACCCCTCATAAATCAAACCCTCTCTTAGTGATTTTGCGAATTTCCAGTGCCGGCTTTAAGCCGTTTTAAAACTCATTTTTTTTGTGTAGTACAAAGTATATCTAGTTATAATGAAATTTGTAATCTAACTAGACAACATGCATATCTGAGCATTTATTAATATGCAAAGAAAAATCTCGCATTCCTAAATATTTTTATTTTGATTTTTAACATTCCTTTTTTATCAAAAGCTCTGAATACAAAAAAAATTCCATACATCTATTATATTTTTACAAAAAAGTCTAACAAGTTTACACCGACATAACTTAAATGTATTAATTATTATCATCATCATCATTACTGTCAAATTCTGAATCACTGCTAGCATCATCATTAACATGTATTATAAAATTTTGAAAATTTGGGGATACATAGCTATTTTCAATTTCAATAATATGCTTAATATAGCTTTTCCACAGTTCTTTCGTTATACTACTTACCTCTCTACGCACTAAATCTACAACTCCCGAATTTAAACGCGGACATATATTGTTTCTTCGTATTCCTTTTTTAAGCGTACTCCACACTAATTCAATTAGATTTAGGACGCAATAATAGGGTGGCAAACGCATAACTATATGTCCATGTCCTTTCGCTAGTTCATCAACTCGATATTGTTTAGGTATGTTGAGATTTTTTATTATTGTCAACAGATCTTTTTTGGTCACTTTTACATCCGGAATTGTAATTTTATTCTTTTTCATGTAATCAACTATTTCTATTTTTTGTAGCTGTTGTTGGCGCATTGTTCATTAATTTTGAATAATAACTCGCGTTATCCATGACTATAACAGATCCTGGTGGTAGCCCTGGCAGTAACTGCTGCTGAAACCAAGTTTCAAGTCCATGTCGCAATGGTAGTCAGCAGAACAATTTTGGATCTGTTTCGCTGAATGTAATAAGCCATTTTCCACCAATCCATCACTTCCTCCCGCATGAAGAATTATAATTCTTTTTCCTGTCGAAGGTGGTGCTTGCAGAACGCAGTTATTTGTCCCATCTGTCAGACCCTTTTTTATCAAGTCGTGGGTGTCGTACCACGTTTCATCCAAATATACGATATTACGATTTTCTTGGCGGTACCTTCTGATTTCGTTTATATAATCCCATCTCATTCTTTTTAGTCGGTTGATTCCATTATGGACAAACGTTGGTTTAATGTACTATGATTAAAATCGATGCTCCTCAAGTATTTTCTGAACCACTCTTCGCAATAACTTATGTCATATGCTAATTCCAAAAGTTTTAATTTCAGACTTACCGTAGTTGGAATTTTATTTTCCTTATACATTTGGTAAATCACTTTTTTAATTTCTATCCCAAGCTCTTTTGATATATTTAGAAATTTCTCCGAATTGCGTGATTTTCTTGAATTGCCTTTATTTTCAGTAATATCTCTCACAGTCGTGTAGGGGACACCAACCATTTCACTTGTCACTTTTAACGGAGCACTGCACTCTTTTTTTATCAAAAAATTGTATACATTTATTATGATTTCTTTGGCATCTTGGGTAAGATAACGACGATTCCTCTTGTTTTCTTCAATTTGCACTTGTCAGCGTCAGCAACTTCATTCTGAGCGGTACTTGGAGCAGCTTTTTCCCAAGCATGGAACATTTTTCGCTTCTCTTGTTTCGCGCACAGAAATACTAAGACTGAATGCTAGTTTTGGTTTGACCGATAGTGAACTTTAAATAATACGACCCTCCTTAACCATCTTCCGAAAATCGGACCTGAATTTATGTAATTCGGTTATTTGCGATAACTTGTGAGGGGCCGCCTGTTGTTCGAGATGAAAGATAAATTTTATTGCAGGGTTGTAGTAAGGTAAGATAGTTGCATTACTATACTACGAACGGCTTCTAATTAGCAGCACATTAACGGTTTTAAGGAACCTGGATCTAAAATCCTTTCTTGTTAGTTATTGAAAAAAACGCTAGGAGAGTTGTCTCCGTGTGTAACCGCCGTGCGTCAGTAAATTTTCGGGTGATTTCTGGAATCGCAGCCCCGGTCGTATTTAGGGGTGTTTACGTGCGAACCTGGGGAGGGCGTCAGTGGGAGATAGTACGTTTTTATTTTTATCTGCCTTTCTGGGGATATGAATATTTAACAAGGAAGTCAGCTTAATCTGTGCCAGGGGAACGTCGGTTGGGCCGCGAGGAAGTAACTTAATAGCGGCTTCGCAAAAACTTGCTGCGCTCACTAAAAGGTTTCAACTTTCGAGTAAACAATCGCGCAAAGAACTTGTGCGTTGCAATTACCGGGACGAAGAAGAATAAACGATGCTGCAGTTGATTTCTTATGTAAAGTGCACGTTGAGGTTTCTGAAACGAATCCGCCGAAGTTTGTTGACTTTAAATGCTCGTCGTTGGTCGTAAAAGAAGCTAGTTGTATTGATAGTGCTGGAGTTTTATCTGTGTGGCTTAAACGAGTTTGCTTAATCCAAGTAACTGTACTTATTTGTGCACCAAACTAGTATTATTATGTTGTATATACTGGGTGATCTATAATCTCTATGCCAAATAATGAATAATGAGGGTATAATAATGCAACTCTCTTACCGTTATTACAACCCTGCAATAAAATTTATCTTTCATCTCGAACAGCAGGCGGCCCCTCACAAGTTAGCGCAAATAACTGGATTACCATAAATTTAGGTCCGATTTTCGGAAGATGGTTTAGCAGAGTCGGATTATTTAAAGTTCACTACCGGTGAAACCAAAACTAGCATTCAGTCTTAGTATTTCTGTACGCGAGACAAGAGAAGCGAAAAATGTTCTTGGGAAAAAGCTGCTCCAAGTACCGCTCAGAATGAAGTTGCTGACCCTGACATGGAAGTGCAAGTCTGAAATTAAAACTTTTGGAATTAGGATATGACATAAGTTATTGCGAAGAGTGGTTCAGAAAATACTTGAGGAGCATCGGTTTTAATTATAGTACATTAAACCAACGTTTGTCCATAATGGAATCAACCCGACTAAAAAGAATGAGATGGGATTATATAAACGAAATCAGAAGGTACCGCCAAGAAAATCCTAATATCGCATATTTGGATGAAACGTGGTACGACACCCACGACTTGATAAAAAAAGGTCTGACAGATGGGACAAATAACTGCGTTCTGCAAGCACCACCTTCCAGAAGAAAAAGAATTATAATTCTTCATGCGGAAGGAAGTGATGGATGGGTGGAAAATGGCTTATTACTGTCAGCGAAACTGCACTTTTTAAAACATGGATTCAGCAGCAGTTACTGCCGGGGCTAATACCACCAGGATCTGTTATAGTTATGGATAACGCGAGTTATCATTCAAAATTAATGAACAAGGTGCCAACATCAGCTCCAAAAAAAATAGGAATAATTGATTGCATGAAAAAGAATAACATTACAATTCCAGATGGAAAAGTTACCAAAAAAGATCTGTTGACAATAACAAAAAATCTCAACATACCTAAACAATATCGAGTTAATGAACTAGCGAAAGGACATGGACATATAGTTATGCGTTTGCCACCGTATTATTGCGTCCTAAATCCAATTGAATTAGTGTAGAGTACGCTTAAAAAAGGAATACGAAGAAACAATACATGTCCGAGTTTAAGTTCGGGAGTTGTAGATTTAGTGCGTAGAGAGGTAAGTAGTATAACGAAAGAACTGTGGAAAAGCTGTATTAAGAATGTTATTGAAATTGAAAATAGTTATGTATCCCCAAATTTTCAAAATTTTATAATACATGTTAATGATGATGCTAGCAGTGATTCAGAATTTGACAGTAGTGATGATGATAATAATTAATATATTTAAGTTATATCGGTGTTTACCTTTTAGCCTTTTTGTAAAATTGTTCCACCTTTTCCACTTTTGCATCCAAAAATTTTACTCAACTTTCAAGCATAACGATTTTTTATGTAAAGGGGTTTTATGGTTAATTGAGGTTGAAAAAACAACCCTCGTATATCTTGTATGAACTCCTAAGTAGAGGTGAAGTGTAATGGCTTGTCGAACAATTTTTCCGCCGAAACATCGGAGGCAGTAACATCAGAATTAACCCCAGAGAGTGAACCCCTTCCATGCAAAAACATCTGCAGCGATGTTCGGCACCCTCCCGACAACTTCAGGTATCACTCGTCCGCCCCAAAGTTACACGATTGCCGCTAATTTTTCACCCGGAACGATCGAGAAAAAGAAAAACGGAACTGGAATAAAAAGCGGTCGTTACGCGCGACAATACGTCCGTTTGAAAAATGCGCCGTAATTAGTCTCCGAGGCGCGACGCGCGCCATCATGAAATACAATTTCGCGGCCCGACGTCACCATATCTCGAATACATCAGCGGACCTGCTGGCGGAGGACGGAGGCCGTCTGCTGGGAAATAACTTAAGGAAAGAAGGATCGAAGTTTTTTCTTCTCGAGGTGACAAATATGGAATTTGCATTTAGATAGGGCATTTACATCTGTGATACGCACGTTTGTGGTGCTGCTCCCTCCAAGGGCGCACCCTGGCGACAAACAGTTGATGGGGTATTTATGAAATTAAATGCGGCATCCAATTTATTCGGCCTTTCTGGTGCGTATAAGCAACACGTTTATATTGAACAAGCTGTTTTCTAACGATTTCGATGATGTCCTAATTTCACTTTCGCCTAATGAAGTTTATTTTTTTTATTCCATTTCATTTCATTCATTTCCCAGTTGCACTTAATACACTTAGTTCGCTTTTTTCGCTTGTCCTTAGGTGCTTTTCAAATCTTCCGCGCCAGTCCGTGCTTTATATAGGGTAGCTTCACATCTACATTTCTAAAATGTTAATAGACTATTCTATGCTTGATATTCTTCTATTTATTAATTTTGGAAAGCTTTGAGTACTCATTATATAGACAAGAACATGAGTGCAAAATTATTTAGATATTTTATAACATGGTCGGAAAAGAACAGACAACGGGGGAAATATTTAAAGAAATGTATTATACAGAAAAAGTAGAACTATTAGCACTGAAAGCACTTGGCAGCTTCTGGCGGGAAAACTCTTGGACAACCACTTTTTGATAGGTTTATTCCTTGCTCACAATTTATAATCGTGCGATAAATAGTTCTGATAGAAATATTTTGGCTTTGAAGTATACGCACAATTTCCGTTTTGAGAAGGCCAACTAACATATAAATAGTTTTAAGGGTATTTATTTTGTAAGACATTTTAAAGTAATTATAAACCAAATCAGTACAGATGTCACAAGTATTTGTTATTGTTTTGCATGCAATTCGAAAAATCTCGGAAAACATTTTGTGTCATAATTTTTGTTACATACGTTACTTGGATAAAATATAGTATTAACAAACTGGGATTTACCATCTAAAATAATACAATTAATTTGAAAATATGTTCAGCCTATGAACCGCTATATTTTGTGCAACTTTCATTCACGGCATTTTTATACTTTAGTCGAAAATAACCAATGCGTGTACCGATTTCGGAACTGACGATTTTACCGGCTTACTCCGACACCAAACATCGTACCAATTTGACGAGCTCCATATTCCTCGCTCCTTTCGTTCATTATCGAACCCGCSGCCKGAATTTCCCGGCGCTYTTAACCGCTGCACAGATCATAAGCGGGGAGGGAAGCCACGAGACAAAATTCGCTGTACATAAATGCTTTTTCGTTATTTACCGTTTTGTAGGGAGAAGAGGAAATTAAGTGTCAGGACGACCGAGGAAATCAGAATTGGCAAACCCCGTTCTGGTTCATTTTCCGACCTGGTCCACAAATGAGCCGAAAGATGAAATCCTTTCAGCGGGGGATGAACAAAACAGGGTTGCGTGGGGGTGGGGGGCACACGCACGTCCAATTCATATATTTCCCTTTTCGACGTGGGACGACAAATAACGGCCGCCCCGATCACGACTGGCGACCCTATAGTTTTCTACTTCTGCACAAGTATCCAGTATAAATCAGGGAGAACGTGAGGGCGGCCACTCGCCGAAAATATGATGGAAATTAAATGTTTTTGTTTTTTGACCGGAGACTGATGAGTTATGGCGTGGGGAAGGAGCCTGCAGTCTGGGTCAGCACTATCCGAACCATTATGTCATATTTAAAGAGACTGCACTGAAAAGGGCAGATTTTAAAATACGTATCTAGTGTCGGTAAAGTAGTGCGTAATATTCATTTTGATATAAATAAAACAGACGAAGACTTCTTAATGGAATGGTATGCACTTTTGTGTCACTTGAGCCCTTATTATCTAAGGAGTTCAACAATTATTTCGTTTGGCATAATAAAAACAATCAAAATGGGTACAATTGAAAAATGATGCATAAAATGACGTTCATAGAGTGGCAGATAAGCAAACGTTCATCAGCGTATGATCAGTCAATTTGCAATTTAATACACCTAATCGATGCACATGACAGCTCAAAAAAATTGTTTGAGAGAGTAATAATATATATAATATAATAAACCTGCTGGCACTTTATGGTCCTTCCTTCTGGAATTAACGAAGACGGCTCCAAAAATAACGAATAAGAATATATAGTAAGTTATAATCTGTAGATTCCACACGCCTTTTTCATATCTTTGGGAGTTGTTAATGTTCAACAAATCCTTAGTCCAGTCTGATGTAATTCTAAAGTTAGCTTCTTCTTTCTTCTACTATGAATGCCTGTAAATACATCGTATGTAGAGGGATAGAAAGTTAAAGATATTCTAGCTTGGATTCCCTTACTTTTTTGCTCTTACGTTCGATTCTCATCAATGCAGTTGTGTGTTATAATAAATTAGTAATATAAATATTTCTTTTGCAGGTAAGCACCAACTCTCTGATTATCCAACAAAAATGGTAAGCAAGGTGTGCTTGTATAATTATTGAGGCAAATGCAAGTAAAGAGCAATACAAAACATAATATCTGCATGTCGAAGTACCGGAGTTAGTACTTTATCATTTAGTTATAAGTTTATGCCCAATTATATATAGGAGCTACTGTAGTGTTGAGGATGGTGTCTATTGGACTACTATTGTAGCCTGTACTTATTCACTTGCAGCAAAATACTAGTGCGATTTTAAATGGACCACTTCAAAATTGTTTTCTCATCATGTGCTCTTTCTGTCGGTGATGGATAACAGAGAAAAATAAAATGATTTTGGAGTGGTTGGTCGAAATTCAAATTACATGTGTACAAAACAAAGAAACGAAATGCTTCACAGATCATTTTCTATTTTGCAATATTTTCTATACCCAATTAAAGCTGTGTAATATACACAATGTTCACGCATTTATTGGGAATATCCAATGCAACCAGCCAAGGACCGCGATACTTTTCAGCTCATAAAATAAAAGATCCCGTTGCCCCCGACGAAAAATAAAATTTGCGGGGCCAACTCCCCGAAGTGTAAAAACACCACACGGCCGGCAATAAAAATATTCAAAGGTGATGACTCCCACTTTAGTCACATACTGAATAAAACCATAACATTTGCAAGTTAAATGGCATAAACGGCGCGGGACATAAATTCTTTTGTTTCGCTTTTTCCCGCGCGGCCCTCCGGTGCTACGGCCCGCGCGGGATCAGGACAGTTCTTATCTCTTCTATCCCTTCCAGACCCCCTTCCTGAGCTGCAGTAGATTTTCGGGAATTTAAACTTGGGGTGCGCTCTATAACGCGGAGCGGGGTGAACCTGAGGTTACACACTACAGTGTAAAATGTTTAAAGAAATATGGAAGATTTTTTTGAAGCCTTTATTAGCAATTTATTGCATGTTTATTATGTACAAGCTAGCACATTTCATAAATGAAAAAATTGCAAAACCTTTGCGTTATTTTCACCACTTTCATGTTAAATTATAATGAAATATTCTAACCGCAATGATTTACAAAGCATAAATACGTATTTCGCTCAAAATATCCATCTAGACATTCGAAGAAGAAGTCGTTCAGTACAAAACGACGTTACATTAATGCCGCCCTTTGCTAAGTCGATATACAGGGTGATTCAGGAGGAAGAGACAATATTTTGGGATCGACTTATACCCTAAAGTGCTTCGTTTCAGAGGTAAAACACTTAGGATTTGTAATTAAACAATCACTGATTTCAGACAAATTTTGATTTTCTTACATTGGCTAAGGGGTAGAAAACTCAAGGGTAGTATCCCTTTTCTTCTCAATAACTTTTCACCCCTTAGTGGTTTCACGGTTCTGACCTAATTTTTATAATCTATCATTCCTCTTGCACAAAAAAATTACTTCATTTGTATGTCGATAAAATTAACTGTTTTCGAGATAAACGAAATTTTATTCGAACATGCTTAAACAACAATTGGAAATGTCATTTATATAGATATTAAACAACAAAGGACCTAGATGTGATCCTTGAGGAACATGTAATTCAAATTTAAGAGCATCATGAAATTCATCAGCAGGACACAACGGAAAAACAGATTTAAATAAATTGCTAACAATAAAGAAATTACTTAAAACTAAGTGCAGAGTATATTGTCACCTTATTATATAGAATAATTTATAATTTTTCGGAAAGTAAGTATCAAATTGCGGTACTTACACTGATGGATTCTTACATTTAAGTAAAAGTTACATTTGAGCAAAAGCCTCAAGCCTTAAAGCAGTTGATTTGAAGGCATTCGCTAAACGTCTTCGCCGCGCTCTTTCGAAATTATCATAGTCACCGTCGCCTCGGAATATTTTCCCCTAATTAACGTTCGATTTCAATGGCTCCCCCGATCAGTAATCAGTTTAGCATCATTTATCCTTTCCCCATCTGCATTTCCTTCAATTTCCTGGCCGTGTATCACCTACACCGCCGAGTCATCTGCCGCTATTTACATTTCTGCGCGCTCCTCCCGCAAGAAACTGATCCCCACGCGTTTCACCCCCTTCGCGTACGTGAAGAACGCCGTCACCGGAAATATTCAAATGAATTTCTAATCTGCTAACCATCACGGCCGCCGCTACCCGAACGCGGCCCCGTCTTTTTCTCGAAAGGGTTGCATGCGAAATGTCTCCGCGGCGGGAGGGGCGGTTGCCCGGGAAGCCAGTCTGGCAAGTTTGGGAAGTTGGCTCTTTTTTTGTGAAAAACGTTCGGCTTGCAAATGGGCGCGAAAATGAGTCCGAGAAATTAGGCGGTGAGTTCGTTAAGGTGGGTGTTGCGATGGGGGTGGAAAAAAGAGAGCTATAACGAAAGTTTGCAGCTTTCATGAAGTTTCGTACGTTTAATGATTGCAGGTTAATAACTGAATGGATGATTCTTAAAAATTTAGTTTTTTACTTGTATGAAACCGACTTACGCAGAAATTTATTCGTATTTCATCCCTTCACAGCAGCCCTCGCAATAAACTGGTAATAGACACCGATATACTCAGGCGCAATCTGATCGATTTTGTATTTTTTCACACGTTTTTGTGCGAACAACTTAAAAAAAATCCTTCTTTGTATAATAGTCTTCAAAATATAGCTCTTCTTTAATTAAAAATTCTTGACCTTCGATTTTTTCACTGCTGTTGATGGGAACTTTATCAATTAGTCCCAAAATGGTAACTAGCATTGTCAAACACAATAACMCTACCTTTTGTTTTTTTTTCTAATTATGTTTTATGTGTACCACTTCTGGATAACTTCAATAGTTATGTCAAAATGATAGTCCGCGCTAGCATTTTTTAAACTTTTACGCCCTGGGTGTAATGCATTAAGTACAAGTATATTTTTTAATCCCAGCATGCAAATTTGAAATTCTTTTCACCTTTAGAAGGTGGAATATTTAAAGCACATTCCCTAGAACTGTCAGTCCTCAGTCCATCCCTTTTGGATGGATGACGATACCATTACCTGCCCAATTTTATCTTAACCCGTCTACCTGAGTGTTTAGGATAAGAATTTGCTAAGAAAGTTAAAAATATTTAAATCTGTATTGATGTAGCTTCCTTACGAGAGATCAGTAGTTTCGGTCCCTGACATATAAAGACACAAAACATGAAAATAATTACATGTCTATTTTTGACATAGTCTCCTTGAACTCCGATGCATTTGGTCCAACGATGTTCCAATGCTCCGATTCCTCCAGAAAAGAATTCTTGTGCTTGGTCCTCTAACCAGTTGTTTACTGCTGTCATCACTTGATAATCATCGTCATATCTGGTCCCACGTAGATATTGTTTCAATTTCGGAAATAAGAAGTAATCGCTGGGAGCTAGGCCTGGTGAATACGCAGGGTATTCGTGCAATTGTCCTGATGGAACAAAATTGCTTTCCTCAATCTTCCTCGTCTTTTTTCTGTGATGCGCTCGTGCAATTCTGAAATTAAGTTGGCATAGTAAAAACCGGTTATTGTGTGTCCACTTTCCAAAAAATCAACCATTAAAAAATTGTGGCCATAATTTTACCAGCAGAGGACTCAACTCGAAATTTGCATGGCGGAGGAGAACCTTTGTGATGCCACTCCATACTCTGTTGTTTTGACTCTGGGTCAAAGTGGTGGACCCATGTTTCATCAGCAGTTACAAATCGAGAGAGAGACTCATCCGGGTCTGCTGAAAGCTATGCCAGACTGGCTTCAGAATGCAGGACTCTCGAACGTTTCTGATCAGGCGTCAACATTCTAGGTACCCAACGAGCAGATAACTTTTTAAGACCTAAATATCTGTTAATATTTTTTCTATTGTGCCATGTGAAAAGTCTGTAATTTTAGGTATTCCACGAATGGTCATTCGTCTATTTGCCATTACCATGTCATGTACAGTGTACACGATTAATACTTTTCTGAATAGTGACAGTTACTGGTTGTCTGGCACCCTCGAGACAAATTTTTTACCACCTGGTAAGAAGGAACATTCTAATACACCCACCATTCATGAATTTGCGTATCTCAGATTGTAACCACAATAGTGTTAAGCTATTACATGTTTGCTCTAAAGAAGCTTGGTTTAATATTTTTGAAATCTATTCCTCTTTGACAATATTGATTCCGTTTCTCTTAATGCAGTGATTCTATTTATTGAGTAATCCATTTTTGTTCAGTTCATTACTTGGAATGTCACATGTTATTTGTCATTCACATGATTTTTTTAGAATATTATGCTAACGAGTGTGGTGGTGAGACGGAATCGGTAGTTCTTTTAAAAATTTAACAATTCAAGGGAAAGTTAAACGTTTGCTAACAATACTAAAGAACGAATTATAAAAATATTTGTGACGGTATAAAATTAAAAACAAAGCGTATTATTTATATCTACTTTTGACAGCACCCACGAGTGGAATGTAATTTCCATTGTTTTTCTTTTGGCACCATTACTCCACGTGTTGTTGTAACTCTTCATTTTCTAAACATATCATCACATCATATTCAAATGCACATTCTGCTAACTTCGCCACCTTTGATTTTAATTATTATAATTTAACTTTGTCGGTCTTATTGTGTAGTTCCCACGTTTATCAAGTCTAAAAATTCCTAACAGGTTCCTTTTTCTCTGCCTGTCTTTTTCACCATTTCCTAAATCGTAAATATATGGTATTACATCCTTCACCCCTTTTAAACCCCCTCCATGCTTTATTAATTATAGTCATAGCTTTATTTTGCCGCATTCTTTGGTGTCTTTTTTTAAAACATTGGTACAATTATCCCAGTTTTGCAGTCCTCCAGTACAGTTGCTGAATGATTAGGTCTTTCCGATAAAAAAGGCTTAGAACCCTATTACCACCCCTAAGAAAATAAAAAAACAAATTACTAGGGCTAAGGGTGGTTTTTACCCTTTCGCAATTGTCATCGAGTTATATAATACTGAGATGGCATCGCCATCATAGGCAAAATGTCATGCTTTCTGCACTAAACCTAAACTGCACTGATGAGCTATAATAATAGCGAAATAGATCTATCTGCAGTTCGTTGCGGTGTAGACACGCATTTTAATAATTACAGCATTTTTCGCATATACTTCCAAACCCGTTTAAGCTCACCGTTAAAATCTGGTGGGTTTTGTTTCACTTTCAGCGGGCCAAGTCATAATTTCGGGCGGCCAACGTTTGCTTTGCGCCGTGAAACCGCGGCACCTGAAAAAGCACACCCTCGCGTCGTGCCATCATCATCCTTCCGTCCCGTTGCCAGAAAAGGGTTGGCCCGTCCGCTCCGGTGTAAAATCATTTTTAAAGCGGATTTCGACGATTAAGGGGCGTGTTTATTTTAAAAGAGCGAGCGGTCGCGCTCGTGCACGTAAATGGTAGGTGCTTTATTTAATATACTTCAACCGGATTATGCATATTAAAAACGTTTATATTTCACTTGGCCGTGTAACGATCTGAAAAGCGGACGCGTCCCTTAACGTGACGTGACACGGGGAAAAAGGACGACGAGGAAAGTTTTGATAGAATATTTTACGGAGAGTTTTTTTTTGATGAGTGGATGGGTACTTTGTTTGAAAATTTAAGGGTGTGCTGGGCAGTAAATAACTATTATTATGTAGGTGACCCTAGCCCAAGAATAAACAAATAAAAGAAATGCAGTCACAATCGTTTGTTTAGGGTTACCTCCAGGTCATTCCAATCACTTACGTTTTGGTTCTTATCATCCATTGCCTACTTCTCTTTCTTTTTCTGTGCTATGTGGATTCTTTAGTTTGTCGCCTGTTTGAAGACGTCCTTTTTCTCATACTCAGGGGGTAAATTAGGAGTACTGGTATTACATGGTTAGGGTCACAAAATAATGGCACACAACTTTTCGCATTTCCTGACAGATAAACTACCAAGATTTCAAGGAATTTGCAGAATAATTAGTTCATATAATTTTTATTTATAACCGTCTCTAAATCATTTATGATCCTAACTACTTGTCTTTATAAAGTAAACATAGTATTGCTAGAAACAATATGTATTTCAAAGTCGCACCATTTCAGAATTGGGTATTTGCCATGTATTTATATTTTGTTAAATTGCATATTAATCCATAAAACAGCTGTGACAGCTTATAAATTTGAAGAAATTGATCGTAAGGTGTATTTTTAATATTAAAAAGGGAAAAACTTGACAAATTTTTTAGAGGTCAGAATAAATATAAATTGCCATTTATTTTCGGGGCTCTTGCGGCTCGTTTCTGGTCTGGCTAACAGTCGAATATATGGGGAACAAAATCGTTCTCTATATAACATTTCGCTCTATCAACTTAAAACGCGTATAATTTTTCAAATATTCTTCAAGCTATGACAAAATGAAAACTGAATGGTGAACACTTATAACCTTAAAAAGAATAATAAAACTTACAGCAAGAATTAAGATGATCTTCACAACAGAAAGACAAACATTGCGATTTCGGCATATCACGTCTAGGGGCCTTAAACAACTTTTGCATACGTTGATAATCTCGAGGAACGTTTACAATTTTTTTTTTAGCTATACTGACTGAAGTATTTTTATAACCATGCACAAAACAACACTTGTTTTGTTTTCCATACATATTAGATGCTTGTAAAACTACACAAGTCACTTTTTGGTGCGACCTCTTACACCGTCCTTTCAATAAACACCACACAAAAGCTTTTTCAATACAAGAATGATACTACACCATTAAACAGCACGCTCCTCGGTAATGTTTACATGACACGTGACGTCACGAGTTGAATGACTTTTGATAGAAGCGTTTTGGCGGTAACTTCTAAGATTCGAATTTCAGACCTGAAATTCTCTATCTACAAATGTTTTTTTTAACATGGCGTACGATATATATGCACTTCAAGATTCATTTTATGTAATTTTCAAAAAAAGTCATGATACCCAATTGCGAATGAAATAGTCACTATTCTTGCGTCAATTTATTTTAAAGTTATAGTCAATTTGATACGCAGTGTATTTTAGAATTTTAAGGTAACATATGTTGAAAGGGTGTCAATGAGCGTATTATTGAATCCTGAACGAGCTCAATGTATACAAGAAAAAAATGCCTCTATAAGCGTAGGAATCCACGAAAGCGGAAAAGCGCGCCAGCTAACAATCAAGATTCACGCCCGACCTGCCACCATCGCTGATCCTTGCTCGCTCAAAACATAATTTCCCGTATTTTTCATCTTATTGCAGTCGATCTCATTGTTGTAAATAGATCTTAAGGAGGGCATAAGTAAATTAGAAGAGGCGATAACAATCTACCCCCGGGTTTTTCGGGGGCTGAATCCTCTTAAACAGGCCGTGCACACTTAAAAAGGAGCGAGCTCGGGTGTTTCCCTTTTTTCCTTCTTTTTAAATCGAGCCCCCAAGATATGAGCCATCCAGGTTCTCCTCAAGTGAACATCTAATGTTTGACTGGCTGATTGCTGTTTAATCAGCGTGTCTAGATGAGTAATTTTTATCCCCTTATTAAGACGTGGAGCTTTATGAATCCCGCAGATTACATTTTTGTGTACGCTGCAAACCTCTTCACTTTTTTTTGAWTCCCTTATTAAGGGTCGGCGGTGATGGCTACAGTTTTATTAGGCTCCTGAAGCTGCGATGGCGATGGCGGTTTCATTTTTTATCGCAACGAATGTGAAAAGTTTGTGTTATAAACAAACACATTTGATGCGGAGTAATTGTTAAATTTTCATTACAACTATTTATCCTTGGGATTATATAATGTCTTCTTCTTATTTATTCTCTTCATATTAGGTTACCAGACCAAAACCTCTTGAAAAGGGCCAGAACGCGATTTTTAAATACTTGTCGTTCGTGTAGAAATATGGCTTTGCAGATTTGAGATAAGCTCATAAAAATGCTAAACTTCTTTCATATGTACAGACTATAAAAAGGTAGTATACCGTCGATTTTCAACCATATTTTGTTTTTAATTGAAGCGAAATTTCACTCTTCATCACGTTCAGTTCAACTGTTCCGTTATCAACGGGTTTACGATTTCTCCAAAGTTTCAGTTAAACATTACTAGTCTGAGCAAAAAAATAACGGACCAATAATGGTATCTTTATAAATTCCGGTCCAAACATTAGACTTTTGTGGCGCTTGAGTTTCTAGTTTTCTAAAAATGTGATTTTTGTTCTTACAAGTTGAAGACATTTAAAGAATTGCTGCATAATTGATAATACTAATGATAACGGGTGCTCTCGAGCTTCGGTATGGAAATATTGAATAACTTCGGCAAGTAGTGAAAATGAATGTTTGTTAGTGTTTTTTTATTTGATTTAGTCCTTTACAATTTGTTTCTACTGTACTTAGAACACAACATCCGACAAATATTGTGCTCTTTCTCTCGAATTTTCCAATACTTTGGCCAGCATTTCGGGCGATATTGCCTCTATTTCAGCTCGAATGTTGGTCTTGATCGCTTCCAATGTCGTGGGCTTGTTGGCGTAAACTTTACGTTTTAGATAACCCCACAAAAAAGGTCCGGCGGCGTCAAATCCGGTGATCTTGGAGGGCACTCAATATCGCCACCTTTCGACATCAAACGGCCGGGGAACTTTCGCTTCAAAAAGTTCATCTTTTTGATCGCAGTGTGGCAGAAGCACAATTGAACGACCATTTTCCAAATACACGGTCACAATTTCCACGCGTTCTTTAGGTTATTTATGGTTAAAATTGTACTGAAATGACGTTTCCAAATTATTTTTTCTCAAGTCATACCGACAATGGATAACAAAGTTATTCAATATTTCTATACCGAAGCTCGAGATGGCGCACCCTGTACATAGTGAAATATAAGGATTTTCTGCATATCAGAAAGTCTTTGTGTCTGACCTTTCTATCTGAATGCGTTTTCACTTCCTCATCTGCGCAGGTATCCGCAAATTTCACGCACACAGATATCTGCGGTACCTGTTGGTTGATATAATTTCGCAAATCGCTTTCGATAAAAATTAAAAGTTTCGAAAACAAAATGTCTCTGTGAGACGTAAATTGGATAATTATTTTCCCACTGCCATCTGTTTTGGTGTTTTTGCTACGTCAGCAAATGGTTGGCCTGTACAGTTATAGTTATTTTCCTGTTAAAATCTCCTGCATGACAAGCCGGCTTAATTCCCCTGCCTTGAGTATATACAAAAATAATTGTAAACATGTTGACATTTTCTCTAATAACCTTAAATCTTTTGTTGGCTCTTGTCGCAATACGATACTCTAATTCAGCAACCCTAGCACACTGTAACAAATTTTGTTTTGTATAACTTATACTACTTCCTGTAATGTACCACCCCTGACAGATAAAGACACAAAACATGAATATAATTATATGTTTATTTCTCGACATAATCTCCTTGAACTTCGATGCATTTGGTCCAACGATGTTCCAATGCTCTGATTTCTCTAGAAAAGGTTTGTCCTCTAACCAGTCGTTTTACTGCTGTCATTACTTAATAATCGTCGTCATATCTGGTCCCACGTAGGTACCCTTTCAGTCTCGCAAATAAGATGGAATCGCTGGTCTGGTGAATACGCAGATGCAATTCAAATCCTGCGTCATGAATAGCATTAATTGCAATATGGCTTTTGTGTACAGGAGTGTTGTCCTGATGGAACAAAATTCCCTCAATTTTCCCCGTTTTTTTCTTGGACGCGCTCGTGCAATTTTGAAATTAAGTTCGCTTAGTAAAAACCTGTTATTGTGTCTACGCTCCGAAAAATCAACCATTAAAAAAAATTTGCGTGGTGGAAGAGAACCTTTGTGATGCCACTCCATACCGTGTTGTTTTGGTTCTGGGTCAGAGTGGTGAATACGTGTTTCGTCAACAGTTACAAATCGAGATAGAAACTCATCCGGGTCTGCTGAAGGCTTTGCCAGACTGGTTTCAGAATACTCTCGAACGTTTCTATATATTTTTTACTTCAGTCTTCACGGATTTGACATTATGTGTGTAAGAAATTAAAAAAGCGAATAGGCGTGCACGATAAATACTGAGGAAGGCTAATTCTTTCGGGTTCTTGTAAATAACCGCCTAAGTTATATAAATTCAAAGCCTTCGGGGCCATAAAATGGTTATAAGCCCCCCCAACCCCCACGCACACCATTCAAAAACAGTTTATTTCCCTTTTGAAACCGCCAGCGCCCTTCAAAGCTGCGAGGGCCGCCCGGATCTCCTCCGGCGTCGCTTCGTTAGTCTTCCAGGCGGACTGACAGCTCCTTATTGAAAAATTGGCCGTCCCCGGCGAGATCGAACGAACGGTAATTAATTATTTTCGGCGTTATCGAGCAGCCGGGGTACCGKCTGGTTTTCTTTTTCGCTAATTCGCGGGGGCCGCCCGGTAAAATATTGCGCGTTTCGGATTTTCGTACGGGTGCCCGTGATTACGTTCAGTCGTGCATGCATAACGACCCGCGGTGTGCGAGAATATGCGGGACGGCCCGCCCCCCCTTGCACAATGAATGCCTAAAAGCCGCCGATTCCTTCATCTGGGAATAGTTTTAGCATTGGAGATTTCTTGGCGTTTTACAGCCCCACAGCGTGAGACGCGCCAGGCTGCCATCCGGGGGTCGTGGAGTTTGGTAGGGTGCGGGGTGTCGCGATTTGCTGGAATTTGCTTGGATGGGAGAGTTTTTTCCTTATTATTTAGGATCAATTCACTATATTGTCACTTGGTGCTGCAAAAAATAACAGACTTGAGTCGAGAGAGGCTTTATATTTAAGAAGATGGGCCTAAAGTATACAGCACATAGGACACTAGCATTATAATAATACACAAAGTATGGAATCAGCAGATATTTCAGGTTCTGTTGCATTTTTTAAATGGGAAGGGGGGTCAAAAGACAAAAGGATATTTTTCCTGATTCCAAAAATACATCACACTTGTACCACTTATTGCTTCTGAGTTGAGAAAAGTGTGATAACAAACTTGGGTCTTGCAAAAAACTTCGTGATAAACACCGTATTTGTTATCGCTAAGTAAGAACAAAAACTCCAGGTGTCTCCATTTTCCTCGTGAATGGTGATAAATTTCATTCACTTTGTTATTTGCAATCGCAATGCCCTAGTTAACTGAACATGATCGCATCGAAATTTTGATGATGATTGGTTATGGAGATAGAAGGCGAAGTTATTCGGAAGTAGTTCCACTCTAAAATGCAATTCACGAAGATCGTGAACCAATTGCGAGATCAATAGTTATTAAAACATTGCAACATTTTGACGAAACCGACGGTCTTAAGGCTGTTTATACGTACTACTCTACATGGTTTATGCAGGATCAAATCCGTATTTTTCGTCATATCGACTTGAGATTTTTTATCTGAGCGCTTAAATTCTTTCTCTCGGGAGTTGTCATCGTACTTTTTCGAAATTCACATTAACTTTTGCCGAAAAAAAATAAAAACGTGCAAGAAAAAATAAGATGAGAGCACCAGAGAAAATTTAATTTTGATACCCAAAATATTTGTTCTTTTCTTTATCGCAGCAAAAATAATGAATTTTTGTTGCATCAAATTTGAACAATTTTAGCACCGAGGGATTAACCTTTAATGCTTTGCGAGGCGGAGCTTCGCGCTCGTAAACTATGCAGATGTACCCCTTGTTGCAATCCTTTTATAATTTGTAGACGGGTCATTGTGGTCGTAAATTATCTGTATCTATTGTCTCTTCTTAAAACTGTCACCACTTTTGTTTTTATCACTAGGGAAAGCTTAGATGCTTAGTTTTGAATACACACGCGGAAAGAGTACTTTTGGGGGTTAAAACAAGAAAATTGCTATACATAGGTGTGTGAAATAAATTTTGCATCAATTGTGCAAAGGCAGAGAACAATCCCAGTGCAGAGCACAGATGCACAAAAAATTGGAAAGCAATATCTACTTGAATGGAATCCGATATAATTGCTGAAAGTTTCAAAGCATTGATATGCACGGACTGAAGTATGTAAAACTGGTAGGTGACAGCGACAGACTTCTGACCGCAAAACCTTACGGACCACAACAACTAGTTCGGTAAATGCACAAACCATCTGCTGAGAAACTGTCTCAGAATTGCATCAAATGGCAAAAAGTCGTTTAAGTTCGACAAAAAATAAGGTTTACCTGTGAAGCTGCGGAAAAATTTGAAATCTAACATAGAGCGAATGAGAGGAGCAATAAAGAAAGCCCTAAATTTCAGGAAACAGAGGATATTTCGTTTGATGAACAATTGGCAGGATTATCTAGAGACATTAAAAATTGCCCAAAACAAATGTGGTGATCATAAAACTTGTGAAAATTACTTTTGCACAGAACCAAAACCAAACGAAGAGAACTTCATTTCTGAGATGGACGAATGTGGTTTGCTTGGCGATTAACTCAAATGCTCTAAACGATTAGTGCAAAATGTTAATAACCTTTTATTAAACATGACTAGCAACGCAACGGGGACAAATATGTCATCGAAAAATTGCCAAACGAACCCCCTGAAAATTTACAAAAAAAGATATGATCCGTATTCCTAAGCGGAAACGAGATAAAGCTTGAAGAAGACTTTTCGCCGATGATCAACCACAAAAAAAGAAAAACAAGTCTGTTGGTCCCGATTCAGATGGCCAAGTCAACAGTGAATCTGATGAATAAGATGTCATCGATGATGATTATAAAGAGCAGCAAATGAGAGAACTGCTTCCAAAAACTTCAACAAGACTTGATGAAATGGAAAAAGGTAGCACAGGTGAATTTGCTAATCCGAGGTGGTTCCGATAACGATCATATAGATTAACTGCTTCCCATGTTGGTCATGTTGTATTTCGCCGGAATCCCAATACCTATGACATTCTTGCTAAAAGTTTTGTTCATTCTCTTTTCAAAGGCAATAAATATATGCGTTGGGGCAGTGATAATGAAGACTTGGCAAAAAAATTGAAACTTTAACTGGATTTAAAATTAAAAACTCTGGCTTATTTTTGCACTGCAATTACCAATTTCCTGCTGACAGTCCAATCAATGACACTGCCATTATAGAAATTAAATATCCTAGCTCCATAATAGTTATCAAACATTACTGTATAAATATATTAACGGTAATTGTCTTTGTCAAGTATATTCACAAACAAAATCTATCTTTGTATTTTATAATAAAACACTGATAAAAGTATTTATTCGTCAAAAAAGTTTCACATGGGGTAAAGGGTACAAGTCAGGGTTGTAAGAATGTAATAAATTTACTTGGTGTAAAATTAATTACACATAATTCAATTGAATTAAAAAAAGAGTTTCACCAGAAAAAGTAACTTTTGTTCAAATGACAAATTACAGTGCTCATAAACTTTCGTTCTTTGTCAAGCTCAGTTATTGTATATACGAGTACACTTTTTTCAACTCAGAAGCAATGTACAAGTATGATACATGTTTGAAATCAGGAAAGAACATCCTTTTCAATAATGTGCCATTTGACCTACCTTCCCATTTAAAAAAATGCAACTTGCGCCCATATCTCGGAAACGAGAGCTGACGCGGAGTTGAAGAAATTCCACAATTCCACAATTTCGGAAAAATCGGTCGAGCAGAACTTGAACATCCATCTGGTTCCATACTTTGTAGCTGATCTGTATATTGCTTTGTGTGTCTTGCAAACCTTTTACTTCAATATTCTAAAGATTTTTCCACTCTCTCATTTTCTTTTTTTATATGTCCTTTGCCTTCGTTCCTCTTGTCATTTTCTACTGTTTACTGACTTTATTTCTAATTTCCAGTTCTTTAATCCAGTCTTTGTCAAACCTTTACAGTGTATCTCTTTGTAAGTTCATTTAAGAAAGAATCAGCTAACTCTGTTACTGCTGTCTGTATCAATCTCTATTTCTATTCCATATTATCAGACGTCTCTTTTGTCACCATGTTGGCCTCTATGCTTTCTCGGAATTGTGTTCTAACATCATCATCTTCCAAATTATACTCCGGTTTGCTGTTTAGTACCTCTTGCTCAACTTTTGCTATTACCATAAATGATTTGAGCTTGCATCTGTCCCTCTATAGCTCCTAACTGCATATATCGCCTTTGAATGCAAAATTTCTACTAGTACATGATTAATTTGATTTAAAGTGTTTCAAACTAGCACCATTCGTGCATCTTCTACCTAGTTTTTTTTTGTGTATTTGCCACTTACAGTGGTTTCAGTTATTTATTTATAGCTTAATTGTGCCGTACTCCACAGGGATATGTTGTGGGACCAGAAATATTCATTCAACTGGCCACGGTGCCGAGACAATACGTTGTGGAAGACTTTTAGAGGGTAGGGTCATTGTAAACTATGGAGGAGTACCACACACTCCTCCGAAAAGGGAGTATTATTATTCAACTGACGTTTATTAATCGTATCTACCTACATGTGTTTTTGTGTCATTCACTTTTGTTTCATGTCACTACGCATGTACTCACCGGTGCATTTTCAGTATTAGCGTATTTTTGAGCTCCTTAGATCATGAGTAACGATCATTATTTACACACAGCGACAAGAAAAATACATATTTTATCAAAATCTAACCAGTGCCAGCTTTCTCTGACACTATTTCCACCATGCATTCCAAAAACAAAACACGTCGATCTGACGGCTCGAGTGCAATCCTCCGCTGCCGATATTGAATTCCTTAGCCACCGTTGACGGCGACAGTCCACTTGGTGTGCATATGTCTCATTGTGGAGCTTTGCATTGAACGGCGTCGTCGGTCAAACTTCGCAGGTGTTGTTCAATACACATAATATCGCGGCAGACGTCTGGTGCGGCCAACAAAAGGGGGGCCACTTGCAACTCTGTCGCCCTGAGGGGTGGGCTCCTCCAGAATGCCAGCCACCGTTATGAATTTGCCGATCTAATAATTTGCCGAGATGGAAGTCTGTTGTGTCCCCGTCGGGTGGAGCGAATGCATCTCTATTCATATCAGCCACCAGGTTCTTGTTAATACGTTTCATATTTTCGTAGGAATTGTGGTTGCAAGTTGCTGCCCCAGCAGCGATTCCAACCGAAATTATTGAAATGGAATGCCGGTAGCTTTACTTCATAAATGGTGGCCGTTCTGGCCTTCTACATTCCCTACAAAATAAGGCATGGGGTTGACAACCCTAAGGTATCATATTTTTTCTCATTATCTAGTTGTTTTGTTGTACTAAGGCAAGTGACAATTGAATGCTGCTCTAGCATGTCAATTTTTTCGAAATTCTAAATAAAAAAATGACCTTAAATATAAAAGACCGTGTTTTCAATGAATTGCTTTTATGTCAAACCCTATAGTGACACCATCGAAAAAATAGGTAGGAATGCTACAGAGTGGTGGAACAGATCCCTGCGGGATTTCAATTAGATTTTTAACTTGCCCCCTTACGCCAGATTTTTCTAATTTACGAAGTAATATATTGTCGAATCGAAAAAGCTAATAGGACAGTTTCAATGCTTCTGTTAAGTGTGTTGATGACTTTACTTCATTGTCTTGAATAAACTGTAGCAATTTGTAATAGAGAATTTTCTTTTTTGAGGATAATACCTGGAACCTTTTCTGTAAATGGGAATTACTTTTGCTGCCTTTAATTCATTCGAAAAATAACCACAGAGAACAACTAATGTATTGTTTGAGTTAAAGGCATAATTATAAATTCAGAAACTTTTTTTATGATCGTTATTGGAATATCGTTTACCGACTCTTTTTTTATAATTTTATTTACATTTTCTACGATACCCGAATAATGTGATACGGAATGTTATTTTTTGAAGTTATGTGGTGATTAAAGAAATCGATATTGTCTATGGACGTACCGAAGGGGGGGGGAACAAGGGGGCGGGTAGTTGCCCCCCCCCCCCTTCGACCTAGAAGCCAACTTTGGAACCTTTCTACTTCCCATACATTTAGCTGGTAAATTATTTGTGTACACCTAAAAATTGTCTTATTTACGAAATTGTAAATGCAGTAAAATTTATAGGCAAGTGTATTTCACAATTTTCTTCGAAAACTCATATTTGACCCATGCAAATGACCTTCTATAATAAGTTATTGTTAAATGGTTTCCAAGCTTAATCGACGCCATGTGCGTTTTGAAGCTGTGACTGCAACATTCTTGTTGTTACGAATCGTTGTCTTAGGGCGGATAGCCTTAAAAGACTATCTTGGTCAGGATGAGTCATAACACGATTTCTGCTTAGTTCAGATCTTCTACCTACCTTTTCCTGTACAGATTGTTCAACTACTGTTATATGGAATACACATCAGAATCTGTCATATATTCGGTGATGACTCCAACTTTTGTACCAAATTTCTAAATTCGCTTTACATTTTAACAATTAATACAGAAAAGCAAAAAACTAAAAATCCATCCGAACTAACGTTTATGAAAGTCAGTTTATTTAATATAAGTTTTAGGAATCCAGTAAAAGCATTATCAGCACGAATTAAAACCCGATGTGTTGTTAAAATCCAATTAAATATATTTCAGTTTATTTAAATGAAGCTTAATTTGGTTAAAATATTAAGTAGTCGGTTTATTTTTGAGAGCAATGCGTTGGCGATCTAAGAAGATTGGCTTGACGCATAATGCTGAAGCATTCATCATTTTGGGTTTTGATAATGTTAGTTATCCATCGAGTTTCTTTCTCTGGGGAGTAATTGTATCTTTACCACCTATACATATTCACTCCTAGCTTAAATTTCTAAAGCTTCTAGTTTGAAAAGTTGAAACTTGAAACGGTACTAAAAGCGCATCGGTTAATGCATTAGTCTTTGATATATGTGAATTCTGAATCAGAAATCGTGGTTCTATTAGTAGAAGCTTTTAAGGTGAAATTTATGTTCCTTTGGTACTTCGTATGATATCATTATACATTATGTGGATCACGGATCTTTATTCTTCCAAATAAAATGTATCAACTCATCTTTTGTTAAACGCGAGAGCGATGCAATTGAATGCGCTAGATATCACCTAACTGAGATCATCAATAACTGAATTAGTAATAAAGGAGCTTTGTATGATAAGTGTACGTAGAGAAAATATAAACAATTTGGGTCTTTATTTCACAGAAGGTGTTTTAAGTCGCCTTGCAGAAAATCCGTGAAGATTATGATATTGCACTCGACTTTTATAACAATTCTTCAAATTTGTTAGCTACTGATGAGGGGTCCGCATTGATAACGCAAATACCCTGCACCAAACATCTCTTGCTTTTGTCCGCCATTTGGGTGATTTTTTAAATCCCAAATGTTGTGTTTGTTTAATTTGAATTAATACTATAAAAATACACCTCCAGTTTATGACTCATCAGAGGTCTGTCGCAAGGAAATAATATTTTCTGTCCAACAAGCGATAGTATCTGATTTCTACATCAAAATTCTAAGGTCATTTTGGACCTCGCGCAAAGGCATCGGAGTCTTTTCTCTTATGATGCGTCTAACAATAAATATTAATCCGTTTTCCTGTAAAATCAGTAGAAATGAGTTACGTAACGTTCTAGAATCAACAAGGGCGTTATTTCTAGGCGTCGAACCATTAGGAGGAAAACGAAAAAGAAAGGGGGCAAGGAGGAGAGGGGCAGGTCCCATAATTCATTTCCAATTATCGAGTCATTGGAGGTCCGCGCCAACGTACACCGCAGAGCGTCTGATGCACCCGCGGATTTCTCTATTCCATTAAACAGCTCCGACTGGAAACAATCAGACACTGAATTGATTCGCATTGGGGGTCCATTACTCCATTTCCCATCATGCCGACTTGAGACGCGCGGCGTTGGCGGCCCGCTGCAGGCGCATTATTCCTCGGTAGCCGCACGCCATAATTTCCCATCCGAAACCGTTATTTTGCATATAAATTCGCCGCCGCCGTCGAAGCAAAAACGGTGATTAACGGGTTGCCCGACCGAAGTGTCCGAAAAAGTCCGGGGGACCAACGGGAAATACAGTCAACTCCGCGCATATTGCCCCGACTACCAAAAACACGGTTAGCCCTCGTTTTGTCACGTGATCGGTTTTTTACGGGTTGTCCCGAAAGATTTCTCTTGTAGCTTGTAAACTTCGCGAATTTTTCAGTCCTTCACTCACGTCATTTTTTTACTCACAATATGAAATGCCTCCACTAGAAGGTTAGAAGTCTATAGATTAATAACTGGTATCTTAGATGAAAAACGCCTACCACATTAACTTGGGATAACTAAATACGTGTTTCGGCAGCTATGCTATTATCTTCATTAGTAATAATTGGCTAATATGAGGATTTTCGTCAGTCGTTTCCAATACTCTAGTTTCATTGTCAGGGTCTGTTGCTGATCTTTCTCTTGACTTTTCCAGTGTGGCCAGTTTGTCCTTTAAGGTAATTCAAGTCTCTTGAAAATTGTATCGGCAGGAGCTCTTCTATTTGGAAAACGTCTATATAAACGGACAGCAGCGGAAGCATTTTTCTTGCATTCACCATAAATCAAAATCATATCTGTTTTTTCATCATTTGAATACATTTCGACTTTTAATAAATACACTGATAGGAACCATCCAGCCGTCATGAATTCTCAAAATATTTTTAAAATAATACCATTATGTAAAATAACCACATTGGCTATGAGAATGTATTTTGGGTTGCATTTTTAATTTCGTCAGGGTGAAATATCCTGTATAGAATGCGTAGTCTGTCAAATATACTTCAAATTACTGCTATTACATTGTACTTCACCGTTGTAAGTCACCCTGCACTCCATTTTGATGGGTTTGCTTGAACTTCTCTGTGGAAATTAGTTTTTGACCATCGGCACCTCTTTTGTAAAATTATCTCCTTCGCCTACTTCAACAAAGTCATCGTTGACACCTTGTAGATAAAGTGTTCCAAGATGGTTTGTCCAAATCTGAACAGAATTTAGAACCAACAGATGCTGGAATCTGTTTAACATGTGCTTAGCTCAATCTGAATAAATATTGTTAAAATGCATGTCTATGCTGTGCTGTCTACACCTCAACCAACTTCAGATAGTACTATTTCGCTGTCATTACAGCTCATCAGTGCAGTTTAGGTCTAGTGTAGACAACACGGCATAGAACTGGTTTTGCTTATATACCAAAGCAATGGTATGATATATTGTTAAATTAATTCTTGTAAAATAACATCACCAAGTAACAAAATAAACTATTAGAAATTTTAGAGATATACAAAATTTTAAATGACCAAAATTGGACAATACTAAATGATTTATGCAATTTCAGTTGCTGGTTTGAAAGTGTTTTTTTTTTCATTTTTAGTCAAGATTGGTTGTTTAGATTTTTAGTTTCATTTTATATTTTTGACAGTGTCATAATTTTTTCCTGTAATTTATAATAATGGTACTGACGATGGCATATTAGCCGAAAGCGCTTTCCTTATAAATGCATTGTGGATTAAACTTGGTGAACTTATTTTACAAGAATTAATTCAAGTTTCAATCCACTTAGAGAAAGATGGATCAGTTTTGAAAGTATTGTTAAAGTTAGCAAAGGTCTAAATGAACACTAGGTTTTATATAGTTCCAATTTAGGTTTCTAACGTACTATAAAAATTTTACTACCACCATCTGGTTAGAACACACTTTAAATGATACGTTCGCGGAACTGCAACCTCCACAGCCCCAAGAGCGACATTTCGAACACGCACAAAACGCCGCTATATTCATACACGTCCGCGAGGGGTCCTCCGACTGGTGAGGCACGGCCACCCCCGTACGTACGTGTTTTAGGTTTCCGGTTGTCTCCCGCTTTTCTCTCCGCTTCAACCCTTTAATGAATATCGGTTTATCCTGTACCATCTTCGAGTTCCACCCCAGCCCCGGGGCCGACGCCGCTTTACTGCAGCCGGAGGCCGCTACC
Source organism: Rhyzopertha dominica (assembly GCA_025024175.1). Lineage (NCBI taxonomy): Eukaryota > Metazoa > Arthropoda > Insecta > Coleoptera > Bostrichidae > Rhyzopertha > Rhyzopertha dominica. Next base: position 51,699,070 of record QCXZ01000138.1, on the reverse strand, counting down.
CCCGTTTATGGTGGCGAAAATCATGTTCGGAATGGAATACGACCGACGCGGGGTTCGCAGCTTTGTGCTGGCGTCGATAGAAAGAATTGCGTTATTTCAAGGTACTGAAGGGTTAGAGGCTTTTTGATGTTAATTCCAAATATTTCTCATTAATAGTAGGATGCATAAATCTTTTTCCCATTACACAAAAATGAAAAACCAAACAAACATTAACTCCTATGCAAATTTCTAATGTAAGAACTTGCAGCTTATAGGGGAGCTCTAAGGGTATCTGTTTGGGCGCATTATAGTTGGGCCAAAAACTTTATCGCTCTTTTATCTGCCATTGAGTTGGGCCAGAAAGATGCGGACGGTGAATTATGAACCTCCCGCTGATAGTTATCGATAACGAATCCTTATCAGATCTTGCTACATGATACTACTTAGAAAAGTAGGTAATTTAAACGCAAACATTTTGTGTCTGTGGACCCAATAGATCACGAAACACAATTAAGATGGGTGGGACTTATTTGAAAAATGTAAAATATTGTTGGACACTTGTCCGTAATGTCCTAAATAATTTGTTAAAGAGGGTGATTACCTGCTGAAATGAGTTTATAAATTCTGAAACGCAAATCAAATTAAACAGTTTTACTAAAATTTCTAGCGCACATTCATACCGGCGAAATGGAAGTTGTATTCATGCAAAGTGAAAAAGGCAAAAAACTGTTGGTGGTGAATAACTACAAGTTTTGCATCGCAAACGTGCTAAAAAACGGAACTGTGCGTTGGAGGTGTACAAATAAAACATCGAAATGTCCCGCAAAATCTACACGTCGGCTGGAAATGAGATCTTGAACTCCGAATTATCTCACAATCACAAAGAAGACATAAACCTGCACAGGCAGATTGTCAACAACACTTTGAAAAGGAAAGCTCTAGAAAATGTACACGAAAAACCTGCCAAATTAGTACACACGGAACTTCGGTCTAACCCTGGCATAAGCAGTAACATAACGACTTACGATATGGAACTTGTAAGGCATAATATATGGATGTGCAGGAGGAAGTTAACTCCAAATCTACCCAAAACGCAAAAAGACGTTTTCGAAGCAGTAAACACTTTGACACCTACGACAGATAAAGAAGAATCATTTGTCTTGACAAATAATGCAGACCAAGGTATCATCATTTTTGCTCCTTATAGCAATCTTTACTTTTTATGTTGTGCTGAAACTGTGTATATGGACGGCACATTTGATTTTTGTCCGAAATTTTTGTACACAACTCTTTACAATTCATGGATACAAGAATGGACATTACGTTCCATTGGTATTTTGTTTGCTTCCGGATAAAAAGCAATCCACATATAAAACATGTTTGAATATGTTGTGTCAGAAGTGCAGTGAAAGTGACTTACAATTTTATCCTAAAAGTGTCGTCACAAGATTATAAAAACCACACGGAAGTTGGCAAAATGTTAAGATATTGTTTTGGACTTCAATTTCTTGATTGTGATGAAGTGGGTGACGCATTCGCATTCGATTTAATTCCAGTCGTGCCAAAACATTCGAAACTTGAAGAGTTTTGCGACTATTTAGTGGACAATTACATCAGCGACAATGCCAAATTTACTCCAAATATTTGGGCAAGTTCATCTGCCTCCTCTTGCAGAACAATCAATGCGTGTGAGTCATTTCATTCAATATTTAATAAAAGTTTTTATTCGCCTCGTCCAAATATTTTTCAATTTGTTGATAGTTTGTTGAATTTTCAAAGTGAAGTTTATGTTAAAATAAACCCATCCAACAAATTCCAAAAAGTTGTTAGGCGTATTGTAAAATTAAAGCAAGATTATCTTGAAGTCAAAATTAATAACTACAAACAAAATCTCATAGACAGGCTGTAAAAAAAGTGTTTAATTTAAATACGCGCCAAATATGTAAATATTTTTATACCTTATTGTACATACATATATGTTAATATTGTGTTATTACGTATAAATATAGGTTCGTATTTTTGTAAATTTGTAAATATTTTTATACTTTACTGTACATACATACATGTTATTATTGTAACGTATAAATATAAGTTTGTATTAAAACTTGAAAATTGTTTTATTTTATTCCTTTAAGCGTGTTTGCTAAGAAAAAAAACCGTAGGAATCACATTAATAAGTTACACACATCACATAAATTAAGGTCTTTCCTAATTTGCTAATAATGGTCCATCACCCGCTGTTCGGGCAAAGCAGATTCTTGTCCCAACTATATTGCGCGTTTAGTTGACCCGCTCAGTCAGAGAAGGGTTGGATAGGTAGACTGGCCCAACTATACGACTCCGATCTGTTTAGCTGTTATGATTTTATTCATATTCACATAAATTCAATGAAAATTGTTTGCAGCGCAATATTTACGCGCTCTTCTGCCTCCCCTTTACGCGGCCAACTAAACAGAATCGACAAGTCTGGGTGTAATCCAGGCCGTTTATTGTAAGAAATGCCATTTTGCGGAATTGACTCGCGACAATGCTCTCTTATAACACCATCGTGTAAATTGCCGACAATWCTGRGACAATACGRGGCAGCTTCGTTAATATAACACGGTCACCGAATAAATAACGCCGGTTTATGTTCACACAGCCGCGAATTCTAAATGAAACACAAATAGAGCGACTCGCGTAAATACGTCCCCCGATGTTTATTTGCTTTGTTATTATTACTTAATTATATTATTTCCGGCGTAAGCCGCGTGCTTTTCAGACCTACGCCGTAGTAAAAAGATCTGGCAAAAAGTGTGGTTGAGTTTCGTCGTAACTTGATACTGAGGATCTGTTAGAAAATGCAAGCAGGTGGTATATTGTCTCATGACTGATGATGCTTTATGTGGGTAATGGTACCTAGATTACAGGAAAAAAAACGTGACATTTACTGTTTCGCGACTACCATGATGGACCCTGACCTTAAAGGAAGCTGGTTTAAAAGGCAGGTACAAGAATAGGGTGAAAAGTTATCCTCCTTTTTAAAAATTAACTTGAGAGAATAACAATTTTGATGTTATGCATAATAGTGAAGTATCAATCCGGTTTAGTTATAGACGCAGACAGATATGTCCTTAGACAAGGAAAGAAGGTGGATACTGCACTTAACAAGCCAGTTTTACCAACAGGCTAGAAAGTAATGCATACACATTTGTAGAACACGAACAAAATCAGATAGCATATTCTTTTAAATTACAACAATGCGGGCAACAACAGTAAAGGCAACAATCAGTAACAGAAATTAAAGAAAACTTCAATGTAAATGCCCAAAATGACCGCCTTCCACTTCAATACACTTTGTAACGTGTGTCCTTAAAGATCTCTAAATATTAAATAACATTTGTCGATTGTATTTAATAATATTAGCAGCTTCTTGAATTGTCTGTCGTAATTCTTCGATGGAATTAATTGTTTCTTTGTAAACCATGTTCTTCATTTGTGACCATATTGAGAAGTCTAGAGGGTTGAAATCTGGACTTCTAGGTGGCCTAACAAATTCACAGGACATTTGGACAGGAGTGTAATGATATGGATGGAGATTATCTTTCTTTAAAATTCTCCAGATAGACGATTGGCTTATTTCTGTTGCCGCACTTAACCGACGAGTACTGATATCTGGATTTTCCGAAATACGAATTAAAACCTTGTCTTCATCATCGACGTTGATAGTTTTTCTGGTACCATTTAAGCTTTTAGGACGAAAACATCCTGTTTCGCCTAGGCGGATGTAAATACGTCTGAACAGTTTGTGATTGGGTTGTTTTCGACTCGGATATAATTCTAAATACCTTCTGGCTGCACCAAGTCCACTATAATTTGACTAAGCAAAAATACAAGTCATACCACGCATTTCACTGTTAGAAAATTCATTATGTCGTGGCATTTTCTTATTTTAGAATTTTTACTACAAATAATACCAAGTAAAATATAATAATAACTCTTACTTAGTGACAGTAAAATTGTCAAATATTCCTTTACACGAAAAATTGATAAGTGTTAAAATGCATGTCTATGCTGTGCTGTCTACACCTCAACCAACTGCAGATAGTACTATTTCGCTGTCATTACAGCTCATCAGTGCAGTTTAGGTCTAGTGTAGACAACACGGCATAGAACTGGTTTTGCTTATATACCAAAGCAATGGTATGATGAAAGTAATGATTGCCATCCTAAATTCTTATTATTGATAAGTGTTGACACAAGCCCAGTTGAAAAAAAGTCAGAGTAATAACGGTGGCTTAGGAGTCTACACTGAATGTTTAAAATGCAAATAACTCAAAAACTGATAGAGTTCCATGAAATAAACAAGTGTGTCTTTTTTAGTGAAAATGGAACTGCTTTTTAGATTTTGTAGTCATTTTGGCCATAACTCGTTAGGTAAAAAAAGATATGTTGTAATTTACTTAAGTAACAGGGTGTAACTAACGCCCTGTATACATAGTGCTAAATTTAGCATTAAATTCGTAATTCTCTTGTCAAAAAACATAAAGCTGTCAATTTCTCAGACAATACTGCTTAAAATCACAAAACTATAGAGACATTACAAATTAAAATTCCAACTCTGCACACCCTGTATCGCGTGTCACTACTTTTGTTTGGGAAGAACTTAAATTAAATATTGCAGGATATCAGTCAAAATTCGCTGTAGTTGACGCATCTTATTAGACACCAATAAAATGGCGTCCTTTCGAATGCGTAACAAACGTTTAGTATCTCTAGCTTTCTTTATCTGAGAGTAGATAAATGAACGGAGCTGACATTTTTAAATACCTTCGAATCAATTTCATTCCAAAATCTTGTTTGATGTGAAATAGAAACCTAGGTCTTTTGTCTATTCTATTGTCTCTTTACTGTGTTAAAATGCTTTTCTTCTGTGGTTTGTTTAAAACTTGAATACTGTGATATTATTTGGTCACTTTCCTATATTTATAGTGACAATGGCAAAAAAATATAATACCAAAAAATTTGTACGACTTTGCGATTTGAGACTGAACTAACTCAGGATTTGAGTAGGTGTTCTTTACCCTGATGTTTATACTTCACCCCCATTCATTTTTTTCCACAAGTAACATAATTTTAACCGCTTGGATTTTAACATCTCAATTCGAACCGACGATTTTTACGGAATCAGTGTTAACCTCCATGGACATGAGACGCCTTAAACACAAACCTGGCCGATGTATTTCGAACGGTGGTGCGAGTATCGGGCATAAATGAGCAAGTATCGCCAGAAAAGCGGAGGGAAACATTCGCGTTGGGGCGCATATTGGTCTAGCGTCCCTTATGTGTGTCCGCCACAGATTCCAACTCCTAATTAAGACTGGGACGAGGGGGGCCCAAGGAGGGGCGTATTGATCAAGTCGACGGGTACGCCGAGGAAGCGAGAAGGACGAGGGAGTTATTATTTGGACGACCGCGTTCGTTTCTGCCGGTTTTGCATGCGCATGACTTTTAGTGAGAAAATTAGCGCTGGGACTCCGGCAAAGGATTAGGACACATGTTCCACGTTGCCGTTTTGACCGCATCCAAAAATGACATACGGGGTGGCCCAATGAAAAAGTACCCTTTGTCCCCTGATAAACAAACTTGACTTTGACTTGCGGCACATCTAGCCATCGGTACTTCATTAAAATCTAAACGTTCTAGAAAGTATCATTTTTTGTATATCTGTGATCTACAAAATCTCATGTTTTTCTTTTATTTTCAGGTATGTCGGCATGCCTATAGTAATAGACGCAACACCTTTAAAGTAAGAATTCCTGCTTTTGCGGTTAAATTCCTACTTCATCCTGCTTTCTTGAGTTATGAAAATAACAACAGTTGTTGCTATCTTCCCACTTAGCTACAGCTTAAGAGCAGGATGTCTGACTTACCAAAGCTAAAAAGTCCAGTTAAGTGAACTTCTCGAGATATCAGGGCTGTTATGGCCAAGTCCTCGCTATTCCAACGCAGTTGCTCCACCACTCATAACTGGTGGCATATTCATTGAAAGCGAAAGAATTATTAGTCTAGTCAAATAATAACTTTGCTACACATTATTGATAGGTATCAATTATATTTCTTCATACTATCGGAGGATGATTTGGCCGCCATTTTGAGAATGAGGGCGAATTAGTTTTTTATGGATATCTCGGTAAATTTTATCGCACAGAAAATTTCTGATGCATAGTACCTATTTATTTATTTGTTGACGACGAAAATGGTCAATACTTCTTATCGACATTTACATATAAAATTAATGGTAATCACTTGATAGCAATACCTTTGCTAGGTATTTTTAAATTTCCAGCGCCTTGCCCTTTTTTGTAGAGCATGCTTTAGTAAATCATTTGTACATTCCACATTCGACGTTTCAGTTATTGATCATTCTGAGCATCATAGAATACTGTCATTCTTTTGATGTAAAAAMCTTGTCAGTATTTTTAGTCTAGTCTCTATATAACAACACACAGTGGGAATTCGTAAAATACGATTGCATACAATATACTCTTTTTCGATATTTGGTAGCATCCTTAAAAAGATTAGGGTGGATTAATTCAAATTTTACACACTGAGGTTTTTTTTAGCAGGAACCCCAAGTTCACTTTCTTTTGGATCAACACATAGAGGGAGCTGGTTAGACCAACTCCCCCACGTTAAAAATGACCTAGGTCTTTGCCCTCATAGTTAAACATTTTCATGATAATAAACTACATTCGGTCGTAAGTAAAAATTTTATACTTGGTAAAAATCTATGTAGATTCTTGCATTTGGAATTGATAGATCAGTTCGCTATTAATTCTAATCTGAGAATAAGCATGATAAAACGGCCACATTAAATTTGATGTCAGGCCTGCCACAATGTAGTTTAATAGTAGTGTTATAAAGACTTCACCATTACGAACACAAAAATGTTGGACATTCATGTGCTTTGAACTCTGTCTCCAGTTAACATACAAAATATTTACTAACTAACAACCTACGTGCGGCTAACGGTTGCAGAAATATTATTAATAAAACAGAAAATTTTTAATTATTAAATAGTTGAAGTGAGAGTAGATAACATTGGCCACAATTGTCAAATGAAATTGACAAAGAAAAGAATAATCCTGATGGCAATTACATGTTTCGAGAGAAAAATTAGTAATACTATCTGCTGTGAAACTATAACTGAYAAATTTTGTCTATAGCGACATTCCTGGTAACATGCTTTAACGCTTCTACCCACGCATTTGCTKTTGGCAACACTGACAACCCTTTTTCGAGTCGGGTACGTAGGTCGCGGCTCACACCGGACGCTGATGCGTTCATTAAAAATTAAGATACGCCCATAATGAGAGATTTGATTAAAAACACATTAGGGGTGTGTGTGCAACGTCTAATTTATTAAACCGGAATGATATGCCCCCAACAGAAATTCCGGGGATAATCTGGTGCCGGACCCCGTTATTTATTAATGCCACAATGCGACGTAATTTAGTATTTCGCGGCTTTAATCTAGAAAATCTGAAAAACGGTTTTAGAAATTCACAATGCGGGGCCTAAAAGACTTTAATCCAGAAAGTGGCGGGCAGCTTTGTTAGCTGAAGTCATTTAGTGACGAGTTTAGATTGTAGTGAACGTAATCATTCTTTCGTTATGTTTCTGCACTACCCGTCACTTGTCTGTGTCTCTTCTCTTTTCTTTTCTTTAGGATTTGCATGATGTTTTTAATTGTATTTATTTTTATATATACCCTCACTATCATGAGGTAATTACGTGTATTCGTCGTAAGGCATATATTTTAAAACAATATAGATGGTAGAGCATACCGTCTTAATCAGTTTAAGGGTCTCCGCTCAAGGTGGAACACTTTAATTAATATTTAGTGCAGACGACATTTGTCAGGTATTAAATAATCTGTTTCACTGGATCGTCATAAATTCTGGCCATTCATACATCTCGAAAGGAATACTTCCAGAATTCCGTGATGAGGAGCTCACCTCTCATCAGTCTACAGTAGACTCCTTTGCTTCTTTTTTTAAGTATATATATCGTGCCGAACAATAGCGTTGGTTTTGTTGAGACACAAGTGTTCATTACATGGTGTATACTTTGTATTATATAAGAAAAAGGCAAAGAATACTTTTGCTACTGGATTGTGCTCCGGTATTTGTACCCCATTGTTTTACTTATTCAATCTAATACTGAAATCCTCAGCATTTCCTTTTGTGGTATACGTGCTTACATAGTCCTGTTTCTAAAAGAATTAAAAAATTCTATGTAACTTTGCAGAAATTTTTGAAACGATACTGCTTGGAAATATATATGAGACGGTTAAATTCCGTATTTCCCCGTTTCAGCATGGTTTTGTCTAGCTGAAGTCAACTATTACTAATTTGGTTTGTTTTTCTTAGCATCTCGCGAAGTCTCTGGACGGCAGAGGTGAGGTAGATTTTATCAAGGCATTCGATCGGGTTGACCATATTATTTTAATGCATAAACTTCGTGTTTTTTGTTTCTTTTCTGCTCTGCTGCTGTTGATTTAGTTTTACTTGAGTGAAAGAAACAAGAAAGGAAGAAATACTCCACTTCGGGGTGAACTGCCACATATGGTTGTCATTCCCCAAACAAATGTACTTGTTTCAAAAGATTAAGTGTAGTAGCAAAGGTTTATGAAATACTGATTGAAGCAAGATTAAGAGAAAAGTTGGAACCACAATTACACTAAGTACAAAGCGGGCTTAGAAGAGGGCGAAGCACCCAGGACCATATATTACTATATGCACCATGCACATTAGATGCTAAAAAATGTGCAAAAGCTCTGCCGTTAATACACATAGAGGATAACCATTCCATTGTTTCTAAGGTAACAGCCCGAAATCCTGCTTTCGCACATCAGTTTTCAGCCCTTCAGGCGGGGATTAGAGCAACGGGCACCAACAAGTACGTTAAAATGAAATAAATAAACCGAAATGAAACGGGCCCGGATCTTGGGGTGGCAATTTGCACTTCGGTAACCGCATCACGTAGGAATCTCTCCTCGCGCGCTTTCGGAACGGTGACAACATCGCGGTAGATGTCAGAATCGGATTTAATTAAGGCGGTGTAAAAAGCCAACATCAGTTCCCTGTGTTATTGCTCTAAGCCCGTGTGCTGGAGCTGGCGCTGTTCTTTCGCTGCTGATTTATTAACGGRCCGTCGTAAAAAAGTTTTCCAGTTAAGTTTCAGGTGTTAAACGGTCCTTGACGTCTGAGGACAAAGAGGGACGACTGAGGGGGTGTCGTAAATGCGGGAGGAAATACATCTGAGGTCAACCATATACCAATCTTCTCGATTGCTGGCATTATGGTTTAGTTGACGTGATTTTCGAGGCATATTTTAAGCCCTTAGCTTTGATAATTATGCGAATCCTTCCTTCTTCTATACTCACTACTGGTTACATAAATACGAGCCCAGTCCCATTTCAATTGGCCCAGTTGCAATTTTTTTTGTATTTAATGTCTGTCTGTTTCATAATTGAACTTAGCCCATATAAATTGAAGTTTCTGCCTTAATTCGGGAATCGACTTTGTTCTTTTTTGACCTTAAAATTTTTTCGCCTCCGATTCAGCTGAATACAAGTATACTTACTGATTTGGACCTCCTGAATTTCGGAATGGCCTCAGTTGGTCGCTAGCTACAACGGTTCGCTCGGAAAGTGTCCTTATTTAGGCCGCCCGCAGTCCTAGCTCATTTTGGAGCACATTTTTGACATCTGCAGTTCAACATACATCTGTACGTCGATTTTGAGCTAAATCTATTTTTTGTCAAATAATCACAAAACGTCCAAAGCTAACACCCATTTGTTCTTTTTTGACCTTAACATTTTTTCGTCTCCGATTCAGCTGAGTACAAGTATACTTACTGATTTGGATCTCCTGAATTTCGGAATGGTCTCAGTTGGTCGCTAGCTACAACTAACGGTTCGCTCGGAAAGTGTCCTTATTTAGGTCGCCCGCAGTCCTAGCTCATTTTAGAGCACATTTTTGAAATCTGCAGTTCAACATACATCTGTACGTCGATTTTGAGCTAAATCTATTTTTTGTCAAAAATCACAAAACGTCCAAAGCTAACTAACCCCTTTGTTCTTTTCTGACCTTAAAATTTTTTCGTCTCCGATTCAGCTGGATACAAGTATACTTACTGATTTGAACCTCCTGAATTTCGGAATGGTCTCAGTTGGTCGCTAGCTACAACTAACGGTTCGCTCGGAAAGTGTCCTTATTTAGGCCGCCCGCAGTCCTAGCTCATTTTTTGATTATTGAGAACATTTCAACTTTACGTAAAAATTAATAGACCATAATTTAGAGAAGCTATTTATAATAAAAACAGACCCCAAGAAGCGATTTTGTTTAAAAATTTTTAAGAAATTTTAATCAATCTGTTGATGGGCCAACTGAAATGGGACAGGGCTCGTGGTGATGAAACATGTGCTGTCAAATTATAAAAGAATCCTGTCAGGAGTCCTGTGTGTGGATAGTTCAACAGTAACTTGATGGAGTAGCGTTCCAGAACGTTGGACTGGTGTTAAAGACGACTACAGAAGTTGGAGACCTCATATTGCTACCGACAACACTTGCTGCTACTGTAGCTAAAATATTTGAAAAAGACCACACGGACAAACAAGCAACAGACAAATACTAAAAGACAAATGTATGTGTCTTCTTTGTAGAAAATTTAAATGCATAATTCCAAAAGTGTAGACGAGATATGAAAGAGAGCAGCGTAATCCTCTTGCACGATAACGCTTGATCACATAAAACAGAGTCAGTCAAAGGAGTTTGCGAGAATTTACTAAAAATCCGATTTATTGACTTGGAAGGATAAAATTCCTGCAACAACATATGCATTCCAATTGCTGAAACATCTTGACAAAAAATGGCGTATTTAACGACATTACATTACTGCCGAAGAGATTGTCACTAGATGATATGGTGTTATCCACGTTCTAGTTCTTGCATACGTAAATAAATATTTGACGTATTCAGTAGGTTTACCATATTATAGTGTCGATAAAATAACGCATAAAATTGAGCACAAAAGTTATTTACGAAGACTTGAAAAAACGCTGAAACAGGTAACCTGAGATTTCCGAAACAAAGCTGTCTGTTGCTGTGACGAAGATATGACGTTAGAAATCTTTAGTATAACCCTATACTTTTGTCATTTTGGCACTTATATCTAAGGAATTCTAGACAAGAAAAAGCAGCGCGACACATATCGGCAGATTTACAAGCTTTGCGCGGTTTTCCCGATGATTTTCTTATTTTCCGCGGCGAATCATAAAATCCGCGTTCCTCTCTCTCTCTCTCATATTTCCACAACAATGACGTTTACCGCATCCCGAGGATGTCGCATTAGCTGTGGGAATTTCACCGTTCGGGGGAGAAGCGGCGAGCACCCTAAGCGCCTTATAAAAAGAACTCTGGAAATTCTGATTCCAAAGGGTGTCAACTACACAAACACTTGATTCACTCCAATCTTTCCGTCATTTTATCGGCTCAGCGTTTAATTCTTTGCCCCCGGTCCCATCTCGCCGGGTTAATTTTGCCCTTTGAGCCACCGACAGATGAAAGGTGAGCGGAGTCGTCCTGTATTTGACAAACACGGTAGAAGATTGGATGTAAAAAGTCAATATTTGCAATAAATGATGTCGACTTCTAACTGGATTATGAGGTCGCAAAATTGCTATGATCATTAGCGAATTAAGACTTGGGGTAAAAACGTGTAGTTTCACAATTGTAATAATGTAATATGTGTCTTTTTGGGATAAACTTCGTTTGATTTTGAGATATGGTCGATGTTTCGCCCTCACTTGTAAGGGGCATCATCAGGACACGAATAAGGAGTATGGAATATGTGTGAACATAACGGTCTAAGAAGAAATCTGCTATTTCAAACCCTTTTCTTTTCCATTTTTCCTTGGCAGAAGATACTCAAAATGCTCGCCATTTACTTCCTGGCAGTAATACAACCTTGAGTGAAAGTTTTGTAATGTTCTTTGTAGCATATTCGGATGGTAAGTTCTGAATAACTGCCCTGATTCGTTCTTTTAAATCTTCAGCATTATGTGATCGATCAGCATAAATACGATTTTTCAGATACCCCCATAGGAAAAAATCAAGCGGCGTCAGATCAGGAGAGCGAGCTGGGGATTCTATCGCTCCGCGTCTACCAATCTATCTATCTCGAAATATCGCATTCAAATATTCACGAACGTTGACTGCAAAATGGGGTGGTGTACCGTCTTGCTGAAACCATATCTGTTCAGAAGGACGCGCAGCATTTTCACGGTTAGGGAACAGGCGAATAAGTTCTGGTATAATGTGTTCGCGCAAGAGCTTTAAATACTTGACCGCATTCAAATTTCCATCGATGAAAAAAGACCCAATAATGTGCTCACCGACAATACGAGGCATGTTTTTTAAGTAAGTACCGTTTTGCGATTCCGCCGCCGCAGCGCTAGTTACCTACATCTCTTGTCTACGCACTGACGCCATTAGAGTTTGATTCTTCATTGTATACGTTGTTTACTGAGTGTTTAAGATGCCTCCGACAATCGTGAGTCCCGCCGATTGTGAAGTACGGGCTGTTAGACGATTTCTTAGTGCTAAAGGCGTAAAACCGATCGATATTCATCGTGAGATCTGTGAAGTTTACGGACAAAACGTTATGAGTGATGGAATGGTAAGGAAATGGGTGAGAGCATTTAAAGATGGCCGCACAAATGTGCATGATGAAGAACGGAGTGGGAGTCCTTTGGTCGTTAATGAAGATTTGGTGCAGAAAGTGAACGAAAAGGGGAGAGAAAACAGACGCTTTACAATTTCATCATTGTGCAACTGCTTTCCTCAATATTCTCGTAGTGTTTTGTATCGCATTGTGACCGAGAACTTGAATTACCGGAAATTGTGTTCACGTTGGGTTCCGAAAATGTTGACGGATTTGCACGAAACCCAACGTTTAGGCAATGCATTGACTTTCCTTGAGCGGTACCACAATGAAGGTGAAGATTTTTTAGACCAAATTGTTACTGGTGACGAAACATGGGTGGCCTACGTCACACCAGAATCGAAACAACAATCCATGGAATGGCGACATTCATCATCACCCAAAAAAGTGAAGTTTAAGCAAACAATTTCTGCCCGGAAAATCATGTGCATAGTTTTTTGGGACAGAAAAGGAGTATTGCTAGTGGAGTTTCTGCCTCGTAATGAGACAATCAATGCAGCGTCTTATTGTAAGACATTGAACAATCTGCGTCGTGCAATCCAGAACAAAAGACGTGGCAAGTTGAGTAAGGGTATCGTTTTGCTGCATGACAATGCCCGTCCACATGTGGCTAATCGGACCAAAGATCTCATCAAATCTTTTAAATGGGAAACTCTAGATCATCCTCCATACAGCCCTGATCTGGCGCCCAGCGACTACCATTTGTTTCTGCACTTGAAGAAACACCTGGGTGGTCAGCGTCTTCAAGACGATAACGAAGTCGAAACATTTGTCATACAGTGGTTAACAAGTCAGGAGGCAGAATTTTATGAGGAGGGTATTCAAAAACTGGTGCCACGTTATGACAAGTGCCTGAATATTCACAGAAATTATGTAGAAAAGTAGATTAAGGTACAGGCTTTCATGTAAGATAAAATTATTGCCATATCTTTGCACGTCTTTTTTTAATTCCAAAACGGTACTTACTTAAAAAACATGCCTCGTACCACACCAGGCATTCACTTTCTGAGGGTGTTGTGTGTGGACTTATTCCATCCAATGTGGATTTGTGTCCGACTAATATCTGCAATTATGTCTATTCACATTACCATTGAGGCAAAAAGTCGCTTCATCAGAAAACATAATCCAATTTAAAATGTTTCTATCTTTATCTATCATGTTCATAGCAGTTTCGCAAAATTCTATTCTACGATCGATATCATCTTCGCTCAGTTCTTGTAATAAGTGAATTTTGTATGGATGAAACTTCTCTTGTTTTCAGAATTTTAGTTCAGAAATTCTTTTGCAAGACCCAAGTTTGCGATCACACTTTTCTCAAAGCAGAAGCAATAAGTTGTAAAAGTGTGATACATTTTTGAAATCAGGAAAAATATTCTTTCGACCCCCTCTTCCCATTTAAAAAAAAGCAACTTGCGCCCATATCTCGGAAACTAGAGCTGACACGGAGTTCAAAAAATTCCAGAAAATACACTTCGATTACCCCATATTTCCATGCATTCCATACTTTGTAGCGACCCTGTATGTACAGGGGTTGCGATTACTTTTTAATGTGTCTTGGACTTGTAAGAAAAATCCATCACTGGTCCTGCTGAAAAGTCCGAAACCTCCTCGAAATTTCTCAATTAAAACCGAAGCTCAGTTGGCCGGGAGATCTTTAAAAATCCGTCAGACGGCGTTCGTCTCAATTAAAGTCGGGGGTCCGACCGATCTGTCGGTCGAAGATACAGACAGCGATTCCGTAGAGCGGGCGGATTCCTTTTTTATATTCCAATCGTTTCCGGGATTTTTGCTATAGGAGGGGAAGACGCGCTGCATGCCGGCGAACAGTTATCGTAGGCACTTAAAGTCCCTTTTATTGGTCCCAAATACGTTGTAAAAGGGTTACGGGTGATAATTTAGAAGGAAGCACAATGGCTTATACGTGTTTTGGAAAGTCTATAAACGCCGGAGACAACAGTTTGTTATATCCGGCTCGAACGCTAGCAGACCGTCTACATGATACGTTTAATTTGCCGAATTTGCGAACATATTTTATAATAGATACAAAAATAAAATGTAAAATAATATCAAAACTAAACAGTAATGTAAAATTTGAAAAATACCTAATACAAAAAAAATTACAACTGGAGAAACAAAGAAATCTCGAGGCGAAGTTCAGGTCTAAAGCAAAGTATATGCTTTACTATATTTTTCCACTTAACCTTGATATAAAAGGTAGAAATTATGCACGAGAAAAGAACAAACAGTTTGCATGAATAGTATAACTGCTAGTTTGAAATTAAGCACGATGTGCATCAAACAGGCAGCCAAAAATAAATTTACTGAATCCACCTTTTTTCATGGACTTGATCTGTCCAAAATACCGATTATAAAATTTGTACATACAATACGAAAAAGACCTTTGGAATAGAGCGGTTTTATGTGCAGGACAAGACACGAGGTGTCCTGACCTTACGTTGACAGAATGTACCTCGTTGCGAAAACATAACTTGATGTACAAATATGCACGTTCCTTGCTGGTAAATATACTATAAAACAAGCTGCACAATTGTAACTGCATGCGGTTCTTCATGTTGAGCCAGCGAAGACCAGTTAATTTATGTGATACGTATTCAAACTTTCTAATACCATAAATAAACCTTATGCGGCAATTTTGAATCTTCTGAATTCTATAGGCGTCGGTATTTTCAAGTGACGGTCCAATGAGTGGCGAGCAGTAATTAAAGTGCGAAAGGACCAAAGCTTCACAAAGCATTGCAAATATGATCGATGGGCGTATAGAACCTGTAAGTTATAATAAGCACGTTGAGTACATCCGATAACATGTCTAAATCTAAACGAGTTATCCAAAAAAAAGACCCAAATTGCGTGCGTAGTCAGAGATAAGCAGCTTATTATTCTTTAACAAAAGCTTTGCATGATGTCTTTTTAGCGTTTCATGACAAGCAGTGATCAGTGACGCTCCTGTAAATGGATGTCAAACCATTGTTAATCTGCTGCACCGCAATAACTACATCGCTCTGCTTAAATGAATAATACAGCTGCGTATCTTCCGCATACATATGAATGTTTACAACATTTTAAATAACCCTGCACGTTACAAGTGTATAGTGTAAACAAGAAGGGTACCAAGATGGAACCCTGGGGTACTCCTCAATCGAAAACGAATAAGCCGACACCCTTCTTAAAGAAGCAGAACAAATTTTGCATATTTCATAGCATGAATGTGATTATTACTTATCTTTTGGTTTTGATTTTTACTTCATATTATAATGCATAGAAATCTGTTATCCCTGGATGTAGAATTAATAGTTATTTATTGTATAAGTGTTTCAGATAGCATTTTATCCAGGCAAGAATGTTTAGACGCGAGAGCAAAGCTCGAGCGTTTAATTCCCTTAAGTGGATAAAATGCGACTGAAACACGAATACAATACAAAGTTTTATCCATAATCACAGGCATTTAGGACCAAAATCGCCGGAATTTTATATAATTAATTTGACATTTCGCTGTGACATCGGATGTCACCCCAAAAATCATAAAAATTAACTAAAGAAATATCGGCAGGTGTTGAATTGTTGCTATTTAATTTCGATTGTTTATCGACTCCATTTGCAAAAATTTATAATATATCTATTTCTTTCTTTTTTCTTTTCTTTCTTTCTTTTCTTTCAAAGACTGAAAAAAGCACGAAGAGGGCCATAATACCTAGGAATAGCGCGGTTCTCTCGTTTTCCGTCAATCCATTACAGCTTCTTGATATTGTGTGCACCTGATATTGTGTAACCCAACCTGATACTGACTTGAGTTCTCTTTCGTTTCAGATCTGACGGCTGTCGGGCGCCCCTCAACTCTGAGGGCAATGAGCAAGGTAAAATAGACTAGAATAATTAGTGCAAACTATACTAAACTAAACTAATGAAGCACTGTAATAATTATAAATTCAGATCTATCAAAATTAGTGTCAAATTTAGTCGTGGGTTAATTTATCTTAGTGGGAGAGAATAACGTTCGCCATTACCAGAAGTGAAATCTAATTGCACGGATGCGACCGAGCGTTCGCCCTTAGCTCGAGAATAGGGCACTGCACTTAGTACCTTTGTTCTTTGTAATGTATGAGAAAAACGGGGTTTTTATAATTTAATTTTTTACGTGAATCATTCGTATTTGGTTGTTCACGGCGTCTATTTGCTAAGACTGTCCATATTTTCTTAATAAAGGTACGACAACTGTAATATACTATTATTATAATTATGGGGAACGTATTCTAAATTAGAATGTACAAGAAAGTTAAATAGCACTAATAATAAGTGAACTTTTCAAATTTGGAACAACATTTCAAAATAAATGCCAGTAATTTGTTTGCTTTTAAAATAACTTTATTAGGATAAGCATAATAACTCAATTTATTATTAATAACAACATCTAAATTACGATGTTTGTCAAACACTGTCATACATAAAATACAGTTAATCTCAATTTATTTGATTCGCACAATTGCATAATGGCAATTTCTTCTTGGACCAATATACACTCACTAACATCTGAAAACCTCCTCAAAATTTTAAGATTCATCAACAAAAAGTAATATTCGCGAATGGTGCGGTATGTTAAAAGTATGATCAAAAATAGTAAAAATAATATAGGCCCTAGATGAGAGCTCTGTGGCACTCTAAAATACACTGCAATTGGAGCAGACTTAACAGCACTAATAACATATTGTTTGGTCAGTCAAATATGATCTTATACGTGATAAGAAATGCCAATGCAGCTTAGTTCTAATATCACTAAATTAATATTATTAACTCGGTTGGCAGCTTTAGTTAGATCCGTAAAAATACAGCCAACTTCTGAACCATTTTCCAAGGAGTGAATTTGAAATGAATTTAATTTAATTTAATAAGGGCATAATTGAAAGTAACAAGATACATAGGCGAAGTCTAGCTTAGCTATTCTACTTAACCAAATGCACCTGTGTATTCACTTAACCTAAATTACACAATAAAATGCAAAACATAAATAAGGGAACAACATAAGAGCTTACTTTAAATCAAAAAGCAGTTGTTTCATAGCTTGACGAAATCTGTCCACAGTGTGATACATTAAGTTTTTAAACAAACGATTATATGACGTAACGGCATTGTAAGTGAAGCATCTGAAAAACAAGGAATTTAGGCATATCCAGAGACGACGACGTAAAGCGCAGTGAAAGGTGATGAAAGCTATTTCTAAAATTTAGTTTGTTTTAAATATGAGGGAGTCTCAGTAATAAGCACCTTATGTACTAGAACCAGCAGTTGTAATCTATAAATACTGGGTGTTTTCAACCACTTCAGTTCATTAATCTTGGCGGAAACGTGGTCAAACTTTCTCAAGCGGAACACAAATCGACAACAAGTACTTTGCACTAACTGTATGCGATGTTGCATTCTTAAAGTTAAACAAGGAAAATGGGCCACCAAGAAGAAGTCTTAACTGTGACATATGTCCTTCTTGTAATTTTTAGGGTACTTTTAAGGTTTCTATTTTGCTCTCACCATGCTATATGCATTTATAGTAGCAAGTGGAAGATAAAATTTCATCCCCTTCTTCAAGTTAAAATTGACCCGTCTCGTAATTTTTACAAACGTGGACTAATTTGCAGGTTGTAGGGGATGAAAATTTCAATTCGGATTGTATACGTACTAAAACACTATTGCACGTTTTTGAGAAATATCCATGATGACACAAGTACGTTTCCAACAAAATGCGCCCTGCAGCCCTTAATACACCACTTACGAAGTTTGTTATGAAGTTCCACGACCTTTAGGGTTCCCCAGACGGCCTGATTTTTATATCCGATTTCTGGCACGTTCGGTTGTTCATCTCAAGCACGTGAGGGCTCGAGTGCCCTACGAGGACCGGTCACAATAGAGGAGCATCAAAATACGTTGCAGGACTGCAGAATTCACTTCTCGTCTTGAAATATAAGTTAAATACGCGAAAATCTTACAGGATATATAATCTTTAAGGTCATTACAATTATGATAGGGATCGTGTATTGATAAATAAGGGTTATTTGCAAAACTTCGAAGAAAAAAAGGCTGAAATACCTGTAGGTTAGGTTTTAAAAAAGATTAAAAAAAGTACATATTCTGCGACGATTGAGATAAAACAGTAAATTCCTGTGACGAAGATATAACGTATAATATTTTTTAAATAGAACCTTCATGTTTTTTTATGCCATATGACGTATGGTTTAATTCCCTATAAATAAATTCCCGAATGACACAGAAAATACGTATATAATAGTAAGAGATTGCTTTAAACTATATATGTTTCTTTGTCGAAGCTTTGTAAAAAAATGAGAATCGTAAAAATTTGACAGCTTCGTTGTTAAAGAAAATGTGTTGTCAAATTTTTAAGTTTTCAGTTATGTTCTGCAATAATGATTCAATTATATTTTATTACTGCTTTTACAAACTATGAAAAATTTTATCTCTCTCGAGTCAAGGTAATCAAATAGAATTTGTACAATCATTTCTCGAAGTATGATATATTGTAGAAGTTAACAGCGAGATGTAGTGTATAACATCGTATAAATTAAATAAGTGTGTTGGATTTATGATAATAATATAATCCTGAAAAGCCGAAATGGAAAATAACTGCGAAACACAAATTACAAAGTAATTTCGAAAGAAACTGAATAAGATGAATTCAGAAGTGGTCTCAGTTTTCATACTGAACTGCTGGGAATACGTGAAACTTTGCTTGCGAATCGTGGCATATTTAATAGAGGAAATTAACATTATTATCCTTTCTTAATGTGATAAGAACACATATTTTTGGAAACGCAGTTGGCGTCTGTCTTTTATAGTGTATAATCTTTGAAACTAGAAAGGTGAGGTTTGCAATAAAGTCTATAAAGTATTTAACCCATACTCTTAAATAGATATCACTGAAATAGTAGGACATATAGAAGTGAAATTAAATAGGTTTAAAGGTCTATTTTAATAGTTTTTTTTTAGAGTAACTGCAGTTGGTGGTGTGAAAAATCATAATTTGTTTATTTCATAACAACTGATGTTACTAAAGGTGTAAAATAACTTATTCTGAGCTGAATTATATCCTTAGCATTATGCATTTTTGAAAAAGTTATGCTACTACTGAAAATATGTTATCTCATCTCATCGAAAGCCGTCAAATTACGCCTATCATTATCCTAAACCACAGCGATCGATTGTCGATGGAGCACTTACAAAGCCCACCGAGCAAAAAAAAGACAAATTCTGAATGCGATGGCATCATTACAACGAACACCTGTAGCACGCGACATCCTCATTATACCCGAAAGCCGTGTGGCTATTGACTGGGAAATTAATAGCTTTCGATTATTTTCTGAGTCAACACGTGCTTTTATTGAGAGCTTCTATAATGCCTGCACAATTGCCCAACATCAATTTAAGTATAATATTATTGAATTATTAAGGGCGCCTTTGTTCTGCTTTCCGTGGTTCTCGTGCCTTACATTTCGGGAGGGTATTTTTGGCCGTTAGGGCCTTAGTCGTCCGACAGACAATAGAAACAGGTGTTTGTCAAAAGTTTGCCAGCAGTAAAGTAAAATGCAGGCTTTAAATCAACCGTTTATTTAGTTTCCTCTAAAGATACATCGCTCTATGGACCTGAAAATTTGGCTTTTTTTCTGGGCACTTTAATGTAATTGCAACATTTTGAGGCTAAATGTCGCCTCCTACAAAAAGAGACTTATGTAAATCTATATACAATTAAATTTACAATTAATTTAACTTAACGCTCAACCGTTTTTTAAGACTATAAATTTTCTCAGGACATTTATTGGATCTTATTATCTCTAAAATTTATAAAAGCATACATATATACACAGTTACAGTTTATGCATCGTAATTTGTACACCCCACATTAGGAAATTTTTTATTTATTAATTAATTACATAGTTTCTTATTTAATAGTTTATCAACTGTTTTTGTTTTTATACCATTAATTTCTGCTATTTGTTTTATTATATTTAGCTCGTTATTAAATTTAGTCTGATATAAAGGTACTTTTATCAATCTATCTAAAGTACTATGTAAAAGAGATGTGTATAAATATTTCTGTAGCATAATTATAATACTTACTCCAAAGTGGGGTCTATTTACTATTTAAATGATTCTTTATTGCAGTCATTTCATTAGTTATAATAATGTCTACGAAACATTTATGGATTGTAGATCTCTAAACTCTTTTGGATTGCATGTCTTGGGTAGAAAAATCATTCCCTCTTGGTTCAAAATACTGACAGATCTGTGTAAGGTAATATATATGGACAGGTTGTATAAGCGTAATACTGACCCTATCAATGCCACTTGGTATTCAGTATAGGTAATCATTGCGATGCCCTCTTCAGATAGAAATGAAAATTGAAATCTACTGTGAAAGTTGGTTTTATAATTAGTGTGCAGTGCGAGTAGAAAAGCAGATCTTTTTATCAGGTTATTGATCATGATCTTATAATTTGCTTCCCATCACTTTTCTATATAATTCTATTCCATTCTATATAATATCATTGGACATGAATTTCACCTTAAAAGTTCTACTAATAGGAGCATGATTTCTAATTCAGCATTAACACATATCAAAGACTAATGCATTAATCGATGCGCTTTTAGTACAGTTTCAACTTCTCACACCAGAGTGGGAGTTCATATTTATAGGTGTTAATGATACAATTGCAGTAATTTTTACTCTCCGGTAAAGAGACTCGATGGATAACTAACATTATTAAAACTCAGGATGACAAATACCTCAGCATTATACGTCAAGCCAACCTTCTTAGATCTCCAGTGCATTGCTCTCAAAAATTAACCGACTACTTAATATTTTAACCAAATTAGGCTTCATTTAAATAAACTGAAATATATTTAATTGCATTTTTAACAACAAACCGGGTAATATGATAATGCTTTTATTGGATTCCTAAAATAAATTGACTTTCATAAACGTGAGTTCAGATGGATTGTTAGTTTTTTTTGTATTAATTGTTAAAATGTAATGTGAATTTAGAAATTTGGTACAAATGTTAGAGTTATCACAGAATATATAACAGATTCTGATGTGATTCCATATAACAGTAGTTAGTTGAACAATCTTTACAGGAAAAGGTAGAAGAGCTGAACTAAGCAGAAATCGTGTTATGACTCATCCTGACCAAGATAGCCTTTTAAAGCTATATCCCCCCTAATACAACGATTCGTAACAACAAGAATGTTGCAGTTACAGCTTCAAAACGCACATGGCATTGATTAAGCTTAGAAACCATTTGACAACGACTTATTAGAGAAGGTCATTTGCAAGGGTCAAATACGAGTTCTGGATGAAAATTGTGAAATACACTTGCCTATAAATTTTGCTGTATTTATAATTTTGTAAATAAGACAATTTTTAGGTATACACACATAATTAACCAGCTAAATGTATGGGAAATTGGAAGGGCTAAGAGTTGGCAACCCAAGTACGCCCATGTCGTTGGACACTCTGAATTGCGTTAAAATTAACTAGCATATTGGCACTTACTGATCTTTTGACGATCAGACCAGACTGCTCAAAATAATGTAGAACTCACTACAAAAGATCGCCATGTCTTTGACTCTTACCTTCATAATTTCATAACACCAGTCTTTAGTATGCCGAATATCTCTTGTTTTGGAAACAGGCACAGCATATAAATTTCTTTTTAACTGACACAAAAACTTTCGTCATCCAAAAATCTCTTGTGATGTACCAGAGACCTGAAAGTTTCTGTTTTCAGCGATTGTATTTACATACAATTGAAGTAGTGGAGGGCCTGTCATTCACGCTTGAGGGACACCTTTACTCACTTTTCCACGTTATAAATTAATATGTTTTCATTGTAAGAGATAGCTACATTTGTAGAAGAAAAACTATTCCCGATCAGTACTAATCCCCATAAGCAAACCCCACGATCACCTCACACAAACAAAGCCTCTCTTCAGGGCTGCAGGTGTAAGCAGGCATAATCTGTCTCCGGATTCCTCCCCCGGTGCACTGATACGTTCCTTACAGCCACCCTGATCGATGCAAAAATCCACGTTCGCTAATGCTATGCGAGTCAAGACAGATGAGAGAGGGATGTGTGTCGCAGGATCGCGACGGCTTAGGAACGGATGACGATCGGCCGGATAAAAGTGCGGAAGCCGCGTCGCGACGTTGAGCGAACGGCGGCACACACGCGGTCATTTGTAATTGTTTGTTTCCATGTCGACTGGATTGTTTGGTTGATCGCGTGGGTGGCTGCACCACGACACCGACGCCGCTGGAAAAATAATTAATTGCTGGTTGGGGTGCCGAGGTCGCGCACGTCGCTCTGTTGTTCCAATTGCCGACGGGGAAGGGTTCGATTTTTCAAAAACAAGTATGCGAAGTGGTGTCGTTTAATATTAGCAATTGTTGCATCCTAGGGGAGACTGTACTACTAAAATGTGTATTTTTCGAAAAGACGACATTTTAGTTAAACATACTTCTGTATATACTTCTGTATTCTAGAATTTAATACATTTAATACAGTTCCGTTTTTTCGTATTATTGTAGGATATCTTCAAAGAACCCCATTCTTATGATTAAGTATTGTACTATTATTGACCGTTGATCTTAGATGCTATCTAAATATATTAGGTTTCGGTCTTCTAAATCAGTGTTACCAGGTCTAGAGATTTTCCCTGAATCTAGGGATTTTTGCTATGTGTGAGGGGAGAAGGGATTTTTGTCCTAAATTGTCTTAAATCTAGGGATTTTTTCAACATTTCAAAGACACATTTATTATTACTGGTATCATTGCTACTTTCTACTCTATTAAGTGTATGAGATTTATAATATAAAGTACTGTATGTCTTGGTTAATTTTTGTGCAGTATAGTTGTATATTATTTGTTGTATTGCTGGATAGAACCGAAATAACTTCGCAAGCGCCATCTGTTGACAAATAAGGTAAGACGGAAAGCCGGGAGTAAGTACCCTGGACTCGTAAAATAGGGTATTTCCTAAGTATATAAGTTCCCTGATGACTTTATTAAAGCGGATTTACCCACCCGAGCGTATAAATACGTATTATTTGTTCAACAATTACTACGAAAGAAAGACGCAAAATCTAATTATGTATTTTGCACTAATTTGTTGATTTTTCTAACTAATGTGTTGTGGAAATTACGTGAAATAATAATACTTTTTTAATCATTATTTTAATATCAATATACAATAAGCAAATATATTTGATCATACAAACGACGCATTTGCCTTTTGGTGTATAATTGTGTGTACATAGTACATATGTACGTATTTATAAACTGCAAATGTAGAGCTAGAAATAATTTGCTTTGAACCGTTCTAAGTAAGTATATTTCTTACTTGTCTTTTTTTTACTTCTTCAGTTTATTAGTTTATTTACTGAAAACTCCAGCTTTTAATAAATAATGTGTAATAGAAGGTTTTTTCCGACTTCTTTTTGTCTCAGGTTGTCTAGGGATTTCTGGGGATTTTTCACTCAAAATCTAGGGGAATTTTCTAATAGTCACCTGGCAACGCTGTTCTAAATAAAACTCCTTTTATCTTATGCCAAGCTTTCGGAGATCATTTGTCTCCTTCTTCTAGCCCTCTAATATTTTATTAAATAACTACAAATAGAGAACAGCAAACCACATGAAAAATACTTACAATAGAAACGGAATTCTAAGTTGAACAGCAGTCTTAACTTCATATATATAACTCTAATACTTATGGATAATTTTAAATATTGCTAACTATTAATAATCAGAAACAATCTTGACAAATATTAAAATATCTTTCAAAATTAAAAAACTGACAACCAATAATATGAGATCTAGATCGGACGAGAAATTTGGAGAATGCAAGTAGGAAGTTATGATGACGAAAAAAGTTTAAAAGTGGAGGAGATAGGTATAAATTGTGGAAAGATTATGAATATCACTTCTTTTATTAATACTATGAATTTGTCTATTGATATGGGCTGTTTCTAAAAAAGACGTTTCTTTAAATTTATTTCTTTATCCAAAACTATTAAATCATTAAAATTAAATATATGGTCATGTTCATAACAATGATTAAATATAACAGAGGTTGTTTTATTATAAATTTATATAAATTATATTATATGCAGGCGGCATATTTTGGGGGAAGGGGAAATGTGCATACATCTGTATGGTGTTTACCTTGGCATTTTCTGCATGTTATGGGAGATGAACATTTATCTGTTGTATGCGTATATAATGAGCACTTTGCACATGGTAATGATGATGGTTCTGGTGCTTTGCTGGAATATATTGGATAGTGTCGGTTTTTTAAAAAGTAATCCTCTTCATTCAACAGACACTGTTGAAATGAAAAGCTCTCAAATCTCCAGTAATAATTCTTATTAAAGTTGTTAGTTGGCCAGTAGCTTTCGACCTAATTCTCTTGCAGAATCTGCGTGGGACCTTTGTTGTGTTAAGCTATTCACTTAATATGTCTTCTTCTATTTCTTTTTCGACCGAGGCAATGACACATGAGTATGTCATATTTCTTGTAGGGTTAGCGGTTTGGTTGTTTGAATTTGTTTCTTGATAGTGCTTAAGAATTTTATTACTGACTAAGTCAGTTCAACCAATGCCTTATTTGAATTGCTTTTAAGTAAAAATCCTCTCGAGGTTTTGATTATTATGTCCTTTGTTGTTGGTTGTTTTTGTTGCCATATATTGGCTATTTTAATTCTGTAAATGTCCTCTTCTACTGCAATAAAGTAAAATTTCACCCGACATTCCAGTGGTTTTCATTTTTGGAGGGTAATTTTGTTTTGTATTATTTTTAGATGTTGAAGGTTGAGATTGTGGTTTTTGTTTATGTCCGGCCTTTTCCAGTTGTGTCTTCTTTTTGCGTTTTTTTTGCTTTCTATAGTACTGTATTCCTCATTATCAGGWTTGTCWGATGCTTGGWCCATTCCTAGACAATCCATGTTTTCTTGGATTTCAGAGGCCTTAAAGCCCCTGAAATCTTTGGATCTGTTGTTGAAGGCAATGTTTCTCTGAAGAAAGGGGAGCACCAGATATCACACCATATATAGTAGCTGAACTGTAGCACATAAAAATGTTATAATTTTATTTATACTCATTTTACTGCACCAGGCTTTAAATTCGTTGTAGGCAATCTCGTATTAATTGTGAAACAGCACTTTGCGTCGCTTCCAATACTTCTCCTGGTAAATGCTCCTCTTCTTTTTCCTAGCTCATTTGAAATTAAACACTCTTTCACACCCTTTAGAAATGAATAATTACAATATATTATAATTCTGAAATTATTTTTTCTGACAAACAATGTTTATTGCTTATATTATTAAAATGTATTGATTCAAACAGTAGTTTAAAGGATTTCAAATGTAAATTAAATTGTTATACATACAATTATCTCATTTAATTGCAGTTTTCGAAATAACATTGTTTGTATATCGAACGTAAAATGCATTTGCGTTCTATATACAAAAATAACTATTTAAGCATTGTTAATCAGCAATTGTTTTGATTTAAAGCTTTTGGTAGTTAGTATTTTTAATTCCTCAGGAAGAATATTATAAAACTTCATACCATAATTAGATGTTGTTGTAGTCCTAGCGAGACGTAAGTTAGGTTAACGAAGATGGCTGGTAAAATCCGTGTATTAAATTTGAACAAAGAGTAAGTACTTGTAGATCTTTGATTGAATTTCTGCAGTCAGCTCTGTGGGGCAAATATTTTTTTCTGTGATACAATAGTGAGCCCATAGTATAATCCACATAAGGTATAGGCCACCATTAAAGTGYCTCTCGAAACAAGTTTACCGAGGTTTAGCAAAATAAAGGTGTTCTTATCAAGAATTGTTTCAATTTTTTGAACATGTGCATTCCATAGCAGTCTATAAACAAAAATGACTCCTAGGAATTTAGAACAATTGACAAAGTTCWTAGAAATATGTCTAAGCGAGCATAACATCTGAATTGACTTGTCTTTGTTTATAACAAGAGCATTAYTAMCACACCAGTTATAAATTCTTGTTTATAAAWTATAGTTTTGATATTTACTGGACCTTGATCAATATAGAGACAGATCGTTACTAAAAATAAGGAATAACGGAGGCCCCAACACCGAGCTCTGATACACACCAATATTGAAAGGAACTTCATTAGAAAACTTATCATTCTGTGAACGTTTTTTCTCGTCGCTTTAATTTTGTTTGAGCCGGAATTTATAAAACAATCATCACATCGATTATACCAGGGCCCAATTTGGTATGAATGTTACCGKGTGGTTCGGTTAAAAAAAAACACCAAGAGCAACGAATTTTCAGTGCGCTGGCATTGTTTTGTCAGCCACAAATATCAGCATTACACAAGTATTTATGGAACGCCAACAACAAGCACAGGCTGATAGTATTACTGGATTTTTTTGCCTGAAATTAAAGCCACTTAAATGAAGTTGTTTTATGTTTAATGGCAATAAAGCAATATTTTTTCACAGCCAAATGAAACTGAAAATTTTTAATGGCCCTCCCTATATTCTGTTATATTGTGGGTTTTTCTGGAAAGTTGAAGATCGATTTCGTTGCACTGACCTGTTTTGGTATTAGCTGCAACATTTCATCAGCCCCCTTTGAAATATTTCCTCCACGTCGTCATAATCTATTTAAATTCTTTCGGGATTTCGTATTTCCCACCAGTTTTCGCTGGTGATTTGGAAACCTCAGTTAAGCCTGGAGGAAAAGTAGAACCGGAATGCTAATCACGMTCCTCTCGMCCGCCCGGGCTCCTCGGAATAATTAATTAGCATTCTTTCCTATATTTTACGTGCTCCTTTTTCAAACGCCCCTCCAGCGGAGAGCGTCGGCGCTCATTACATTAAAATTAGATTTAAAAATGTGGAAATTGTATCGTTGATTGCAATTCTGCGACGACGCTACCGTTAACTTTAAAGTGGATTTTCAATTAACTATTGAATATAACGCATTTAAATGGGGAGAGAGGCTTTTCTTGTTTAAGCAGCGTGGCGTKTTTTCTCCGGCTCCTGCGGCAGGACGAAGATAATGAGGGACACAGTCGGTTGTTTKAGGATACGKAGAAGATTATCGGCAGTTAAAAATTTCTCAATAGGGCGGGAAAATATTTTTGTCTTTATATTTTTCTCATATCACTATAAATGTCACCTAATAAGATCGTGGTTGAACCTGTCAAAATTAAAAKGAAAGGTTGGTTTCATTTTATGTTATTAMTGCTTATCATGGTATGAGAGTGACATAAGAAATATAAACTTTATATTGTATTTCATTTTTCATTTAACAGTGTTGGCTCTAATGTAAAAAACACTACATACTTAATTCATAATCCTCTAGTTGTCATCCTTTGTTTTTTTTAATTGGAGAACAATAGTGAACTACGAGAGCTCATCTCTTTTTGTTGAGCCTCACCAACAGGCTGTGATTTTTTTACATATATCTTAATGTGACACTTTAGCCGCGGCTTCATAAGCTCAGTAAAGCACATACAATGAATTAGCTGTACTTAATGTCTTTTGGAATTTCAAACATTCAAAAGAAATGTGCAGATTAAAGTTACGGGATTTTTCTCAGAAGACAGGGGTAGAAACCTCCTCTAAATTTCGAGTAACTGTGAAGGTGATTGAAGAAGGTGAACAAGGAAGTTTTTTGACGCCAACAAGAAACGAAGGAAACTTGCGACCAAAACAGCTGAGGATTTTTTTCTGCTAAGGAACCTGTACTGGACTCTATATGTGACAGTTTGCAAGCCGACAGTGAAAGTGACTTATTCGACCTCATTTTCTAACAATAAAACAATTTTTAAGCAAACAGCGGCTGTGCAAAGTTTAGAAGCAACCGCCACACGATCTCTTCGGTTACCACGAAGATGCCTCTGCGTTTAAGCCCTACGGTTGCGGCGGGAGGCCGGGGTCAGTCGGGGCCCCGGAGGGCGGTCCCAGGCGTGCGAGTTGTCTTCATCAGGTTGTCTGGTGCATTAGCGCCACCCGGTGGATTTTCAGCTACCGCACGCTACGCTGCTGCTGTTCACAAACACACTTCATCACCATTTGCTCGGACAACCGCGCGTAAGGGACAAATCGAACATTACGACGCCACAAACGCGAAGCAAAACAACAGAATTGCACTTAGGTGGTGTCCTGATGCTTGTAGAAAAGGCGGGCGGAAGTTTCAGGTGAAAAAGGACCTTAGATGTTCAGGGGTTCATTTTTATATCATCTGAATCAGTTTCAGCTTGTAGAAAACGACCAGTTGAAAATAAAGGGTCGAAGGAAATGGCAGTCGAGAAGTGATATTGACATCTTTTTGTATTGCTAATATGATTCTCATTTATTTTTGAGTCAAAAATATCAAATACGAGAGCTGTATTCTTTCTGTTCGGCCCAGTGAAGAAAACTCATTTTAATGGAACCAATACACTTATATTTTTTCAAAATACTCTCCTCTACAATCTATACATTTCTGCTTGTGTTTGAACCATTCATCAAAACATTTTTTCCAGTCTTCTGGAGTTAGGTTATTTACCTCAGTTCCAAACGCGTCGACAGCTTCTTCTGCTGTTGTAAAACGGAAACCACGCAATTTATACTTCCCCTTAGGGAAAAGAAAAAAAGCATTAGGTTTCAGATCAGAGCTATACGGCGAGTATATTTTGGGCAGCTAAATATTCGTTTTTTTTTAATCCGGAGGGTCAGAAACGTAGTTTTTATCTGTTTATTTTTTTGGAAATAAGAAGAAATCGGAACTATTCTACTCCTACTATAAACGATATTGAAAGCATATGTGTTTACTTATATTTTAAAGTTTTACAGCATATAAGCGTACCAAGTGCAATATTCGCACATTCAAGAGTTTTTAAGAAAAGAAGTTTTATATTTCGAAAAACACAAAAAAACAATTGTTGGAAGTGCTTGGCACAAAAAAATTTTCGAAGAAATTTAAAATTGACATTATCCCTTCTGAATGTGGACACACCATTCTACGAGTACCCCCATATCATTGCATTTTCAACCCTATTGAACAGATATGGGGGCAGTTGAAACAAATAATTCGACGAGGGAAAACCGGTGGAAAATTTAGCAATGAAATGCTACTAAAAATTAGACACGAAGCTGAAATAACAAGTGTCGATGCATGGAGAAATTCAGTGCGGCATGTACTGGACATTGAAAATCGGTACAGAGCGAATCACGTACAAGAGTTAATAATAGAAGTTAATCGTGATTTTAGCAGTGAAAGTGATAGTGATTAATTTTTTTTAGTTTGTGACTCTAATGTGCTTATTAACAAACTGTAATGAACACAATCAACACCGTGCACAAATTTTATTATACACTATTGTAAATTTTTTCTAACAAATGTAAATAATTTTCTACTTACTAATTTGTATGGTTTTATATTAAATTTGTATAAATTCGTTATGGCATGCAAAGGCTTTTATTTTATACATCGGAAAATTTAAACCCAATAAAGTATCACATAAAAATAGATCGCGGGTCGCGCCAGTTAACATCAGGTCTGCATTAAAATTTATAGTGGAAAAGTTAAAATTTTAGCCACCAAGATTTTTTTGAGTACGGCTCATTTAGGAACTTTGAAGCGTGCCACTAATTCCAATAGTTTAGGACGGCCGACCATAAGGTTGTAAAACCCGTTATTTACAATACAATAGTTTACAACAGCCGACCATTAAGCTGTAAAACCTTCTGCATAAGTTAGTCTCATAGATCGTTGCTTGATACTTTATCAACGTTTTATTGTAGGTAACGAACACGACATTATGTGCATGCAGGTGCGCATTTTTGGCGACTTACTCTACGTTTGAAATTGCGAAAATTATTGCACGATAGTGCTCTTTATTGAATTCCATAATTTTTTGGTGCAGTCAATTGATTAAACTTCTGTATTATTAAAACAATGTAAGATATTTTTGAATTCTTACTGACACGACAATGGCCCCGATAAAGTAAGAGAAAACTACCAGAATACAATACATTCTAAGTATTAAAAGCACAGTCAACTTGCACTGGAAGCATACCGGCTCTAAGACGCAATCCCCCAAGAAATAGTCAATGTAATACAGGCTATTCTTGAATGAACGGTGCAGAATATCAAAATCCGCTTACAACAGTTTATTGTCGACAATGTACTTCACCTTTAGAATATTCTTGTGAAAACCACATATAAATTAAAATTTCCCATGTTCTTTTATAATAAAAAAATTAAATCGTTCTGCCTAACATAGTATTTTTTAAATTAATCTTTAAAATCATAGTTCTTTTGTCGTACCCTGTATAATTAAACAGAAAGTGAAGCTGAAATCATTAACTTTTCAAGGAGTAGATGAAAAGCCAATCGCACCATTTAATAATGGCAAACAATAACTTGGCAACGACGCATTTTCCGAGCGATCACTTTTTTGCGCGTTACCATGGAAACTATGCGCAAAAACGGTGTTCGACTATGTTTCTTTCGTCGTAGATGCTAGTGGCGGTACCAAGGTCAGTACACCTTGCGCGTCTTAATTAGTGCGTGCGTTCAGTAATTGGGTCGTTTCAAAAGCTTCTTACGGTTGTTTCGGGACGAAAATTGATTTAAACAGGTTGTGAATGATGTGATGACTGGAACTTTGATTTTGTGAGGGTGAACTTTGTACGTGAATTTGGATACAGAACATTTCGTCGAGAAAAGCGTAAAGTAAGTGACGATTTTTGTCTCTAATGTTTCAATTCATGGTATTTGCGATGAATATGATTATTACTGTTGCCCAAGGAACATTGTGTATATTAACAGCATCAAATTTGAGTTCTTTTGGTAGCTACACTTGCAAACATTAGCCGGGAAGGTCTTCTGGTCTTATATACGCGGTTTAATCAATAATTATAGATAAACTGATATGAAGTTTACTGACTTATCTAATTAACTGAATACTGAAAAGGTTTTCATATCTCATTCCACATTGTCTTCGCTAGGCCTCCTTCTTCCTTCTTGAAATTGTTTTCAAACCTAATCAATATCATGTACATTTTGTATTTACTGTAGGGAATAATGCTCTTATAAATTTGCTAAGTTATCAGTTTTTTTCCTGGTAAGCCTAACAAACTGTTTGAACATATCTTATACCTACATACATATTTATAATGGATGTCCAGTAGTTTCGGAAATAGGGGGTATTCGACCTTTAGTAATAAGTTAAATAAATCCTTCTTTCAGTGCCAAGCTTTCGTCTTTATTTAAGACATCATCAAAGCTTCTACAATAAATTTACCATGGAGAAAGTATATACAATTGTTAAAAATTAATCTTAGCGAAGGTGAGATTAATTTTTAGATGCTTGTTGTTGTGAAGTATCTTTCCACTATACCGTTTAATTTGTGTCACTTCTATCTTGTGCTTCAGTACAATAGTATTTAATATATAATTAGTTATTCAAAATCTCTTCTGAAAGTAAGTATGTTGTAAATATTAGTTAGGTTTCGTGTGTCAGACTTTTTATTAATTGTATTTATATGTTTGTTAATTTGATACATCTCCAAAATCAATTTTAATTCCTATACAATACACCACACAAACTAAAATTTGCGAGGCAGAAGCACAGTGTACAGATTGCAAAAATGGAGCAAGATGTACCCATATTAAAAGCCCAAAAATATGTAGTGTATGATTTATTAAATTTTATATGTGTGCAATCTCTAAAATTTCGATGCATTCTTGCTGGTTAGATAATAAC
Source organism: Rhyzopertha dominica (assembly GCA_025024175.1). Lineage (NCBI taxonomy): Eukaryota > Metazoa > Arthropoda > Insecta > Coleoptera > Bostrichidae > Rhyzopertha > Rhyzopertha dominica. The sequence continues at coordinate 51,666,507 of QCXZ01000138.1, read as the reverse complement.
AACTGGCCAGCAAGAAGCAAATTTACAACTGGAAAACCACTCTTAATAAGCTACACCACTCGTTACAATTAGCAAGGCGACCATCTAGAGCGACGCTCCTCTTATCCAGTTCGTTTTGCTTATTTCGTTGTCCTCTTTTTGTCAGTTAAATGCGCTCCCGTACTTTTTACTTGTTAAATTTAATCGCGCCAAATATTGTATGAGACTCCCTCTAATTATGAATGACATTTCGATAAGGATTTGCTTGTTAGCTCAGAAAAAGTATCAGAACTTTTAATGGCCTGCCGTTTACAGAAATAATCATGTTCAGGGCGATTCCGCGATTTTGACTGTTGTAAAGCGTGTTTGCTTCACTGCAAGACGACGAGAAGTAAGCAGGAATAAATTGGTACGAGAATGTACGACGTTTGTGGAACTACAGGGCTTGTTTTCTTAGCAAATACAAATCACTGCAGTTGTATGTCCTCCACAATTTTTAAAACATCTTAGATACTCAGGTCTTTTTTAAACTCATTGTTTCAAATCCTGGTCTTTGTATACTGTCAGCTTTTTTCCATTTCTAATGGTGACTGCTTTTCTGTTCTTCTGATGGCCATTATCTTTTGAGAAATCGCTATACCTTTTTAGCTGTTTTTCTCCAGCTGCGAACATAAGAAGGTCAACTGCCAAAGCACATTCTGTAATTTTTATTGGTATCAGATTTTTGTACCCCGGTTATTGTTCTATTATATTCTTTAATAATGCCGCCCATTAATATAATGAATAATAGAACGAGGAATGTTAAATTGGACGAATTTGTAATAGTAGAAAATGTAGCTGAACATGTAGGTCCTTTTCATTGTGTCCCTTGTGGAATTTGCTCTAAAAATCCTTTAACTTATAGTCTCAATTTCATTTCCAGTATTTGTCATCTATATTTACGACAAGTTAACCTATATCTTGTATATGAGTATTATAATTAATTCCGGTCTTCCAATCGGATGAAATACTATCTTTATTCCAAGATTTTTTTTAATTATTTAGCAATGGCTGTTCTTTCCATTTTTTTAATCATTTGTGGGGTAATATTCTCGTTTTCTGCAGATTTTCTGTTTTCCGCATTGCTGCTTTAAACGTTGTTATTGTTTGGCTATTCGTTTTCTCTCTCTGTGTTAGTAATGTATTGTTGCCCTGTCTTTCAATTGATATGTTTTGTTGTTGTAGTGCATTTCACGTCCTGTTGATATATAATTTGTTCTTTGAGTTGTTAATGATCGCTATGTATACCATGTTCCTTTTTAATTCGGGTATATATTACAAGATTTCATCAGTCTTTCACCATTAATATATAGTCAGTTATAGATTTCTTAATCTTTGTTTTTCTTCTCTATGTGTTAGTATAAATCCAACTGTTTGATACTATCGAATTCTTTGTTGATTCCCCTCAAAAACCTAATAAATAAGTAAAATTAGTGTTCCGCATGCCCCACAGCATGATTAAAAACCATCCCGTACAGAAATTATCGCTTTATTAATGTCGCCGCGGAAAAAAAGGAACGAGCGCAACAACAGCTCCTCTCAATTCAATTTCAATCTTAAAGATCCGTGATCTCCGAAATGACAGACGTGCCTGTTCCGTGCATTTAAATAGGTTATAAAAACCGGGGGGATCTCCCCGGTCGCGCTCATTTTTTCCGAGTTGCATTTAAAATCGGGGTTTCATTTGCGGCCAGATTGATTTGTACGCCGCGGCTCTCTTGGTAAATATTGAAATATGCACCCCCCCTTGTTTATTATTTTGATTGACATGTTTGAAAAGGCTAATTTCGGGATCGGAAAAAGCGATCTTGGTTAAATACTCGGGCTTCCGGGAAGGATGATCACTTGCGCTCTTTGGATTAAAGAATGTGGGTTTATGTGAATTAGGGTGAACATGTGAGTGGGTTTATTTGAAGATGCACCATTTAGACTGACTTGGAAATAAAAAAATTGCCCTTGACAGCAAAACCTGGGTGGGCATTTAAAATTAATCCATTGAAGATCTAGTCAAGTCAAAAAATGATTTTTGTATACACTATACATAATAAAATAAATAAAAATGCAACCCAAAATACATTTGTAGAGGTAACATTGATAATTGTTCATCTTCTTAAAAAATATAAAACGTAGAGAACGTTATAAGTTCGTAAATATTGACACAAACTTCAATCATTTGCTTTAAGTCAATTCGGTATTGTAAAACAAATTGTATTTTTGAAAAATGCTTATTCAATAACATTAATTTAATAAATGCTCAAAATGTCGCCCTCCGCTGTTTTCACAAGCTTGAATTCGATCTTTTAACATGCATTAACATTTCTGGAGTGATGGATCTACATGCATCACGTATTTTATTTTCTAAATCTTCTACACTTTCAATTGGTGTTTGGTATACTTGCTATTTTAACATTCCCCACAGAAAAAAAATCCAAAGGAGTAAGGTCCGGGCTTCTCAGTGGGCAAGGATTAATTGAACCTCTTCCTATCCAGCGGTTAGGCAAAACCAAATCAAGATGATTTCGCTCTATTCTATGATAATGCGCAGGTGTCCCATCTTCTTGGAACCACAGATTTTGTCTTACTTGTAAATTTACATTTTGGAGAAGTACCGGTCAAATGTTCCATAAAAAATTTAGATAAGTATTGTCGTTTAAACTATCGCGAAAAAATAAAGCCCAACAATTTGATTAGCCAATATTCCGCACCAGACATTCGTCGAGTAGATAGTTTGAAATGTTCTTCTCGAATCCAACGTGGATTTTCTTGCGCATAATAATGCATGTTATGTTTGTTAACTCCACCATTATTAGAAAATCTTGCTTCATCTGAGTAGCAAATTTTGTCATAAAATCTCACTTTCAGATTTTGGTGTTCCCGAAAAAAGTTACAAAAACCCAGTCTTTTAGGGTAATCTGTCTCCTTTAAGGCCTGAACCAATTGCAAGTGATACGGATGAAATTGATTGCCTTTAATTATTAGGTGTACTGAAGACAGACTAATATCGGTTGCTCTTGAGACTACCCTTTGACTAATATGAGGATTTTCGTCAATCATTTCCAATACTCTAATTTCATTGTCAGGGCCTGTTGCTGTTCTTTCTCTTGACTTTTTTAGTGGTGGTCGGTTTGTCCTTAAAGTTAATTCGTCTCTTGAAAATCGTATCGGCAGGAGCTCTTCTATTTGGAATACGTTGTCTGTAAGCAGCAGCGGAAGCATTTTTCTTGCATTCACCATAAATCAAAATCATATCTGTTTTTTCATCATTTGAATAAATTTTTTTTTAATAAATACAGTGACAGTTCCCAATTGATTTTTAAAATAATACCATTATGTAAAATAACCACATTGGCTATGAGAATGTATTTTGGGTTGCATTTTTAATTTCGTCAGGGTCATTATCATTCGTGAAACATCCTGTATTTTGAATAAACTCAACAACCTCATTATTTATCTGAATCAAGACCGTACATTTCGTTTTGAAATTATTTAACTTTAATTTATTGACACAAAACCACTCATACAAAATATTTAAATCACTATTCATGCTTTCTGTGAGTCGTTCCAAACTATCATCAGCCATACAGATAAATGTATCATCCGCAAAAAGAGTAACATATAAATAATAAAGGGTCCAACATATTGCCCTGCGATACACCGCATACACCAACATTTTTAACTCGAAATTTTGTTGTCAATTCCTAGTTCTGAAAATCTGGTCTGCTTTAGTCATGTACGTCTCAGCTTCGCTATGCACAGTATCTTTACTGCGAGCGTATTGTGATCTGATATCTTTGGAAAAGCTTTCGGTGCCTTCACCAATTCAAAATCGKTAGTAACAATATAGTATATCGATGATGATGKATTTGTAACCCTATAGTATCGTTTAGGTTTAGAGTTATCAGTTTAAAGCCCGAACTTTGGATTATATTTCGAATACATTTTGATTCACCTTTGAAATCATTCATTATTATGCTCTCAATCCAGCTATCATATCATGTTTTCAAAATATATCTTCAGTATAAAGTCTTATACKAGTACGACAAGTAAATAGAGTCAAATCTTCGTATTGCTGTTTTTGATATGTATTTGTTTCTTTCTTCTCCGAATTGACCCTCTGATACAGATTATACTTAACGCTTTCCTGCTTAAAGTACAACGATTAGGTTAAATATTTCATATAATTTAGATATCCAGTGTTGTAAACTTCATAGCTATATAAATACATATTTAGGAAACATCGATATCACAAAATATTGATCTTCAGAGTATATTCGATTAAACATCCCAATTTAGAGCGTTCACCGTTATTAATTCCCACCGCAACGGGCTTCCTTTTCCCTGGATGAAGAAAAAGAAACGTGCGCCCGAGGGAGGGGAGAATAGACAGGGAAAGTTGAATAAATTAGTGGTAAAACTGGGATATAAAATTTTGAATATGAATGGGGAATTTTGCATCCGTAATAAGCCCTTTTCAGAAACAAAGCGCAGCTGACGAGAACATATGTAGATGAGAAGACAGAGAAGGCCGATTAAAGACGACAAAATCTGCGTAACCAGTGGCGTAACTGCTGGTGCTCATTTCATATTGGGTATTTTCCATTGGACTGTGTTAAAGTACGTTTACTATAATAATTACCCAGTTCATTTTCTAAAAGCAGATTACTCTATATCAAAGCAAAGGTTAATTGAAAATGCGTTTGGAAACGCTTTATCTTGTATTAACTAAAGCAGATAAAGGTAACATTATAACAATAATTTCGCTATCCATCACAATTCTAAAACAAAAGACCTCATAAAAGCCGCGAATTGTACCAAATTAAACAAACATCTAACAAGTAATTACCAAACTCACAAAAATGTTGATGCCCTGATGAGTCCCAGTAGAGCGAAACTAGTCATATGGTGAGAGTGAATTGGCCAGGGCAGATGAAAAATGTTATAAAAGTAGTGTAATAAAATATATAAATATATATAAAATTAACTAAGAACCCCCAATATGTCTTTAAAAGTGTTGATACTATGAACCTTAATAAAACTACAGAAACAAGGAAATTAGGCAAATATCTGCATAAATTCTTTTTTACGTTCACAAAATTTAAAGCAAAATATGTTATAGAAAATTCATCAGAATTGTTTTATCAACAAAAAAATGGCCTACCTATGGGTAACCCACTATCCCCGCTCCCAACAGAAATATTCATCAGCTAACTGGGAAGAACACCATTTTTAATTCAAAAATAATGAAAACACCTTCTAACGTCAAAGGAAAGTAAACAAAAAGCTTTCGTCGCCAAGAACATTTTTTTACTTTTTCTCCTTACAAGGTGTTCATTTTCTACGCCACTGGTACAGGTCCGACATAATGTACGGTTCCGTTACGCGAATGTAAATAATTTCATCCGGTGCACGTTAAAACGAGCTTTCTTCCAGCCAAATCGCCGATATGCATGTCGACAAAAAGCTCATTACGCTTTCACGCTGCTTTTATCTTGCTCGATGGTTTTTGTGTCGACATTACTGGTAATTCCCCCGGTTATGATTAATAATCGATACAAACGACATTATTAATACAGGTTTTCCACACCTCGGGTGATAGGTTAGAGCTGAACTATCGCACGTACGGCGTGCTATTCTCCAAAGCCCCATTCAATAATTTAGGCTTGGGGGAGTCCCCTAGACAAGGCGTAATAGCTGCGATACGTCCACGCAGATGAATTGATTTTGTCATTTGCGCGCCTTTCGGCTGTTTCTATATTTGTTTATAGAGAATGATGAGTTTCTTAGGGTTCAAGTTTGATATAATGAGATTCGAGAAAATGTTTGATGATTTTTGTGGTATTTGGATACTTTTTTTTGCACACTCTTTAAGAAATCTCACAAGTTAAGTGTGGTTTTTTATTGTAATCAAACTATTATGAAAAGCCCCAACCACAATCATTTAGAGAGCCTAAATAAGTATTTCGTCAGCTAAACTGTCATCTTCAGTAAATTGACCGGGACATATTGTCCTCACCGGACTTCAGCGGAGTGAAGTCAGGTCAACAAATCATCATTATTTATACTAATCTCGCGATTAAGTGAATCCCTTATCTAATTGGCTCAAACAACGCGGATCTTTGTTCCTTTTGGTTAAATATGCGTTCAATTCTGTGTTGTTAGAATGGGGTGAGATATTGTTTTTAATATGTTGGGCGGCACTTGACCTATCAAACTTTCCGAACCTGAAATGAGCTAAATGCTCTTTAAAACGTCTGGTCTGCCCATTATATTTAAGATTACAACTACTACATTGTACTTGATGTATGCCTGCTTTGTCTTTTTCATCTATTTTATCCTTCAGATTTCCTAAAAGATTTTTGATAGTATTATTGGCAGTAAAAGCCAGTTTTAAACGAAGAGGCTTTAGGATGCGCTCTAATAAAGTCTTTGTTCGAATCTTCTGATGCGGCTTTCAATACTAAATATGATTTCTAATAATGGTAGATTCCTAAAAGGTAAATTAAATTTAAAATCTTGATTAAATGTCTCAGAAGATTGGTTAATAACAATAATCATCTTGTATTAACGTAACTGCGAGAGGAAGCAATACTTTTTTGTCGTGTTTGGCTGTGATCTCCTATATTTTATGAAGAATGTTCTCGTGCATGTTATGGATACAGGACAACCACTCTGAATGTTCAGCATCACTTAGGTCCTTGAGGAATTTTAAATGAAGTTTGTACTTATTTAATTCAAATCGACTACGTTTTGAACACAGATAATTTATTTCCAAGTTAAGCCATTTGTTTCACATAGTAGTAGTAACTGGAGGGAGCGCATTCAAAATTTTTAAATCATCTATTCTTAGTTAGCTAATCAAATGTGAAATGGAGGTACGAGTAATATAAATCTGTCATTTATCATTTAAAAATCGTTTATAATCATACTTCTTTATTATTTATGAAGAATATAATAAAGTTATACCAATCATTTGGTGGACGAGTGTATTGGATCCCTCGATGCTGGTAGGGCAAGTCTTTTGGTCTCATTGGATTTTTCTAAAGCTTTTGATACACTGGATCATGTGTTGATTTGCAGTAAATTGACTTACTACGGTTTTGATGAGGTTTCTGTTAATTTCTTCCGATCTTATTTGCTCAATAGGTGCCAGCGAGTCTTGTTGGGTGGCGAAATGTCTGGCAGAGTGACGTCGGGAGTCCCTCAAGGATCTATCCTGGGACCAATTCTGTTTTTAATTTACACCGCTGATTTACTTTCAAAGCCCAAATTTTCAACTTGCGTCGCATACGCTGACGATACTTACCTTTTACACCATTACCCACAGAACATAGAGAGGGCATGCTTAGAAATGAATGAGGACCTAGGCAGCATTAGTGAATGTTCTAATAACATTAACTTAAAGTTGAACAGCAATATGTGTTCTGTAGTATACTTTGCGTCAAAATCGTCACAAAAATGTTTTGTGAAGGATGATATTAATGTATATGTGGACCATAATCAACTGCCTGTATATGAAAGGATCAAAAGTCTTGGTTTAAGTATAGATAATGACCCTCGTTTTAAAAGTCACGTATCTTCTGTTATTAAAAAATGTTATGTTGCTTTAAAGCTGTTGTACTCTAATGATCTCATCCTCAACTTTAAACTTAGAAAAAAATTATGCGAATCTTTGGTAATCCCTCACTTACTTTACTGTTTTACGGTATATTTTCCTTGTCTTGATGCCGTTAATAAATACAGGCTTCAGAAGGTGCAGAATAACTGCTGCAGATTCATATTTGGACTAAAGAAGTATGCTCATATCAGTAAGTACATACAGCAACTTAAATGGTTGAAAATTGATCAACTTTTTTATTACCACCTTGCAACTTTTTTGTTTCGTGTCTCTCGATCCTCTTCGCCAAAATATTTGCGTGATAAGTTTCATAGTCGTCGCAGCTTGCATTACACTGATTTATCTCCTAGACATGTCCACCATTTATCAATGCCTAGCTTCCGAACCTCCTTATACACGCGGTCTTTTACTTATAATGCTATAAAATGTTATAATGGACACATTGATTTGTTTACTAAAATATGCTTTGTGGAAAGTTTCAAAAAACAGATGATGTATAGGTTAAGTCGTTAGCTTGTACTTTTGGTCAAAGCATGGTACTATAGTTGTTTATGTTTTTGGTTTGTTTATTTCTCATATTGTACTAAGTTTATTTTTATTTTGGGTTGAGTGGAAGAGCTACGCTAGACTTCGCCCAATAGTATGTTTAAATAAAGTCCTATTATTATTATTATTATTATTGTTATTATTATTATAACATGTAACACATTTGCAATTCGGTATCCGCAAAAACAGAAGCCATTATTATGTGCTGTTAAATTATAGAAAATTTTAAAACTATGGATCTCTCATAGCAAGAGTGCAAAGAAATAATCATCTTGTTAATAAATGTTGAGAATCCCATTTTGAAATATTTCGCCGATTATCCAAAAATGCTCTTAAGACAAACTGAGTTACAGTTATCAAATATGCAAAGAATATTACGTATATATAAATTTGTAATTATAAATAAGATGAAATTATGAAATTTAGCGATTTCCATTTGAAACAATTGATTTTTGAGACGTTTATGCCCTATTTCAATAAGGAATCCCAGCCTTCCTCGCAGGAAAAATTAAAAATAAATAAAAATAAACCTTAACTGTATGGACACTTACTATTCCACCGGCTGATAAAAAGTTGAAAAATATAACTGCGTTTTTTTTTTTGTTCAAGTCTTCTTTGACTTGGCGTTATGGTCAAACTTGTTGCCAAGGTTATGTAATTAAAACCTACAAAAAGTAGCTTCATTCATTTAATGAATCCATTCGCAGTTCTCAGCTTCCACAATATTAGAGACTAAGACCACGTTCCAGAAAAAAATCATTATCGATTAGCACAGGCCCCACACCATTTCCCTTTGTTTTTCCACCACACATCTCGCAGGTGTATAAATCAGCAAAACGGAAGGCTCCTCTGTTTTTAAATTTCATTCAGCCCGTCCAGTCGACCGTGCACTATCTTGTCCGTTATTGTGTCGGAATCGTCCTGAAAACGAAAAGAGGATTATAAATACCTCGTGTCGACTTCATTGTGATCATTCTTTTGCCTGTGAACGCTTTCGCTCCCACACCTTCCTTGTTTCGGGCGAGTTCATTTCGCAGAGGGTGAGATGAAAGCACAGGTGGTGCGGTTTCAAAAATGACGCCTTTAAACGCAAGTTTGCTTGTGTTTTATGCCTCTGGGAATATGTGAAGCAGTTACGCGTTATGTGGAAGCGCAATCTTCATGAATTTGGGTGATCGCTTTGCCCCCGACAAGTACTCTGACAGAGATGGCCGAACTGGCTCGACATCAGCTCTATAGAGTTAAGTATGCAGCAATAAGGCGATTACCCTTCAAGGTATTGCCACGTATTATTGTTAAATTGTCAATATAAAAAGATTTTGTTCTTTTAATACTATTTTCCATTATTCGTTTTAGAAATTCGCTCTTCCTTTTTTTCGGAAGAAGGTCGATCACTTCTTACCAAAGTAAGAAGTAAGAATACAAGGACAAATCTTTTTCTTCTTTACATTCGCCATATTTTGTCAGTTTCTTTCGAAAATTATATCAATACTGAAGGGTTTCAATTTCTCTTGAATTTTTGTAGGTATTTTTATCATCACTCTTCCGTCTTCTCTCCCAAATGCCGTTTATTTACAACCACCTTAAACGGGCTTCACTATCACAGCAAAGTTCCTTTGTGGTAGAACTCAACTTATAACACCACTTTTAATTTTGAAATTTAAGGACTATGGTCGCAGTGACAATAACTAACTTGTGTGGTTCTTGGACGTGGTATTACACCCAACCCTCAATTTTAACATTGAAGGTATTTCATCAGGTTTCCTTCTAAGGCCATTTTCATTGTAATTAATATTATAAATATTATAATTTTTTATTCGTGGATCATTAGAAATCTGATCAAAATGTTTTCTTTCTTGTGGTGATATCACCATATACCTTGTCGGTTGCTTTTAAAGCAAATTTATTTTAACAAAAAATATTTGAAATCTGATAGAATTTCCCCAGTAGTCAGTGCCTGCTGCAAAAATTTGATAATTTATTTTTCCATTTAGTCTCACTAATAATGATTCTTCTTTTGTAGCAATATTTAAATTAATTCATTTTTGTACCACTTTCTTTAATGAGATATTACAGCGACGCTTTCTGCTTAGTATATTGAAGTATACCACAAACAATAATTCTACTTCAAGAAGTTAGCTTGATAATTATATTAAATTTTACTCTTAAAAATGATTATTATTTCTTTCGATTCATTACTATTTTAGTATAGTAATAACAAAATTTGCAAAAAGGGAATTGTCAATTTTGTTATTAAGAATAAAATTTAATATAATTATCAAGCTAAACATTATTCTTAATTTTTTTTGACTTATTTATGTCCATACAGAGAAAAAAGTTTGTTTTGATATTAATGGAAACCGCCATAACTAGATATAGTAAGAATAATGTCATGAATTATGACATGTGAAGCATGTCGTGTTTCATAGTTTTATAAAGTAGGCTGTTAATATGCCACTTAAGAGAGAAAATATAAATAAGAATTAACAAAATCTGACACCAAAACTATAGACCAGATGAAGCTAAAGCGTAATGCTATTACATGTTTTCATAAATAAAAAAAAATATTTGTTCATCCCATTTTTGGAATAAAGGCGTTAGAGGTAAACAAAATTGAATTTGAGATGTATTCTCCTTAACAATAAACCTAAAACATAAACAGTATTTACAAATTTACACACATTGCAATGTAATTTTGTATAGGTACGTAGGAGAATCCGGTAGAGCTAGTAACAATAGGATTTTAAAAAATGTTACAAGTATGAACTCAAATACCAGATTCTATTTACTATTTTAGATCAAAACATATAGAAACCTTATATAAAAGATAAAAAATTATACCTTTTGGGGCGTTTGGACATTATGTTTGCACATCAAAAGAAACATTCGTCCAATACGTTTTTGATATTACCAAAATTATAAATTCCACTTTCAAACCCATGCCAATGATTTTTAAAATTAAATTTTGCAACCGCTTTAAGAATGAGGGGCCTTGGCAAAAATCTGCACAAGTACAATATAATTTTGATGCTTCTTAAACATTTTATAAATTAGGGATAATAAGCCAGGCGTCTTGTTTACGGTCCGTGTACTACTAAGTGTGTTATTTATGGTACGAGTGCGTAATATTAGTTTAGGTATGTACATTATTTTATAGTATGGGATGAATTAATAGAAGCCACATCTTCAAACGACTTAGTTGCTAGACCCTTCTAGAGAGGTAGGCTATTACGGTACTCGTAATTGTACATCTGGCAAGCAAATTTTGAAAATGTTCAGCAGTTATTAAACAATTATAGTGACATTTGCCCAAACAGTTGATCACGTCATTTTCTGTCTGTAGTATCCGATCATATGTGCAGCTGTTTTGTGTATACTTTTAGGACACACCATTACCCTGTTACTGCGGTTCAAATATCATCAGCAATGTAATGGTCACCTCTTTGGATCTCAAAATTTCAAGATTACTGGCCCCGCGACCGATAAGAAACATTCTACAAGATACTTACAAAAATAATATAAAAATAATAGTACAACCATTGCAAACTGAAAATAATTGAACAGGGTGTTATAGCCAAATTCTGGTTTACATCGTAACCGTCTTATATATATATTTTTAAAAGGACAATTTGTTTAATCTATTGTTCCGTCGATTCTGTTTAGTCAAACGAGGTAATAGTCATTGTTCAGCTTGATTATCCAGTGGTATACAGCTCTCCGGGATACATCAACGGGGAATAAAGCAGCGCGCCCGTTTGAAGCCAATATGTGTGTGAAGCGCTACGTGTCGTGCATGTATATTAAGCCGTCAGACAACAGGTGGCCGTTCCACACGGTATTCACGTGGTATAATCCATCACTGTTCCGGATGGGACGACCATCCGTCACCCTGTCAATGCAATGCTCGTTAAAAAAAATATTCGCGAGACATCATTGCAAGAAAAACCTCATAATGTAGGTGAAGTCGCGATTAACCCAAAATTTTGTCGCTATATTAAATGGACCTACGTAATACTATGGATATGTAAACAAAAAATCCCTATGTGACTTTTTAAGCTTTTTGTATTATAACGAGTGCGCCATCTCGAGCTTCGGTTTGGAAATATTGAATAACTTCTGCAAGTAGTGAAAGTGAATGTTTGTTAGTGTTTTCTTACTTGATTTAGTCCTTTACAATTTGTTTTAACTGTACTTAGAACACAACATCCAACAAATGACCACCTTCACGAGCCACACAATATTGTGCTCTTTTTTCGAATTTTCCAATACTTTGGCCAGCATTTCGGGCGATATTGCCTCTATTATAGCTCCAATGTTGGTCTTGAGCGCTTCCAATGTCGTGGGCTTGTTGGCGTATACTTTACTTTTTAGATAACCCCACAAAAAAAGTCCGGCGGCGTCAAATCCGGCGATCTTGGAGGGCACTCAATATCGCCACTTTTCGACATCAAACGGCCGGGGAACTTTCGCTTCGAAAAGTTCATCGTTTTGATCGCCGTGTGGCATGGGAGGCCTTCTTGTTGAAACCAGAAGTTCAATAAATTTTTGTCGCGCATTTTTGGAATCACATAGTGCGCCACCGATAACGCTCGCCATGGACGGTTTCGCCTTCACGAAAGAAAAATGGTCCGATGATGGTTTTGGCGCTAACGCCGACCCAAACAGTGACTTTCTGGTCATGCAATGGCGTCTCGTGGATAATGTGAGGATTGTCTGTGCCCCAGAATCGACAATTTTGTTTGTTCACTTCGCCAGGTGATGGAAATGGGCCTCGTCCGTGAACAAAATTTGATTCCAAAACCTGGGCCATTCGGACCACGTTTTTTCCGTATTCCAATCGACGGGGCTCGTCTATAGGCAATAATCGTTGAGTTATTTGCACTTTGTAAGGAAACATGTGCAGATCTTCCTTTAAAATCCTCCTAAGAGTGGTTCCTTTGATGTTTAGCTGCTGGGCACGGTGACGATACGACAGATTTGGGCTTCTCAAAACACTCTGCTTGACAGTTTCAACAATTTTATTGCAGCGTCTTTTACGAACTGAAACGCGTTGATGATTTGCCACAGACCACGATTCTTCGAAATTTTTAGTCGCATTGCGTATGGTGTTATCAGAAGGCACTTTACGACCGCGGTATTTTCGACGGTATCCACGTTGAGCAAGCACAATTGAACGACCATTTTCCAAATACATGGTTACAATTTCCGCGCACTCTTTAGGTGTATAGTTATTTATGGTTAAAATTGTACTGAAATGACGTTTCCAAATTATTTTTTCTCAAGTCATACCGACAATGGATAACAAAGTTATTCAATATTTCCATACCGAAGCTCGAGATGGCGCACCCGTTTGTATTATATTATTTTGTGTCATTCTGAGCTATTTCAAAACTCATAATTTCTTTGAAGTAGAATGATCCCCTTAAAGGAAAGTGATCGACATTAATTAGCGAATTTTACAAGCAAGTCCTTTACTGTAAAACATTTTTGTGAAATGGGGATCCGCGACAAACAGTGTATGATATTATTAGAATAGTATACGAAGGAAAATCGTTAAATAGAGCGCTGGGAAGTGGAAGAAAACTAAAAAAATGATTGAAAACAGAAAAAAAAGCTAGAGCCTTCCTTTTCTTTACTTTAGCAATACTTCAAACGGACTGAGCGCTTATTGAATATCAACAGCTTCTCAAAATAACAACGACGCGATTGATATCAATTGATAGTTATCTGTAGATACAAATATTTTGTTTATAGATATTAGTCGACGTTTTTTGTTATTTTTGGATTTGTCTTCATTGATTTAAGATATTCGACAAATGTTGGTCTCATTTATCTCTAGTCGTTTCTTTTTCGTTACACATATAAGACCACAATAATTTTACGTGTTTTTAATACCACAATTACAGTATTTTGTTATTATTAATCATAGAAATCGAATTGAGAATTATTAATCGTGTATAAGGAGTACAAAGCGAACTATCAATATGACTTGTGCTTTCATCTTTCACCCTCTTATTAGATATCGAACCTGTTGGAGCAATTTCATCCATTGTCCCCCTCCGTCGTAATTTTAATTTTACCGTTGTACTGAATCCCCGGTGATCGCCCGTTTTATGAGTAACGCAGTCGTTTCGTGGTTTATTTTACGGCGTGCCCGTGCAGGGCCTGCCATTGTAAAACGCTGGGTATTCGAACCATTTCGTCACCTTTGATGTGGTCTCTTTGATTTTCAGGTGGACGAGCGGCGACCGGGGATTAGGAAGGCCAATGTTGAACACAAGTGAGTAATATATTTCCATACTAATGCTTTGCGATAGCGTTGGGTCGTGGGGGGTATTAAAATTTTGGGGTGCGTGGCAAAAAATCGGCGTGCTGGAAAGCCGATGGAAGACTTAGGAACACGAGTTTTCGAGGTATTTTTACGGTAGTAACTCGGTTTTTTTGAGAATCAAGAAATGCACGCCTGATAAAGTTGGGCTAGTTTGACGCAGTTTTCGGGATTTCCTTTTATTTAATTGTGGCAAATTTTGAGGTTCTTCGTCTTTGACAAAAATTACAGCTGTAATCGAAACGTCAGACTTATAACTTTTTGTCAGTGTTTTCGAGAGACAGCGATCTTTCCCAGAAAATATTATCTGAAAGTCTTACTAATTTGTCACATTATGACGCAGGTTTTTATGCGCGCTCCTGAAGTAAAAAAAGTCAAACTGTCATGGTCTCTTTCATCACCGTCGTCAAGTTAAATTACTAACTCCGCCGCCAGTCATTTTTCTGTAAAAAAACACATTTTGCACACACTTAGACCATCTATTTTCTGTGAATTTCGCAACTTCTTGGATAGTTTGTATTCTCTACAAAATCATCAAAACCAACAGCAGGTACTTGTTATATCGTGACACTGGGTTTTACATGCCCTTTTTTTCGTTCGGCTTTGTTTTTTGATCCACGACAATGATTTTTTCAAACCATATGTGAAATTTGCAACCATCCATCCTATAGTCCGAACTTAGCACCAGTAACTTTTATATCTTTCAAAAACTAAAGACATTTTTGAGTGGACGTTTTATCACCAAGGAAGAGTTACATTAGGCTGTCAGAGCCTGTATCACGATAATGCTTCAATTGTTTTGGCGATTTTGTAGAAAAACGAGTCCATTCAAATATTACATATTTTTGACTTAACGGCAATTTTATTTTTTAGGTGTCAAGAAAGGATTAGTGTGAAGATTAGTTCTAGAACCAAAATTATTAAAGATAATAGTAAAAATTTTGGATCATATTTCCTTTTGTTTTTTTTTGTTTGTCATTTTGATAGAGGGGTTTTCAAGGAATGATTCCCGATAAAAACTTTTCAAATTTTATTCATTTATTAGGGTTTTACAGTGGTGCGAAACTTACACTACTCTCCAGTGCTCGTAGGTATACATTAATATGAATGATTAGGTATAGTTATCTTTCATCTATCCATCTTTTTATTAAGTTTATTTGCAACAAACAGTTTTTACAAATTTTCTGTCCGACGAATGGTGGCGGCCTCGAGACAAGGGTTGCAGTCTCACAAACATTGATTCAACTTCACGCTACACCCTCTTGACATTCAAAAAATAAAATTTTTAGTGGGCTAAATGACTTTACTCGAGTTTTATTAATGCAATAATTGTTTTATGTAAAGGAACCTCATTTTTATAACCCGCATTTTGCACAAGGGTATTTTAATGGTGCCCACTACAATACCGCATTAAAACAAAGGGATGCACGCTTGAATATGCCACCTAAAACTTTTTCGATGTTATTTAATATTTAAATCCGAAATTCGGGCTTGTTCATGCGAAGCCGGACCCTTGTCGCGCTAAATAAAAAGCTTACAAAACTCCTACACGTATTTCATGTGGTCTGACAGTTGCCGGGCTCGGTGATTAAATTCGCCGTTTAAAAAAAAAAAACAAACGGCGGACGAATTTCCTCTCAAGCCCGACACCGGAGGGTAATTGAATAGTTGGCGCGGCAATCGGCCGGGCCTCTGGCTTTTTGCAAAATTAATAAGCGCGTTTTCGGACACGATGACAGTTCGACTGAAAAATATCGGAAAGTTTCGTCCCCAGGCACTTAGATGATTGAGGCGAATGAAATTGACAGGCGAAAATTTCGCCTGCTCCAAACTCCGCGTCACATCAAAACTGAGTGGGCACGTATCAACTTTTCGAGTGAAAATTAAATGAATGGCCAAGGTACGAGCATAATCGATGAGGCGAGGCGGTCGTTAGCCAAAATATCAATTTTTCTCGTATGTTCTTTAGAGTGAGGTGCTGAAATTTTAGTAATTTATCTGTTTTCATAAAAATGTAGGTGTTTGAAGTATTGAGTATTATGAGTCCATGGCAAATATCAGTCTCTAAGTACTTAATGCTTTAAATAATAATAATAATTTTTTTATTCTCACCAGCCATTAGAATTTTAATAAAATAAAATTTGTGTACTATACAAGTGACATTGCTGAGCGAGAGGGAACGTGACTCAGAAGGTAGCATCAAGATGACGCTACTTCTGCTCTTCCGCCCGTCCCCGGTATATATAAAGGAAGTAAATATTTCTGTACGTCAAGCTAAATTTACAAATATAGACTCTAAAAAATTAAAGGGGCAACAATAGAGGGTACGGAAGACACAATGGACACCACAATGGTAAAAGAAATATCATGCAACAAATAAGCCAGCGAAGAAGTGAATAGAGAGGAGAAAACAGAAAAGAAAACTGAAAAAAACTACAGCGGACACGGGTAATGCTACAACCGATCTCGAGAGGAACAGATCTGTCGCCGGAAGCACCAGAAAAACAAAGCTATGCGTACTCATGTTCGCTCCGGTTACACCTTTTCAAGCCAAAATTCACGCAACTACTTCTTTATGTTAATCGGGGACATAGATTTGAAACGCGTTTCTAAATTGTTATAAAATTTGGGAATGTTGTAAGAGAAGCTTCGTTGGAAAAAGCGCTTTTGTGCTGAGGGACAGTAATAATATTTTTCCTCCTGATGTTGACCTGATGCACGTCTGTTCTAAAAGTTATTAATTTGTACAGGTACTGAAGCATTTTGTATAAAACTCAACCCACGAGCTTTCTTCAGTTTATACGTAATTCTAGAATTTCGCCGAATGCCATACACAAATCTAAGGCACGAGTTCTGCACGCGCTGTATTTTTTTGCAGAAAACTTGATTCAGACACTGACAGTAAACAGAATCACAAAACTTAAAATGAGAAAGCACCAGTGCATTACACAACAATAACCTTAACCTAGCGTCTAACATGTGACGATTCGAATACAGTATTTTCAAGTTCCCAAAAGCTTTACTAATGCATTTACTGATATGCTCTCCAAATCTGAGATTTTCGTCCATATAAGGTCCTAAGTTCCTAACCACTTTTTGATAGCATAAAACAGTTCCATCCAACCTGACATCTAGCTTTGATCACACGCTAGGAATATATTTTGGCTTTCCAAATAAAATTAGATTGGATTTAGTTGGGTTAATTGTCAAGCTGTGCCTCGCAGACGACCGAGATCACTAGTGAACTGGGCACTGGCGATATCCACCTCAGCAGGGAAAAAAGATAGATCGACCTGCGTATCATCAGCATGCTGATGGTACTGGCAGTTCTGTAAGCTACTACAAATTGAAGAATAAATAATAAACAACAACTGACCGATTATGGATCCTTGCGGAACACCAGTTGAAATATCGGCCCAATAAGACATCTCCTCCCCCAAAACCACGCACTGACGTCGATTAGACAAGAAGTTGTGCATCAAACTAATAGCACTTTCATGAAAGCCACTGTAGTTAAGAATTGAAAGTAGTAAACTGTGATTAATAGTATCAAAGGCTTTTGAGTAATCTAGGTTAACCAGCGCCGTTAATTTGTCATCATCCGCAGCCCTCAGTATGTCATCCCTGATCTTTAACAATGATGTAGTACAGCTGTGTCCTTTTCTAAAGCCAGACTGGAAAGGTGGCAGAATGTCGTTTGCGGAAAGAAAGTCTCTAATCTCCTGATCCATGATTTTTTCTATAAGTTTGGACATGATAGGCAAAATACTAATTGGTCTTAGATCTTTTCTTTCTGTTTGATTGCTCTTCCTGGGAATCGTTTGGATAAGAGATAGCTTCCATTGATGGGGAAAAACGCCATTGGCAATGCAAACATTTATAATATGAGTAATATAAGGAGCAATAACTGGACAACAAAATTGCAACATGCTAATACTAATACCATCTGAACCCACTGATTTAGTTGTTATCCTAGATATCAAAGACAGTATTATGTCCTCATCAACAGATTTAAATCTAAATTCCTCATCTTCACCTTCCACTAGCGAGTGAGATGAGTAATAGTGCACAAGTTCCAAGTCAGGAGCCCGAGTGGTAGCCGACTGGCAGAAAAAATCATTAAGGGTATCGGAATGAGAAAGATGCGCGAGAAGTGTGAAGCTTTTCTTTTTTTATAAATATCTAAATCTCGTAAACTTTTCCACACGCGACCAACGCCCTCCCGCTGAACTACATGCCGCAAATGAGCTCTCTTCTCCTTTCGAACCGCCATAGTCGTATAATTACGTAGTGGTTTATAAAATACCCAATGCGTTTTGCTTTTAGATCGTTGGTATCCAATGTAAGCACGATCTCTTAAGTTCATCAGGAAGCGAATATTGTCTGTTAACCAGAGAGCTTTAGGTTTATGGAAAGTGCCGACTTTAAGAGGCGCAAATAAATCAAACAACAACAAAATGTTGTCATTTAAGAATCGAAGCTTATCATTGATGGAGTTAATGGTATAAATTGTATTCTACGGAACACGAGACAGACTGTTACTAAACTCTTCGTAATTAAAGTTACGAAAATCACGAAATTTTCGAGTTATTGGGGCTTTCCTTGGCATGACAAATGATAGATGACAGGAAATTACGCAGTGATCCGACGCATTTGTATCCTGAATGAGAGAAAGATTAGTAGTCAGTATATGGTCAATTAGAGTAGCTGTATAATTACAAATTCTTGTAGGTTGATCTATCACTTGAATAAGTTCTGGTGATTCTATACACGAAACATAATTCGATACGTTAGGTCTATACTATCGTAAACATTTCTAGCGGACAATATCCAAATTTCACTTTTAAACAACAAAATAGGTAAAAATAGTAGCCTTCCATTTTCTTTTATATTTAGTGAAATATCACGCTTTCTAATAATCTTATTACACAAGCTTTGGTGGATTGTCACTTGAGCCTTGGTAGTGTAGTGGTATGCACGTTGGAACGACATTCCGAGGGCTCGAGTTTGATTCGCGACAAAAGCAAAATCTTATCTATTAAAATAGCTTGCTTTATCACTGAAAATGTATAAAATTGTCATTATTGGTTATTAACTGGCAAATTAATTAATTTCTTTTTGTAAAGAACTCGTCTGAGATTCTTTGTGCTCTAACAAATAACGTCCATATAAGACTATTCTTTTGAGTGGGAGGGTGGTGAGATGTGGCATGTCTGTGTGTGTTGATTTCTTGTAAACCTTCTGTCCTAACTGCCCACTGTTTACTCTGTAAATTGCTTTCTAATTCCATAGTAAATTTAGGTTAGAATTGTGACTATTCAAAAGATGTAGAAACCTACCTAACTCGTATATACCGCTGGGCAAATAACAGAAAATAATCTTTAGCATCAATTAATTTAAGAGCACGACTTTTCCATCCCGCAGTTCGCTGCCATTCGAAAAACACCCCCGTTCTCTGACGTCACGGAGCAGCAGCAGCAGCACATGGCACCGTTCCGCACGCTTCTTATCGGCGCAAAAGAGAGAGCCCTGCGGGTCGGTTTTCGACAAATTAGTCATCAGTTTTGCCGGGCGCGCCTTCCTTTTCTTTATCGTGTCGTAGGCAAATGCTGCCGGGCCGTATTTATGCATTTTCGCCACGGCCCTCCCGTTTTTATTGTACGACCGGCAATATGTCACGTAGACCGAGAAACGCCAGATAGCGAATAAATGTTATTACAGCCGGAGTACCTGACTTGCTAAAGCGGAATGGAACGATGTGCGGTTTTCCCTAAATGCCATTTTCCGTTCGGGGCTTAGATGAGGGAAGGCGTTTTGTGCCCGGGTTTCCGTGATTTCACGCCGCGCAAGCTGTGTTTAATCAATCACGTAATACCTACTCGCCGGTGTGATATTTTTCCTTCTGGGGGCTCACGATTTCCTTCCATAAAAGTATAAAGTTATAAGGAGATTCATTATGATGGCCCACAAAATTAGTTTATCCGAGTGTACTCAAGCTCAACTGCCGCAGTTGGCTCCAAAATAGGTTAGTCAAATTTGTTAAAAAACAATCCGCGAATATGCAATAATTTCTCGAATAGTTGCAGTCGTTACTTGTTAGTCGCAGCTTTCACAACCTCGCGTTTTCTCATGAGATGACGATGATCGACTGTGATTCGGCAGTCACCAGTATTGCCAGTCTAGTACACTAGTACATTATTTTAAAATATAGTACACTTCTTAGAATAATTTTTTTGTGTGTCCTAAAAAATTAGCAACAATTTTCAACAATGCCCACAAAGTTTTCATATAAAAACAAGCTTTTTTTTGCTTTATGACATTAGCGTCAGATAGGAGTCCACAATCTAGTACATACATTACAGATATCTAGTACATTTTTTACAACTACCTTGTACATCGAGGAAAATGTGACAAAATTGTAAAAAATATGTTGCGAACTACTATGGGAAATAATCGATTTGATTCTCTCATATATAAGTATTAAAAGTGAACAGGATATAACAGATCAAATAAATTTTTCCCATTTAATTAGCTCTTGGGCTACAGTTAAAATACAGAAGACTGGCTGTAATAATTAATATTGATTTATCAAAATATACCATGTGTTACATAAAGCCGCACTTGAATTATTTGTAATGCTATAATTTAGAAAAAGTTGTAATCATTCATTGGTATATGTATTGGTTTAATAGAACAGGTCGTTGCTTCGCGTACTTCATGGTTTACCTCGACCGGTCCTGCTCGAGAGTTTTTTGCTCCATTCTTTTTTTGTATCTTGATAAGAATCGCGTTCTCAGCTGGAAAAATCTATCATTAAACGGCGATACGTTCTCGTGTTAACTTAGAAATAAATCACAATCGAGTAAAAGCTTCGTAGCTAGGTTCCATTTTGAGTGGTTATAGTGTACTCACCGATTTTCGGGATTATTTGGACTAGTTACACGTATATTTGCTGAAATTTCGCACGTTAGTTTGGTTTTTGTGCGTTAGCAAATGTTGCCCGAGCTAGGGGATTCGGAAGCCTACTCGATCGTTTGTGTGGAAGTTTAATCACATTTTCTACGCCGATTCTGCATTGTGATTTGACCCTCGACCAGCTGAGGTTACTTGTAAGTTTCATTTAAAATGCTCTCTAGCTCAAGAACCTGATATTCTAGGGTTTTACTGTCGGTTATAATAGTGCCGAATAGTATTTACAACGCTGAGGTACTGTCGTTCTTTGTCGAGGAGTTTCTTCAAGGACCTGTTATCTCTGGTGATATCGCGGGGCACGGGATTTCATATACAGCCGTTCGCCGTTAGCCTTAGCCTAAGGGAGCCTATCGTCATCGCACCTATTTACTTTTGATGTTCACCAGTTCCTTGTGACCTGAAGAGATCGGCCCGAACTTAAGCTATCTATACTACTTGTTATTTTAATATTTCGTTGAGATTCACGTTCATTCATTATATATAAATCAATTCATTTTATATTGTACTTTCAAATCTCTTTCTAATTGTCAAGTAATCGAGTATTATTATTAACTTCAATCTTTTGACTAGTTTCGTTAATATTTTGCATTAATGTTTTGCCTTTATAGTTTTGTTTCTATTACAACGGTAGAGTTATGCTTTGATTGTTCAATAGTGTTATAATTTTTAAATTCAATTCGTTTCGGGTCACGATACCCGAAACAGCCTTTTTGTGATTAATTTTCAGATATTTCAGTGGATACCTCGATATACGTATACCGAGGACACCGCTGGATGCATATAAGTACTTGGGTTGTATTTTTGTTGAATAGAATTTGTTGAACAATCGTTGGAATTTTTTTGTTGAGATATTCCTGTTAGATCACACAATTTTTGACATCTTTCACCCGCGGTTCGTGATTGGCGGATATTCGCTTAGCGGTTCAATCACGTGGCGCCCTTGTTTTTTTTACTATCAGTTAATACCCCGCCCATCTCCACTAAAGCTGGCAGCCCGCTTAAGCGCACATATTAATTGATCTTTCGGGTTATATTTTTTCATTAATTGTCACTTAGTTTGTTTTCTTGATTTTTTTTCCTTGTTTTGAAAAACCGTCACATATTTTCATTAAAAAGATCACATTCGAAAACTTCATACTGCAGAATTTCATAATTCCACTCTGGCCGCTTCCCTATAAACGTCTAATAGGAAATTGGTCGTGACACAACCTGTATGTATTCTAGAAAATAAATTTGTTTTGAACTACTTAAATACAAAATATTTTCATTATTTTTTTCCTTTTTAGAATGTCTGTGCGCTATTCGGTATTCTAGTGGTCTAAAGTAACTATTTCTTTTTGTTTTTGAGTTGGCTTTTTCCCCACTTCCTCCCCCCCCCCAATGCAATAGGTTTCGGTACGGCCCTGGCGGTCTGTATACGGTGTGTCCTTCTTTCTTCGCCGTTTCACCAATCCTGTATTAATCAGGAATATTAAGATTTTTGATTTTATTCGACAAGTCTTTTTTGGTGGCCTTGTTAGCTACTTCGATATGATTTCTCGGATAATGTCTTGTTTTCTAGTAGCTTGACACAGTTTCTTATTCAATTGTTTTGAATGACATTTTGCGTTATCCATTAGTGTTAGGAAGTAGAAGTGGCAACAACTGTTTCGCAAACCTAGTCTCAAACAGTGAAGCATCCATGTCCTGATAGTGTTAGTCAGCAGAACAATTTTTTATATTCCTTCTTGACAAAAGATGTTCGTTTTGGGCCTGTCCATTACTTCCACCCGCGTGCAGTATAATTCTTTTGTTCTCACGTAAGACGATCGGTTCACAAGTAAATAAATTTTGTTTCTAATTGCTCTACCTGCTGCCTGCTATCCATTTTATTCAGAAAAGAATTAAAGGGAAAAGGGCCACAATAATCCGTAATAAAATATGAAATTAGTAAGTTTACCTGGACATTATTTCGAAAGTCAGCTATTCCCAATTTTAAAAACAAGAGATTATTTTTGCAGTGACAAACCTAAATACGCCCATTCATTTTATTGAGGTTTGAGCGTTTTCTTATAAATTCTGGGTAAATCAAGATAAACAAATTACCTGTACAGGTAAGAAAGCAAACACATTAACGCGAATGTTATGCAAATTTATATCTAAAGCGGCTCTAAGTGGTGGCACATTTTCGATTTCTAAATAGGATGATAATTTTCAATACGACGAACGGTTTGCGGGAGAAAATAGGAAGTGTAAATTGATGGTCACGSCATGGGCTTGTCGTAAACCTATTTTAAAGCGACCCGCCATATGAACCTTATTCCAATGGGAAAAGTATAGTTCGGCATTAGCGGAATTTTGTAGATTTATTGCTCATCGGATGTTTTTATAGACTACCAAAACAGACAAGACAATTTGCGTTTCATAGATTGACGAAGGAGGTCTTTTCTACATTAGTTGCAAAATATATTAGCTTCACAGCCTGAAATCAACGATTATGGTAAGGAGTTGCTGTCAGGACACGGGAAATTCGCAACTCTTACCTCCAGGTACCTATCCCGACCCCTCCCCTGCAGAATTTTTAATTAAACGCTACACGCCGCTCCTAATTGAAGTTTTCTGGTCGCGACCGCCGCCGGCGTCTTACAACACCGGGTCCGGGTCGAGGTGGTGGCTTAGGCCCCACGTCGGGAGACGTCGGTGCCGGCTGCGACCTGACGTACCGGCTGCGGCCCGCTGATTTATGGGCCCCGTAGTGATACACCGTGTGATATATGGGGAGGGCCGTTCCGTAAGAAATCTTGAATACGCGATATCTCGGACCGATCGCTCCTCCATGGAGTAAGCGGGAGATCCCGGAATATGGACAGATTTATGCGACGTCACACCTAAGCACATATATGTGCCTCCGGCCGCTATCTGATCGTGGAGTTTTCTAATTATACGGACGTCTGGCGGAACAGTCGATTTTTGATTTGTGGCCGAGCTGCTGCTGGGTGCTGAAAAATGGCGGGGATTTTTTTTCTGGATCTACGACCTGGCGGATAAATCATTTTAGAGTAACGGGGTGCGTGGTCCTGGAAACCTAAGGTTCTTTCTGAAAGAGAATATTTTTGGGTGTGGCGAAATATTACATCAGTATACACCGTTAAATCTCAATTTAACATTTTTTTAAATCCTCGGTAAATGGGACAAAAAAAATATGGCTACCGGACGTTGATTTTCCATGAAATTTAGGCAAAGATTTATAACAATACACATACTCTACACTGTTACGGAATACCCCATTTTATGGATTTATTTTTAAATCTGCCACTATACTTTTTTAAGTATTGAAATAATTTCTTAAAATTATTATAAGGAAACTGGATGCGCGCGCCGTTTCAGTACAAGAAATTAGCCCACGTTCTATTTTCTTAATTTCCATACTTCGTGTTAAAACTGTCCAAATCGATGCGCACTAACCTGTTTTTACCGTTTATAAACAAAACGTTCATAGAACCTACTTTTCGATACACTTTTAAATAGGGGCTATCTGTTATTTTGGGCTGACTTCCTACTACATCAACATGAAATGCAGTTTTAGGCCTCTTAAAATATTTATATTGGTGTGAGTAAAATTTTGACAACCTTTTTTTTCTTAAAACGGAAGAAATGCTTTCACGGAATTGTGTACCTTGTTTCCCTATTTTGTTATGGACAAGTTCAAACAACTTTTCAAATGAAGCGTTGCTCATTTGTAGAAAATGTTTATATGCTGCTGGATCTTCTATTAGCAGCTCTTCTTTCAGCACATTTAAGAAGCCATGAACATTCATTCTCCTTGCAATATCATTGTTAGTATCAACGCTGATGCATTTAATAATTTTTTCAGTCAACAGGCATTTTTTTGCTTTGAAATACAAATTGTAGTAATTCAGGGTGACCACAAACACAAACAACAATAAAAGCAATTGTTTATGAGTGGGTTACATCTGAGGTCTACTTTTCTCTAGCATTAGAAATAGACCTTACGTTGCATTTGCTATTGTATAAAGACGGAATTTAATAGATTACGGTTAGATTAGCTTGAGGTTGGGAAAATCAGGATTAGAACTACAAAAGGGCGCACGCGTACGTATTGAAATACTTACAAAAAGAATTACCACCAAAGTTAAAGATGTTTGGAGTGAAAATTATATTGTGTAATGTGAAGTATAGGGTACCTATTTATATGAGTTTTTCAGTTTTAGACTGTCGCACCGAACATGCATTCTTAAAAGAAAACTAATTTGTGCTTGAGCGGTTATCTTGCTCGGCCATTTAATGATCTACTTAAAATCATGTTTGATTTGGTATCTACTCGAAAACTGAACAACCCGTAAAAATACTCCATAAAATGAGAGTAATTTTTACACATTATACCTTTTATTTGAATCGAAACATTTTTCTCCAAGATTTGAGACAAAACCGTTAAATGAGTGAGCACTATAACTACACCACACGAGCAAATTTGTTAAGAGTCTAGAATATCTTACTTTTTTATAGTTGTAGAATAATGATTTAAACTGGAAAGTTCCTTAAATTTTTGAGCTGAATCTAATGAGGATAGTATCAACTGACTGAGATATTAACCACAACGCATTTGATAGAGCATATCAAATTAAACAAAAAAATATTGACGTACCACTACCAACAGTCATTTGCTTTTGAAATATTTTATAACGTGCAGTAGGAGGAAAAACTTCACGTCCAGCCTAGAAAATCCCCGGAAAATTTAACAGGTCGGTCAGCAGAGCCAAGTTTCTACAATAGTGTGGTGTGGAATTTTAGGCAATGAAATTATTGGTCCATACTTATTATATGAAGGGACAGGTACCTAAATGGAATTTTTACGCGAAAAGTTACCATCATAAACAAAAATTAATATCGTATGCCAACATGAAAATGAAGTATATTCAGGTCATAGCAACACACAAGACGAGCTTAGTAATTAATGGAATTTTAGATTTTATGAATTGTAATTATCATATCAGAACGAAGCCTTGCTTCAAGGGTCAGTGATAGAACGCCTTTTGTTTCGAATGCACACACAGGTTTTATAATTACTTGTTACATAATCGCAACGTGTTCTCTAAGCCTTTGATAAATTTAGCACAGCTTTTTAATTAATTTTTTAACTAGCTTAATGTAATCTCGTAGACTATTTGTAGGTATACAGTACATTCTAACTATTTATATTCCTGGTGATGTAGATGCTTCAGCGTTTTTGCAGCTGTTACTTTCGCCTTCGGTGTAGTAGCCTTGCCGTTCAGCTGGATCTTGCGACTTCAGTTTCGTCCTTATTTCGATTAATCAGATGAAAATAATTAAATTTCGTTATTCCAAAAATCACAAGTTAGGATGATTAAAGCTTTGAAAAAATATCGGTTTTGTTTAGAGCTTCAGTAATGGCGCGATTTAAGGTGTTTCCTGCAAACCAAACTCTCTTTTTTACGTTTTTTTTGCGCTCCCAGTAGAAATGTCCTTCAACCTTTATTAAATCTCTCAGCAGTTACACTAACGTCACGGTTTTGCAAACCCCTAAGTCAAACCTCACCTTACCTTTAAAAATGATTACATCGGCTCGTGTTCTCTGTTTCCCGTTGGGAAATGTAAATTTGCCGGTGGAAATGGAAGAAACGGGGTAGACCCACTTTTTAAATTTCCCCCGTTTTGATGGAGGGTGAAAGCCGCAACGAGCTCGATGTCAGTCATTCGGCATTACGCCGTTTCACAAACACACGGTTTAATCTTTTTTAAAGAGGGTAGGGTTTAGTTTTCCTAATTAAGAACCATTTAAAATGTCATTTTTCAGTTTGGCCTTTTTACCCCGCTCGCCGGCGTATAATTGTGTTTAATTTTTTCGCCTTTTTGTACTGAATTAAATGCAGGTGTTATTTCGCGCCGTGCGGGGTTGAAAAACGCGGCTTCTGCTGGATGGAGAGTAAATTAAAAAGATTCTGCGGTTACACGTGTTACGTTTAATACTGACAAGGTTTCAGAGGGAAATATTTTGGCGCCAAGCATTTTTAATGTATGATACGTACGATGTACAATGTTTTCCACCTTTTTGCTTGTATACAAGGTGTAAAAAATAAGGGTAAAATATATAACGGCTAATCAGATTTTGATGATCAATTTCGAAATTTTCGTTCTAATTTCAGTGGCCAGGAGGTTTTTTTTTTCTGTCCAAGGGATGTACCAGCCACAACTGAAGATATCAATTGGAATTAAACTGTAGCCCCACTTTTCATTAATATTTTCTATTCTAATTCAGGACATAATTTTTGTTGTTAATGGATATACACAGGAAAATTTAATAACCATGCAACAAAAAATTGTGTATCTTCGTTAATAACAAAGATATTAGCGTGAATCAAAAAAGAAAATGTTCAGGAAAGATTGGGATATAGTTTAATTCCAATTGACGTGTACTGTTGCAGTTGGTGCATCTTTTGGGGAATTGTAAATTTCGCTGAAAAAAGCATCCTCGTTTAAACATCCTGTAGATACTGAAACAGCATCATTGCTGATAAATGAAGCTATAATTGAAACCAAAGATCATCAAGAACGGATTTGCCCAAGACAAAATCCATTTTAAAGTTGTTTTCAATTCTTAGTTTTGTATATTTCAGCACATGTTAGTGCCAAACATTGTGTACTCGTACGCGTTCAGTACCATATCCTAATTTCAACAAAAACCAAACGGTTCCCATAACTGCAGACGCCGGCAGACCCACAAACGTAAACAATATCGATTTCACAAAATTCATGCCGGCCCATAAAAAGTTGAGTTTAATTTCAAACTGGCGCGCTAACTTAGTCCGAAACTTCAGCGACGCAAATTACACTTACGTTCTTTGTACTTTCTCTTTCTAACTTTGCGGCTGAACTAGTTAAACAAACTTCGTGGGGTAGGTCGATTTTTAGACTAAACTGTTTTGAATTAGTAAAAGTTCTTTATGTTCCACTTTTTTCGGCCCCAAGTTAAGGGACACGGCCCTTCTTCTGGGCGAGAAAATCGATAGCCGACCAGGAAACAAAGTTTGTTACGTCACGAAGTTCGCTCAAGTTTGTGGCGCAGCAGTTACTGAACTGGTTGCTCGCCGATCGATAAGACAGGTTGAAAGAAAGTGTGCCCTATCGATTTCAAGGAACGTTTTTCCAGAAGTTTAAATAATTCTATAGTAACGTGATTGCTAGAACAGTTACAAGCTTTGATAGAATCGTTGCAACACTGATTATGTAACTAAAGTACCTCGATATCGTGGCATTTTAAGCAACAAAGTTTAATGCCAGCTAATTCACTTTACAGGTACTAACATTATATGGCATATTGTAATGGTACGTTCCACTAGAGTTAGATATCATTTATGTACGCAAACAAGTTTAATAAATGTGGAGGGATATCTCGGAAATCACTACAATCTTTATTCTCTAAATGCTTATATTGCCATTACAGTCCATAAAAGGGCTCTTTTTAACAGAGTTTCCATTATCTATGATTAATTTAATACAATTGATTACTGAAAATTTGCCTTGTGATCTTGTTTCCGAATGAGTCCTATTCTAAACACTCATATTTATTGACTTTGTTTGTAACCCGTAAGTACTTTTGGAAGCTGTAAATACAATCTCTTTTTTGGTCAAAATGTTCTTGTGGCTTTTTTTAGCATCATATTTTCCTTTTTATAAATGAATATTGCGCAAATGTCGCAGGTCAGGTCAGGTCAGGTTAAAATGTTAGATCCTGTATTTTGCCGAAAGTAGTCTGCCCCTGCAGAATTTTATTAATTGGCAAATAATGTAAAAAGATCTTGATTCCTGAGAAATCAAGCTATAAATATCCTTAAATCTTGCAAAAATAGGTAATTTTAGTCATCTAACAACTGAATAACTGGAATTTCTGCAGTTAAATTAACTGATCAAGGTTTTGTTTAATTAGCAAAACTATGTCAAAGATTCTGTATTACAAATTATGTGCAGCAAGTAAATAGAAAGTAAAAACTGAGTGCAAACACTCAAATTGTTAAAAGGTCAATAGATATTTGAAAATTTATTCTGTCTGGCGATACTTAAAATTATGTTATACCATGTATACAGGGTGTGATTAACTTGTCAGTGAATATCACCATAAAATTATGTTTGTTTAAATGGTATGTGTGTTTTTCGTAAAGCTACGTCCTATTTTCTACTACTACTACTACTACTATTTTCCAATTATGTCCATTTTTATTGTTAGTATAAAAAATAATTGAATTGATGAGGGAGGGGGTGAAAAGGCCACATAAATCGTATTCTTGCGACTTTCGACTTTTATCTTGCTTTATAGTTTTATATTTTACAAATAGGTAGCTTAAAGACATGCTCATGCTCTTTAGCGAAACTATCAATTATGTATAATTTATCAAAACATTTTTTCTTTATAACCTCCAAAGTTGTTCCTTTGTGTAATATCCCTCTAAATATAAGTCATGTTTTGATAGAAAATCTCTGATTTTTTCTTTATTTAAACACATATTTGGGTTTTTTTAAATCTGGGCAGAATGATAAGAGCCTGAAGCTTTGACAGCGGTTAATTCTCAAACCATGTTTCAAAAGCTTCAACCGTCATACTTTCATGGCAATCTACCTTTGCGTCCTTCATATTTTGGTAGATAGAATTAATACATCTTCCTCCCATCCGGTTATAGATAGTATATAGTATTCATCGAAATATATAACTGGTCTATCTTCATCTCGATTTTTTTTATTTGGTTTGAGTAATTTGCTCACCATTTCGAAAGTTGTGGAGATTTATTATTTCAATTCGTAGTGTTTTCCCAAAATTTATTACTATTTTAAAACGTACCTTACGTAACACAAATAAAATGTATAATCTTGAAAAGAAACACAACATAAGAAGGGATTAGAAAAGATTAAATACTTTCACAGGTAAATATTTTAGAGAAAATTTGCCGGTGCATTTCCAGGAATTGATTTCTTACAATATGATTAAAAATAGTTTGCAGGTAAATTTGTTCAAAACCATACTCGCAGGATATATCTGGTCGGTCTTTATCCAATTGAACATGCAGATTGAAGCTGATTAAATGGCCCTACAGAGAATAACAAAGCAACTTTTTGCTAATGAAGCCAAATGGAAAATAGGTACAACACAATGTTCGGTTTTTTCCGTCATGTACATTCGATCATCAGCATAGTTCGTATACAATTAGGGACTTTCAAGGAAATTTGTTAATATCATGATACGGAAATGCTAGGAGGAAAAATATATAATATAAATTTAATTTTAGTTAATTTATTGCCACTGAAAGTTTTGCTTGAAATCCTTGTCTGACGCCATCATAACTCAAGTGATATAATCCGTTCGATTTAAAACTCTAACGATGTATATATTGTTTGTTTTGCTAGAAGGTGGCAACCCTAGCTGCGAAAGACCCATTGAAAAGGGATCTATTGAATACTAAGCGATTACTTCTACATTTTCGACGTCATAAATACTTGGACTTCGTTGGTGTCGTGATTTACTCAACTCTACAAGCTTTCTTCACCGAATGCTTCACACTAAACTAGAAAAGCTCACTAGAATCCCAAAGTCAGACAAAAATTCAACCATCCCACCCCTCTTCCTCGGCTTCTTCCTTTCTTCCCGACCTTCTCGAGTCGGTGTCTCGCAGGCGAGTCCCTCCGTCGACGGGCATCGCGCTTGGCCACCGAAGTGGGGGGGCGGCCACTGCCTCCGCGGAGAGGGTTGCATCGGCGCCCGGACCTGCGCGTCCTCCTGCATCCACCGAAAGAGACGCCGACAGCCGTCGTTCTCTGCAGTTGCAGCGTCGTGCGTGCGGGCTACTCAACGTCCTGCTGCGTCACGGCGCGACGTTACGCGCTTTTCCACTGTTTCAGTGCGCGTGAAAAGTTCAGTTCGAATTGTTATGGTGGTAGRTGTACTGTTCGGGGTGGTTTTTTGAGGGACGCGGTTCGAGTTTTGRGAGGCAGAATGTTGGAAGCGGTGCAGACGAGGTAGGGTTTTTTTTTGGGTTTTTGGTGATGTTAGGTACGTGTGATGCGACCTAACAACACAATTTTTCTGTTTTTTTTAAATCATGACGATATGGTACAACATATTTCTGGCGGGCGGTTACAATTTTTGGGAGATCTTTACTTACAGACTATAATTTTTTAATTCGTTAGTAAGAAAATTTGGTAAATTGTTTCCAGTAATAAAAAATATATATATTTCATGTAGGTGGACAATATGACAATAACGAATGCACTCTATCTGTTCTTATAAAATGCTCTTAATCTTTTACGATGAAAATGAAAAATTTTTTGGATTTACGTGACAACTATACAAGCTTCACGCTTACAGATATATAAAAGGGATATTTCCTAAATTGAGTTCAAATTTAGTTATTTTAACTAACCCTATTAGAAAAGTAAGTGATTTGCTCTCTTTCAAATAAAATATCTATGAAGAATTCAGCCAAACAAAACCACGCTTAAAATTAACTTGCTCAACGAAAAATAAAAGGCCCTCAATGGTACCTAGCAATCATCAAAACAGCCTGAAAAAAACAGTTTCATCCGTGTAAATACAGATTTTTCGTTCATCCTTTATTTCAAGCTCCAACCTCACTATGCTTAGAGCATCCAATTTTTTACAGTAACTACCTTGACAGCATTATATGAAACAACAAATTTATAAGATATTGCATACTTGCAGTTAGTAGGATTGGTTAATTTATACTTGTTCATAAGAATTATACAAGTTCTTCTATAAAATACAATGAGAAGGTTGACTCCCTCGCAGAATGGTATACTAATGAACGGAATATCATTAGAAACACCCTCTCTCTTAAGGAATGCACTAGTTCTACGGTGGGCAGCACTGTCACAGTAACATCACAACCATAACAATACGAAAATTTGACCATGCATGTTGTTCTTGCAATTTAAATAGAACAGGAATAATAAAAAAACAACTTCTGTACTAACTGTAACGTGATTGGAGATCTTGACCATAKCKTTTTTTGACCTAGACTGTTCGAGACAAATATCAGAGAGCTTGGAATTCAATTCGCACATTTAAGAGTAATAACGTTAGTTTCGCGTTATGCTTCTAGATAAGAAGGATGCGTTTGATGCCTTTTAACATTCGTGCGTGATTGTGGTCTAAGATTATCATATAGGTTAGTTTTGTTACCGTGTCTTTTTTACTTATTCTTTTCCTTGGTCCACCCGTGTAAAAAAGTGACTTATGTATGTGTTCCCCCTTTAATCGCGTTTTTTAACCTTGTCTACCGTCGCCGTCTTAGTAGGTTAGAGTTCTAGATTTCATTAATTAAAACTGTGTTACGCGAGTTTTTATTTTATTTTATTTATACTTGGCATGTAATGATACGCGTTTGCAGGGTTCATAAATGACTTCAATTTAAAAATTATAGCTTAAACATCACTATCAATTGTTACTGGAAATCGATTGATAGGACCCGGTTGAGTTAAATGCAGACTCATACTTACAGAATTTCTAGAAAACACTTTAGTATTTATTTAGTATGTACTATCAGCATAATGGTAAGAATCATTATTTTATTTCTTAGCAGCATTACTCCCTTTACTGCTCTCAGGCTCGCTCCAGGATCGGTTTCGAAAGGATTTAAAGTGATGTCCAAATTAAAGTACATCTGTGGCCTTCCTTGAACACTCAGTCTTTTAAAAGATCTTGTCTCCATTATATTCTGAAGAAAATATTCGTCTTCTTGGCCGCCTTCTGTTTGGACGCCTGTGTTGATGTTCCTTTGAGCCCTTTCATTATACAATCCAAAAATGCCGTTTCTGTTTGTAAAACCATTAATGGTTTTCAAAGTTAAAAATAAAGTTTCCTAATTATGCAATATGCACCATCACGATACAGAAATACTTCAAAGAATAAATAAAAAACTGCCACCTTGTTGATGTGATTTCTCAGTTTAACGAAGAAACTTTTTTTATTTTATATTTATTTCCATGATAATTCTTTTTTTAATATTATCCATCTACTATTTCCAGGAAATGTAGTAATACTTCTATTTAAGCAGGAGGTTGACTATTGCTGCCTGTTGTCACTGTCGTTACACTATTTTGCTGTATTTTTCAGCATATCTCATTTCTGATTTTTATTTCTATCTGTGTCCAGCACATTCGATAAATGTTTATTAATAATAGTTTAGAAACTTTTGCTGTAGGAAAATTAAGTCGGATTATTAGTTTCTTATTAGGTAATTACAGCTGGTAAACCTGGTTCGCTTAAAACAAGGTATTGGACGTATCTACTCTGAATTTGTCCCGTTTAATTCTGCTTCAAATTATTGTTTTTCTACCAACCAATTCCCTTAGATGGACAAAAAGCGCAAAATTTTATAGACGAATTGGGTTCAGTATAAGCAATTTCGTAACACGACGGTTAGCGCTCTCAGAAAGGAAAAGATTGCGTACTTAAACCAAGTCAGCATTAATACATCCAGTAAACATTTGTGGAAAGCTGTAAATTACTTACACGTCAAGCGAGGTGGGAAGCTCTGTTTTATGTCGGTATTTTCCCCATCCAATAACCGTATGTAGACCAGTGTAGACCATAATCAACTGCTTGTATATGAAACAAGCAAAAGCAAAAGCAAAAGTCTTCGTTTTAAAAATCACCTGTCTTCTGTTATTAAAAAATGTTATGTTGCTTTAAAATTCTTGTACTCTAATTAACTTATTCTCAACTTTAAAAATTATGCGAATCTCTGGTAATCCCTCACTTACTTTATTGTTTTATGGTATACTTTCCTTGTCTTGATGCAGTTAATAAATACAGACTTCAGAAGCTGCAGAATAACTGCTGCAGATTCATATTTGGACTAAAAAAGTTATGCTCATATCAGTAAGTGCATACAGCAACTTAAATGGTTAAAAATTGATCAACTTTTTCATTACCACCTTGCAACTTTCTTGTTTCGTGTCTTTCGATCCTCTTCGGCAAAATACTTACGTGATAAGTTTCATAGTCGTCGCAGCTTGAATTGCACTGATTTATCTCTTAGATGTGTCCACCATTTATCAATGCCTAGCTTTCGAACCTCCCTATACACGCGGTCGTTTACTTATAATGCTGTAAAATGTTATAATGAACACTATGATTTGTTTACTAAAATATGCTCTGTAGAAAGTTTCAAAAAACTAATGATATATAGGTTAATTCATTAGCTTGTAATTAAGTCATAGCATTATACTATAGTTGTTATGTTTCTCATATTGAACTAAGTTTATATTTTATTTTGGGTAGAGTGGAATAGCTACGCTTAGACTTCGCCTAATAGTGTGTTAAAATAAAGTCCTATTATTATTAGAGTAATAATGAAAGCGTCAATACTGATAAAGGGAGAAAAAAACATTTTCTTTTTCAAATTATCTATTTATAAGAGGGCTTTTGCTTTCTATCTTTTATTGTCTCGTAACCTTTACTCAACAGCATCTCCCACAGTCAGTGTATTTGATCCTGCGCTCAGACTCGCATAGCTATTCCCGTGTATCGACATCCAAATTCCCGGTATCCCGTTATTGCTATCCGAAGCCCCCATACATTTGTTAAACAGCCCAATAAAACAATTTGATCTAAGACAATTACAGCCTCAGTAGTGATTACAACGTTTGACCACAAACTACCCCGCTTAGCCCCCGACTATTAACATCACTCCTGGTAGCTTTGCGAAATCCCTGGTACGCTCCTGCCAGATACAGATAGCTAAAGCGCCGTCCGCTCCAGGATAACTGTTTAATCCGGACCTCCCGAAGTTTAGAACGAGCGCTTTCTTCGCAACACAGATTACGTATCGCGCTGGGGAGGAATTGATTCGTTCCCGGAAGAGGCGGTTAAAAACGAGCCTCTTCTTTGCTTGCGTTTAAAATGTTTGCCTTATGTACGAATGCCTAAGATATTGCAGACATCGACTAATAATGAACGAAATAATAAAAGAACTATTAAAAGAGCTTTTTACAACTGCTGCGCTTGAAGGTCTGTGTGTTCTACGTCATTTATTTACCACCTGATTATTCTTTTGATAATTATTATGCTCATGTAGAGAGAGTTAAGAATGTAGTTATTAACTATACTGATAGCTTGTCATACATTCTAGGTGAGTATAAATTGGCGAATGTAAATTGCGTTATTAAAAGTGACTGTGATAAGCTAACACCAATTAATGCAAAAATAGAAAAAGACATTACAATCTCTGACATCTTTTCCTCATGTGATCTCTCCGAATGTAATTACATCTGTTGCTGTAGAGACAGTGCTCCAACTGTTCATTTCTAACTGTTATAATGTCATCCAACATACCAAAAACTTTGATTTTCATCCGCCATTTGCATTTTGAATAACTAGCTGTGATACCTTCATTGATCACTTCTATGATATCTATTATGATTTTAATTACGACGATTTTAAGAGTGTCAATGCATTCATATCAAATGTTGATAATATTCCAATTATATGTATGTTGTCTGTGTTCTTAATGTACCTATAAAAAATTAGTGTAAAAAACGTTTTTCTTCTTGGCTTTCTTCTGCTGTTTATGATTCGTATCTTGACTACATTAAGTTAACTCAAAGTTCAATATTGAATATTGTACAGGGAAAAACTAGAGCTGTACGTATGATGTTAAATCGTTTATAGTCGAAAACTTTGCAAAATTGGACTGTTAAAAAGGAGCTGGATCAGACGAAGTGTTACGTATACTCATCCAGGTATCAACTAAGAAACCACATGGTTTTGACCGTGACCTATATTTGCTTCTTAAACAGATTATGGCTTAATCATTGATCATCTTTTGGACCTCATAGATACATCTTTTGAACATGGATTTTTTCGATCGACACTAAAGACGGCTGTCGTCATACCAATTTACAAGAAAAACTCTAACTATGGTATTTGCAGCTACAAGGGTTGTTGCGGGGATATTCTTTGATCAAAGAACGGTACATTCGATGTAATTAGTCACAATTTACTATTGTCTATGTGTTATAAAGTGTAGTCGCTTCCAAAAAAAGATATTTCTGACCTGAGTGTTACAGTTGCAAAAGTGTAAGAATATTGTACAACCAATGGCTGAGTTTTGAATTATTTGAAAACGGAACTAATTTTCTTTTTCACTAAGAAGGTTAATAAAATCCTCCTTGTTAAAATCAATAATACTACGATTGAGCAGACAGTCGTGTAGGTTCTTTGGTCTTGTTTGTTACTCGCCAATTAAGGGACTAGATATATTTGTATCAGTTACGTTCAATCTTAACTATGGAATTCTCTGCTGGGGCAATGCGCGTTAGATTGGTCGGGTGCAATGCTAGATAAAAAGAAGAACTCTTGCAGACCTCTTTTTAAATCGCTAGGAAATCAGACAGTGGTTGCTTTGTACATATTAAATGTATTACTGGCATAAGACAATTTAAGCAAACTGTGTCCACATTGCTAGGGACACGCAGTTCATATGCATTTTAAAATTCCATTGTTTTATGTAAAATAGATTAACACTGTTTTTGTGGTTCACTAACAAGCCACAAATCTGTTAATTAAATTTGTTTAATATTGATTCGTCTTTGAAGCTATCTACACGTACTTATAGATAATAATCTTAAAAGTTAATTCTTCGAACAGCACTCGGATTTTTTTGGCGCCAAAAATGCGTGGTGCGATGCCTCATTTCTTGAAAAGCAAGCTCGGTTTTAAAAAATCGTTCTGAAATGTCATAGCGATGTTTATAATTTTATTCTGCAAAGTCCGGTGACCGACGGGGATTCTATGAATTAAGTATTCCTTGAATATCAGGTTTTGAAATTCATATGTTTTTTTATGTGATTTACAAGGATTTGTGGCATAAGCTTTTACATTGGATAAAGCTGCTGTCTATATAATTTCTTGATTTTCTTCGTGGTGTGCGTTTGAATGCTATATTTGTACGTCTATCTATTTGGTTGTCTTATTTTCCGGATATCTAACTAAAAAATTAGTAATATACTTACCCATACTTAAAAAATCAACTCTATTTCTAGATGCCACATATACATTTTTATTGCTTAAGATTATAATGTCTTCTGTATTTTTAAAAACGTTCGAAATAAACAAGATGAGACAAATAATGTCACGATATGGACTAATATTTGACAACTGTTAGGTACTTACTTCTAAGTTACTTATAATCTGAGTGAGCTGTGACAGTTCTGTTAAGGACATCCGTCTCTTTTTAGCCATATAAAATGAACTGAAAAATTTAAATTTGCCGCACATTTAAAATTAACAGACGAGTTCCTTTAAATTTTTAGGCACGAGCTTTAAAACTAGCGTTAGGCTTTAAATTCCGGCTCCCCTGTGATTCTCAGAGAATATATAAATACCGGTAAAATCTGACGTATGAAATCATTATGGCGGTTAAATTTTTGCCAAAATTACCGACGCCTTCCTCGCACTGCGGAAAGGTCGGACGTCGAATCTCGACGGATTAAATCATTTACTTGGGGGGAGAATTTTTTCGTTCGCACCCCTTTTCCGGGTGCAGACGTCGCGGGAGGGCGCCCTCGCTATGATTTTAAAAATTCAGTGCAGGAAACGTTTACCGATCCTCTTCCCCCTCGTTATTTGCTTCCTACGCTTGTGTGAGGATAGTGGGGTAATTGAATTATTGCGTATGGGCGGAAATGCCCCCGGTTTCAGTTTCCTCGTGTGCCTTTATTAATTCTTCCCTCGCGAGGTAAGACGCGGAAGTTCTTAGTTTTTTCCCCAACATGTGACGCGATGACAGTCCTAAGGAAGTAATTTTATTAAATCGAGCTTTCTGTCCCGCGAATCTGCGGCTGTGTATGACTTTGAACTTCCAACTGGATTATACAGTTGGGGGTGATATTAACCTTAACTGGATAGGAAAAAGTTTTTATGATTTATCGTTAAAATATTTGCCATTATGACACAAAAGAAAAAAATCCTTTATTTGTTCAAAATAAAAAATACTCATCTCCTGCATCTTGGCCCTAGAAATTAGGCTACTTTTAATATCTCCGAAGAAAAATAATGTTTTCGTACAAATTGCTGTCGTCACTATAAAATACTGACAAAAAATTATTACTCTGACGTTTCGATTACGCCTGTAATCTTTGTTAAGGACGAGAACCTCAAAATATTGTCTGACACGAGTTCAAACAAAATTCTGAAAGCTGTTATTAATTTATGCCTCGACTTCAAAGATCTACCACTAATATTTCTTGAAGTTGTTACATCAGTTACTTACTATTTTCAAGCTCTTTCTACTCATTTTTGCATATACCATGCACAACATACACTACTAAACGAATATTTTCCTGAAGAGTAATTTAAAGCTTAATATCGTTAGCACCCTTACTATTCTTAAACCCAGCATCTGTTTGTTTTTTACTATACCATCGTTAAACACTAAAGTATTACTGTAGCTCATTTATTCACTTTACCATTTTATTGTTCTAGCACGTTTGCTGAAAGTACGTTAACGATGTGCAAAGTGAAAGCCAATTAACAGTGAAATACAACGCGACTGAATGTTTGAGAAAACTTGCAATACATGGAGCACCGGCTTTCCTTAGATCGCTTGTTGACATTCGGTAATTAGAAATTCTAACTACATGCCCGAGAAATTAGGTGTGTTTTCTTTAAATTTAAACTTTATTCCCATTTATGTTTATCCTCACTAGGGCACAAGTGGTATATGAGTATGGCTGAATAAAGCTAGAATCCGTTACACGTCTGCTGTAACGTAATATGCCCAAGCTCGTGCAAAATTTGGAGCTTTTTGAACAATCCATGGGGTCCTTGCCCTCAACCAAAGATCAACCGAAAATCGATTTAGATATTATCGACGAGCAAGCGAAAATCACAAGTAGACAACTCTGGAATGCTCTGTTACATTTTTGAACACATGGGATCGATGGGGACTTTTCACAATTTCATTATAATCATATCCCTAACGTTCATATAAATTTTCAGGTTCTTGGTAATTATGCAAGGGTATCATTATTTTTCTAGCTAACTTGACCAGAGTATATGGGCAACAGATACTTATCCACTCCCAGTTAAAGTTGATAGTTCTTCTACAAACATGCTATGATTTTTCTGTTATTGTCTAAAAATAGGAAAAAAATAGTATATTCAAAGATGTTAACAAACTTTTAAGTCACGACTTTAAAAACTAAAATAACATCCAAAATACTGAGACGAGAAAAGGTAAAAATATTTTTAGCACAAAGTAAAGTTGCATTTAATGAATTATAAATGAACATTATTAACAAAAATATAGTCAAATGAAATATCATTGTTGGACATACGGTATATCTATCAATGATATCCATTACTTTGCTTTCGATACCTTTTTTTATATTTGAATTGGTATATTGTTATAGTTAGTACTTTATATACTTATTACTTGGCGTTGATAAAGTTTATGAATTTCTTTGCCAGCATATTTGTATCCATTGAAATAAAATAAAAAAAAAACAAAACCAACTGACTGTAAGAATATCATTACAATAAAACTTTGTTTTTCAATAATTAAGGGAGTTTTGTTACTCACGTGTGGATAGTTTGAGATCTAAAACTAAAACTAAACACATCCGTATCACGTCACCAAACCTGCATAACAAAAAACAACTTTTGGATAACCGGCCACTTTTCTTTTCAGGTCGAACCGCTCCTTAGGGTTCCTGCAATTGAAGAAGCGAAAGCTAGACAGCGCCTCTAACGTCCAAGGCACCTTCAGCATGCATGAGAGCACCGAAGACAGACGAAGGAAGAAAGTGATCGAAGATAAACGCGAATCCGAACCGTCTAAACCTCTAGTGTTACCTCAGAAGAAGAGAGTCCTTCCCAACTCATCTGGTGGTAGTCCGGCGAAGAAAAACCTGAAGTCGGGAAATGTCGGACCTGACGAGGAAGTGACTGATGAAAATTTGATAAAAGAAACTGAAGCCGCTCTGAAAAACTTGTCCGGGAGCTGGCCGGGACCAAGAGGATCATCCTTCAAGAGGCAGCAGGAGGAGTCGCCGGCTTTCGAGAATCTTTTTGATGAAAAGAAGGCTGGTATAAAACTGTCACCTTCGTCTTCCTCCAACTGCAGTAGCGACAACGCTTGCAGTCTGAAAGACGTCATCACGCTGAGGGAACAACACGAAGAGGTTGAAGAGAAACAAGAGAAAGCGAGAACACCCCAGCGAATTAAGTTGAAGCAGGATAATCCTGACAAGAGACAGAAATCTGAAGCGCCCTCCTACAAGCCCCCAGACTTCAACGAACTGGTGGACGATTCCTCGAACGATCTGGAAATCGACATGTCCGAGGCTGCGTCGGAAAAAAACGAGGCCAACGACGATTCCAAAGACTCCAGGAAGGAAGATAGTTCTAAAGGATCCAGATTCCCCGAAGAACCCTTTCACTCCTTCTCCCGACCACCCACTTCTTCTCCTTTCTCCGTCACCTCGGCGTTTAGACCTCCCCAAACGAAGTCCTCTAATCTGAGCAACTTGGGACCTTTTCCTGCCGAAGCCACCTTCGTCGGTTACCCCGAACCGAATTCTTCTCCCGCCGTGGAAGACAAGGCGAAGAACTTGACACCGCTCAAGGACGAGGATCCTCCGGAAACGAGCAATCCCGCCGCAACCAACGTGAAGTCTCCGGAGGGAGTGAACAAACACTACACGATACTTCAGCCTGCATCGGCGGGGTCCAGAGCCGCGAGTGCCATTCAGGAGATTGCGAGGGATGKCGTGGCYAGCTTGTCGGCCTCTGCGAGTGGGTCGTCGACTYCGTCCAACGATTCGATGACCACGACGGCGCCTGGGACGCTGYCKCCTACAAGTATCGGAAGAGGTGAGTTGATTTTTTCATCTTGTAGCCGGCGCCACCGACCAATATGATTTTCGCGCAGATATTGCGCGAAGACGAGTGTTTAAGTGATGATAGGTAATGCCATAAGTTGAAAAGATCATTAATTTGAAAAATTAAGTGTAAAACTTAAGATAATACACTAAATTTTATGCCCTAGGTCGTTCCCCTAAGAATTAACCACAGCATTGAACCCGTTGGTCCTTGGCCTTGCAATGGC
Organism: Rhyzopertha dominica; assembly: GCA_025024175.1. Taxonomy (NCBI): domain Eukaryota; kingdom Metazoa; phylum Arthropoda; class Insecta; order Coleoptera; family Bostrichidae; genus Rhyzopertha; species Rhyzopertha dominica. Next base: position 51,624,890 of record QCXZ01000138.1, on the reverse strand, counting down.
AAACTCATACAATTTAGGTACCTTGCAATCTTAATGTGTTTAATGGTATTGAATTTCTGGAATTTAAATGTTTTGTTCTTCGACCTTGTTAAAGTGCTGTTTCTATACTTTCTGTGTAAGCTKTATTATGTCCTCAAAATCTTGATAAAAGACCAAGTTGTCTACGAGTGTTGTACAACGAGTTCCCTATATATAATATTATAATAGCCTGATATAAGCTTTTGATGAAGATAGATTATATTTTATTGGAAATTGAAAACTGATCAATGCTCTCAAAGTAGAATAATAATTAATGAATTCTTCTTTAAGATAATAATTCTTCAAGTGTATCCACTCTTTTTAAAAAAAATCTTCCCGTTTGTCCAACATAAACTGAATTGCAATCATTGCATAAAAAATTATAAACGCCTGAATTATTATTATTATTTGACAAAATTTAAATATTCTTTTTGTACAATGTATTTTGACGAAAAGTTTGCTTTCCTCTTAAGTTTGATGGTCAAGTCTCAGTTACCTTATCTAAATCATTTTCTTCTCGTGGAATAAATATTGCTTTTTCTACCGTAGACAGTGTGTTTTCCCGTCTTGTCCGTAATAAAGACCAAATTCCAGTTTTAAATAATTCAGGCGTTTATAGTTTTTCATGCAATGATTGCAATTCAGTTTTTATTGGACAAATGGGAAGATCTTTTTTAATTAGAGGTAAAGGACATCTAATAGAATTCGATAAGTATAAGAATACAGATATTGTAACAACAAATTCTTCGTTAGCTAACCATTTATTGTTGATTAAACACACTGCCACGCTAGACAATTTAAATTCATTACAGTTGTGCACTCAAAATTAATTTTTTTGAAATTTTGAAATCTATAAGATTGTTAGCGAATAAAATTTTACTATTTTATATGATTTTTGTAATTTCAGTTATCCTGTTTTAAACTATTTATTTGATATATTATGTTTGTGTTGCTTTCATGTAGGTTACTTTGCTTTGTAGTCAAGTTTGCTTGTTTCTAAATTTTTTGACTTTGTCAATCGATTTATAAAGGTTTTTTTGTACTGAAGATGACTACCTGTTAGTGGAAAGCGATATACAAGAAAGAATTGAGTTGATACACTTGAAGAATTATTATCTTAAAGAAGAATTCAATATTTTATTGGGTTTACAGGCATTAGATGAATTGAAAAAATGCCTGTATACTAATAAATATAATCTATGTTCATTAAAAGCTTAATTCAGGCTATAATTATCTTTCACTGTATACAATATTCTTGGATTAATAATATAATACATAATTTATAACACTTGAAAAATTCTAATTATCCTGTTATGTCTTTATCAGTTCCCACTTTATTTTAAATTGAAAATGTACTAGCCCAAATGATTTTAGCACATGTATTTGTTTCTTTTTCTGGCTCGTGAGTTTGTGATAGCTGCCATTGAATTGCGATTGCGTTTTTCTTCTTTCTCTTTATGCTAATACATAATTATAATTACGTTTAGATTTATCTTGATACCGATTTAGCTAATCTAATAACAATTTATCATCTAAACATACGAATTCACAAATTATGTCATTTGGCACAAGAAACGATCAAAATTGGCTCAACTGGAAAAATGATTCTTTAACAACAAATGCATAAAATAATGTTCAACAAATTACATAGAGGCCAGCAAATTTTAAGAGAGAGAGTAACGTGTGTTAAACCTGTTGGTACTTTATGTTCCTTCCTACTGCACCAAGCACTTGTTGAATATTTTGAATTCAGGAAGGTAATTCCTAAAATAACAAAAGTGTCTACTAGTTGCAATATATAAATGGTTATCATCTGTAAATCATATCGAAACTAAATAAACACAGGCTATAATCTAAGGATAATAACTTTTTATCCGTTGTTAACTGACTTGCTGCGTTTAACTGATTTTTTTCTACAATGCATCAGGCTTGTCCATGCTAAAATTACGGGTGCATGGAAGAATCAGTCCACCCCCAATATTTTATATTCACTTTTATGTTTCAACATCTCCAAATACAATAACATTTTGCCCGCCTTCGCCGCCGTCCACAAAATGCGATTCCGCCGTCTTTCACGTATCCCCTGGGTGGCGCGCGGGGGGGTGTCCGTATCTCGGGATATTTACGCGAGTTGCTAAGTCGCCACGAAGTTCTAATTGAGGCCGGAAATTCTCGCGGCACGTAGCTGTCACCTGGCTCTCGGGCACCATCTACGAACGCGAGCAGTATTATGGGTTTACTTGATACAACTTATAAGCCGGCATGTCAGCGACAGGGACGTGACTGGCTTCCGAACGGCCTTCTTATGCCCTTCTTGCTGCCTTAGCGGGAACATCTTCACCACTACTCATAACAACCCTTTTAAAACGGCCCCGATGAACACGCCAACATGAATTCTAATCGTAAATAACGAGGCATTCCGGATCGGGCTGGCGGTCTGTTGGCTATTTATGGCTTTGCAGCAGAAGCGAGCTTTATAGACGAGGGTGAAGCTTTACTGCTATATTTTATTGCGTAATGGAAAGCCACAAATGAAATCAAGGAATTGTTAACAGGTTTTTCTAGAAAAGAAGGTTTTTCCTTACATGCTTTGAGAGAAAAAATGGGACAATGACGAAGCAGTTCAAAACCTTCAGATTGATTTCTTCCAGGCGTTAGAGCTCTGGATGCTGAAGAAATGTCATAAATGAAACAATTTTTTAACCTATTTTAACGATATGGTATGTTATTAAAAGTAAAAAATACGTTTGCTTTCTATTTAAAGCTAAAAAATATCAGCTAACACAAACCTGGTTACTTAAACGATCGTTGATAATTGTATGGGCACTTCCGACGGGAATGCTGTTAGCGGAAGCAATATTTTTTTCTCAATCAGATCTTCCACACGATGACCATTCAACTTAGACACTGAAGATAGCGGAACGTGGTTCTATGGTATATTTGTGATCCGCGGCGAAGAGTCGCACCATTTGTAACGTGCTATTCGTGATAAGGCATTTGATTTACACCGTGCATTCAAAAACCTATTAAACAGACTGTGACAAGTTTATAAAACTAGAAATTCATGCAAACGTTATGTTTTTATTTGTTAAAAAACAGATAGTCCGGCTAGACAGGTACGCAGAGCGAAAATAAGGCAGTCTGTCAACGCACGTACCGAAGACAAGACGCCGCCGTGAACGTTTGCTCGACGGAAATCGGTCTGTAATAAATCTCTAAGTTAAAATTGACAAAAATGGTTCAAATGAAAGTTATCCAGAATTAAGTGCTTTACAATTTAAACATATTTACAAAGATGGCGGACTTCCGGTTATACCGGAAATTAACACCAACTTCGTTGTTTTAAATAGAATACCCTGTATTGTATTACATTTTTGGATTTGTCGTAAAAATAAATGTTAGTTTATTAATACTACATTATGTCTTCGTCACACCGTTCGCGTGTTATGTGACATTCCTAGAATGTTTTGACGTTTACACTGAGGTGCGTCATTTTGAATATCTTCGAAACGAAAATAGCTAAAAGAATACGATTTTTCACGATTCATTTACGGAAATAATAGACAATTAAAAATTCATTTGAATTTAAGTACAATATTTTTTAATAGGATACAAAATTAAAAACTTTCCAAAGATATTGGTCGGTTTCGACATCTGCTACTGTCAGAGATATCTACTCTTTTCTTGAAATTTTGTTGTTTTATCATGTTAACCGTAATTTCTTGCAGAATGATATCTACGTAAACTCACATTACCGTCTGTACTCATGTCACCCTAAACCATCACCGAGCCACCTATCAAGTTCTTGTACAGTAGCATTACTGTAAGAATCACCGGGACGTCTGTATACTCTAACACGACCATCACAACGAGTAAGAGAAAATCGCTACTCATCAGTAAAGAGCACAGTCCTCCATTGTGGAAGTTGCCATTGCTCATGTCCATGATCAGGTCTATGGAGTGTTGTTAGCTTCATTCAGTCTACTCCTGATTATTTGGTCAGAAATTTTCAAGTTTTATAGCTCACATATACATATCATCCTGAATGGTCGTTGCTCATTTTCTGTTTTTATGCTTTCTTTTACACTTTGACCTGTACATGACAAATATGCTGAATAATAACCAAACCTTTATTTGATATTTGAAACTGGAACTCTAAAGAATAACAAACCAGTATAAAACTCTAATGTGCTAGTTAGAAAAATAATTACGCATTACCAAAATCGCGTTCCCCTATTTTTTGAGTAGTGTATAATTTATCGACAGCCTTATATCGTTAGAAAGAGTTTTTAATTCTGCATATAAACTGAGGGTTGAAAAACAGGATTCTATTTAAAAATACTGAGCTATTCTTGTTTGAAATATCAAAAATTGGGATTCATAAATTGTGCTTAACTTGAAACGGATCTATCAATTGAATATTACAAATGATTACCCATTATTTCTCGTTAAAATTTTCAAAAATGCCAAAAAGCTCGCGAATAGTAACGAAGTTGGTGCCCATTTCCCGTGTAACCGGAAGTCCTCTATCTTTAAAAATATTGTTATTGTGTTAATCATTCAATTCTAGATAATTTTTATTCAAACCATTTTTGTCAATTTTAATTTATACGCCAATTACAAACCGAAGAGCGCTTATTGAAAGAAAGTATACACGTACCGAAGACAACGCACCAGCTGGTGTGCTAATTTTTTGTTGTATTTGCTCATAATTAGTTCAATAGATGATGTTATGGGTTTCTAACGCAAGTAATGGTTAGGTGGTGATAAAAAGGCGCTCTATTCTAATTATTTCTCAAGTAGGCATTATTTTCTGGCCCAAGTCCAAAGCGATATAAAGTTGTCGTTTCTAATCTTGAAAGGGCTAGTAGAAAGGCTGAAAAACAGCGTTAATTTAATGTCCTTTTATTTTGTAACTGGTTATAACCAGAAAATGGACACCTCACTTTCACCTTCTCCACTGTCGCTGCGTAAAAAGAATTTGTTTAATAGTTAACGATTTCCAAACGCAGCAAACATGTTATCTTCCCCGAAACCGTCGGTCTCGAAGGACACCACCTCGGCCGTCGAGAAAACTCGAGAAAAGCACGCACCCCCCCATCGATCTCGCTTTTTTCCCGGCCCCGTCCGGCGAGCGGCGCGGCCAGCGGCACCCCGTGGAAGGGGTGGCCTCTAGATCGCAGGTGCCGTGACCGCGGGCCCGCGCACCCGCACCACCCTCCACTCACGGCTGCGGTTTCTTTTTTCGAAAAAAGATTTTTCTCGCGAGTCTCCACCCGTCCCCACCCCTGATAGGCTAATCGGGCGGTGGGGGCGGGGCTCGCACGTCGACCACGGCGTACTGACACACTTTAGTGCGATAAAGTGCGACATGTAGAAAATACATGGGTTTTTTCGGGCGGGGCTGGGTTAATTATTATTAAAATTGAATTTGTGATGCAGGTGCGGCGATTAAGGGCGGTATTTTTTTCTGATGGTGTTTGACTGTTGTGTTGTATGTTGGGTAATTTCCCGGGTTGAAATAAACAACATATTATAAAAAATTACTTATTAAGCACAAACAGATGAATGTTTTATTTATTATCATTAAAATTATTAAATTAATTTTGAAATTCATGAATAGGAGATATGTATATGGCAGGAGTAATAATCTTTRGAATACCGGAGCTACAAAACGAAAATACAGATTGTTTGATTGTTTTACTCATCGAAGAAAAAATGAAGGTGAACATCAAATTATGTGATATTGAACGATCATATTAGGTATGGTTTACCTCGAGCGAGATGGGATGTTACAACAAGAAAAGAGCATTTAAAGGTACTGACATATATTTGTTATCATTTTGCTGTGTATTTATGATAATTAAACACTTGGAGTTTTTGTAGCGTATACATTTGCGTTTCTTATTGAAGAAAACATAATATTAAAATAATCTACAACTGTGTATTTATCCGTTGTCAATATTTTACAGTAGCCTTTTATGATGTGTTAACAGAATTCTACTACAAGCAATGTTATAAAAATATTAAATATATGTATACAATTCCTTTGTTTTTGTAACTATCCAAATTATCTGTACCAAAGGTTCCTAATAAAAATATTTATAATTATAAGGTATCTCTAACATTTCTACTAATTAACTTTAAAAGAATTGTCATTCCTATTCTTTTATAGTTAAAAATGTCTGTAAGCAAGCATTCGCCTTATTTTATTATGTAACATACCGAATGCTTTTTAACGATAATTTTCCTTTCAGAGGGCAGCAAGTGCCCTACACCCGGTTGCACGGGGCAGGGTCACGTTACAGGCCTCTACTCTCACCACAGAAGGTAACCACCTTAATTTTTGTTTTCATTTTAACGACAGCAAATAGTAGTGTGACGATCATTTCTAACATTGCATATTTCTTAGTTTGTCTGGATGCCCGCGTAAAGATAAAGTAACACCTGAAAGTAAGTTTACAGTTTACTCAACTGGATGGTGCATCTTGATTGTGTTTTGCGATCTAACGTATTATTTGAATGCTCGCAACGTATTTATTGTGTTATGATACTAGAGATAGAAATGCCTTGGTGCATGCAGGGAATGTTCAAATAAAGTTGTCATCCTACTGGTAGAATTTTACTGTCATCTACAGAAAACTATTGCTTCTTATGCTAGAGTTCGTCAGTGCCGTGCTTGTTTGAAAACGTAATAATTGTCGTTGATTTCATGAACAGGTAGAGTAAAAATAGCTACATACTACAGTCAACTTACAAACTCTCAATGGCAAAAAAAACTTCGTTTGACCGGGCTAGTTAAGGAGGGAAGTTAACATTTATACTTTAAGTAGACTGGTTAGGAGTTTAGTGCCAACTATAGGATGTTTTTTATCGCATTTTGTAAACTCTAACAATGAGAAGCCTGGATAAGGGAAAGTTTGAAAGCTTGAATGCAAATTTCGTGCAGTTTGGAAGGGAAAAGGTAAAAATATTTTTATTGAGAAGAACCTATGCGATTACGACCGTAAAAATCATACATCAGAACCCACTTTATGTATTTATATAGATATAGAATGGTTTTAAAAAACTCCCTGTGGGGTGCCTGCTGCGTGCGGGCCACTATAAATTTCTCGTAAACKAGRAGAAAAARAGTTGCTTTTTTTAAGTGCTAACTGCTGATTTTCAGATATTTTGGTGTAAAACTCGAAAAGTCGTGTTTCTTTTACAGGAATATTTTTTCTCTTAATATACGTTCAAACCCTATCAAAAAAGTTGTTTTAATAGCGTGGACTGTCTAGTATCCACTGTCGTTTTTTTGACCAACAGTAAGGACGTCATCATTTTTTGTATCTTTTTAAAGATATATCACACATGAAAAAAGATTTATTCATCTAATATTGCAAATATGTATTTAGAAACGTATTCAAATAGGATATAAATATACTTTCGAAAATTAGAACTGCGTTTAAGATGGACAAGTAAATAGAAAATAAAGGTAAAAGGCCAAACATTCCGGTGCCTACTAAATGGGGGTAGATAATCGAGTTTAATTAGGCTAAAAATTTTTGCTCAGTTGTGATTTTAGTACCTGTTCCTATGTTTTAATTACCCTTAGCTACCTTCTTATATTTTGACAAATACTAGACAGTCCGGAGTATTGAAACAATTTATTTGTAAAAAAGACATTTTGGTATAACATTTTTCCACTAATGCCCATTACGAAAAAAAACGACCTTCAGACTTTTACTACAAATGTAGTAGGCCAACTTTTATTCAAATAAACCTAGTTCATATATCCTCTAGTTTACGCGATATTTCTCCCCACCCGCGCGCGCGGGGGTAGGTTGTTCAAGATCGCTGAAAAATTAATTACTCAATAATTTTAATTAGGAATTGAGATTTAAAAAAAAAGTTGAGCATTCCCTGCAATATCCTTAGTTGTTCCCACAGTTTTGTATATGCACCAAACGCTTAGTGCTTTTTTCTCCTTGTTTGCTTATTTGCGGGGTAGAGAGCGTATTTTCTTGATTTGTTTCGCTGATTTTTTGCATTATGTAGGCCGCTGCAACCCTTTCCCATACCCCAGTTCAACAGAACGCAACGTTGAGTATAACCCCATTAACTGTTGTTGTGTGTGCGTGTTGTTCTTACACGGTAACATTTTTTTAGTTCTCTCTACCCGCCGCAGGGTTACCAACTACTCGATCTCTGCATTTTCGTTAAAAATTTATAGTGTCTTGATAACTTGTGCTAAGAATATTATATCTCAGGGGACCGAATGTTCATACTGTGTATGAGCTCTCGACAACGAAACTAATGAGGGGATTTGAAGAAAAATTCCAGTGCAAACGCAAATTTTCCTAATTTACGAAGTTTTATGTTGGTAACTCTGGCTCGCCGTTAGAAATGGCATTGTTCCTTTACGACCTATTCACATTTCCCACTTTTGGAACACGAGCAATTCTAACAGCGTGAAGGAGCAATACCATGCCCGTCCATTTGGCTCAGACACGCACATACAAGCCAGTTATACTCAATTTTGCTTCTGCGCAGTACTCGCCATGCATGAGACGATACTGAAGTGCCCGACACCCGGTTGTAACGGAAGGGGGCACGTAAGTTCGAACCGGAATTCGCACCGGAGCCTCTCCGGTTGTCCGATAGCCGCAGCTAACAAGCAGGCTGCCAGAGAGCAGAAATACCAGACCAGCTTGCAGCATAGACTGAAGTCACCGCACACTTCTTCCTTTGGTAAGTCAAGTCCTGAATGACGAAAGATCTCAGGAAAGATGTCCCCCGAAGGTGGTTGATCGTGCTTTTGGGAGGGGGTTGCATGGACAGCGTGGTATTCATCACTGATATCCCGGAAATTAAAACAAATAAACAGTGGAACACGTTTCATTAAAAGATTCGCCTTTGGGGACTCTCAAATTTTTCTTTTATTAGAGTAGTTTAATCCCTGTTTTCTCTCCTCACATTCCAGGTATCTTTCTACTTTTAAATTCCTCCGTCATTTTCTTACACTTTTTACGGTTCTTGGTAATTTCTTTCCAGTCTCCCACACCCATCTCTTTCAGATACACCAATACCTGATCCTTCCATCTGATCCTAGGTCTTCCTCTCCTCTTCCTTCTCCCTGGTTGCCAATCCATTATGTCTCGTATTCCATCTTCTACCTCCGATCTCGATATGTGTTCCAGCCATTTCAACCTTTGAGCCCTTATCAATTTAACTACCGTTCTTCCGTTTAATTCCTCCTCGATTTCATAATTCATCCTAATTCTGTATTCCTCATTGTTTACAGATTTATCTTTAGTCCCATGTCTCCTCCTTCTTTGACTATTTCGATTAGTATTTCTCTCATATCCTTCCTCTGTTTAATGAGAATAGCTATGTCATCAGCATATGCTATAACTTGTTTTCCTCTTGTTCTTAAGGTACCATTCTTTTATATATTTCTCAATACATATTCTACTGCTCCATACTTTACAAGTTCAGCTTTTATATTGTCATTTCCGGGCTCCTTTCCATTTTTACTTTTCTTTATTATTTCCATTACTTCTTCCATTGTAGGTTCATCTAATTCATTTGTCTCGTCTATCTCTACATCCTCATCTATCCCATATTTTCCCTCGTCTATCAGTATTTCCTCAAAATATTCTTTCCATATTCGCATTATCTCTGTTTCATCAGTCGTGAGTTCTTCTGCTTTATTTCGGATATGTACTTCTCTACTTCTATATCGGCCTTTCTGAGTTATTTTCTGATAGAATTTGGGTTTGCTCCCATTTCTTCTACCTCGTTCAATTTGTTCTCTATCCATTCTTCTTTCTTTTTCTTAATTACTCTATTGCTTTTTTTTCCTTTTCTCGTGATAAATTATTTTATGTTCCTCTTTTTTGTTCTTATCCAAGTGATTCGATCGTTGTTTTACTCTTTTACACTTTATTACATTCGTCATTCCACCAATCATTTCCATATTTATATTGTGTTACGTTCATCTGTTCTTTCGCTGTTTTTTCAATCCATTCCTTAATGTGCTTCCATTTTGTTATACATGGTGCAATCTTTGGTTACCAATTCTCAAAGCATGAACAATACCAAGTAGTATGGTAAAATTAAGTATACTGGTACCATCAGACGTAAGACGCGCTGTAGCCCACGTAGCAAACCCCTTACCGGGGCACATTTTGGGGCCTTTGGAGCAAAAAGATACTTAGAATGCAAGGGGTTGTTTTTAGGTAGTTTCTCTTTCTTTACCGGGGCCACTGTCATAAGTTTAAGCAAGCACATACATTGAGTTAGTTGTATCTAATAACTTTTAGAATTTCAAACATTAGATTATGGGATTTTTCTCAGAAGAGATACCATTAAAAATTTTCGCTAAAAGTGACACTTTGTAATTTAAAATCGATAATCTCTGTAGGTCTTTTTCATAAACTTGTTGTTTTTAACTCTGCTAATCAAGCTAACAACGCATCAAGCATGTCACATAAACAAAATCATATTTTATAAAATGGGGTTTATTAATTTTCTTCCCCTAGTTATTAAAATTATTTGACAGTTTCTGGGATATCGGTGAAGCTGGTTTTATTTACGAAGCCTCTAATATTGTTCAGCATGATTTTGCCCACGTTAAACATAACACCATGGATGCTAGCTCCCTCATAACACAAACATACAAATTTCCTTAGTGGTATCATGCCAAGGCGAGTTCAGCTCGAGCTATGACGACAAATCCACCCCCTTGACTGTTTCCGAGGACGTGAAACCGAGCTACCTGGTGGGGTACAGTTCCATACCACCAACGAACCAAGACTCCGACTCCAAGTCAGAGTACGACCCATACTACGCGAGCAAAGTTCAATCGATGAAGACGGACCCCAGCCAGATGAAGATTCCCAAAACCGAAATAACCACAACCAGCTGTTGTAGCGTGACGAACAGAGAGAACCTCCTCGTACCAAAAACGGAAGCCATCCAAAGCCAGTGTCGCTCTCCCCCCACCGGAGTACGACCCCCATACGAGTCTTACATCAACCAGGATTCGAATTCGTCGTCCATGTCTGGCATGGAAGGTATGAATGCAAGGGCGCATCATCCGCTCCAGCACCATCCTCCAATAAGCCACCAGCCAGCGGGGTACGCCTTAGAGGACGGCAGACAGCAGCATCTTCAACACAGGTCCCCGTATCACCAGCCGGAAGACATGTACCACAGGGATCATTCGATTAGGTCGTATCCTGAGATGGCGGACAGCATGGGCAACGGCGGCATTGCCAGACCAGTTGTTACGTATCCTAATGAAATAGTGACGAGATCGTATGATACGTCGATGGTGAATTCAGCTAGTCACAGGCCGTACGATCCAGGTGAGTTTCTTTCTTCTAACTGACTGACTAACTAAATAGTTGGTGTTATCTGATTGAGACAATTACCCTCTATACTATTTAAAATCGACCCCTAAGGCTAGGAGGTAGTCAGGGGTGCAACCAGAGGTACCGTCCTTGTCTTTGTATTTACCTGCATATAACAAATCTAAATAATAACAAATCTCTTGCATCTCTAGATCACGATATAACGTTACTTGAATTAGTCTATACAATATCGTCATTTCTTTTAGGTACAGCCACTGCATTCGAGAGGTACGACTCCTCCAGCCAGTGTGGCCCCCTCCAACAACCCCTCATGCCACCCCGTGTTCCTCCCCAGGGCATGTACGGTTACGCAACATTGGAAGAGCAACAGGAACAGAGATACCAGCAGGAAGCAGCTGCTGTGCAGCAGCACCAGATGGCAGTGGCGAACGCTGCTGCTGCTGGAATGATGAAGACCGAAGGAGAATCAGAATCTTCTGGTCCACTATATCCACGGTGAGTCCATCTGCATGGCATATTATTATTTGAGATAACACAGGTCTGCGAAATAATAATAATAATAATAATAATAATAATAATAAGTTAAATATAAAACACTTCTTTTATGATACCCATCAAGTCACAGGTATAAATGTCTGATGAAATAAAATCCTTAGATATATTCAATACTGACGTCCCAATAGCCTTGATATCTACTTACCATATCTTTAATGTCCAAGTGAAAACGTTTTCCTTCTTCTTCACTGTAATCTCCAAGATTTTCCAGAAAATAGTCAATGTGGGAATATAAAACATGAACTCATGTTGCAACCTGAATTTGTATAACAGTTTAACATTTCTTTGACTATATTTTTGTACGTGGGTTCTTTAACGTTTCCTAGAAATTTCGAGATGACTTTTTTTAAGGAAATCCAAGGTTTTTCAGTCTAAATTTGTTGTAGCATTTCAGATAAGTTAGAAAAACATGAACACAGGTATGAAAGTGTCTCCATCTTTTGCTAACGCCTTGACAAATTGTTTCGTCAATCTAAGTTTGATGTGCAGTGGTGCAAGCAATACCTTCTCGGGATCTATCAAATTGGCATGAGTAACATTCTTTTTTCCAACGTACATTTTTTTTGGAAGCAGCTAGTCTGAAATTTTCTAGTGTAAATCTTTTGCTCTAACATCCCTCTCGAAAATATAACATGGAAATTTTGTATAGCCTTGTTGTTGACCAAGAAGCATGTACAAAATTTTTAGGTCATCACAAATTAACAAATTGTGTTTAACCTAATTTATTTTTTCCAAAACACTTTTTAAGTTGGCATAAGTTTCTTCAAGTTGTACTGAAAGTGCGACAGGTATTAACGCATATTTATTGGCAATATGCAGAAGAACAGCTTTCAGGCTTTTTTCCAAGAATCTTGAATAGTGTTTTGTACTAAATGCCACGTACACTTGGCTTTGTTACAGATGACGGTTTTTAGAGTTTATCTCATTACATTACTCAAACGAAAATAGCAATCGTTAGTATGATTTCTTTTGGCAATGAATTTGGTATACTGTAAATCCATTGTCTCAGTGTTTCAACATGCCTTATGTGGTACCCACTGCTTATCTTGTTGTCCTAACCGAATTTCGAAGTAAGAAAAATAAGATCTTTTACGAAGTCACCTATATTTTTGCTTTGTTTCACTAAGGTACATGACCACATATATAACAAAAAACATCGGGACGAGAAAGAGAGATAAAGTTGTACATATAATGTGTAATCGTTCAAAAGAGATGGAATTATTTATTCACTGTAATTGCTGCTATTTAATAAATATTAAATACAGACATCCATCACTAAAGAAAACATGACGTGATACGCAAAAACTAAATTCATATTCGCAATCAGCAGCTCAAAATCCATACGTTTCAKGTAAAATTATGCAAAAAAACTTTTTCATCGCTGACCTGTGTAATTAACGTTAACCTGACCTGACCTGTGTAACTAATGTATTTTCTTTAACGTAAAAGTATAATGTCTCATGTTACTGTTATTGAATTCCTCAGATTCGAATGCATGTGTGACTGTAGAATATATGTTGAAAAATTCTAGTAAACAAAGTATCAGTATCAATTGAAATTCTATTGTCTTAAAGAATCTTTTTTCTAAACTTCTTAGAGCAACTACTTCCGATATTCAGCCACTTAACGTCCTTGTTGTTAACTACAAATAACAGAAACGTCTTTTTATTTATTACTGTAACGACATTTTGAGCTTTGAAAATGCTTGCGGTTGTCATCTGCGCTCAAGTTTCATTTTCAAACATGCACGTATTTATTAAAAATTTGTCCGCACAGACCACTGTACCAGTACGATGCCTCTGGGGGTCCCATGCCGGTGGGTTTTTCGGCCATCAATCTATCAGTGAAATGTGTAACGACGGCACAGGCCCAAATGAAGGGGGCCGGTCCTCATACGTCCCCAGGGGGCACTGTTATCGATCTTTCGACGTCTAGTGTGACCACCACGAGTCCTCAGGTTAGTAAAAGTATACATAAGCATCACAATTCGCAGTTTTTTCAACTAAAGTCGTCTATATTATTTACATCTCAGAAATCATACTTAAAACTCGAGGAACCCGTTATTTATACTAGTTATACCAACGCAGCGTATTTTGCCGTAACCTCTCTATACTTTAAAATGGTAAAAAATTGCGTACTAAACTTGTCCAGACCATTTAGCAGCATATTCCAAAACTTTGTTATTTTTAATGGCACACCATGTATATTATTCCACTTCTGAAACCCTTGTTAAGCTCCTCCTTCAATAATTGCAAGCAATTGTGTCCTTAAAGTGCCCAAAATTTTTGTAGAAACATTTTCGACTAGCGATGTTTTAGATATTCAGTTCGAAAACGGTGTGGATTTTTGGTTTCAGAATAGTGGAAATTATGTCTGTTTGCAACTTCATTACGTAGTAAATCGTAAAAAAAACTGGGATCTTCATAAAAAAACAACCCATTGGCAAGGTAACTGAATACCATAATAAGCGTGTTATAGTATCAAGCAACGATCTATGAGACTGACTTATGCAGAGGGTTTTACAGCTTGATGGTCGGTCGTCGTAAAGTATTGTACTGTAAATGAGGGTTTTTACAACCTTATGGTCGGCCGTCCTAAACTATTGGGATTAGTGGCACGCTTCAAATGGCCGTATTCAAAAAAATCTTTTCCGCTATAAATTTTTGAAATTTGTTAGTTGTGATAACTTACCAATCAATAAAACATAGAAGCTTTTATAACAAACTTTATTTAATGCGGACCTGATGCTAATTGGCGCGACCCGCGATCTATTTTTATGTGACACTTTATCGAGTTTAAGTTTTCCGATGTATAAAATAAAATCATTTGCATGTCTTAACGAATTTATACAAATTTAATATACAAACATACAAATTAGTGAGTAGAAACTTATTTACATTTGTTAGAAAAAATTTACAATAGTGCACAATAAAATTTATACACGGTATGGATTATGTTCATTACAGCTTGTTAATAAGCACATTACAAGAGTCGCAAACTAAAAAAAAATTACGCGTCATCACTTTCACTGCTAAAATCACGATTAACTTCTTTTATTAATTCTTGTACATGATCGCTCTCTACCGATTTTCAGTGTCCAGTACATGCCGCACTGAATTTCTCCATGCATCGATACTTGTTATTTCAGTTTCGTGTCTAATTTTTAGCAGCATTTCATTGCTAAATTTTCCACCGGTGTTCCCTCGTCGAATTCTTTGTTTCAACTGCCCCCATATCTTTTCAATGGGGTTGAAAATGCAACGATATGGGGATAATCGTAGAATGGTATGTCCACATTCAGAAGCGAGAATGTCAATTATAAATTTCTTCGAAAATTTTTTTTGAGCCAAGCACTTTCAACAATTGTTTTTTTTGTGTAGTCCTCTTCGAAATATAAATCTTCTTTTCTTAAAAACTCTTGAATGGTTGCCTTATTAGTTGTTGTATTTGGAATTTTATTCAATTGCTCCGAACGATAACTAGCGTTGTCCATTACTATGACGCTGTTTGGTGGCAATTAAAAATAAGTAAAAAATATTGCACTTGGTACGCTTATATGCTGTAAAACTTTAAAATATAAGTAAACATATGCTTTCAATACCATTTATAGTAAGAGTAGACTAGTCCGATTTCTTCTATTTCCAGAAAAAATGTACAGTTAGAAACTACGTTTATGACCCTCCGGATTAAAAGAAAATTTTAACCTGTGAAGAAACAGGGCAGAGGACGATTGCACACCGCGATAAAAAATTAGAAAGTATGGGCTGCCGCATTGAAATTGGAATGTTTACCATTCATGGTTATAAAAATAGATACTACTCACTAAATTAGGAAAGAATACGATTTAGTCATACATTAAAAGCTATTAGATGAGAAATAATTGTTGTTCAAATAATAATACCAAATAATGCTCATTGATTTATGTGTATGGAAAAAATTCTAAAAAAGCCTAAACACAATTTTTGAATACGGTCCACTCCGCTGCAAAACAGTGGAACGTGCCGAACCCGTCTGTTATTTACGACAGCTTCAGGTAATACCATTGTGAGCGGTAATCGGCTGTTCGTATCATGAGTCTCACAGATCGTTGCTTGATACTGTGCGCAATGGATTTTTCAATATCATCCACAGCCTTTCTTTACTGTGTAAAAACTCACTGGAGGAACACCCTGTAGACTTCTGTTGAAGGAGGAAAACAGCATTATCGTGACCCCTATTTAATAGT
The DNA here is from genome assembly GCA_025024175.1 of Rhyzopertha dominica. Classification (NCBI taxonomy): domain Eukaryota; kingdom Metazoa; phylum Arthropoda; class Insecta; order Coleoptera; family Bostrichidae; genus Rhyzopertha; species Rhyzopertha dominica. The sequence goes on along the minus strand of QCXZ01000138.1, from coordinate 51,608,732 downwards.
ATAGCTAATAAAATTCCCTCGCCTACTCCTGTCGGTTAACTTTCAAAGAATGTTCGTGATTTTCATTGCCCGTCCTCACTGTGCAATGTGGGTTTCCTCAGGTAGCGTACAGTTCGCCCCATTACGGTGGACAAAGGGTTGGAGGCAGCCCCCAGGCGGCGGCCAGTCCGCATCTCACCGCCAGTCCCCAGGTCCCCAGTCCGCAAGGCCAAACGCTGGACCTCAGCGTTAGCAGGCTGTCCCACAGGTAGGTCCACATACTGAATTATTAAGCTGGATTTTGGACCTTACGTGTACGGCGCTATTCAGGTTCCAAAATGAATTTTAATGTCGTGCATGAGCATTTCACGTGTTGCTTTTGTGTATATGCAGATTGGTGCAAGCTGGATTGCATTAATTATTTTAGCTGAGATTGTTGTTGTCAGTTGATGTTTCTCGTGCCACATAACTATAGAGTACTTAAGGGGAGAAATAATGAAGGAACGTTTTCAATTTGCAAAAGCCAAGTAACAACTGGCGTTGTTTTTTTTCAGTCTCCGATGTCTTTAATTCTACTAAGTCCGGACTAATTTTTGAAATCTTCACGCTTTGATTCCTTAAAAAGATCGTCACGTTGCGACAGTGCCATACGAAAACATAACTCTTTGTTTATTCTACTCGTAAATCGCTCGTTTCAGGTAACGTGTAAAGTTTCTCAATAAACCTCACTTGTTATCCTTCAAAAGTGGTCTTATTCTTTGAGATATGAAAGAAAGCCTTCAACAAACTATGCCACAGACATCGAAAAACTTCTTAAATACGGATATTCGATGGAATTAATGAGTTTTCTCCTATCTCTTCTTCTTTTTAACATTATTTATATCTTTATATTCTTACTCAACCGGAACCGCTTCMCTACTCTACGTGGATGACCTTTTAAGCACGGGAACAAGCAGGACCCTTGTCTTCGCAAAACTAACCAGTCAGCCAAATTTGCGGCTTGTACAAGAAAAAATATATAAAAATAAATACACTAGGCATCGTCCTAACAAAGAAAAGAAAGAACCCAGAATGCATGACCAAAATTGAATAGGTAGGAATTCTCTCAAACGACAGCGAAATGCCTGGATATATTCTTAGTTAAAAAATGTTTGGAAACCTGACATAGACCAACTTAAAATGAATGCTCGAAAATAAGTATTCACCCCATAAATGTTTTTATGTGCGAAGGTAAAACCCATCATCTCACGATTTAAAACCCAAATATAGAATGCAGAAAACCATCAATTTTAATTGGATATTTGAGAATTCAAAATTGATTGAGGTCTTTACGGTGATTGTTGGACGTTTACGTTATGCATTGTATGACGGCCTTCTGGAATACGCCAATCTATCAACCACAAAATGAACCTGTTCATTTCAGTAGCATTCGACCGGTGGCAACTTTCGCTGGTCCCGTTATTACTGCCTCGGGCACAGGGTACAGCAGGGAGTCAACCCCCGACAGTGGAGGCAGTCACTATATGGAAGCATACAGGGAGGCGCCAGGTAAGCATGCCGTCGAAAATTACGCAGTTTTTTTTAATAAAAATTTTGGGATCGGGCAACACATCTAAATCTGTATCTTAAACAAAATTGAGGTAGCAGATACGATATTCTACAGGATGTTTCACGAAAGATAATGACCCTGACGAAATTAAAAATGCAACCCAAAATACATTCTCATAGCCAATGTGATTATTTTACACATTGGTATTATTTTAAAAATAAATTGGGAATCCATGACGGCAATGCGCTATGGTTCCTGTCACTATATTTATTAAAAGTCAAAATTTATTCAAATGCAAAAACAGATATGATTTTGATTTATGGTGAATGCAAGAAAAATGCTTCCGCTGCTGCCCGTTTATACAGACAATGTTTTCCACATAGAAGAGCTCCTATCGATACAATTTTCAAGACACTTAAATTAACTTTAAGGACAAACTGACCACCACTGAAAAAGTCAAGAGAAAGAGCAGCAACAGGCCCTGACAATGTAATTAGAGTATTGGAAATGATTGACGGTATTAGTCTGTCTTCAGTACACCGAATAATTACAGGCAATCAATTTCATCCTTATCACTTGCAATTAGTTTAGGCCTTAAAGTAGACAGATTGTCCTAAAAGACTGGCTTTTTGTAACTTTTTTAGGGAACACCAAAATTTGAATGTGAGATTTTATGACAACATTTGCTTCTCAGATGAAGCAAGATTTTCTAATAATGCTGGAGTTAACAAACATAACATGCATTATTATGCGCAAGAAAATCCACGTTGGATTCGAGGACATTTTCAAACTACTCGACGAATGTCTGGTGCGTAATATTGGGGAATCAAATTGTTGGGCCTTATTTTTTTCGCGATAGTTTAAACGGCAATACTTATCTAAATTTTTAATGAAATATTTTACTGGTACTTCTCCAAAATGTAAATTTACAAGTAAGACAAGATCTATGGTTCTAACAAGATGGGGCACTTTGCACATTATCACAGAATAGTGCGAAATCATCTTGATTTGGTTTTGTCTAACCGATGAATACAAAGAGGTTCAATTAATCCTTGCCCACCGAGAAGCCCGGACCTTACTCCTTTGGATTTTTTTCTGTGGGGAATGGTAAAAGAGCAAGTATACCAAACACCAATTGAAAGTGTAGAACATTTAGAAAATAAAATACGCGATGCATGTAGATCCATCACTCCAGAAATGTTAATGCATGTTAAAAGATCGTTTTGGGCACGAATTCAAGCTTGTCAAAACAGCGGAGGGCGACATTTTGAGCATTTATTACATTAATATTATTGAATAAACATTTTTCAAAAATAAAATTTGTTTTACAATATCGAATTTACTTAAAGCAAATGATTGAAGTTTATGTCAAAATTTACGAATTTATACAGCTCTCTACGTTTTATATTTTTTAAGACGATGAACAATTATCAATGTTATATCTGCAAATGTATTTTGGGTTGCATTATTAATTTCGTCGGGGTCATTATCATTCGTGAAACATCCTCTATCATTAAAAAAAGTACTAGCACATTTATTTACTATTGTGATGTTCTGTTTCTATGTCGACAAGTCTACACAAACTTGACCCAGATTACTTTGAGAACAGGAGAAACAATTTGTTTTTAAAATTACTGTTACGAAAGAAATATGTGTTTCACACGTAAGAAAAGTGGGTTTTCTTTACTTGTAAAATAATCTACTATTATTGTTCTCAAAACGTTGTCATAATAACATACGATAGCGTGAGTTTTTATTCAAAACACACTTGATGACGTCATGTCTTCGTCATAGTAACAGACAGCGCTGCTTCAATAGTTCCAAAAATAAATCTCTTTTTAAATCTATAGTTACCTGTTTCTTCATTTTTTTTCAAATAACCCTTATTTCGAATTTTACTCGTTACTTTTTCGGCACTATGTATAATGTATGAAAATTGCATAGAACACAAAAACAACCCCGATTATTTCCAGCTGGGTACGGCCCGATGAGCCCACACCCCGGCTACGGAATGACCACTGTGGCCGGTGACTATCCCTCAAACCCGTACACGCCCTACCCCGGCAGCGGTTATTCTTGCGCCAGCGGCTATCCAGGAGCCGTCACCACAGGTTACCCCGGCGCTCCCGGAGGCTACTCACCGAGTCCCTGTTATTCAATGCCGCCACCTCAACATTCACTCGCCCAACACGACAAACCGCCCAGTAAGGATTCGAGGTAAGTCGAAGAAATGTTGTAGTTTTTTAAATTCCAACCAAACGTATTAAGTATTGCAATTTAACAATGCTGCTTATTTATTTTATGACAGAGGGCTACTTCCTTTTCATGGTGTATTAGATTGTTCCATTGAGGAGCGATCTCAATCCAATTGTTTGTTATATTTAACTAAAAGTACAGCTTCGAAAATGATGGATGTCTTTCAGCGCAATCTAAATCCTTTCTCGTATCTCTTAATCTTTAAAATCCATTTATTGTTATTTTCCTTCTAAATAAAGTAAGCTTACAATTTCCCAAGTATTGTTTTTCTGAAGTACCTTAAGTTCTATTACTAATAGCTGCATATCATTTCGTTTCATAATTTCTTGTTTGAATTACAACTCCTTGGTTTCTTTTGTGAGATTTTAGGCTTTAGTTTGTCGAATTTCAGAAATTCGCTAATAGTGCCCAACAGAGACCTTCTATTTAGACAGTGCATTAAAACTAAAATATTCTCAAATTGCTATAATAGACAGGATTGCGTAATTTCATTAGCCTAATGCAAGACTCTTTTTTCATATTTTGGGATTCAGTGAATAATTTAATCTTAATTTAGTATTTGGCTTTCAGAAACAGCTATTAATAGTTAAATTTATCAGTGCCTTTGTAAATTGTTTAGTTTAAAATATCTGCCTTATTTCAAACATAAATTATTTATTTAAATCTGCATAAATTCCCTATGCCTATTGACAGCTGTTTAAAGTTTATAAGCAGTTTTCTCAAAATTTGTACCAATTTTATGTTAAAATCAGCTAAGTCTGGATTGCTATTGCATGGAATTTAAGAGAATTATTTTAAACAAATTTCAAACGATTTTTACATACTGTTTACTTCTGGGAATTGTGGCAAAATCGCCAGAACACCTTGTGACAGTGTAGCAACAGAAACGCAGTTTCTATTAAACGTTATTTTCCGGTGTATTAAAAAAATTCTCCTGTCATAAGCAGATCTCTATCGTCTTTCTCATTGCTGTATGGCCCGTTTGCGGATGAAAACAATCGTTTTCATCGCACTCTTTCAATCCAGATTTAGCCGTCTTTAACATGAAATTGGTACAACAGTCGATACTCGGTAGGTATCAACGTATGCAGAATTAAATTTTTAATTATCCCTTTAGGAATATTCTGAGTACGCCCCTGAATGCGAGATACAAATCTATGAATATAATCAAATAAGATGATTGATGAAATGTGAAAAGATTTTTCAAAAGTGGGCAATAGCTTTTAAATTATTACATTATTATTATTACACCGCAAAAAATTAATGAAACTGCTTTCTAACATCCTCTATCATTTGTATCAAGAGGCAGTAATTCATAATTTTAATTATTATTTGATGGATCCTGTCATTCAGTTGCTTGAGTATCTTCCTGTGAATGTTATTGTTGCCAGGAGCAGTATTTCTGCCAGTCATCAGATATCCGAAATATTCTTCTTTGCTAATCTCCTAATAATCATTGTACCCATCTACAGAATAATGTGTAGATAAAACGCAATGTTGTTTTGGTTTATCTTGTGTATGTCGCGTCGTTCTTGGAATCTCCATCTAAGCAGTCGAAATTTATCATTATAAAAGGTACCTAGAATCAGGGAAGCGGTGTCAAAACCGACAACACCAGATATTCCTGTTTCGAACTACCTGCATGATTGTAACTCGAGTGCCAGCGTATAGCGGTCCAATTATTATTAAAGATAAGACTCATACACGGAGACCGTTATCGGCCGTTGCTGTCCTTGAATTGCTGTTGAAACGTATGGAATTAACACAAGTTGAGTGGTCGCGTTTTTTATGTCCAAAGAAATTGTTTGTCGCCGTTTCTTCGTTTAACAACCAGATGTCTGATGAACCTCGGCACCGAGATCGTGCTAGTTAGTGCCAGCATGCGCCATCGCGTTTTGTTCGTTAATTAATTGATAAAACCGTGAAGTTAGATTTAAACATGAACAAAGAAGCTAGTAGGTAAGGGTTTTGGTGATACAAGAATTGAAGCGTCTGACATTTGTATTGTAGGTTTGTTTTAGTAGTTTCAGATTTGTCACCCATATACAATCTATTTAAAACTTTGATTACTTGTCATATCTACTTATTGTTTATGAGGAGTGTCGATTACGTTTAAACTTATAAACACACATTTATATGTTGAAATTACTCGTCACATAGGCGTCCCAAAATGTTTATAAATGAATTTTTACACATTTTTGTGAATTAGACATATTTAGTTTTGCCGCGCAAATACGTTATGATATCACTATTCAGTTTTCAAAAGATGAGACGAATAATGAAAACCGGGTGATCAGTGACGATCTTGTTCTTGCACAAGTTTATTAAATGAGAATACCAATGGTGGCCATTTTATCTTAGAACGTCCAATTTTTCAAATGTGTTAATTCCGCGGCTATAAATCTCTGAACTATTGTGATGGCATTTGGAAAGTGAATAAAGTTCACCATAAACAATTTCAAATCAACATTTCATATTTTTGTTTCGCTTGAGTGGTGGTTAAGTCGGTATACTTTTGGCCGTAGCGCGCGACGCCCTACCGTCAACGGAGTACGGCCCTGCGTTCGAGGCAGGGACGGTAAGGAGCTGATTCAGTGCCCGACCATAAGCTGTGATGGCATGGGACATGTGTCTGGTAACTACGCCACCCACAGAAGGCAAGCAAAACTTCCGTGTTTTCGTACAAACCCTTCCGCTCCGGCGGCTATGTTCATACCGGTCCGGCGTAACATGGCGGAATCGAGCGCCATCTGTAATCGAGTAGCTCTACTAAAAATAACACTCGCTCGCGTGGTGTGAATATAGATAGGATGGTGTACCTACGCGCAGCTGGGCGACCACGTGACAACTGCCAGTGACGTCAGCAAGGAGTAAATTCTAAATTAAATTCTTCGTATGGCAGCCGGCAGCTCGCGGTAGCATACAGATAATAAAAGTCTGTATTGAAACAGAATTGCTTTTTAACTAGAAATCTACTTCGGCGTTGTGAAATTAGGCGATTTTTATATCTGAATTAATTACATAGGTACTATTTATCGTACAAAAGTAGCCATAATGCCAAACTGTAGTGTTGCTCCTTGTAAAAGTCACAATAAAATGAAGGGCTCCTCTAATATTAGGTTCTATACTTTTCCAAAAAATAAAGACCTGGCCATGCAATGGGTTCACGCTTGCAGACGTGAAGATAAGATAAATTTGAAGAACGGTAAAATTGATACTCCCTATTGTAGAGGCGTAGTTCTTTTAAAACGTATACTTTTTTATTTCATCTACTATATGTTCTAAACATTTTGAAAGTAAATGTTTCTTTGTACCTATGAAGTACAAACTTTTAAATGAAACACCACCAAAACGGTTTAGAAATTTAAAAGAAGATGCAGTTCCAACTTTGTTCTTACCCAAAAACAATACGGTGGTAGGATCAGCATCAACTGAGAGATCAGAACGAATGAAAAAAAAAGATGATTTTGACAGACGGCAAGCTATTATTGCTGATTTATTGTTTGACCCCAGCAATAATAACGGTAATACTACAACAGCGGTGGCATCAAATTCTGATACATCACCTGCCAAAACCACAGACAATGAGGCTTCTTCAACTGAAATGTGCGTATGAACGTTATGTAATATTTACACACCTACCTACTCGTAAATGCTTTTGGTTAAACCAGTTCAAAATGTTCGTTGTTAATTTCTATCACTATAGTTAAACTATTCCTTATCAGCTAGTTATTTGAAAAGTATATATATACCCAATTCCATCTATGTAATTTACTACATTTTGATCATCTGTACCGATATTCGGCCAAAGCACAGTCGATAATAAAATAGGTACTTAACATAAATGCGTATCAGCAGCATGTAAAAAAGTGAACTTCAGCAGTGCTGAACGAATGTGTGCTAATTCTCTATAAATCTGTTCAATTGAAATTTATGTGTATGCCAAATTTTAAGTTCATATGTTAAGTCTTTAGAAAGTTATCGCGTCCACACAAAGAGAAGAAATTTTTTTGCTCAAATTTTGTTTTAGGACATTTCAAGCATTTTAAAGCGATTGGGCAAATACAAATTTTTGAAAAATAATTTGGCAATACAGATGGATGTGGAAGTAATAACAAGACGGGTGGTTCTAGTACAGATTTGTTACTTAGAGAATAAGGAAAAATCTGGGCACCTAAATCATTTCTCAATCCTTTTTGAATTAATATCAGATGCGACTCTCTGTATTTTTCTTTTAGGGATGAGCTACTAAATAAGCTGGAAGGTATGAAAATTAGGATGACTTCAATGGAAAAAGAAATTGAAACATTATTATCACAATTTCGTGATGCTTTGAATAACTGCTTTACACCAGGACAGGTGAAACGACTACTTAATCCACAAAGGAAATTTTCATCCTGAGATTCACAAGATATTGCTTCTGCAATTTTTTTGCGAAGTGTGAGCCCAAAGGCTTATAGGTATTTAAGAAAGCATGGCCTTCCTTTACCAGCTTTAAGTACTTTACGAAGATGGGCTCTGAATCTCGAACTAAACCCTGGTATACTGACTGGTATCTTAAAATTAATGAAACAAAAGTCCGAAACACTAAGTGACATAGAGCGTTTGTATTGCATATCATTTGACGAAATATTTATCTTAAATCGGGTATGCCTTGATCAAAAAGAACAGTATGTGCTTGGTCCATATAAAGCATGTCCAGTGGCTATTGTAAGGGGTTTTTGTGCACGTTGGAAGCAACCAGTATTTTATAATTTTGATACACCCATGACAAAAATGATCTTGACTGATATAATAACACAGTTACATCATGCTGAGTATACTGTTGTTTCAATAACTTGTGATATGGGCACTAAGAATGTTTCTCTTTGGAAAGATTTAAATGTTGGACACAACAAAAATAGCTATTTTGCACATCCCATAGTACCAAATCAAAAGTATTTGTTTGCGCGGACATACCACATTTACTGAAATTATTGAGAAAGCATTTTATTGATAAAGGATTTCACATAAATGATACATTTCTCGACAAAGGCTGCATAGAAAAAATTGTATCTACTAGCGACGATTTCAAAATTACCCATAAAATAAACAGTTATCATCTGAATTTAAAAGGAACCGAAAGTTTTAATGTTTTAATTGTCTTAATAAATTATTTGGAAATTCGATTTTATTTTTCTTAGCTACAATAGTGATTGCAAGCCGAACATAACTTAAGGTTTTTAACATAATCAAGTTAATTGTATACGTCTTAAGCCCCAAGCATTGCAAGACTGCCAAAAATACTCGATACTGACGTCACTGCGCGGCCGATACGGAAACGCGTCGGGCTGGCGAGCACACCATCCTATATTCCCACCACGCTCGCTCGTGACTTTTTTAAATATAATTTTAACAAAAGGGAAAATGTGCCGGTATAAGCAAAGCCACGAGAGACAACCTTCTGCTTGTAGACTTAAAACCGACCAGGTCTTTTTTCCCACCGACAAAAAAATGTCAAACATGTGACCATGTCTGAACACTGTGATTGGCTGATAAACTGAGTCAGGTCCCGCGCGGTTTCTTATCTCACCCTGCCTCGATTACTGTGTCTGTCCCCTCAGTGGAGTAGCGGCAGCGTCCTCTACAGCGTCTTGTATTTTTTGCAGTCTCTCCGGTTGCCCTAGGGCAGATCGCTCGCAGATCCAGGCACATTCCCAGGAGCTGAAATGTCCAACTCCTGGCTGCGATGGCTCAGGCCACGTCACCGGGAATTATTCTTCACACAGGAGTCTCTCGGGGTGTCCCCGAGCGAACAAGCCCAAGAGCAAACCACGTGATGGACAAGACTCGGAACCATTAAGGTAAGAAGTCAATATATGGCGTTAAAACTGAAAGGGTCAATGCCAACATGTTTGTTATTACGCATTAAGGGTCCTCTGCCACTTAACTCGCGATACAGTGTTACTAGATCAGTTTTTTTAAATTAATTTTCCCGACCAGTTTTTCTTTAATTGTAAAAACAACAAAATACAGCCTTGTAAACTTTTTACAAAAAGGTACTACATCTTTTACTAGCATACGGAAACAAGTATAGAAATTTACTCCGAGTAAAAGCTCACTTGATCCTTTTCAAACATAATTAAAAAAAGAGAATCAGTTTTTCTTACTCAGTTTTTGTTAAATAATGGCAGAACGAAGACACTGCACGTTTATACAAGCGATTGCTATGGCAGCTTCTTGTAAATGTCACATTTTCATGTAAAAGTAACAGAACACTGTATTGCTAGTTATAATTGAAGACCATCAATGTTACCCAAAAAAACTTAACACGCATCTTGCATTTCATGCAACTAGATGTCCAATTCCTGGATGTGATGGGTCTGGTCATGCGACAGGAAAGTTCTTGTCGCATAGGAGGTAATTTTTGAAAACCTAATTAAAATGACGTGTGTTAATGTGTACACTTATTAATAATCTGATTTATATCAGCATATTGCAAAGCAGAAACTGAAAACAAACGAATTTGAATGGGGCTGTTGCATGGGTTGCATGTTTCTATTGCTCAAGAAATAAACAATAAAAGTTTACATATTCACGCGTTATAATCAAAGGAATTATAATCTCTTACTGTTAATGTACCTAAACAATAAATATAAGAAGGTTATTTCAAAAAAATCTCATACATAGTAGGATTGCAGATATTCTCGACAAGTTGGCAACGTCGAGCTCTCGACCAAGCATGGCGACAGCAGCCGACCAATGATCGCGACCTGTGACGTATTACGTCAGTTTAGGCGCGAGTTTAAACCCAGTTATTTGAAAAAATACAGTTCATTATATTTTCAGTGTAATTTAATTATCTGTAATAAAAAAAATGTAACAACCCCACTTATAATACTGTTACTGTTTCTGGTTTGTAACTGTTATTATTAGTAGAGTTAGTGGCCTTATCTTTATGAATTAGTTTACCTACCATAATTGGCTTTAGTTTGCATGGTTCAGTAACTAAAACCCACTCAAAAATAACATTAACATTTTCAGCATGCAGTGTGTTGCCACCGCCCCTTAAATGGTCTCAAAAACTTCATATAATTTTGGTTTAGCATTGCATTATTTTCCTTCCAGTGCGTCTGGTTGTCCAATAGCAAATCGCAACAAGATGCGGGTGCTGGAAAGTGGAGGAACCGTTGAACAGCACAAGGCTGCCGTAGCTGCGGCCACTGCCATGAAGTTCGAAGGCGTAAACTGTCCAACACCCGGATGCGACGGTACCGGACACATAAACGGCTCCTTTTTGACCCACAGATCCCTGAGCGGTTGTCCCGTGGCAGGCCAGACCGTCAAGAAGGCCAAGTATGCCGAAGAAATGCCCTTTTACGCGAAGGGATACACAGGTATTTAATCAAAATTGTATGATTTCAATCAAAGATGACGCCACTACTGCATGGTCGAATTACAAACAGCGGCTCTCCAAATGTTTCAGTTCCACACTTTACTTGCAGGGATGGAAGGCAACCCTGGGAATGGAGAGGACCTGATGACTTTGGAAGCAGAAATTTCGGAACTGCAGAGGGAGAATGCTCGTGTCGAGTCTCAGATGCTCAAGTTGAAATCTGATATCAATGCGATGGAAAGCCACTTGAGCCAAGGAGATAAAGTAAGTAATCATTTCTTCATAGCTTCTCACTTCATTATTTTTATTTATTTAAGAAGTAATGCAAATGGAAATACACTCCAACTCTTGTACTGCTGCCTATCATTCTACATCAAAGAAAGAAACCTAAATTGGCAAGCAGTATTTTGAAATATTCCCACAGACAGAAGTTTTTGTTTGATAAGTCTCAATATTACAGGCTCAATAAAGCCTTCACAAGCATTTTCAGTTTTCACAAAATTGTATATACATGATAATTCCTTCAGAACATTATAACACTCAATTGATTCTATTTAGATTTAAAAACATTTTGAACATAAAAGTGCAAACATCCATATAGACTATCAAAAATGTTTCCAACAAAAAACATTAGATGCCTTGAAAATAGCAAAATTGCAAAAGGCATAGCAGCTTGCAGAATTCACAGAAAATCAGGTAGTCAAGTGAACTATTTGTCTTTAGTTTTATTTGCTTATATATTCCTCTGGTCTTCAGTTGTAGTTTTTGTTTGTGTTGTGTTCTCGATTTCCTCTTTGCATGAAGAGACAATTATTATTTTATTTTCTTCTTAACTGTGGGCAATTATAAATCAACTAACTTCCCATTTAGTAAATAGATTTATTGAAATACATGCTATACAAGTTATTTTCTAATTGGAAATTTCAAAAATGATTTAATAAGATGACATTTTAAAATACAAACTATTTTTAGCAAATAGATAAAGCTTTTGTATTTTTTTGTGATTGTAAGGTTACACCATTCCAACTTTTGAATTTTGATAAGTTACCTAAATTATTTATTATGATTGTAAGACTGTAAGAATTATTAAAACTTTCAAAAAGTTTGTCAAGCCAAACAACCATATGCTTCTTTATCAAAAAGGCAATACCACCAAATGCAGATTCAGGAAAATCATCAGAAAGTCAAGCAAACTTAAAGATTCTTTTGTTGCTTAAATTGAAGACTAAATTTGCTCTGCAAAAAAATTGTTTGCGAAAAAGTGTAGTTGTAACATATTCTCATACAAAAAGTATTTTCCAATTAAGTATTTTCATTTCGGCTTTAAGATTGCTTTTTTATTAGTTTAATAATATTTGTGTGTTAAATGCCATAAGTACTAGTTTTCCATTGGATGCATATTATTCTTGTCTAAATTAATTGTTCACTGTAACTAGATGAGTATATGGTAAAAATTATTCTCTCTGTTGTTTTCAAAAGAGGTACTAGCAATTTTGTCTAAGTAAATTAGCAGTAACCAAAATATTTTTAATTGCAATCATTGCCAAAAATTTATTATCCGTTATTTATTTTTTATTAGGTTTATTATTACATATGCCTTGAATTTTGTAACTTATTTTGACTGCAAAATATCCAAATACAACATAATGAAAATTGTCTGTTATTGCACATCCTAATACTCAAATAACGATTTCAATTGGCACAAGCACCTAACATACAATTTCATTACCACCTACAGCGTTATCGTAAAAAAGCAATCGGACTACACTAACACTTTCCCCACCAGGAAACGCAGGCGCTGTCGCAGCGCAACAACAACCTCAACGAATATTACGAGAGCCTGCGCAACAACGTCATCACATTGCTGGAGCACGTGCGCCTCCCAGGGGGCGGTACGGCCCCCGAAAAGATCGGACAGGAGAATTTTGACTCGTACTTGAGCAAATTACAGACACTGTGCACCCCCGACGGTTACTGTACCGACGAAAATAGACCACTGTACGAAACGGTCAAATGTGCGCTGCAGGACTTCACTGTTTTACCCACCCCGATATAAACTAAACCCCCCCCCCCACCCTCATCACTTCAACGTAATACAGGAAATTTGTACGTAACTTATTGAATTGTGATCTTAATGTAAATAATATTTAGCTAACTGTAACAGTCGTAATTTGTATAGATATTACTGGTCGTCGTTAAGGATAGACACCTGCCGTGTATATTTCAACTGTATATATAAAAGGCGCCATCTATGGGTTCAATTTGTTAACCTCACTAGTGGAAATGTAGGTGTTGCAGTTATTTCTTGAAAGAATTGCTGGTGCATCGGGTTCTGTAGGCTTGCTGTTATTGATTTTTTGCTTCGGAGTAGGGATGGCGAATACACTGAATACATCCTCAGTACAATGTACTGCCACCAACAAAATTAAGAGGCATGCAATGCCCCTGTACTTAGGAACATATTTAATTTCTTTGGGATACTTTATCTAACAAAAATAGCGTAAGTTCTTTCAGAGTTATCTTTCACATTGTGTTAATCTCATGTTTATAAAACGACTACTTTCTGTATTCATGTTTTTGTCGTCCCTGCTCAAAACTAAATTGTGGAACTTTGACGATGCACCCGCAGTATCCCCTTATTTAGCATCTTTGTCCAGAATTTGTACAAACCTAGACGAATATCTTCCTCATAGAGGAACTGTACCATATTTTAATAATTCGCTTACTTCGAGTTACTTTTAGTCGGTTTCTGTGATTATACAACTAGCATAATATCTGGTGTTTGTAAACTGACGAATGTCATCTTTAAAAAGGTTCGTTTCACTCCTTTGGCTTTGTTAGTTACATATGCGTTTACACACAAAAAAAAATTAGGAGTAGGATTGCTGAAATGCAGCAGATTTGCATGTATTCGATGACTCTGTTTAGGGGAATTACCTAACAATGGATTTTTTACTGTGCTCCTTCCTGAACTGTTGTTGTGCATTTGTGTAAATAATTATTACAGAAATTAGCAAGGAATATAAGCTCGAATCCTCATCATTAAAAGTATTATTTGTTCACACCAAATATATATGTTACTATACATGTGTTGTTATTATAAATAAAAAATAACTAAATGTGCCTGTATTCTTTCAGCCCGCATGTGTTATGAATTAACCACTTAATTACTGTTTTTACCTACTTTTTTATTGAATTTTAGTACATCGATGTTTGTTCTGCCTACTAACTTAGTTTGATTTTTTGTCTTAGATTAAAACAGTACATTTAACTATCAAAAGCATGTAATATTCCGACACTTATGGTTTCTTTGTTTAGAATCCCATACTCCCTACTTTCCTTTTGATGTTTTTACAGTGCAGAATAAATAAGGGTATAAATTTTAAATAATAAAGCATATAAGCATGAATCAAAAGCACAAAAACACAATAATATTTGATAGTAAAAATCAATTAGACCAATAGCTGTTCGCATCAACATCAAAGCTTCAAGGTAAGTAAGTACTTCCCCTGTATGTTCTTCTAGAATTTTTTAACTCAAAAAAACCTATTACAAAATCAATCATTTTTTAACTGTAGCTAGAATATTGTGTCCAAAACACAACTGCTCTAGGGCAAATTTAATAGCTGTCAGTTTATGGTTGTCAATGTCATCTGTGCTGTCATTTTAAAATGAAATGGCGGGAAAACTTTACTCCACTCTTGTTAACCTTTTTCTATGTGTTAACCTAACTATAACAGAGCTTCTGTGGATTTAAATCATCGAACTGTTTTAGTATATAGTTACACATTACCGTAAGCTGGTAAAATTCACAAATGTAATCTCCTAATTGTCGCTATTTCCAGTATAACCATGTCGTCTTTACTTGTAACGGAACTAGCAACCACCTGTAGTGCGCTTGGTTACTTTGATGCGAACACAAWTAAAKATGTAGCAGATGAAAATGTCATAGAAACCCTGAAGGATTTAATTCGATACTTAAGGAGGGATGACGAAAATCATGAGGTTCGAGTTCAGCTTGGTAAAATCAAGGTAGTCCAAACGGACTTGTTGCCGTTGTTAAAAACTTACTGGGAACAGCCGGATATATTCGACGTCTTGCTGCGACTTATTGTTAACCTGACCACGCCACCTTTGATTTTGTTTAATGAGGAGATTCCGACACACAAAACCCTGTACAATGTTTATTTGCAAATAGAAGACCACCTGCAATGTTACAAGGAATCGTTCACGGAGGACACAATTTGGGCCATCTTGAGTACAAAACTGAGCAAAATATTGGAACTGGAGTACGCTGAACGTGGGGATGAAAACAGTTTAATAATTGAGCGTATTTTGATATTAGTTCGGAATATTTTGTATGTGCCTTCAAATCCCGATCAAGAGCAACGCCCAGATCATGATGCCAACCTTCACGATCAGGTGCTGTGGACGTTACGTCAGGCCGGTATGTTGGATATCATTCTTTACATAGCTGGATCCCAACATGAGCAAGTTTACTACATGCACATACTCGAAATACTCTCTTTCATGCTGCGCGAACAATCGGCCGAAAAATTGGGCAGTTCCGTGCTGGAAAGAAACCACATAGAAAAGTTACAGGATGAGGCGGAGCTTCTAGCCATTCGTCATCAAGAAATGAACCAGAAAAAGCAAAAGATGAGAGCTTTCACTGGCGCTCGGCATTCCAGGTTCGGAGGGACTTACGTCGTAAAATCCATGAAGGGCATCGGTGACAACGATCTCATTTACCATAAGCCGCTGAGTGCCTTGGACAAACTGAATTTCGACATGGAAAAACGTAAGACTAAGGTTCCCAAAAATCGCCAGCCCATCAGGGACGTTCCCGTTGAACGCAACTCGGCATTCAGTGTCCGATTGTTTCTGAAAGATTTCTGCATAGAATTCTTGAACGGCGCATACAACACTTTGATGAAACACGTGAAGAACATGCTTTCCAGGGCGAAAGCGCAAGCCCACGACGAGTCGTATTATCTCTGGGCACTTCGTTTCTTCATGGAGTTTAACAGGGCATACAGTTTCGATGTTAAATTGATTTCGGAAACGATGTCCATACAAACGTTTCACTTCGTGCAACAGCAGATGGAGAATTACTTCGACATGTTGTCCTCCGACAAGAAAAGATTGAAGCTGTGGTCAAAACGACTGCATCTGGCTCTCTTAGCTTACAAGGAGCTGTTGTTAACGGTAGCTACAATGGATAAATCCACAGATACGAATGTTGTACAATCAGCAAAGGTGATCAAAAGCAACATTTTCTACGTCATCGAATATCGAGAGCTGATTTTGACTCTTCTCATCACCTATGATGAACTCAAAATGTCCCAGACGTATTTGAAGGATTTAATAGAGACCCAACATGTTTATATCAGAATGCTTCAAAAATTTTGCGAAAAGTACGGCTCCGTGGTGGTGGCAGAAAAGACCAAGAAAAAACGAAAAAAGAAGAGCAAACCACCTGCGGAACAAAACACTGACACTCTCGATTCTCGGTGGGACGAAATATCCAGCGAACTAACAGCTGTTTTAAGTGGAACCTTGGGCAACGTAGATGTTGTTCCATTCGATGGTTCCTCGGATGTTCCCATAAATGACCAGAAAGCTGAAGCGATGAAACGAATACAAAGAAGCCTGTGGAACTGGGAATTGGATGTAGCTGTTGCACTGTTGCGTGCTTCACGAGAAGTATGGCCAGATAACGACACCTTCGGTGCAAATTCTATACCTTTCGAGGAAGAATACTTGATTTTACACGAAATTTTCTTCGCGAACCTTGGTCAACAGTTTAAACCAGATCTTCCAATAACACCTCAATCAGATCAGGAAGATAATGAAGATGAAGAAGAGGAAGATGGTGGCCATTCCGACTACCAAGAGAGCGTTATAAAGTTTGATGACTTCGCCAAAAGATTGGCACATCCAAAGATTGTACGAGCCTGCGGACTGTGTCTCCGCAACTTCGTTAAAAACTTGCCTTACACAAATCTTTGTGCCATCAAACTCTTACACCGAATTGCTTTCGACTACAAAATGTATGTCATGGTGTTTCAAGCTTCAATATTCCGCACCTTCCAGAAAATATTCGAACTTAAACACATGCCTCAATACAAAGAATTAGTGAGATTTGCAACATACATCATGAAACAGTTTTTCACCATAGCAGCTGTCAATCCGAAAGTCTACATTGAAGTTTTGTTTTGGAAATCAAGCAAAGACGCCTTTGACATTGAACACGGTTATGGAACTTACCATCAAAAATCCGCTGCTAGTGCAAAAGGCTGGACTGAATTGGAGGAACAAGAATTAAGGACTTTGTTTGAAGAGCATCAGAGAAATCAAATTGAGCAAGATGTAGTGGATTGGATAATAGAAAACTTGATTAAGAAAGACAGAACAAGAAAAGCAGTGATAAAGAAACTAAAGGAAATTGATTTACTTGTGAACTACAAAGCGAAACCTGATGCTAAGAAACGAAATGCTCCCTGGACTGTTAACGATGAAAACGAGCTTAAGGAACTTTATGAAGAACACAAAGAAGCTGATGACCCACTAGCTTGCATAATGGGAAATTTAAGCATTAGCAGGCCAAAGAACAGAGTCATCGAGAAGATGCTAGTAATGGGTCTAATACAAGACAAGGCTGATATTAAGAAAAAACGAAAGAAGAGCAGAAAGAACGAACACATTGGAGATGTAGCCACTACTTCCAAAAAGGCCCCTAAAAAGAAGGTCAATAAGAAAATAAGGAACTTCACAGCAGTATCTTCAAGTGAATTAAAGCACATACTGCGTGATCTTCTAAATAAAGACTTCGATGATGCATTAAAATGGATTTCTGAAAGCCTCATTGATGCTGCTGAAGATTTGAAAACTGCAGATATAGCAGAGAGTGATGGCATTCCACTTGTGCCACTACAAGAAGCTTGTGAGACTGCGCTAGAAAACTTCGACTTTAAGAAACTACTCAGAGCTTGTGGTGTATCGGAACCAATGGATGAACAAGAAATCTATTGGCGTATATCGAGCACAGCATCACCTATCTATCTCGAAGAATGTGGAACACTAATATCACAAGCTTTAGAGTTTGGCATTATAGATGTTCAAACAGTGAATGGAGAAAATGATGAAAACTCAGCAGATGATGAAGATAGTGGCGAAGAAAGCGACAATCAAGAACATGAGGAAAATATGCCATTTACTGAATTCGGAAATGAAACACATTCAAATAATGGTGACGCTGATGCTAACTTGTCTAATACAGACATAGCACCCTTTGAAAGCAGAAATGCGAGTGAAGGAAGCGATTCCAGTGAATCCGAAATAACGAAAGCCGAGGCACAGGATATGAATAAAGAAAACATAAAACCACGGAAATTGTCAAAGAAGAAAAGAATTTTTACTGCAGATACCAGTGAAGATTCCGCTGATGAAGGGCAATTATTGACTGTACAGATTGATGTAGCTAGTCCCAGTGGAGAGAAACGAGATCGATTCATGTCTGATTCTGATGAAGATAAACCGAAACGAAAGAAAAAAAAAATTTTGTCTTCAGATGAGGAATAAGTATGTGTTTATGTAAATAAGAAGTTTTGTTACTTTTTCATTCTATGCTGGATATGTTGTTTTCGAAAAGTTTAAATATATTTCTTAAATTTATCTGTTGTTTTTACTTGTCCTAAATTCTTTCAAATATAGGATTTGTGGGATTTGAGAAAGTATGAAAAAAACATTTACCTGTAGGTAAGTAAAGAAGCTGACTTGTGCATCCACATCTTTTGATAGGCTTTACCATTTTAAAATATTGGATTAATTGTTACTTTTCACTTAATATTAAAACTTTCTTGTATTATTGGCAACGTTGCCACAAACAATTTTACCAACCATCATACAATCAATTTCCCTGTCTGTCCCAGTCTTTAATTGACATTGACATTACACCTATCCCTAACTTCTCTCGGCAGTTTAGCTTGGTAAGTAAATGTTATGCTTTCGTGATTTGTAGAGTTTTTCCAAAATATTAGTATCATCCGTTGTACTTTCGAATAATACACTTTAATTCATTACAGTTTAAACTAATTTTGTTTATTTCTTAAGGTGATTGTTAACCCTCGATAACAGAATCTGTGTTTATTTCAGGTTAACCATGGGTAGACGTCCAGCAAGGTGGTAAGTTCCCTTATTATTATTATTATTATTGAAGTGTATAATTTTATAAGATGTTATTGCAGTAATAACGAAGTTGTCATTCCCTTAAAATGTATTTGTTTGTTGTGATCCAACCCTGTGCAACCCTTTTCCAGCTACCGCTACTGCAAAAACAAGCCGTACCCCAAGTCACGGTTCTGTCGTGGTGTACCCGATCCGAAGATTCGCATCTTCGACTTGGGCAAGAAGAAGGCTGGCGTAGATGATTTTCCGTTGTGTGTGCATCTCGTCTCTGACGAATACGAACAGTTGAGTTCCGAAGCTCTGGAAGCTGGACGTATCTGTGCCAATAAATATTTGGTGAAGAACTGTGGCAAGGATCAGTTCCACATACGTATGAGGCTGCATCCCTTCCACGTCATCAGAATCAACAAGATGTTGTCGTGCGCTGGAGCTGATAGGTAAATGCATTTAAAAATTGATAGTTTCATTGGGTGCATGATGATCGCTGGTAAAAATATAGTCGCAGAAATTTAAAAATGTAATCAGCTGCCATCAAGTAAAAATAGGTCCATGAAAAAGAAGTAGTCTTAGTAGTTGGCTGCATGGAATTAGTTAAGCTAGGATTTACGAAATATGTTAAAATATATATGTAAATATTAACAATTTCTTACTCAGAATTTCATGTATAATCTAAATTCGTCGGTTGTCTTATTTAACAAATTGCTAGTTTGGCAATGCTTGCTTTATTGAATTACTTTAACTACAAAATTAATATTATTTGTAACACTATGGTAAAGTTAGATTTGATCGTTTTTTTTTTTCATTTGTTGTTAAAACTTGTTGATATTTAATATTTCTGGTCACGATAGTATTTTGTAAACTTAAAGCTTCAAAACTGTTCCATTGGAACTGCATTCCCCTTAACAGCAATAATTAAGTGGCCTATATTATAATACAATTGACTTGACAGTGTAAGTTATATGACCACAGCGTTTGGGAATCGTCATTGTGATCTTAAATTCCATTTACCATCAAGCGATATTTTTTAGGCTCCAGACCGGAATGAGGGGTGCCTTTGGTAAGCCTCAGGGTACCGTCGCTCGTGTCCACATTGGGCAGCCGATCATGAGCGTGCGTTCCAGCGACCGTTTCAAGGCACAAGTCATCGAGGCCCTCCGTCGTGCAAAGTTCAAGTTCCCTGGACGTCAGAAGATCTATGTTTCCAAGAAGTTTGGTTTCACCAAGTACGACCGTGAAGTTTACGACGACTTGAAATCGAAGGGACGATTGGCTTATGACGGATGCAATGTCCAGTACAGGCCGGAACATGGGCCCTTATCTGAGTGGAAAAAGGCGCAGGAAGAGCTGTTGACGGCATGAGTTAATTGTACATTTTTTAAATTGGAAATAAAGTTACATAACTGATATGTTTTCGTTTTATTTTGAGTGTCTTAATAGACATAGAAGACATAGAATTCTTTCTATGGCTATCCGTTTCTGAGGTATTTGCGTATGAAGTTTTTTCTCTTGTTTTCCTTAACAAATCTGTACCATCATATTCCCACACTTCCCCGGCTGATCAGAACTAATTGAAAATTTTGATTGTAGAAAAATTTTCTTCCACAAAAAGTTCCCCTAATGACTTCTATACATTATGCTCAAAATCGACATACATGTGTATTTTGAGCTGCAGATTCCAAAAATGTTATTTAAAATGAGCTGGGACTGCAGGCGGCCTAATTTAGGATACTTTCCGAGCGAACCGTTGTAGTTAGCGACCAACTGACACCTTTCCGAAATTCAGGAGGTCCAAACTAGTAAGTACACTTGAATTCAGCTGAATCGGAGATGCAAAAATTTTAAGGTCAAAAAAGAACAAAGGGGTTAGCCTTGGATGTTTTGTGATTTTCGACAGAAAATAGATTTGGCTCAAAATCGACATACATGTGTATTTTGACCTGCAGATTCCAAAAATGTTATTTAAAATGAGCTGGGACTGCAGGCGGCCTAATTTAGGATACTTTCCGAGCGAACCGTTGTAGTTAGCGACCAACTGACACCTTTCCGAAATTCAGGAGGTCCAAATTAGTAAATACACTTGAATTCAGCTGAATCGGAGATGCATAAATTTTAAGGTCAAAAAAGAACAAAGGGGTTATCCTTGGATGTTTTGTGATTTTCGACAGAAAATAGATTTGGCTCAAAATCGACATACATGTGTATTTTGAGCTGCAGATTCCAAAAATGTTATTTAAAATGAGCTGGGATTGCAGGCGACCTAATTTAGGATACTTTCCGAGCGAACCGTTGTAGTTAGCGACCAACTGACACCTTTCCGAAATTCAGGAGGTCCAAAATAGTAAGTACACTTGAATTCAGCTGAATCGGAGATGCAAAAATTTTAAGGTCAAAAAAGAACAAAGGGGTTAGCCTTGGATGTTTTGTGATTTTCGACAGAAAATAGATTTGGCTCAAAATCGACATACATGTGTATTTTTAGCTGCAGATTCCAAAAATGTTATTTAAAATGAGCTGGGACTGCAGGCGGCCCAATTTAGGATACTTTCCGAGCGAACCGCTGTAGTTAGCTACCAACTCACACCTTTCCGAAATTCAGGAGGTCCAAATTAGTAAGTACACTTGAATTCAGCTGAATCGGAGATGCAAAAATGTTAAGGTCAAAAAAGAACAAAGGGGTTAGCCTTGGATGTTTTGTGATTTTCGACAGAAAATAGATTTGGCTCAAAATCGGTATACAGATGTACTTTGAGCTGCAGATTCCAAAAATGTTATTTAAAATGAGCTGGGACTGCAGGCGGCCTAATTTAGGATACTTTCCGAGCGAACCGTTGTAGTTAGCGACCAACTGACACCTTTCCGAAATTCAGGAGGTCCAAATTAGTAAGTACACTTGAATTCAGCTGAATCGGAGATGCAAAAATTTTAAGGTCAAAAAAGAACAAAGGGGTTAGCCTTGGATGTTTTGTGATTTTCGACAGAAAATAGATTTGGCTCAAAATCGGCATACAGATGAACTTTGAGCTGCAGATTCCAAAAATGTTATTTAATATGAGCTGGGACTGCAGGCGGCCTAATTTAGGATACTTTCCGAGCGAACCCTTGTAGTTAGCGACCAACTGACACCTTTCCGAAATTCAGGAGGTCCAAATTAGTAAGTACACTTGAATTCAGCTGAATCGGAGATGCAAAAATTTTAAGGTCAAAAAAGAACAAAGGGGTTAGCCTTGGATGTTTTGTGATTTTCGACAGAAAATAGATTTGGCTCAAAATCGGCATACAGATGTACTTTGAGCTGCAGATTCCAAAAATGTGATTTAAAATGAGCTGGGACTGCAGGCGGCCTAATTTAGGATACTTTCCGAGCGAACCGTTGTAGTTAGCGACCAACTGACACCTTTCCGAAATTCAGGAGGTCCAAATTAGTAAGTACACTTGAATTCAGCTGAATCGGAGATGCAAAAATTTTAAGGTCAAAAAAGAACAAAGGGGTTATAGCCTTGGATGTTTTGTGATTTTCGACAGAAAATAGATTTGGCTCAAAATCGACATACATGTGTATTTTGAGCTGCAGATTCCAAAAATGTTATTTAAAATGAGCTGGGACTGCAGGCGGCCTAATTTAGGATACTTTCCGAGCGAACCGTTGTAGTTAGCGACCAACTGACACCTTTCCGAAATTCAGGAGGTCCAAATTAGTAAGTACACTTGAATTCAGCTGAATCGGAGATGCAAAAATTTTAAGGTCAAAAAAGAACAAAGGGGTTAGCCTTGGATGTTTTGTGATTTTCGACAGAAAATAGATTTGGCTCAAAATCGGCATACAGATGTACTTTGAGCTGCAGATTCCAAAAATGTTATTTAAAATGAGCTGGGACTGCAGGCGGCCTAATTTAGGATACTTTCCGAGCGAACCGTTGTAGTTAGCGACCAACTGACACCTTTCCGAAATTCAGGAGGTCCAAATTAGTAAGTACACTTGAATTCAGCTGAATCGGAGATGCAAAAATTTTAAGGTCAAAAAAGAACAAAGGGGTTAGCCTTGGATGTTTTGTGATTTTGGACAGAAAATAGATTTGGCTCAAAATCGACATACATGTGTATTTTGAGCTGCAGATTCCAAAAATGTTATTTAAAATGAGCTGGGACTGCAGGCGGCCTAATTTAGGATACTTTCCGAGCGAACCGTTGTAGTTAGCGACCAACTGACACCTTTCCGAAATTCAGGAGGTCCAAATTAGTAAGTACACTTGAATTCAGCTGAATCGGAGATGCAAAAATTTTAAGGTCAAAAAAGAACAAAGGGGTTAGCCTTGGATGTTTTGTGATTTTGGACAGAAAATAGATTTGGCTCAAAATCGACATACATGTGTATTTTGAGCTGCAGATTCCAAAAATGTTATTTAAAATGAGCTGGGACTGCAGGCGGCCTAATTTAGGATACTTTCCGGGCGAACCGTTGTAGTTAGCGACCAACTGACACCTTTCCGAAATTCAGGAGGTCGAAATTAGTAAGTACACTTGAATTCAGCTGAATCGGAGATGCAAAAATTTTAAGGTCAAAAAAGAACAAAGGGGTTAGCCTTGGATGTTTTGTGATTTTGGACAGAAAATAGATTTGGCTCAAAATCGGCATACAGATGTACTTTGAGCTGCAGATTCCAAAAATGTTATTTAAAATGAGCTGGTACTGCAGGCGGCCTAATTTAGGATACTTTCCGAGCGAACCGTTGTAGTTAGCGACCAACTGACACCTTTCCGAAATTCAGGAGGTCCAAATTAGTAAGTACACTTGAATTCAGCTGAATCGGAGATGCAAAAATTTTAAGGTCAAAAAGGAACAAAGGGGTTAGCCTTGGATGTTTTGTGATTTTCGACAAAAAATAGATTTGGCTCAAAATCGGCATACAGATGTACTTTGAGCTGCAGATTCCAAAAATGTTATTTAAAATGAGCTGGGACTGCAGGCGGCCTAATTTAGGATACTTTCCGAACGAACCGTTGTAGTTAGCGACCAACTGACACCTTTCCGAAATTCAGGAGGTCCAAATTAGTAAGTACACTTGAATTCAGCTGAATCGGAGATGCAAAAATTTTAAGGTCAAAAAAGAACAAAGGGGTTAGCCTTGGATGTTTTGTGATTTTCGACAAAAAATAGATTTGGCTCAAAATCGGCATACAGATGTACTTTGAGCTGCAGATTCCAAAAATGTTATTTAAAATGAGCTGGGACTGCAGGCGGCCTAATTTAGGATACTTTCCGAACGAACCGTTGTAGTTAGCGACCAACTGACACCTTTCCGAAATTCAGGAGGTCCAAATTAGTAAGTACACTTGAATTCAGCTGAATCGGAGATGCAAAAATTTTAAGGTCAAAAAAGAACAAAGGGGTTAGCCTTGGATGTTTTGTGATTTTCGACAGAAAATAGATTTGGCTCAAAATCGACGTACAGATGTACTTTGAGCTGCAAATTCCAAAAATGTTATCTAAGATGAGCTGGGACTGCAGGCGGCCTAATTTAGGATACTTTCCGAGCGAACCGTTGTAGTTAGCGACCAACTGACACCTTTCCGAAATTCAGGAGGTCCAAATTAGTAAGTACACTTGAATTCAGCTGAATCGGAGATGCAAAAATTTTAAGGTCAAAAAAGAACAAAGGGGTTAGCCTTGGATGTTTTGTGATTTTCGACAGAAAATAGATTTGGCTCAAAATCGGCATTCATGTGTATTTTGAGCTGCAGATTCCAAAAATGTTATTTAAAATGAGCTGGGACTGCAGGCGGCCTAATTTAGGATACTTTCCGAGCGAACCGTTGTAGTTAGCGACCAACTGACACCTTTCCGAAATTCAGGAGGTCCAAATTAGTAAGTACACTTTAATTCAGCTGAATCGGAGATGCAAAAATTTTAAGGTCAAAAAAGTACAAAGGGGTTAGCCTTGGATGTTTTGTGATTTTCGACAGAAAATAGATTTGGCTCAAAATCGACGTACATGTGTATTTTGAGCAGCAGATTCCAAAAATGTTATTTAAAATGAGCTGGGACTGCAGGCGGCCTAATTTAGGATACTTTCCGAGCGAACCGTTGTAGTTAGCGACCAACTGACACCTTTCCGAAATTCAGGAGGTCCAAATTAGTAAGTACACTTGAATTCAGCTGAATCGGAGATGCAAAAATTTTAAGGTCAAAAAAGAACAAAGGGGTTAGCCTTGGATGTTTTGTGATTTTCGACAGAAAATAGATTTGGCTCAAAATCGGCATTCATGTGTATTTTGAGCTGCAGATTCCAAAAATGTTATTAAAAATGAGCTGGGACTGCAGGCGGCCTAATTTAGGATACTTTCCGAGCGAACCGTTGTAGTTAGCGACCAACTGACACCTTTCCGAAATTCAGGAGGTCCAAATTAGTAAGTACACTTTAATTCAGCTGAATCGGAGATGCAAAAATTTTAAGGTCAAAAAAGAACAAAGGGGTTAGCCTTGGATGTTTTGTGATTTTCGACAGAAAATAGATTTGGCTCAAAATCGGCATACAGATGTACTTTGAGCTGCAGATTCCAAAAATGTTATTTAAAATGAGCTGGGACTGCAGGCGGCCTAATTTAGGATACTTTCCGAGCGAACCGTTGTAGTTAGCGAAAAACTGACACCTTTCCGAAATTCAGGAGGTCCAAATTAGTAAGTACACTTGAATTCAGCTGAATCGGAGATGCAAAAATTTTAAGGTCAAAAAAGAACAAAGGGGTTAGCCTTGGATGTTTTGTGATTTTCGACAGAAAATAGATTTGGCTCAAAATCGACGTACAGATGTACTTTGAGCTGCAGATTCCAAAAATGTTATCTAAGATGAGCTGGGACTGCAGGCGGCCTAATTTAGGATACTTTCCGAGCGAACCGTTGTAGTTAGCGACCAACTGACACCTTTCCGAAATTCAGGAGGTCCAAATTAGTAAGTACACTTGAATTCAGCTGAATCGGAGATGCAAAAATTTTAAGGTCAAAAAAGAACAAAGGGGTTAGCCTTGGATGTTTTGTGATTTTCGACAGAAAATAGATTTGGCTCAAAATCGGCATTCATGTGTATTTTGAGCTGCAGATTCCAAAAATGTTATTTAAAATGAGCTGGGACTGCAGGCGGCCTAATTTAGGATACTTTCCGAGCGAACCGTTGTAGTTAGCGACCAACTGACACCTTTCCGAAATTCAGGAGGTCCAAATTAGTAAGTACACTTTAATTCAGCTGAATCGGAGATGCAAAAATTT
Organism: Rhyzopertha dominica; assembly: GCA_025024175.1. Classification (NCBI taxonomy): domain Eukaryota; kingdom Metazoa; phylum Arthropoda; class Insecta; order Coleoptera; family Bostrichidae; genus Rhyzopertha; species Rhyzopertha dominica. Next base: position 51,582,122 of record QCXZ01000138.1, on the reverse strand, counting down.
TAAGGTCAAAAAAGTACAAAGGGGTTAGCCTTGGATGTTTTGTAATTTTCGACAGAAAATAGATTTGGCTCAAAATCGACGTACATGTGTATTTTGAGCAGCAGATTCCAAAAATGTTATCTAAAATGAGCTGGGACTGCAGGCGGCCTAATTTAGGATACTTTCCGAGCGAACCGTTGTAGTTAGCGACCAACTGACACCTTTCCGAAATTCAGGAGGTCCAAATTAGTAAGTACACTTGAATTCAGCTGAATCGGAGATGCAAAAATTTTAAGGTCAAAAAAGAACAAAGGGGTTAGCCTTGGATGTTTTGTGATTTTGGACAGAAAATAGATTTGGCTCAAAATCGGCATTCATGTGTATTTTGAGCTGCAGATTCCAAAAATGTTATTTAAAATGAGCTGGGACTGCAGGCGGCCTAATTTAGGATACTTTCCGAGCGAACCGTTGTAGTTAGCGACCAACTGACACCTTTCCGAAATTCAGGAGGTCCAAATTAGTAGGTACACTTTAATTCAGCTGAATCGGAGATGCAAAAATTTTAAGGTCAAAAAAGTACAAAGGGGTTAGCCTTGGATGTTTTGTGATTTTCGACAGAAAATAGATTTGGCTCAAAATCGACGTACATGTGTATTTTGAGCAGCAGATTCCAAAAATGTTATCTAAGATGAGCTGGGACTGCAGGCGGCCTAATTTAGGATACTTTCCGAGCGAACCGTTGTAGTTAGCGACCAACTGACTCCTTTCCGAAATTCAGGAGGTCCAAATTAGTAAGTACACTTGAATTCAGCTGAATCGGAGATGCAAAAATTTTAAGGTCAAAAAAGAACAAAGGGGTTAGCCTTGGATGTTTTGTGAATTTCGACAGAAAATAGATTTGGCTCAAAATCGGCATACAGATGTACTTTGAGCTGCAGATTCCAAAAATGTTATTTAAAATGAGCTGGGACTGCAGGCGGCCTAATTTAGGATACTTTCCGAGCGAACCGTTGTAGTTAGCGACCAACTGACACCTTTCCGAAATTCAGGAGGTCCAAATTAGTAAGTACACTTGAATTCAGCTGAATCGGAGATGCAAAACTTTTAAGGTCAAAATAGAACAAAGGGGTTAGCCTTGGATGTTTTGTGATTTTCGACAGAAAATAGATTTGGCTCAAAATCGGCATACAGATGTACTTTGAGCTGCAGATTCCAAAAATGTCATTTAAAATGAGCTGGGACTGCAGGCGGCCTAATTTAGGATACTTTCCGAGCGAACCGTTGTAGTTAGCGACCAACTGACACCTTTCCGAAATTCAGGAGGTCCAAATTAGTAAGTACACTTGAATTCAGCTGAATCGGAGATGCAAAAATTTTAAGGTCAAAAAAGAACAAAGGGGTTAGCCTTGGATGTTTTGTGATTTTCGACAGAAAATAGATTTGGTTCAAAATCGGCATACAGATGTACTTTGAGCTGCAGATTCCAAAAATGTTATTTAAAATGAGCTGGGAGTGCAGGCGGCCTAATTTAGGATACTTTCCGAGTGAACCGTTGTAGTTAGCGACCAACTGACACCTTTCCGAAATTCAGGAGGTCCAAATTAGTAAGTACACTTGAATTCAGCTGAATCGGAGATGCAAAAATTTTAAGGTCAAAAAAGAACAAAGGGGTTAGCCTTGGATGTTTTGTGATTTGCGACAGAAAATAGATTTGGCTCAAAATCGACGTACATGTGTATTTTGAGCTGCAGATTCCAAAAATGTTATCTAAAATGAGCTGGGACTGCAGGCGGCCTAATTTAGGATACTTTCCGAGCGAACCGTTGTAGTTAGCGACCAACTGACACCTTTCCGAAATTCAGGAGGTCCAAATTAGTAAGTACACTTGAATTCAGCTGAATCGGAGATGCAAAAATTTTAAGGTCAAAAAAGAACAAAGGGGTTAGCCTTGGATGTTTTGTGATTTTCGACAGAAAATAGATTTGGCTCAAAATCGACATACATGTGTATTTTGAGCTGCAGATTCCAAAAATGTTATTTAAAATGATCTGGGACTGCAGGCGGCCTAATTTAGGATACTTTCCGAGCGAACCGTTGTAGTTAGCGACCAACTGACACCTTTCCGAAATTCAGGAGGTCCAAATTAGTAAGTACACTTGAATTCAGCTGAATCGGAGATGCAAAAATTTTAAGGTCAAAAAAGGGTTAGTTAGCCCTGGATGTTTTGTGATTTTCGACAGAAAATAGATTTGGCTCAAAATCGGCATACAGATGTACTTTGAGCTGCAGATGACAAAAATTTTATCTAAAATGAGCTAGGACTGCGGGCGGCCTGATTTAGGATACGTATCGTCGTAGGGGGGCAAAATTTTGTCCGTTTCGCTCTATGACTTACCGTTTCTGAGATATTTGCGTTTGAAGTTTTCTCTGGTTTTCCTTAAGAAATTATGGGACCTCTCCACTGCACAGGCCTCTGTCGCTCTTTACCCTCATGTTCCCACACTTCCCCAGCAAAAGCTCCCCTAATGACTTCTATATATTATAAGTTGAAAGAAAAGCTATAAATAATGGGGGTGTACCGTCGTAGGGGGGGCCAAATTTTATCCGTTTCGCTCTACGACTTACCGTTTCTGAGATATTTGCGTTTGAAGTTTTCTCTGGTTTTCCTTAAGAAATTATGGGACTTCTCCGCTGCTCAGGCCTCCGTCGCTCTTTACCCTCATGTTCCCACACTTCCCCGGTTCATCAGAACCAATTGAAAATTTTGATTGTAGAAAAATTTTTGTCCGAAGAAAAGTTCCCCTAATGACTTCTATATATTATAAGTTGAAAGAAAAGCTATAGATAGTGGGGGTGTGTCGTCGTAGGGGGGGCAAAATTTTGTCCGTTTCGCTCTACGACTTACCGTTTCTGAGATATTTGCGTTTGAAGTTTTCTCTGGTTTTCCTTAAGAAATTATGGGACTTCTCCACTGCCCAGGGCTCCGTCGCTCTTTACCCTCATGTTCCCACACTTCCCCGGTTCATCAGAACCAATTGAAAATTTAGATTGTAGAAAAATTTTCTTCCTAAAAAAGTTCTTTTAATGACTTCTATATAAGTTGAAAGAAAAGCTATAAATAGTGGGGGTGTATCTGTGTTTTGTCCGTTTTGCTCTACGACTTACCGTCGTTACCACTACACAGTCTTTAATCGCTTTTAAATTCATTTTCGTACACTCCCAATTCCAAAAAAAGTTGCTAAGAAGGCTCCTGTTTAGTTTCACTCTTTATAACATGTATGTTGTGGGTTTAAATGAAACACATTCCATATTTTAATGTTTTTATTGTAAAATGACAAAGAATAAATCTAAAATTCATCTCAATCAATAATATACGTTTGATATAGATACAATATGTAATCGAGTACATAATTATATAGATGCTCCTCTTGTCTTTTCAAAATAAATAGCATTCTAAACTTCGAAAATACTCCGTAAGTAGAATTACGCACAAAAATAATCATAACAACACCGCTAATGAACTGGCCGTCCAAAGAAGGTGTTACATGTAATACTGATCTTGGCTTTAAGCAAGTACAGTTGTTAATGAAATTCAATTGGATGTCACCAGCGTGACTCACAAGAAGCTCGGGTTTCGGTGAGAAACAGTTTTGCCAATTCCCTTTTTGCTGAGCAGAGATTTTGCTTTGAGCCACCCGAATACAACCTTCCTGAGCTTGCAAGAAACCACCGCTTCTTGCGATTCACGAGGTGCAAACCTGATACGAAATCAATTGAAAGCTTGTGAGAAATCTTGTGCAAAAGATCTGAAAAGGTACGATGATAAAAATTTAAATTGTGCCCATAGTTTAAGCTAAATTACAYTAACTTCTTTATTATCTAGTTATCTAAGTATGTAAATAGTAAAGAGTATATATGGATAGATATTATATGCAGCTATTTTGATATCATGTTAATTTTTTTACTTTCTCATTATAACGCAATAGATATCTTTTAATCATGATTTGTTATTAGTTGATCCCACAAACAGGCACTATGGCCATAGCGTTTTGTATCTTATTATCTCGTGTGCCAGTTCACACTTTGAAAGCTGCAAACTGATTAGCACCCGCATGTATAAAAAATTGTGTAGTGCAAATTCGACTTCCGATGTCGGAATACAAGAAATGTGGGTGGAAAAATGTTGGAAAGAATTGTGAATGTTTTCTCTAGGCCAGGTCAACTGATATTCCTAGTTTTAAGAAACAAGGAGGAGCAAATGAGTTGTTCATTTTTCAAAATCTGACAGAATTTTTTCTCCCAAAAGCTACACTCTACTTCCTACACAGCATTCCTCAATTACCAATGCACTCTGTATAAGCTTTTTTTTGATAAGCTTGAAAGTTTTTATGAAAGTTACTAATTTTCAATATCAGAAACAACAAGGTTTTTCCAGACACATTCATTGGCGATCTTTAGAAATCCTGTATATTAACAAAAATGTTGTTCTTTGATATTTTTATTACCAAAACATCATGGCTATCTGAGAAAACTATAATTTTGCAATTTGGAAGCAACTAGGAAGATGTGTTAATCACTTGCAGCTTTCATCCGTAAATTTCAAACATCACAAATATTGCAAAACATCCACTCAAGCCAGGGACATTTTGAAAAGTTACTCTGGAAATAATGTCAAAAGAAATGCAAAAAAAAAACCAATTACTGTTGTGCGCACAAAAAGTATGACTAAAAAATACACATACACGTTTATATTTGTAGATATTGACTTTGAATTTGGCAAATGCATAGTGTCTCACGATATGTCTCTTCAAGAGAAGACAAGTACCCAATCACGCGTATTAATATGTTTCGCATTTTGGTAAATGATTCCTTCAATGATTGTCAAGTCGAAGTGTACAGTATATAGATAGAGAACAGCTTCCTTGCACGGGGGAACCCCAAACAGAGATTCAAGTAATTTGAGAAAAAGGATCATACTTCTTTGGATTTTAAAAAAAAAAATACCTTTTGAAAATCTGAAGTGTTTGTGATAGGTTTGGGGATTCCCCGTACAATTCGAGTGCCCGCAGACGCCCAAAAATACATTTAAAAAATTAGAGAGATTTCAGAGGTGAGAAAGTTGAGAGCGTCGGCAGTGCCCGAGAAAGAAACATATTTTAAAGGGTACAGCTACACCCTGTGATCGTCCTACACTAAAATTCACTGTTTTTTCTTCTAACTTTTATAATCTAACAACACGCTAAACTTAGCGACATCTCTAACAATACTACCCATTTAATACTAAGCACCTCCGCAAACAACGGAGACCTCATCTATATAAACTTACAAAAAATAACGTCGCTGTTTTTCTTTTTTTTTTACCAAAAAATCGACATTTCTCCGCTAACGTCTCCTTAAATATTAAAGCCATTCTGTTACAGAACGCAAAAAAACACAGACACTAAACTAAAATACAGAAACTAAAACCTAATCGACGGAAGGAAAATGAAAGTCCTAGATAAAAAAAATACTTCGGCATACTGTTTTGTCAATCTTAACCGTAACATAACTAAAAAATAAATAAGTGCGGCGTTCATTTACCGTTACTCTTTTAACATTATAGCTACCACTGATTTTGGTATCACGTCGCAAATCCTACGTGAACTCATGGAATGAATACTGTGTTTCTAATGTTTAAAACCTGTCAACGCTTTACACGCTACATTATATACTTGACTTGGAGAAGGAGACCCGGAGATGGTTCGACTCCGACAGCTGGTAGTTGTGCATTTTTATCAGCGCTATGACGGCCTCGTCCATGCTTGGCAACTGGATCAGAGCCATCTTCCTGTCCTTCCTGTAATTAACACAAAGCCAATGTAAATAAAATAAATACTAAGTTCTATAGGTTTTAATAAAACAAAGATTGGCCTTGGAGTCTACTGCCTTCCATCAGATTCACTGAGTGCAATCGATCTTATGGAAGATGCACTGACAACTGTGTGTACATTAAGTCGGTGGGTGACTTCAACATTGATTTTTTTATTAAACTCTCTAATGGCTGTAAATATGTTTCTGATATTCTGGATTGTTTTAATTAGTTTCAGATTATTGATAAACCTAAGAGAATTGGTGTAAATTCATCAAATTTAATTGACTTAATATGCATTAATAAACATATAGATGTGATATCTCACGGAGTGGAGGATGCTTTAGGTATATGTGACCACATCATGGGGTATGCAAGTTAGTGTTTGATGTGCTCCAGCCTCCAAAACAAGCCATAAAATACATCAAAACAAATATTGAATTAAACAAACAGAATCCAGCAAAAGTTATGAAGAGATTTTGCAAAGTGAATATACATATAAAAGAATACAAGGAAGCTATGCCATTATTTCATGTTTAAAAAGACCTTTATTTTAATCTATCCACTTAAGGTTGTATCTAAAAAAATAGGGAGAATACAAGCCTGTCAGTTTGTTGACTGTATACAGGGCACAGGGGAAAGAATATTTCTAGTCGTACTTACGGAAAGAACTTGAATGCCTTCACGGTGAATCCGTTCTTTGTGAAGGCCTCCTTGATGTCCTCCTCGTTGATGGTGGCTGGGATGTTGCTCAGGTGAAGCGTGGAGGATGGCGGGTAGATGTTCTGGTAGTTCTTGGAGCCAGGCTTTTTAAACCTGTGCAGGGGACTCTGGCTGTAGTCCTTTGTAAGACCAGCGTCGGGTTGTCCCTCTTTTGGCATTTGTACTGACTGATGTTTGCTAAGCATCACTCTGATGTTCTTGCCGAAAACTCGAAGCTTGTCCATGTGTGTTATGGCTGAAACATATAACAAAAAATTTTTGTAAAAATCATACTTTCAAACGCTTGATGAAGCATGCTCATGAAGAACTGAAACTGAAAGTTTTTCGTCATAATTTCATGTGAGGGTTGCATATTAGACATTGTTGTAAATGTCTAGACACTGTTTTTTATGAGTTTATAACTTTTTTGAGAAAAATAAATGTTAGTCTCAAAAAACTAGTGAAGGAAATAATCGTTAATGTGAGAGATGAAAAATGAATCGATAGAAAGAAGCAACAACTTACCCAACTGAGCTTGATGGGGCTCGGCAAGTTGAACAAGAGCAGAATCCTTCTTGTTGTACAAAATTTTCACACGCTGCACGTCACCATAGACACCTACATAGAAAAAAATGAAAAATACCGATTTAGTATGCTGTACTTCATCCGAGCCAAAAATGCAAGTACTGCAAAACTGTATTGCATTGTTGGTGTTACAAAAATACACAAAATTTTAAACAAGAGGAAAATTTCATAACCAGAAAAATAAAATGCAATCATTATTATACAAGTAACATGCAGAACTGAACAATAAGGAGAAAATAAATACATAAAATAAAAGACTACACTCGAGTTTTGGAAATAAATCATTGTAAATGTAAAAACATGAACAGATGAACACTAAATGCGGCAAGCTTGAATATATATCAAGAGAATGTCTCAAATTACACACTATTACACATAAAACTCATGTTAACACGACCACCAAATCCAATCACTGTTTCACCAATTTTGAAACTGACTGTACATGAATTGCAAAATATTTATGTTGGATTTGATGTGCTTCAGGCCCTGAAATTTCCTAGAGGAAATGGCAAGGCCCGAAATGATTAAAAAATGATAATACTTAATTTGATAGTAGCTGTGCACACGTACCAAATAGGGTAAAGAGAGCGTCAGGCGTGACCATCTACGAAAGAGAAAGATGACAGTAGTATGTAACGTAGCACACAGAGGGAGGTACAATCGCCACCCGAAAATGGCAGCAAAAATATAAAAAAGAAAACAGCATTAGACAAATCTCGTATGTAAAAATCATCAACAGATCAGTCAAATTAGGCAGATTTACAAAAACACAATTTGACTGCCCTGCAAGGTACACTTGACAAGTGCCACATGAGATTGTTCAAAAAACAAAACTGCACCAACTGATACAACGAAAAAGCAGCAAATCATAAAAATGCTAAAAGAAATTCAAGATATCAGCTGGCACATCGTGTTATTGCCTTTTGCAAATGCTCTTGTAAGGATGAACAAAGCAAGGAAACAATCTTAAAAAGCACTGAAAAAGTTTGTTCACCCTTGCAAATACAGTTCACAAGGACGTTTTTAGTGTAATAAACAACTGAAAAACAAAAAGAATCAAACAGAAAACGAACAAATAACTGGTTAGTATTGAATAAACAATTAATAAAATATTAATGGAAATAGCAAATGTGAACTGTACAACAATCTATTAAGAAATGTACTATAGAATCCAACAGCTGAAACTTGAATAATTTAGCAGCTGAATTCTAAAGTCTGGCTTACTAATAAGCTAATACCCATTACTGATAACTTGGAAACATTTCATTCTTCAGACTGGGTCAAGATCATATTTTTTAGGATGCAATGATATCATATGATTTGTTAAATAAACGTGAAACAATAAATCCAGAACATTTTAATATATTTTTTGCTTTTGGTGGTCAATAACAGAACAGAAATTATCCAGTCTCTATTATGCCTGCACTTGTTAAAATGGTATATAAACTGTTTGATGACTTTCAACAAACATGTTTCCAAATCATCGCATTCTAATCGAACCATACTCTTATCTCGTACTATTCAGCATTATACCAACCTCCTCGTTCAAATTACTGACGAGCAGCACAGTGGCCAGTGCGAGTCCGGGTGTGCCCAAGCCCCTGAGTCCGGGGGCGGCCTGTCCGAGGGCGAATCCGCCAAGACCCGGGATACCGCCGGCGACGCCTCCAGCGTACGGCGCCGTCAAAGGCGAAGCCAGGCTGTGGATGAACGGGCTGCTGAGGACACCTGGTGCACCTAGAAGTGCAGAATCTGCATGATACACGACAAAGGTCGTATTAGAAGGAGTGAAGCTTGTGTATTTCGATGGGTTAGGTATGAAAGAGTTGGTTTCGTGCATAAAATTAGCATCTGATGATACCTGATGCTTTATAAACCAGCTTGAACGTTTTTTTAAACAAAAGACATTAATAACAGAGTTGGAAGCTACATCAATATGAGGTTGTAAAAGAAAAATAGCAGAATCCCACATTATAGTAGTTTAAACGACAGAAATAGTACTGAAAATTGAAAAAGAACAAAAGTTTGTGGACCATGAATGAACACATTGAATATTTTTAATAATCCTGGGTTATGGGCATATAAAAAATAACACAGAATCTTATCTTACAAATGAATGAATACGAAATACAAGTAAATACAGAAATTAACTTTAATTCAATTGAAACAATGGCAACTTTTTACAACTGAATGGTTTATGGTTAAAGAATTATATAGGGTGGCTACAAAGTATGAAACTAAGCAGGATATTACAAGTTCAGTTCGACCGATTGTCTGAAATAGTGCATTTTTTCCTGATTTCAAAAATGTATCACACTTATACAATAATTGAGACTGACAAAGAATGAAAAGTATGATAATTTTCTTTACTGCTAAAATGACCAAAAAACCAGGTATTTTCCCTGTGACTGGTGATTGAAAATTGGGTACACAAAAAGTAAAAAAGAAAAACATGATTCCGTGGAAAATGCAGTATTTTTTTCTACATTAGAGAAGATGCTCAAAATGCCCCCTCATTTACTTCCTGGCAGTAATGCAGCCTTGAGTAAAAGTTTTGTAATGTTCTTTGTAGCATATTTGGAGGTAAGTTCTGTACTTCTGCCTTGATTCGTCCTTTAAAATCTGCTGCATTATGCGGCCGATCAGCACAAACACGATTTTTCAGATACCCCCACAGGAAAGAGTCGAGCGGCGTCAGATCAAGTGAACGTGCTGGGCATATATCGCTCCGCGTCTACCAATCCATCTGTCTGGAAATATCGCAATCAAATATCCACGAACGTTGACTGCAAAATGGGGCGGTGCACCATCTTGCTGAAACCGTATCAGTTCAGAAGGACGCGCTGCATTTTCACGATTAGAGAACAGGCGAATAAGTTCTGGTATAATGTGTTCGCGCAAGAGCTGTATATACTTGACCGCATTCAAATTTCGATCGATGAAAAAAGGTTCAATAATGTGCTCACCGATAATACCACACCAGAAATTCACTTTCTGAGGGTGCTGTATGTGGACTTATTCACATTACCATTGAGGCAAAAAGTCGCTTCATCAGGAAACATAATCCAATTTAAAATGTTTCTAGCTTCATCTATCACGTTCATGGCAGTTTCGCAAAATTCTGTCCTACGATCGAAATCATCTTCGCTCAGATCTTGTAATACGTGAATTCTGTATGGATGAAACTTCTCTTTCATCAAAATTTTCGGAATAGATCTTGTGCTAATGTGGTGAGTGAGAGCATGCTGTTGTACGGAACACTTGGGATTCTCTTGCACATCTAAAAGGACATTCAAGCTGCTTTCCTCACTGGTAGTAACCTTTGGACGTCCTGATTTTTGACGATTTTTAACACCGCAGGTTTTGCCAAAACGTTGCAATGTTTTAATAACTATTGATCTGGCAATTGGTTCACGATCTTCATGAATTGCATTGTAGAGTGCAACTACTTCTGAATAACTTCGCCTTCTAGCTCCATAACCAATCACCATCAAAATTTCGACGCGATCATGTTCAGTTAACTGAGGCATTGCGATTGCAAATAACAAAGTGAACGAAAATTATCACCAGTCAGGAGCAAAATGGAGACACCTAGAGTTCTTGTTCTTACTTAGCGATAACAAATATGGATTTTATCCCGAAGTTCTTTGCAAGACCCAAGTTTGTTATCACACTTTTCTTAACTCAGAAGCAATAAATTGTATAAGTGTGATACATTTTTGATTTCAGGAAAAATATACTTTTCAACAGAACCTGAAATATCCTGCTGGTTCTATACTTTGTAGCGACCCTGTATATTTCATACACATGCAAAACTGCAGTAAACTATATAATTAGCTAAACAATGTTAAAAAAGTAACTATGCGCCTACCACAGATTTTCGAATAATTGATGCAAATCTACTGCTTGTATCCACTAGGCAGTTTATGAATTGATTTTTTGAAAAATGTTTGTACTGGATACACCAGTATGTACTAATCAATTATAGCTAGTTACCTGCCAGTCTCTCTCTAGCCAACCGAGGCTGCGCGGCCAACAGAAGAATATCAGCACTGAGCCCCCCGGCGAGGCCACCACCAAGTGGGGCCAGCTGGTCGTTGGAGTCGCCCGTGGGGAGGTTCGGATTCGTGTAGTCCCTCGACTTGTCGTTGTTGTATTTGACGTTGAGCGACGACATCTTCGAGTAGTCTATGCGAAGGGTGCAGCAGCTGTTGTAAATGTTCTGACCGTCAAGGGCGGTTTTGGCCGCCTGCGCCGATTGTGTGTCTGGATACTGGATCAGAGCTTGGAACGAGTCTGAAGAGAAAGCTTACGCGGTTAGAGAAGAGGTCTCGTAGATGGATAGATGTGAACTTACTGTTTTTAGTGAATGTCACGATTTTTAATACTTTTCCGAAGCGTTGAAATATCTGGAACAAATTAGTTGCTTTAGTGAGAGTGCTGCTTGATCTTTCCCGCCTTTTTAAGTTACAAATGTTTGGCTTTTCAAAGCTCCAATGAAGAGAATGTGAAAGGTCCAAAGATTCAAAGCTCTATTTTTAGCGTGTTTGCTTCAGTTTGCAAGCATGATTAGTTAGAAGTATGGAATAACAAACTTATTTCTATAACTACATAGGTATCTCTACAGCAAAAACAACAATAAAAGATTTTTGGCAATAAAACATTTTCAAATTTATTCCGTTTTCAAATAAACGACAAAAACCATTATCAAAGGCAAGTTTTACAGTTCATTGGAGAGTAATTCTAATGCTCCTAACAATTTCGCGTCTGACTCTGCCTCCTGTTGTTACAGATACAGGCTGATATTAACTCCAAAATGTGTCGAAACCAAATATTTGGCTAAAAAGTAACTTCATCAGAAAAAAAAACGTTCATTGCAAAATTTGAATCGTCATTGGTCATATCTATGATAATCGCACAAAACTACAATTTTCTGTCAGGATTATCTACAGAAATACTTCGGTTATTTCATACTTTTGACTAAAACGCTGTGTAATTGCCGATCAAATTTGAACATATGCACTAAGTATTACACTATACAATGTATGATAATTATTTTTATAATGCCATTTGAGTCTCTAGATATTCTTTTATAGAATAAACTGTGTAGTAAAGGCAACGTTTTGACTGTCTTTCGAAAAGAATTTGATATTAATTTACGTATTTCGGGCAAAATATGATTGTAACTCGCAACGGCTATCTCTGTAATTGGTGTAGGACAACAGTCTTTTGGAGAACTTCCCCAATTCACAGTTTGCCAGGCTGTGAAAGTGAGCATAGTATATAGTCAAAGCGGTTTGATGTGTTGCGACTTGTAGCAGTTTTCGAATTAAATATACAACCCTAGAAGGGCGATGATTTATTTCACATATAAGGCTTTCCATTTTGGATCATCCTGAACGTAAACTACTAGAAATTTTACAGGTTGTTCTTTTGTTTGGATGAAGGATGAGAGAGTTTTTATGTTTAATTTCAGCTGGTTGGCTAAAAACAACAACTATGCTGATTGTGTCGTTATTTTTACATCTGACAGACAATGTGTTTTGTTTAAAAAGGATCTGTCCTCTGCATATAGATAACAATCCCGTGCATCAATATTTGCTTAAATCAGTGTCGTCATTAAATCCTTGTTTTTTAGGTGTAGTTCCATAAGTTTCGATATTGCTGGAAGTATAGATATTGGCCGATATTTCGCAGGTTATATGAAGGCCGAACTATTAAAAAGCTTTAGTGTATCTAAAAGTGTCCAGTAGTAGAACACTTACTCATAAGATAGACCATTGCTTCTGCTACTTATGGTATGATTGCTTTCAATAGTTTGATGTTCATATGACTGTAATAATTAGAAGTTGTGCTTCTTAGAGTGTTTGTCAATGGTAGGGATGACACTTTCATTGTTAAAGATCATTTTTCATTAGAGTTTGAAGGCTTCCGTTTGGTTTCCAATGTCAAAATTTTTACAAATACGTACAAAATAATATTTATGATGTTTGGCCAAACTGGGCAGTTATTATTTTTGCTATATCCTTTGTTTAAATTTATGACTCTCCATGTTGCCCTCTGGGTATTTGGTGAGTGATATAAAATGTGTGTTTTTTAGTAGTTTGGCTTCAGTAAAATTCCTTCTATAATGTGCTTTGAGTGATTCGTATGCCTCATGAGTACAGCTACCTTTCAGGTGAATTGCTATCATGCTTACGACATTAAGGGTGTGTTTAATTTGCTTAAGTTCATCATTATACCAGTTTAAAAAGTGGAAAACTTTCGTTTATAGTTTTCATCAGGAGTTTTTCAAATTTCTGGGTTTTCTATCTGAAGTAAGATGTTCCAGTTGACATATTTAATATTTTCTATAAATGTTTGTATATTTTTTTGGGATTATCACTCTGTGTTAAGTGGACAGAAATATGTTCGTTTTGCATATCAATATATCTACTGGATTTTATCCTTGTAGATGCCTTAAATATGTGGTTACATCGGTATGTATAATTAAATTTATAAGTTGTGCGGACTAGGAAATGTATAATATGCGATACATATTTTTCCATTAAATTTAAGCTTATCCTTCGCGAGTTTCTTCGAACTTAGTAAGAAAAATATATGTATTTCCTAAAGGCTATCATTATAATGTTTTGGTCTTCGACATGAATTCCACAAATTARTTCTAAGGAATTACAGTTTTTTTTTCTATTTGTTATGTAGTTTTTGCTAATATTGCAACACCACCATGTAAATGCAGCTATGTTGAGAAATAGTTTGCTACCTTATATCCGTTTATTGTTTGAGATTTGATATTTAGTAAAACTCCAGTTCTTTAATTTTATTTCTTAGACATTGTGGTATTATTTACTATAACGTCTTTGCGATTGTCTAAAAACGTATGTTCTATTTTAAAGTTGACGCTTATTTTAGTTTCATGACTACAAAATTAGGAATATAAAAGAGATATATTGATAAGCATTACTTTTAACAAGCAAAACACTTAGTATGAACAAACAGCTCGAAAAACGACGCATTTGGTGAAACAAAATATAAATTACACCTATTTTCACCGAAGAACGATAAAGGTGCACTAGAACTTTCACTAGGCTCCATTACACGAACTACTTCTATAATCGCATGCATGTATTTACGTCAATGTGAAGCGAATGTGTGTACTTTGTAATAACAAGTCGGTCATCACCGTCCGGTAATTTTATTTGTGAAAACAGTGCGTGTTTGCGGTACGGACCATACACCAGCGGTAGTAATTGATGCCCACATTGTTCAAACACGAATCAAAAATTGGGGTACAGTTAACCAAACACGTTGACGGGTCACTGAACCACAGCTATTGTTACCTGAGTGTTGTCCCATGAACCCACCCGAGCTTTAAGTAAAACTATTGCATGAGCATCGGAATTATTAAGTTGTGGTACTAGCATTGGTTATCTGTGAATTACTTTTACTTAAACTGAATTCGCTTTATCGTCTTTCTTATCAGTTACCAGTACCAGTATTATAGAAAAATAAAAACTTGATCAACCAGTTCTGGTGTTAATATAAATAATAAATACTTATTAAAGTGTTACATTTTTGTTTGATATTTTCAGCACGTGTACCAAAATGACACTGTCAGATATAGAAACCAGTTTTATTATGTGAATAAACTTTAGCATACTTCGACGAACGATTTTAGTGCGATTAGAATCATATATTTTTAAGTGATTTATGTCGATATATTTAAAGAAATGGACCTTTGTAGTGCTAATGATCGTTAAAAATGATGGATGGACCAAAGAAACTTCAAAATGTACTCTTGTGTACTGTGTACCGTGCACTGGCATCTCCAGCAAAGCTCATTGTAATAATTAATGCAGGATCTCAAGTAGCTTGGGTGGAGATGCTTTTTTCCTGTCTTCAAAAATAAAAACATAACAGACGTCAAGTTGGATTATCATGGCATGATCGCCGATGTTTTCGAAAAATGGTTTACAACAAAAATATAGTTCAAAATGACGAAAACAAGGAATGCCAATGCTAAATGCATTTTTCTCTGTGAAAAGGGCAAATTATTGAAAAGCACAAACTACCGACTCAAAAAATATGGTGTGGGCAAGTCAATAATTTGTTCTATCAAAAACAAGGGGGATAAAATTCTTGTTACTGTCAGCCCACACTAAAGCTCAATAAAACAGTGTACTTTAAAAACCTATGTGTTTCCAAAGATAGAGAAGATATTGTATTAATGATTTTTTAACAATGTGAAAGACATTTACCAATTAGTGGAGAAATTATAACGCAAATACCATTGGACTTAATATTCAAGCTTAAATCCAACAAGCAATGTAAATGGGGACGAGACAGGTCTATACTGGAAAATGCTGCCTGAAACATACGTTGCCCTTAGTGAAAAACTGCACCTGGTTTGAAAATTGTCAAACAAAAGTTAACATTTCTAGGCTGTGCACATGCAACAGGCTTGCATAAATTGAAAGAGCGTGTGATTGGCAAATCAAAACACCCACGCTGTTCGAAAAATGTCAGCAATCCCATAATTTACAAAAATTCAAAAACAAACTAAAATTACTTCCTTGCAAATGTAGTCTTATAGTTTTAGACAACGAAAGTTACCATTTGGTACAATTAAGAAATATCCAAAGCAGTTCGCGTAAAATTTGTTGTTTGTATTTGTTGTTTTATAAAATAACATTGCAATCAGATTAAAATAAACAATATTTTAAAATATTTCAAATACGAACCAGGAAATTTGTCAGCCCAGTTGTTGACAAAGGTCAATATAGTGTCTTACTGTACCATATAATAAAATGCCATGAAATGTTGGTCGAAATATACACATTATTCTTTTGTTTATTTTTAAAAACTTGTTTGATATATCAATGTGCCTAATACACCTAGAAGACGTGCAAATTTCCGCCAGCTCACTGAATTTCATAGAGGGCTAATAGAAGGTTTCCTAGAGTATAAGTATACTAAGTAAACTGCAACATCAGCTTACTGTATTTAGAACGAAACACGAAATGATTTACTACGACCAAAACATGAGCAATTTGGCGTATCTTATCAATACTCACCACATATAAAATGTCTAAGCTTATGGGGTATATCATGTGCTCAATGATAACCCTAAGAACAGTATTAGGCCCTCCCTGTATATCCTGACCATTGGTCACAGGCGTCGCAGGTGTAGACGCCGGCGTAACCGAATTGTTTTGGGTCCCTGTTAGTGCCTGTGCCGCTTGCAAGGCCGCCTGCGCCGAGGCATTCTGAAAACAATGAACAAAGATATAGAACAGGTGAAACAGTGACTATATCATAAATGAAAATCACTTGTACACCGTCTAAATTCTTACTTACATCATTCCAAGCCTTTGGTATATAGGCAAAACCAGTTCTATGCCGTGCTGTCTGCACTAGACCTAAACTGCACTGATGAGCTGTAATGACAGCGAAATAGATCTATCTGCAGTTGGTTGAGGTGTAGACAGCACAGCATAGACATGCATTTTAATCGATTTCAAAAAGTTTACTTATATTTTTTTACGTTACCGCACTAGATTTCCAACCAGCAATATAATATTGGTCTTCCAACAAGAAATTAATATCAGACGAAAGAGGGATCGCAATATGCGAGTGGGGCTCCCATGCCATAATACGGAAGTGTTTGCAACATAAACAAGAAATGTAAATTTGAGTTTCAGAAGAAAAATCAAAGTTGAAAATTGCCTGCTCTTCATTACGCTACAGGGAAAACGAGTTTATCTAACTATAAAACTTGTATATGACGGCGGAAAAAGTAAGAAATCCAATTAGTTACCTGCCTGAGTTTCCTCGGTGCTTTACGTTTATATTTTGTAAAGACAAACAATACACCAAACATTAAAGCTACAGTCGCTTTATTAATCTCGAACGAACCATGCGAAAGGCATTTCATTGCAGTTCTCCAAAATGTATACATGTGTTAAAAATTATTCCGAAAATCTCAATAACAAGGCATTACTGTTACCATAAATGAAAAACAAGGATCCGAAACAGTTTGAAATATTAAAAGCTGAATTAATCTAACAAAACAAAATTAATATTAATTCTACAATACAGTAATAGATTGTACTGTATATGAAAATTAATAAAAAAAAATAGTACACCAATCCTCGATATAAACAAGTTGAATTAACCAAACCGCAACAACATTTGAAAACAATTAATTAACCTGTCCCGTAGCATACAACTGCGCTGTTCTGCAAAGTTTGAACTCATGCTTGTGGCGTGTGGCGACGGAACTTCTTCGTTTTGGAATTGAAACAATTTTTTCCTATCACTCGCACTATAATATCATACATGATGATACAGGAAAAACAAGCTTAAACAATGCGCGTGGATTTTTACTTTCGACAGTACGAAACAAATTTCACTGAAATATCTCGCAATACCACAAGGCCTGAATTCTATTGTACCGTACTGATCGTAATTAAAACTGTATCTCGAGTTGGGAGAAATTTCCATTGAACCTGTGTATTTGATGAATTGAATCCAAGGTGTCCTGAAAAAATGTTTACAGAAGTATCCCCATACCTATACAACATCAATCAATYTCTAATGATATATCCCAATAATATACCCCGTGGTTTATTAGCAAAAATCGTATTCCTGTTAGTTTTCGGCCAGAAGCTTATTTTATTATGGCGCGGCCCATAAGTAATGATTGTACATAGTGAAATTATACTATCCTTACATTAAAATACTGCTATTTAAGCTAACTTATCTAAATCCAAGAGTTAATACAAACAAAGAAAAAGAATGTTAAGGAGCAGGCATTGTTTTCGTTATTCTTTCTTAATTTTGGGTATAATGAAGTATTTGAAAAAAAAAACGTAATGTATTCAGGAGATGTACGTGTATATATTTTTCTTGTCGACATGTATATTTTGCTCTGTTTAGATTAAACAGACGTACTACCTTGTGAAAGTCCCTAGCATGCCCCTTTTTCGAAATATTTAAATTCTCTGGATTTAATGCGTTTCTATTATTTACATAATGTGCAATGTTTTAAGCAGTTCATATGAAAAGTGTGAACAAAGAACAATTTTTTGTAAGGACTTCATTTGAAAAGTCATGAATTCGTTTACGATTTTGACATAACATGTCGCTTCACAAAAAATATTAGTACATGCAAACTCCAATTAGAATTTTTTCGTTTACAGTCAAAAACATTCGCTTCGTTTAGCAATAATAAAATTGAAAGAATGCACGTCCAGGTTGACAAAAAAAACCTTATCACATAATAAATAAGGCCCGCGATGACAGAGTTTGTCCTTGATGTTTTAGCATGTAAAAATTTATCGAACTCTCAAAATTATTTTGCATTATATAGAGCTTTAGCTTTTGTACAGAATTTTAGATTCGCCGACTTAAGATTTCGCAATTTTCGATCATAGATAACTCATTGACGTTCGTTACACCCGATCATCTGATATTCACAAAAAAGTACAAGTACAGGTTTTCCATTTTTATCTGCAACCTTGTGTCAACAAGATAGTAAATAGTTTGAACGGGCATTTAATGACGAACAAATAAATATACCGTTTCATTAAACAAAATCAAGTTTTCCATGATCGAAAATTGCAAAATTTAAGCTCTCTTATTATAAATGTTTGATAAATTTCTTAAAGATCATGTAATTTCCATCTGGGGGTAAAACCCAGATTTTTCTATCATATTTTCAACCTTTAGAGAAGTCTGGCTTTTCCAGCGTGCTACAAACGGTAAATTTTCAAAAGCTTCAAACATTGCTGAAACTGTACAAAACAGAACTTGTAAAAAAATAAGAGACGTGACTGCATGTATCCAAGCACTCGAGATCGAAGGCACTTTTCAAAAAACGCAATCCGGAGGCCCACAAGGGACCCGCGCGCCACCTATGGGCCCCAGACGAAACCAATTAATCGGGGCCGAGCGAACGTGACCGTTTTCTACTTTCCACCCCCCGAGCCCCGGTGGGGAGGAAGGGGGGGGGGGCGAGAGCGCACGTGCCACCCCCCCTAAGACAACCGGCGCATAACAGGTGAGACCTTTGTAATTACGTCACATTAAAACGGATGGGGCCGTGTGGTAGGTAGGTATCACTCCCCGCAGGAACAAAAGAAGGTCGGCGCCGCAATCACGTAAACCGCCACTTATTGTTGGCGGAGGTAACGGCGGCCCATCCATCATGATACCACTGGGCGCCTAAGTGAGCGCGAGAAGGGAAAACAAAGGCGCATCGGTGTGAACGAGACGCAGGGGCGGAACCAGGAACAACAAAATCCACTGTTTCCCTTGGATATAACAACTTCGAGTTTTTCTAGTTGCATGTTGTTTCAATGTTGCGGTAAAAGGATCTTTAAGCTATAAAAAAAATAAGCATTAAAGACGCTCAATTTTTGAATAGAATAAGAGCTGAGTATGGCTTGAATTCCAGTTGAACAGAATAATTTAGTTTCGGCAGCTGAGCTGTCATGTTCAATAGAAGTAAGTGACTTCTTAAAATATCTGGCTGGATTTACCCTAAGGATAGTTTAACCTCTGCTGAAGATGGCAGCTTAGCCGACGAAATACGTATTTATATCTCCTAAATTATTGTGGTTAAGGTTTTGCATATATAGTTTAATAAGAATGGAAGCTATTTAAGATAAGTACAGTTCTTCTCATACGGTCGAATGCTATAGAAATATATATACTGAAGATTTGATCTGAATGGATAAGTTTAGATACCCTAAATCGTTTATATGTCAATATTAAGAGTTAAAATAAAATATCCCAGAAAGCTCATAAATTGTCAACTTTGTGCATTAGTTCAACCCCACGTAGCCACTGATTTTCATATACCAGTCAAGATTTCTTCTGAATCTGTCGAATTTTTTTCAGTCTTTCAAGATACACTTGAGAAATGTGGTTCATCAGGAATGATGAACGTTTATTCGAGAACTAAGCCTATATTTGTTAAACATATCTGATTATTTGTAAGTTACATAAGTTTAAAGTAATCATTTCGCCAATAAGTGACGAAAATTAACAAGAAGCATAATTGGGCAGTGATTGTTTAACAATTTTAAGCTTGTCTTAAAACGTAAAGAATGTTTTGAGGAAATCACTCTAGTGCTTGGTGATAAGTCGTGTTCCTTCGCTGTAGTAAAGCGATGTAGAACGAATTTCAACCTGATCCACTTTCCTTAAATGGTTTTAGAGCTCCTAAGCCAAAACCGCATCTTGACCTTATTCGGAACACGAATAAAGAGGGCCATGACAGCAATTAACACTATTTTACATAAAGATTGAAAGTCTATAAGATTTGTTTTAGGTAGATTACCCTCAACCTTGACTTCAGCCCAATAGAATACCGTGTAAGATGATGCAGATCTAAATTACATAGCTATAAATTTGGATAGTCTAATTTGGTGTACGCAGCAATCGTCAGTATGCATCTTCGAGAGTAGAAAAAAAAGATGGTTGTCAGTGCTTTTTTTTTGCGAACAGACCTACTGTTAAATCCGAATGGTATACCACAGTTTGTTTGCCTCAGGTTGTACAAAAAAAAAAACGTCCGAGAGGATCATCAAGATACCTGTTCGAAAAAAATGAGTATTTGAATGGCCAAATCATAAGGGGTCATTTAGGATGATGCCTTTAAAAATTGCTTCTTGCCAGTGTAAACAAACTTCAAGATATCTTCCACATTTCAAAAACATCCCCTTATTAACGATAAACAAACCCAACGATGCCCAACTTCATTAAACGCCCCTTCCCCCGTCCGCCTCGCCCCCCGCGACACAAAAGTGAGGTTACGGCACTGACGGCGAGGCAGTAATGGGCCTCGACAGGGCGCGCATTTTCCATAACAATGCAGCGCTGATGAGCACTGTGTGCTGTTTTCGGGGCCATTGTGTCGACACGAGGCAACACCGCTAATCACTCGGAGAGACGAGACAAAACCGGCCGGAAAATCACTCCTCCAACGTGCGGACCGGAGAGTAGATGGAAATTGCTAAGAATGGGGAAATGTAAATCGTGTTCTTGCGCGACGTGCACACTGCCGCCCGAGGCGGTGCGCCGCAACGTCGATGCGGCGGTGTGGTCGGTCAGCGCTGCGGAAAACTATAAAAGTTATATGACACGGAGCTTTCTGTGGCAAGGAGTATTATATACATACGAAAACAGTCCTAGGAGAGCGGCGAAACCTCCAACCTAATACCTGTACCCACAAAAACAGCTTGGGATTAACGGTGGTTTGTTTTCGGTGAGCGCGGACTGGCGCTCTGTCTTCGGTACGTGTACGGTTTCCTAGATTCCAAATTATTAGTTTTCTGGGCCACTCAGCTCTTTTAAAGCAGGGAAATTATGTGTAAATTTTCCTCTTGAATTCATTTATGTTAACCCCAAAATGATCGGGGCTTACGCTCATCCCCTATTCTATTTTTTCACCCCTTTCTATTAGCTAGATTTTTATACGTTTCTTTGTTATCTCGTAAATCGTAAACTCTAGCACAGCGAAATTTTTGTGGGCGAATGATGAAAGCGTATAGAAAAAAACAGAATTGATTTTTGAAGGTTTTTGCTCTGTCAAATTTGAAAAAAATAAAAGCAAAGGTATACAAAATCCAGTAATGGAAATCCCTATTGAAGAATTGACCATTAGTTAATCGAGCAAAAAATCCAAGTTTCATTTTGATAGAAGGTGAGAACCGATACGCCACCTTGCGACGGTAACTAGAACTATTCTCTTGTATGTTGATACATCAGCACGAATTGAACTAAGAACAAATGTTATTCATTCAATTCATCGTTATGGCACAGATTTTGCTGTTCCAATTCTGATTAATCCCTTGATTCAAATATCGCTAAATTAGTCTTCCTTATTTTCTCGTTTTTGTTGTCCTTTTCATTTTTGCAGTGTCATTTTGTTTGTTGAAAGTGGTTAATTTATAATGTTTCCAAGTAGTCATACCTACTCTACTATTTGTTTTTTACTGTCAGCTGCTTCCAACATCTTCTCGTTAGGGTAAGATTTCTGAATGTTGCTTTGTTCGAGATTTCCTCCTGGATGCTTCTAACATCACTTTTTGCATTCGAATCCGCAGTCTCTCTACCATTCCCATTTCTATTATGGTAAGTTTCAAGCTGGTCGGATATCAAGTATTTTTCAGCGTTACGTACTTCCAAAGTCATTCTTAAAATAAGAGATATAAAGAGTGTCGGTAATAGTGTAGTTGAACCACTGATTTCTATTGTTAATAATTTGCTAAAAGCCGACAACCTTTTTTTGAAAAATTTGTACCAAGATACACTTGGATTAGTTATAAAAGCCTGAGCGTTATTTTTTATATATCATATTATGTTAAATTTACTTATCTTGTGACTAGTAAAAATAGTCCATATATAATCAGTGCTGTAATACAGCAAAAGTAACAAATAAAAGTAAAATAAACTATAACAGAAACATCAGTTATGACTCTCGATTTTAAAGTCAAATTTTTAGTAAAGCAACTGTAAGAAGAAAATGTCCTTGCAGGATTCATATTCATTTAGATGGAAAAACACAGAAATCTTCACAGTAGTTCTCTACAAAACTTTAAGAAGATGCAGATAATTGCTGTGTTGGATTATTAATGGTTTAAATAGTGTGAACAATAGCTACTAACTTGATAAACAAAAATGAATATTCCTTGTAAAGAGGTGGTCATATCGACATAAGTAAGATACATATGCTTTATGCAGAAAGGCTAGCGTAAACCATTTTTTAGCGTCGCTCATATCTCCAATTTGTAAATTACATTCTCGACTTTGACACTCTGTATATGCATTAATTAACTATGGTAATGAGTTAAGCTGCTCATCTTTCGTGTTACCAATTTCCAATTCAGTTTAATTGCAAATGGCTAAAAGTTTACTTCCATACACGTACCGATAACGGTTGTTTTAATTGTAATAATTAAAATTTGACTTGGTCTATACTGAATCAGTCAGTGGTGTATAATTTAAAGTTCCGCGCTGAATAATGTAACATCATAAACACGAAGTGAAAAGAACTTTGAACAATAGCCGGTATTAAACAATAAATTTGTGTTACTGAAGAAACAATAGACGCTCACGTGCTCCGCACAGTACGTGATATGTTTTGTTCTGTGTCGATTAACAAAGAGTGCCTTATTATTTGTGAAGTTGGCTTTTGAAATATTTAGAGGCGTAAAATAACGGAGCACTGAATCGACTAACATCGGCATAATAATCAAGTAATATACGCAAAGGAAAGGAATTGTTTCATGGGAGAAACCAATAATATGGCTATTAGCAATAGACCTAATATAGATCCCTCGGGAAGTAGGAATACTTTGTGATTTGGATAGAAAATTACATAAATCAGTGAAACAAAGCAAGTTTACACAGAATCTGTTGTTTAAATATAATTTTTAGAGATAGAGCTAGGGATTGACTGTTATATTTACAGGTATAACATTGTTAGACAACCTTTTTCGAATATATTTCCAAAACAATTTTAGTTTACCAATAGATTGTATTCAACATTTTGTAGAACAGAGTGCTCTCAAGTTTTTCACTATAGGGGATGATAATACTACATTCTGCGTAGTCTAAAAAGCAATCACAATTTTAATCGCTAATACAGAAAACAGAAAAAAATGAAGCTATATCTCCGACCATTAATAAAATCTATTTCGGTAGCGTTTAAATTATTGCCAAGACGACAACGACAAATTCATCCAGTCTTTTAATTCCCATTTCTACGTTGTTCGACCCGCTTTTAAAATTGTTATTGATAGCTGCATTAGTGGAATATTAATACCGTCGTTTAAAACGCAATCAACTCGGTAATGTGGATTTATCCTTGCGGACTGTTCTAATTGATTTATATTTTTGTTGGCGGTCGAAAACTTCCAGTTTAATGGCGCAACGGGATAATGAATGGCCGGAGAGCGTTTAATACGCAGTCATTTTTTCCGCTCGTCCATTGTTTCGTGCCAAGAATCCCTCATAATCGAATCACTCACGGAAGCCGCGCCGTTTAGCATATTTCATTGTTTTAAAACGGTGTTGCGATTGTCTGAGACGGAGGAAACGTCGACGTGGGCGCGTTGCGAGAAAAATCGCGAATCAACGCTGAAGCGCTCGCCGGGGAATATTTGAAATTGCGGTATTTGAACGCCTACTGCAACAGCTGAAGGTATTAGCAGGGGAAAACTAATGCGGCTAGGTGGATTTGAAACAATGGCGGACGCTGAGCATTTCGCAAGATTAAACATGCTGAAAAGTGTGAAATTTTAAATGCGAACTAATCTGGATCGTCGCCAAAACGAACCACTGCATCTAGCTACCAGCCGAAGCCGAATTTGGATACTAGAGGTCAAAATTAGTAGACACTGATGCCTGGTGGAATCAGAAATGAATTTTTGTCACTGAACTTTTAACCTGATTTCAGGATTTTCTGTAATTTCTGTCTTGGAACTCAACATACCGATCGATTTTGAGCTCCAAAATCCAAACATGTCCTCGGACATGAGTTGGGACGTCCGACGATTTTTTTTTCGATTCTTTCGTTCCTAAAAGAAACGGTTCAGGAAGATGCCTATAGCCTTTAAAAGATCGCCATCCAACCATAGCTTTGAATGTTATTTCTAAATTCTTTTGATAGCAAACCGTAACAGTTATTTCTTATGGTTTTTTTGAAGTGGAAGTTTACCGCTGTCTAACCTATTGGACCACTTCCAAAACGAACCAATGCATCTAGCGACCAACTGAAACCAGAACTGGAAACAGGAGATCAAAAGCACACTACTTAGTGCAACTTCTTCTAATGTTAGGGGAACGATGTCGTATCTCATGTGATTTTTAAGTATTTCGTCATCATTAGGCAAGCTGCCTCTGTAAAAGATTTGCTTTCAACATCTCCATATGATAAAATGGCCAATTAATTAATTATTAACTTATTTCGAAGGCTGTTGTAACCAATATAAAACCTTATTTCCTTATAAGAAACTTTTCTTAGTAATTTCGTATTATATGAAACAGAAGTTCTTTCTGCTCCTACCTAAGCAAAGATTATAACAGTTTCGGGTGAACGAAGATGCTGCATTAAAAGGCAAGCAAGCGCGATGTAACGCAAAACTAATTGCGAATTTCAGAACATACACATACTGCATACACCGCGATGAAATTATGTTTGACTAATGGAAAACTCCGTATGCCGCGCTTCCGTTTTCATGAAGTTGTGCACTGGAAAGGTTGACTCTGTCGACTTACGTTTCTTCATAATGTCGTTAAGTACCTAATTGGAGTAATAATAAACTTCGCCATCTACGTTAACCAGGAAAATTCGATCACAAGCATGCAAGAATCTGCCAAGTTAACAAACCGTTAGAAATTCTCTTAGAAATTTGTAGGCGAGTTACACAAATATGTCTATCAGATGCCGTCCTCAGAATTTTTGGATAAATGGATTTGTTAATAAGCAAAGTTGCAGAATATTGAGCCAACAGAATCCTCATTCATGTGAATTGGGTCTTATTTTTTCGAAAAGGATCGAGGCCAACACGTTACTGTAAAGGGGATTCGTTATCGGCCAATGTTGAACGATTATTTCTTTTTAATTACTGCTGAAAACCATGCTGGTTCCAGCAGCATTATTATTTAGAAGTAGACTTAGGTAAAACGCAGAGTATGCTATATTTTTAGTCGCTCTTTATGAAAAATGGCAAAATCGATACTCCTATGTACATATTAATTTCTCTCTTGCCCATTTTATTGGCAGAATGTATGTTAGAGCACTTGTACAAATGTGTATCACAATAAATTTTACGGCTACCACCATCGTTTGACATTATGCTCAACTCTGAGCGGCTCTTTAAAAGCAATCCACAAAGTCACGCGGAATTCGTTTCAAACACGGCACCAGATCGATTAAACAATTAACAGATGAACAGCTTACAGGGAGTGCTCTAGCAAAATAAGGAGCTTCTTCAATTAAACGATGAACCCGATTCAGAACGAAACAAGCTCGAACGACTGCAGTAGAAAAAAAACAGAACAAAGACCGTCGATTTACTTCCAATAACGAATTTAATTAAACGGTGTCGTCGCAAAGTACGGGGTTATTAAAATTGCAATAATAAAATCGATTCGTTATTTTACGATTACATCCACTGTTTACACTACGAACACTCGTTAAGCCCGGCAATCGGAACGGTGATTTTTTAATTCTCGATGGGGCTTAAGCTTAATACCCGATCGGTTTAGAGCAGTGCAGAAAAAAAATTAATGAAATCTTCCAAGTTTATATGGGCACTTCGTAAGCGACCGCAAATTTGTTTTACGAGGAAGTAGGGACGACGAAGAATTATTAAATTCTTACGAGAAACCAATGCGTCTTGGAAGAGATCGAAATTAAATACTTTGGTTTAATTAAAATAAGTACGCTTCCATTACTCAACCTACATAATTGAATTTTGCTACGTACTATCGGATATTCATTTGAAACAGTCATCAAGCAGCTTATGACTTCGAAATAACGCTGTAACTTTTGTCGCTTCACAAACAATATTAGTAGATATGTGCATTTTTTTTTCCGAAAACACTGAATGTTGGTGAAGGTTTATTTCTATAATCATTGAGTTCTAAATCTGTTTTTTTCCTAATAAAATAGACAATACTTCTATAAAAAGTTATTAGTCTGACGATTCGATTACACCTGTAATCTTTGTCAAAGACGAAGAACCTCAAAATTTGCCTGACACAAGTTCAAAAAATAAATAAATCACCAAAGGAGCGAGACGTCATAGAAACAACGTACCAATCTGATAAAAAAGAACCTAGCGACGAAAAAGGAACTACCTGCCTACTAGATATACACGAACTACTTGGTAAAAGATAACTATAAAATAGCCTTCCAAATGTTACCTAACTCATAATTTCCACAATCCCTATTAAAATTATTAGTATTCCTACAAATTTCTATAGCTTCTTTTATTAAACGTTTGTGATAATATTTTTCTCTATGTAAAATTTTAGTTTTATGAAAGTCAATCATGTGTTTAGTCAAATATGAGTGTTCAGCTACGGAAGGTTTAACTATCTGTTGCAGCCTAGTAGCGCGTATGTGTTCTTTCAAACGCATGCCTACTTTTCTTTTAGTTTGACCTATGTAACACTTGCCGCAAGAACAAGTAATTTTGTAAACACCATCACTCTCTAAATGTACTTTATCTTTAGTAGAACTTAAAAATTTTATCTAAATTATTATATGTACTATCAACAACTAAAATATCGTGCTTTCTAAGCATTCTCTTTAATTTCCAAAAGGCCTTGTACATAAGGCAAACTCAACTTCAATTTACTTTGTCCTGGCTGAGAATTTACTTGATTTAAATGAGCACTTTTATTAAAAACTGACCGAATATTCTTATTGCTATAACCATTCTAACTAGCGCTGATTTAAGATGATTTTTTTTTGTAAAGAACTTTCGTCTGACATCCATTGTGCTCTAACAAATAACGTCCTTATAAGACTATTCTTTTGGGAGGGAGGGTGGTGAGATGTGGCATGTAAATATCTGTCTGTGTGTAGGTTTTCTGTAAACCTTGTGTCCTAACTGTCCAGTGTTTATTCTGTAAATTTGGACATCCAAGAAAGGTAAACTACCATTGCTTTCTAATTCCATAGTAAATTTTATGTCAGGATTTTGACTGTTCAGATGATTATACCACCATTTTGGTTTAAACTGAAAACTGTTTATCGCTACCTGTTCAAAATTTTCCATAAACAAATTGGCTGCTACAGGACTTAGAGGTAAACCCATTGCACAACCTTTTGTTCATAAAAATTATCGTTCCATAAGAAATAAGTAGATTCTAAACAATGTTCAGATAATCTGGCTATCGTGTCACCTAGGGGATCGCCATTAAGCTTGGATTTGATGATGTCTATCGTTTCAGGGATGGGTACTTTCGTAAATAAGGACCACGTCAAAACTAACCAAAATATCACCTTCTGAAATACTTAAACCTTTTATAATATCAATAAAGTCTGAAGAATTTTTGATGAAACTACTGGTTTTTCCTACATAAGGTTTTAAATAGTTAGCACAAAATTTTGCCAATCTGTAACAAGGACTGCCAATCGTATTGACTATGGGTCTTAACGGGACTTTGGTTTCATGGGTTTTGGGCAAACGATACAATTTAGGTACCTTGCAATCGGAAACAGTTAAAAGAGACTTCTCCTCATTCGAAAGATTTGAACTTTTGATGAGATCATTAGTAATTTTGGAAATTTTTGAGGTAGGATCTCGGGATAATAATGTTTCCTCATCTAACAATTCTCTAACTTTATTCTCATAATCTGTTCTATCTAAAATTACTGTGGCTATTCATAGAAACAACGTGCTAACCTGATTTAAAAGAACCTAACTACGAAAAAGGAACTACCTACCCACTAGATATAAACGAAGTATTTGGTAAAAGATAACTACAAAATATCTAATACTTCTATAGAGTTATTGTTGGTGGCAACGCAAGGTCATTTAGTATCCTGCTTTTTGAATCTAAAATACTGAGAAAATACTTGCTAAAATTGCACGAAACTTTTAACCCATCCTCGTGAACCTTTGTTGACCTATAGCAGACTCACCGAGAGAGCCATAGACTGACAACATGGTGTAGTGTAAAAGAATAATAATTAATGCAAAAATCTTATCTCCCATCCACCTCCGTTTTTTTAAAGATAGTCTGTCGCAACATCACCTTTACGTAATTTTACTGCTTTCTACACGTGTTCTTTAGATGAATTTAATGGCATCGTTTGAAAGTCGTTAATCCACGAATAACACGTATAAACCTTTTGTTGAAATAATTGAGTATATTCCGACCTAACGATCTCCAGAAGCGACAGCCAACAGCAAATTAAAGGAGAACGGTTTTTTTACGCTTTTTTCTATCAAGCTAATCTCACCTGCTGTACGCTGGTAGCAGATAATGTAGGCAATATACACAGTAAAAATAGAACGCGATCTATAAATTTTACTGCGCATTACCGAGGAGCAAATAATTCGTTTTAACTGTACACGGTGTAGGTAACTGACAACAAACAAATAATTTTTACCGAAATATCACTTATTGAACCTGACAGGCGAACCTGTATATGACACGTATCCACATTTCGATGTGTTTCAATAAAAAATGTTCAGTTCGAAATATCCAAATTTATTGGCTTATACAGGATGGACCCCGTGAAGTTATTTCTTCCTCCTTAATATTGAAACAATAAATTAGCATTACGAAAATAAATTACGATTCAGAAAAAAAAACACTCACCGCATTCGAATGCGTTTGGTCCGTCTTGAGTTCCTTGTGATTCGAGTACTGGACGTAGACGGCCCTGCCCCTCAACTGGGCGATGCAGCTGCTGAAGTAATTGACCATCGAAGTGGCCGACGTTTCGTCGCCCATCTCCAGGAAGGCCTGGTTTTTACCCTTGAGCACCAGCACGTTGGTGACCCGCCCGAAGGGAATGCCCAGGTGGATGATTTCGGCCTCCGTGACGTCATTTGGAATGTTTCTGATATGGATGACGCGAGACGGCTTGCCTACGTTCTGTTCTAGTTTCACCTGGAAAAGGAAAAATTTTGCTTGAACGGGTATCCTTAGTTTTCAATTTATCGAAAACTGTCTATGCGATATATTACCACGGCGATTTTCGGAAGTAAATAAACATTTTTTTTAGTGTACTGTAGTGTTTAGGAAGTTGGGAATTATTTATAGAAAATAATGGAAGAAGACATTCTGAAAGCGACCCCTGAAATTCAGGAGTGGTTAGAGACGAAAAAAGGAAAAAGACGAAATTAATTTTAAATAAACCAATTTCTTATAATAGCTACATTATTATTTTAATAAGTAGAACATAAGAACTCAGACCGGAACCTACGATATAAAGATATTTTCCGACTTCGAAGTTTTCTTCGTCGATCTAGTACAGTAAACGAAGCGAGAGGTGATAATGCAAGTGGAAAAATTAGTCCAGTTTAGGACGAATGTCGTTTTATATGTAAAAAATTAAGCTGATACGATGGTGATGTTCAACTTTGCTCTTAAAGGTACGCAAGGTATTTCTTTCCATGTTAATATTAAGCATATACTTTCTACCATAAAAAGCAAAATATTCCGCCCAAAAAATTTTTTTGTTTTCCTTGTACATTATCTATAACAATAATATTAATTTTGTCTGGCAAATTGAACAAACTATTTAGATCCATCTTCTTACTTGGCAAGTTCTAACGACATTTTATAAACGGTGTTCACCAGAGTATAAGGTTAGGGTTGATAAAAACACCTACATAAATTGAAGAAAAACTGGAACCCTTTAGTATCCATGTAATTTTTGAAAAAAGTAATAAAATTCTCCCCCTAATTTGCTTTAAAAAATATATATTTTTCTAGTTTCAAGTAAAATCAAACGCTTAAGGAATTAGTAGAAAATTTAAATAATCAATCCAAATAGTTACATTCATTAAAGAATTTTGTAATTAAGATGATTAGATTAATATTGGCAAGATAAGGAAATCAGGAAAAATACACACGGAAAAAAGACATAAATAATTTGCTTTCGCCCCAGAAAGTGACAAAAGACCAATTATTAAAAATAATATTTGAATGTAATATTGACGAATCACAATCTTTTTATGTTGACAATTTAGCAACAATGAATGGCCATACCGTTGAAAGATTACCGCTTTATTATTATTGTGTGCTGAATACTATAGAGCTGATTTGAGTAAACTGAAGCTTGAAACAAAATAAAACTCCGAATATAATAATAATAATATTAATAAATACGTCTTTCTTAAGACGAAGTCTAGCCAAAGGCTACTCAACTCCTTTTTTCCATCACTACAAGCCACAATCAACGATCAAATTATAACAATAGAAACAATAACAAGCAGTAGTTGCACATGGTAATGGAACAATATTTCGAACAATCCATATATACGAGCTACATAGCTTATAATACTAAATTTATTTATATCACATAACAATAACAAACTAACCTAGGCATATAAATTAGTGCGAAAATAACAAAATTTTCCTCAACTGCTTTTGGAATTGGCGTAAGGAAAGCATTTTCAGGCAGACTATTGTATATAATTACACAGTTATACGAAAAGTACCTGTGAAACAACATTAACAAATTAACATTTGTGTCATCAGATCTAAAGTGAAACTTGCCTCGAAGGTATGGAGGTGAGGAGATTACCAACATATTAAAGAAAAACACTGACAAACTATACCTATAATTATCATCTACTCTAAGCCAACCCAGTGCCACTATTCTTTGGGACACTCTTTCATCACGGGGTATGCGATAAACGAATCTACAACAGCTATTCTGGATTTTCTGTAATCTTAACTTAGTTATTTAATTAAGGATGGACAACACTAACGATACACAAAGTTTCTTACGTATTCTGAAATTTATTAAATATCTGTTGCAATACAGCAATTGTAAAGCCTTCCTTACTATGCCGGTGACATGTTGTTTAAAACAAAGATCGCTTTCAAATATTAAACCTAAGCTTCGAACGCTGTTAACAACAGGCAATGGTTGATTATTAATATTAATTTTAAAATCTGTTAATATGCTTTCTCGCAAACGATTTGGACAGAACAACATTGCTGCACACTTTTCTGGATTTAACTTTAAATTATTTTTGCGAGAATAATCAGCTATAGCCCTTAGGTCACGGTCCACGAGCTCGCAGGATATCGCAGTGCTTTTAGGGTTGAAAGAAAATTGTAACTGTGAGTCATCTGTTTAACACTGAATACTAAAATTTTTAACACAGTTTGGGAGGTCTGCAGTGTATATCAAAAAAAGTAATGGGCCCAGTACAGTACAGATATCGATGCAAATGTTGTAGAATTAGTTCGAAAAGTCACAAATGAAATATGAGACATTATTTGTAAGTTGTTTTTAATACATTAAAGTAACTGAAAATAGTTTTGTAAGAAATAATGAATTTTCAGCAACAATTATTCTTCGGACTACGAAGATGACTTGTAAGGAGAAAAAAGACTTTAAATTTTATGATTTTGACACCAACGAACTTTTTTGTTTAGATACCTAATTTCAACGTTAGAAGTCCTGAAGAAGGAATAATCCAAATTCGAAAGCTCGACTTTCTACAAAGAGTCTACTTGTTGTTTTCATTTACTACATCATAATACCTACCTAAAACTTAATCCTATGATTTAACGAAGACAGCGGCAGTTCATCTAATTTTTCGATATATTTTATTGTTTGAAAATTGTAATTTTTTCGAAAATGTTTTATGCAAGCTATCACTTAATAATGTGGAATACAAAATTAAAAAAGAAAAAATATACTGAGGCCACGGTTAAAAGACGCATTGACGTCATCAGCAAAATCTTTATGTCAAAAAGTAAAAACTTAAAAACAAATTCCGAACTTATGAAGGGATCATAATCATATTTATGCGATATTCTCAAAGTCATAACTAAGCTACATTTTTCTATATAAAAAAGGCCTATTATCTATTCTAACGCCGAACAAAAGGTGGTAGCCATGGTCCGRGCGGTCAATTGTTTTCATAATAACTTTCCACGKGTCAGCAGGGGTACGAAGTGCAAACAACCTCAGCAAACAAATCSGCCGGCAAGATCCCACACCCTGTGTATAGGTAAATATGTTCCGCACGTTATATCCACACACGTTAGTTCCATTTCCGATCGATGCGCCGCCAAACTTCCCCGCCGCCGACTTCCTTCGGAACGAACAACAATTAACGAAGAAATTTCCGACATGGGGCAATCAAATTAATAATTAAATCGTCGGGCCCCGTTAACATTCAGCCTGTGTTCGGCCAACATTTCAATCCAGACGTCCGCCCCAATTGTTTCGTCAGATTCCTATCGGCGGAAAGGTCGCCAGAAATAAATAAATGCTACGGGAGAGGTGGAAAGGAGTTTTTCGTGACGCGGAACGTTTTGTCGACGACTGTGTTGAATATTCAAATCAACTGCCGATAAAGAAAAGAAAGCCTGTTTTAGTTACTAAATTGAGTCCAGAATACAAGGAAATTTGGAACATTAGTTCGAAATACCGCTGTCAAAAAAATAATCAACGAATTGTCAGTCATAAACAACCCGTTAGTCGAAAAAGTTAATACCTTTAGGAAGTATTTATGTTAAGGCAGATAGGTGGCTTTTTTTTCCTACTCAATCATACCAAACCCTTGGTATATGGACAAACCAGTTCTACACCATGTTGTATATAACGGACCTAAATTACACTGACGAGTTATAATAGTAGCGAAACAGATCCGTCTGTAATTGGTTGCGGCGCAAACAGCTTAGTATGTACATACGTTTTAATATAATTGTAACACTCCGTGTTTAATTTTCTCTGTAGGCATTAGAATAGTATACACTTTAAGAAAGGAAATCAAAATCCCAACCTTCGATCACAGTTAGAAAATTTGAAAAAAGAAAGAGAGTTCCTTTTCGGCATTAGACCAGACTGGTCGTAGTCGGTTCTGTGATACGCGAACTTGTGAGGCAGAATATTATTTGTAAAGTTCAGTAGGGTGCATCTGCAGTTTACAAAATTTTACATAAGCATTTCAAAATTAGAAAGACTTCTTCATTGTGGGTGCGTCGCGATCTGACACCTGAGCAAAAAAAACATCACGTTAGATGGTGACGGAAAATTCTGAAGAGGTTTCAAGCTGGGAACTCTCGTGATTTAAGTGAGCATCGTAACAGGCAAAGAAATTAGGTTTTTCCGTCATTGGCAAGAAACGGAATGTGGATGTATGAAGATGAGAAAACTTCGGTGCAAGTTCAAAGAGGGCGTTCAGAAAAGAATAGAATGATCGCGGTTACCCACTCATTCTTGAAAAATGCTGGCCTTACTGTAATTTTTTTTCAGTTGAACCTAAAGGAAGATTATTTCCGACGATGATGAAGATGGTCAGATAAAAAGAAAAGAGACTTTTGATGACGGCTTCATCCACTCTAATTAAAACTATCTCCACCTGACGAGCTTCAATAACATTCCAATAAAGGCCGCGATATGTCACAAAAGGTACACAGGCGAAACAATGGATCTATTTTTCAGCCGAGGGTCCTGTCACAATAGAAACCGCAGCCGGTTACATGTGACAAACTACCGTACACAGAAAAAACCTCGGCCAATTGTTCTCGGTGAACCATCCAGCTGAAATTGCTCATGAAACGCGGGTCGTGTTGCAGATGTCATAATATCGGGAGCCGTTTCGATCGAACCAGTTTAAATGAAATCAAACGCAAGCAATAAATGCACCCTTCGGATATTTTGTGGTGTGAGGAACGAGAATGGTTAAATAAATTTATAATTTCTTCGTAAATTTAGGCTTTTGCAAAAAAGGAAACTACTAAGTCGAGCTACGACACAAATTTGAAGTGTAATATAACATATGGCGCTGCTTCCTTGCTAGCACCAAGAAAAATAAAGAGTAATCAATCCACAAAGTCAATAGGATTGCATACAAAAATTTGATTTTGAAAAATAATAAGGCTACTTTATTAGAATTTCCGAGAATTGAAGAGGGACCTTTTTATCCCTCTACTGAAGCAGAACGTCCGTATCTTGTTTGACTTAAACAATTACCAAATAATTATGAATTATAATTGTTAAACTATGAAGTTTTGTTAATACATACACTAATTTAGCGAAATAGGTATGTGCAATTTATACAACCAAAATAAAATGAAGACTATACATATTCTTCTTTACAGGTCTCATACAAGTATGGTAAAAGTGAAATAAAAAATATTCACCCACATACTATAGAAATATGTTATAGTATGTTTAAAATTAAGCACAATATTGCATACCTGTTTTACTAAAATGAAAAAAAAAATGCGATTAATTAATAAAATACGAGTATGCATTTTGTCAAGTTTTACCCCAGCACATTTGGTACGACAGTCCATCCAGCTTCTCTATGGGGTCTTATTTTTACAAAGACACTTCGCTAAATTATTTATGGTTCTGTAAGTAACCCTACAATTAGCATCCTTCCTGCGTAAATTTTTTTCAATAAATGTTGATAGCTTGCCTATGTATGCAATAGGTATACACTTTAAATTATTTTTAATTTATTTTTGTGAACAAATGCTGCATTTTTTAAAATACACATACGTTATTTTCCAAAGAATTAGTTATAAATGATATTTGAATCATATCCATTTTTGACAACAATGCCTTAATTACAGGATGTTTCACGAATAATGGTCCTGACGAAATTCAACCCAAAATACATTCTCATAGCTAATGTTAAAAACTAATTGGGAATCCATGACGGCTATGCACAATAGTTCCTGTCACTGTATTTATTAAAAGTTAAAATGTATTCAAATGATGAAAAAACAGATATGATTTTGATTTATGGTGAATGCAAGAAAAATGCTTCCGCTGCTGCCCGTTTATACAGACGTTTTCCAAATAGAAGAGCTCCTGCCGATACGATTTTCAAGAGACTTGATTTAACTTTAAGGACAAACTGGCCACCACTGAAAAAGTCAAGAGAAAGAACAGCAACAGGTCCTGACAATGAAATTAGAGTATTGGAAATGATTGACGAAAATCCTCATGTTATTCAAAGGGTAGTTAAAGAGCAACTGGTATTAGTCTGTCTTCAGCACACCGAATAATCAAAGGCAATCAATTTCATCCGTTTCACTTGCAATTGGTTCAGGCCTTAAAAGAGACAGATTATACTAAACGACTGGCATTTTGTAACTTTTTTCGGGAACACCAAAATTTGAATGTGAGACTTTATGATAACATTTGCTTCTCAGATGAAGCAAGATTTTCTAATAATGGTGGAGTTAACAAACATAACATGCATTATTATGCACAAGAAAATCCACGTTGGATTCGAGAAGGACATTTTCAAACTATCTACTCGACGAATGTCTAGTGCGGCATATTGGGGAATCAAATTGTTGGGCCTTATTTTTTTCGCGATAGTTTAATCGGCAATACTTATCTAAATTTTGTAAGAAACATTTTACCGGTACTTCTCAAAAATGTAAATTTACAAGTAAGACCAGATCTATGGTTCCAACAAGATGGGGCACCTGCGCATTATCATAGAATAGTGCGAAACCATCTTGATTTGGTTTTGCCTAACCGATGGATAGGAAGAGGTTCAATTAATCCTTGGCCACCGAGAAGCTCGGACCTTACTCCTTTGGATTTTTTTCTGTGGGGAATGGTAAAAGAGCAAGTATACCAAACACCTTAATGCATGTTAAAAGGTCGTTTTGGACACGAATTCAAGCTTGTGAAAACAGCGGAGGGCGACATTTTGAGCATTTATCACATTAATGTTATTGAATACACATTTTTCAAAAATAAAATATGTTTTATAATGCCAAAAGGGATGTTTAGAAGGCGAGGTATATAGCAATTAAAAGCAGCCAACTCATGTGTGCTTGTGCATGAAACTGTTATGATCCTGTATTAGTACACGTGTAGAAAATTCCAAAGTGTTTATTGTGAAAGATGTTTAGTTATAAATCAAGAGAATTAAATTATGTGTATCGCTGTCTGCATATCTGAAATTCTAACAGGAAGAAGTTTTCAAGCATAAAGTAGGTTAAAAGCCAAAGAGCAACGCTCATGGCTGTAGATACAAGTACATACGAACGTAGTTGTATGCATAAACTTTCAAAATTTTGGGGCATTGATCCCTATTTGCAAACTCCATCCCTGTTTGGATCTACATCTCCATTTCTCGCCCAAATCACATGTACTCCCAACGCACGTCAAAGTTCGCAAACGATAACACAACGAAAGGCATAGCCGAAAATATCGCCTTTGTCCCGAAGTTAACATTATTCACATGTTAAATGCGCTTTGTTCGCGAGCAGATATAATTGCGTCCCGGTGGGCGGAAGGGGGATCGTCGTATTAAATAAAATGTAACGAAAATTGGCCATTGTTGAAGTCTGAAAAAGCGGATTTGCAGTTGAACATTATAAAGACAGGATTTTGTATAACGCACAATGGAAAATCGGGTGGAAAATCGAGCGCAATTGACAATGGCGGGTCTATTGCGACATCCTGACGGGTTATGGCGAATTAAAGCGAAAATGTCGAACGGCACATGCGGATGTGGTTTGAATTCAAGTAGAATATGCAAGATTAAGTTCGAAGTACGATCGCAAGAAATGTGCTAGTGCTAATAAGTATCTCAGATGTATTCATTCTAATAGAATGTCTAGGAACTCGAAGCTGGAATTGTAAATTAGCAGAACTCCAGGATGATACCACCAATTGCTGTTGTGGCAGGCCTAACATCAAATTTAATGTGGCCGAATTATTATGCTTGCTTACCGATTAAAATTGACAGCGAGCGGATCTACCAATTTCACACTGCAAGCTCTAAATGCCAATACTAAGATCCCCGTCACAAAACACAATGGTTGGCCGATACTAACTAACTGCTTACTAATTAAACGAATTCACGGATTCTAGTAATTGCATGGAATCTAATTCAATTTTATTAAACTATATCAAAACTTAATAAGAGTGCATGACTTACGTTCGGACGCTGCTACCAAACTTACACATGAACACAATAAAATCATTTTACGTAAGGATGAAAGAACTACGTTTCAAACAACAAATATAGACCTCAACCCGTAATCTAACAATTTTGACCTATACGTAAGTTTGAACTAATTAACAATGAATTTTCCAAAACACCGGGACGTGTGACTAACTATCTTTTAATCTAACTTTCAAGACTTGTTAACTGACTTTACTCAACATTTTTCTATGCATCGCGAGCTGGACTAGAAGCTACATTTTTCTTTCGACCGATATCTAAAAGGCTGGAACGCAGACTGAAGATTCTAAACTTTTCAAAAAATTACGTTACTTACTGGATTGGTCAAAACTACCCCCACTTGCTATCCTCTAAGCGCGGCGCTGGTCATATTTTCGTTAACAAACAACTGTCCAGTTATTCAATTATCAAAATCTAAATCAAAGCTAACCAAAGCTAAACAATTACAATCAGACTTATCTAACTCGTGGATATCCCTAATCTGAAGTTAAGATACCACGCGATATAGCAACGACTTTGACTACTTATATCATTCATTCCAATATGCAACATGTAAAGAAAACTTCAGGAAAAACTTTACATGGTTACCAATCGTAACTAAACCGTAACGTATATTTTTTTGGTGATTATTTATAAATTTTAATATCTCAGAAATTAAGATCTTTAAAAAAGGTTCTCTTGTTAGATTACGATAGAATTAACCGTTTTCGAGAAAAACCCGTTTAAAAATTCTACCCTATTCTATTCATTCTAATGCCACAAGAGAACCTTTTTTAAGATCTTTTCACAATATTAATCGAAAAAAATAATTTTGACACCCTGTACTGATGCACCAAGCAGCTTGAACACGAGTTAAGAAAAGCTGTTTTGTAACAATGTCCACGAGTTAAAAAGAAAAAAAAGCAACCCTCTACAGATACAGATCATAAATTTCTATTCGACAGGTTTATCATCTTGTACTGCAGTGCGACGGCGTAAAAATCAATAATCTAAAATCTCGAATCTCCTACTTGAAACTGTTGCTCACCACCTCTTATTACAGCGCACTGCACATCCCCAAACTATAATTTTCGGTTATTAATAACTAATGGTAGACATTAAAATTTAAATAAGTTTTCACCCCAAATGGTGTATTTCCGACATACACACTGGTTACAGTGGCACTCAACATATAAGGCCTTATTTAGTTTTGTAAATTCTACTACACTAACTTAGTAAATTTTATGAATTCTCACTTATTGCCATAATGTTTTTTTTTACTTATTTTCGATTGTCCCTTCAAAAATAATAATAAAAAAATTTGAAGGTCACTTCTTTCCTCCTTGCCTTCAGTGGTTTCACACTGTAGTTACGAGCAACTCCCAAATTTTAAAGAAACAGTCGTAGGAAGTTTTAAAATAATCCAGGGTTGCAACCCCCTCTCTTTCCGTGGTCCAGGGGGTGATTTGAAAAAGTACGGCTTCGGTTCCAAAACATTATCAAAAGTACTATTAAAAATAATGCCGTCAAAAAATGATTGTTCATTTGAATGTATATCAATAATTATAAAGCTGTAAAGTCATTTAATCCTGTACGGGAACTTTCTTTCTAACATGATATTGTAAAATACAATTGTTATATAGTATTGCAGTTCAAAAGAAACTGTTCTAAAAAAATTTATAGAGAAATACAAAAACTGAAATTTTGCAAGTTATTGCAAAAGTTTAAATATCATAGATTAATGAAATATAGCAGTTTTCTACATTTTATCCCTTGTTTTAAATAGTATTAACATAAATAAATTAGGAAAAAATGATGGCGTACATTTTTTAATGCAGACCATGTCTTTTAGGCTGATGAAAATGACGCTACCATTTTAAGGGTACTTTATGGCCATCTGATACAGTACGGCATTAACATATGTTTGAACAGAACAATTGATAATATGATAAAATCACTATGACGTCTAACTGAACTGAAACGGTGTGTGTATTATATCCAAGAATTGAAACTGTCAATCCCAAAATCAACGGTTTTGTATACTTTTTGGATTAATATATACTTCAAACATTATTAATACAAATATATAATTGATTTGTTTCATTGTAATGATATAAATAAATAAAACAAAAATTTTTTAGAAAAATTCGATATATTTAATGATAATAATAATAAAGAATATGAGAAGTCTAAATACAACTATGTGTGAAAATAATTAACAATGAACAGTTGAAGTTGCGTTAACCGAAAATGTGCGAGTACTTCTCAAAAATATATTGTATTCTGGAATTATCAGTGACAACATGTCTATATTTTGGTATAAATCGATAGTATACAAACCCATATTTAACACAGTTTCTAACTAGGAACCTAGAATCACGAAAAAAGTATGAAAATTAGTGCAAATAAACTATCTAAATGCCGTATAAAAAAATATCGTGATGAATTTCACCTTACATTTCGTTATATGGATTTTTTTTCAGTTTTTTCCGCTTTGGACCAACGAAAATGTACGGCATATGAAAAAATATTATCTATGCATAAAATACTTTCAAAATAAATTAATTTTATGTTGTGTCAAATCACCCCCTGGACCGCGGAAAAAGAGGGGGTTGCAACCCTCGATTATTTCCCCTTTTCGCATGATTTTTGTACGGCGTTGCGGAATAATGGATTAGAAGCAGTATTGAAATAGTATGAAACTGATGCCGTACAAAATCAAATGACCAAACTTACCCTGGAAATTCTCGGAAAATAAGAAAAATCCGACTTTGTGGCGCACCATTTTTTTACGGCACTACGCGTTTTCTTATTATTTTTCATGGATTTATCGATGGTAAGAATGCCGCACAAAAATATATGACGAAAATGTACTCATTCTACCTGTACTTTTTAATTCTCACCTGCACTCAGTTGGACAGC
This sequence comes from Rhyzopertha dominica, assembly GCA_025024175.1. Taxonomy (NCBI): domain Eukaryota; kingdom Metazoa; phylum Arthropoda; class Insecta; order Coleoptera; family Bostrichidae; genus Rhyzopertha; species Rhyzopertha dominica. Next base: position 51,541,433 of record QCXZ01000138.1, on the reverse strand, counting down.
TTACAAGTGACGGCATAGTGCTGAATCTTATTATTTTATGTTCTTATATCGTTCTAGATAGGTGGTTCAAATGACCCATAATTTTTTCAGCACGGGCCTGTAGTCTATTATATTGCGCAGGAATTAAGGGCCTCAAGTTTTCTTTGTCGTCTTTCACAAATCTGATAGCTTTCATAGCATTGTGTAGGTATTTATTTATCCAATCCACACATCTTTTAAGAAAGTACCTTTCACATAATTACCTGGAATTTTGATTGCAGGTGATAAAGATAGTGTGCGCATTTTAGTAGAAGTTAATGACTAACGGGTCTATTTGCTGTACATTATGAGGTGGTAGATGCCTTACATTTTGGGTTCTGAGAAAACACAGATGACCCTTAAAAGCTCATTTTTCAGGGGTCTTACTCGAATTTTATAGCCACAAGTTTATTATTCAAAACAGACATTTGAAAAAAAAAACAACGAAAATTCCAGTTTACACAAGGAAGTATTGTGCATACGTGAATTTTGGTAGAAAGTTAAGACACACTGACAAAAATAGGATTTAGTACAGAAAAATATCCCAAATAAAACAACTTTCGATACATATTGTTATTCCCGCACAAAGCCAACCCCCCCCCTCATTTTTCCACCCACCCTGTACAAACCGAACCCCAACGTTATCGCTCGAAACTTTTCCTAACACACGCCCGAACAAAACACCTTGTTCTCGGACAGGAACAACCGCCTGATATGAGATATAACAAAGCGAGCAGTGGCTGACAATGGGCAAAGTTTTGCCAGTTTTCCAAGTTCGTCCGCAGCACCGGAAAAAGTGGATACAGCATAAAGATGTTCCTCGGGGCCGGCTGATAATTAATGTCCGAAAGGGGGGACGTGTAATAATAGTTGGGATAAAGTGAAAAACGAGCGTCGGGAAAGTCGTCGCGTGGCGCCACCTCCCGTTGAATTTGTTAGATGATCAAGGGGTGAGCTCGATTAAATGTGAACCGATGCAACGGTCTCTTAAATTTTGGTCAAAAAAGCTAATTGTGGGCCTTTGGAAAATATTTGTAGGTATACAGGATGTCCTATCGGAGCTATTCAACCTAATTTTTTCAATGTAACACCATTTCTAGCATGTCATGACGTTAGCGAAACAACAATAAACATAACCATTTAGAAACTAGTAATCATTCCATCTTCCATAAACAAACGATTTCAAGCAAGGAAAATGGGTGTATAGTTACAAATGTGGCTTAAAAGAAAGCCAAAAGGAATCGTTTATAACACTCACCTCTGAAGAGGGTTTTTACACGAAGTAATATCAAGCGATACGTGTGGCAATTCGTAACACTCAACGAATTTTCACAACACACTGTTTCAAATCGGACCAAATACGAATCTAAAGGCTTGTGAAAACCACAGTTTTTATCGGTGCCGCAGTAAAAACTGCTAGCCTAGAAGCGTATTCCATGCGATTTAACTAGGAAAAATGCAATAAAGAGAATTTTAGCAATTCTGGGAAAGTATTGGAGTATGTAGTATTAAAAGATTCGTACATAATGAAAGGTGTAAACGTCTACCTCTCCAAAAAACATTAAATAATGAGCACGATAGGTCCTATGTCGTCTTAATAAAGTCTTCTTTAAATTTACGCAGGAATCAAAAATGAACTTAAGCGTCTTCAACCCTTTATAGGCCGCAAACTTGAAGTCGGTGAACCTTTATATTTTTTTATTCTGAACTAAATACTGATTATATCATTATCGAAAAGAAACTACAAGTTTATTTAAATGGGTTTCGATTACAGTATCCAACAATGAAAACAAGTATCTTATAGCTTACCTTTTTGGCATTCTCCTGATTATTGTTGTCTGCATGGGGAGCCGAGGGTGCCATAACTGATACGTTTGACTGGGATAGCAGCTCGTCACTACCTCTCTGAAACAAACGACAAAAACATAAATACTTAAGTCCCGAAACACCTAGCTTTAATATCAAAACAAGTCATACACAATGGCAAATTTCCGCGTTAAATCTATTAAAAGTTGGATGCTTTACGGTTTCATGTGCAGATACACGAATAGAAATATGAAATATTCTGAAAGCTGAAAGCTCCAGTTCGATTTTAACACGTTTGATTTTAATCTTTTCGAACATGTGCAGGCTGTTCCGAAAACGTTTGATAAAACTTCATTTGAATGCATGAAAAATTTGTATCAAAGGATGTGGCATAAATTTGTCGTACAATTATTGTGACACTTATGATCGTTCTGAAGAAAGACAGTTTCACATAAACACACTTTTTCTAATACTCATGCTCTGCTGGGAGAAAATTACACAGCATGGAGCAAATATGCCACATTTTACAACCAAGTTGCTCTATAACATAATAGCATAATATGCATCACCACTTTCAATCTACTAGAGTTATCAAATTTCACTTTTGCTATGCTGTTGTGATAAGCTTTTTATACATATGCTCTAAGAATATTCACTGGATCTCCACAAGAAATTTATTTACATGACGTAAATAAAAAAACCACTAATTCATTTGGGAAAAAATATAAACCCGTTTTACCCTGTTCCTCTCTAAGCCCTTCAGTGTATTCAAAAACCTTCATCGATTAAGTAATTCTCAAGAAAAGTCACATTATTAGAGTAACAAGAGGCAAGCTTTAAGGAAAATAATTCCGAACGTTTTCCTAAACTCCACCGTAAAAATTCTTAAGAGGATCAAAAAGATATCTTGATAGCATTGTTGTAATAATTTAACTAACTTAATCCGTTCCTAAACTTACTGTTGTATTAGAAAAAGTTAAAACACCAATATTAGTTGAACCTTTTTTTATAAAGTAAGACAACGTCGTACTCAAAGACAAAGAGAAGTGAAACCTGCTTCGATCAGTAGAAAAAAAATTAGACATCGCCTCATATGCAGGTAAATCAGAAAGACCTTCAAACAAATAATCATTGTGCAACAAAATCACAAAAATTAAATTAAATTAAAACTGCATAGCGCATTTCATGCTAAGCATTACCCTTAAAAATTTCCCCTAACAGTTTTGAGAAACCTTACTGAATTTCACATAGAACATTGCAAATACGTGTTCAACAGGACTGGAGCCGACTAAATTAATTTTCAATATGCATTCAGGTGAAAAATAAATGACCCATGATAGACCCTTGAGGTACTCCATGGTCTCTTTGACTAAGTGCTGAACTGTTTTTTTCCCGGGTGCATAACTTTGCGCAGATATATTTTCAGGAGATCTCAGAATTGTAATTTGTTAATTTTTGTCTTCAACAATCCAGTATTTTTGAGAATCTTGACGTGGAGTGCCTATATTTAAATCCTGACGTTGTTAATATTTATTGTGTCAGTACACCTAAAGCAAAAAATAACATAACCACAAATGCTTACATTCTCACACTTCGGAAGGCACTATCACGAATTGCGAAACGCGAGATGCCCTCCCCTAAATTAATTAATTATGAGGACGAGCTTATTCAACAAAAGATTAATACACAGACTAGAAAATCGTCGCGGGCCGGTCGAACAAATTACATTCTGTTTGAATTTAATTAAACGTAACAGGTTTCCCTTTGTCCGTTAAGTGGCACTTGGGGTAGTATTAATTTGTGTATTTTTCGGAAAAGAGGTACTCCCCCCACATTTTTCCGCTCAAAGGAACTCCGGGAATGCCGCTGCGAATAAGATAAAAACGTTTTCTTTGTCTTATCGGTACTTTTGTACGGCCCAGATATAATTTGTTCAGTGAATTTTTATTTGCACAGCGAAATTACTCTACAGTCTAATTAAATATTTGCCCCGAGCTCTCCAAATACAGTTACGATAAATGATTTTTTTTAGTGCATCCAAGAGAACGTTATCTCCTATCTCGGGCAATAAAATAATTACTGCGCTTTTATATAGTCTTAATATGCCTGTGCTGTATGAAAAAGAACGGTACAGTTCAATACAGGTGTTTTCGAAATGGTTACAGAAATTGGTCCTCCAGAACGACACTCGTCTTCCAAATTCAATTTTGATCTCTTAAATCTGGCTATATTTAACAAAATTTTCAAATAAAAGACACTGGTCACTTGAGGTTTCTGTTTCGATTATATTAACGATATGTCTTTATCATGAAAAATACATACTAGAAGATAACAAACCATCTTAAAATCTCAAAATTTTATCATGCTCAACTCTTAAAGATGTCAAACATTGTTAATTTATTTATCATCATCATACCCATATTTGTTTATCAGAATGCAATGAGATAAATCCCTTTAATTAAACGCAAACAACAAGAATTTATTATTATCAATCGATACCGATCGGTGTGAATACACAGCATATAACAATAAAAGCATCCATATCACAATAAAATTACATGTCTTTACAGTCTTATAGAAAACGCGAACTACTTTTGTATTATATAATGTTAGAATCATTAGGCCCCACAATAAATGATAGCAACACTGCTATAAACACAGACTAACAAATTGATCAATTTATACATTACGACCTGCGTGAACCACACTGGGTTCCAGGGTCGGGATCTCATTTATTACACTGATTTCGGTCAGCGCTGGCTACAAACACAACAACATAAGACGAATACGTTTGGGAGTTCACTGATCGCGGTATAAACGAGTACGGCCTGAAGCATGAAGGTGGTGGAGCAATATGAAAAGTATATGAAAAAGATGAAATAAATATTTGTACACGAAATGTGTACTGAATTTTCTAATCAAACTATAACGTCTTTAATATGTTGGACGATACTCAAACGACACACAAACCTGAAATGAGTATTTAAGATTACAACTACTACATTTTTTTTATAGTATTATTGGCAGTAAAGGTCAGTTTTAAACGAAAAGGTTTTAAGATATGTTCTAATTCTTTGGTAAGCCCAAGTCCAAAGGGAATCTTGAAGAATTTATATTCTACAGTAGCTAGTAAGGTCAAAACAGTTGCATCTACCATCTGTTTTTTTGTGCTGTATATTCCTATGTACATTTTTATCTGCTTTACTGAGTACCCATTAGACATTATTGTGTTGATAATGCAAATTTAACTGATCTGTTAACTAGGAAGTTCAAAGCAGAAAGTTTATGTTTGTATTTGTATTTTTTCTGTACACATTAAACTGTATTTCGTTGTTGACTCCACTGCCGCTGAAGACTTGGTAAGGAGAATATTATTAAGAAGTCCTTACTGTACTGAAGATGGCTGCTTAACTGCCGAAATACGTATCTAGGCTGTCTTAATCGTTGTGGTTTTCATTATAGTTTGTTTAGTGTTTTTTTTAATCAATAATTCAAGGTACAGAGTAACGTAGAAGTTGTCCTCAAGACACTTTATGGCAAAAGGGATTTCGAAGATATATAAGCTTGAGCCAGACTTCGAAAAAACTTTCCCAACACAATAATTCCCAAAGGTAACGTTCAGCAAACGAGTGGAGCACGTAGAAAATTGTACAGCTATAGAATTAGTAGCAAGCCTTAAAATCCCATGGCGAGTAACAAACAAATGAATACGACAAAAGTATTAAAACATTTGGAAAAACAAACAGCGCGGGCATACGACGCTTCTGAGCTGCCATCGGTTAGAATCATTTATTTTTTGTATAATTTACACTTCTATCTGTAAATTAACACTTTATTACACATAAAGTACATTTACTACGACAGAATGTACACGTTGTCTGTAAAATAGATTGGCGGGAGTGTTCTGTTATCTGTCAGTCAGTTTTTTTATATTTGCAACGGGGGCTGATGCTTTTCCTACTTTAGGATTTCAAATGACGCCAAAAATTTCGTTTCTCACAGAAAACGCAGTCTTTCCCACAGTGAGCACATGTGCAATTGAGCTTAGGTTACCTACCTTATATGTAACTTATGATGAATTTAAGGGTAATATGGACTTTGCAATTCTAAGTTCAACAGAATTTGGATCTGCATGAATTTATGAATTTGTGCAAATACTATTATCCATCTTTTGGTCAACATTTGTTTTTTGTTTTAATTTTCGGATTTTTATAATTTTGTATTTGGCTTGGTTAAGTGAATAGTCTCTCTTAAATGTACTAGTTGGTACCTATATTGTAACAGTTTATTTAGAAGTATTTATTTTCAGTTAAAAAAAATTGCTCGAGTTGTGTATGTATAACGAAGGCTTACGAACAGGCATTTTTATCTTAATATTCCAAGCATGTCTTGTATTATCACTCGTAGTCGTAAATATAGTTCCCTGGCTGTAATAACATCTTGCGGTGCATTCCATTGTCTTTCCTCTAGTACCATTGATGGTAGATCATATACGTCCCTGTCGGATGTGATTTGTGGAGTAGGGATCAACGAGATCCATCGATTAATATCTGCTCCGGAAACACTGTGAACGTAGTCCTTGGTGTGAAACTGTTGTGGGTTGTGAAACAGTAAATCCGGGCGGCCATGTGGAGAAATCGAATTAAGAGACTTTGTTATTTTATGTAGATTCTTCTATAAATAAGTAAATAGGTAACTAATCCATCTGATCAAAGAAACAATCCATAAAAAAACTGACCTTAAAAATAAATTACCTGTATTAGGTCTAAGAAACAAAACTGAATTAAGGCCTTGTCCAAAAGTCGCCCGAAAAGTGGCCAGAGTCCTTTACCTCATGGAAAACATTAATCCAGAATTGTGAACTTTGTCGACGCACCGTTGACCACCAGGACTCAATCCTTTGATTTGCAGTACTTCTACCATCAAAAAATGGTGGTAAAGAAGTCTGCATTCTTATGCCGTTGTTTGTTAAATCTCTTTGAATCCCTTCTATTATCCCATTTTCTGTGCCCAGGTCTGCCCTTAATGGGACAACCATTCTGCATCGCAACGGTTTGGAGACAGTGGTATGCTATAATCGCTAGATCACTGGTATTGGGACCCGCCTTTAGCCAAAATATATAGCGAGAATATCCATCAATAAATCCTGTTATACATATACCAAATGGTTTTAATTTATCATAGCAGTCTGTGTGCCACATATAATTAGGTCATTTATTAAAAATATCTTCTTCTCCTTAACCTTCTCCGGCGACGGATTGCAACTCCTTCAGGGTCCAGTATTTGCAGCAATTACCTAATTGTCTTCTGTGTAACTGCAAATCCATTTTGTAAGCATTTGAGATGCATCCAGCGATACCTGTGCCTCCAAGAAGCCAATCAAGGATGGGATACCAGAAAAACGCTTTCTTCTAAACAGACCTAATTGTCGTAGTACCCTTCGTAATTGATTTAAGCTTATAGTTATTCCTTCATTCGCCTGAAGAATAGCGACAATATCGAAGTGATTTAAACCCAACAAAAAGTAGGTTTGAATAAGCCTATTCCTTTCCCTCATATTATGTCGTTCCATTTTAATAATTTAGTTTCAGCACAGCAACACTCACTGTATGACACACAATTAATGCTATAAACATGATGTGCTAAAGCAAACTTATCGGCTCAATAGTTAAAACTACAAAGTGTAAATTTGCAGATAAAGTGTAAATTACACAAAAAATGAATGATTCTAACCGATGGCAGCTCAGAAGCGTCGTACGGGCAGGATCAATACCGCCTGTTTTATTATTAAGATAACACCGAGAAAGGCAAAACAAGACGAATTTGCGAACTTCCACGAGTGCATATAAAAGAATCGAGTTCCAAAGGATAAAGTCAGTAGATAAATTTGCACAGGAGATAAAATATCCCGGCCGAGGAAAATGCAGAACAAAGCATTCGCGAAAGAGAAAATAACAGTGCTCAACACAGCGTGAATTACTCCAATAAGAAGTAGGACCGTCTCTCCTCCCCCCACACAAATAAATCACGAACCCTTGTATATTTAAACGGGATAAATTTCCGGCCCCGGCATATTACAAAAAGAGCATCACGACCCCGCCAAATTGCAACCCATATCCCTTTTTAGCGAATTCACCTAACCGAAATCGAATCCCCTTCGCCAGTGAGGAAATATTAAAAGCCGATGCAGTTTCAAGGTGTGCGGAAAKGTAATCACCATCGCGGRGGCGGGGGCCGCGTATTTTCTTCCCCCGAAGTCGACGAACAAACCACCCCACGGCTCTCTCGGATCCGGATTATTGTCGATACATCCATTGAGGATTTGTATGTTGGAATTTATGCCGCGAATGCAGCGCACGGCCAATTGTGTTTTGTTTGCGACGTTATCGTTCCCCTTTCTGTGTAAACTAGGTCTTGTGTTCGGCGCTGGCATTGTGTTTTTCAGCAGAAATTTGCCCGATCGGGTAGCGTATGCGAGGGGTTGATCAATGGACCGGTGTAAACCGCGGAGTCGGAAACTGACCGACATCAGCTTGGTTGTATTAGGATGCGGTTAAAAGTTGGAAATGCGAGAGACGTCATTGCAAATGCTGCAGTCTAAACCAAGGAGAAATTTTCAGACTAGATGAAAACTCGGCAGAGTGACGTCGGGAATTCCTCAAGGATCTATCCGGGGACCAATTTTGTTTTTAATTTACACCGCTGGTTTACTCCCGAAACCCAAATTTTTAATTTGCGTGGCATACACTGACGATGCTTACCTTTTACAAAATTTCAACCCACAGAACATAGAGAGGGCATGCTTAGAAATGAATCAGGACCTAGGCAACATTAGTGAATGTTCTAGTAACATTAACATAAAGTTAAACAGCAATAAGTGTTCTGCAGTATACTTCGCATCGAAATCGTCACAAAAATGTTTTGTGAAGGATGATATTGAAGTACATGTGGACCATAATCAACTGCCTGTATATGAAAGGATCAAAAGTCTTGGTTTAAGTATAGATAATGACCTTCGTTTTAAAAATCACGTGTCTTCTGTTATTAAAAAATGTTATGTTGCTTTTAAAACTCTTGTACTCTAATCATCTTATTCTCAACTTTAAACTTAGAAAAAAATGCGAATCTCTGGTAAATCCCTCACTTACTTTATTGTTTTATGCTATACTTTCCTTATCTTGATGCCGTTAATAAATACAGGCTTCAGAAGGTGCAGAATAACTGCTGCAGGTTCATATTTGGACTAAAAAAGTATGCTCATGTCAGTCAGAACATACAGCAACTTAAATGGTTAACAATTGATCAACTTTTTCATTACCACCTTGCAACTTTCTTGTTTCGTGTCTTTCGATTCCCTTCGTCAAAATACTTACGTGATAAGTTTCATAGTCGTCGCAGCTTGCATTGCACTGATTTATCTGTTAAATACGTCCACTATTTAACAATGCCTAGCTTCCGAACCTCCTTATACACGCGGTCTTTTACTTATAATGCTATAAAATGTTATAATGAACACTATGATTTGTTTACTAAAGTATGCTCCGTAGAAAGTTTCAAAAAACAAATTATGTATAGGTTAAGTCATTAACTTGCGATTATAGTCAAAGCATTGTATTATAGTTGTCTAAGTTCTTGGTTTGTTTATTTCACATATTGAACTAAGTTTATAATTTTTTGGGTTGAGTGGAATAGCTATGCTAGACTTTGCCCAATAGTATGTTTAAATAAAGTCCTATTATTATTATTAACTTACTAAAGAAATTCATTAAAAACACTTCCAGGTTAATTTATCAACAAAATATAGGTGAAAATAGCATTTTTAGAATCTCTGTTTTTCTGTTTAAGTAGCTAAGTTTCGTTACATTTTTTAATGTAACAACGCAGAATAACCTCTCTAAAATGTTGTATCTTCTAAACGCCTCAATAAAATTTAACAAACCAGGAGTCATTTTAGAGGGAGTGTCAAGGGAATTGACATTAATGGTCAACTGTTCCAAAATCAGTTCCTGTAAACAAAAAAATCCGTACAAATGCAATAAGTTTGTTTCTTAAACTTCTGGTTAGGAAATTGGACGTCAATAACTTTCTTTCAACTAGTTCATTCTACTTCAAGAAATGCTAGATTTTCACAGCCTATTATGTTTTAATAAAAGAGGATAAAAAGATACATACGGATTTTTTGTTTACACACCCATATTATTGCCAAAATAGTACACAAATGACACAAAATATAATAAAAGAATTATCTTCTTTTTGCAGTAGCGGTCGGTTTTAGCAAAATCGGTATTTACAGTATTACAGTTAACGAATACTGTAATTACAATATATTTATTCGAATCTGTACTAACTGCTGTCCTGAGGTTACGTCTGAAATACCATCCTAGTAATAAACAATGATTTATTGCTATTTTTGTGGCTGGAAGTATATTTGAGGGTGAAACTAAACAAAAATTGTTTTCCGTACTTAAAATACTATACTTAGTGCATTTTCTTGAGCTTCTTAATTTCTTTCTAGTTTTAATTCTTCCTATCCTCTAACTTCTTCTACTCTAATTACCTCTAATGTAACAGAATGTGGGTTTTCTAACCATTATTTGATCAATTGCTTGCTATCTTGCAAGTGCCCAATCTAAAAATCTGCAACACTTACGCGCAGTTTTTTTTTGTTCGACCTATGTGCCATTTCACGATTCCAAATTTTTAACATGGCCAGTATTAACGATAAATTAAAATATTTAGTTACTTAAAAAAAGTCACTGTCATCGTCTGTTTCATTACTGTCGCCAAGTTGAATTACGAGTATTAACTTCGACACCAATCGTTCCTTGTAAAAAAATTCTTCTTTTATCTCATGATGAACACACACCAACTACTTGCTGTGATTTTCACAAGTTCTTGGATAGTTTGTATAGTGCTATCAATCACTAAATTTTGGTACAGTATTTAGCCTCCTTAAATGACTCCTAAGTTCACTTCATCTCGAAATTTTTTAATTTGGTTTAAGTAATTTACTCGCCAATTCGAAATTTGTGGAGATTCCATAAGCACCTGGAGTTTATTAATTATCTGATAATGAAAGTCCAGTTTTTTTTTTTAAATACGTAAACTCTCCTTACACCAGTTATATATATTTCTGGTCGCTTTCTACCTGGATAAATGGCTCATTATATTAAAATTTGGTTACTAGTGCTATTTTTGCTATCTCGATAGCAATATGTGAACCTATTTAAAAGTATGTCGCAAAAACTTTGGTCTCCTTAACAGGTACCACTAGATTACCTGATTACAAATGCATTTTCTTAAGTTTGCATAATCTCAGCTTCCATACTTCAGGTAAACAAACTAAGTACCAACTTGAAAGCAGTAAAGCTTTAGCATTAGACGCTGATGCACTCGAGCTGTTCATTAATTACAGTCTTTTCAATTCTGCACGAAGCTTCGGTTTTCCCAAACGGCTGGGGTGTAAGATGGAATCGATAGAGAAAACAGAAACTTTACGAGATTATAATTGCGCTATTCAGGTAAATAAATTGGGGTTGTCGGTAAGTGGGACCATGGAAAGATCGACTGATCCGTGGACAAAAAGTTTGAGTTCCACCGTGTTCGATAGTTGGCGCCAGTTCCGTTGTCACCGACCTGTATAATACAAAATGAACAAAAACTGTCGTATTCAGTGGCTATATCAAGGGCTCGCACGTATTTGCAGTCGCAAACTGTAAAGCCCATCGATCCCGTCAATCGGAAGAGAATAATGCAGTTTTCGTTGCGTGAAGAGGAAGCTCCCAACCGGAAACTAACTTTTATATCCGACAGACGGCCTCTAARAGCAGAGATTGTACATTTTTACATGTGTGCCTCTTCCCTGGATTATGGCATAAAACGCGAGCGCATGCACCTCCACCTCGATACGCTCCACTTGAAAGGAAACACGGAATACGGATAATCCTCACCCCCTCCGGGGCCAAGAAGAGAGCAGAACAAATGTAAATGAGGTAAAAAGAAACATTTTGAAGTGGCGAGGCATGAACTTCCCGATTTGTTCTGCGACGCCGATGCTGCGCCCCGGTGAAAATTTGAATATATTTCAAATTCGGCGACAATTTCGGCAGCCGCCCCCGGGAGAGGGCGTCGCACAAAGAGTTTTCGGAGTAAGTGGCTGGCGACTCGACGCCGGCGACGACACAGCATGTGTTTGAAATGGATCCTCGATCGCTCCACTGGCTCCCCCTCACGGTTCAACGGGCACACGGGGAGGAAACTGGGTGAAAATGTGAATGCGAGAAAATCGGCGGGGCGCCAAAACAGGGGCGGCGTCAGCTCAAGGTGTGCGAGGAAATTCGGATTTACAACACTGAGAACCGTGTGGTATAACTTTGTGGTGGTTTATAAAAAAATATCTTTAAAACTCTGCGTTTTTTGGAACAAAATACACTTGCCATTTTTAAAATAGATTACATTTACTACTAAAGTCAAATGATTGGCAAGCTATATGTCCTCAAAGATACAGCTGCATCAGCAACTTGTCGGTAAATGTCCTCTCTGAAGGTTACCAATATTACGTCAATTCAAAATGTTTCTGGGAGAGAAAAGTAGCAAATTTGGGATTTTAATTAATAGTCTTCCGCAAGGATCGGTTTTGTCGCCTATTCTTAATAATATAATAATAATCTTTATTTAACGCCCTCAAGCAATTTACAGAATATCTAAACATATAATATACAATAAAAAATGAATCAAGAGGTAATTACTACAAAACATGGAGAAAAGGAGTTTAAAATTTTAGAACTCGTTTTAAATCTGCTTTAAATTTGCAATTTTTAGAAAAAAGATCTAGGTTATTACAGAAAAGATTAACACTTAGACTAGATCTATCCCTTGGGCAGTTGCAACCATACAACGTTCTGTGGGTAGAAACCTGCAGTAACGGAGTGTTACGAACTATGCGCTGAGGTACATGCAGTAAAAACATTTCCACAAGTTCCATACAGTTACACTGCCCACTGAGAACCTTTTGAGTAAAGCAAATGTCGAAATAAGTGCGCCGAGTTGATAAAAAATGAAGACCAAAATAGTTCAAAAAATAAGAGTACAATTCGCTACTGAAGGTAATTTTAGACTTATAACATAAGTATTTTACAAATTTATTTGAACATTTTCCAATCTAGTTACTTGAAACTCAAAATAAGGTGACCAAATTAAACTACAGTAATCTCCAATGCTATGTACAAGACTAGAATATAAAACTATTAAGGAACGAATGCTTACAAAGTCTTTTGTTGACCTTTTTAAGAATCCTAACATTTTACTGGCTTTGGATACGATGCTATCAATATGGTAATTAAATTTTAATTTGGAGTCAACAATTACCCCAAGGTCTCTGATAAACTGCACATTCTCCCACCGTACGCCATTTAAAAAGTATGGATAAACAGTGATAATGCTCTTCCTGCAGAAACAGATTGATTTACACTTATCTGGGTTTAAATCAAGGCCGTTCCTAACACACCACCTATAAATACGATCCAAATCACTTTGAAAATTGACATGGTCATTATAACATTTAATATTTAAGAAAATTTTTAAATCGTCAGCAAATAGCACAAATTTTGAAAATTGTATTTCATCTTTAATATCGTTTATGTATAACAAAAACAACAAAGGGCCTAAGTGGGATCCCTGAGGAACTCCTGACGTTGAATTAAAAGGATCTGACCTATAACCATTGATATTTAAGATGTGAGCACGATTAGTAAGGAATGATTCTATCCAAGACAAAAGCGGTCCACACAAACCGTACCCACCCAATTTACATACCAATCTTTCATGGTTGATACTATCAAAAGCTTTACTGAAGTCAGTGTAAACAGCGTCAACCACAAAGCCCCTCTCTAAACAATTACAGATAAAATTTACGTATGAAAACAAATTAGTAACGGTTGATTTACCCGACAAAAACCCGTGCTGTTCATTAATAATAGTTTCCTTAAAAATGAAAGATAATTTGGTAGTGACAAGTTTGTCAAGAATTTTAGGAATACATGACTGAATAGTAATCGGTCGATAGTTTGTCACATCAGACCTATCCCCCTTTTTAAAAATAGGAATAGAATAACACATTTTCCAATAGTCTGGAAAGATGCCTTGAGAAACTGAAATATTATAGATTATAAAAAGTGGGAATGCTAAAGATTCAGCACAACTTTTAATAAAAATAGGAGGAATTAAGTCAGGACCTGCCATACCATCAACCGCCACCTCTCTTAGACTTTTGTTAAGCTCCTCAACAGAAATAAAAACCTTCTAGGAACTCAATCGAGAAAATTTGTGTATGCAGACGACATTGCATTGGCTTTGTTGTTTTCATCTTAACAATCATCAAAAGACAAAACAACTTCAACTTATGTCAAATAACATAATTCTCAAACATATCTTCTCGCCAAAATCACACAGGAAAAWTAGACACTCAACTAAATACWTATGTGACTAATCACTAGAACATTAAGTCAGCTCTATTACCTTGGCTTCCGAGATTCGCAGACCGTTTGTTACATAATAAAGCTTGGCAAAAATATCAATCAGCTCTAATGAGTTTCTGATTACTTCGGCTAACTTCTAGAAAACCTCTGCGGACAGAAGATTTTCTTCGTGCTCCTTACACCATTGAAGATGGATGGTGTTATGTTTAGCAACTTAAGAAAACATGATATAGACGATCCAACAGAAAAGGTGGCAGTAACTGACCTCCCAAGAAAGTCTTGGGTCACTCTGAATCGCCTTCGCCCTGGTCATGGGAAATGCAACTTTTTTCTTAATAAATGAGATCCATCTATCAAACGTTCTTGTGAATGTGGAGACCCCCTCCAAACTTGGTGATTTTGCGTCTATCTATCGTGTTGATGAAGATGTTGAGAGATATGATTGGAGTTTTTCTACGGTGTCTCTTCAATACTCTGTCCAAAGCAAGTGCGAAAAAATAACTGTTTTTCAACCATCACTAGGTTAGCGCAGGTTTTAAATTTACACTATCAGTACAGGCTCAAGGTACATGAACAAATAAATATCCATCTTTTTAAGTGGTTCGTTTTTGCCAAGTAAATGACCTTATTGTGGGCTAAAGGACAGGCACATCTAAATAAACATCTCAAATCAAAGTGAAGAGCATTGTTTGTTTTGCGCATCATCTTTGCAAATATTAAAGAGTACGTGAGACGTTTTCCAAAAGTTTGATAGAAACTGCTTCCGCCGATTTATAATCGAGAAATGGAGAATTTTATTTTACACCACAGAACTGCTTTCCTAGCCCAGAATGCGGCTACAGTCTCATTTTTCCAGGCTGCACGGTTATTTTCACACGAAGATAGGTTTATGGCTCTTGGCATCGATATGGGTTTTGTTTTGGGACTGAACGTTTGCCAAGCGTTGATGAGAGATGTCGAACTTTATAGCTTTTTTCTGTAAAACTTCATGCTGAACAGGCTAGTTACTGATTGGCGCCTGTTCAGAAAATACATCAAACGTCTGCAAGCCGACTAAGAACATGTAAAACTAGCTCTGAAATACTTAATTGATTCAGGATGTTTCACAATGAATGCGCCTTTGAATCCATTCAACATATCCATTACTTTCAGTTGAGACGTGTAATCATGAGTTCTAGGCCTAAAATACCAGCCTATATTGGATGTCCTTTAAAGGAACAGATGTTCGTAAAATAAGCTAAAAACGAGAAGTAATGGAGACCAAAAGGAAGAATTATTCCTATGACTGAGTGGAAGAACAAGTGCTTATCGATACAATCATTTGTTGTTAGTACCAGTACTCGAGGTTATTTATTATTATATATAATCAAGCACCAAAAAAGGATTCCCGGTCAAGGGGAAACATGCACAATTCGACAACGACGGCGTATACCGTATCAACACGACACTTTCCTCGACAGTGGGCTCCAGAAGATTCTAAAATACTCAATGAGGACGAAGAGCACTTCACCTTATGAAGTAGAATAGAATGGGAAGAAACAGACAATACTTTAGGTGTAGTACTATTATTTCTGTGTGCATTCTAGAGGTAAAGGTATAGAGAAGCAAAAGGCACACACATTTATTCGGCAAGCAACGACGCCCTTTTGTGAAGACGCCCCTGCGTCTCGAGGCACAGTGTCGACCCAGGGTTTCTTTCTCACCTTTTATACAGTACACTTGACAACATTCGACCTGTTTCGCGGCAATTATCCTTTTAGATTTGCACGCTTGTTAAGCTAAGGCCCTTCGCGCACGTTCGAGCACACTAGATGGCTTCTCGGCGGAGGAGAAAAGACTCCAGCGGCATCCTCGACTAATTGGAACGCGTCTACGTATTACGACCCCCTTTTCAGTCTCGTATATGCGCCTTTGGACGGAATTTCGATGCGATTCAGCTTGCGGCGGAATCAAAATAACTGCAAGCTTAGAGTTCTGTAGTATTTACTGTCCTTAGCTCTATAAAACACATGTGTTTGTCCATGTAATCGCACTTATTATACTCATATCTTGTCAATTTGAAGGTGGAGTTATCAAATCTCGTATATTCAACCCTGAAGAAGGTGAGACTAAAGTCCACCGAAAGCTTAGTTTGTAATATGTTATTTAACAGAAAGAAAAAGGTCGAACATCCCGTTAAAACGTTACATATTATAAACTAATACGACCCTTAATTCTACAAAATATTCGCAAAGAGATACTTGTTCCAAAAATAGTCAAAATCCTCCCCGAAGAAGAATTTTCTAACAGCCGCGATTTTCGTGCCCCTCAAATACCTTCTTTTTGTTTTGCCAATAAATAAATATTACTAAAAATAGAAAACTGATCAATTTCTTTAAGTGAATATTAATTATAGTTTTTCTTGTATATAAAGAGCTCCAACTAAGGTATCCATCTATTACAATTCAAATAAATTTTACAGGAAAATCTGACGCCAAAATGAAAGCAAACAGACTTGACCTCAAACAAGAAGTAGCCTACATGTCAGCTGTTGGCCAAGAAGAAATAGTAGAAAAGCCTTATTTACATGTAAGGCATCTCACCCCAGCTGTTAGGGCATTTCACCCAAACAGATTGGGAGAGATGGCCAATCGCACTTTTTCACTTTCTATTACTTTGTTACAAAATGTTATTTATTTTGTCATCAAGAGTTTATATTTTTGTTTGTGCATTAATAAAGGCTCTCAAAACTTTTTTTGATTGCTTCGGGGTCTTCAAATAGGTGAGAAAATGGAATTTAAAGAAACGTGGGACGTCTGTCCCGGACTTACCCTAAGCATTAAGTGTAAATGTTTTATTTTTATTATTTATTTTAAGAAATAGTCGATGTGTAATGCATTTTAGGCTACAAACTACAGAATCGCAGGGTATACTAAACGCCGCGCGAATCTCGTGAATGAACTCCTCAAAAACTCCCCGACTCCTTTACCTGATCATTTAATCCCCCGAAAATCTGTTAACGACCCCTCCGGCCCACATCCCTTTCCTTGCGATACGCGGCGCCGGTTGCGTAGCCCGAGACATCCGTGCTCCCTCCTTTTACACCTAACGGCGAGTTCGAATTTGGAAATGAATTTCCCGAGCTAGGAGCGTGGGCGTGGGGGAAGAGGGAGGTCGAATAATGCGACGTTTATTACGCTTTGTGCCCCAAATCCCGTTAATCTCGAGGCCCATATAAGTTTTGTAATATTATCAGGGTGTCATCTACTCAAAAGTCGCTCCGCGCCGATGAAAAACATTGGCGTGCCAGCCAGGGGCGCTACAGGTGGCTGGAAAGCGAGAGGGTAAATGCCAGGGAAAGCATTGGTTTTTTTTATTAACGGATTTGTTCTCTCGTTTGTTTGTTCGCCGCTTCGTGTTTCTCTACTTTGAGGTCATTGGTTTCTCGTTTAATTTTTGGAGATTTACACTAAAAGCTTGAAAACAGACCAAAGAAATCGTTCCGTCCATATTTGGTCGAATGGAACGAAACGTAGAAATGAGGTAGAACCAGAGGACGGAAAACACCAAGATGCAAAAGGGACTATATCACGTTGAAATGATAAAACTACCCTCTAAACAATTGACACTTGTTAGTAGTTTCAAATCATCTTAATTCAGAATCAAGAAACACATTAAAAACATCATTAATGAAGAATGAGGACAGCACATGTCCCAAATGGGGTCCCTGTGGCACCCCTTAAATATAGATATTATCATGGTCACTTCTGCGCAATTGGTAATTAAATATATTGCCAAATATTGTGGTTAAACAGCATTGTTATCATTAACAATAAATACATCTTCATATGGGTGATCATCTGTCACGTCTTGCTTTATGCACATGATATAAAAACGTTTAATTTGATACAGTCACGAAAGGCTGAAAGGACGATGAAAACAAATCTAATGGTGATACCCAAGAAAATTAGTAAGGTTAATAAAATTTACATGTTTTAAAGCGGCAGACTGCACCCCCCAAACAGGGAGATCGATTGTCAAAAGTGCTGTTAATTATAGCTTTGGAAGGATGTCAAAGCAAATGGAATTGAAGGGACGTTAAGAAAAAGTGCAGTTCAACTAGCAGCCTATGCTGATGAAGCAGCATAAAAGCAAAGAACAAAATACAAGTCGAAAAGGTAATAAAAATATCATGTGTGGCTAGAAAGACAGGACTATAAATAAATGAAATAAAGCAAAATATATGATGATCGAATCAGAAGGAAACAACTACAAACAGAGACGTGACGTAGGGGAGTTTAGGTTAGATGTAGTAGAAAATTTTGAATACCTGGGATGCAATAGCAACAAACAAAACAAGTATAAAAAGGAATTACAAAACAGCAACGAGATCAGTGGCTGTATGCGACACTAAGTATTTGACGAAAAATGAAACAGATGAAGACCAGTGTAGAAGGATGTAAAGTACAACAAATAACTATAAGAATTCCTAAAATGAGTCACCATAGTCTTGAACACGCAACTAAAGATTAAGAGACTTTGGAATTGAGGCACTAAAATAACGAAACAAAAGGGAAATTGAGGATTTCGTTGAAAGACAAGTCAATGAGGGCATAGAGAAGATGGGAACAAGAAACTGAAGTAAATTGTGAATGATATAAAGAAAAAAAAGCATATGAAGCAAAAATTAACTATTAGTAGGTACGATAGTGAGGACAAATGTCTGTACAAAACTCCAAAGGAAGTGGCTAAAAAATTCATTCCAGGAACGTACAGCCATTTATTATTTAAAGAATAAGTCCACTCGTTGTTAACCTCAGCTGGTGTGATACAAAAATTAGGGAGTCAGGTTAGACATTAATTTTTATACAATCTATTGAAAAGCTGTCTTCACGGTGGATACCAAATTGCTTACACCGAAACAGAAACAGACAAAGAAAGTAAAACTAGGTAAACATGTTCCGTAATGTTGAAGAAATTGAAGACCTCATACTGCTACCGACAAAGACGAAGAAGACAGCATGGACAAATGAGCAATAGACAAATACCAAAAGATAAATATATTTGTCTTTGTAGAAAATTTAAATGCACGATCCCAAAAGTGCAGACGAGATATGAAAGACAACGACGTAATCCTATTGCACGATAGTCAAAGGAGTTTGCGAGAAGGACTGCTGTGAAATTCACCCAATTCCTCCATGTAGCCCTGAATGAGAATTTCGTAAGTCCGATTTATTGACTTGGAAGGATAAAAGCCCTGCAACAGCGTATGCGTTCCAACTGCAGAAACATCTCGACAAAAATGGCGTGTTTAACGACATTATATTACTGCCGAAGCGATGACAACATGTTTTTTTTTTAAATATGTGTTTCACTTGCGAGCTGTATTGTTGTGTGCAGGAATTTTGGCATGACCCTAGTATTTCATATTCGATATTGTAACTTGCGTATCCAGCAAAAACAATAATTGACGGAAATGAAAAAAGCAATAAAACTACACGTTTTGAATATTTAATGCCAGATCGATACTAACGTTAGGCGACACGCAGGCATTACACGAATTCTTTTTCTATCCCGGGACTTCATTCATCACGCTTGACGTATGTCCCCATTTAATTTTTTTTACATCAATGCCCGCATGGCTATCTCGGTAAATATACAAAAAAAAAACACTGTTCGCTCCCCCTAAGAGCCGCCACTGTTCTCCCAGAAAATCTAATTCCTGTAGCACGATTTCGGTGCGAGATTCTAATTTTTTCCACGGAAAACGGATTTGCGCGCGGAGAAGCCGAGAAGCAGCGGCAGTGGGAACGCAAAACAAACTTTGCTTGTTGAGCGGGAGAGGTTTTGGAAGTTTTAGACTGCACGCTATAAGCGTGTCGTTCTGCACGAGATGTCTGTTCCAGATTAGTACGCCAAATAAATACCTAAACGTGTATTGCATGCAACAAGGTGAATACATTATTGAGAAAAAACTACTGAATGAATTGAATTTTTCATTCCTTTCGTGGAAGGTAATTATTACTCGAGCGAGAGCACAAAAAATTTAATGGTTTCAGTTGGAATTAATGTGGTGAATGCGGCCACTGCTTTGGATCCATCCAAGCAGACTTTGTTTCATTAGGTATAAGATTTCAGCTCCCCAGCCCTGACAGATGGATAGGCAACATACGGAGTCCCAACTCGATGGCTAGAAAGCTGGAAAAAGTTAGAAATTCGAGCTCCAACCGTAGCTCTATCAATTATGTTACCATTTCACAGGAGTTTTTTTTAAAATACATATTAAGTATGCACAGAATCATATAGAACTGCAGAATTTTGGAAATTCGAAATCTCTTTTAGTAAGTATTTAGAAAAAAGTTTTAAGTAAACGCAACCTTTAATAAATTTTACTTTCTGTGCATAATACTGCCAATTATGTTAAAATTATTATTAAAAAAATCTGTCTTTCGAGGTTTTTAACATCAATTTTTATCAAATGCAATAAAATTAATAGAAATCATAACGAAATTTAGTGAAATTTGTTTACCCACCTACCTGTATATACTCTTTTGGCAAACCACGGATATTTAAAGTGACTATATTCACAGTTTGTAGAGAGAGTTAACACTGAAAGCCAGTCATCTCCGCGGCTGGTGGAGCTCCTAACAGGAATTCCCAGTTTCTTTTGGTATCCCGAGATTAAGGTGATAAAACTGTGGTATTAAAGTAACGTCCATTAGCGACGTCTGGGATAAGTTAGAGTGGCTGTGCTTGGTTTGCTTCCAAATAGAGTAATCGTCAGACGAGAATGTGACAAGGGAATTATGAAAGCTTCTCTCGCGATCAATAGTCCCAAAACCTGAGATTTCTGTGCAAGATTGCGCTTTATTTTGCTTACATAGGTAGCAACAGAAGGAATATGAATATGATATGATCGACGTATGCAGATTAACAAAAACAGAAGCTCTCTCCATATATATTCCATACTATACTGCACAACCAATTATTGAAGAGCTACAAAAGTTATTATCTAAAATGAATACTTGATCGGCGCGGACTCCAATAAACAATAAGAGATTTGTATCAAATGCCACAACGTAATAATTAATAAAAGATTTACATCGTTCGATTACGATTAATTATTAATTTAGGTACCAATAAAGCGAGTTCACCTGACAAAAGAGACACGACTTCTTTAACAAAAAATATTTTCCCTCCAAAGAGAGATTCCCTTTATTTCCACACAAAAAAGGAAATTTAATAAACCCGAGACGGCCGTTTTTCACATCGAATAATAATTAAAACAAAATATAGAGTACGCCACAAAAGGGCCGCACTGGCTTCCGGCAACAATTAAGAGACCGAAAAATATCAAGAAAAAATATCCGAGTGGAAACTCCCAGGGAACCAATTAAGACGATGTTAATTTTTTTTCTGCGGTCGTTACCGTAAAAGGGAAGATGGACATTCGAGATAATTTTCCTTGCTAATTATAACATGAGGCCGTTATACGAAATTTATTCTACTGAAAAATTACATGTTCATTAAATAGAAATGTAGTCTATAAAATACAGTTCATTTGCTTAATAACGTGAAATGTAAAAAAAAGTTATTTACCTGTAAGTAATAATCGATAAAACAATTGATACGATATCGGAGCATAAAATATCATTAATTAATAAAGACTTTGAATAGTCATTTAGGTTATTATCTGTACTATTTTTGCGTAATTTAGAAGCGTATGGAACTTGTAGACAAGGCAAATGAGATGACTACAATGGTATTTGAAGAACGTCTAAGAAGGTAAAATTCGAATCAAACTATAATGAAAAAACCCTAAGCATAATGGTTTAGAAAGCGTTAATACCTAACCTGACATTACCTCTTAGATTGAATATTTTTTAACCGTAACTGCCAATGTGCCATGTGTGACAATACTAACTTTATGTTGTAGTTCATAATGGGTACTCTAATAAAACAGTAGAAAATTTATTTGTCAGGACGGAGCACACAAACGGATTGTAGATGCAACCACTACTGTAGACTATAAATTTATCAAACTTTCCTTTGAATTGAGGATTACTAACGGATTATAACGCATTCGTTTAAAACTGGCTTTTACTGCGAATAATACTACCAAAAATCTTCTAGGAAATCCGAAAAATAAAGTAGATGAAAAACATAAAGCGGGCATATATCAAATACAATGAGTAGCTGCACCCTTAAATACACTGCTCAAAATGGTCTAAGGAACATATACTTTATTATCTTCTCATTTGGAAATTTCATGCCTGGCGCGGCCGAATGATTTCTCAAATAAGTTTTTGATCAACTGGATCACTATAAATCAAAATCCACCGATTTCGGACCACAAATTCTAACTTTATTCCTCATCGTCAAATCGCAGGTTCCTGCGCCAGGTTTGTTTTGCTTTCACTTGTTTTAAACTGAAGTTTGACACATGTGATAAGGTGTATTCAGTGCAAGAATAACGTGTTCACTGATAAAACTGGAATATGGAGCGTCGACATTTGACTAGGAATGAAATGTTACGTGCTGTAGGAATGTTAGAGGGTAGTTGTGCTCAAACTCAAGTTGCGACTGCATTTGCCACTTCAAAGAGCGTAATCCGTATAGACTTTGGCGAAGGTACCAAGAAACAGGCGATGTGGCCGAAAGGCACACAGGTCCTAGACTCGTTACAACACCAGCCCAGGATCGGAACATTATTATTGAGGCCAGGCGTCATCCAGAAACTACTGCAAGGGAGATTTGTTTCTCATCTCCAGAACTTAGATGGGGTCACATTTTCAGACCAAACTGTCAGAAACCGTCTACGTGAAGCAGGTCTACACAGTCGTCGTCCAATTACAGTTCCTGCATTACTCAGGGGCAATCGCGACCATCGTTTACAATGGGCCCAAGAACATGAGAATAGGATTGAACCACAATGGGGTAATGTTCTCTTCATGGATGAGTCTAGGTTTGGGTATAGGCCAGATAGCAGAAGAGTAAGGGTTTGGCGTGGAGAGGGCGAATTAGAGATGATCAGGCACTTTCAGGAGGCCCATATGTACAGAGGAGGATCTGTCATGGTTTGGGGCGGTATCATTTTCCACCATAAAACGGACCCCGTTTGCATCGACAGAACAATGACTCAGAATCGATACATTGAGCAAGTTCTAGAACCTGTTGTTCAACCATTCGCATATGCTGCCGGGCCAGATTTACTGTATATGCATGACAATGTACGACCACATATTGGTCAGAGAGTAACCAACTGGTTGGCTAATGAACAGATTCGTGTTCTTCCACGGCCTCCTCAATCGCCAGACATGAATCCTATTGAGCATGTGTGGGACATGCTTCAAAGAAGGTTAACACCATTTATGCCGAATATCCGTCTCTTGAGGGAGCAATGGAATTTGATTCCAGAAGAATTGATCGATGCATTTTGAGCATGCCTAGGAGATGTCAGGTCATTATTAATTCTCGAGGTGGTAATCTTGCTATACATATTCCTCATACAAATAGGTAACCCGTGTTATTTTAGTGCAGCTCTTAATGTGAAGTAAGTGAAAGAAGAAAGTGTTTTAATGTGTAATTTGAAGATGTAGTCGTTTTATTGTAATTCACATAAATTTCGGCTCTTTCCTTGTTTCGATTAATCTAGCTAGTGCCAGTTACTGAAGACATAACCAATGATAAAGTTAATCATTGGAATTTCTATAAGGTTCTAAACATCTACGTATCGTTGACATCGACGATAGCAACACTGATGTTTTTAATAAGATGCGCATTCCTACTTACAAAAAGCATCTATCTAAACAGCTGCAGCCTTTTTTTATTAGATGCAAGTTTCGCGGAGGTTTTTAAATAGCCAACGTTTCCCACAGCAATTAAGGGACCGGGATGTATCAAAACATCCCCCGGAAACCAGCGCCCGAATCCAATTAAGACGACGTTAATATTTCTGCGGCCGTTATTACGGTAAAATAAATATAAGGATGCGTTTTCCGTACGGTCTCCCCGGCGGCCGGTGTGCAAACTCTTCCATTAAAGTTTCACAGTTAATCATGAGCGAAACGGGACGAGGAGGGATGAAAGGGAGCGCGTCGCATGAAGTGTCGTCGGGCCTTCGAGTCCGGGCAACTTTTGCGATTCCGCGCGTAACTCACATGTCGTTTGCCAACTTTGTAACTACAAATGGGACAAGAATAGAACTGTTTGAACGTAATTTATGGTCCGTGTTTACGATTATACTTTGTATAACCCGCTGCAGTCGCTTCTGTTCTGCGCCCCGCGTTTCTGCTGGGGCTTTTAAATCTAGGGCTTCTGGAAATTATTAAAGCGGGATGGGGACGTTGCGAAAGGCGATTTGTGGGGCGCAATTATATGGATTAGGTCCAGGAAAAAAATTGCTCCGAACTGGATACGCTCTGTCAAATAAATTGAACGCTTGTGTTCGGGGCGCTCGCGAACTCGCGTGAAATATGTTTGGACCCCTGCACTGTCAAATGCGATACAACCAAGGTAGAGCGACGATACTTCCGGCTTTACCTGCTGCGAACTTGGTCTGTAACTGTGGCGTGAGGCAACATCTTGTCAGTTTTGACGTTTTTTCAAAGACCTAAGCATGTGGCATTTAAGTCACTGTTTAGAAAAATAAAGTTTCGCTTGTTAAGGGCAGTACTTCAAAAAGATGGTATAGGTGAACCCTATTTGCTTAAGCCTCTTCATGGTTGAAATTAAAAATCTTTCTCTCAAATTCTCATAAAACACCTAAGCTACAGTGGGGATACCTAGAGATTAACTTTATTATTTAGTAACAAGTGGAATTGTAAACATTGATGGCAACATATCATGTTTGGATGCCCTGATTCTGATAAGCTAAGYTCAGCTCKAACTCTCTTTTCTCCAATTCTCTTGCAAGTTATACTGTTTTCGGAGAGCTTTACGGGAGAGTAACATCGTCCACTAACAACAACAACATTAACAAATTTATTAGCTAATTTTCATTATTTCCAAAACATTCAGTCTAGCTACCATTGTCTAACATTTGTTCGAGTAAACCTTGTAATAATAACATATGAAGCACGAACTATTTTACATTACCTTGTGCTTAGTTTTAGCTGTTTTCAAGCTATGACCGTTATGATTTTTTGTGACCAAGTTCTAGCCACTGACATGCAGCACAAATGTTAATCTTTCCACTAATCTTTAGTGCTTCGATTGTGTTTCTTGTGTTAACCTAGCAACATAACCCCTTTTTGGTAAAAGATGTTTTTTTTGCATTTGGAAGTTAGCCACCAAATTGAAGCACAATTGCCCATCTACTAATCTTTAGTACTTCGATTATGCTTCATGTGTTAACTTAGCCACATGACCTCGTTTTAGTAAAATCTATATACAGGGTGATTTTTTGAAAACTTCACACCTTAAATAACTTGAAATAGGGGGAAAATTTAAAATTTTGCAAAAACAGGTAAACTTTTGTTTGCAGGGGGACAACTTTTGAGATAAGTTTTTAATGGATAGCGCTTACCCTCTTAGCGGGGTAGATACCCCTTCAAAAATTTTAAATGAAACTACCCATCTTACGATACATCATTTAAAAGCTTATTACACAAGGAGTCTTGCCATGTAATTAGTTTTACTATTTCTTACCCATTCACGGGGTAGTGGGTCAAAAAGTGCATTGTAGCAAGTGGCTTATAAAATGGAATATTTTAGACTGTTTTTTAACAAAATTTATTGTCTTGCAGTTACAATAAAAATTGTCCTTACTTAAGCCTAAAAAAACTTGTTAAAAATAATTGTTACACCTAAGCAAAATGCCAAAAATACTTAAAATTTTCTTTCGACATTACTTGATATTGCAACTCGACAGTTTATACTGTATTGGCTAAATAATTATCTACTTTGTGTTTCCAATTTTTTGTTTCAACTTTTTGGCTACTTCTTTGGCACGACCATCTTTTTGTTCACATTCCTTTTTATAAATCGCGTGAAATTTTAAAGTGAGAATCCAAGTGATAATGGTTTATTCAACTGCCGAAAGGGTAGAAATAATTTTTATTTACGGTGCTGAGCATAGATGTGCTCGTGCGTCAGCAAGGGTGTTTAACGAACGGCACCCCGATAAAAATGTTGACGCTAGGTACATTTTCGATCTCGTGCAGAAATTTTAAGACATTGGATCTGTAGTAAACAAAAAAAGGGCAGGGAATAGAGTCGTTGATGAAATGGCCCAACTTGAAGTACTTGGTCATTTTGCAATGGATCCAACTAGCTCTTTGCGTAACATTTCTACAGCCACTAATCAGAGTACGAAGAGGAAGATTTAATACCACTGAGCGTGATCCAAGGAAAGAATGAATGATGATACAGGCAATGAGTGTCATGTTGAAAAATATTTTTAATGTACTCCTAACCAACAATGAAGTTAATGATTGGATTAGTGGTTAATCTTTTATTTGCTGAAAATGAAGATGGTGATGAAAATTCTGGGGAGGAAGTGGAAATAAATGTTTCGAAAATTAAACATCCAGAAGCTATTAGGTGTTTGGCTACAACTATACAGTGGGCAGAGGAGAATGACATAGAGCTGTCAACTGTCATTATGCTGAATAATTTAAAGGAACGTGCATTTGAAAAATGCCAGCAAACTGTTAAACAGACGTTGCGTTTGTAATATCAGTTTGCATATTAATAAAGAACTTTAAGTTTTGTTCATTAAAAAGTTGTATTTATTCCAATCTCAGTAATCCGGATTTTCTTATAATCCGGATTGGTCCGGTTCTAATTGAAAGACAAAATTTTGTTTGAATGTGTGTCAGGCAAATTTTGAGGTTCTTCGTCTTTAACAAAGATTACAGATGTAATCGAAACGTCAGACTAATAACATTTTGTCAGTGAGTCAAGAGAGAGCGATCTTTCCAAAAAAATATTATCTTATGTTACATATTGTTGTTCACCATTGCACAAAACTGGAGTTGACAAAAGAGGAACGAGTCTGTGCTCCTTGGTTGACATATTCGAAGTTAGCTACACGCAATGCTTGCTAAATGTGCCGATTTCAAAATAAATACATCCGGTTAGGTACAGATAGCGAGGTCCGTTCTCCGAGGKCTGTTTATTTGAATATCGGAATGTATACACCTGCCTCCCCACCTTGATTATTTCGAAACCGTTATCGGAGTTCAGCAGGAGCCCCGGCGACCCGGGAATATTACACCGATCAGCGTATTTTAAGAATCTTATAAAGCGGGCCCTTTGTGGCCCCGCGCCCGGCGATAATGAACAGCAGTCGGTGTGCAGGTCGGGGCATAATTATTATGAAAACCGGGCCTCCCGGAGTTATTGAAACTGGACCGCGCGGTTGGCGGCGGAGAAAGAGGCCCGAGTTTTTGTTTGATTTTGTTTAACGTGCACAGACCGAATCGTCATTACGAAAATTGACTTGGTGCTGGAGTCGGATCTGCCTTGGGCAAACACAAACAGTGATTTTGTGAAGAAAATTTTGAATTTGCTGAATTAAGTTCTTGTAAACCTTGTTTATTAACTTGATCGCATTTCTTTTTCTATGTCTGTAAATACGTTTTTAAACTTTCGAACCTGCTTACATAATATAGCCCAAGCAACAAGTCAGAATAGTGCAGGAGTTTTGAAATTTGGAAGTCTCTTTCCAGCACATTCATGGGAATTATACACAGGCATTACGTCTAAGGGGAGAAGATCTTTATACACAAAAAAGTTTGCCCAAATTATTGCAATTTACGAGTGATCAGGGAGAGGTCCAAAACGAAGAACACAATCCAATAATTTGTGAGTTACTTAAAAAAAAACACAGCAAATGAATGAAGACCATGGACAGTTTTTCATTGTCTCAAAACTTTAGTTGAGCACTTCTCAAATTCCTGGTTTACCATCGAGTAAAAAATTCAGCGAAAAAAATCTATCACCTCTGATTCTATGAAGCGTCGGCTTCCTTACTAAATTTCACCCCCCCCCCCCCGATTGCTCTCTACTAAAAACAACAGCGCCTGTACACTAATTTCAAGTATGTTCGAGTAACAGAAGATGAAACAGTACCTCTTAAATGCTCCCGTATTGACTGTTATAATGTTACATAAAAATCAGACCACAACCCTTCAGGTATGTGTAGTTACCTCAAAGCACCTGTCCAAGAAAATAGGACAGTTGTGTTCGATTCCCAGTCAAAATGAAATTTTTTTTAATAAAAATGCGTATCTCCGAAGTTTAACAATATAATAAAATTATGCTATGAATTTTACTGGCTTTTGTATAGCAGGCTGACCACCGATTCAATATTTTTTTATATTACAACAACTAGCTAGATAATGCTGAACAACCTCTATTTTAATGACTCTAAATAAAATAACGTTTCATGGAAAAGTTCTCTGAAATAACGGCGTAGCATAAGTGTATTAAAGTTTTAGCTGGAAAACTTACGCCACAAGTTATCGAAGTTGTATAATTACTTACAGAATAACGTCGCGGGAAGCTGCAGTATATAAATTCTTACCTGGAACGAAAGAAAATGTGAGTAGGTTCATACACACTAATGCATGTTCTGACATTTAAAATAATAACAATGGGGTATTAAGTGAGGTAATTAATATCGCACTACCAGAACTGCTGATCAAAAAATAAACAAATAATTAAGAAAAACATTAAAAAAGAATAATGTTTTACACATTTTCTTTTAATTTCACAATATAGTTTGTGGTGTTTTTTCTTCGTTCAAGCAAAAATAATTATTTTCATTCGAAGGTTGATAACTCATAATAGAGGAAAGAAAATGACGCTAAAATTTCAAATGTGGTAGTAAAATCTACTCCACAGTCTGTAGTTTGACTGCCACTTCCAATAATTAAAACTCTTCAGTTGTCAGGTCCGTTCAATAAATCGACTTGTGAAAGAGAACTTATGAGAAAAAAATAATGCTGAAAAAGTGCTTAAAGTTGTTGTTGGTCCTGGTGTCCTGGTGTCCAGTACTAGGGACAAACTAGGAAGACTGTGCGATAAATTGAATTGTAACCCTGTTGTATACCAACCGATACAAAAACTTCTCCCCACGAATCTACCCAAAAAGGTAGTTTTTAAGAGTGGTAGAAGTTACATTTACAAGAAGAGGAATCAACAGTTTCCATAATGGACATGTGTTGGTAATTGAAAACTCTCAATTTGTTCGAGAATCTGTATGCAGAAAGCAATGTATAATGAAGTTATCGAATACATTTGAAAAGCGAAATGTATCGGTCTTTTTTGTGAATGATTTACCTCTACAGACTGTTCCGCTCCTGTATGGAAGAGGTGTCACTAATTTCCTCAACAAATAGTACTCTAATCATTGGATGGTGGTGGTCTCATTGCTTGACCACCACGATGTCGAAATTCCAGCCACTAGACTTTTTCCTGTGGGAAAAGCTTAATAATGGGAAGAAACTCATCCAAGCAATTGATGCAGCGTTTTATTAAAATAAACCACATTTTTCCTAAGAACTTCCTAAGTAATTCATTTGGGCTTTAATCTCCGATATTCCAAGAACAGTTAGGAATTCGTGATACCTCGATTTACCTGCCAAACTTCACACGCAAAAATAGCAATTACAAAAACGGATCCTTTCAGGATTCACCGTTTCCCCGAATCCTTGCTGAACGGCAGCTTTCATTTGTGCCGCTCGTTGCAGGCCGGAAACGCCGCCGTTGTGGGTGGAAAACGCTGGCCGTAAAAACCTTTTAACGCCAATCACTATTGCGTTTATGCGCGCCCAGTGTTGTGCACATGGCCCCGCGAGGCCTGCTAGTAAAATTTTTGTTTAGAAATCAAAGGGTTATTTTTAAACGCGCGACGCCGTACGTCAAAAATAATACGGCGGCAAGGGGCGCGGGGGTGTCCGTGGCGGTGGCCATTCCTGTATCGGTTCCGGGTAATCGAAATCGGTAACGAATTTTAAGTTTTGCTTGGTGGCTAAATCAGTACGTCAAAAAAGCTGCATGAAGTCACAAAACGTACATTTTTTTCTGTTTATCCCAATGTCACGTGAATGGAGCTCTTTGTCTTTAAAAATGACATATGCAACAATGCAGATACAAAAAATTATTTTTTTCTTTAAAAAATTGGACTATTTGCTCTGTTAGCGCATAGACTTGTGACTTAATACTCTCTGCACACAATTATTTTACTCATTGGATTGTATTCTTATTTTCTAGGTTTTTCTTTTTTAGATTAAAGAGTTAAGCTTTTTAAGTATTTTTGCTGACTGACAAATAATAATTTTATTCGCAAACTAAAAGTACAGAAAATGAACTTATTATGGTGCATTCATTACATAAACAAGCACGTATTATTTATTAGTCACTCTCTTCATTAGTTTCCCTATAAGCAAGATTTTGGAAAAAAAAGAATGGAAACTTTTTGGGATGCATTTTAGCAATTTTAAGGATCATCGAACTTTTTTCTACCTATCGAACGTTTCCATAGACATTAGGGGTTTTTGTCCTACTATTCCTTTTGAATCTACGCTATTGATATTGAATTCTTCATCATCAAATGTTGTTTTGAAGTACAGAATTCCTGGAGTTTCTTCTATAACTTGCAGGAATACTGCTTTTGATAACAAAAACTTGTCAGCTCTACCAGCATTGATTCGTCCCACATAAGGCAACTGACCTTCCCACAATAGTACAAATGAAGCCCCATAACTTCAAATTACAAAAACCTTGTACATTACTTAGTTGTTAGTTTTTATATGTCATCATAAGAACTTTTTCTTCGGCAGCTCCTTCAATAATTATATCCCTTGTCAGCTTCCAACAAATGAGTTCAAACTCAGCTTGTATACTTTCACTATTTTCTTTATATTCAAAAGGCAGCCTAAATATTTCTTTGCAGTTCTCGTTCGGCTATAATGAGATCCCAAACATGAAAAAGCTGTCATGTGTTGTCGAATTTGGTTTTTTACTTAATCTCAAATTTTGTTAATCTATGGCTGTTTTCCTCTTTAATTGCATTCAACTACTCCACTAACAGGACGTTTCTCTAGTGTACATCTAACAAAGGTTTGGGAAACAGAAAGTGTTTGTAAAAAATATATATTTAAAAAGTATTTAGGGCTACGGGTTTGTATTTCTGCTCGATTTGCGGTTCATTCAATGCAAGAACACACAAATTGCCTTTTTGGTTTATAGACATATCTTTGTTCCAGAAATCTTTATGAATTTATCTTCTTTGAAAGTCTGTAATTTTTTAATTGCAGTTTAGCCGGCAATTTATACAAGATTTTCCCACATTTCTCTTAACAACATTTTTTGGTTCTACTAGATTCATACTATTGACCAGCCGTCATATTTCTTTTCCATATACGAGGCATGTCTTTTAAGTAAGTACCGTTTTGGAATTAAAAAAAGACGTGCAAAGATATCGCAATCATTTTATCTTACATGAAAGCCTGTACCTTAATCTACTTTTCTACATAATTTCCGTGAATATTGAGGCACTTGTCATAACGTGGCACCAGTTTTTGAATACCCTCCTCATAAAATTCTGCCGCCTGACCTGTTAACCACTGTATCACAAATGTTTCGACTTCGTTATCGTCTTGAAGACGCTGACCACCCAGGTGTTTCTTCAAGTGCAGGAACAAATGGTAGTCGCTGGGTGCCAGATCAGGGCTGTATGGAGGATGATCTAGAGTTTCCCATTTAAAAGATTTGATGAGATCTTTGGTCCGATTAGCTGCATTGTCATGCAGCAAAACGATACCCTTACTCAACTTGCCACGTCTTTTGTTCTGGATTGCACGAAGCAGATTGTTCAATGTCTTACAATAAGACGCTGCATTGATTGTCTCATTACGAGGCAGAAACTCCACTAGCAATACTCCTTTTCTGTCCCAAAAAAACTGTGCACATGATTTTCCGGGCAGAAATTGTTTGCTTAAACTTCACTTTTTTGGGTGATGATGAATGTCGCCATTCCATGGATTGTTGTTTCGATTCTGGTGTGACGTAGGCCACCCATGTTTCGTCACGAGTAACAATTTGGTCTAAAAAATCTTCACCTTCATTGTGGTACCGCTCAAGGAAAGTCAATGCACTGCCTAAACGTTGGGTTTTGTGCAAATCCGTCAACATTTTCGGAACCCAACGTGAACACAATTTCGCGTAATTCAAGTTCTCGGTCACAATGCGATACAAAACACTACGAGAATATTGAAGAAAGCAGTCGCACAATGATGAAATTGTAAAGCGTCTGTTTTCTCTCACCTTTTCGTTCACTTTCTGCACCAAATCATCATTAACGACCGAAGGACGCCCACTCCGTTCTTCATCATGCACATTTGTGCTGCCATCTTTAAATGCTCTCACCCATTTCCTTACCATTCCATCACTCATAATGTTTTGTCCGTAAACTCCACAGATCTCACGATGAATATCGATCGGTTTTACGCCTTTAGCACTAAGAAATCGTATAACAGCCCGTACTTCACAATTGGCGGGACTCACGATTGTCGGAGGCATCTTAAACACTCAGTAAACAACGTATACAATGAAGAATCAAACTGTAATGGCGTCATTGCGTAGACAAGAGATGTAGGTAACCAGCGTGCATGCGCGGAACGCCGACCGTAGCGCTGCGGCGACGGAATCGCAAAACGGTACTTACTTAAAAAACATGCCTCGTATTCCCTTCCCACTCAGCTTCATTTCTTAACCTTTTCTTTCCTGTTCTCCCTTCATTTCTGCCTTTAATTATCTCTTGTTCATTAGAATTTAAATATTACTGCTCTTCATCGTATGCGTCATGTCATCTGTGGCGTCAGACATACTACCACTATCATATTCTTGAGTATCTTAAAACGAAAATGGTATCATTTTGTATTACTGCCTTGATCGAAGTTTACGTGTTCTATTTCATTATAATTATAATTAAGTTGATCTTTGACAATGACGTTTTGACAATAACTAATGTCTCACACAAAATTACGATTCCCAGTGAAACTTTTTGTTTACAAATCAATAAGCTAGTCACCAAGGTAAACGTATCTATGTGAACTGCAAAAATTGTAAATGTAGGGAGATCACCTAGCTTGCTGTATGCTAATGTGAATAAACGAATGAATATCAATCCTACAAATTTATATACAGATTCACAAGCTATTGGCGACGGCATTAATATGAAAGTATCGATTTTTACCTCTACGGTTCAAATATTGTATTGGATACAAAATTGCTATGCAGACATTTTGTTAGTTGTTCGCTGACATAAAGTTAAATACTGTTTTGCTCCAAGAGCAGGGTGGGCATAATACTATTCTTAATGCTTTATAACTGGCACCCTTAGTTCTTTTACAATTTGGGGTACACCAGTTATGATCTGACGTACTGAGAGGAGACGAAAGCAATTCAAAGTCTTCATCAATTCACTACCTATTTTATTCTATTCATTTGTACATCCTTGATATTTCATGAAATATATATCCATTAGCTCTTACTATGAGATTTTTCATACATATGTAGTAAAAAGTTTAATAATTTATTACACAAGCCCTTTTATCTTTAGGACTGCAGATGACACTCGTGAAGGTTGATTGATTGATTAATTAAATAATTCATATTTTCTTCCATTATTGTAAAATGTACACAGTGTTTTACTTCTGAATATTTATTTGGTTACCAACAAAAAATTGAACCCTTTGGAGAATTTCGTCATCATTTCCCAAATCGTCAATTCCAGTTCTAAATTATCTCTCGCACTAGTTCTTCTTGTCTGACTGCAACTCTTTAGTACTAACACTTGTAATCGCATTACCGAACCCCCCAAAACCATCAAATCGGACAAATTAACGAACATCAAGCGGCGCGGCGGCGGCATCAGCACACACACACTTCTGGTTTCCAATCACTATCGCGTATTCGCGTCTCGCCCGGGCCTCACGGCGGGCGCGCGGTACCCCATTTCACGCTCCCTTAAAATTTAATCTCTGTTCGCCATTTGGCCCGATTAATTTTGCACTTTTAAATTTAAACGACCGCCGCCACTTGTGAAGGCGCGCGCGTGTGGTGAGATCCTTAAATTTCCTTTGTCACGCGAAATTGAGCCCGCACGTCCGGCCCCGCAAGTTTTATTGCAATTACGGCCCATTTCTTTGCGGGAGCGGCCGGCCCCGGCCGTACYTACATCAGGAAAACAATATTAAGTGGCGGACGATCCCGCTTTTTGTTGGCGTAAGGATGTCGGTACCACCGATGGAATTGCTTGCGTTAGTGGCAAATTGGGAGCGAAGAGGGTTTTTACAAAATTTGAAATTCGGTACATCGGTGCATCGCCAGCCCAATTCAAGGGCCCTAACAATATGTTTACGAAAGAAGACCAACGATCTTGGATATGGGTTGAAGTAGCAAAAGGTCCTTTTCAATGCTTTTCGCAGTTCCTGAAAGCAGGTTTGTGTACTATGACCTCGAGTAACTACAATTTTTATTCAGGAACACTGATCTTCGTTCAACTGGCCTTCTACATTTCAAGACAATGCATGATTCGACTCAGTCAAACACAACCGTCACTACTCACCCTACTACTTCAACAAAACTGCTGCTATCAGATACAGACGATAGTACAGACGATAGTAGTGACACCCGGCACACAATTCAAGTTACAGCAGTGTCGCCATTACTTTTCATCCAACCGATGTATACAGGATGATAATGACCCTGACGAAATTAAAAATGCAACCCAAAATACATTCTCATAGCCAATGTGGTTCTTTTACATAATGGTATTATTTTAAAATAAGTTGGGAATCCATGACGGCTATGCGATATGATTTTGATTTATGGTGAATGCAAGAAAAACGCTTCCACTGCTGCCCGTTTATACAGACAACGTTTTCCACATAGAAGAGCTCCTGCCGATACAATTTTCAAGGGACTTGAATTAATTTTAAGGACAAACTGACAACCACTGAAAAAGTCAAGAGAAAGAACAACAACGGGCCCTGACAATGAAATTAGGGTATTGGAAATGATTGACGAAAATCCTCATATTAGTCAAAGGGTAGTCTCAAAGAGCAACCGATATTAGTCTGTCTTCAGTACACCGAATAATTTCATCCGCATCTCTTGCAATTGGTTGAGGCCTTAAAGGAGACAGATTATCCTAAAAGACTGACATTTTGTAACTTTTTTTCGGGAACACCAAAATTTGAATGTGAGATTTTATGACATTTGCTTCTCAGATGAAGCAAGATTTTCTAATAATGGTGGAGTTAACAAACATAACATGCATTATTATGCGCAAGAAAATCCACGTTGGATTCGAGAAGGACATTTTCAAACTATCTACTCGATGAATGTTTGGTGCGGAAATTTTGGGAAATCAAATTGTTGGGCCTTAAACGGCAATACTTAAAATGTAAATTTATAAGTAAGAAAAGATCTATGGTTCCAACAAGATGGGGCACCTGCGCATTATCATAGAATAGTGCGAAATCATCTTGATTTGGTTTTGCCTAGCCGATGGATAGGAAGAGGTTCAATTAATCCTTGCCCACCGAGAAGCCCGGACCTTACTCCTTTGGATTTTTTTCTGTGGGGAATGGTAAGAGAGCAAGTATACCAAACACCGATTGATAGTGTAAAACATTTAGAAAATAAAATACGTGAAGCATGTAGATCCATCACTCCAGAAATGTTAATGCATGTTAGAAGATCGTTTTGGGGCACGACTTCAAGCTTGTGAAAACAGCAGAGGGCGACATTTTGAGCATTTATTACATTAACGTTATTGAATAAACATTTAAAAAAATAAAATTTGTTTTACAATACCGAATTTCCTTAAAGCAAATGATTGAAGTTTATGTCAAAATTTACGAATTTATACAGCTCTCTACGTTTTATATTTTTAAGACGATGGACAATTATCAATGTTACCTCTGCAACTGTATTTTGGGTTGCATTTTTAATTTCGTCAGGGTCATTATCATTCGTGAAATATCTTGTATTGGGAATTGCTTGGAGACGAGAAGTCAGAAATACAGGAAACAAATGACGGATCTGGGTAATCCCATTACTCTAGAAGAGGCCAAAAGAGCTACGTATTACAGATATTAAAAGTATAGGATATATTGATTATTGTTACATTCTTAAAGTTAACAAACATCCTTCTATGTCTGTCCTAAAACTAATGTAACAAGTGTTATTTTCCTTTTCTTTAACAATACACGTTCTTCTGAGTACTTTTGAAGTTGTGATTTCGTGCTTCTTTCCCCTCCTTACCAGCACATCGTAGAAAACTCCCAGCGGCATTCTCTGGCAGTACGTTTCGTTTTCCGGGGGAACCTCGGTTTGTTTATATAATTTATTTTTATATTGGCGTCCGCGAAAACTCCTTCTCCGTAGTATTTTCAAATCAGTCCAATTATAGCTGAGTAGGTTAGCGCATAAAGAGTCCTGGTGCTCGGCGAACTTCGCGACTGGAATCTTCCTTTGAAACGCGAACCTGCTCTACCATCCGATAAGCGGTTTCAAGTCGACGGGAAAAATTCGCAGCGCGCGCGGGGACTCTTTTTTTTCGCCGGCGTAATTAATTAAAAACCTCCCTCTAAAAATACTGGCCAGTGTATAAGTTTTTAATTACACTTTAAGATATTAGCGCTAATGCAGAAATGGCGGCGGCGCCGCGCCGGTCGTCCTTTTTGAAGTTTTTGCATCGTCTAATTGGATTGGCCTTTTGAATTTTTAATAAGGCACCCAGGTGCTTCTGCTGGATGCTTAAGGAAGAGGTCCTTGGCGTCCAAATTAAAATCATGTTTCTTTTTAACTACCTACATTATCGGAGTCATTAGAAAGCCTAAATAAGTATTTCGGTAGCTAAGCTGACATCTAGACTCAGACCGCTTTTAGATCGATTACTAACGAGCGTTATATAAAATCTATAATTTACTGCAAATAAACGGCCTTGATTAATCATGAATGTACTTACTCTAGTAAGGAACATGAAATACAGAATATAGAAATTCATTACTTTTAATCAACCTTTACAATGACCTCTAATTCCGTTGAGCTTTCCAAAAAGTTATTTCATGTGCAATCTGTTCTGTTCAAGTAGAAAGAAGAATATGGCTTTTGAAATTGTGCAGTTACCTCGAAAATAACTGCCTTATTATTTAAAGTATAATCAATGGGAGCTTTTGCCCCCAAATTCTACTGAACCGTTTAAAGCAACTGTAATGAGTTTTACTGGCACAAAGAACGGAAAATAAGAGGTATATATTGCATGATTAATATTAAGCGATGAATATGATATAACCTAGATGCTGTTTTAACTCTGGGAATTTAATATCAGTTAAAAGAGGACAAGGTAAGAAAAAACGAGTATGAACTAGAATCTTTCGAGCTTCCGAAATTATAAAGGCCAGTAAATAAAACGAAATTTCGATTAAACTGAAAAGTTATGAACAATTTTCCTGCCAACATGGTAATTATGAATTCTGATTTAATTCTACTGCTTTAAAAAACATGTGTATACCAAATGCAAAAACTTAAATAACTGCAAGATTGATCATTACCGTAAATCTGTCACAAACAGACAATTGATGTTTGTAACATTAAGTATGGGATGATGTTCAAGAAGTACCTTTCTGTACGACCTGATGGTATCCTACAAAGAATAGAAGGCGTATCAAACTGGCATTGATACTATTGAAAAGTGTACAATTCTCAGCAAGTTACTTTAAACTATCATATGCAGATGAATATGCTACACATGCATTTAGACCTACATCTGCAACAATGATGGCCAATAGAAAAATTACTGCAGCTAAGTCAATAGAGCCGTCAAGCTAACGAGTTTATCTGAAAACAAGATATAAGATAGATACCTAATGAACCAAAGCTTGAATCATTCATGTACATACATCTAGATACATAATCGAGAATGATAAGATTCAATGCCACCTAACAATTCGGAATCTGCGGATGGTGGAATCTATAGAAGATAAGATTTTGTCTATTGATGCCAATCGCGATTTTGCTGTTTTGTATTTGAATTGTTGATGTTCAACAAGTGCTTAGTCTACTTTGAAGAATCAAAATATTAAATTTAAAATTAAAGGGAAGCTTTCAAATTGTTTAACATGGAACACCAAACAGAACTCAATCTATTGTGCAGAAATTTGAACATCTGGATGTGTGAAATGTATTGTGCTACAAAGTATGGAACCAGCAGGATATTGCAGGATATTTTTTTCTGATTTAAAAAAAAATGCAGTATTTTTTCAGATTTACATTACAGAAGATGCTCAAAATGTTCCCCGTTTACTTCCTAGCAGTAATGCAGCCTTGAGTAAAAGTTTTCTAATGTTCTTTGTAGCATATTTGGAGCTAAATTCTGAATTTATACCCTGATTCGTCCTTTTAAATCTTCTGTGTTATGTGGCCGATCAGCACAAATACAATTTTTCAGGTACCACCGCGGGAAAAAAAACAAGCGGTGTCAGATCAGGGGAACGTGCTGGACACGCCGCGCCTACCAATCCGTTTGTCCGGGAACATCGCATTCAAATATCCACGAACGTTGACTGCAAAATGGGGCGGTGCACCATCTTGCTGAAACCATATCTGTTCAGAAGGACGCGCGGCATTTTCACGATGAGTTCTGGTATAATGTGTTCGCGCAAGAGCTGTAAATACTTGACCAAATTCAAATTTCAATCGATGAAAAAGGCACAATAATGTGCTCACCGATAATACCACACCAGACATTCACTTTCTGAGGGTGTTGTGTGTGGACTTGTTCTTCAAATATGGATTTGTGTCCGACCATTGAGGCAAAAAGTCGAAAACATAATCCAATTTAAAATGTTATAATCTTCATCTATCATATTCATATTAGTTTCGCAAAATCTTACGATCGAAATCATCTTCACTCAGTTCTTGTAATAAGTAAATTTTGTTATGGACTAACTTCTCTTTTTCAAAATTTTCTGAACAGATCTTCTGCTAATATGGTGAGTGAGTGCACGCTGTTGTACGGAACACTTGGGATTCTGTTGCACATCTAAATGGACATTCAAGCTACTTTCCTCACTCGTAGCACCGCAGGTTTTGCCAAAACGTTGCAATGTTTTAATAACTGTTGATCTGGCAATTGGTTCACGATCTTCATGAATTGCATTGTAGAGTGCAACTACTTCCGAATAGCTTCGCCTTCTATCTCCATAACCAATCATCATCAAAATTTCGATGCGATCATGTTCAGTTAACCGAGACATTGCGATTGCAAATAACAAAGTGAATGAAAATTATTACCAGTCACGAGGAAATGGAGATACCCATAGGCCATGCACAATTTCGGAAAGAACCTGAAATATCCTGCTGGTTCCATACTTTGTAGCGACCCGGAATATAAAAACATCATTCCGGAAAAGTTAACTCCTCAACTTAGAGGAATCGCGAAGTTATTTCGAGATGAAATAATCCGGCACGATCATCCGAGGCAGAGATTCCCCGCTCGACTCCCATCCCGCCAGCGACAGGGGGAATCCATAATAATAATCATCGCATTACTAATTATTCATTCCATTAAATGAGACACGTACGGCATTTTAATCCCTGGGAGCCCCGTCTGGGATGGAACGCCGCGAACTGAAGCGTAATTTGCATCGCCGGGGCGGCGGCAATCGCGCAGCCGACTCCACGTGCAGTAAAAACCCCATTAATAATTCCCTGTCTATGTTATGGATGTTGTATGTGTGTGTTCCTGCCCATAAAATGGATGGGACACCGAAGTATCACTCGTAAAATCTGCATAGAGTCGGGCAACGAGTGCACTTGCATATTTATTATCGCAGAGTGTTTTCCCTAAAGCGCGAATGCACACGCTCCCGCGTGTGATTTTAAGAGTTTCGGCGGAAAGTAATATATGTATTCGCGTATGAGGGGCATAATCTCGTTCGGAAGAAAGCAACTGCATGAGTTGCTCTCCCAACTTTACGAAAAGATTTCACTTCTTAGCCGAACTTGCACGGGATCGTGGAGGTTCCAGGATTTACATCGAAAACAGAGACGTGAAATAAAATAGTTCTCTAAAGTTTGCGTTCTTTTAATACACGAGAAAAACGAAAATACCCTCGGCCTAGAGTAATTACAACTCGAGATCGTAACAAAAACAATTCATAACAATGATGCAAAGCTTCAWCACCGAAAAAAGCTCTTTTTTAGACTGKTAACCATGTAATTTTCGAACAAATGGTAGGCGCAAGGGCATAAATRTGGAGGATAGAGSAGACCTTCAAGGGTTTTGAAAGCTGGGTTAAAATTTGTGGATATCGTAGCACAGCTCCTATGAGCATAGTGCTGCCTCCTTGAGGCAGCAGCCAAGTCCGAATTTCTCCCTTCTTTTTTCATTCATAGAATCAGGAAGTACTGAAACTGAAGCAGCATAATATTGCCCAGTTTAATGCGTCCACGTGGTGAAAAGTCTATGGGAAGACCAATCGAAATCAAATTTTTGCATATTCTGATAAGAAAGAAAAAGCTTTCTTCATAGTGATCATAATGCTTTGAAAAAATATATGAAGTAACTATCGCAGGGGGAAGTTATGAAAAAGATTAGTACTACCAGTAGCTTCCCTAAGAGGAAAAAAATAGATTTCCTATTAACGTATGGGTTGGCACTGTAGAAAACTATCTAACTGGACCATATTTTTTCCGTCCTAGATTGAATGGTGGGACTGATTTGGGTTTTGTAAGAAACGATGTGTCTAACGTATGTAACATAAGTTTTGAGACAAACTTAGCTAATTTTGATCAATTCCAAAATATTCAGTCTAGTTACCATTGCCTGGCATTTGTTCAAGTAAGCCTTATAATCATAAATATTGACAGATATCATCGAAAAACGCTATGGAGTTTCACACATGACTGTACATTGGGAAATTCAGAGAAATGGAATGTTATTCAGAAAAAAAAATATACATCTGTGCAGTTGCAACGAATTCCACGGTGCTGTCGAGCCCTAAGACGTCAACACTTTGCAAATGACAGAATCATTATTTTGGACGATGAGAAATATTTTACGTTATCAAACTCTGAGATAAAGGGGAATGATGGATTCAATGCTGCTTCGGATAATGTAAAATTTAAAAAAAGCCAAATTTGAAGAAGAAATTCTGGTGTGGTGCGTCATTTCTTTGGCAGGTGCTTCGCGGCAATATGTAGGACATGTTAGAGGAGAAGCCATCACTGCAGGTCTTTTTATATAAAGATGTTTGCCTAAATTGTTAAAATTTATACACGATCATCACCATAATGATGAAATCATGTTCTGGCCTGCTCTAGCAGCTTGTCACTACGCCAGGCAAACTAGTGATTGGTTGGAAGCCAATAACATCCCATTTGTACCCAAAATAGATAATCCACCTAACGTTCCCCAAACACGCCTCATCGCAGAATTTTGGGCTTTATTAAGGAGGAAGGTTTATGATAGTGGATGGGAGACAGAAAATGAAGAAGAATTGAGAAGAAGAAGTTTCCAAAAGATTCGGGAAATCAATGTTGCTACCATTGAAGATAATCGATATACAGACAAAAAAGTTATGTTTATTGTTTTGGAATGTATCTGTTTGGAAATCTTTCATGGTATACTCTCAGCAATTTTCTACCAGTAACTTTATTTTTTTTTGTTTTTGATAGAAGTTTCTTGCATATCTCCGAAAGCACTACTTTGCGAACCCATGTTTTCTTAAAGGTCTTCAGGTCAATATACCCAACTCAAGAAGTCGCCTAAAAGACAGATTTTTTACTGTACCAAAACAGGTAATCATCTCCACATAATACAAAAAATAACCCCCAAAAAAAAGACAAATTAGCAATGCAAATTAACCACCCCAGCGTTCATTACGTTCTGMGCTTTCGGGTCCTCTGTGTTCCACAATTAGAAGAATTACATAATACGTACTCGGCGACGTTGTAGCCCCGGTGTTTTTCATAAAGCACG
This sequence comes from Rhyzopertha dominica, assembly GCA_025024175.1. Lineage (NCBI taxonomy): Eukaryota > Metazoa > Arthropoda > Insecta > Coleoptera > Bostrichidae > Rhyzopertha > Rhyzopertha dominica. The sequence continues at coordinate 51,499,148 of QCXZ01000138.1, read as the reverse complement.
AAAGTAGTAATTGGGTTATACTGGAAAAGCTGCCGTATAATTGCCGCTCATCGCATTTTGCACGGTTATTAATTTTTAAATAACGCTCGCAGGGCAGCCGGTTCCAGCGCTGGTTTGTTAATTTTTCCCTTGATTGCGGTATTCTTTTATTGCGATGGGGGTAATTGCACCTTCAAGTGGATATTATTCGAAAATAACAACGTTACGTAGAAATGGGATGTTCAAACTCGCGTTCAAGTACGCGTTTGGCGCTCAACAATGTGCGCTGATGTGCGAAACCTAACGAACTGGAAACGAATGAAACGAATACTCATTTGCCTAGCCTCGTAAAACTTGTATTTTATACAGCAGATGCAGTTTTTTTTAATAGGTTGCATATTTTAAACTAGATTAATATTTATTGAAGATATTATGTATACAGTGTGCATATATCGAAAGAACGCTTCGACCAGTCGATACGTATGTTTAGTTGTGCATTCTTTTTCTAACCAACTTGCTTAGTTTAAACGCAACACCTTTTGTATTATTCAATTTTTTGATTCATCGGAAAATTCTAGACACATTTCGTGTACAATGTCCTAAATCTATCTTCCTGTTTCAGAAGTATTAAATATTTTGATTGTTCTCGATCCGAAAAACATAAAAAAGTATCTTCTGGCGTCAGAAGAAAGTAAGCAAAAACCATTTCAGCGTCTCTTTTTACTGATATGAAATAAAAACAAAGCTATAAATACACTACTCAAATTATCTTCTCATCTGGAAATTTCATGCCCGGCGCGGCCAAATGATTTCTCAAACAAGTTTTTGATCAACTGGATCACTATAAATCAAAATCCACCGATTTCGGACCACAAATTCTGACTTTAACTTCAGTATTTATGCCTCGTCGTCAAATAGTAGGTTCCTGCGGCAGGCTTGTTTTGCTTTCATTTGTTTTAAACTGAAATTTGGCACATGTGGTAAGGTGTATTCAGTGAAATAATAACGTGTTCATTGATAAAACTGGAATACGGAGCGTCGACATTTGACTAGAGATGAAATGTTACGTGCTGTTGGAATGTTAGAGGGTGCTCAAACCCAAGTTGCGACTGCATTTGCCACTCAAAGAGCGTAATCTGTACACTTTGGCGAAGGTACCAAGAAAAAGGCGATGTAGCCGAAAGGCACACAGGTCCTAGACGCGTTACAACACCAGCCTAGGACCGGAACATTATTATTGAGGCCAGGATTCATCCAGAAACTACGGCAAGGGAGATTGTTTCTTATCTCCGAACTTAGATGGGGTCACAGTTCCAGACCAAACTGTCAGAAACCGTCTACGTGAAGCAGGTCTACACAGTCGTCGTCCAATTACAGGTCTTGCATTACGCAGGGGCAATCGCGACCGTCGTTTACAATGGGCCCCAGAACATGTGAATTGAATTGAACCACAATGGGGTAATGTTCTCTTCACGGATGAGTCTAGGTTTGGGTTTCGGCCAGATAGCAGAAGAGTAAGGGTTTGGCGTGGAAAGGGTGAATTAGAGAGGATCAGGCACTTTCAGGAGGCCCATATGTACAGAGGAGGATCTGTCATGGTTTGGGGCGGTATCATTCTCCACCATAAAACAGACCTCGTTTGCATCGACAGAACAATGACTCAGGATCGATACATTGAGCAAGTTCTAGAACCTGTTGTTCAACCATTCGTATATGCTGCCGGGCCAGATTTACTGTATATGCATGAAAACGCGCGACCACATATTGGTCAAAGAGTAACCAACTGGTTGGCTGATGAACAGATTCGTGTTCTCCCATGGCCTCCTCAATCGACAGACATGAATCCTATTGAGCATGTGTGGGACATGCTTCAAAGAAGGTTAACACCATTTATGCCGAATATCCATAACTGTCCTGATTTCTTAAATCTCTTGGGGGAGCAATGGAATTTGATTCCACAAGAAGCCATTGATCGATGCATTTTGAGCATGCCTAGGAGAATTTTTATTTGATTTACTATACTATGTTTTACTTTTGTTGTTAACAAAGCTAAAAATCTTTGAAGTTACGGTGTTATCCCTTTAACCTTCGGGACCTCTGCCAGCGCAGGAAATTATGGTTCTTGCTTCGATATGAGGAATGTTCCCTAAAAACCTCTAAAATTATGGTGCAACATATGATCTAACAGGTAAAACTTTAATAATCCCAGTAGTTACTGCAACTATAACGTAAAATCCATAAACACTGCAGTACAATAATTCGTTTCAAAACGGACGTGTCGAACGATTAAAACCGCCGCTTTTTATTGGTCATTCCGCGACGTTATCTTCGCCAGTAACACAGAACGAGACTAAAATTAATATGTAGTCGACCATAACGTTTTTATCTTTCGATCCTGCCGTCGGGGGCCGGTGGCGCTTTTATCGCCGCCAACAAAGTGTAAATCGCGAAGTCGCACACCGCACTTACTGCGTTGGCGTGACGTGAAACAACTGAAAGACACGACTTTAAATCGTTTCGTAAATTTTTCCTCCGCGCGCTCGACGGCTCGTGTAGATTGAAAGGAATTTCCGCTAAAACGATGCCATTTCGCGATAGAGGGGGGAATAAAAAGGAAAGGGACGACGTAAGAACCGATGTTATTATTGCGGGGTGCTTCTGGGGGCGGGGGAGGGCGTCAGAGCACCTTGAGTAAATTTGGGTTTATGCAGATGCGAGAGAGTGTCTCGGGAAGAATTGTACGAATTTGATTTTACATTTTATCGTCATCGTCAACCGGCATTTTAACAAATGGCTTAAAATGGATAGATACGCATTTTTCGCAACAAAATAATAAAAAAACGACCGAGCTTAGTAGATTGTTTTACAAGTAAAGAAAACCTACTTTCCTTACGCGTGAAACACGTATTTTTTTCGTGTATATAGCGAAATTTCGATCATCTCTGCACCGTCAACATCGACAGTATCCGAAACATTAAGTGGAGGAATGAACTCCAATTTATCAGTTTCATTTAAGCAAATGTACCCATAACATTTATCCTAATAAATGAATGAAAAAAAGTATTGTTAAAAAGAAAAGTCCCACTATTTTGTGTTAAACAATATTGTACATTTCTATCAAATACAGGAAAAAAATATCTGTGTATGGGGTCAAAGTAGGATGAAAAATGGGGCAACATTTGTAGGTTACTTAAACCGGTACAATCTCAACTAGTGATATTTTTCATATTTTGGCAGGCAAAATTATTGTAGAGTAACACTGTGCTGTAGGGTGGAGTCTTCGGCTTATATTTTCTACACCGTTATATATTCCGTTTTGAAATCACATTTTTTACATCTATGATTTACATGAAAAAGAAAATACCCTCTTTTGTTATTTCTCAAAAACGCACCATTTACGAGAAAAACTTCCTATCACACTTGAAAAAAATATAGAAAAACTATAAAGTATGCTACATGAGAACAACAATTCTGTTAATTTTTTAAAGGAAGAAGATTGACAAAATTACAGCAAATGGAACCACAAAATACGAGGTGTACTTACGGGATAAATGGCGTCTAATTAGAGTTTATTGCTTGGAAAACGCTTACCTGAAACAACACAAAAAATACAGTAATCTATTCGTATATCGTTTAATTATAAAGCAAGACCATCGCAGAATTGAAATTGATCAAAGTTATTACAAGTTTTCAAAAGTTCAAGTACATTTTCTTTCAGCGCCTTGTCAAAATTTCCTGTTAACAACTCTTATGTAATCGAATCGATTATATCGGTAGATGATATCGCATTCAACATTTCCTTAAAAACCTATAAGTTTTTTAACGCATGGATGGTAGTATGTGTCAGGTGCTCCAAGACGGTGATGCTGTTGATGTTTGCAACTATAGACCAAATTGCTATATTGTCCAATTGTGCTAAGGTTTACGAAATCATGGAATCTTACTCAATAAACATTTACTTCTGCCTCTCCATTTTTTGTAAGTTAAACGGATATAGGCAAAAATACGCGTTCTACCTCCGGAATAACTCATGGATATAAAGTAGGGCCTCTGCTCTTTCTTTTATTTATTAATGACTTTTGTTTATGCAGATGCTTGCAAACTTCACAACTTTGTACGATCTGTTCGGGACTGCTTGTATCTCCAGGACAATCTTATTATGAGTGAACGGTGAGCAAAGTTATTTATGATTATTCCTTAGATAACCTAGACCTAGCGCGTTTAAATATTGTTCGTGATCTAGGTATAACATTTGATCAGTTGTATCTTCTTCTTACCCACTTTATAATGAGTAATTTTATATGCGTCACCGACATTTTAACATTAAAACTGCTATATTTCTCTTCTGTTGTCTGCTCACTCTGTTATTATTTCCCTTGAGTTGCAGTAAATGTTTAGGTGTTTCTATTTGTTGAAGAACTAAAACATCGAAGAAGAAGGAATGGCATCATTGTCCATCGAACTACTAAGTCCAAAATCAAGATAAAATAAACTTTCTTTCCAATTAATGATATGCTAGTTTCAGGACAAGCAAAAAACGTTTTGCCTTCCCAGTTTTGGCACAAAATCAAAGATACATCAGGATACATACATTATACTAACAGCAGCTGAATATTTCTTCAATTCCGCTTTACCAAAGCTTTTAAATTAAACTAGTAAATAGCACGCTAGCCCAGCAAAAGCGACCGAGTTTTTTTATTGCACAAAAACATGGAACCGCCTTTCGACAAGCGCATACCCAGTTTTGTTTGCACTATGCGTTCGAGTTGAAAAGTTCCCTTTGCGCTGGCCTCTCACGGTTTAAGAGTCCGCATTGTCGAGAGTCTGGAGAGAGGCCAAATTAGCGCTTCAGATGGAATGGGTACCTAACACATTGACGCCCGGGCGATTTACGAGCATCTCGTAAATCCACAAGAGACTAATACTCCAGTGCACTGGGAGTTTATATTGATGGATCGAAGCGTTTGCAGAACCAAGAGCCGCTGAAGTGGTTATGCGATAAATGTGAGAAACATGTCCGCAGTTCCGAGAGACGTCGCCATGGCGAGATCGACACAAAAAGCAACTTCAAACATGTTGCCAATTTAGCAAGATTTACATAAAACAAAGTCACCGTTAACACAGGCGTTTTTTGGATCCTGTTGGTTTTGTTGTGTTGTGCAAAAGGATCAGTAGCCTCGCTTCAAAATATACGAGACATGTTTTTTAAGTAATTACCGTTTAGGAATTAAAAAAAGACGTGCAAAGATATCGCAATAATTTTATCTTACATGAAAGCCTGTACCTTAATCTACTTTTCTACATAATTTCCGTGAATATTGAGGCACCAGTTTTTGAATGCCCTCCTCATAAAATTCTGCCGCCTGACTTGTTAACCACTGTATCACAAATGTTCCGACTTCGTTATTGTCTTGAAGACGCTGACCACCCAGGTGTTTCTTCAAGTGCAGGAACAAATGGTAGTCGCTGGGCGCCAGATCAGGGCTGTACGGAGGATGATCTAGAGTTTCCCATTTAAAACATTTGATGAGATCTTTGGTCCGATTAGCCACATGTGGACGGGCATTGTCATGCAGCAAAACGATACCCTTACTCAACTTGCCACGTCTTTTGTTCTGGATTGCACGACGCAGATTGTTCAATGTCTTACAATAAGACGCTGCATTGATTATCTCATTACGAGGCAGAAACTCCACTAGCAATACTCCTTTTCTGTCCCAAAAAACTGTGCACATGATTTTCCGGGCAGAAATTGTTTGCTTAAACTTCACTTTTTTGGGTGATGATGAATGTTGCCATTCCATGGATTGTTGTTTCGATTCTGGTGTGACGTAGGCCACCCATGTTTCGTCACCAGTAAGAATTTGGTCTAAAAAATCTTCACCTTCATTGTGGTACCGCTCAAGGAAAGTCAATGTACTGCCTAAACGTTGGGTTTTGTGTAAATCCATCAACATTTTCGGAACCCAACGTAAACACAATTTCCGGTAATTCAAGTTCTCGGTCACAATGCGATACAAAACACTACGAGAATATTGAGGAAAGCAGTCGCACAATGATGAGATTGTAAAGCGTCTGTTTTCTCTCACCTTTTAGTTCACTTTCTGCACCAAATCTTCATTAACGACCGAAGGACGCCCACTCCGTTCTTCATCATGCACATTTGTGCGGCCATCTTTAAATGCTCTCACCCATTTCCTTACCATTCCATCACTCACAACGTTTTGTCCGTAAACTTCACAGATCTCACGATGAATATCGATCGGTTTTACGCCTTTAGCACTAAGAAATCGTATAACAGCCCGTACTTCACAATTGGCGGGACTCACGATTGTCGCAGGCATCTTAAACACTCAGTAAACAACGTATACAATGAAGAATCAAAATGTAATGGCGTTAGTGCGTAGACAAGAGATGTAGGTAACCAGCGCGCATGCGCGGAACGCCGACCGTAGCGCTGCGGCGGCGGAATCGCAAAACGGTACTTACTTAAAAAACATGCCTCGTACAATTCATTTCTCACCCTGTTACGTAACACTCTTAAAGTCATAAAGCGATCATCTTGGTGATTTGTACATCTTCTTCTGTCCGACTCAACTTTTCCTGTGTATGCTCCTGTTTTTCTGAATCGATTTAATGCATTCTTCCTGTTTGCTAAAAATATGAAGCACGCAAAGATGGATTACCATGAAAGTATGAGAGCTGTAGTTTTCGATAATTATTTTGAAAATAATCTGCTGCCAAAGTTTTCGGCCTATGCAGTAATTGTATTAGACAATGCGCCTAATCATTCTGCTCAGATTGAAAAAAATACTTCTTCGTATAAACAAGAAATCAACGATTTTCTTTTAAAACATGACTTATATTTTGAGGAATGTTATACAAAGAAGGTTCTAAAGACAAAATGTTTTGATAAAACATTCGGAATTGATAGTTTGGGGCTAAAGACCATGGACACACAGTTTTACGGCTACCGCCGGCCGTGTCAGTTTATATATAAGCCAATTATATGGCACGAACTTAAAAGAGTCGTGTAAGGAGGCCAAATATTGCACCAAACTGTAGTGATAGCTCCATACAAACTATCCTAGAAGAAGTTGCGAATATTTATGGTCAAACAATTGGTTCATTATTATGCTATGTCCCGATAAAGTACACTAAACGATCAAGTTTTTGCGTTTCCTGTGACTAGGATAAATAGATGCCTTCTAGTGTGCGAATATACGTGTTGTATGTCTTTAATTAATAATGAGGATAGGTGACTCGCAATTTTTGAGCCGGCGGGTGATTCTTATTAAGAACGACTTTCTTTAATATTAAGATCAGTAACACTTACTTCCATCATAACAATAAATACCTTTTCATAAACGACGCGTGGATCTCCAATCCGGACTTCTTCGTAACGGTACTTCTCCTTCATTTTCCGCCTTGCTCTTTGCCAAACCGTATATTGGAACACTTCTAATTAGACTGACAAGTCAAACATAGTTACGAGTTCCGCCCGGGCGGCATGGTGTCGAAATAATGCAATAACACAATGCAAATAAACGTTTTATGGGAACTCCGGCAGCCGTAGAAATTGCTCGAAACACACACTGCACGTTAAACACGTGCACGGCCCAGCACGTGAAACATGAGCAAATTGGAGGTTCCCTCTGACAATGGCAGTTTGACAGTTGAGGTGCATAGATTAATGGGAATACGGAGTCGTGCTGGCCACTGTCTAAGGGTAGTACATATGAAGTTTGAAAGTTTCCCACAGATGTCTCTGACAGACTAGTTCAAAATAACGGTTACAGCAGCACAGATCAGTGCTCTAAATTATTTAGAGATCAGTGCAGCAGCGTCACGCTCAGTTCAAAGGGTGCTACACGTATGTATCAACATTTAATTTAAATGAGAACCAATTGAATGCATTGTCCTTTTATCTATATAGCATGTAGTCTGCGAGATGAAAGTTGAGCCTCACGTCATAAACCTAAAGCGTATGGTTCAAATAGATTGAAAGTCACTGTCAGATTTTTTCACTGGCGTGCTGTTTAGCGGATTAAAAATAATACATGTGTGTTGCTGGTGGCACATGTGCAAGGGGATATTTTACATCAAATATTCGCAGGAAACGTATGTCCTGAATGCCACTCCATATAAGCAACCCAAGCGCGAATGACACAACAGCAAAATTAGTTGTCGGTGCTTGATTCGCGAAATCGTGACGTCCGGCTCAACATTCATCTCACAAGCTTTACCACCGACAACCCAACGTGACGTAGCAGCGCCAGTTACCGCACAATCGTGACGTAATGATGCTCATTAGAAGGTTGAACGCCGAACCGCGGACAATATTGATGACGATAACGACCCAGTAATTTAGCTACAAATCTTTCAGCCCTCCGTTCCATTTTTAATTGCCCGGCTCAATTTTTCACCTTCCATTTGCACGCCCTCCCGAAAGCAGATAAAGCGCGCCTTGCCAACCGAGCGGAAAAATCGCCCGGCGAACCACTGAACACGTCATTACCTAATATGAGGGATGTTCGGCGCTCAGAAGAAATTTAAACGCAGTGCTGAAACAAGCCGCTGCGATTATGGTGCGAATTCCACATGCAATAAAAGTAAATGTGAGCTGCAGAAGCAATACTTATTTTACTACTATTTTTGGTACCAAAAACGATCTCACTTTTGAACTTACAAAAGCTAGAAAAATCAGAAGGCGCCAAGATTACTTACAATAAAAATATTCAAAGCAATTATTGTAAATAATAATGACCCCTGTCATTCTGTTTCTTGTTCTTCTTGCTCTCTTGAGCTGTAGGTAACTTAATTTTGTCCTCAGCAGAAATTATATTCTTAGATTATAAAGTACCTTCCTGAGTTAACATTGAGGGGTGCTTGTGTATTGACATACAGAAAATACAGTAAGAATTTAATGATATTGATTCAAACAATTCAGGCTACCAACTGCCAGTTAAATTAAAAGGAGTAACCACCAATAATTTCACTTACAATAATGACTACTTTTGATAAATATGCGTTGTTAAATGAAAGGTTGCGCCAACACGATTTCAGAAAGCTACAATTTGCTAACTATTATCTAATAAACTAAGCACAGGCTTCAAAGAAACTGCTCTTTTACTTTATGTGGAAAAAGGATGCAATTTGTGTCTGTTACAAAGGTTACGAAAAAACACATAACCAAAATGAAACTCAGAAATAATAAAAAAAAATAAGCTCAAAGGTCAATGTGCAAATGATTTATGATAATAAATTTTCTAATACTGTAAAGTAAGCATACTCGTACAATTCATGTGTTTTGTTGTTACTTTCACACAGCCCTCTTTATCAGAATTGTGTGCAACCAGAAAATAATATTCCAAGTCGCTCTATGTGTGTCAAGCAAATCATGTGGTACATGTGTATAGTTCCCCCTATAACAGAACAGCTGTCCTTTGGTGCTGAACAGAACAATACCACCTCTCAGTCAAAAGAGAAACTCCAGGTGGAAGAATTCTTTATACTCCAAATTATGTTACAAAATCAATCACTCCATATGGTGACTTAAAACCAAACGATTTTGAAAAATTTAATTGTATTTAAAATGTGATTTTTTTTCAAAGCAAAGGGCCAAATACAAATAGGTAACCATAAACTAGAAAAATAGAACGTAATTTTGTAATCTTGTTAATTGCTCCTCAGGTATAGTAATGCAACTCTCTTACCGTTTTACAACCCTGCAATAAAATTTATCTTTCATCTCGAACAGCAGGATTAGCATAAATTTAGGTCCGATTTTCGGAAGATGGGTAAGCAGCGTCGGATTATTTAAAGTTCACTACCGGTCAAACCAAAACTAGCATTCAGTCTTAGTATTTCTGTGCGCGAGACAAGAGAAGCGAAAAATGTTCCGTCCTTGGGAAAAAGCTGCTCCAAGTACCGCTCAGAATGAAGTTGCTGACGCTGACATGGAAGTGCAAATTGAATAAAACAAGAGGAATCGTCGTTAGCTTACCCTAGATGCCAAAGAAATCAAAAAATGTATACAATTTTTGATAAAAAAGAGTGCAGTGCTCGGTTAAAGGTGACAAGTGAAATGGTTGGTGTCCCCTACACGACTGTGAGAGACATTATTGAAAATAAAGGCAATTCAAGAAAATCACGCAATTCGGAGAAATTTCTAAATATATCAAAAGAGCTTGGGATAGAAATTAAAAAAGTGATTTACCAAATGTATAAGGAAAATAATGTTCCACTACGGCAAGTCTGAAATTAAAACCTTTGGAATTAGGATATGACATAAGTTATTGCGAAGAGTGGTTCAGAAAATATTTGAGGAGCATCGGTTTTAATTATAGTACATTAAACCAACGTTTGTTCATAATGGAATCAACCCGACTAAAAAGAATCAGGCGGGATTATATAAACGAAATCAGAAGGTACCGCCAAGAAAAATATTTGGGTGGTACGACACCCACGAATTGATAAAAAAAGGTCTGACAGATGGGACAAATAACTGCGCTCTGCAAGCACCACCTTCGAGAGGAAAAAGAATTACAATTCTTCATGCGGGAGGAAGTGATGGATGGGTGGAAAATGGCTTATTACTGTCAGCGAAACAGATCCAAAATAGTTCTGCTGACTACCATTGCGACATGGACCCTGCACTTTTTGAAACTTGGTTTCAGCATCAGCAGTTACTGCCAGGGCCGCCACCAGGATCTGTTATAGTCATGGATAACGCGAGTTATCATTCAAAATTAATAAACAAGGCGCCAACATCAGCTACAAAAATATTGAAATAATTGATTACATGAAAAATAATAATTCCGGATGGAAAAGTTACCAAAAAAGATCTGTTGACAATAATAAAAAATCTTAACATACCTACACAATATCGAGTAGCGAAAGGACATGGACATATAGTTATGCGTTTGCCCTCGTATTATTGCGGCCTAAATCCAATTGAATTAGTGTGGAGTACGCTTAAAAAAGGAGTACGAAGAAACAACACATGTCCGTTTAAGTTCGGGAGTTGTAGATTTAGTGCGTAGAGAGGTAAGTAGTATAACGAAAGAACTGTGGAAAAGCTGTATTAAGCATGTTATTGAAATTGAAAATAGCTATGTATCCCCAAATTTTCAAAATTTTATAATACATGTTAATGATGATGCTAGCAGTGATTCAGAATTTGACAGTAGTGATGATGATAATAATTAATATATTTAAGTTATGTCGGTGTAAACTTGTTAGACTTTTTTGTAAAAATATAATAGATGTATGGAATTATTTCTTTTGTATTTAGAGCTTTACACAAAAAATATATATTCTTATTATTTTCCTTTAAAATACTTGTCTTTTATTTACATATTTAGTTATGTTAACCGTTAACCGCATGTTTCCCATAGTTAAAAGATTGTAAAAATATTAAAATGTACTGTTTATAATTTTCGGCTAACACAGCATTCAACATATTCATAGGATATCAATATTACAGGAATGTTAAAAATCAAAATAAAAATATTTAGGAATGCGATTTTTCTTTGCATATTAAAAAATGCTCAGATGTGCATGTTGTCTAGTTAGATTACAAATTTCATTATAACTAGATATACTTTGCTTGTGCAAAATAATGTTGCTACTCATCTAAAACTACGTACAATTCATTTTGAGACGTAAATAAAAACGATCGATGTAAAACATCTTCTTAACCGAATAATTAAAAACTACTTGGAATAATATTCACTACAAAAACAAAAAACGAGTTTTAAAACTGCTTAAAGCGGGCACTGGAAATTCGCAAAATCACAAAGAAAGGGTTTGATTTATGAGGGGTCGCGTGCTGTTCAACTGTGCCTGTAAATGAAAGATAAATAGTATTGCAGGGTTGTAAAAACGGTAAGAGAGCTGCATTACTATAATGTATAATAATAGTATAGATGAGGTGTAAGAGGGATATTCTCCAATATATTTGGGTGGTGGTAGTTTAACAGTTAGCTAGCGAGTATCACTACACGGAGAAGGTACTGTTGCATTGACACATGTAGTATATGATTTGGAATTAACTACTACCTGGACCTGAGCAATGCAATCGTGCCTTTGGCTTAAAGCAACTCATATAATATGGGCCGAGTCATCCCATACGTGAGGGAGGACCTGATCGTGAAGAAACTTTCCTGAAAAGGAGATATCATCTTCATCCCGATGCAAAAAACAACTAATCTTTAAAGTCAAACAGTTGCTGGATGTTATTAAAGAGGATAATCTTCCAATAACCTATACAGCAATCAAGAAATGATAAAAGAAGATGAGCACACAATATTATTCTTGTGTGTTCAATCAGACTGAGTTAAGAGGCATCAGAAAAATAATAAACGCAGGAATGTGAGTGCTAGAGAGATTTGGTTACAGATTGAAGTGGAAGATTTTTATGTTTACGGTAGTATTCCCAGATTCGTTATCAATGCAGACAATGAAGGAGAAACTGAGAGTGACAACAGTGAAGTTGATAAACTGGGTGTACGACAAGCCTTCGTCAACCGTCACACAAACAGAACTTTCTCACCGAGTGCTTCGATTAAAAACACAAATTAAAGCTTAAACCCAGCATCCTCCCTAATTGCACCATACAGTCATTAACACGTTAACGTGCGGGGTCTGTTTCCTTTTTCCAACGGCAACCAGTGACCGGTCTCTGTACGCATTTGTATGCCCAAGGCCAACGCGAGCAAGTTCAATGAAAGACGCGTGTCTCCCCCCTAGCCCCCGTCGCTGATAGATCGTGCCCGTTTTCCCTCCATCCGTTCCATCTTCTTCCTCTGCAAGGAGGATATAAATAGCCTTTATTCTCTTTGCGTTAGGATGCATCGATGCTCATGGCGGGCAGCAGAGCGTACGGCGGCGGGTTTACTAGCCCGTCTTTGACTTCTTTGTGAGGCGCACCGTGGCTTGCTTGGAATTGTTCTTTCTGTTATATAGAGATCCTTATCCAGGGCCGAGAGGTTGTTCGAGACGATGGAGATGCAAGGGTTCACATGGGAGCGGTAATTGCCGGTTTGTGTGTGGGTTCGTATTACCGAAATGATAAAAGGTGAAGCTTGTTTCGAAACAGTACAATAACGTATGTAACATAAGTTTAGAGACAAATTGCTTAGCTAATTTTCATCGTTTCCAAAACATTCAGTTTAGTTACCATTGCCTGGCATTTATTCGAGTAAGCCTTGTGATCACAAATTTTGACAGATGTCCACGAAAAACTCTTGTGACATGGCGTATAAAATCGAAATCCGAAAAAGTATCTATAATTAAGTTGGCCAATTGTCGAACGCTGATATTGTAAACATACACTGCCCAAAATGGTCTTTGTTATCTTTTCATCTGGTAATTTCATGCCTGGCGCGGCCAAATGATTTCTCAAATAAGTTTTTGTTCAACTGGATCACTATAAATCAAAATCCACCGATTTCGGACCAGAAATTCTGACCTTAACTTCCGTATTTATGCCTCGTCGTCAAATCGTCGGTTCCTGCGCCAGGCTTGTTTTGCTTTCATTAGTTTTAAACTGAAGTTTCACACATGTGATAAGGTGTATTCAGGGCAATAATAACGTGTTCATTGATAAAACTGCAATATGGAGCGTCGACATTTGACTAGGGATGAAATGTTACGTGCTGTTGGAATGTTAATGCTCAAACTCAAGTTGCGACTGCATTTGCCACTTCAAAGAGCGTAATCTGMAGACTTTGGCGAAGGTACCAAGAAACAGGCGATGTAGCCGAAAGGCACACAGGTCCTAGACGCGTTACAAMACCAACCCAGGACCGGAACATTATTATTGAGGCCAGGCGTCATCCAGAAACTACGGCAAGGGAGATAGTTTCTCATCCCCAGAACTTAGATGGGGTCACAGTTCCAGACCAAACTGTTATAAACCGTCTACGTGAAGCAGGTCTGCACAGTCGTCGTCCAATTACAGTTCCTGYATTACGCAGGGGCAATCGCGACCGTCGTTTACAATGGGCCCAAGAACATGTGAATTGCATTGAACCACAATGGAGTAATCTTCTCTTCACGGATGAGTCTAGGTTTGGGTTTCGGCCAGATAGCAGAAGAGTAAGGGTTTGGCGTGGAAAGGGTGAATTAGAGAGGATCAGGCACTTTCAGGAGGCCCATACGTACAGTGGAGGATCTGTCATGGTTTGGGGCGGTATCATTCTCCACTATAAAACAGACCTCGTTTGTATGGACAGAACAATGACTCAGGATCGATACATTGAGCAAGTTCTAGAACCTGTTGTTCAACCATTCGCATATGCCGCTGAGCCAGATTTACTGTGTATGCATGACAATGCACGACCACATATTGGTCAGAGAGTAACCAACTGGTTGGCTGATGATCAGATTCGTGTTCTTCCATGGCCTCCTCCATCGCCAGACACGGATAATAAAACCAAAAACGACAACAGTGCATCAATAGCAGTAATATTTTTTGTAAAATAAACTTACAATTTTGATATTCTGTTAAAGTGAAAACACTTTCAACTATGAGAGCTATGGATTGCTCCACAACTTATCATCCACTTTGTGTTCAGAAATCACCTGAATAATTAATAGTTTTGATGGCTTCATTCTGTCAGGAAAGCAGGAAAAAGCACGACAAAAACTTTGAAATCGTAAACACTTTGGTGAACTTTATAGCTTACCAATGTGCCGGTAACTTTAACATTTAGTGACACTTTCAAAACAAACAACAAACAAATTCCGGGATGAATTCAGGCGAATCTCCTAATACCACGGTATGAAAGGACGTCGGCATCCGTGGCAAATTGTAAAACGCAAGGAAGGAATGCCGTAGCGGGGGCGTTGGCCAGCCATTGTCGAAGTCGATGTTATTCAGTGCTTATAAAGGTTCGAATTGCACAACACGAACACCAGTTTCTCATGGAAGCAGTGGGAAAAACGCTGGAGTCGTGCATCTCTATCGTGACTATCTTCATCCGGATTATTTGCCGCAATAATAATTAGTGGGGGGGGGGCTGTAATGTAGCAAATACTGTAATGAATAATCTATTATACATGTATGAATTTTATTGAATTTTAACAAGAAATAAATCAAGGCATGTATCTACAACATTTAATTAGTTGTAAGCATTGAGTCAACAGTGTTTGGTTACAAAAATGCCGTGAAAATATGTCAGAAAGTCTAATATTAGGAAAAGGATTTGGAAACAGCAATAAATAAAGTAAAAGACAAAATACTCAGTATTTAAATTAAATGGAGCGAGTAAAATCTACAAAGTTCCATCGAGAACTCTGAGAAGACGGTTGAAGATATCAAATTTGAAGAAAGTAGCATTGGGTAAACCACCKATTTTGGGACAGCAAAATGGAGTAACTGGTAAACCATATTAGAAAAACTCCAGGAAGCAGCCAACTTAGTAATTTAGCTCCAACATCCAGACCTTGCCATAAGGAAATCCGAAGGGTTTTCTTCTGCGTGAGCAATACGGATGAATCGTGAAGAAGTGAACCAATTTCATGATCTGCTCGAGAAAATATTATTTCATGAATGATACAGGTATACAGATTAACAACAAACCAAAGAAAGTTGTAGCTCAGAAGGGCAGGAAAAGTGTCCACGTTATGATAAATAAGGAAAAGGGAAAAAACGTATCTGTCATTACTTACGCTAATGCGGAGGGTACCTTTTTTACCCCCTGTCACCATTTTGAAAAAAGTGCAAAAAAACAACCAAGCTCTAGAGCTTATATGAACAAGCACTCATCTTTTGTAAACTCTGACCTAACTTTAAAATAGCCTCAAAAACCGAACGGATATGTTATTTTAATACTGGCTAGCCATACGTCACATTGCTTCTGGGAATTACCCTTTTAATACGAATGTCATACCTGACTATTTATTTTGCAATACAGGATGTTTCACGAATGATTATGACCCTGACGAAATTAAAAGCGCAACCCAAAATACATTTGCAGAGGCAACATAGATAATTGTTCATCGTCGTAAAAAATATAAAATTTAGAGAGCTGTATAAATTCGTAAACTTTGACATAAACCTCAATCATTTACTTTAAGTAAATTCGGTATTTTAAAACAAATTTTGTTTTTGAAAAATGTAATAAATGCACAAAATATCGCCCTCCCCTGTTTTCACAAGCTTGAATTCGTGCCCAAAACGGTCTTTTAACATGCATTAACATTTCTGAAGTGATGGGTCTACATGCATCCCGTATTTTATTTTCTAAATTTCTACACTATCAATTGGTGTTTGGTATACTTGCTCTTTTACCATTCCTGACAGAAAAAAATCCAAAGCAGTAAGGTCCGGGCTTCTCGGTGGCCAACGATTCCTATCCATCGGTTAGGCAAAACCAAATCAAGAAGATTTCGCACTATTCTATGATAATGCGCAGGTGCCCCATCTTGTTGGAACCATAGATCTTGTCTTACTTGTAAATTTGCATTTTGGAGAAGTACCGGTAAAATGTTTCTTAAAAAATTTAGATAAGTATTGCTGGATAAACTATCGCGAAAAAAATAATGCCCAACAACTTGATTCCCCAATATTCCGCACCAGACATTCGTCGAGTGGATTTTCTTGCGCATAATAATGCATGTTTTGTTTGTTAACTCCACCATTATTAGAAAATCTTGCTTCATCTGAGAAGCAAATGTTTTCATAAAATCTCACATTCAAATTTTGGTGTTCCCGAAAAAAGTTACTAAAAGCCAGTCTTTTATGATAATCTGTCTCCTTTAAGGCCTGAACCAATTGCAAGTGATACGGATGAAATTGATTGCCCTTAATTATTCGGTGTACTGAAGACAGACTAATTTCGTTGGGTCATTATCATTTGTGAAACATCCTGTACTATCACACCCGATGATTTCGTAGGCATCAGTTGATATCAGTCAAAGATATATAGTTGCGAAAGAATCGAAAATGATGAAAATGTATAATTTTGGATTTAGGAACATAATCTTTCAGTCGGTCATTAAAATTTAGCGAGTGAGGTTGCATATCGATTAAAATTTACTCAGGACTTACTGATTCAAGAAACTTCAGAAGAAAAGCATCATGCTCATTCTCAAATGCCAGGCAAAAGAAACTCCTTCAAAGCTTTTGTTAGATATTGCTTCAGTACCCAGAACTGTACTTAAAGTTCATAAAAGAAAGCAAACGCCTAAAATCCTTACAGCTGTGAAGTGTGAAAAGAAAAAACAATAAAAAAAAGAAACTGACAACACTAAGGAAATGCAAAATAAAAATAATGATACAGACCAGACTGATGGTTGTGTGAAATGTTTGAAACACTATTCGATTACAAGACAAAGAGTGGATTCGATCAATACATATTCTCTTCACAAATTAACAAAAAAAACTGTTTTATACTGTATTTTAATTAAGATACACGTCAATCTTTTAATAATAGTACAAAGAGAAAACGTAAGATGACTCGATTCTTTTTAACCAGACGAATATAACACTACCTCTTTCACTCAAGAACTTACTAATTTATTCGGATTACCTCCTCCTCATCACGAACCTTTCCAACGTTGCATATTTCAGGAGCCGGTTTGCATAAAAATATAGTTTTAATAACCGTAGACCAGCGAGTGCCAAATTACTATTAACACAGCGCGCAGCTTACGGTTAAAATTGAATTCGGTAATCTCCTTTCATTCCCGCGAGGGATTTAAAGAATTCAACTTTAAAAAATTCACCCTCCCCCACCCACCTGCCGACCCGGGACGCGCGTAAAAACATCACATGCGTTCAGAAAAGCTTTTAGAGTTATTAAAGCTAATGCGTTCCCCCACGTATATTCAAATAAATTCGGAAAGTCCCGGGACCAACAAAGGCGGACTTTTTAAAGGATCGCCAAGGCTCGCCTCGTATTTATTATGGTCAGATACTCTGATCACCGGGACTCTTTGTGTTTTTGTAAGGGCGACCTGGCTAAGGAGGCCGACCAGTGACGTGGGTTATCAAAAAGGCGGCGAAAGTCTCCATTAACGTATGAAAAAAAATGATATAATATTGGAGTAGAAGACTTCGTGGATCTTCTCTATATAAATCGTAATTTTCGTATGAAATCGGGCGTCATTGTATTTAACTACAGTGGAAAACAACATATGTTATAACAAAGGAATTATTATACCGACGAGTACTTGAGGAGTATTGAGGAAATAAGAACAGTTTTCAATAACGCAAACCGCGGATTTAATAATACCATAATTGTCGAGAAGTTATCAAAATATCAAAGCCCTTACCCACATTTATCCCACTTAAAGCCTAATAAACTGAGTTTACAAAATTTCAGGTATTAAAAATCTTAAGTCACATTACAAAAAAAATCCTGATGAAACTGTTAAGTTGTTCGTTGTTCCTCTGAGCTTAGCCATCTGAGAAGATTTATTAAAAATTAGATCAAGTGCGAATTCCTTGAATATCAGATAAATTTCGAAGCTTATGTGGATTTTGGTCTTAACTGCTTTTGGAAATACACCAGATCAAAAAGTGAGAGCACAGGCATACGATGATGGATTACAGCTTTATCAACAGGAAAACCCAAATGATGATGATGTTTCACTGTCACAATGGATACAAAATTCCAGAATGACACTAAGTGACGATGAAATATTAATGGAACTATAGCATCACTACGACAAAAACTGAAGCTTCAATAACTTTTTCAACATCAATCTAAAAAAAAGAATGGAGTCTAAACCAGTACATACTAGGATACACATTAAGCAATGATCATTATTTATACGAGCCCAAACAACTATAGGTTCGGACACTTCATATTTTTGAGAGTAAGTAATTTTTACGATATGTAGAACATATTTTTCAAATTTATATTACTATCATCAAATACAACTATATACAGGTTTACTCTTTGGAAAATACATAAGTAGAAAAACATATTATGTTTAAGAAATTAGTGCTTATTCAACACAATAACAAATTCGTTGTCAACTAAATCTTCGGACAGACCACCTTAATATTGAGTTACATCCCCTTTCGCTTTAATTACTGCCTTTATTCGATCAGACATTGTATTTAACAGATTTTGACAGTCCTCTGCAGTTATAGATTCCCAGATTTCCGAAATTTTTTGTTTCAAACCTTCAATATTTCTTTGGGGATCCTTTCTTAGCTTTCTTTTCATTATGGCCCAAAGATTCTCTATAGGATTAAGATCCGGGCTACTGGAGGGCCAGTCCAGAACGTTAATAGAGTTGTCTTGAAACCATTGTTTTGTAATTTTCGCGGTATGCGAAGATGCGCCGTCCTGTTGAAAAGTCCATTCGCCATCATCAACTAAAATTTCTACTGATGGGAGTAAATTGGTTCTCAACATATCAATGTATTTTTGGGCGTTCACAGTACCAKCTATAAAATGGAAAGAKCCAACACCTTTCGAAGACATACATCCCCAGATCATAACACTAGCAGKAAACTTAACAGTCCGTTTTAAACAGTCTTTGTGGTAAGTTTAAGGTTTGTTACGAATCACTCTCKTTCGCATATCACCGACGCATACATCAAATTTTGAGTCATCACTAAAAATGATGCTGTTCCATTGTCTTTGTTCATAATTTTGTCTTTCTTTTGCCCATTTTAGTCGATTTTGTTTCTGGCGGATAGTCAGCAGTGGTTTTGCTTTTGCCTGTTGAATAATTAATATAATTTTACTTTTTGAGTGCAAGAGACTTACCTCTTAAACTTACTTTATAAAATTTATAGCCCCGCTCTCTGAGGTATTTACGAGTAGTCTCTGTAGAAGCTCTTTTCTTTATTCTTTCTGACCATATTGCATTTAAATCTCGTAGACTACTCCGGCGATTTTCCTTTGCGATGCTAATTAAAACTCGAACATCTCTGTCATTAATTATCCGTTTTCGTCCAGTGCTTTTTCCAATTGCAACAGAACCACTTGATGAATATTTTTTGATAATGTCTTGACACAGGTAAATCGAGATCTTTTGCGATTTTTCGCCCACTCTTACCATCTAGACGCAATTTTACAATAAGATTACGCAACTCAATACTCAACGCTTTTCCTCGAGCCATTATTTATTATGCACATAACAAAATTAACTGCAAAACTGACAGAAGCGGTGTCGCATTAATTTCCAATATTATGTTTTATTTTCGTAGCCGCCCTGATTAAAATATCTCATGAATAACATTAGTGTCCGAAGATTTAGTTGACAACGAATTTGTTATAGTGTTGAATAAGCACTAATTTCTACTCATGCATTTTCCGCAGAGTAAGCATGTATATAGTTGTATTTGAAGATATTAATATCAATTTGAAAAATATGTTTTATATATCGTAAAAATTATTTAATCTGAAAAATATCAAGTGTCCGAACCTATAGTTGTTTGGGCTCGTATGCCTATCTGTCTCAATTTCTCTCTGTGAACTCCGCCACTGCCCCACAGCCTTGAACCCATCGTTCGTGAAAGAAGAACCTCTTTATTTACCAACAAGGCGGACGATGTAACAAACGTAAACAAATGCCTGTCTGAGCGCTGGTCCCGTTTGATGTTCATGTGTGTGTATACGTGGGAGCATGGTTGAAAAGGAACGCTAAGTAATACGGAAAACTTGAGGTTCTCAATCAGGGAGCGTCCGCATACCAGTCGGCAAAGAAGATATTGATTTGAAAAGATTAAGTAAATTCATAACGAAACATGGTTTAAAATCCCTTGCGATGATTATTACCAGGGAAACTTAAAATGGACAAATATGACAAGTCAGTTACTTACGCGACATCTTAGCATGCATCTTGATGCAGATCTTGCATAATAGGTACATACCTGAAAAAAGAAAAATATTAGAGCTGATCAAAAAATGTAACAAAAGAAAGTAACTGCGTCTTAAAGGAAGGAACAAGGCATACAGAACAAATTTTTAAATTATTAATTACAAATACATGGTATTACAACATTTCGGTAAGTAGCATGAAATAACCTAAATACGTATTACCTACCAAGATCAATTCCTCTACGTACTATACCTCTTAGAACGGGCCACATGGCTTTTATGTCTACCAAGAGCTTTGACAAGCCGTGATAAAATCGTCTTTGAAACTGAATCTCTCAAAGCATTAGGGCACTAATCGTCAAAGAGCGTACACAGACGAATTTGCAAACGGCTAATAGGAGTTAATAATAGCAACGACTCCGTTTTACTTGGAATCTAGCACAAAACGAAAAACATTTACGTTTGCGATTTGTAGTATTATAGCATTAAGCTATAGTTAAAATATAATATCTTCATTTTGACAGTGATTCGAACAAATTCACACAATTAAGTTCTGAGTGTTGTGATACTTGACTAGGATAGTTGCAAGTTATCCAACTGTTGCATTTTAGGCATAACTTCTTAACTGGTGAATTTATTTTTATTCTGGTATAACATTCAGGTGCAATAGACTCGTTTTCAAAATGCAAGGTCTTAGTAATTACATGCGATATGACCAAATCATTCACTTTTAAGAACATTCTACTTACGATTACATAAAAAAAAAACATCGATTCTTGGAAAATTTTTAATGTTCTGATATTAATGCATTTCACTGTAGATAAATCGTCCAACCATAAAACATTTGCAATTTTATTTAAAGCGGTTGAGTGTATAGCATCAACTAAGAGAATATTACAGCATCTAGCAATTCAATCAGCTACCAAAAAATTTGTCTGATATACCACAAATACATGATGTTTCACGAATGATAATGACCCTGACGAAATTAAAAATGCAACCCAAAATACGCTCTCATGGCCAATGTAGTAATTTTACATAATGGTATTATTTTAAAAATAAGTTGGGAATCTATGACGGCTATGCGCTATGGTTCCTGTCACTGTATTTATTAAAAGTCAAAATGTATTCAAATGATGAAAAAACAGATATGATTTTCATTTATGGTGAATGCAAGAAAAATGCTTCCGCTGCTGCCCGTTTAATCAGAAAAAGTTTTCCAAATAGAAGAGCTCCCGCCGATACAATTTTCAAGAGACTTGAATTAACTTTAAGGACAAACTAACCACCACTGAAAAAGTCAAGATAAAGAACAGCAACAGGCCCCGACAATGAAATTAGAGTATTGGAAATGGTTGACGAAAATCCTCATATTAGTCAAAGGGTAGTCTCAAGAGCAACCGGTATTTGTCTGTCTTCAGTACACCGAATAATTAAAGGCAATCAATTTCATCCATATCACTTGCAATTGGTCCAGGCCTTAAAGGAGACAGATTATCCTAAAAGGCTGGCTTTTTTCGGGAACATCAAAATTTGAATGTGAGATTTTATGACAACATTTGCTTCTCAGATGAAGCAAGATTCTCTAATAATGGTGGAGTTAACAAACATAACATGCATTATTATGCGCAAGAAAATCCACGTTGGATTCGAGAAGGACATTTTCAAACTGACTACTCGACGAATGTCTGTAAAAGAGCAAGTAAACCAAACACCAATTGAAAGTGTAGAACATTTAGAAAATAAAATACGTGATGCATGTAAATCCATCACTCCAGAAATGTTAATGCATGTTAAAAGATCGTTTTGGGCACGAATTCAAGCTTGTGGAAACAGCGGAGGGCGACATTTTGAGCATTTATTATATTAATGTTGTTGAATAAACATTTTTCAAAAATAAAATTTGTTTTATAATACCGAATTTACTTAAAGCAAATGATTGAAGTTTATGTCAAAATTTACGAATTTATACAGCTCTCTACGTTTTATATTTTTTAAGACGAATTAACAATTATCAATGCTACCTCTACAAATGTATCTTGGGTTGCACTTTTTATTTCGTCAAGGTCACTATCATTCGTGAAACATCCTGTATTTGATTCATTAGTGTTACTGTCAGTATGCACAATAAAATCCAAATCAATATTACAAAGGCTTTGATTAAACGAAATTTATGGGGTGTTGGGGTTTATCAAAAACAGCCAAAGATTGGTAAAAATAAAACATACGCAGGTGTATGACAATACAAACAAATTATAACTGCCATTATTGGCGCGATTCCCGAGTAACATTAGCTTGGGTAAACAAAATAACCTCTAAGAACCCAACGAAACAAATGACCACCACTTTATCTTCCGTGACAAACAAAACGAAACAGAATTAACCGGAAAAAGCTTCAAATTCCAATAACAACACATCAAGAATGTCGCTTTAAGTAAGGAATCACCGTCGAATCCGTCCACCGGATATGAATTATATGTATGTATAAATTGTTTTAGCATACTAATTCGATTATTTGTATTCATGGAGACAAGATTAGGTTTTAGAACATGGCACTTAATTTAACCAAGATCGGTAAATTATCTACGCCAGTCGGCTAAATTTCCACGACGCCGTCCCGGAACCCGGAGTCTGGTTATTGGAACCGGTGTTGCCAAAACTTCCAAACGGGATGTGATAAATAACGACGTCGGCTTGATACGAGCAAAAATTATGCGATTAGGAGCTACATGACGGTAGAGACTCTACGCTTAAGTTAATTTATTTAGATATTCATTTGAACTACTCCAGCTACATCTACTGTGCGGAAATTGTCTCGTTACATCTTAATTCTAGAAGGTTTGGACAATAGGTCATGTTTATCTGAAAACCATTTTAATTCTATCCTGTTCTTTTTTCTTTAAATAGGTTGCAAGCGATCGTTTAACAGGGGTGTAAAGAAAACAGCATCAAAGTAATTGACAAAGACAACTGATATTGCAGGTTGAGCAGGCTAACGCATGCGTCACCTTACCCGGATTTTGCATCCTTCAAACGACACGACACGACATTCTGTTCAAAATGTAAAAAAATCGATTTTGTAGTGTAATCGATGTATGATAAACTAATCGACCCTATTACTCGTATATTCTCAAAGTAGACTTTTAGCTAAGGAATAACAGTCAAAATGAGAATGTCACTTGGACAGGTATGTGACGGCAAACCCACTTAAAAGCCCTGTTCTCTTTCACAACATATATACATTGTATAGCGCTGATATAATGTCAGCGTTCCAACATACACCTACCGGCAATAATGCGATGTTATTGGTTGCTGGTATTTCCCGTTTTGTACCAGTTCACTCACAAATCAAACATTTGAATTGGCTGCCATATACATACCATGTTATTGAATCATCAATTTACAGTAAATGTTAACACAGGTTAATTAACTATCAGCTCGTAATGAGTGATCTCTAGGACTGCAAAAATTAGTTTATTAGTAATGTACTAGACGACAATGATTCAACATACACATAAGATAATGAATAAGTACCTACTGTTATAATACCTTTATAATAGGTCTATGTTATATTTTAATATCAGGTTTAAAATTTTGTTTCGGATTCTCTGGTTTTTGGGAGGTCACTCTTTTCTTTTGACCCATAAGTTGTGGAGCCCTAGTAATTTTGCCATTATTTAAACACGAAAAACTGTGGCGCGTCGAAGTAAATGACGAAGATTATTCGCAGTAATTTTATTTCACTGGGCTGCTGGGCTTTTCCAATAGGCTCAAAAGGCAATGGATGTGTAGGTCTCTGTACTTTCCGGACGTATTAACCTACGTCAATGTTATGAATTTCACAAAATGACCAGGCAGTCGAGAATGTAGTTCTTTGTATTTACAAACCGTAGCAACTAGTACTAACTAAAACACTTGATTAAGCTGCTACACCTTCTCAATCCTTCATGATATTGTGGCAACATCGCCCTCAACCCGTCCTGGGAAGCTTACGGCCACGCAATATGAGATTTGAAATTCAAATCGAAATTCACGACCGACTCTGAGTGCGTGTAGCGGGGGAGGCGATAAAAAGAATTTACCGTCGTTCAGAGCTGTCACAGGTGTATCCCGGAGGTGTGCTAGAGGTGTCGGACTGACAGCGACTTCCCCGAGTTGGCAAAAATGTGAAGGGGGCGATTTGACAAATATCTGGCCGACGCGATTATTCACTTTACAACATAGCCGTCCGGCGAACAACGGTACAAATCGGGTTATGGGGTAATTCGGTAATTCTCGTGACAGGTTGGTACTGCTGAATTCTCTTATTGGGATTCACGTGCGGGGGATGAATTTCTCCTGACAGGGCCGGGTTCTTCGACTATAAGGGGCTGATCAAGTGGATTGGGAAGGTGAAATTGATCTTATTTAACTGACCCATTCTGAATCTATTAAGGTTCTTAAGATATCATTAGTGGTAAGATTTATTGAAGATACTCATACTAGTGGTCGACATTTTGGTAACATTACCTCCAAACTACGTATATTTTTAAAATAACATGTCCTAATTGACCGACTGACTCACTGATCATCGCCGAGTGTAAACTATTGAAGCTAGACACATGAAATTTGGTCAGCCGACTTCTTTCATGACGTAAACACTCATCAAGGATTTTTCGAAATTCTACCACTGAGGGATGGAATAAGGGATGATTGTTTTAAAGAAATCCGTCATTTTTAAAACTAGAAGCAAGAAACGTTTTTTTTAGTTTTTTAATTAGAAATAAATAAACGTATGTCCCGGCGTTTTGAAAAATACACAAAGGGGTGAAATGAGAAATAAAAGTTCGTATTAAGGTTCTGTCATTTCTTAGGTTACTGAAGTTAAAAGTATCGGCTTTTCGAGTTTCATGATGAGGTGAAATAAGGGGCAATTTCGAAGTAATTAACATGAAGTTTTACATTCAAGAAAGCAACATATACAGGGTGATTCACTCAAACCGTTCGTTAAAAGTTTAGGAAGTTATAGACTCCGAATTGAATTCTGAAAATTTGCAGTTAGCTCATGCCTTCCTCAGTGAAAATAATTACTCAACTGTGGCACCATTAACTTCGTTATTTTAAATAGAATGATATCATTTTTGAGTATTTTTGGATTCGCCTAATCATTACAAATCTACTCATGTGTGACAACCTATATCTAGTTTCAGCCGTTTCAGTACAACTAATTTCTTCTGAAAGTTTTCAGTTTTGCAGTGTTCACAGATCCTTTCAAGACCAAGAGTGGCATTTTGCAGCTTGTTATAGTAAACATAAAGGTTACTTGTTACAGTCCTGCCGTTTTTTCCAAATTCATACAGAGATTTCAAAATCGGCCGTTATTTCGAATACACTTCAAAACGTAGTATATTATTTTTCTTAAATAGAACGCCCTGTATATTTTGGGTCTATCAGGAGCAGATTTTAATTGTCTATCGATTGGTATCAGCATTCCCTCTGGATATTCCGTGTTAAACACTCAGCAAATTCTTTCATCAACATTGTTGCATTTTCCATGTATCAGAAACAAATTACAAATGTTTTATTTCGAATACTTTTGGTTCTGCATCTTTTTAACACTAACATAAATCGAAAACAAGTAAAACTTACGCACTACACGGCAGATACAATTTAGTCTTGACGTCTGTAACACTCTTTTGTTATAACATTTTTTTTCCAAAAGCTACTACCACAGGTAGGTAATCACGCGACTTTTTATTAAAATAATGTACCTAATTATTAATCAAGAAGATTTACAGAATTTCCAAAACGCATAAACGCAATATTGTAATATCTATGCAAGTATACATCGATTATTCTGCTATTTTTAGTTATTTTCAGTAAGTGAATTAACGTTGACGTCACCAAATAAGACGAAAACGTAAAAAATCGCTTATACCTTTAAAACTATAACAGACAGAACACTGGCAAAACTGAAAACTTATAGAAAAAAATTAATTGTACTGAAACTGCATATAGGTTGTCACATGAGTATAGATTGCGCTAATCCTGAAATGCACAAAAAATGATATCATACCCTTCCCAAGGAGGTGAAAACATTAGTCTACCAAACAGCATGCCTATAAGAGAAAGAAAGTGGTTGGGTTGTTTGGCGTGACCTGGTTATCAGTTTTATTTCTTCATAAATGCAACGGTAGCTATACATTTTTACTGCCAGTTCAAGTCACCATAATTTAGACTGTAAAACGATCATTCCAGTTATCATATTGAATTATTAACCGAGAATTCAATACCTGCATCCACTATTTATGGTTACCTAACAGCAAGGATATTTAGTCCATTATCACTTCATTGAATTTTTAAACATCAAATCAACACAACGAACCACCGCTGTTGGTTTTCATAAATGACATAAATAATATAAATGTATAAGTAAAAATTGATTGAACCAGCGCGCAGCGTTCGGTAGGCATTTCTGCAGCTTCCGCTTGTTGCTAGTGGGCTCCCACGTAGCGCAAGTTACAGAAGCTTGGGGACTGGAATGGGCAAGGTTTTTAGGGCGCATACAACTAGCGGATACTTTTTTATTAGCCCCCGTGTTGAACGGTAGCTTAGTTCAGCTGCATTATTCTTGTTCTTCCTCGAACGAGCTGCTGTATGAGATTCTATACAGCTTTACAACGTCCTTATTTATTGTTTTCTTGTCTTTTGCGATTTCTGACCACTGTTCTTCAAGGGGATCGTCCCACATTTTTTTTATTTTACATTTAAAATGTACATAACAACTGAAGCACAAAGACATTTTTTTTGCAATTTTTCCCGGTTCATTTTTGCCGAGAAAAAAATGCGAAATTATGGATTTTTCAATATCCGTTTGAAATGCCTCGATATTCTGCCACGGAGATGACGTAAATGGTTCGCATGCTGTCGAAAGCGAGAAACACCAATAATAGCCAGTGCTCTAGCGGCATTGCAAGTAATATTTGTTTACATTTTTTTGAGCTGAGTCGCGTTGCCAATGTGGGCAAATTTTCGCGATATCGTGAGGAATATTACTCTTAAACTGGCATTGTGACATTGATACCTAGGTCAACTTAAGGCGTATTTGTGAAAATAACTTAAATCATCCTTCAGTCAGTTTATTCTATAATGAACAGTTCAATATAATAAGCGCATTCACTGGCCTTTTGCTGAAATACGAAAGCACTTTAACCATCGAACCTGCTTTAGAACTAATGTTTTTATTATGAGGAATTAAACGACGCTTGAAGCTTGACAATGTTTAGGTTGTATACTTTCGTATGACAACGATATGATAACTTTTGAAACTGTCAGGACGATCTCTGGCCGTCTTTAGGAAGAAAACGGTAAAGTAGCGCACGTTCGCACGTGCTGCATATGTCATATGCGTAACGAATAACCCTAACAACTCTAGCCATGCGTTTTTGTTTACATAGTTTGGTCTAACTTTCGAGTTTCGTATTTGTCAGTTTAAGTGGTGGAGCAAGATGTTGTCGAAGTATTTGGGTAATCTGTTGTTTTTTTAATGTCAGAATGGCTTACGTTAAGAAGTGTTTTGCTCCGTGTTGTAAGAATACTACTGCTGATGAACAGTTACAGGTTATTCCTATGTTTACATTTTAATATTAATGCTGACGGTTATACTTATACCTTCGCCCCTCTCTCTCACTCCCATTGCATTATTTGTATTTCCCTAGCTATTTATAAAACTGACAACAGTGAGCACCTAGTTACCTAGGGAGTTGTAACAATGCGCATGACAGAAATTAGGAACCTTTTGCGTAGTTGTTGGTGGATTTAAGAAAATATTTGAAACAGGGTAAGGTAATTCTTCTACCCGCCGTTTGTTACGAGTTGAATTAATCTGAAAGCAAAATAGATGCGTGACACTAGTATTCATGATGTAAGCAATAAAAGGCATAGGTTAAAACTATCAAATTTTAATGTGCGGGACGACCTTATTATGTTTGATTTTGCTATGATCGCCTCCGCCGTTGTTCTTCACGTTTAGTACAGTCGTCCGACCACGCTTTTTGTAGCATATGCTATTGCAATTGTTCCACCTTATGAGACAGGATTTGGAGTTAATCCAGGTGTTTTTATAATAGATAAGCGGTATTTTTTAACTGGCTTCCATTGTCGTTTGTCCATATATGGAATGTGTTTGGTCCTGTAATGGTTTTGTCTGTTGTAGTTGGGTCCTCAGTCCCTATGTATAAATTGAAATCCCCCATAAGTAGGATAGGTTTTTATCAGCTTCGTATTCGTATTTCTTGTATTAATCGGCTATTTAACACCAACCAGAGGGTCTAGTGTTCATTTAACGTGAGAAAACAACGCACTGACCGCAATACCCTCAAGAGCGAAGTCGATAATGCCCAACTAGAAAATGTTTACGTTAACCAGCGCGATACATCGCCTGCTCAAGTATCCATCTCGCATTAAGCCAGGTGCTCTCTCCATCCCCACGGATAATCCTTGTGTGCAACCAAATTCCCAGCTTCCCACCGCATAAACGCGATTACCCGCTTCGAACAACAAATCAGCCGTCCTAGTTTGTAGTTTCATCATTCAAATTCTTTCGGGGCGACGGGAAATCGATGGCAGAGCCCGGCAAACAACGCAGGTAATTGTTTCAGTGCTTAGATCGTAAAATAACTCGGTTGGGAGTGGCGTAACATTATGTTACATCGGGCCCATTGAGTGAACGGAACGAGTGCAACTTGCGCTGGTTGCATGGAAACGTGAAGAATGAGTCCCGGCACAAATGGAACGGTGTCTCGTTGAACGTCGTTATTTGCTGTGGCTTGAATGCGCGCTCGGCAATTCTAGATGAGTATCTTCCACGTTCCGAACAACATAATTTTGCAGAATATTATTTATTTCGTGTACGTTGTCATTTCTATGTAAAACTTTGGGAATAGTAGTCAAATATGCCAAACAAGCACAATTTATTTAGTTGACAACCGATCGTCTTACGTGTGCTAATTCGAAGTGAATTTGCTTCTTCAACATGTTTCGTCCATGGGAAAATTCAGAAGATGAAGCTGGCCCTTCCCACAAGCTGCAAGAAGTAGACGAAGCAAGCAAGCGTCAAAGAAATATGGCGTCATTTGGATCCAGACGTTCAAAAAATAATGATGAATGTGTATCAAGGTTTCATCAAGATGGGATGTTCTAATCCGGTTAAAGTTACAAGTGTTTTAACAAAAGTACCTTATACATCCATTCTAAAGCTTGGCATTTAGTTAAAAGCATTTTGTTTTATTTATTGTGGTCGAGGCTGTGATTTTTTACAGCACCTACAAGTATACTACAATGGTCAATATTTTAGGTTATAATTGACCAAGAATGGGTATCTTTAAAAGATAGATATACGCCACCCCGGACTTTTTTGTAGATCTATAAAAGAGTAATATCCCACCTTTTGTTTTGTTATATCTCAAACCAATTAGGTAGCGTTTTCGATGACGGCTTGACTTTTTCCGACACTTTCAACAATTTTCGTTATATTTCAACCAATTTACATAAAACCTTAACGAGTTATATACCTATACCTTCCTCATGAATCACACTATATCTATTGGCAAACACCGCATGAAAATCCGTTCAATATTTTTTTAATTTATCGCGAACAGATCGCAATAATCTTGTTTCAAGAATTTTTATTTTTATTACATTTCTCACGTTTTCTTGTGTAAAAGACTTTTTTTATTCGTGAAACACGTATTTTTTTCATGTATATCGCGAAATTTACTGTAATTTTAAAAATAAATTGTTTCTCCTGTTCTCAAAGTAAGTGTGTCAAGTTTTTGTAAATTTGTCGACATAGAAACAAAACATCACAATAGTAAATAAATAATTCATGATGAGGCTTTCCTGCAAACTGCAAAATGAATCAATCGAGTGAAATTAAAGACGAAATTTTGGAATTAGTATAATAAGCAGAGCCAAGTTTGCTATATACAAAGTCTAAAGCAAAGTACGAGAAAGTTTACCAACAGTTTTTTCTCTGGAGAAATGAAAAAATTTGCAAGGCGTAAACGACAACATTCTAATTGCGTAATTTTCGGAAAAGTAATTTATGAAATTTATTACAAGAACTAATTTTAAGTATTCTTACAGGTGAAAATTCCTAAAGCTTCAACACGCTGGTCGGTGTATTCAATGCTACGAAGCACTATATATAGTTAAACAAAAGCGTGGACATTTCTGCTTATAATAAAAAATTGCTGGCATATCTTAAACGTCAAAATGAGGGTTATGCTGCAAAAAAATCAAAAGTGTTATCAATGGACAATGTGAAGAATTTCATTAATATTGCTCCTGATAACAGCTTTCTCCTTATGAAGGTTGTGGCAATAACAGCAGTGCATGGAGCCTGTGGCGAGGAAAAATTGCGACTTCTGATAATTGATGACGTAGAAGATGGCGGGCACATCTTAGTAGTTACATTACACGACACAAAAACAAGAAAAACGTGTCTTTACAGTAACATCGGAAGATGTTTCACAGGACATTGTTGCCGCAGAACTTCAGCGACTTGTCTGACCGACAGTGGAGCCGACATTTTGAAGAGACACGGTGGTTGGCGGAGCAGTGGAGTTGCTTACGTGGAAGACAGTATAGAAAATAAAGTAAACATTTCAAAAAGAATTTGACTTAACTGTTGTTATTCGACACAGAACACGATCGTTGTCTTATTCCGTTGAACCACCAACATTTTTTAATAGAACTCGTTATACCGCATTAACGACAAAACACGGTGCAAATCCAACAACCATTCAGAAACGCTTAGGCACTTGCAGCCCCCGGTTATTCTGTGTTTCCTGCTGACTACGGGCGTAAGCGTAATTAGTGATTGTGTGTACTGCGTCAGCAAGCGTTGGACAGGTAACTTTTACGGTTGGGTCTAGCAAGTGTCTTGCCTCGTCAATGTTTGCTGAAGAAGTCGTTGACTCCTCCTTTGAAATTTATAATTCACAACTGGCCGGTTGGCCTGCTCTGATAGTTGTCCTGCTGTGTAAAAACGCGTAGTGGTAACACTTGAGAGAGGTTGATTTATTATTTGCTTGGAATTGGTCAGGGAAGCTTAAGTGGAAGTGGTCTGGCAGAATCGACAAATGCTGGAATTTACAAATGAGTCCACACACTGCTAAAATGCGATTACTATCTGGATATTAAAATCGTTGATCGTGTAGGTATACACGAGTCAAACTTGTGAAGCGGCTGTAAACAACTTCTTCTGACAGTGACAGTATCAAAACATTCTCGGAAGTGGAGTGCTTGTAATCATATTCAGATAATGAAGTTACAAGTTTGCCGACAACTTTAAACGCCAAAAACCTCTACAGGCATTTGTACACGAAACTTAAGCTCTTGTGATGTTTTAAACGTTTCAGTGTGCCCACAAAACTGTTCTAAGTGTACTTCCGAAATAAATATCAAGCTTGACAGTGGAATTTTAAAATGTATGATGATACTAATCATAATATCAGTGATGATGATGGTCCAAAATAGATTAGATAGATTATAATCTATGCTTGATTCTTAACAAATTATACTTGAATATCTTCTTTCTGGTTGCTGTGACAACTACAACGGGAGGGACAAAAGTTTCACATCTTCAAACTGACATAACTCAAGTATAGTTCAAGCGAATTCAACGATGGCTGGTTTTAAATCTTAAAAAAATATATACAATTTTTTTAAATAGCGCCTGTCAAACAGTTGCAGTAAATTATAAATTATTTATGATTGTAAAGATAACCATAAAATTCTGTTTAAAACTAGCCATAAGTCGTTAATTTCGCTTAAACCATACTTGAAAATTCTGAACTTCTGTCCCTCCTGCTTTCGTTGTCATAGCAACTAGAAAAAAACATTCAAATAAAATTTGTTAAGAAGTAAACATATGTTATAATAAGTTTACCTTACACCAACATTGTATAGCAACTTTTTGAAGAAAGAAACGATCCTTTGATATGTTATACTGAATGCATCACCTAGCGGCAAAGTTACGTACGTCAACTTATTTTGTAAAAAGTTATCATATCGTATCAAAAGCTTCAGCACTGAACGTTCATCCGCAGTAAGCCCAACGCAATTTTTACAAATTGCACCCTACAAGCCTTCACAGCTTGTTCATGTACTCCTTATCTCTTTTAATACTGCTCTGTTTAACATTTCAGCGCCACTTTCATGCATCCGAAAGCAGAAGATTCCAATCTTCCGACGGAGGCTCTTGCAATTTCCTTAAAATATTGATCTGGCGATAGCTGATGAGAAGAACAAGGGACCGCTTCCCGACAAAGAGTAAAACAACCGCTGCTGCTCGAATTCAATTGCTCATAAGGTCGGCGAGAGATAACCGTGTTGTAAAGTGCTAACAAGGGCAGTGGCGTTTATGTTTTTCTTGCGTTAGGTACTCGTTTGCATGACGAAAATCGTGTTTATTGGTAAATCATATCGTAAATATTGACGAAGAGTTTTATGCATAGTTACATCATTAAAGAAACTGCGTCTACCAGCTGGTAATTAATGAACATAAAAATTTACTTATTTCGTAAAATTTATGGGCAAGCTTTCAAAACGTATTGTCTTCCACTGCGTTTTGTTGCAGAACGAATGAAATAATTTACCCTTCCAATACCAATTTAGCTAAATAATTATGATCAAATCATTGCAACCGGTCATATGTGAATATRCGAAGTATTCACAGAGCTAWCTTTTATTTTAAAGCAATAATTGTTACCTTTGTTATACAGAAGAATCATTCAATTAATTAACGCATGTTTCAGCCTATTGTGTTTTGCTGCTGAAATGGAATATTGTTATCCGGCTTTTGTTTACAAAGCCATAATTTTGAGTTATACAAATTACATCGTGCTGCCTTTTTTATAAATACAATGCAAGCTGAATATGGTTCGATTAAGATCTGAATAATGTATGAAAAATCATAACCACAATAATTTAGAAAAACTATATACGTATTTCGGTAGCTAAGTGGCGATCTTTAGTAGAAAAAGCGACTTGAAATATTCTGCTCAGTTTTAGTTTTAAGTCATCTGAATATATAACGTTCGTAATATCATTAGGAAAGAGTAAAAGCAAACTGTTGTTTAATACTTGGCAAAGAAGTATTGGGATTAAATGGTTTATCAGGAATGATTCAACTTCTATTTAGATATTCAGAAATCAGAGTTTGCTAACAGAGCGATTGTATACTTAAATTAMATTAAAGGTGATTTAAGTGTTTTTTTTTAATTTATTGAAAAAAACATTTTTGTTAAACATTCAATAACATTCCTCTTATATCAGGCTAGATAAGAATTTTGTTTCCTAGTACATTTGTACTTATTTACATACAGTGAAACAGATAATAATTTTTTTAGTTAAATTGAAAACAATATTTAGGAAACTTCAACTGAATAACAGAAGGTCCAACATACGATTGGATGAATTTAGAATGTTTTTATGTTGCCCAAAATTTCAGAAATTAGTGTAGTTATTTTACGAATAGTCTGCTCACAGTGCACAAAATACTTGTAATTACGTTGTACTAGATCAAAAGCAATCTTTGTCTTGACATTCTTGTAACGGTGCCGGTGCAATAAACCCTGAATAATTATACGTTGCACTAATTAATAACAGTGGACGTTATAACCATTAATTACATGAATACCTATTGGCAAAACGACCACACATTCTAGCATTATATCATAACCAGACTGTAACATGAAAATTATGCACTGACTACTGACAGGTAGTAATAAACAGCTGTCGTTGAATGGAAATTATTCTCACGGTAACATTCTTTGTTCAAATCATTAATAGTATTTAAGTCTATAAAGGAAACCACTTTAAATACATTTCCTTAAAACCATACGATACGACGACGGGATGACTTGCTATTCTCTTTCGAAGCACTAAAATAGTGATAAAGTCTTAGACAAACACTAACAGATTTACACAACAGGTGCTTGCTTAAGTAATTATCACACGCTTTCGGGTTTCACATTTAGGTATACACTGAAGGGCATACGTTTTAAACGCCTATTTTCAATTCCAATTAAATGCAAAGGCAATTTAGGAAAAAAAAATTACCAAGCCATGAAATAAAATATGCACGATGACAAGTGTTTGCTGCCAGATTTATGTGACTTCTTAAAGTTCACAGTGTAGATTAAATGCTTTTCTTAGAGAAAAATATTTGAATCTGGATGAAAAGTTAATATATATCGACTATTATTTTACGCAGGCATCAAAAAATATATGTACCAAAATTTATGCAAATAAAACTAGCATTACTGGGTGTTCTTATTTCTATTTTAGCGATGAACGATGTCTTTATGTGTTGATTCTTGTTCTTTTTTACGGTTGCCAAGAGCTCTCTTTACATTATTGATACTGTATAGATTGAGAGGGATAAATGAGCAGATATGGCATCAACCCCTTGCTGATCGCAAAATTTGGTTGTTTATCCACCAAAATTGAAAATAATGTGATAAAATACGAAAGAATTATTATACAGGGTGGGCCATCTAACGTTTGCATTTTGAAGTAGTGGTTATTTTGAGTTTGGCAACACTTCTGTCATTCGTGCTATGACAGAAATTTAATTTAATATTTGACATTTACGAAATGGGTCGCTTTACGCTTGAACAAAATTGGGAAATATTAAAAACTTATTTCCAAAGTGGTGAATCTTCTGTCCAAACTGTAAGAAATTTACGTGGAAAATTCAGTAGAAATGAAATGCCTTCACGACATTTTGTGGATCAATTTGTCAAGCTAGTTCGTGAAACTGGATCGTTATTGAATAAACCAACACATTTACGTTCTTGTCCAGTGCGTACAGCTGAAAACATTGCTGTTGTTGCTCGTAGTGTGCCTGAACAACCATCAACATCAACTCGTCATCGTTCTCAAGAATTGAACATTTCTCGCACTTCTCTCAGGAGAATTTTGCATAAAGATCTCGATATGAAAGCCTACAAAGTTCAATTAGTCCAAGAAATAAAGCCTCATGACCATTCAATGCGTTTTCGATTCGCAGAATGGGCTGAAGATCGTTTAACTGAAGATGAGCATTTTTACCGAAAAATCGTGTTTTCAGATGAGGCTCATTTTCACCTTGCAGGCTATGCCAATAAGCAAAATTGCCGTATTTGGGGATCAGAAAATCCACACGTGATGACAACGAGTGACTGTTTGGTGTGGATTTTGGTCAGGAGGCATCATTGGTCCGTTTTTCTTCGAAAATGATGAAGGAGCCACCGTTACTGTCAATGGAGATCGTTACCGTGCCATGCTCAACGAATTTTTGTTTCCAAAAATTGAAGAGAATGGCATGGATGATCTTTGGTTTCAACAGGATGGTGCCACTTGCCATACAGCCAACATAACCATCGATCTTTTGCGAACTGTTTTTGAAAATCGAGTAATTAGCCGAAATGGTGATGTGAATTGGCCATCTCGCAGCTGTGATTTGACACCGTTGGACTATTATTTGTGGGGTGCCGTTAAAGATAAGTGTTACGTGAACCATCCAGAGACTATTGAGGCTTTGAAACAGGAAATCGAAGTTGCCATTCATGAAATTGAAGCCCAAACATTCGAAAATGTACTGAAAAATTGAGTTGATCGGATGGGGGTACTGCAAAACCAGCCGTGGTAGTTATTTGAATGATGTCGTATTTCATTCATAAATGTAAAAGTTCAATCTTTCTAATAAACTTATAACTTTGAAAAAATATTCATTAATTTTTTATTTATAGCCAATCAAAAATGCAAATTTTATATGCCCCACCCGTTAATATGTAGGTTCATTCATGAGTTATGGTGAAATCACCATCTATAATGACACAATGTTAATTTGAACATGGAGGCTATGGTGTTGTTGTTTTTAAACAAAATATTGTGGTTACCACTATAATAATATTGTCGTGTACTGTAATTGACAGCTTAAATGCTATACTACGGTATTTCTAAGCCATCAGGTAAACATGTTGTGTATGAAGAGGCTTTAGTATCGCAACAGAACAGATTAATAGGCCATAATATTCCGCAGCAATAGATTCGAACTCTAATGAATAACTGCAATGATCTGTAACAGGAAATAAACAGCTAATTTTTGTTCATTGTACATAATAAGTTTTTATCGATAAAATTATCTTCTATGAGTAATTCGATTTTCAAACGAGCAGTAAATTGTTTAATATAATCCTTATCCTAACTTACGACATATTAATATTTAATATTTGACATTCCTGCTAATAAATTACAAACAATAAACTTTTGCTTGAATACAGTCATCTTTTTTAGTTTTGAGGCTTATTGTCTTAACTGAATTTCATGATTTCCAATTTAATCTATAAATCCACAACCTTTTAATTTACATTATTTCTATTAACAATTTGCTGAAAAAATAAAGTAAATATTAACGTAAATGACTGTTCCCTTCTAATCCATTTAGAACGGTATTTCTTAGTAGGGAATTTTAAATTCCAACACATACAGTACATTTTACAAGCATTATTTCAGGCCTTGTTTTAAAAATAAACGTGCTTGGCGTTTCCAACTACTATATAACAAACGAAACGTGACGGCTATAAAAAAAATCGAGGCACCTTTAAGTCTAGACCACCCAGCTAACTGATCTCACCATCATACTACAGTCGACGCATCTTGATGTCATGCGTCCAACGTAGTAAAAAAGGCAGATCACAAAACATCCCTGTACACAACGTAAACATCTTTGAAGTCAACCTTTCTCATTTTACGGCGTTTTCTGTGTATGACAAGAGAAAAACAACTGAAAATGATGTAAGTCCACGCGTCAGTTGTTATATTTATTCGCTGTTTACTTAATGTAATCGAAAGCATGGGGCAGTGGCGCGCAGTAAAAGAGAGGCTGTATTTTAATTAATTTTTCATTTTCAACGTTCCCGGAGGTATAACAATATACGGGATGAGTTGTATGAATGTTTAACATAACAATTTCGAAAATTAAATGTGTAGAGTTTTGTGAGCCTAATTAAATGAACCTTTTGAATTTTTGTGTAAATCCATTGCTCTAACATCGACATTTTTAATTTTACATCAAAGGTAGAAAATATTGTCCCCCATCAGATATTTTCATTCAGTTTTGCGGGTAAGCAATCATTTCCAAAATCATGGGCTCCAAAAAATAGGCCATTTTTTAAGTTTTCCACAGATGTAAAACTTAATATGATTATTGGTGACAAAGTTTGCAAAACAAGGCATTTCAAATACCTATCTGTTCAAAAGGCACGGTTTCAAAACAGACGTGGAAGCTTCTTTCCTATAATTCTTTCCATCTTTATACAATTAGCCGTTTTTCATTGTTTATTTAAAAATAGTTCTTTCCCATGCGGCTTTTGAAAAGAAACTTGACTTATAACAATAACTATCCTTTTAATGTACATAAACAGTTCTTTGCCAAGTAGTAGCTAATAATAAACGTTCTCCAAATTAGATATCACAAGTAGATACTTTACTATTAAAAAAGTTTTTCCATTTCGATACACTAGTACAAAGACGATTTTACCAGTGTTTCGTACCACAAACAATCCGTTTTATTTCGTATACGACATCAATAAAATAACATTTACAATAAGAAACAAACAATTTGTTAAAATGCATAACAAAATAGGTTATATATCCTCAAACTGAGACCATTAAAAAAATTGAAACAACTCATAGAATGAATTAACATGTGCAGATTGTCTATAGTCTTTTTTATAGTGAGCCTCTTATTACATTAGAAGCTAGAAGGCTTGGAATGAATAAAACTTATTTCTGTGATATAAAAAGGTGTCGCGTATAAAATTTTTGAAATAAATCCTATAAATCGAATTTTTTGAAAGCCAATAAAAACATATTTGTTTGTTAATTTATAAAAAAGAACAACATTTAATAATTAATCTGCGGTGCCATTCTTATCAAGTTTTAAAATTGATTATGTATAAATACACCTGTTGTATATATGAGTTATTTAGCTGACAATAGTATTTAGTGAATTGCGTCAGAAGACAGAAGACGGGCTATTTATTTTTGACGAACACAATCTGAAAATGTGTCAACAGAATCACAAAATCAGCAAATACAAAAATCGTATTAAACTATGAAGATTATTGATACGAAATTTTATAATGGGCCTGGTATTGATTAGAAACTAGGGGACTATTTTATATCGAGGATAGTCATAAACAAACATAAGACACTCTGAAACAATTTTAAATTATACTTTGAATGTATTCATAACTATGTAACTAGTACTGCGAATTTTGTGAATTCTGTTTCCACAGTTTCAAAAATTGGGAGCGTATTCTGCAGGGTCCACATACATATACATCATTTGTTAATATCCATTTTGCAGAAAACTTCTTTGAAATATTTTGAATATGTTTACTGGAAGGCTAAAAAAGCGGATTGAAACACCGAAGCACTGATCACTATGACATTCGGAGCTAATCTAATACGAGGACCATTATAAAATTTCGTGTGGATAATCTACATATTTTAACGTATTTTTAGTTCATTTCAAAAATTTTTATAATGATCCAAATATGTGAAAAATTATATTAAATATTAATTTTGTTTTTTATGACAGAACAAAAAAAATTAATTTCAAATTTGAGTTCATCAAAAAGGTTATAAAATTTCCAATGAAGATCACCACAGTTTTTCTTTCAAAATGAGTGGCTGTCTTCAAATTACAAGATGTTTCAAATACTTGGACAAATCCAAAATTCTTTGGTTGTTCACTTCACATTAAATTTTTGTTAAACTGTTTACTATTTAATATTCCAAGTGAATAAACTCTATATAAATGTTACACCGTTGTGTTGCCATTAAACAAATCATATTTTATGTCAAACGTTCTAACAACCGTTGAACATAAAGATACAGCAGAATAATCCATCCAATTAGTATCAATTACTAGTAAATCCACCATCATCAACAATTAGATCGCGAAGCTTGCCGTCTCAATTCACCGCCGCGCCGCAACGCCACTGGTTAGTAGCGCGGAACCAATTMCGCTCAGGTMCAAAAATAAACGTCGTATTAAACGACTAGCCGCGATTACGATTTTAATATGAATCCCATAACGTTCGCATTTCTTACAATAACGACTCCCATTTGGAAAATTAAAGTTGAAGAGCGCTCCTCTTACATTAAAATGACAGTTGCTCGGTGGAGCGGGTTGTTGCCTCCAACGAAACTCGGTTTGCGTCACAGTTATGACGTTAATAAAACGCTTTTATAAAGAGGAAGCAGAATGCACCGTTTGCAATACACTCCTTCGGGGTCCCACTGCTAATCGTAAAAGGGAAATGGACCGAATTACTTTGAAACGGCATCTGGTTCTGTTTGGACAAAGAGTAATAAGTCGCTTTTAGTTTTAGCTCTATCTTATGCCCGGTTCACTATTGTATTAGATGACGTTAAGCAGATAATAGTTATCGTATAATGAATGGAATACTAGAAAAGAAGAAAGAATAAGTTCATCAACGGCCTTGAAATGAAGTCGTGATAAGCAGAAAACCATGGAAGCGGACACGAATTATAAAACAGAAACTCGGATCTTGGTAACAACAAACAAAATTAGGCAGAGAACGAACAAAAACTGAAGACTAAATAATCAAGATTCAGATCACTTGTTAACTGAAGAGGAGGATGAAGAAAATGCAGAAGAAGAGATTCCGGAAGATACCAATGAAGACAACAGAATAATTTATTTGAAGAACAGGAAGACACGACTGTTGGTAGTGGGCGAAGACGCAAAAGAAACTCGAACAAATAGAAATGTAATGAAAGAAAAGAAAATCGTACTGCTGTAAAGGAGTACATTTCTGAGAGAAAGAGGACTGCGCAAGTTTGCAGAGACATGTAAACTGAAGTGTTTTTAAAATATTCAAGAAGACAGAAGGACAAAACATTTTCGCAGCTCTGGTCGCAAGAAAAAAATAATAATCAAAAGCGTCAGTTTGTGGCATCCAGCATCATTTTAGCACCAATAAAGAAAGATAGAACAGGTGACAGAAAGAATA
This sequence comes from Rhyzopertha dominica, assembly GCA_025024175.1. Lineage (NCBI taxonomy): Eukaryota > Metazoa > Arthropoda > Insecta > Coleoptera > Bostrichidae > Rhyzopertha > Rhyzopertha dominica. The sequence goes on along the minus strand of QCXZ01000138.1, from coordinate 51,458,299 downwards.
AAAAACAGGTAACTTATTCATTTAGATACTATTCAAAACCAACGTATGCAAGTCTTTTTCTGCAACAACCGCTTTATCAAAATGAGAATGTAGTGGTATCGTGTCCAAAGACCCAAGAGGACGAGAGATTCCGCGCAATACAAATTCTGAAGATGTTAAAATGCGGTAAGAAATCCTATTTTGAAATTTCCTGTGATAGAATCACATTACATACCTCCAAAAATATCTTGGATATCATTTAAATTTGTCCCGAATGTGCTCCCTTTATAAAGAAATGTCTTAAATATAGAATCCTTCTAAAAGATACAGCCAATGAGATACTTTTAATACAGAATTTAATCATTCTTTCAAATCACCTGATAATGACGCTTGTGATGATTGCGATAGCTGCGGAATACATATAAACGAAAACTTATGACAAGCATATCAATGAAGCAAATAAGAGATTATGAATTAAAGAAAATGGGTAAAGAACTATCTAAATAGAATATCGAAAAAATGATTATTATGGTTGATTTGGAAAAATGCCTGACAATTTTTCTTAAGTACCCATTCACAAAAAAGGTAATGAAAACAAACATCGTCTTATAGCCATTACGCCGACTTTTTCATAAGTTTTTGAACTTTTCCCCAACATTTTGAAAACAATTATATTCTGAGTCGCAGTTGAGTTTTAAAAATAACTTGTGTAGATCCATCGCCCTCCATAATCATGGGAAAACGATTGCGGGTGCTTTTAAGAGGAAAGATCATGCCTTTTATGTATGACCTCACAGAGGCATTCCATTGTGTTTCCCACGACAATTAATTTAAGAAAGTGCGTTGCTATAATTTTTATGACGACAGCGCTGCACTGCTAGGATCCTATTTAAGTGATAGGGCTGGTTTTGTTTCCTTCAATGATTGAAACTTTGACTCTTTGCTTACAAAACGTGGTGTTCTTAGGGTTCTATCTTAGGTCCGATTCTTTTTTGGCTATATCAGGCCGTGTAATTAAATTTTCCAATGACACTATCATAGTCTTGGTTAAAGATAGTTGCGGTCAATTGAAAGCCTTGTTTAACGTTAAGAGACTTTGTGTTAATAATGATAAATACAAATGTTAAATGGTATGATACAAGTGGATGGCAATACCATCTGTCAGCAGCTAGGTAGCTTTGTCATCATGACAGTGTAATGCTGCCATCTAAATATCTAATTTCTAAAAAAGCATTTTTATGATTCGCCAAATAAAGGACATAAAACCAGATAATACTGCATATATTTCATATTATGCAGTTTCCTAATGGTTTTAAACCATGAGAATTTAGGATGGCAATGCCATCTGTCAGCATTACACTGACATGATGACAAAGCCACCTAGCTGCCTTAACGGGAACTACTTCCTAAAGGAAGTGACCTGTAGCCTGACAAATTGGCATGCAACTGCATACTTCAATTTGACAGCAGGCCCCCACGGCACTTTTTGCTGACGGGCAAGAACCAACATACATTAAAATGCATGTCTATGCTGTGCTGTCTACACCTAAACCAACTGCAGATAGTACTATTTCGCTGTCATTACAGCTCATCAGTGCAGTTTGTATGTTGGTTCTTGCCCGTCAGCAAAAAGTGCCGTGGGGGCCTGCTGTCAAATTGAAGTATGCAGTTGCATGCCAATTTGTCAGGCTACAGGTCACTTCCTTTAGGAAGTAGTACCCGTTAAGGCAGCTAGGTGGCTTTGTCATCATGTCAGTGTAATGCTGACAGATGGCATTGCCATCCTAAATTCTCACTTTCATCATACCATTGCTTTGGTATATAAGCAAAACCAGTTCTATGCCGTGTTGTCTACACTAGACCCAAACTGCACTGATGAGCTGTAATGACAGCGAAATAGTACTATCTGCAGTTGGTTTAGGTGTAGACAGCACAGCATAGACATGCATTTTTAAGGTTTTAAACCATGTTTTAAAGAAATTTTAAATAATTACCTTTCTCGATATGTGCATTTTTCAATGCCTCTCAAAGCGTGTAAGATATTTTAATACAGCCAATCACAACTACCAAACACAAGTCATAAGCATTTATTTCGTCATGATCATTTGAAGTTTAGAAAATTATTATTCCAGAAAGTTTTTCAATTTGTTTTTTGATCGTGTCAAATTAATGAACTTGTTTTGTGACCTAAAATTATATGTTACACAAGCTAACGGCAGCGTTTACGCCTTGTAGAGCGGGATCCGTGATTCGGAATTCGATTAAATTGAAACGGGCGCCACCAATTTTATAAACATAATCAAAAATTGAAATCCGGTTTATGGAAACGGCTTAAAAATTACATCCATCGGGTTCTTTGTCTTTTTGTCCATGGGGCTGCTAGGCTTTTTACAGTCCATCGCTCACATAGCATGACGATCAAATCAATCAATCCTGCATTCCTCGCAAAGCACGTGAATTCTCATACCGCCAGCTTACCTCGTCTTGATCCGGGCCGGCTCCGGAAGCCAACCGCTCCGGAAGTATCTAGCCGCCTTTTGTTGCGCTATCGTCCCTAAATCTAGTATGAATAATTCTTGGGCCGGGCGGGTGAAATTGAAGAGAAAACAGTAAGTCTAACGAATTCAGGAAACGAGATTACATCTCCGAGAACCTTATCTGCCCAGGGTTAAGAATTTATTGGGGGCCAACTCGAGCTTTCATAAATATTTCGCGCGCCCGAGCCGATACCGACGAAGGACCGCATAAACATTCAAATAAAAAATGCGCCACCCCCCAAAAATGGCAATTTGCAATTCGTAACTGTCGGCCCGCGGCAAAAAAGAGCCGAATCGGCTGTGCTTGTCACGGAAGAAGCCAACGAAATTTAAACATCTGGATTAACAATGCGAACGGGTGGGGGGAGTCCATTTGCGGTTTTTTCGTATTGAAATTGCGAACAGCATTTCATTCGTTTCGTTAATGTATTCTGATACAAAATGTAGTCCATATTTTCATACCATTAGGACCCTACGCCTCTTTATCGATAGAATGCAATGGTGCATACACATTTATTTTGTAGGCGCACGACACATGAAAAAATTCGGATTTGTTTGTACGCCAAATTATTTGTTTTCTTTTTGACATTGAACAATAAACTGTTCTAAGTAATAAAACATACAACATAAAATTTATATCCTTTCCTCATTTTCTAGTTGCTTTATTGTATTGTGCCATGTGAATCTTTTCGAACTCCTATATAAGTAAATGAATTTAAAATATACAAAGAGATATGTTGTTATTGGGTAGATCATATAGCAAATGAATAAAAAAACGCAAACATTAACAGAAATTATTTATATATCAGTGTCTTCTCCACTTTATTAAATATTAATTGGCAGAGCGTTTTCAGCATTAAGCGGCCATCCCCAGTGCTTTATACAATAACTATGAAAAATACAAAAATTAATTTGTATAAATATATATAAAAATTCATAAATGAAAACGACCATGTAGACTTGAAAGTTATGAGTGCAGGTTGTGCAGTTGAAGGAAGTCACCAACACATGATATTGAATAAATTATTCAAAATAGATACTCTAAAATTTTGAAATTTATTTAAAACAGTGAGACTTTGGTCATTTACAATTTTGTAAATCTCTAAGATTTCTAAAAAGTTTAATTTTGGTGATTTGTCATCAATTTTTACACTGTACAAACTGGTAGAGTTTATTAAGCAATAAATGGTTAGCCAAGAAGAAATTTGAAGTACCTACATCAGCGTTCTTATATCTTTGAAATTGTTTGAGGCGTGCACTCAGTTTGTAAGTAAATCCGTAAACACCAGAAAGATTTAAGGGTTGAATCTTATTCTTTGTTGTAGACTAAATGGGATCCTAAGCTACCTATAGCTGAAAAATAAATATGAATTGCATGAAAAAATAATTCGAAATATTTACCGAAACTAGACCAATAGACCTAAGTGACTACCAATTCTTTTATTTTTGGTTTGAAACAATAGTATGAAATGAAAACTTAAATTTTGTAAGTATTTAAGATATAATTTTTCTATTAAATAATTTAAAAAGTTATTGTTATAAGCAATTTGTAAAATGATGCCAAGCTCTTTTTTAAAAGCCATATGGGAAATACGTATTTTAAGAAGTCTATTAAATAAAGAACGAAATATAATATTGATAAGGTTGGAAAGAATTATAAGAAATAAAATTAACATTAACAAATCCGGGACGACATGTTGCTTTCTTTTTGAGTATATCTCTATTATTTTCTGTTTTTATTGATACGTAGTTTTCATATGAGAAAATCATATCTAGGTCAAGCTTTTTTTCACGTTTGGTCAGTAGAAAATTACACATATTCAATAATCCAGTTTGTCATAACTTAAGATTATTATAACTATTACTATAACTTCCACTAAGGTTACATGAAATTAGGAAAATATACAATTACATCCGAAGGCATATGAAACTAATTTCGTGAACTTTTTGAAGTGAAGTGTCATGCAAGTTAGTGATATGATTGATAATGTGGCAGAAATTATTACTTACGGAACAGTGAAGAAAATTCTTACCTGAAACAAAACAAAATAAATTTAGACTCTTGTTACCAAAAGACAGATGAAACAATTTATTAATACGTATTAAGAGCCATAGTTTTATTATATTATTAAAAGTTAAAAGCAAAATTCAGATTTTATGTTTAAGTTTTCATTACCTATCGTTTATTCTCTCAGATATTTTTGTAAATCAGGCAAACAATTTTAATTACAATTCTACCATGACAGGTAAACGAGCTTCTATGCACTAAAAACACACCTATGTATAAACTGCCAGCACATAAGTGCTAGTATGTTTGCTCTTTCAAGTGCGACTGTCCCAACAAACAAACCTGCTTTTAGCACTGCAAATTTCAGTGAAATACCAGTTTGGTTATACATAATATGTATTTACAGGTACATGTGAGTACAATATTTTTATTTGTAAAAAACTTGTCCAGATGTTGCTACGATGTTAAAAATAGGCAGAATTAACAATCACTACAGACTTAGTTGGTTATTACAAAAATGATTGTTATAACTATTACAACTGTATCACTTCCTTTCGTAAAAAAATAACAGCAACACTTATAATACAACCATAAAAACTCCCTCTCCAACTGCTTACCATTATGCTACTTAAAAGTCAAAGCAGTCACTTAAATATCTTAAAAGTACTAAAAGTGTTTATATCATCGTCAGGTGGTAGTGAGAGTTCGTGATAAATAATTTTATGAGGTCAATTTTATTTAAAAACAGTACAAAACAAAACATTCCAAGTACCGTCGAGCAACGGAATAGGCGGCGACTCCACCAAAAATTCACACCAAACCCATCCACAGTCCGGCAGCGGACGTCAAGAAACGGAGCCAGACATAATAAAATAATAAATCAATCAATTCAGCTCAAACATTTCCGCGTGCGTTCGGCCAAATTCCTAAATTCCATCAGCACCGCACGTCGAGGTATCAGACGAAAGTCAATACCAATCATCCTGGCGAAACCCGGCGATCTGCTCTCAAATATTGAGGAGGAAGAGAGGGGATCATATCGCGGGTGTACACGGGCGGGGTGCCGAGATAAACTGAAATTAACTAAGCCTAAACACACAGGATTCGGGTGCCAGAGCCTGAAGGTAAACTGCCGACGTAATTTGACAAGATTATATACACCGAACGGGCGATAAAAGAAGCGTTAAAGAAATACGAGCAGCGGGATTGCGGGAATGGCTGGATGCTTGGTCCAACTACTGGAACAGATGATTTTTGCAAACTGTTAGAACTCAATTGGTACTTTGTATAAGTTTCCATATTAGCGATCTAAGATATTATAAAATCGACAACGAACGCCTTACATTAGTTTGGTGTAAGACTATACTTGTTGGTGGAATTAATAATAAACCAAATCCAGGTAATGGTATAAAAATTGTAGTTTTTTATCCTGTATAACAGTAACGATATTAATCAATGTGTTGATCATTTCTATTTTATTTTGGAAGATATTATGGAGCGTTGTGTAACTAAACGAATAAATAACAAATCAAATTTTCCTTCTTGGTTCAACAAAGATATTATTGAACTCATTAAAAGTAAACGTCATATCCATCGCAAATTTAAAATATCTAAGTCTGATGCAGATTATTCTGACTTTGTTGAACTAAGAAAACGATGCAAAATCATGGTGCGGGAAGCTTACTCCGATTATATTTCTAATGTAGAAAATTCTATTCCTAATAACACCAAATTGTTCTGGAAATATATTAAATCCAAAAATAAAAACTGTAATTCGGTGCCTAACTTTTTGCACCATGGAGAAAAACATGCATAAGATGGAGTTGACATTGCTGCGCTTCTGGCAAGCTACTTTGGTTCTACTTATAAGCCATTTATGTCTTCGGATAATTCTGATTTAGAAAAATCACTAAAAAACCCAGTTTCTTACAACAAACTTTTTATTTCTGTTGAGGAGCTTAACAGAAGTCTAAGAGAGGTGGCGGTTGATGGTATGGCAGGTCCTGACTTAATTCCTCCTATTTTTATTAAAAGTTGTGCTGAATCTTTAGCATTCCCCCTTTTTATAATCTATAATATTTCACTTTCTCAAGGCAACTTTCCAGACTATTGGAAAATGTGTTATTCTATTCCTATTTTTAAAAAGGGGATAGGTCTGATGTGACAAGCTATCGACCGATTACTATTCAGTCATGTATTCCTAAAATTCTTGACAAACTTGTCACTACCAAATTATCTTTTATTTTTAAGGAAACTATTATTGATGAACAGCACGGGTTTTTGTCGGGTAAATCAACCGTTACTAATTTGTTTTCATACGTAAATTTTATCTGTAATTATTTAGAGAGGGGCTTTGTGGTTGACGCTGTTTACACTGACTTCAGCAAAGCTTTTGATAGTATCAACCATGAAAGATTGGTATGTAAATTGGGTGGGTACGGTTTGTGTGGACCGCTTTTGTCTTGGATAGAATCATTCCTTACTAATCGTGCTCACATCTTGAATATCAATGGTTATAGGTCAGATCCTTTTAATTCAACGTCAGGAGTTCCTCAGGGATCCCACTTAGGCCCTTTGTTGTTTTCGTTATACATAAACGATATTAAAGATGAAATACAATTTTCAAAATTTCTGCTATTTGCTGACGATCTAAAAATTTTCTTAAATATTAAATGTTATAATGACCATGTCAATTTTCAAAGTGATTTGGATCGTATTTATAGGTGGTGTGTTAGGAACGGCCTTGATTTAAACCCAGATAAGTGTAAATCAATCTGTTTCTGCAGGAAGAGCATTATCACTGTTTATCCATACTTTTTAAATGGCGTACGGTTGGAGAATGTGCAGTTTATCAGAGACCTTGGGGTAATTGTTAATTACCATATTGATAGCATCGTATCCAAAGCCAGTAAAATGTTAGGATTCTTAAAAAGGTCAACAAAAGACTTTGTAAGCATTCGTTCCTTAATAGTTTTATATTCTAGTCTTGTACGTAGCATTGTAGATTACTGTAGTTTAATTTGGTCACCTTATTTTGAGTTTCAAGTAACTAGATTGGAAAATGTTCAAAAAAAATTGTAAAATACTTATGTTATAAGTCTAAAATTACCTTCAGTAGCGAATTGTACTCTTATTTTTTGAACTATTTTGGTCTTCATTTTTTATCAACTCGGCGCACTTATTTCGACATTTGCTTTACTCAAAAGGTTCTCAGTGGGCAGTGTAACTGTATGGAACATGTGGAAATGTTTTTACTGCATGTACCTCAGCGCATAGTTCGTAACACTCCGTTACTGCAGGTTTCTACCCACAGAACGTTGTATGGTTGCAACTGCCCAAGGGATAGATGTAGTCTAAGTGTTAATCTTTTCTGTAATAACCTAGATCTTTTTTCTAGAAATTGCAAATTTAAAGCAGATTTAAAACGAGTTCTAAAATTTTAAACTCCTTTTCTCCATGTTTTGTAGTAGTTACTTCTTGATTCATTTTTTATTGTATATTATATGTTTAGATATTTTGTAAATTGCTTGAGGGCGTTAAATAAAGATTATTAGGATTATTATTATTATTATTATCTGCGATGCAGAAAAATTAATTATTGTTATTATTAACTTAAACTTAGTTCATCACTAGCATTCATGCAGCAATGTATTTCGCAAAGCTAACGTTTTTATTACAGCCAATGTAAGCCTCCAAAAGCAGCGCTAAACCTGCCACCCTAAAACACAAATAAGAATTAAACTTTCAGCATCCCCAAATTTTTTCATGGTTAACAAGGAAGTAAACATGCTCAATGGGGCATCCAGCGCATTTCGCGGGTTATAAAACCCTGCTCCACCCGGATCTTATTAAAACCACAATAAACCCGGCACTCTTACGCATAAAAAAACTTTACCCATAAAGAACTTTGCGTGCACGCATTCTTGCGGGCAATCTTTTAATTTTATAAACATCTCGGCCGATTATGCGTCCCGGCTTTTGGTTGTAAATCAGTCTCCCGGGATCCTGCGGGACCGAAGCACGTCCCTCGGGCCACGACTGGATACGTTTTTAATATCGGAATAATTTTTCCAAGAGGGGGTTCCTTAATATTCCTTGCTCCGAAGTTTTCAGTAGCTGACGGCTTTATTTAGTGCGCCTCTGGTCGTTCTGAGCAAACCGTATCCATTTCACAAAGAGGTTGTCCTATTGGGGTGTATCGGGGCGATATAACGGGAGAATCGCAGGGAGCGATTTTGGGACCTTCACAATTGATAAATGATCTGAGAGGTTTGCCGGTCGATTCAGTTGTGCCATGTGCTGATAACACGATGAAAACAATATTTGAATTTTGTTCACAATTGGCTACTTTTAAATATGTATGTAGCCTTTAGATGTTAATTTAAATAACCATTTGAAGAGTGTGAAATTTGTAGATATTTAGGTATCTGACTCCAGAGGCTGCGAAATTGTAGGATTGTAAAAATATACAAAATTCTGTTGAGATTTAAAAACGACTTATAAACCTAGAGCAAATGGTTGCACTTGCGTCTTTATTGCCAGGATCTTAAAAGTGCTTTTCTAAAACTAAATATATCTATATGCAACAATCTTTGTAGCTTGATCATTTGTTATATACAATCTGGACCATTGACGAATAGTGGAAACTAATTTTAGCTCAAAATCGACGAACCCTTGTAGCTAGCGACAGACGGATACCATTCCGAAATTCAGGAGGTCCAGATTAGTAAATATGCTTGAAATTATACAAATCGGAGGTGCAAAAATTTTAAAGTCCAAAAAGAACAGAGGGGTTGTTAGCCTTTGATGTTTTGCGATTTTTCGATGGAAACTAATTTTAGCTCAAAATCGACACACAGATGTATTTTGAGCTGCAGATTCCAAAAATTTGATCAGAAATGAGCTAGGACGTCGGGCAGTCTAATTTACGCCACATTTAGAGCAACCGTAGTAGCTAGCGACCAACGGATACCATTCCGAAATTCAGGAGGTCCAGATTAGTAAATATACTTGAAATTATACAAATCGGAGGTGCAAAAATTTTAAGGTCCAAAAAGAACAAAGGGGTTAAAAAATATATAATAAGAAGCATTCGTCGTTACTCTATAAAACAGCAAATAGAAAGAAAACTTATTTCTATATTAGCTTGCGGCACTAAAATGTTGCGTGGTAAATATTCGCCAAATCTAAAAATTAGCAACGAACTACAGTGGTTTATTAAACCGACTTTTATTCCAATATGTAAGGAACTTGTTTTTACGGTGTAAATCTTGCTTTCTAAATTCGCAAACTTTTCAAAGCTAATAATAAATTTGGAACTGCAGTTAGTTTTTTTATTCATAAATAATGATCTCTAAACGCGCATCTGGCATCGGATAACAATCGTTAATTCCCCCAGAAACGCCTAACACAATGTATGCCAAGGATGCGCCCTTTTGGAGTTCTATTCACTTATCTTATCTTTTCTAATTGCCATGACAACAGGCGAAGTTTCTAACGTTTGAAGAGAGCTAACTTTAGGTTCACCGCTTTCGCTCTGCCCTAACTGAATTCAATGAACGATGATTCTCCTTAAAGTGCTCTTCGGTGCTTCCATCTAAATTATAAACTTCACCAACACAACACATAAGATACATACTATCTTGTGAACTTCTATGTACCTTTTCTTCCCTCATTACTTTATTTGTCTAAGAGAAACGATGTGAATTCTTAAATCCCTGTATTAATAATAATGTTATTATATTGTTGTTTTCGGTTCCTATGTGCTGCAAGGTTTGATTTTACGATCTATCCCTTTTGTTGTACATGTTAGACTGAGAAATGGCGGTATATAACTGCCAATTACACTATTACACACAGTGCAGTCAAATATATATGTCCCATAACCCTGCGAGTTCTTTCAAAAAGAAAATTCTCTGAATAAATATTTGAATGGAATCATGAGTTAACCAATGTATCACAACTTAAAATTAAAAGCCTCCAACTGCTCAATAGAAAAACTTTCTGTAAACTGAAGCAATTATTACCACGCCTTTTAATAAGACGCAACCTGCGAACGACATACTGCGAACGCAACGAGACCAGCTCAGAGCTGTTACGTTCTAAATAATGTAAAACCAAATGCATTAACAAAATGTGGACTGTTTGGACGCGAGCCAAACTGAATAATAAATAATGTGGGTAACTGTTACTAAATCACGCTGAACTCCTGCCGTGTACCTACTATTTCTGAATAATGCACTGACAAGAATAAATATTTGCAGGTCGCGGTGGCCTGGAAGGCCTCCCGTTAGACTCCGTCAGGCGAAATCTAGGAAACAAATGAATAGCTGCGTAAAATGAGCATTTAGGACTGCAGGCGATCATCACTGAGTACACACAAATTATACACGTGAACTGCAACTAAGTGCTCATTGACCAAGACATGAAGGTATCGGTTGTTCAATTAGTCCGCAAAGTATTATAAAATATATAAGTCAGTTGGCAAAGCCTAGATCATTATGTTTTTAGTACAACGAATAGCAATTCTCTGTCTGTTATTGTAAACTATAGTTAGTTATCTAAAGCTACCCAACAGAAGACAATGCTAATATATTCTCAAGTTAAAGATTCATTCAAAGCAGCATTACATTAAGACTGTTTTTAAATAACATGGTTTCAAACATTTATAGAAATCTCAAGGGAAAATACCTATATGTTTTGATATCGTTGAAAGCGAAACTGACAATTCACCAAACTTTGAAAAATTACGAATACGGCGATGTTGCATATTGTCTAATGGTGTTTCAAGCTGTCTCTCTATATTTTCTGGCAACCTTTTTTATGGACTGAACAAATGGAAACGCTTGGAGCAAAATTTACGTACACTTTTATAACAAGGTTCCTTTCTGTATGGCGATTGCAACATGTATATGAACCAATATGAAGAAAAACCTTAGCTGTCTTTAATCATGCAACTTTTTACTATACACACGAATGAATCTCCTAATGCAGCTAGACTCAAAGTGTTAATTCTCATGTTAGTTACCAACACGAAAACAAAGTCTACCAATCAGTACTACCGGAGTCGAACATTTGATCCCTAAAATTCCTTTTTCACTATGAAACAATGAGAGGAATTCCAGAAGAACAAGCGTGTGAAGTGGAAGAGATTGAAAAATTTAGTCAAAACGATTCAGTGTCAAATTTGTTAATCTACTAAATTTCAACTTACTAAAAGCGATTATGAAGATAATCTTCTAGTTACAAAACGTCGAAAGTTCGAAGAAAAAGACAACGACTAGGTGAGATGTTAAATTAATACCGGAGAGACATTCGTGTTAATAATTGAATGGTTTTAATACAATAATAAATAATTGTTTCTGTAAACATTCAGCCATAAAATATATAAATCAGTCAATAATAAATACCATATATTCAGTCAAAAATATTTCTTTATGCTATAAATTACCCTCAACGGTGGATATGCGCTTTGTGTATTTTGCTCATTTCGATATTTAAACAATTTGATGAAGTCCAAATTAATGGGATGTTGCGGACATTTATTCAAATATAACACAGACTGTTCAGACATATAGGTAAATTTGTAGCGAAAGAGAATTTTGTGATCACGGCTATTTCGTTAATGCACGCAGATTACAATGCGGCAATTAATAATAGTTTCCCAGGATAATGATAATGGTTGGTTTAATTATTAAATTGCACGGGGCATTAGAAAACGTGCGTTTGAAAAATTCATGAACCAATGATCAATATGTGAACCAGGCAAATAGACACAAAACCAAGGATTAAAAAAAAAGGAAACCGAAACTTTGTAAGCCTGTAGCAGGTTTGTTGGCAATGTTAATTAATTATCTCGGAAAGTTGGGAAGTTTCTGATCCTCCACTTAAGAGCGTTAACGCGCAAACTTTTGATACTTTTATTTCTGGTGACACTGTAAACGTTTAATAGCAGGGTAATTACTGGTTATCTCCTGCCGCATACACATGATTTTTGGTGTTATAAAGTCAACCAAACTTGGATCACGACTTTCCTGAAAACTCCCGTTGCTTTTGTGTAAACGAAGTCAGTTTACTGTAAAGAAAAACAGCATTCGTAACTATCAGAAAAATGTACAAACTTGCACACATATAATTGCAAATAATTACGAAGATATGCGTTAAAAATGTCCACTTTACTTTGATGACAACGCCGTCAATGGATGACTCACACTCTACTTATTCGTCACGGGTAATGGTCCGATTCTAAGGATCAAAACAATGAGGAGCAACTTTACTCTGCGGATGTAATTAACGCTCTAAAAAGGTGTCAACACCAATACCTGCCATAAAAAGTGAAGAAGCAAGTACTTGGAATCTTTTCAGGTATAATTAGTAGATTTTGCTTTCCTTCTTATTCTATGCCTCAAGAATATTTTGAGATATGTGAAGAAAGAAGGACACACCGTGTTGAGACTGCCTCCTTACTACCGTGTTCTCAATCCAATTGAACTAATCTGGAGTGATCTAAAACGAGGAATTAGAAGACAATAATTCTCTTAATTCAAGTGCTAATGTGGTGGACGTTATTAGGAACGAACTTGACAAGATAAGTGCTGAAAAGTGGCTAAACTGTGAAAAACATCTTATCGACATTGAAAACTCGTATATGTCTCCAATGTGGACAGTTTGATCATTGATTTAAATTCCGATTCGGACAGTGACATTTGTGATTAAAATTATTATCGATGTGGGAAGATTTTAATGTGCGAGTCCGGTTCTGAAGTGATGCCTGTTCACCGTCTTCGGGGATGCTTCATGAGCATAACATACACGCTTCCACACTTTTTGGATAGTCCAAATGTGTTTATACATCATAGATGGTTTAAACTAATGCAGGTGGTAGAGCAGCTCCTCATTTACAATCAAAATAATCACATATTCCTGAAATTCACTATCCTGACGCACTGAATCAAGTATGCCATGAAAACTCAAGATAATCTTTACGATTTGTTTCGTTCCATAGTGTTTTAATTAAACAAAAATGGGCAAACAAATTATCTACAAATATGTACTAGTTGAATTCTTTTTTCAAAGCTTCCTTGATGTATGTATGAAGCAATATCAAATGTTCATCCAAGTTTTGCTGTCGCGTGTAACCCTTTTTGATTTTGGATTTCGCCACAATATAACACCTTACTACATTGCTTCTTCTCAAATGAGGTATGGTCAAAATCACGATCGATTAATTCGACATCGTTTTCACATCAGTTTTGGCGCCAACGCTTAGCGGAGCAGCAGCGACTCGAAGGACCAAAGTTCCCGGGKGACGGMMACACAACACAACAACATGATGCTTACCATATCGTAGCAGTACTTGTCAGGCGTCGCCGACTGCTGGTTGTCGAAGTAGTTGATCTCGGTGAAGCGGTTTACGATGAGAGTGCTCGGTGCCGTCGTCAGTTGATTAGCGTACGTGTGGGGGGCACATTGGCCGCAAGGGCAAGAAACGGGCCCTGATGGAGCAGCGTATACAGGCGGGGCGACCTCGGGATAGGGAACAGGACACAGGGGCACTACGTAAGGGATTTGGGCGGGCGCGTTGAGATAGTACGTCGTGATTGCGAAAAGGTCCACGGACTATCAAAATCTATACAGCGAGATTGTCTCCTTGTTTACGACGATTGTCTTTCCTTTAAGTCTTTAAGAGTTGATTGTTTTTATCTTTTTGGTATAGATATTGCACGATTGTCTAGGTTTAAACTTACGGCTAAGGTTCGCTAAGCGATTTTTTTATATTTTTTTTTGTTATTTTGATATAGCAAACAACTGAGCAATAACCTTATCTATTATATAGATATGTATCTTACACTTTTAACAGGTATACATGAAGATGAACAGTATATAAATATCAATAAATAATTTCCCTAGTCTAGATATGCACACAACCCTTCTCTTTTGATCTAAGTCAACACAGTTAAAAGATGAATTTTGTTCGGATGATTGTCTATTATTACGAATAGATATGTTCTTTATTGATAATTGATACGCGTAGGAAGGTGATATGATGGGTTCTATACTTAAATCGTTACTATTTACAGAACAACCGAGATGATTGTCAAACGAACGTGTGATTATTGACTTATGCGAGCGTGGGGGTGAGAAATATTGCACTGAACCCTTGGGACAGGACGGGATACTCCGAGAGAGAAACAACAACACGTGCTCTTATTTACAAATTACCTATTATGATTGTCGTCAAAATTCTTGGACAAGACGCGTCGGCGTTTGCCATCAAAAAACTCACGGAACGAAAACTTATTTAAAAAAATACTCTAATATACAAATACTTTTCGGTAAATGCTTTGTACTTGGAGGAACGTTACCAGCGTGTAGCTGTACCCGGCCGGTGTAGACTTTACCTTCAGAGCAGTTAAGATCCGCACCAAGAGGAGATGATGAGACGCACAAGAACAGCAGCACACGGGAAATCGAAAAAAGCAAAAAGACAGCAGAAGGCAGACGCGCCAAGTCGTCGAACACGCCGAGAAAATCCGTTCGGGGTGCGAGGACCGGTGTGTGTGTGATTGGTGATAGAGAGTTGGAGTCGYATAGGAATAGTGTTTTTGAAGGTACCACCGCCGCACTGCGTGGCTGACTCGCCCGGACTGAGTGAGTTCTGGTGCACGGGCCCGTCTCCCTGGCGGGGCCTGCGCGGCCCGCCCCGCGGGGGCCCTCCCCGCGCGGCGGCGGCTCACCACGTTGCCGCACGTGGGGAAATTTTCGAAAATCCGACAAGTTTCTCGAAGGGCCCGGTACCATCTTCAGTAGAAGTTAAAAAAGCAACTTCTACTGAAAAAGAATTTTAAAAAATCGACGTTTCTGGAAGAACCTGGATCCTCATCATCGGGAAACGGACGAAAACTTTTAAACATCTCCACCAAGAAGCTTTTAATATCATTCAACTATAATGAAAAAACCCTAACCATTATAATTTAGAAAGACTAAATGGGTATTTGGGTAGCTAAACTGCTATCTTCAATAGAAGTTTAAGTAAGCGGCTTCTACTGAAGATGGTGACTTAGCTGACGAAATACGCATTTAGTAATTATCAAAAATTCGACAAGTTTCTCCAAGGACCTGAAGCCATCTTCAGTAGAAGTTCAAGACAGCTACTTCTACTGAAGGTGACAGCTTAGCTACCGAAATAGGTGTTTAGTAATTTTCTCAAACGATCTGGGACCATCTTCAGTAGAAGTTATAGTGAATAACTTCTACTAAAGATGAAATACCAATTAAGCAAGTTTCAAATATTCGACAAGTTTCTCGAAGGATCTGGGACCATCTTCAGTAGAAGTTAAAGAAAACAACTTCTACTGAAGAATAATTTTCGAAAATTCGACAAGGAGAAATTAAAGTAAGGGACTTCTACTGAAGATAGCAGCTTGGCTGCCTAAATACGTATTTAGTAACTTTCGATGAATCTACCTATTTCTTATGGAACGGTAATTTTTATGAAAAAAAATCAGGTTGCGCAGTGGGTTCACCTCTAAGTCCAATCTGTTTATGGAAAATTTTGAAGAGGTAGCAATCAACAGATTTCAGTTCAAGCCAATATGTAGATGATACTTTTGTTATTTGGCTCCAGGACATAGAAGAGTTAGGTAGGTTTCTAAATTATTTGAACAGTCAAAATCCTGACATTAAAGTTACCATGGGATTAGAAAGCAATGGTTGTTTACCTTCATTGGATATTAAAGACGATACTTAGAAAACATGATATTTTAGTTGTTGATAGTACCTATAATAATTTAGATAAAATTTTAAGTTCTATACACAAAGAATATTTAGAATGCGGCAAGTGTTACATAGGTCAAACTACTTTTCCTCTGTGGAAGTATCTTTTCTACTCTATTTTGTTCATTCTCGGAATTGTGTTTAATAATTCAGCCTGTGTGTGCGATTCTTTGTATGTTTTTTTAAATACATCATATGAGACCATCAAAGTGTAGTAGCTCTTTTGGGCATTTTAATCTTGAATTTACTCGGTGAGATATTGTTACCCCCAAGTCTTCTCAGTGCTCCAGGATACCCTAATCTCTGCAGCACGTCCTGCTACACCATTTAAGGTAAAGCGAAATCAGACGAGATTTCATGTTATCTTGATTTCGTCTCAAAAACATCTAGAACGGTAATTTACAATCGCGAAATGCAGAGGAAATACGTGCAGTTAGTGCTAACAATGAATGTGAAGCACATTAACATTAAAAATTATGGATAGTCCTAGGACTAGTTCTATCACTAACAACTCCATTACTACAGTATTCTGATAAGGTTGTCGACGATAATTTTGTAAAAGATGTTAATGCACATCAAGCTGCAGTAACAGAGACAGTAACGTAAGTACGTTAATGTCTTATATACGAGTCTAGCAAAGAATAGCATGACATATATGACCGTGTAAGTAACTTAGTTACTCCATGTATTTGCTGCTATTACCGAAAATACTGGAAATAAAAAGTTATCTGATCGAAAAAACAAGAATTCCTGATCCATGAGTTTAATTCTGAAGAAGGTAGCGACAATGGTAAAGATTGCTGCAAAAAATATGAAAAAATAAACTTGCAATTCTATGTTTTCGAAAAAGTGTCTGTCGTTTTTAGGTTTACGATTACCCTTGGGTTTACATTTGTACCATTGCACCTTCGTTTAGTCCAACGAAAGTAAACACTACGATTATTATTAATTATTAAGACCAACAAAAGTAACATGGTATTTTAGGCTACCTGCATACCTGACATAGCATCTAATCGTTTTCGTAYTCAGGTTTAAAAAAAACGCARCTGTAAGCGGAAAAGTTAGTAACCCAAAAGGGCATATCGTGAAATGAAAAAGTCCGAAAATTTCATATAACGAAGAAACGAGTGCGGGGTCGCAATCCTCATTACTCAAATATCGTAGGATGTAAACTTAACACATATAAACCAAATTTTGGCAAAAAATATGATAGGAATGACAGGATTTTGGTCTTTCCCTTGCAAGAAAGGTCAGTTCTGAATACTCTCGAGTAACCGAAAAAAAATACCCCAACTTTGGAGGCGCAACCCTTACCAAACCCGGGGATGTCGTCGCGCCTGACCCGGCAACGCCGCGCCAGGAACATCGATACAACCTGATGCATGCAGCTCACCTGTGCGCGTTGCGAGGGAGGTGGGGGGCGCGAGTCGCGGCCGTAGCGCGAGAGAAGTATTTTTGAGGCCAACGCACTTGTGGTAATTATGTCACGGGTAAGGGACACGGGGAGCAACGGCCCAGATCGAGATGGGAAGTTGAGATGGTCGGTGAACTGCGGAAGAATGGGAATGCCGATGGTGGTGGCGCGAAGGGGCCACCTAGCAGAGGAATGGAAGAGAGAGAAGCGGTTGGTCTACTAGTTCTTGAGGAACGACTCGGCCCATTACGCGGCATACTTGCTAGGAAAGGATTGTTTCGTTTTTTTTTTCTTCGTAGATGGAACGGGTTGTTGAGGATAGGTGTTCCAGCTGTTGAGTTTTATTGCTGCTGAAACGTAATTATGAATATATCTGGCACGATCTGCTTGTCATCAGCATTCTCAATGTGAGACACACGACTATGTCCGTTTACATAATTATTGTATTCCTAAACTAAATTTAATCCAGACTTGTTTGTACATTGTAACAGGAATAGTTTCAAGAAAGCTCTTGTTCGGGATTAACGGACAGATTATAAACCTATGTTAGTTCTGTATCCCCTGCAGGTTTCAGAATTTTACTTCTTCTGTTAGTTGTGATTTGTCGAGTTGCGAAGTAAGATGTGTCGTCCTTGGGAGAGTCATGAAGATGAACAACAAATCGATCCTTTCCAGGACCAACAAGATGGGGAAATCGGTGCTTTTCAGGACCAGGAAGACAAAGAATATGGTCTCATTCAAGACCGACAAGATCCGATTAAGAAGAAACTAACACAACTTTCAAGCTTATTCTTTTTTAATTCCGATTATACCAAGAAGGAAAGACGATAGTCTCTGTAGGCAAATTGGGTATTTGTCATGTATTTATATTTTATTAAATTGCATATTAATATGTAGCATCTCATCCACAAAATAGCTGTGACAGCTTATAAATTCGAAAATATTAATATAAAAAGTGTGAATATTTAAAGGACCGCCAGAACGCGAACATATTGGCCGTGACGTCAGGTGTCTTATAAATGGCCGCTTGTTTACACCTGGTGTCAGCGCGTCATGCGTCAGCCTCAGCCCGTCAATTTATCAGTTTGTTGTTTGCTTTCATTTTGGACAAGCGAATTAAAATACGCCAAGAAAAAGTGAAATACTTATGACATCTGAAGGCATGTTCATTGTTATGGAATTTGTGGACAGCGACGAGCGGTTCAACGCGGCGGAGATGAGGAACGTAAAAGCAACAGCATAAGTGAACTTTTTATCAAATTAACGTAGCATTGATAATTTGATAATACTATTTGTAAACATAAAGATGTAAGATTAAAAAATGCACCCTAAACCTGATATTTATTTTAGAGGTCAGAATAAATATAAATTGCCATTTATTTTCGGGGCTCTTGCGGGTCGTTTCTGGTCTGGCTAACAGTCGAATATATGGAGAACAAAGTCGTTCCTTATTATAACATTTCCGTCTATCAACTTAAAACGCATATAATTTTTCATATCCTCTTCAAGTTATAACAAAATGGAAACTGAATGGCAAACACCTACAACCCCAAAAAGAATAATAAAATTTACAGTAAGAATTAAGATGATATTCACAACAGAAAAACAAACTGCGATTTCGGCATAGCACGTCTAGGGGCCTTAACAACTTATTCATGCGTTGATAATCTCGAGGAGCGGTTACAAAAATATTTTGTTAGCTGCACTGACTGAAGTACTTCTATAACCATGTACAAAACAGCTGTTGTTTTGTTTTCCATACATAATATATGCTTGTAAAACCATACAAATCACTTTTTGGTACGACCTCTTACGCCGTCCTTTCAATAAACACCACACAAAAGCTTTTCCAATGCAAGAATGATACTACACCATTAAACAGCACGTTCCTCGGTAATATTTACATGACACTTGACGTCACGAGTTGAATAACCTTGGATAGAAGAGTTTTGGCGGTGACTCCTAAGATTCAGATTTCAGACCTGAAATTCTCTACCTACAAAGATTTTGTTTGTTTTTTTTTAACATGGCGTACGATATATATGCAGTTCAAGATTCATTTTACGTAATTTTTAAATAAGTGATGATACCCAATTATGGTATTATTCAAATTACAAAACGTGCTATCCAATTATTGACAATTATATCCTGTTCAGATAAGTAAAAACATACAGCGAATGCTAATAAAAAAGGCACTGAAATTTGCGCACAAAGTGTTTTGGTAATGTTCTCGCTTAATCAAATATGAATATTGCGACTCCTCAGTTCCAACGATGCATTTCTTAAATGATTCCAGTTAAAAACCCTACAAACTCAATTTTACTGCTTCATCATCAACATCGCCCCAGCATCAAAGATCGATGCACGTCCTTCTAATCCATCGCATTCCCCCAACCCCATCATCCAGATCCAGCCGCGCCGTTGGGTCGGCTTATCCGCCTGCGTGTATATTAAAGGATTTTAGGTCCGTTCCCGTTTTTAGTGACCATTTTCCGTCGGCAAGTTGGCTTTGGTCCGCTCTCCGCCGTCTAAAGGGATCAGGCCGGGACGTTTTCTCTCTTAATACTTGTTTTCGTTCTTTTCGCCAGCGACGATCGAAACCTGTAACGTGTGTTTTTCTTGCCGACGTCCGCGAACCGTAAACAGCAGGCCGTCGTTGCCTTGTTTTAAGCCGCTCTCGCAGGCGTCCTAATTCGTTTTCGGCGCCGATTTACAACGCGTAATTCTTTCAGCCGGAGCTTTAGCCGCCACGAACGGAGCTGGGGGAGTCTTATGTACTAACACCCACCTGCGTTTGGCTGGTGCAGCTTGCTCAGCAGTGGCGAAGGATTGGTTTTGATTGTGCAAAGCTTTCAGGGAGGAATAATACAGCTCAAAACTATAATGCGAATCATCTACTTGATACTATTAATAGTGGTATGATTTGGGGAAACCAGTGCTTGGGGTATAAGAGACGAAAGTGACCGCTGAAGGTTCTTGAATGTGATCCAAAAACTAGTCTGTCTAGACGATGTTACGGTTACAAGTTTTAATTTTGAAGACATTAAACAACCTGCAGAAGGTGTGTTCAGCATATTTCAGGTTGCGAATCTAAGTTAAATTTAAAAAAAAATGTATGCACCTTCCCAAAGAAAAAAGTTAAATTTCTTGGCCACACTGTTTCTTCGTACGGAATCCAGCAGTCCAACGAGGACAAGCTGAAGACAATTTGAGATTGGCCACGTCCACAAAAGAGTTTCCTAGGAATATTGAGCTTCTATGGAGATCTGTGAAAGGGATCGAAACATTGCAGAACCCAAGACGAAGACTCCAGAATACTAAAGTCGGCGTATGCAGTAACCCGATATTGACTATAGGTGCAAGTAGGTGCGATTTGAAAAAGGTTAAAGCAAACGAACAAAGCGACACAAGAGTTTTCTTTAATTCTTCTTTAAGGAAATTATGCTTGAAGTGAAATCCACTTTATTCTTTAAATTGTAAAACGCTTTCGGCTAACAAGTAGCCATCGTTAGTACAATCAACATTTAATAAATAAGAAACTTTTATAAACAGTTTGACAAAGTCAAAATGTAGAAACAAGAATACTTAACCATAAACTGAGAAGCAACCTACATGCCAAAATTACAAAAACTGTTTAAAATAGTAAAAGTTTGTTCGCTAATAATTTTATAAATTTCTATAAATTCCAAATGATTTAATTTTGATGATTTACTGCACAAATGTAATGAATTTAAATTGTCTAGCGCGGCAGTGTATTTATTTAACAATAAAAAAAGACTTAGTTGTTACAATATTTGTATTTTATACTTTTCGTATTGTTTGAAATGTTCTTTACCTCTAGTTAAAGAAGATCTAAAAGCCTGAATTATTTAACTCTGAAATTTGATCTTTATTACGGGAAAACACACTGCCAACGCTAGAAAAAGCAATATTTATTCGATGAGAAGAAAATAATTTAGATAGGGTAACTGAGACTTGACCATCAAACTTAAGAGGAAACCAAACCTTAACTTTTTCATCAAAACAATAAAAAGGCGGTTAAAATGAGAATGAATATCATCCATGTTGTGTGAATAGGGGTGTAAAGAAAGATAAGAAATAACATTGCCTGTACAAGTGGATTTTCTAAAAATTTCGCAAATGTAAGAAAGCATTTTACGTAAAATGAATAAACTAAAAAGGAAATTTGATTATTAATTTCTATTTCATAACTGAAATTTATAGAAGCATGTAAGAAATTTATAAAAGTAAGAAAATTATTTAGATCAAAAGAATTACCTGTAAAAAGACATCATCTACATAAGGGCACCACAATTTAATGTGAGAAGAGAAGCAAGTGTTTTTGAAAATACCTTGTCTTAAATTATTCATATAAAGTTCAGCTAAAAATGGACTAAGGGAAGAACCCATAGGTAAACCCGACTTTAAGTTTTTTATTATTGAAACCGAAGCAATTTTGATTTAACACAAACTCCGTTAACGAAACCATATTATTTTTATGTACTAAAGATAAATTACAATATTGAGTAGGATATTTATTATAGTATTTTGGAGGAACGGAAGGAAGTAAACTGTTTACATAAAAAAAAACAAGGAATCTTGTAATTTTTAAGTTTGTTGGTCAAATCCAGTGATGTTTTAATAGCAATTTTCAAAGTTTAGAACTTCACGAAGAATCAAATTTAACCATTTTGCCACTTTGTAACATGGGGGAATTTACGTAACAAACAACAGGTCTGATAGCACAACCGTCTTTGTGTATTTTAGGAAGTCCATAAAGTGTTAAAGGGTTCATACATAATAGGTGTAATTTATTGCAATTATTTTTTTAAAAGTTGGTTCTACCTTGTCTAAAAGTTCCTTTAATTTGTTGTCAAATTTAATCGTATTGCCATTTTCAATCATTTCAAAATCACCATTTTCTTAAAAATTAAAAACTTTATTCAACTGATCATCTTTGTCTAAAATAACTGTACAGTTCCTTTGTACGCTTTTGAAAAAAATAAATTTTTGTTAATTCTCATAGAGCCAATGCTCCTAAGTACGTTGTTGGTGTTAGAAACAAGATAACGTTTTTTGTTAATTTGGGAAGAATTGTTATTAATAGATTTTTGTAATAATGAATGAATACCTGGAATCAATGGTCTTTTAATTTCAGTTTTCTTTCTTTCACGATCGCAAGATCTTTTAACCAAGGGAACAAATTAACATTATTTTATCAATATTTCTGTTGGGGAATTACACATTTTACGGCAAAGAAAAACATTACCTTCGAAACTAGTTTCTATCAAGCAACTTAACATTGAAATTTGCTCCACATTGGTACTGAAAGTTGTAACTAAGCAAGAATTAGATATGATCACGTACTACAGTTTTTTTTAATATATTTATGTGGTAGAGTAGTACAAATTATTACTTCACATCCTACTGCGTTCACTAATGCTGCTATTAATGCTGGTAATTGGCTTAGGCAGTAAGAAGGATAGGGCTGTCAACCAAATATTTAAGCGGTATAAGTTGATTTGACTGCATCTAAAGTCGTCTAGCTAACATTATACGGCACTTTTTCTTCTTTTAAAGATGGGTGGAGACAAAATAAATTTACTAACAGATCTCAACTTATTATTACTCGACCCATTCGACCAATCAATTAAATCGGTTAACATACAACGTCCATATCTTCTGTGCTGTCTGCATCGCAACCAACTGTAGACGGAATTGTTTCGCTTTTTAAAAACTCGTCAGTGCAATGTAGGTCTAGTGCAGACAGCATACTACTGAACTAATTTTGTCTATATACGAAAACTGTAATGGTGAGACGGCAAAAGCTAAAGGCTACTGTAGTACGAACTAATCGATGTTAAAAGCACAATGCAGTGGCTGAAACAATCCGACCAACATAATACCCTAGCAGCTTAAAGGCACAACTGTCAAAAAACGATACACGCGAGACGGATTTATGGTCGAAACAGACGAAGCGACCTCCAAAGCGTAATTGAAACTAAGGCGTCGTCGTATCCAAGGAGGGCCCGGAGTGCAAAAAGGTCTCCCCGGATTTCTGGCGCACCCCTAAAAGCTTCTCCGGCAGACGTTTTACCGCCGGTCACAAGTGGACTTCTCTCCTTAAACACGCCTAATTCCGGATGATCCTCACTTAAATGCGCCATATTTAATTCACGTGCAGGCCGCAAGTTTTTCTCGCGAGCTACAAGTCAAGTCCGGCCGTCGTGGAAAAGCGTGTCGTTTTTACGGCCGGTCCACTTGATCTCACGACTCTGGCAGAAGCACGAAGCGCGAGCTTCTTTGTTACGTGACGTCGGTCCGTTCGCGGGGACTAAAATGTTAGATGGTTGTTTGTGGTGCCTTACTGTAAAGGGATGAAAGTGGAAGCGACTGCTATTGATCACGTTCAAACTCCGTTAATGTTATGAACGAAAATAAACTAGAGAAGTTGGTAGGGTTAATCAGAATTAAACAGAAACCTGAAACATTTGGTTTTGTTTTCGAATTCGCGTACAGATTTTGAAAAGTATGGAAACCTATTTTCATTTTTGTACTGCAACCAACTACAGATAGATCTACTTCGCTGTCATTACAGCTCATCAGTGTAGTTTAGGTCTAATGCGTACAGCAATACCTGCGTGTTTTATCATTGACTGCAAAAGTTCTCTGATTAAACCACTACATATAATATTTAACAAATCATTAACGGAGCTTTCAAATCTGGAAATACTCATCTTGTTTAAAATTATAGCCCGGGCTCAAAACTATGTATTTTTGGAAAACCATTCGAGAGTATAATATTTGATTACCCATTTTTTGATATAAAATCTCTGTTAAATGTCGAACAACACGGTTTCATTACGAATAGATCCGCTAAAACGAATATTTTCCTTTATGTCGAATATCTATTACAAAATTTAAATAACAGATGTCAGGTTGATTCAGTGTATACCGATTTCAGCAAAGCTTTCGACAAAGTTGACCATTGTATTCTGTTACAAAAGCTTGCTGGTATCGTGGTGCACGGTCACCTCTTGGACTGGTTTGAGTCTTATATTCGTGGTCGAAATCAAATAGTGTCGCTCGGATCTACCACATCCGAAGCTGCATTAATAACATCTGGTGTGCCACAGGGATCACAACTGGGGCTTTTATTGTTCAATATATACATTAATGATATTTCTAAATGCTTTCAGTTCTCAAAATATATTATGTACGCCGTTGATATGAAAATCTATCACAGCATTACTTGTCAGGATGATATAACAAAATAATCTCACAGTATTGCAGCGATAACAATTTATATTTAAACCTCAAAAAGTGCCATCACATTACTTTTACTAGAAACAATATTATAATACCAACAGCACTTTACCTATCGAGCGGCGTCCTGCAAACTGTTAAGCCAGTGCGTGACTTGGGTGTTACGCTTGACTCGAAATTACTTTTTGGGCAGCACATTAACAGTATTACAATAAAAGCTAATAGAATGTTGGGTTTCCTTTGCCGGAGTTGTCAGGCGTTTAAAAATCCTAACACAATACGAAACCTTTATATTGCTTGTGTGGTCAGTTTGCAAAACTACTGTTCGGTAATTTGGAATCCCTGCTATAATACCTAGATTGAACGAATATAAAATGTCCAGAAAAAGTTTGTAAGGTATGTTAACATAAAATACTTTTCCACAGTTGTTGAACGGCGGCTTATTTATATTAAATTAAATATATTGCAGCTTGAAAGTGTAAGGAAAGTTAATGATATTATGCTCATATTTAAAATTATTAATAACAGAATCGACTCCAGTGACATTATTGACAGTATTAAACTTATAGTTCCCTCATACTTAATTCGCCATATAAATTTATTTCAAATCGATAGATCTAACACAAACTATTATTTACATTCACCGTCACATATAATTAAAACTACTTACAATGAACTTTCACAGTTGCTTGATATAGACATTTTTTCTGACAGTTATGTCAAATTCCGAAAGAAAGTTTACCAATACTTCTATTCTATATTCTAATCCTGATCAGTTGAAGTTTCCATTGTGCACGCTACTCTTCTCTTTTGTTTTTTTTTAATATCATTCTTGGGTGGTTTGTAAACTTTATTTAATATTTGTTTGTAATAATTAACTATATAATAGCATAAATTTTATAACTTAATTATTATTGGGTCGGTATGTTTTTGGGTCCGTCCAGTTGTACTGATCAATGCCAAATAAATAAATAAATAAATGCAAACAGCATGACTAAAATTTGACTATATTTGGAAGAATTTTACTGTTTTGACGTCTGAACTGGCTCAGGTACAGGACCGGTTTAGTCTGAGAAATTATAGGTACTTAATTACATTTTAAAAATATTTTTGAACCTCAGTTTGTATTAAGTCACGAGTGAAGTAAGTACGCGAAAATGTGAAATGGGAGAAAACGAAAATGTGACAAGTTTGAACAAAAAAAAACGTCACTGTTTATCTCCCGGGGAAAAACGAATTATTCTCAATGTGTATAATACTGTTAAAGAAGATAAAATTATAGCTCATGAAGAATTCATTAAAGAGACAGCGAGTCTGAGAAAGATTTCATACGCATCAGTGTGAAGAATAATTAACTGCAAAATATTGGAAAGAAAATCTCGAAGTGACAAAGGAAGAAAGCTGCATGAAGAGAATGAATTATTTGAAAGAAATCAAAAAGTTTAGGGACGAAGGGGGAAGGGACGAAACGTGGTTTAATTCGTATGAGACATAAAAAGGGTTTGGGGGATAATTCAGAAAAGTGTGTATTAGATGTGCCAGTAGGCAAGGGGCACCGTATTATTATATTGCACGCAAGATCAAAGGGGGAGATTGTTTACTATTAAGCGCAAAAAATATAAAACATTCCTCAATTGACTATCACGATAATATGTCGTACGATATGTTTATTATGAAGCGTAGAATGTTTAAAGCAATGGACTACTTTTGTTTCATATACAAGTATTAAGCACAAATGAAATATATTGTTATTTGTCAGATATAATGCTGACTGTTTCAATCAACACTATGATTTTTAAAGAGCATCAATCTACGCTAAGCTTAGATGAGAATGAAGAGTAATCTGGCAGTAATATAGTCTATATAGTATTATTGATGCTCTTTGAAAATATTACTGTTATATAATAGAAACGATTATCTATCTGTTAAAACTTACGAAATCACAAATCAATCATCATCATTTTGTCTAAGAGCACCTTTGTAACGATTCAAAAAGATTTACAAATACTGTTGAATATCTTTCCAACAAGCACATTTACTTCATTGTTATTTCATTATTTTTCCTTGATACCTACTTTATTTTATAAGGTTTTCCAATAGTAGTATTTAGCTTCAGTATGTACTTGATAATGGTTAAATGTAAAGAACCTTTTCATAGCAAATTTATTTTTTATGGGTCGTTTTGTACTCATTTTATAAACGTTTATAGAATTATTTTCAGAGTGGAGGCAAAATAATTTTATAAAGAATTTAAAAATGTTGCTTAACAACGAATTATCATCTTATGAATATCTGTAAAACTATTATAATAAGCCTTAATCAAACCATGTAATACTGAAAGCTCCCTTTGAAACTGATTAATGTTTTATAACAAATTGCTATAAAATTATTTTATAACTGCTTTATAGTAACGCTTCTGTGCTAAAACACCTACTAAAACCATTACCTATAGAATAGCGTATAGAACTTTAATGTTTTGTATAGGTGAACCTAATTTGAAGTTTTTCATAGTTTACTTAATTCAATGCGACAAAATTTCAATTTTATAATTTAGTTTTACGACACTCGTATGAAAAACAAGAGTACTATAAGTCTATTATGCGCTCATAATCAAGTGGCATTAAAAAAGCTGATTGTTAAAACGTCAATGAATAGATTCTCTTATAAGAAACTACCTAAGGGAAGAAGCTCTTTGAGATCATCATAAATGGAGTGCTACGAAAAGTACAACCTTCCGTTCAATCTCTAAACGKGAACGGATAGATGTAATCTTAATCGTGCAAAACATTCTTTATAACAGCGTATAAACGCATTTACCTAATTATTATCGCAGAAAACAAGTTCCTACCTTAGCATTTTCCCGAAAACCACGTAACTAGGAGGACAACGAAAACAGCTTCATCCTGCAAGTCTTTTGAGGCCGCACGATCACTATCAAAAGTCACTTTTGTATGGAAAACCCACGAAAGCGTCACTTTAGCCAGATTAATAACCGAGCGCACTGTCTAATTAGACCGCCGAATGTGTACTGACCTTGGTCAATAGCGTACCCAAAGTGAGGCGACGTGACGGACACGGGAGTTTTTTGTCGGCATTTCCATGGATACGAACAAAAAAAGGTGGACGAACATTCCGTAAAAAGTCGATTTGTTAAAAACAAGTTAAGAGGTTAATTTTCATCAGCGTAGTCTGCGGCGCGAATTTCTTTTTATTTTTCATTTGATTTTGATCGATTGATAAAATTTATTTTACGATACCCCCATTATATAGAGTGAGTTTTTTTACTTGTAGCATTGCGACGCCATGAACTTCTTCAAAAATAAATATAAACAATACATTTTTAATGCGTTTACTTGGATTATTTCCCCATAAGTTTATGATATACAAGGTGGCCCATAGAAATTGTACCGCAAGGTATTATTACAGGGTGGGAAAGAACTTTTCGCCAAAATCCAAAAACACGTCAAGTTTGTTTGTCAGGGGGACACATTTCTACGCCTAGTAAAACCTTTAACCCCCTAAGTAGGGGTGTCATCCCACAATTTTTTTCAAATGTGAAGGAAAGTCAAGTGGTATCTCATTGTCGTACATTCTGGAGCATTTGTGGTGTTACTTCGCGACATACGTTAATAATTCTTCTTTGCAACTCTTCTACTGTGTCTGGTGGTGTTTTGTAAACAAGGTAATATTTTCTCGGAAAGAACGCTGTCTCTTGAAAACACTGACAAAAAGTTATAAGTCTGGCGTTTCGATTGCACCTGTAATCTTTGTCAAAGACGAAGAACCTCAAAATTTGCCCGACACAAGTTCAAACAAAACTTTAAAAGTAAATAAACAAATCACCAAGGAAGCGAGACGTCATAGAAACAACGTGCCAACCTGATAAAAAAGAACCTAACGACGAAAAAGGAACTACCTACCACTAGATATACACGAACTACTTCATAAAAGATAACTACAAAATAGCCTTCCAAATGTCACCTAACTCATAATTTCCACAATCCCTAATAAAATTGTTAATCATGTGTTAGTCAAATATGAGTGTTCAGCTACGGAAGATTTATCTATCTGCTGCAACCTAGTTCTTTCAAACGCGTACCTATTTTCTTTTAGTTTGACCTATGTAACACTTGCCGCAAGAACCAGTAATGTTGTAAACACCTTCACTCTCTAAATGTACTTTATCTTTAGTAGAACTTAAAATTTTATCTAAATTATTATATGTACTATCGTACATATCGTTTTTTCTAAGCATCCTCTTTAATTTTTCCGAAAGGCTTTGTATATAAGGCAAACTCAACTTCAATTTACATTGTCCTGGTTGAGAATTTATTTGATTCTGACGAGCACCTTTATTAAAAACTGACCACAAACTCTTACTGCTATAACCATTTCTCACTAGCGCTGATTTAAGATGATATATTTGTTTTTGTAAAGAACTTTCGTCTGAAACAATTGGTGCTTTAACAAATAACGTCCTTGTAAAACTATTCTTTTGAGAGGGAGGGTGGTGAGATGTGGCATGTAAATATCTGTCTGTGTGTGAGCTGGTTTTGTGTAAACCTTGTGTCCTAACTGTCCAATGTTTATTCTGTAAATTTGGACATCCAAGAAAGGTAAACTATCATTGCTTTCTAATTCCATAGTAAATTTTATGTCAGGATTTTGACTGTTCAAATGATTTAGAAATCTACCCAACTCTTCTATACCGTGGGGCAAAATAACAAAAGTGTCATCTACGTACTTATCCCAACATTTTGGCTTAAACTGAAAACTGTTGATCGCTACCTGTTCAAAATTTTCATAAACTAATTAGCTACTACAGGAGTCAGAGGTGAACCCATTGCACAACCTGAGTTTTGCTCATAAAAATTATCGTTCCATAAGATATATGTAGATTTTAAATAATGTTCAGATAATCGGGCTATCGTGTCACCTAAGGGATCGCTATTAAGCTTGGATTTGATGATATCTATCGATTCAGGGATGGGTACTTTCGTAAATAGAAAAACCACGTCAAAACTAACTAAAATATCACCTTCTGTAATACTTAAACCTTTTATAATATCAATAAAATCTAAAGAATTTGTGATGAAACTACTGGTTTTTCCTACATAAGGTTTTAAATAGTTAGCACAAAATTTTGCCAATCTGTAACAAGGACTGCCAATAGTATTGATTATAGGTCTTAACGGGACATTAGTTTTATGGATTTTAGGCAAACCATACAATTTAGGTACTTTACAATCGGAAACAATTAAAAGAGACTTCTCCTCATTCGCAAGATTTGAACTTTTCATAAGATCATTAGTAATTTTGGAAATTTTTGAGGTGGGATTTCGGGATAATTTTTGATATGTTTCCTCATCTAACAATTCTCTAACTTTATTCTCATAATCTGTTCTATATAAAATTACTGTGGCTGAACTTTTATCTGCTCTAGTAACTATAGTGGACTTGTTTGTATTTAAATCCTTAAGAGCCTACATTTCGTCAGATGTCACATTAGATTAGATTTCTAATACATACATCCATCCTAATCTTATCCGCATGATCTATCGGAAGCAGTCTTATGCAAGATTCCACAGATGACATTATCTCCACTTTTTTGTGTCCCAAGAAAATTAAAGGACTTAAGTCAGGTGACCGAGGTGGACATTCAATTAGGTCGCGTCGTCCTATCCACGGTCCTGGAAACTTTTCATTTAAATAGTTGCACACATTTTGGGAGTAATGCGGAGGAGCTTCGTCTTGTTGGAAAATCAGTTCCTGTTAAATTTCCAAGAAGGAAAAAGTGCAGATATCGTTCTAATTTAACACGAGTTACATTTAGTGATGAAGCCAATTAACTACTGCATGCAATTGGAAATGGCTGTTTTTTGGCGCAGTCCAAAACGTTTCGATATAATTAGTTAAACAGTGCCTGCATGAAAAGACATATCAGCGCGGGAGACCGTGAAAAATCGGACAAAGGTGTATCATTGTTAACGGACAAGTGTAAACTGTGATGTCAACAAACGGTCACAACCTTTCCTCGTTTTAATTGATGGATATATGCGGGAGGGTCACCGCAGGAACCGGACGATTAAACAGCTAGTGCTTTTTCGGTACAGAGAGAGCAAAACACCGCAGGTAATGCGATAGCGTTTGCGGTGGACGTACGCGGTGGGTTTGTTAATTTCATAGTGGCCAGTGCATTAACTAATTTGGATCTAATAATGTAGCTGCATATATGGTTACAAAGTGTTCGACTAGAGTTGATTTTTCTATATTATGGTAACAACTAGCGATACGAGAATTTTTACTAAGTAAATAAGAACAGCAAACACAGACAAGCGGCTTCACAATTGCTTCTAGACATACATTCTAACTCCACTCTTAAAATTTTTTGAAATATGTAAAGTTGTTGAGATATTCTAACTGACAACACCCCAGTTATCAGGGTTTAAAAATGCGATTTGTTGAATGGTTTTGAGCTAAATCTATTTTTTGTCAAAAATCACAAAACATCCAAGGCTAACAAACCCTTGGTTCTTTTTTGACCTTAAAATTTTTTCGTCTTCGAATTAGCTGAATATAAGTATACTTACTAATTTGGACCTCCTGAATTTCGGAATGGTCTCAGTTGGTCGCTAGCTACAACGGTTCGCCTCAAAAACTGTTCTAATTTAGGCCGCCCGCAGTCCTAGCACATTTTTGAAATCTGCAGTTCAAAATACATCTGTACGTCGATTTTGAGCTAAATCTATTTTTTGTCGAAAATCACAAAACATCCAAGGCTAACAACCCCTTTGTTCGTTTTTGACCTTAAAAATTTTTTCGTCTCCGATTCAGCTGAATACAAGTATACTTACTGATTTGGACCTCCTGAATTTCGGAATGGTCTCATTTGGTCGCTAGCTACAACGGTTCGCCCGGAAAGTGTCCTTATTTACAACAAAACAAAAATCTAAAAGTCCATCCGAATTAGCGTTTATGAAGGTCAGTTTATTTAATATAAGTTTTAGGAATCCAGTAAAAGCATTATCGGCACGAATTAAAACCCGGTGGGTTGTTAAAAATCCAGTTAAATATATTTCAGTGTATTTAACTGAAGCTTAATTTGGCTAAAATATTAAGTAGCCGGTTTATTTTTGAGAGCAGTGCACTCGCGATCCAAGACGGTTGGCTTGACGCATAATCCTGAGGCATTTGTCATTCTGAGTTTTGATAATGTTAGTTATCCATCGAGTCTCTTTTCCTGGGGAGTAAAAATTACTACAATTGTATCTCTACCACTTATACATATTCACTCCTAGCTTAAATTTCTAAAGCTTCTAGTGAGAAAAGTTGAAACTTGAAACTGTACTAAAAGTGCATCAGTTAATGCATTAGTCTTTGATATGTGTGAATTCTGAATTAGAAATCGTGGTTCTATTAGTAGAAGCTTTTAAGGTGAAATTTATGTTCTTTTGGTACTTCGTATGATATGATTATACATTATGTGGAACACGGATCTTTATTCTCCCAAATAAAATGTATCAACTCATCTTTTGTTAAACGTGAGAGCTATGCAATTGAATGCGCTCGATATCACCTAACTGAGATCATCAATAACTGAATTAGTAATAAATGGGCTTTGTAAAATCCATGAAGATTATTCATGGAATAAATACTTTATTAATTTAAATCGCAAGTACACTGTCTCACATTGGACTTTGTACTTCAGCACTACTCATGTTCCCCTTACAAATATATAGAACAAAGCGCAAACTTTTAAATATCAAATATGAAATTCACAAAATTGATGGCGCTTAAAAATTACCTTGGTAATAGTATTTTCCAGGTAGTTTGAAGTTGCGTTTTAAATTTATTCGTTACGTACATTTACAAATTGTATGAAACTGTCAAAATTTTTCTAATAATACATTCATCAAGAAAAATCTTGTATATTACAACCAAGTGTTTTATAACCGAAGTAAAATTTCACTCGATTTTTAATACCAATCCGTTTAACGTATTCATTTTCTGATTTTCTCATATACATGTATATATTTTTTTAACTTTGCATTGAAATATGTTTCAGCTGTTATGAAAGGGTGATAAAAACAACCCTTTATAAATAAACTAGAAAATATTCCTAATCTATGGAACTGCAAACTGAAAGCAAAATGCTTGTGGAATCATACCTATCATTCCATTCTGCAAAATGTTACCTGTATTCCAGGAGATTGTTTGAGTAAACGGAGTAAATCTCCTTAGCAATTACGTCATTAGACAATTGTACACTTTCAAGTCCTTACTCATGCACGTTTGAACAAGATCAGCAATTTGGCTAACGGGTAGATCGCAACTGATATTGATGCAGAAGTTTCTAATACGTGCATGAATGCAGTCGAAGCGTTTCAGGACGGCTCACGTAAAAGCTGTTTTTGGTGGGTTGTTTCTTCTATGTAAATGCCTAAATACACACGATGAGTAAATGGAAGCTAACAAATTATAACTGACGTCGAAAGAGTAAGAAAAGTCAAAGTATAATTCTGTGGAATTTAAATACATTCTCCCTTTCATATATTAGACTACGTTTTTGAAAGAAAAAACTCTATCGCTTATCAAAAACTGATAAAAACGTATCGAAATTTAGATGAGAAACGAGTGTGCACTTGATTTTTGCCTTGGATTTATTTTTGAGTGTGACTTGAAATTTAAACAAATACGTAAGCTGGTGTATTACCTTGTTGAATGACTTTCCACGAAGCCAACATCGCCCACAATTAGTAGCAGTTGGGATACAGAATTAAAATATGCCATCACTTGAGGAACCACGATGGAACTTTAAGAAGTTATTAAAAACTACGAGAGATTTGTTGGTGTGATAAAGGCTGCTGCAAACAGAACAATTTCAAGAGGT
Organism: Rhyzopertha dominica; assembly: GCA_025024175.1. Lineage (NCBI taxonomy): Eukaryota > Metazoa > Arthropoda > Insecta > Coleoptera > Bostrichidae > Rhyzopertha > Rhyzopertha dominica. The sequence continues at coordinate 51,424,430 of QCXZ01000138.1, read as the reverse complement.
TTTCGAAAATGCCACCTCCCTTGTTGGAATAAAGAAACAGATGCCTTGTATAGACAGTATCAAGCTCATCCCAGTTGGCTGACAGGATTCTAAAATTCCTGAATCACTCTTGGAGGAAAAAATGGAATACTAGAACGCAGAACATGAACTTCACCCACTCTAGTCGCAGCAAAAATCGCCAAAATACCTTGGAGTGATTCTAGATACGTCTCTAGCGTACAACAAACATCTAGAAAACATCAGTAAAAAATTACAGACTAGAAATAACATCCTGCATAAGCTTGCTGGTACAAATTGGGGTGCAAACGCAAGTGTACTCCGTACTTCTGCAAATGGCTTGCTAAGTACTGCTGAGTGCACCTGTATGGTCTGGAAAAATAGTCATCACACAGGAAAAATGGACAATCATACTGCAATGCGACTAAACTGCAATGCGACTAATCACTGGAACAATTAAGTCAACTCCATTACCTTGCCCTCCGAATCTTTCAAACATTGTTCCTCCGGAAGAGAGATCCCGAGATCTGCAAGAGCTACCTACAACTCTGCTAACTTCCAGAAAACTTCTGTGGACCAGAGAAAGAAGAAAGAAACGCAACTTTTTTCTTAATGAATGGGATGCATTCATCAACCCTTCTAGAGAATGTGGAGACCTCCTCCAAACAATTGAACATATGGTCAACATATACCCCCGTACAGCATGGACTTGATGGTTTTGCGTCTATCCATCGTGTTGATGAAGGTGTTGAAGATTGGCTTAATATAATCGAGATCTGATTTGAGTTTTTCTACGGTTTTTCTTCAATACTTTTTCCAGAATAGATGTACACGAGTACATGTGTATACCTATTCTGGATAGGACGCAAATACGAACTCTCTTATCGTTGAATGAAAATATATTTTCTTTAAACGCTTTTGTATGCAAGAAAGACAAAAATTTTTCTGGATGAGGCTTTCTGGTTATAGCCAAGTATTTGGCAGCACCTGCCTTACACATTAAATGCTTTGTAGCCATAGTAATCACCATAGACCCAACATCGCACATGTAAGCCCGAATCGGATTACCCCGCCCTAATTCGACGGACAGGCGTAACGCGTTAGTCAAAATCCTGTTAAAATTCAAATCGGCGCGTACCTGTTTACGCCAATAACTACTTAAAACGCGGCCCGCCGAAGAGGATGAATTAATTTCGCATCGCCGCGAGTCCGACCATTAAGTTAATTAGTAATTAATTAATTCGCAGGTACGCGCGTATCTCGCGAACTAAAACGATTATTACACATGGTTAAATTGTAGTCCAATACGGATTTCATAGCCGATAGGCCGCGCAATACGTAATACACCTATATGCGGCACGGGGCGGTATAGTGTTTCATGGTCCAACCCCGCAGGCGGTTGCAGCAGCCCGTCATTAAGAGAACAAACTTGGAACTATACTGGATCCCGTTGTTAGCTGCACCTGTATCGTTTCCGGTTGTTTTGTTAGCCAATATCCAAAGAGGGACGGAAGTTTTGGCGGATCTCCAGCTAACACGCTCAATTACCATGATGGGATGCTGGAATTACTCAACTGTATTTTGGAGTTCATCAACTGTCATTGATACGTTGGCGTCTAAACGTTTGTCTATCGTTATGAAAATAATGGCGAAGAGAAAAGATCGGACAAGAGAGGAGTAGTGAAAGGAAACGAGGGAAACGAACATATGGATATGGGCAACGTAGATCGTGAGGGTTAACTGACAAAAAGCAAGAGCTAATACAAGAATTCAACAAGGCGAAGTTAGATGTACTAGCGATTAGAGAAACAAAAAAGAAAGGATCGGGAGAAGTAGAACCTGATAATATACAGGAGGCAAGAAAAAATACCAAATAATAAAATCCATGTTTCCGGAAGAAATTTCATAGATAACAGCAGAAGATTTAAATATACGAGGGTCATGTCAAAATTCCTGCACGTATCATGGTGAAAAGGCAAGTGCTGTCAATTTATAAAAAAATCTTTGAAACATCACTTAGCTTTATACAGAGTGCGGGTAGTTCACCCAGTTTATGTGTAAAAAATTTCCAATCGGTTGCCTAGAAACTTGATGGAGTAAGCGTTCCAGAATATTGAACTAGTGTTAAAGGTGACCCCAGACTCCAACTGGAGAGCTCATACTGCTACCTACAATACTTCTGCTACTATTGTGGCTACAATAATGGAAGAAGACCACATGGACAAACAAGCAATAAACAAAAAGCAAAAGATAAATGAATTTGTCTCCTTTGTACACAATTTAAATGCACGATTCCAAATCTGTAGACGAGATATGAAAGACAGCGACGTAGTCCTCTTGCACCATAAAGCTTGATCGCATAAAGCAGTGTCAGTCAAAGGAGTTTGCGAGAAGAACTGCTGTGAAATTGTCCCACGTCCCTTGTGCGACTGTTCCTCCAGTGGAAAGGACAATTTCGTGAAGTCCGATTTATTGACTTGGAAGGATGAAAGCCCTGCAACAGCATATGCGTTCCAACTGCCAAAACAYCTTGACAGAAATGTCGTATTTAACGACATTACATAACTGCCGAAACGATGGCAACGACTTTTGGATACGCAAGGGGATTATATTGAAAGAATTTTGACAAGACCCTCGTAGTATAGGATCAAATAAATAGAAAGAGGTATCCAGTCCACTGTTGACAATACAATAGCTTGTGGTATAGTAGCTATTTCTTAATTATGTGCTTTGAGAACCTTGTTTGAGAGTTTGGGTCTTTAAATAACTCTACAAGAAATATTCGTGAGGGTCTAAATCCGGAGATCAAACTGGCTCTCGTAAAATAGGTTTCTATACCATTTTTGTTATTGTGGAGGGGTTGGGATATATAAACTACCCGATCTACTGAGTCTGTCGAGCTGAACGCCGCCCTTCTGCTACCTTCCAGCCCTTCCCAAGCTCACTCGGTGAAAATAGGGAGATTCTTTTGTCGTACCCTTTATATTAATGTATAAAAATAATGTTAAATGTAGGTTATGAAATATATAGTGAACCCAAAGGCTGTTTAGCCCAGAGGGAGGAACACATCGTATAGAAAATATATAAACCATTTGTAGAGGAACGCAAGAGGAGAAAAAAGGTTATAATTACTATAAAACTAGAAAATGGGGATGATTGTATCAAAACAAAAAAGAGGCATAAAAGAATGTGGGAAGCAAACAGTGGATTTTGAGGGGGGTGAAGCACACAGGGTTGTATATTTACAAGAAAATGATTTTTGAACCTATACTGTGGGACTTACATAATAAAGTCAACAAAATAAAACTAGGGTACAGGAAATTAAATGTAGCAAAGCTGGCAGAGGACCTAATGTTATGTGCAGAAAACGATGAGAAATTAAAACAGGTAGAGTAATGAGAGAAAAATTACCAAAACGCAAAATCTTAATAAATATGAGCAAAACAAAAACAGTTGCCATAGGTGGCCACAACTGTTTGTAAATCTCGATTTCAACCAAAACCAGAAAGACTGAACCTAAACGATCATGAAAATGTCTCCTCTGAGCGGTGACGAAATTAGCCGATTATTTTTAGCGACACGATCGCAGTCCTCAATTGGACCGACTTTATCGCGGTTCCGCAAATTGAGCGGCTTTATTAGCTTCGAGTACACTCCAACTTGAGGAGCATTTTACGATGCATGACACAGCGTCGGAGCGGAACAGCCAGGTACGAATCAGAAAATTTAATTAGCCATGAAAACCATAAACTCTACGCATAAGAAAACTGAATCACAGTGCTTACGGCTACGTGGGACGAATTCGAAAACAAACTACACATGTAGGTGTGACAACAGTGTCGCCAAAACAATGTACTGTAGATTTTCGCTCATACTGTCCAGTTCTCGACTGTTCTTAAAGGTATACTTACCTTAACCCAATAAAGAGGTATACTAAAGTTTATTCAAGCAGAGCAATTCTTATCGGGTGTTCTTATTCCTACGTCAGTTAGTATAGTTATCATGTAAGAATGAACGATGAAAAGCTCCTTACAAATATCCTCTTAGAGCGCGATTCTTGTAAAATGTAGATAAAGCGGATGTTTGCATTATTTGTAGTTTTTTAATATCATTTTTATCTCCAGACCTTTGTATTGGCAGTTTTATTCGCTAACATACGAATATTCTAAAAGCCATTTCAAGATTTTTTCGATTATTTCAGAGTAATGCGCCTTTGAAATATATAAAGCGCCGGGTATACTTACAAATTAGGTCATTACTGCTTCAATCGATAAAAGTTGTGGACTTACCTGAAAAAAAAACAATCCGATTAATATATCATATTTCGTAAACAGATAGGTAGTCTTGTAGACATGCTAAAGAAGGGCATTTTAAAATCATAGACCAATATTTTTATCATTAGAGCTCATCAGTGCAGTTTAAGTCTAGTGTAGAAAGTATGGCACATAACTGGTTTTACCTATATATAAAAGGCTTCCTAGTAGTTTCCAAAATGGTTAGCCACCTTTGTCATCGGTCAGTGTAATGATGACAGATGACATTGCTATCTAATTTTATATTAGTATTAATGTTCTTACCCGTGGATTTTTTAAAATTTAAACATTAACCACAGCAGACAAAAAATGCGACCAAAAATTTTTAAGTCTCACGATTTCTCGCAATTTTTCTCGCCAAAGCTCACGAATTTATCATGATGTAGTACCAGATAACACTGGCGTGGGTCCCCTAAGGAGGCCCGAAGCCTTTAAGACTCTTACAAAAAATACTTAAAAATTAACTTTTGTTCTTTTTTACTAAATAATGATTTAACATACAGCCTGCTGTGTCCACCCAAAAATTACTTTTCTCGCGCTATTTTTTGCTCAAACAATAACATATAGGAAATGTTTTAAAAATAACAATTCAAAAATTAGTACCGTTGAGATCTGCTAGATTTTATTTTAATTCAACAGTTCTCGTCAAGTAATTTAATTACAGCTTTTACGACAGCAAAAGCAAGAAAAAGAATAATGTTTTACAAATGTCCACAAATATAGTATAATATATAGTATAATAAGTACATATATATAGCACACATAAACATATAAAGACCAAACAATTTTAGCAAAGTTTAACAGACAGAATGAGATAGTTACTGAATTCGTTTTTATTGTAAATAGGTAATGCAAGCTCTTTTTTAATCGTTTATATTGTGGAATCAGATTTACCTTTTGTCTCGTATTGTACTCATTTTTTATGTATAAAAGACCTTCATAAATAAATTAAGCAGGAAGATTCATAAAAGATGGTTTACAGTTTTCATATAAGTATAAATGAAATCCCTATATGGGGGTTGTGGCATGTGACCCCATCATTTTCAAAGTGTGGAAGACGCCTTCTTTCGGTAATGAAATATCACCAGGACGAGCAGATCTACCATCTGCACTGCGATAAATTTGGCTTGCACATGCAACCGTGATTAGTTATTCAAAAGGTAACCGTAACATTAAAACAAGGCCAATAACCCATTAGGTTACATTCATGAAATCACGGATGCATATCGCACGCTGCCAGAGCAAAACGAATTAGGACGAATTACGATTTAATTTACTGCTCCTCGTGCGATTTATTTGCTGGAGAAAAATTGCGCTGTTCAGAGGCGGCGCGTGGCTGAAAATAATGAGTTACAAGCTTATGGCAAAGATGCAATACTCAAAAGAAGAGACTTTTAAATGTTTTTGTATTAATTTTTCTGGCACAACGAACGTTTAGAAGAACAAGTAAAAGTGTGTTAGCCTGATGCGAGTATTATATCGCTCCAAATGTACTTGCTACTCCTCTAAAATATTATATAAAGTAAAATAAATGAGTAACTTATTTACATTCTACGCCACTGACTACTTGGAAAAGTTCCACAATTTACATTAAATTTGTTTCGGTCAATTAACTAAAGAACGCAAAATACGAAACGGATATAGATACACTGAGCTTATTCACTTTTATTTACATATACATCCGTACGCTAACATTGCTCTAGAATTCCAAGGCCATAATATACGACGGCTATATTATTGCACATTTCTTTAGTTTCTTTCCCTGGCACTCTGACAAACTGGAAGTGAAGGAATCTTTCAGGCAATTATAAGAATGAGGTATGTTGAATGTATAGTATTTACTCCCCGGCACCGGTTTATTGTAAAAAGTTGGTTGTATTGAATAGGTACAGTTAAATCAGCTTTAGTTAGGTAGTCCAGTTGAAACCATTCAACTTATAAAACAGCTTTGAATAAGTTAAATTTCAGGCTATGAAAAGGTAAAAGGGGGGCATAACGACCATGACAGAGCTAGCTTGAAAACTAAGATATAATACATGCATTTTAAGATACATTGCAAAATATGAGAAAAATATTTTTTCTTTGCCAGGACATCATGATCTTCTTTGTGACATTAGTCTTAAATTGGGAACGACCATGTAAAAGTAAATATGTTGTAAATTCATTATCTACTGATAATAAAGATTTCATGCTACATTCGTTTTTCTCTCAGAACGATCTTCAACTTATTTTTCCTTATTGGAGCTGTTAAAATTTGCTTGATCCTTGGAAGTCTCAAATCAAAGTAGGTGAAAACCACAACAGCTGGCACCGTCTATATGAGATTTGAATAAGACAGATTCAAAAATAAATGATTTAATACTGATTTAATACAAGAAAACATTAGCCAACTAACAACACATCCTCAACGGAAGTCATATTTCCATTAATGGCTAGTTATTCTTTCAGCATTAAGAAAGCTTTTCAACGACATCTGGACGTAGATTGTTGTAGGCTGCTGCTTTTGGGCTGCTGAATTAACTCCCATGCAAAATTATACAAATAATGTATAGATAAGCCCTAACAAAGGTAAGAGTATGAGCCAAATTATTTTAAAGTAACGTAAGTTTACGCTCCGCGGTTTAAGGTATTTGTCAGACATTGTAAGATCTATATCATTGTATCCCTTGTAAATTCTGGTCATTCGTTCACCTCAAGAGCAAGACTTCTGTCCGGTATGAAATTTCACCTCTCCACAGTATATAGTAGATTCGTTTGCTTCTTTTTCTTCTTTTCTTAAGCATTGTTGCGTTGCCTATATGCATAAGGTCAAATACTTGTAGCAAAACTAATTCCAATAAAAATACCTACTTCTAACGCCAAGATGGGCGCATACTAATTCTGTAGGTTCTACCGTCGGACACCTAAAGCCCCCTAATGAACACATGAAAAACGCCAGCGATCACAGGCGACAGGTGCGCCAGTGTCATCGTGGTTATTAGTTCTGTCACGGTCGCAAATTAGTCTGAAGTTGGTGTACTAAGAGACGGCCTGGCAGGAAGCCAGCGAATTGACACAGGACTGCATTACGGCCCAGGACGAAGTTCGGTCAAGAACACTCCTGGGCCAGTCTGATTTCTGCCACAATCTAATTTGGCTAATGCCGACAACGGCACGGCAGGATTTCGTTAAGATATACGGGAGAAGTTGGGATCATTTGCGGGATTGTGTCAACTGACGGTGTCCCGAAGTTGCAGTTGCGAAACGGTGATGTTTTTAGTTCAAATATGGAATGGACATTCCTCGGTGTAGTCGATAATTTTATCTGTACAGGCAAGACAAAGCGCAGTTCAGGCAAATTGTTAATTAAATAGAATTTTTTATGTATGTATGTATGCATTTATTTAGCTATTTATTTATTTACATTATCTATACAGTAAGTACATTTTTTGTCAAATACAATTGTTTAACACTAAAATTAAAAGAACGTACAGTTACCCTATCTTTTATGTATCCCGGAAGACTATTGTACAATCGTAAACTATCACTAAATAGATGTTTCCGCTCATGCGTGTTCCGTGAAAATTCTACGAGGCATGTTTTTTAAGTAAGTACCGTTTTGCGATTCCGCCGCCGCAGCGCTACGGTCGGCGTTCCGCGCATGCGCGCTGGTTACCTACATCTCTTGTCTACGCACTGACGCCATTACAGTTTGATTCTTCATTGTATACGTTGTTTACTGAGTGTTTAAGGTGCCTCCGACAATCGTGAGTCCCGCCGATTGTGAAGTACGGGCTGTTATACGACTTCTTAATGCTAAAGGCGTAAAACGGATCGATATTCATCGGGAGATCTCTGCAGTTTACGGACAAAACATTATGAGTGATGGAATGGTAAGGAAATGGGTGAGAGCATTTAAAGATGGCCGCACAAATGTGCATGATGAAGAACGGAGTGGGCGTCCTTCGGTCGTTAATGAAGATTTGGTGCAGAAAGTGAACGAAAAGGTGAGAGAAAACAGACGCTTTACAATTTCATCATTGTGCGACTGCTTTCCTCAATATTCTCGTAGTGTTTTGTATCGCATTGTGACCGAGAACTTGAATTACCGGAAATAGTGTTCACGTTGGGTTCCGAAAATGTTGACGGATTTGCACAAAACTCAACGTTTAGGCAGTGCATTGACTTTCCTTGAGCGGTACCACAATGAAGGTGAAGATTTTTTAGACCAAATTGTTACTGGTGACGAAACATGGGTGGCCTACGTCACACCAGAACCGAAACAACAATCCATGGAATGGCGACATCTATCATCACCCAAAAAAGTGAAGTTTAAGCAAACAAATTCTGCCCGGAAAATCATGTGCACAGTTTTTTGGGACTGAAAATGAATATTGCTAGTGGAGTTTCTGTCTCGTAATTAGACAATCAATGCAGCGTCTTATTGTAAGACATTGAACAATCTGCGTCGTGCAATCCAGAACAAAAGACGTGGCAAGTTGAGTAAGGGTATCGTTTTGCTGCATGACAATGCCCGTCTACGTGCGGCTAATCGGACCAAAGATCTCATCAAATCTTTTAAATGGGAAACTCTAGATCATCCTCCATACAGCCCTGATCTGGCGCCCAGCGACTATGATTTGTTCCTGCACTTGAAGAAACACCTGGGTGGTCAGCGTCTTCAAGACGATAACGAAGTCGAAACATTTGTGATACAGTGGTTAACAAGTCAGGCGGCAGAATTTTTTTATGAGGAGGGTATTCAAAAACTGGTGCCACGTTATGACAAGTGCCTCAATATTCACGGAAATTATGTAGAAAAGTAGATTAAGGTACAGGCTTTCATGTAAGATAAATTATTGCGATATGTTTGCACGCCTTTTTTTAATTCCAAAACGGTACTTACTTAAAAAACATGCCTTGTATATTGCAATGCAGCTTATTACGAACATTATGGGGATGTACATCGACTCTAGTGTTTAATTGTCTTTGTAAGTAGTCTGGCAACAGACTTTTACTTAATTTAAAAATAATTGTTACATTCGCAGCCTCTATTTGCTGTTGAATATTTAACCACTTAAGGTTTTGTAACATATAATCCACCGGAGTATATCTACTTACACACAGTATCACCCTTGCAGCCCTATTTTGTAATATTTGCAGCCACTTTATATCTTCTTTTTTACACGCAATTAGTAAGGACATGCAGTACATAAAATGATGTTAGACTATGGTTTTATACAGATTGCAGATCAAGTGCAACACAACACAATATTGCCATTACTTATATCCCGGCGCCATTTGGAACACAAGAACTGCAGTGCTATTTCGCACGAGTGTTGTTTTCTGAAGCCCGAAAAGAAAGAAAAAAGGCGTCATTTGCATCCAGATGCTCAAAAAATAGTAATGAATGTGTATCAAGGTTTGATCAAAATTAGATGTTCTAATCCGATTAAAGTTACAAGTGATTTAACAAAAGTACTTTATACATCCGTTTAAAATATTATAAAAAAAGCTACGAGAGAAAAAAGTGGACAAAAAAAAGTTCACGAAATTCAGTGAAACTTTGGGTACAGAAATAAAAAAGGTTATATATAATATGTATAAGGAAAACACGGTGCCTACAGTAGCCTCATTGAAACAAAAATTAAATGATTCAGGATATGATATTGAAAGTGGTGACGAAACATTTGACTAATCATGCATCGGGTAATCTAATTACTAATAAGTAGTAAGGATATTTCCCGAAAACTCTATATATTTAATACACAAAGCAGCAAAATCCTTGTAAAGCTGACGTAATTGTTAGAAACTACCCCGCACTTAGTAAGTTCTAGATACGTTCTCAATTCCCGAGACAATTCCGTCAAAATCGTAGGCGCCTCCGCCAAAATTCGCCATCCCGCCTCGAAACTTGGGCTTCACGTTTAATCTGCAGAACAGGCCGGTCGCGACTTTTCACGTGGCTGTAGTCTGGATTAAACGCGGCCAGATTTACATGGCGTTCATGTAGCATCTTAATAATTCCCAGTGCCTAGGCGGGATGAACGTGCGGTCTTATTTTGTAATCCAGATCAGAAGACCCACTGCGGCATTCCGGCTGTTTCATAATTAATCAAAATTAATTAAAGTTGAGCCTCCCAGAGAAATATTTCGGAGTGAGCTTCCAACCAATTAAACTGTCTTGGAACGGTGTGCGATATGCACAGAGGAGGCTGAAGATTGTTCTGTTTTTGGCGCGGAAATTGCAAACAGAAAGGGCCAACAACAAAGAAGCTATAAATAAAGGTGATAATCGGTCGATAATCGGTCAAAGTTGGAAAATGAAATGTCAAAATGTACCCTGTAAAGAAATACAAGCTCTCAAATGTCGAATCTTGACCTTTTTTACTGTAGACAGTGTATGTTCCTGTTTTGCCCATAATAAAGATTTAATTTCAGTTTTAAATCATTCAGGTGTATATAGCTTTACATGTAACGACTGTAACTTTCTTATTAGGGGAAAACAATTTAATAAGTATAAAAATATGGACATTGTAACTACAAATTGCTCCTTAGCGAATCATTTATTATCATTTAAACATACTTCCATTTTGGACAATTTAAAAAGTAATTTTTGTAATAAATCATTAAAATTAAACTATTTAGACATTTTAGAGACATAGGAAATTTTAAATGATCAAAATTGGACAACACTAAATGAATTTTGCAATTTCAGTTGTCCCGTTCTATTTTTATTTGAATGATATTTTTTATGTTGCTGGTTTGAAAGTAGTTTTCCATTTTTAGTCAGGACTGCCTGTTTAGATTTTTATGTAGTTCCATTTTATAATTTTAACAATGTCATAATTTTTTCCTGACTGACGATAGCACAGCCGAAAGCGCTTTACCTGAATAAATGTATTGTGGATTTATAACTTGGTGAAGTTATTTAACAAGAATTAATTCAAGATTCAATCCACGTAGAGCTAAATGGATCAGTCTTCAACATTTAAAACGAGCTCTCATAGCGACATCATATTTTCGTTTAAGTACTGCTAACTTAATATATTTATTTAAATATACCAATCAACAGCTAACGCCAATTATAGAGTGGGATGAGACATTTGACAATGTTACAGTTTATACAAATACAGTAAATTGATTAAAATACAAGCAGATTGGTGTGAGCGTAAAGAAATAGAAGCATTCATAGCTACGACCATCCAGTTGTGGCAAAAAAAGCGTAACGCGTTTAAAATAGATGTACAATCTATTTTTACAGATATTAGCACTGAATGAAATTTTTTACAAGTAGAAACATCCCTCAAGTCTGCATTTTCGAATTGCTTGTATTTATTATATACCTAAATGATCTTTGTAACTACATTTTACCTTATAAAAGCGTTTTTATAAGCAGACGATTAAACTGATATCTGCTAATAACCATTATTGACATTACATGCCGAAAAACCACAAAACACGAATATTTTCCACCCAAATCTAAGGAGTAACCTAAGCTACTGAATTATAAATATTCCGGAAGACAGATCTGTGCAACAAGACTGGAAAAAACATAAAATAACTATACAGCTAAACTAACCCGAGATATGCGAAATCTAGTTTAATAAAGGATACCGTACATACCAAAATCTTTTGCGGCAACAGAAAAATATTGTAGACCGAAAGCAGGATAATTAAATTCTGTGCAGCTTTTGTAACCAGAGTTCATATCTCGTATTCATGTTCATGGTACAAATACCGAAATTTCAATTTTAGGCCTGCAACGAATTGTGGTCGTTTATTATTTTTAAATGTTTTAAAATTATTGGGAATCCTAAGATAATAAAAGAAACCTTTATAATTGGGATACAAGATATGCGGTAGATTCTAGAGAAACTGAAACATCTATAAATGGTGGGATCTATAGATAATATATATTCAATATATATTCAAACAAAACCAAATTTAGCCGACGCTTACAATCTTGTAAAGTGCCGATAATTCTGAATGCCAATGTCAATATTACAGGCAGAAATATTTAATTCTCTTACAACAGCATTAAGAGATTTTTTAACAGTTGAGTAGTATATAGTATAGTATATAGGTTAATATTGGGATGGGGACATTAAAAGACATGTATGTATCTTTGCCGGCGATTCGAAGTCGTTTACTTCTTTATTTAAATCTCAGATAACCAATTTATTAATTGAAATGTGTCCATATGCAATTGATGAGTATCTCAATTATAACTTTTTATTTCTTTTTTGACGATGCACAAACATTATAAATACATATTACGTGTATTTTGTTAGTATGCAAATAAAGTTATTATTATTATTATCAAGGCTGAAAGTATAGCACCAAATTAGCAATCACAATAACATAAAACACTTAACAGATATCCGACATTAAAAATTTTAGCAACATATAATATCAGTGGTATTAGTTAATACGTTAGTACACAATCAATAAAAACCTATCACAATTTATACAGTTAATCTTGTAAACAAAATTAAATGATTGTTCATCAGGAACTTTAGCTTTAAGTTTAATACATTTCTTAATAGAATTATAATTATAAGGTACTAAATCACAATTAGTGTTAACAAAACATCGTGACATTTTTTTATATAAACCTTGTACATATGGAAACAACTAATTTTTTCGCTAATACAGAGGAACTATTATCATTATTGTTGGTTTTACTACTGTTAATAGACCCGTTTTTAGTTTTAAATATATTAATCTGTTTAACTATAAGTTATTTAGGATAGTTGTTCTTCTTCAGGGGAGCTAAGATTAAATGTCATATAGAGCAGGCTGTTTATTACGGAAAGGTTCTGTTTTAAAGGGTGGTTAGAATAAAAATTTAGTAGGCGCCCAGCATCCGTCGGTTTATTATACCAGTTGGTCTTTAAGTCCAGTATCACACCTATGTACATCTAAGAATGGAATAGTTAAATTTTTGTCCTCTGTTTCGACCGTAAACTGTATTGCTTCATGGTAGTTGTTAAAATTATTTAAGTATGAACTGAATGCGCTTTTTGGGAACAGCCAATATAGTATCGTCCACATATAACTTGGAGGGTATATGAAAGGGTAACAAAATTAGCTAGTGTTGGGCTGGCAGGATTACCCATAGGAGACCCGTCCAATTGGGAATACAATTTATTGTTAAAACTAAAATAACTGGTGTCAAAATAAAAATTCAACAAACTAACGACGGTGCCTCTCGACATGTTTGTGTAATTAGATATGAACGTCCATTTCTTTTTTATTACACTTATAACAGGTTCCTTAGGGATGTCAGTAAATAATGAGATAACGCCCAGTTATATCAATATGTAATCCTCGGGAATATTAGCAGTTTTTGTGAATTTGGCAAAATCAAAAGAACTTTTTACATTATATTCAAATGTTGTAGTAACCGGATGTACCAACTTATGTATAAGGCTTTAAATGTTACAAGCTGGGGAGCCAGGGCAACTCACAATTGGTCGAAAGGCCGTTGTATCTATTTTGTGGGTTTTCCTTCTAAAGAATTTATGATTCCTTCATTTAAAAGGTCTTTAAGTAACATGTTGGCTCTTTTTTGAAACTGCTGTGTTGCGTCCTTATTCAATAATTTATATTTAGTGGTATCTTGTAACATATTTTCCATATGTGTAATATAATCTAACTTATACGAGGGTGAATGCTTTCAGCGTCCATAATATAATAAGATAATATTTTGTAGTTATCTTTTATCAAGTAGTTCGTGTATATCTAGTAGGTAGGTAATTCCTTTTTCATCGTTAGGTTCCTTTTTTATCAGGTTGGCACGTTGTTTCTATGACGTCTCGCTTCCTTGGTGATTTGTTTATTTACTTTCAAAATTTTGTTTGAACTCGTGTCAGGCAAATTTTGGAGTTTTTCGCCTTTGACAAAGATTACAGGTGTAATTGAAACGTCAGCCTATTAATTTTTTGTCAGTGTTTTTCAAGAGACAGCGATCTATCCGACAAAATATTATCTTATAATCTAACTTATTCATAATTACTGTTGAGTTGCCCTTATAACATAACATAAGAACATAATTATTTACTTGACGTTTCAACGAGCTGGAAAAATGAATCAAAGTTTTTTTTTCAAAATTTTGAGCGAGATAAAGCAATTTTACATATTTAATCTTTCTGGTGGTAATTTATGGAAGTCACATTCAAGGGAAACTTCCAAGAATGAAGCATATGACACCTTTAATATAGCCCAGACAAATAAAACTACGAAAACAAGACATAAAGAAAAGACCCACCGACGTCATCCCGCCGGCCCCGTTCGCAAATACCGCGCGCAACGATAACCCCGAAGAACGGCACAATTATTTGAAATCGAGAAGTTCGCGCAGGTCGACCGCGACGCGATATTGATGCGCGCACACAGGTGTAACACATAGCGCGCCGGCACAGGTGCTCGACGCACCGCCGCGCCGCCCGGGCCGTTATCTCGTCCCCCGGACCCCATACCCCACTGAACCCCGGACGGGCGGCCGCCGCCAGCCGTCGGGGTGCATCCACTGATGGCTTGGATCGTAAAGTTAATTTCTGGCGATAACATCAGAAGTGGGATTAGCGATGGGCGTTCGCGGAAAGGTGGCCGCTAAACGGGAACTGGTCCCGACGATTTGGGACGTATTGACGCTGAAGTTCTTTCAGATCTCATGGCGCAGATACCTGTTCTCTGAACTTACCCTTAACGCCACAATATTCGAAAAAAATTAATTTATTCACATGGTTTTTAGTTTTGGGAGCAAATAAAAGTCTGATGGTGTTAAATCGGAAGAATAGGATGGGTTCTCAACCAATTCGAAACCAGTACTTAAAGAAACGTATTACAATACAATATAATATCAAAGTGAGCAATGCGAACTATTCTGGTCTGGTAAAACATGTTCTGAATATGGGTCATAGGTACAGTTAATTTTGAAAAACCTAGCATTTTACAAATTCTGATCATTCTAGTCCATTCCTTTAACAACCACCTCAACAAACAAGTAGACTTCCAACAGAACATGACTTTTTACAGATATCCGCTGAACTTATAGCTTTAGAGAGAGAGAGAGAGTAAAATTTTTGTTTATACCTGCGTACAGTCATCCTCCTTCAAATGGCACCTAAGTTCATGTAAATCAGACGTCAGATGTCAAATTCACAGCCATTTCAATAAAAGAAAAAATGTGCTAATGCTAGAAAAAAATTCAACAAAGAGCAAATATAAAATTTTGTGTTTTAGACTTGAAAACAAATTCCCTGAGATATACGAATTGATGAAAGAAGTTTATGAATTGTGCTCAACTTTATACGCGCTTTACACGATTTAAAAATGGTCGTGAGGATTTAAATAACGACCTAAGGCCAAGTCGTAAGAAGCTAGTAATCGTACTGAATTGGTAAAAAAAGTCCGTGCAATCATCGATGCAAATTTTACTGTGAAGAGAATGTTGCTGAAGAATTAGATACGAGTAAAAACACTATTTGGAGAAGGTAGTTCCACGTGAATTAAATAAAGACAAAAAAATCTCTCGTGTGGAGTATTGCAAAGACATTGCTGAAACTGCTGAAAACGATACAGATTTCCTTGATTCGATCATAACTGGTGATGAAACATGGTGCATTAAACTAAACGTCAATTCGTCAATCTGTTGAATTTAATTCCAAAGGCGAGCCAAAACCTAAAAAATGGGTTTTTAGAAGTCTTGAATCAACAACAATCAATATTGATTACTCTTTATGATTCGAAGAGCATTGTATACAACGAATTTGTCCCAGAAGATCAAACTGTTGATGGAGAATACTATTTCGGCGTTTTACAGCGTTTGTGGAAAAGAATTGCTCGTTTTTCATGAAAACGGATTTCTCTCATCGATCACCCTCCGTATTCACCTGATGTATCACCGTGTGATTATTTACCATTCCCAAAACTAAAAACCAAGATGAAAGGAGCATTTTATGATGTGATCCCAGCCATTCAAGCAGCCGTAACCGAGGTGCTGACAAACATTGCTATAAACAACAACAAAATTTATGCATGCGCTGGCTAATAGTTCCAAACGTTATATTTAATGAAATGGAACCTATCTTGAATAAATTATAACTATATACAAAAAATTCGGTTGATTTTGGGACACACTGTGTATGTCCAAAGAAGGGGTAGTTTCGGAAATCTAACCAGTGGTAATCGAATCTTCGAGCGAATCAGTGCATATTGCACAAGATGTGACGACCATGGCAAAGTGACTTTGTTGATCAAATGAGAATCCCAATGAAAATCCGCAATGTTGAATTGAATTCAAATACCAAATACAACCACGTGGCGATTGGTGCAATTTGAAAAATTCGGATAATGGAGCGTTAAAAAAATCGTCCCCAAAAAACGAATTCGAAGAGCTGTGTTTTATGGCAACAAAACTGTGCCTACAGTTAGCTTGTTGTACAGAGATATAATAATTGAGGAGAATATTGTGTCATGCTGTGGAAAAACTTTCGTAAAATATTGAAAAATAATGGTTTCGCGTTGCAGCTTATTAATAGAATTAACTATTCAATGCAAAGTAACGTGGTGACAAGGTGGCACCAACGCTATCTACGAGAAGAGTTATATTTTGAAGACCATTATAGAAAGGAGGAATTATTGCCTATGAAAAAAAAGCGACTGGTTGCTGCTTTTTGGTATTTCCCTATGTATTCATTTTAAGTAACAGCTATCAAATCTCCAAGTGCACCAACATCTGCTAAAAAACTAAAAAAAATGCTGCAGTATGAATGGAATAGTATTCCTACCCATACAACGCAAAGCTTTTTCAAAGCTAGAAACAATATTGCAGGAAGATAGTTCACAATCATAATCGTTCAACATAATATTTATATGAATATAAAAAATCTTTTATAATTTCTGTCTAATTGTGTTCTCAACTTCTGTAATACATAAACATTTTTTAGTTCATCGAACTTATTTGATGCGCGATATTCTATATTGTTTCGATAAATGTTAATGCAATAGATACGGCCATATTCGATGTGTTGGCCATTGTTGCGGTCTAATTTTGCGTAATAATTGCAACCGTTTGGAAAATCATGTCCGATATCTCGGATTGTTTCCCGGCAATCAGGGCCCTTTAGCTGCCAGCGTCGGTTTTTGTCATTCGATATAATACCAATATTGGCCGAGATAACGAAGGAACGTCCCCTCCCGCCGCTCAAACATCCCCCGTGATTTCGCTTCCGGGATTATAATAAGCTCGCAGCTTGACGATGTGTCAGCAATGGTACACACTACAGAGGTACAATATCCCCGTATTGTTGTCACCTTTGCGTTATAAACAGTAAATACAAATCTAATTTATATGTATTACACATGGCGTTCTGTTTAGGGTAATTTGTTTAGGTCCCTTACGGTAGACACGTCTCAGGTTTATCAGACGTTGTTCATCCAGGAATTTAAGCCCTAATCTCGACTGATGAATGCGAAATTAATAACGGATTACATCGCCCCAGTTGTAGATGTGGTACCGCAGACGAATCTGGGAAACTTCAGACAAATGTGTGGATGTTGCTGTTTGACATTTCGCAATAGCGGACACGTTTAGAATATACGATAATTTTGACCAAATGGCGAAAAGGAATGATGAAATACTCAAGCTTCAGTTTTGTGACATTATATTATACTGTGCGATATTAAACTGTATCACCAAGAACAAAAACCCATTCTTATCACGAAGTATAGTATAATTAATAAAGTGGTTAGTTTCCTTTTAGGACAACTCTAGCAAAGCCTTCGAATTTCTTGTTAGTCACTGTTTTTCCGACCATATTTCAAAATGTCCGATGGCTTTTAAATCGGGAGATCTGTAATGTCCATGACCTAAGGGCTAGCAACATTGACATGGTTAGATTATTGTCAAATATGCTTGGTGGAAGCCACTCCACCTACTATTAATAAACATCAAACAAAGGGAACGTCAAATATTCCAGCAAATACTAACAGTCATGGTTAACTCAATCAGCGGCAACGTATAAAACCTGTGGATGATAAAGTTGCAAACAGGTCATCGAGTGACATGAAGTTACAAATTTTCCCTTCTATGCGGGATAATAGGAAAAATATGAATGGGAGCTCAAGATAGAGGCTGAAATTTCTTGGACTCTACCTAATCGTCGCCATTACCGTCACCGTAATAAAAAAACGATGTTACAATTGGGTCTTCAAAAGAAGATAATGTCAATGAATTTAAATCATTCTGCACCAAAAGGGATCGTTCTACATAGGTACAGTGAAGAAGGATACTAATGATGATATCATCAAAACTTATATAACTCGAAGGCTTCCCTAAGGCACTCTTTTTAAAAATGATTTTTAGTCTGTGGGTGTTGTTGTAAGATGCGATTTTGCTAGGATAAAGCTCTCATTAGATGGATACTATTTAGTTTCATTCTTCGGCAGAGACATCAGTACTCATGGCGGAATAGGTATTTATGTAGGTAACGTAATTTTGGCCAGTGAATTTTCCAAAGAAATACACAGTGAACCAACCGGTATTCGTGTAGAAGATGTAATTATAATAAACTTATATCGTTCCCCTTCAGGAGATATTAATTTGTTTTTATACTCACTTAAGGAAATGTTGTCGTTAGTTATGTTAAAAAAAAACCGGCATCTAATCTTAGTTACCAATCATGAGACAGAGATGGTTGTAAATTTACCTTTACACCTTTACTAATAAAGAATAATAATAATTTATCTCAAATTTTACACTATAACTATAAAACTGAAAAAAGTCAACCAAAATCTCTTTAGCCCCATCAATTTTTACCTCAAAAAAGTAGGACAGGGTCGCTCAAATCATATCGTTCTAGCTTTAGGTAATAACCGAGTGACGCCACGAAAACATTGGAAAATGGGACACAACGTACAAAGAGTTATCGGATACGGATTCAACAAAATAAACTATGGCCTCAAAAATTCGATTTGTAGATCAAATTGTAGCTTTTGGATCGTTTGATTCCCCTAACACCAATTAGTACTTTTACATTATGTAAGACGATAAATGTATTGATTAAATTCGAGTAAGTTTTACACGAACCGAAAACAGAGCTTCATGTCCGTATACCAGTTACACAACTCGCTGTACAATGTGTTAACAATAAATAATTTATAAAAGTTGTGTTGATTTTTATGTATAAAAAAACCAAAAACAAAGTAAGAAATAGTATACTTTGGAATATTTGACGATTGGGCATATCAAGAATTTTTGAAAATAGCTAAGAGAGCCCTGCACTTGTAGCCTTTGCGGTAATATTTTTTTATCTCTATATACAAAAACACAGCAAAAAAACTCCCTTAACAGAAAATGTCGTCCTTCTAACGGACCCACGACCAGCTACTATGAGACATTATTGGTTTGATGGCTGGACAGAAAAATCTCACATTTGATGGTAACCTCTTATTTTAACTATTAATACAAATTGTAGACGCCAAACGAGGAAATAACGCAAAGGTAAATAAAATTGCAAACCAATAAAAATTAAGTAATATTCGAGGAAAAATGTTTGAAGGGTTACAAGACATATTTTTCTAAATACAGAAACGTATTCCGTCTATTCAACAGTTGTATAAAATTGTAATTGTTGAAAAGGCTACCTTTTCATCACTAAACTAAAACTTGCTGAACGATTTACAGCACATCAAAGAATTTTTCGATTTGGGAATTCACGTACGACCGCTACTTTCAAATTCAGCTTCTCTGCAGCCAATCGAGAATCCATCTAGTCAATGAATTATTGAAGTGTGTTTGACCGCACTATAACAGAGTGCAATCACTGGCTGATAAATAATGGCCGTTGTTCCAGGATGTTACAGTATCGTTATTAATACACGACACTGCACCGATTCAATTAAGGGAAAGCTTTTTAATTAGATCGGGCCAAAACGGACAATTACCATACCAGTTGCTAAATTGAAGTGGTTAGAAAATGTTTCTGTTATAGGTTAGGTTTAATGAATTGTTATGGCACAAGCAACAAATTGCTATTTACAGTAGCATAGACGAAACAGCAATACATTTTGACTTATTATAAAAATGTCGAGACCGTGGAATGGGGTGGATATTTTCCACCCTTAAGAAAGTGAAACCAACGCAAGAGGTTGTTGAAGAAATCGAAATGTCGGAAGATGTTTTTTATAATAACGTTGAAAATGATGTACCCAAAGAGTCAAATCTCATTAAACGGTATAATAATCGTTTACCACCTAGAGCTAAACAAACAATTTTTAATGTTTATGGATGCATCAAAAAAGCAGAGGGAGAAAGTGGGGCCATCGCAAAACCGTAGGATGAACAACATTTCACAATTAACTATGAGAAATAGTAGGAAGACAATTGGCATCTTTTGACTATAAAAGTATCGAAATTTTCCTAAACAGCAAACGCGAGGACACGACATATTCCAATGTGAAAATGACAAACACAAACTGGCAACTCTGATCGCTGGAACCTCAGCTGCCGCACATTTTCCGGCTGCGCTCCGATCGCTTGGAGAGCAGGACGATGATGATGAAATTGCGCTCCTCTCTATGAAACACAAACAAAGGGGCCCGACCTAATTGACAATCGGGCGAGCTCCGGGTCGGAAAAAAATTTGGAGCATCGCGTAATTAGCGATGCATTTCTCTCGTTCAATTAGCGACTCGCTTACAACCGAATCGTTTGAAAGGGACCTGCAGGTGCAGTCGAATGATGTTTGGATAGCAGATACTGCGGCGGGTTGTGCCCGGAGATGAAAAGAGGAGAGGATTTTCCGGGAGAGCGTGTGCCGCAAGGTTGGCTTTGGAGGTAAGGTAAAAGAATACGAAGCTAACTAAGGACTTAATTAAAGGTTGCTGGAGTCGATGAACAAACTAACTTGAGCACTAGTCAATTTTTTTGAAGTTGTGGAAATTATACACAATATCTAACCACATCCATTTTCCTTCTTAATTAGCATACCTGCAGTTACGAGGGCTGTTTTCTTACAACCTCTGATGAGTTATAAAAATAAAACCCACCTATACACAAACATATTTTATTATTAAAAGTTGACTAAAGTCTTACTGCTAATTATATAATTTTGAAAAAAAAATGAAAATGGGAAAGCCAAAATATTTATTATTGAAAGTAACTTCTCCGCAAACATAACAAAAAACACTATTATATTATTAGAACAAAAAATGAATAAACAGCTATTGATTAACTTGTATAAACACGAAAAAAACTGTGGGTGACAGAACAAAACTAAATGCAGTTTTATGATGACAGCAGGTTACTATGATTAAAACACAAAATACTTTTTGCGTAACAAAAATCTCGTTGACCAGTGTAATTAATAATGTAATAACGTGTTTGTGAATGCATTAAAGTAAACGGAAATCTTTTTAAGCATCTGTTAAATCTATGTTATTGTTGTTTTTTTATTCATTATTTGATCAAAGACTACTTCAAATGTTATACAGGGTTTCTATAAATGATCCATGCAACGCGGGCGGCGTCGATTTCTGAATTCTTTGTGCCGCCTTTTTGTAACTGCTGCCAAACTACAATATGCACGGCGACAGTAGTTGAGGGTTGCAGATCAATGTCACACCTCAGCTCCGAAATGTGAGCTTCCTACAACCTTAAAGTTAATTATCCCATAAAATACTACATAATATGTTGAAAATACATATTCCAAGGCGTTTTCTTATATTAAAATATATCAAATAATTAAAAAATCGACAGATACGTCACCTTCTCGAGAGGCGGCAAAATGATTTAATCGATAATTTCCATAAGCACCCTGGATGCATGAATCATTTATGGAAACCCACATCTTTTATGGAAAAACGATTGAGGAACTGATGTATCGTCCAAAAAAGTTTATGCAGTAAGAGGCGAAAAGGTTATGACGCTTTAAATCAGCCGAAAATACTGCAGATAGCGCTACAAAAATTTGTATTCTTTGGCTCAGAAAACCCCTCCTCCAAATTGTATTCAAACAATTAAATTCTTTCCAAACTTAACGAATATAAAAAAGAAAATTTTAACTTTTTTTAATTTTTTTTAATTGTTAATATTAACTCACATATATTCATTAAAGAACAGTGAATCTTTACTACACTATTTTGAAGTATTGTTTACTCCAGTAAACAACCATTCTGAACCCAACAAAATCCTATTACCAGAGGAAACGTTTAACATGCTCCCTTCAAACGAGGAATTCGAGATGTGTTTTCTTAATTTGGGAAATCCACGGAGCAAAGAACTCGACGAAGTCAGAAAGAGACAGCGTCTTCCCTAAATGTAAATTAAACGAACACCAGATGGGGTGTACGAGTCGAAACATCCTTAACGCCACTGAAATCAGTCCAAATCCCGGCAAAGCGACGGGGTCCAAACCCCGACAACCGTACACCCTCCTGACTTACCTGAGTCACGGGGTTTAAAAGCGAACGGGCGGCCTAATAAAAAGAACAGGTGGAAGAAATTCTTTCAAATAAGATATAATAAATGTACTCCGAACAATGAACAGTGTAATTAACAAATCTAGTGGTATAACTCGAATTTATTGCACAAAAAATTTCAAACATTGGAAGTGTTATTGATTTGGATAAGAGACTGTGAATATTTCTATAATCCTAAATATTTTAATGGTATCTGGGTCTTTAAATCACGCAGATGTCTCAAAATAAATAACATGTAAAATGTAAACTGTAAACTATACTTAATAAACTATAACTTGTTTTAAAATGCATGTCTATGCTGATTATGACAAAGCCACCTAGCTGCCTTAACGGGTACTACTTCCTAAAGGAAGTGACCTGTAGCCTGACAAATTGGCATGTAACTGCATACTTCAATTTGACAGCAGGCATTTTAATGTATGTCGGTTCTTTCTCGCTAGCAAAAAGTGCCGTGGGGCCTGCTGTCAAGTTAATGTATGCAGGGGCATGCCAATTTGTCAGGCTACAGGTCACTTCCTTCAGGAAGTAGTACCCGTTAAGGCAGCTAGGTGGCTTTGTCATCATGTCAGCGTAATGCTGATAGATGGCATTGCCATCCTAAATTCTTACTTATAACTTGTTTTCTTTGCAATCTACAGTCTACAAAAAATGTATAATCTTCCATTGAGGGTCCCGATTTGTAAAAATCAATCGCCCGTGGCCCGTGGCACTACAATAATTTTATATTTATTGCTGTCGTCTACAGGCCCTTCCAGTTCCGTATTGAAAATACAAACAACGATATGAATTGGAATAATATTCCAGTATACTTGCTTGCTTTTTGTTTAATTTGTATAAGCATCAGGATTTATCCGAAAGAAATGGATACATAAAACTACTCAACTTTTTAATAATAAAGTATTTTTAATGCAAAGGGATCTTTCTTATTTTTATAATCCATTGGAGATTAAAAAACTGCTCCCGTACTAAGCACATAAGAAAAATACTCTATGACTTTCGAATCTAATAGATGATGCCCGATCTACAAGTATAACAAAACAACAGGATGGAGTTACTTGTCACTTTGCAAGACACTGCAAGTTTCTGTCCAACTTTTGTTTGTGATAGAGGGTAACTGCCAAAAACCACGCAACTCTGCATGTGGTTTGTTCTCGTAATGAAACTAAAACTTCCGTTTCTTAAAACTTTTTGCTCTTTCATCGCGTTTTCCGTTCAACTATTCCTGCTGAAACAGCAGCCACTGGAGTCGGTAGTGCCACGACGTGCCCCGGAAGGTGGGGGGCAAGGTAAGCGGAGGAGATTCGAGCCCGTATTCGATTTTGAGCTTACGGGAGATTTACCTTGTTTGGTTTATTCCCGTAGAATCCTGGGATGAAGGTGTTCCTGTTTTAAAACTAGGCTCGCTAGCACGCGTATACAGAAAACGAGAAGTAAGCTAATGGAACTGGAGACACGTGGAATATTGATAGCCGAGAACGGCCAGCACAGGGATTAATTCGTTATTGCTGTACTTAAGGTTCGGGTTTAAAGAAGGGATGCACTGGAACAGCGCTAGTTCAGTGCTTCATCGTTTAATTCATAATACGTAGACAATTTAGAAAGAAATCTATACCTAAGCCATGATGCACGATGGAAAGAATTTGCTGTGAGGTTTAGGACATCCTTAAATCCACAAAATAAATTACACTCAAGTCTATCATGGTCGACCACTTAAAGATGAACTGCAGAAAATGTTCAACAAGTTGAAAAATTGGTGCTTACTAATCGAACTTAGAGGGCTCTGTTGTTGCCAAGGAACTGTCTTTAAATGAAGCAAGTGTTCGACGAATGAATTGTGACTGGGACCCACTTACCAAAAGAGAATCCATGTAGTGGATCGATAGGGGTTCCATTCCGCCCAAAAAGGCGAAGGCACAATCGTCAGGGTAGAAACTGGAGGCAACGATCTTTTTGGACACTGAAGGTACAACCTTATTACTGGTCTCAGCCAGTGTTATAAGTCAAGTTGGAACGCAGGGCTTCAAGGTTTAACGAAAACCTTTTAGTCGCGAGTGAAATAAAATTTGGAAACCAAAAATAGTGTCGCTTACCTACGGTTTTATCAGATTTAGTGCTATTCGTTTCTAACTTGCCCGGATGCTGCGCATATTACCTTTAAAAATGACTGTCATCTATTACTAAACAGTGCCGTATCACCATATCCTGTAAGTGTACACAAAGTGACAGCCGGCTGGTGCATAAAACACCGAATTTTTCACCCGTTTTCCGTAATATTCCCTGCCACTTTATTAAAATCTCGCACAATACGTGATCGATTACGAGAGAATCAAGCCTCCTACTATCGCATGTGCATATTGCCCTAACGACCTGACCGTGATGTATTGGAAAATTTACATAATATTTATGTGTCCATAAACATCAACACAATACTTGGCCCTAAACATCGTACCTGGCCGATGGACAGGTCCGGACTTATACTAACCGCAAAATTGCTACTTCGCTAGTTTTCAATTTTATTAGAAAACGGACTCCGACGCAACCGCGTTACAGTTACACAGAACGGAATAAGATTATTAGCTTGTTACGAAAAAATCGGCTTAAAATTTACTCGATTTTAGGAACCTATGACGTCTACATCATACATCATTTGGTAGTTTATTTTTATATCCCAATATTATGTAGGAAAATTGCTTTTTTTCTGAACCCACAATTTCAATTAGGAGTCAAAAGTACCCGAATTTTGTCAAAAACAATCATTTGTGGACGCTATTTCCCGTTCTATTCGTCTCTATTTTTTACATGCTGCCCTTCGCCCTTTAAAACCTGTCGACTTAGAAGTCCGACCCTGCACAACCACATTACACAATATTTCCGCGGCATGACGAAAGACATTAAGGTGACGAGGTCGTAAAAAAGTGTAAGGGAACGGTCGGGAGAAGATAGCTGCGTCCCTTTTATATCATGTAAACGACAAACATCAATCCAGGCAGCAGCGGGTCCGCAAGGTGTTTTCCATTTTTCCATTCATAATGGTGGTGCCACGGCTAAAAATGAAGTAGACGCGCCGAGTACCGTTCAATTTTGCGGCAGTTCGGCCATTACCAACACTTGCTTTAGCCGGTAAATAATAGTGTAGCTGGGGGACGTGCTGTTGGTGAGAGGGAGATGGCGACACTGTCGTGAGTTGTCCATAAGTTACATGAGGGAAGTTAATTTTTGCAAGATAACTAGTTTAAGCTCTAATATCGCATTGCATATTTACTTTGTAAGCAGAAATAGTAGGAACGTACTTATACTGAATTAATTCCTTCACGAAATCATCTACCATGGTATTCTGCCGATGCTAATCTCTTTATATCTMGAACGTCTAGAAGTGTCTACTCACTCGTACTAGAAAGCTATTGTCCTTAATGGATAGTCTTACCTGCAACAAAGAAAAATATTACATTTATCGGTAACATCTCTGATTGATAAATACGATCATTTGCCCAAAAACTTATATTATCAAAATATACATATAGGGATTATTATAATTATTTAATGCAACTTACGAAAATTCGAAACCTACAAATCAAAGTACATATATAGATATAACCTACAGTAAGAAGTTACTCGTTTTAGCGTTATTTCGTTTTTTGGCAGATAATTATTTAGAGTTTTATGCGTTACTTTATGGAAACCCGGTATAACTGACATTTTCTCAACGTAGATGATCCAGATTGAAAAGTTTGATTATTACAAACAAAGAAGATGTAAATAGATCAATAAAACACACCATCCCTGGCTGGTGTTGTATTCCAGATCAACAAGACGTCATAGAAACAACGTGCCAACCTGATAAAAAAGAACCTAACGACGAAAAAGGAACTACCTACCTACTAGATATACACGAACTACTTGGTAAAAGATATCTACAAACTAGCCTTCCAAATGTCCCCTAGCTCATAATTTCCACAATCCCTATTAAAATTATTAGTATTCCTATAAATTTCTATAGCTTCTTTTATTAGACGTTTGGGATAATATTTTTCTCTGTGTAAAATTTTTGTTTTATCAAAGTCAATCATGTGTTTAGTCAAATATGGGTGTTCAGCTACGGAAGATTTATCTATCTCTTGCAGCCTAGTAGCACGTATGTGTTCTTTCAAACGTGTACCTACTTTTCTTTTAGTTTGACCTATGTAACACTTGCCGCAAGGACAAGTAATTTTGTAAACACCTTCACTCTCTAAGTGTACTTTATCTTTAGTAGAACCTTTTTATCTTATACAAATCGGGGGTGCAAAAATTTTAGGGTCCAAAAAGAACAAAGGGGTTAGCCTTCGATGTTTTGTTATTTTTCCGTGGAAACTAATTTTAGCTCAAAATCGACACTCAGATGTATTTTGAGCTGCAGATTCCACAAATTTGATCAGAAATGAGCTAGGACGTCGGGGGGCCTAATTTCCTCCGCTTTTAGATCGAACCGTCGTAGCTAGCGACAAACGGATACCATTCCGAAATTCAGGAGGTCCAGATTAGTAAATATGCTTGAAATTATACAAATCGGAGGTGCAAAAATTTTAAGGTCCAAAAAGAACAGAGATGCTTTGTGATTTTTCGGTGGAAACTAATTTTAGCTCAAAATCGACAAACAGATGTATTTTGAACTGCAGATTTTATCTAAATTATTATATGTACTGTGAACAACTTTAATTTTTCCGAAAGGTCTTGTACATAAGGCAAACTCAACTTCAATTTACTTTGTTCTGGCTGAGAATTTACTTGATTTGGATGAGCACTTTTATTAAAAACTGACCAAATATTCTTATTGCTATAATCATTTCTAACTAGCGCTGATTCAAGATGATAATGATCGTATTAGACCAAGATTACAGGTGTAATCGAAACGTCAAACTAATAACTTTTTGACAGTGTTTTCAAGCGACAGAGATCTTCCCGAGAAAATATTATCTTGTATTATGGACGCTGAAAGCATTCACCCTCATATAAAGAGTCTTGTATTAGCTAATAAAATGTAGTTGTTATTGCAAGTTTATCTCCCCCACTAAAGCCATGTTACGTTGAAATTAGCATTCCACCATCTCTTTTAGTTAAATCCAACGTGTTGGTACGTCTTCATCGCAAATGTGAATAGCAAAAAGCACGTGCCAAAGTCGCCCCTACTGCCATACATCCAATTATGCACAGCGCCGTGTACTTTGTATTTATTAATAAGTTGTACCCGACCGCGTTCACTAATAATTACGCCTGTGAACTGCACGTTAAGATCAGCCAGTGTTTAAGTTGGGCAAAGCAAACTCGTCGGGAATAGGAAACTTCGCAAAGGTTAAATAACCGTCCCGTGAGCCGCACGGAAATATTGGTAAACAGGGAGTCGATTAAAAAAGGAAAACCGATTCAAATTTGTCGGAGCCGGGCGTAACTCGGGTGGAAAACTGGAGTTGTCCCAGGGTAAACAAAGACCGAGTTGTGGCATTAGTTCGGAAGAAAAACAAAGCACAAGAGCGGGGCGGTATCGGTAAAAATTAAACACGTCGAGTGTTACGATCGACAGCGTTTTGGTTGGCGGAAAACAAGCAGACTGCGTTTTACCCTCCGAACTCACACAAAAGTTTTTATCACCTAGATTTTATGGAAAAAATTGTTCACGCAACAATCTTGAATTGAGCTTCGAATCATACTTAAAAAATCATACTGAAAGATGACTGCCACTAGCACAACTGTGTCTTCGTTGTGAAGGGGAAACCCAAAATGATGACGACCATAAATTTTCACAATGGATACAAAATTTCGTTTGACAATTTTAGTACATTTACAGGGCGGAATCAAAAATTTTGGCTAGGATAACTTCCTCGGTTGTCGTAGGTACAACTCCCTAAAATCTATACTGTTGATGATATAGGCCCTTGTTCACAGAATCCAGTTAAGAGAATTAACACCTTTGGCGATTTTGCTAAGGCATCAGTAGATAATTTTTCCTTGTAATCAAATGTAAAACGGATAGATATTGTGTTTGACATATATGATGATATTTCGATAAAATAATTACGTCAACTTTCCGGTGTAAAAGCCAAATGATTAAAAATATTATAGTTTCAAATTATCACACAAAAAATCAACAAATTGAAAAGATTTCTTTCACTGCAAATAAGTTACAGTTCGTTCGCTGCTGCTCCTACATATGCACAGGTAAAAGAAGGCTTCGAGTTATAAATTTGTGCTTAATTTGATGATTTTTTCAATTACATTTTGAGGTACTTGGAGGGCTTAAATTTGAACCCTTTAGTAGGCGGTTCAAGGATGTTTTGTCACATATTTCACGCAGTAAATAACTAGAAAGTGAAAATTTGCGAATTCCTCAGTTAATACAAAACAACACAACTATTTCAACACGAACCATCTGCAACTACCGCGCTGCTTTGTAGCGGTCGGCAATTCTCGCCCAAGTCATTAACATCAGTTCATCATCAGATTCTCCGACTCGCAACCCCATTTCGTTTCTGGTTTTGCCCCCGACGCGAACAGAACTGTTCGCAGTTCAAAGAGGAACAGAGCCGGGCAATTGCTATGGTGGAGGGCGAATAACGGCCCCGTAATTTAATTATTCATCGAAATTAACGGGCAAGTGAGGCGGACACAAACAAGGCGGAAGAACAGCACGGGGATAATTGCTTGTCTTATCCGTTTATCGCCGACGGGACCGGGGCGCTAATGCCCCGTCCCGCTGCGGGGTGGAAAAACCGACGGTCTATTAACAAATGTGGAAGTGACGAGTTTTGCTTTAGGGAAGATAGGATCGCGACTTACTTAAAGAATTAACTGTGGTCAACATTTTTTGGTGGGGAAACAAAAGATCTTTACACGATAATCCATACACCTGTGATGTTACATTTTGGCCATACATTAATTCAAAAAGGAACTGTTCCCGTACTCCAGGTACTATGAAATCCAGTTCATAATTAGATAACCCTTAGATCTGTTATGTATACTTCATTTCAATAATATAAATATAAACGTCATTACTTTCAAATCTCTTTCCTACATGTGTAACAATTTGGTGACGACTTAATTCGAATTTACTTCGAGCAGCTATGTAGTTATATAGCTACTCAAAGTGTCGCAGAACTCATACTTACTTCGTCTCGATAATCATCTAAATCTGAAAGGAGTAGACATCATAAAACCTGAGAATTATGAATTATGCGTTCAAATTCTGATAGAGTGCCTCGCTTGCAAAACAGTACGAGAAAGTATTCAGATTTAATTAAGTTACTTAAAGAGCACTTATCTCCACAAGACAGTATTATTTCTGAATAGTATAAATTTACATGTTCATCAGGAAGGAGAAACAATTACAAATCACGCTGCAAAATTGAGGAAAATGACTATGAACTGTTAGTTTATTTGTTCGTCTTGCAAGGCTTCTACAATTGACACTCATCTACGTACACAGTTCATCTGAGGAACATGTGATACAGAAATTCGTGACAACAGAAGTCATTTGTTACAATCAAAGAAATTGTCCAACTTGCTCAATCGTTTGAAACTTCGAAAAGGGAATCCAGCCAGATGCAAACCAGCAATTTTGCTTCAGGGAAGTCTAAACCAGCTTCATTCAAGAAACAAGCGAAGATATCACCTAATTTTAAAGAACTCTACGGCCGTTGTTTTCGTTGTGAAGGAATGAACCATAAGGCCGATACCTGTTTCTCCAAGAATCTTGTTTGTAAACGCTGCAACCGCAAAGGTCATATACAATCTATGTTCATGAGGCATCCAGAGAATAAGCAGTTGGAAACTGAAAATTACGAAGACGAAGATTTTGAAGATGATGTTGCCTTTTCGTTAATGGAATAGCTACAATTAATTCCATATGTTCTTCTATAATTATGCATATAAATGGTAAAATATGGAATTGGATACTGGAGGGGCAATTTCTACAATATCAAAAGTCAAATTAAAGTCATTGTGTCCGTCAATGAACCTGTGGCCTACAAATGTACTTATATTGGCGAGTTGCCTCTGTAACCGTTACGTATAAAAACGAAATTACCACGGGTGCACTCAACAATATTACCTATGAAGGAACATAGTGGCTTAATATGTCCAAGATGAATTGGTAAGACATTTGCAGATCATCTACATCGAACCTCATACAGACAAGCAGAAGTTATTTAAGGCAATTTAATGATTTTATGTCCAAAGAAGATTTGGGAGAAATTTTTAATTTTACACACACGTACAAACTGAAAGGTGAAAACTGTCAAGCCGTTTATATGAAGCCAAGGCAAGTTCCATACGCTTTACGTGAGAAAATAGAAGAGACATTTGATATATTAGAATAGCAAGGAGTCATTCTTCTTGGGAAACACCCATAGTACCTATTGCCAAAAAGGATGCATATGTCACTTTAAATCAGTACATTCAAGATGACCATTACCCTATTCCAAGCATCGAAGATATTTTCAATGAATTGAATGGTGACGACATAAATTTTTGTACTCATGATATGGTCGATGCTTATTTACTTATGAGGGTAGATGAAGTGAGTGTGATGATGCAAGTCATTTCTAAGTATAAGAGAGTTTGGTGTAAAGTTTGGCAGCGATTTATGGATCAGATAATACATGATTAAGAAGGAGTTGCCTATTTCCTCGATAACATTGCAGTTCGAGGAAGACCACCTAAAGAGTAGTGTAATCGTGTTCGAAGGGTTTTACAAAGACTTCGTGAGAATAATTTACATATTAACAAGAAGAAATGTCGGTTCTCTAAAAGCAGCATTCAGTATTTGGAGCATATCATTGATACTGGAAGACAATATGAAGAGAAAATGTTACACACTTTCATGAGTTGTACCAACTGCTCAAGGCTGATAAACAATGCAAATGGATTAAGAAGTATGAGGCTGCATTTCAACAGTTGGAGAAAGAACTTACCAATAAAGAGAGGTTACGCCTTTTGCTCCTGATCTTCCCTTATCTTGTTACAGATGCTTCACCAAGATCGTTCAGTCAGACAGAGAAGAATTACATTCAACTTACAATCGTAGAGCTACAGGTAATATTTGGGGAATTCGGAAATTCTTTCACTATTGCTACAAGCGAAAATTTACCTTTAGGAATAATCAGCCATTGACCAGAGATTAAAAGGATCTTCCCTCAACTTCAGCAACTAGATTATTACACAACGCGAATTATCTATCAGGATCCGATTACATCATTTGCTATAGATCTAAAAAGCTCATGTCAGTGTTGATTATTTGTAAAGATCACCACTTCCCATTTCTGTGAAATCTAATGATAAGCTTGACGTTTTCCATCTCAATCAGATAGAAACGCTTTCTTACTCAAGATGTCATTAGAAGAGATACTTTACGAGATCGTTAACTTCGAGAAATCTTCGAACGTGTGCAGAGTGGTAGACCATTGCGACATGGCATTACAACCAAAGAATTTTCAATTTTAGATGGATGCTTACTCAAAAGGATTCGCGTAGTTATTCCAAATATCTCGAGGAAGCAGATTTTAGAAGAACTTCATTTGGCACATACGGGAGTAGTAAAAAAGAAAGCTCTAGCGAGAAGCTACGTCTGGTAGCCAGGAATTGATGCAGATATAGAGGGAATGGCTAATAACTGTTTAACCTGTTGCAGAACAATAAATAATCTTAAGAAAGTAGACCCATGGGACTACGAGTTCATGTGGATTATGCTGGACCTTTCTACAATATTTACGTGTTTATTTTGGTGGATTCATATTTCAAATGGCTAGATATTATCTACAACTTCATCAACTCCATTTCCTGAAACAGATACCCCACGCCGACCGCGCCATCTATGGCCCACACATTTCACTCCCAAACGGCATCACCGATTCGCTAATAAATTGTCGCCGTAGCGCATTTAGCGGCTCCAGAGGCGGCACATCACCTTTAATCAAATTTCGAATCTGGAGTCTCCTCCAGCCGGGCCGCTCAGGTGAGCTCCCGGCTTTGGGGCGGGAGGGAGCGAATTCGGACGGGTTAAAGCTGCCCCGGGGGGCGATTTATCAATTAGGGGACCGATGTTGCCATCTCGCAGTCGGACGATCTGTCACCGGCACTGTGCGGCCGACCGCACGCTGGCGTACCGACTGTACTCGCCTGTAATTGCATGCGATGCAGCACCACGCCGACCGTAGCCAAGACGACATAATTAATGTGGTTCATGCCCAGGTGAAAATTGCCGTTGGGTCACCGCCAGAGCAGGTATTGACCAATTGGATCGGCTACAATGGCGAATCAAAGTTTGGGATTGTCCGCATCGGTCTCCGCGAGATATGGAGACCAAATATCAATTGACGATGTAATCATGTCGTATTTGTGTGCGGATTGTGAAACGGTTGATTAAATCATGGACAGGGTGTAATAATAATGATACGAATACTGGTTTGAAATTTCTTACTTAGTTCACTCACGCACTAAGTGGTATAGTCCTTCCAATTCGTGGGGGTTCCTTTGGGTATACATCGCCTTAGAATGGGTTTACTGCAGGCCCGTAGCTCTACCATATATTTATATTTATACCAGTCGTCTACAAACTGTTCCAGTTCCATATTAGAAATTATCATTCAAGTAAAAAGAAAAAGGATGCTCTACAGTTAAAAGAACTCAACGAAACGGAAAGAGTAGAAGACAAAAGAGAAACTGCTTGGAACAATACTAAACGCCAATGGCGCAAGATGAGTGTCGCCTTAGACAATCATACTGAATTCCAGAATTTTCGTTAATAATGTGTTCTAGTATTGCATCTTTGTATTTGTGTTATTATCGTCGTCATTACAATGAAGTAGTTCCGTGTATCTAGCCAAGTGTATACAAGAAATAACACAAATGTGGTCAAGAAACCACCTACAGAGCACATTGGATCACGAAATAAATATAATACGGGGAGATCGTTGTCCAGCAATAATACATTAATCAGGTAAGAAAAATAAGAAGAAAAGCTCTAAATGACACCAGACAAAACATGTGGAAGTTCGGAACCAGCTTTAAGGTCTACAGCCAAAATAAAACTCAAAGGAATCCCAGCACTCATAAACGACTTGAAACAAAAAGGTTTCAGTCGGACAGAAGAAATCTTAGGAGTAAAAGTAACCATTATGGTAGTGAGATAATTTTTTCTGGAGATCAGGAAGCCATGGAAATAAGCCCACGGCCGTAAAGAATCTCTAATATATAAAAAAAAATGCACAAAGAGAAGAACGATCCCGTAGAATATCACCCCATCTAGAGCTCCAGCAAGCGATCGGACAAACATAGACGAAAGGAAACGTCTATAACATGATGAAAGAGAATAGACAATTGATCATCTTCTCTGAGTGTTCTGTACTAATTCGCAGTGATTTTGGTTCTTCAACATAATATTTCGTCCACGGGAAAATGTTGAGGAGCAAGCTGGTTCTTCCCAGATACTAGAAGAGGTAGGGTCACTAGACATCGACAACGATGAACCTCAATCAAGGCTATTTGCATCCAGACGTTCAAGAAATTATAATGAATGTGTATAAGGGTTTAATTAAGATGGGATATCCTAACTCCACTAAAGATACAAAGGTACCGAATACATTCATTCCAAAAATCATAAACAAAGATAGTTACGGGCGTAAAACAAGCGACGCAATGACCCCCACATAAGGTTTAAAGGGCACTGTGTTAGTGCCTCAATTCCGGGTCACCGTGTAGGTGTCTCCAAAGGGKGCKAAMGCGAAGGACCAAAAAAACAATAACACCGCAAAGCCAGAATATCGCAAGCTCGCCCAGTTTCAARCAAAAGGGCACATGGTGTTGCTTTAATCATTTGTTCCAAGCGTGGTCCACACATCAAAAGATCTGCTGCGCCCGCAACTTTCAATTTCGGCGGTCACGAAAGCGCGGCTCAATTTAAAGTCGTCCCTGCCCAATTAGTCCGGAACCCAAGGTCGCCGCACTGGCCCAATTTTGGCAGCGAGAAAACGAAAGCCCGACGATATTTCTCCGCGATTCCCACGGACGCCCGCGAGTTCGTTTCGAACCAGCGGGGACTTCAAATTACGGACAATTTAGAGCGGGGCGGCTTATGCGCCCTGCGAGGCCGATAGTTCAGCGGTTATGGTGGCAGGAGCAGGAGCATTTCGAGGTACCTGCCAACCGGAACCGAACGAGCGATGCCAGCCGCCCCCGCCGCTGATTTATGTGCCGCGAAAAATATTTTCGACTGGTGCGGAGATATTTTATTAAGTAGCGGGGAAGCGATAAAATCTAGGGAGCTGGTGGCCACACGTTCGTCTAGAGTTATAAATAATTTAATTCCGAAATTAAGAACTAATTCTACTTCATTTTAGAAATAGAGAAGGTAATAAATATATTCACAATACTAGCCACCAGAGGCGTCAGCATAGAAAACTTAATAGTGCTTCAAACGAATAAGTATTAGAACTTCGCAGAAACAAGCTTGTTATCTGGTATCCGCAGCAGCCATTTTTGACCCAAAATGACGGTTCGAATAAGAACGCGAATGTATTGAAAGTGCCGTATGTATCTCATACTGTTTAAAAGAAATTATTCAGTAAAGCACAGCCCTACCTTGGGCAATGATATTTCTAAAAGAGCATTGATAAGAGCTCAGTTCCATTAAAAATATTGAAACTACATTTGGGTTAAGTTTCTTTGACAAAATCCGCCAATTATTTTCAAACTGAGACTCTTCAAAATGTGTCTATTAGAATAAAAACACATAGCTAGTTTTCACTTTAAACCATAATATAATAAATCTCTATCCATGGGATTTCACGAATGATAATGACCATGACGAAATTAAAAATGCAACCCAAAATACACTTGCCGAGGCAACATTGATAATTGTTCATCGTCTTAAAAAATATAAAACGTAGAGAGCTGTATAAATTCGTAAATTTTGACATAAAATTCAATCATTTGCTTTAAGTAAATTCAGTATTGTAGAACAAATTTTATTTTTGAAAAATATTTATCAAAATGTCGCCCTCCGCTGTTTTCACAAGCTTGAATTCGTGCCCGAAACGATCTTTTTACATGCATTAACATTTCTGGAGTGATGGATCTACATGCATCACGTATTTTATTTTCTAAATGTTCTACACTTTTAATTGGTGTTTGGTATATTTGCTCTTTTATTTCATTCCTTTTGTCTTTTCGTCTAAATAAACTATTTGTCCATTTTCATCTCGATATTGTTTGATTTCTTGTAGATAACGTTGTCACCACGTCTCTTTACATTAAATAGTTCATTTTATTACTACGCTGGAACACAAACCCAATATTTTTTAAATAATCACGAGTTTTTCCACAGCATGACACAATGCCCTTCTTATCTGTATAACAAGTTAACTGTAGGTTTTTCAAGGCTCCCTCATCTACTATCAACACTATGCCGACCCATTTTTTGTTGAGAGATCTTGAATTTTTCAAATCTTTTGATATCTTGACAGAACTTGCATACGACAAATTTGGTTAACTTTACGTCTAACTGCTTTTAATGAATACTTTCATAATTTTGCGCTACTGCAGATCGTTTTTACACCGTGAAGCATTTAAGAAGTGGCCAGCACACCTAAATTTTTGTAATATTTTTCTTTCCTAATTCTCAGAAACTACCTACCCACCTACCACCTACATCACTTCCTGTCCTGGGTTTTATTTACGATTCAGCTACTCACAGGAACAATCTTGTTTTTTATTTCGAATAAATGTCACCGGGTCCAGCAGTAAACAAATTCGACAGGAATGAAGACACCACTCAGCACATTTAAATCAGCGCTGACACTTTCGCTTGGCCACCACGCTTTTATAACATCATTTAACAACTATTCCGCGTTTTAGCAAAAACACATTTTGTCAACGCCCGTCGTTCCATAAATAACGCAGTTGACCGTGCCAAATTACAAAACGCGACGACGCAACGACCGATGCGAGTGTTCATTGTGTTAAGCTTTGAACTACAAAATCGCGAAAAGTGACACGGTCACTAGTTTTACTAAATTCCGTACCGCAACGTTTCCACGAATTTATTTCAAATACTAAATAACTATTGTGTTCGGTATTCGTTATATAAAGACGTTAAAAATTTTGAGACCATGTGTAATGCTTTAAATGGTATTAATCAAATTTTGTGTTCACTTCAATGTGGTTCAACGAGAAGAATTTTTCTACATCATCAAAATCTAATTTAAACGGCAACACTATTATAACATTTTTATCTTCAAATCCAATTATATAATAATAATAATATACTTTAGTTTCCTGATGTAGGTTTGCACCCACTTACAGGAGAATTAGATTAGATCTAGATTTAATGGGATAAAAAGTAAGATGTTCAAGGGAATTTAAAAGAGAAACCATAAAAATTAACTTTACACAATAAGCCACTACAGTCAATTCGATTATTTAGTAGACCAAATAAGAACTTAACAATTACGAAATCGTTACTTCGCCCAGCTATGTTTCTGTGTATTTTGATCCAAACTATTACTTCTTTAAATTATTACACTCTATATATGAGATTAATTATTCTTTTCCCGTAAATGAACGCTTACATAACCTAAGGTATTAAAAACATAAAAACACATTTCAAAAATTATTTCGTACTCCATAATTTTTAAACAGAAGAACGTTGAACTGGCGACGTAGAAGGCGTATATTTAGCGATACATTTCCGGCTGAAATTTTGCTTTGTCCGGACGTCTTATTTGACAGTGAAAGAACCCCATTAAGGTTCGCACCGCACCCTCGTCGCTGCAGGGTTCATTTCCCGTGCCCGCTGACCGTTTCGCCGCCACCAACCGTTCCACCTGTCCATCGGGAAATCATTAGAAACGTATTTTCGACGGCGTAAGTATGATAGAACGGCATGCGGTCGGTAAAAGGACTATGGACATTAAATTCGAATCAATTACTTGTTCCCAAGATTAATGGAATGGCGCGTTAATAGAAAAGGGACATGTAAAGTTAAATAAATGTCTTACTCGTTTTTTTGAAACGGTTCTGGTATAAGCGATAATGGTCAACTAGCAAAATGTAATTAAATTGAAAGCATTTGGAGGCACATTTAATCAATGTGCTCTCTCACGTATCTAGGAAATGCAACTGCAGTTAATAATACAGGAAGCCCTTGGTAACTTTTCATCGGGTGGCTATCACAGAAATGAATTTGCTGCAATGAGTTAATTAAATATTATCATTTTTCTCGAACAGCAATCTGGAATCACGAGCTTAATTTAAGCAGCTAGGGTTTGATTATTTTAAACAACTTGTAGTAAAAAATATAGCTAAGATATACTACACACAAATCCCACGTCAGATGATGTATTTATTGTTGTATTTATAATACTTTGCATGTGTTGGTGTTTCATTTAACGTTACAATGGTTGAATATGGGCTAAAAGTAGTTCAGATAACATAACAAGTTACTAAAACTTTCAAGCATAACAAAGAGATACTACAATGACAATGACAGTACAGCCGTGGCGAGAAATTTTAAATTTACTTTGTAGTTCATAAAAAGTAGTAATTTTTACATAAACATGGGCAATATTACAATTTTAATCGTACAGGGAAATGAAATAGATATTATATCTGATTTTTCTGAAACTGACAGTAAATATACGTTAAAATACAAATATTTACTCAAAAAAATATTCTTATTGCTATAATTATTTCTCACCAGCGCTGATTTAAGATGATCAATTCATTTTTGTAAAGAACTTTCGTCTGGATTCTTTGTGCTCTAACAAATAACGTCCTTTCAAGACTATTCTTTTGAGTGGGAGGGTGGTGAGATGTGGCATGTAAATATCTGTCTGTGTGTGTTGGTTTTCTGTAAACCTTGTGTCCTAACTGTCCAGTGTTTACTCTGTAAATTTGGATATCCAAGAAAGGTAAACTTCCATTGCTTTCCAATTCTTAATTATTAATCCTCAAGTGTTTAGTGTTGAGTTAATTAAGTATTGTTGTCCATTCTTAATAGCAATATTAAATTATGTTATGAACCGTTGTATCGAGTCTGGTATTATATCTTTATTATGGAAATGTGCTGATGTTGTGAAGGTACTAAAAGTAAAGAATACTCCGGTGATCGAGAAATTTAAGGCCCGTAAGTATATTGCCGATTCTATCAAAGGTTTTAGATAAATTTAATACCCATAATAAGTACCCAATTGAGTTTTGGGTCTGGGTATAGCTGCACGACTACGCTTTTTGCTGTTACAAACAAAATTTTAACAACCTGCTTGTTTTAATCATGTTACACCTTTCAAAAGCGTTTGACACATCTATCCACGAAACATAATCATAACAGTGATTATGATATCGTACTAATCAGACAGGAAAATGCGTAAAAATTGGTAATAGTTATTCCAATTTTATTGCTCTAAATGGAAGTGTCCCACAAGGTTCCATTCTTGGACCACTACTATATTTGGATGCTTGCAGCATTGTACTAGCTTTGAATATGCTGATAAGCAGTTACTTCACAGTAATCACATTGTATGTTGTTTGGCACAGCTAAACTTACAAACAATTATATAGATCTAATAGGTGGCAACATTAACATTGGATTGGATAAAAATATCAAACCGTGCCCATCAAGTAAAGCAAGAGGCCACTTCTTGACACATTTACAGGTGTAGCCAACGTCTGCAATTCCCCGCAGAGCAGCCCCGCAGCACGGTGAGATATAATTTTAATAAAACGCCTCTCCACAGTCCACCAGGGCACGTTTCCGGTCGACATATTCAAAAACCCCGTTCAAGTGTTTTATTATTTAGCAAGCGGCGCTCGTGTAGTGGTCAGGGCAGTTTCCGAGTCTATTAAGGCCCGGCATGTTCCCGGTCTATAAATTTCAAATGGAGCTGCATTTTTTTATATAAATTGATATTTTACGGTCCCGGGGCTAAAGATCTGGTTACTGGAGGGTTTCCCGCTCGTATATCCTTTTAAAATACTTCCCCCAGTCGAACGAATGTCCACACACAAATTGATTTTTCCTTGTTCAGATTTATAGCCTTTATTGAGATAAATTTCCT
The DNA here is from genome assembly GCA_025024175.1 of Rhyzopertha dominica. Lineage (NCBI taxonomy): Eukaryota > Metazoa > Arthropoda > Insecta > Coleoptera > Bostrichidae > Rhyzopertha > Rhyzopertha dominica. The sequence continues at coordinate 51,384,571 of QCXZ01000138.1, read as the reverse complement.
TTTTCTTACAGCCGAGGTGATTCTCCGCTTTCTACCTTAGGATGGGGTTATTTCTGAGGGAGGTTAATGTCGTTTGAAGCGATTCGCCCGGATATGAAAAAGGAAACAGCTTAAAAGTGAAAAAAAGTCACAGATATAGGGACCAGCATATGAAGGTCTATAGGGCGTGTTAAAAAATATTTATGGAGATAAGAGTATGGACTAAAATAAGCAGAAAACTCTTAATAAACATGAGTCCACAGAGTAAGGGTTTCGGATATATAAAAGATTCCTTTCTAAAGCATTTTTATTATGCGCAAACGAAAGGAGCTTTTAGCAAAAACAAAAATAAAGTTACTGGTACCGTCAGATATCAACACATAAGCAATAGCCCACGTAGCAAACCACCTTTCGGAGCTCATTTCTGGCCTAAACTTTGGAGCAAACAGATACTAAGAATGCAAGGGTTTTATTCAGGTAGTTTTCCCTTACTTTTTCCTAAGCTTGAGCTAGCAACCACAAGGAGTTAGTTGTATCTAATGGCTTTTAGAATTTCAAACATGCAGATTAAAATTATGGGATTTTTTAGAGAAGATGGAGTTTCCTAAATTTCAAGTAACTGTTAGAGGCATTTTGATAAAATTAACCATTCCATTGGAAGTGTACGTTCAGTGTATAACATACCTACTTTCAGCGTACGTTTAAATTCTATCATAGACTTTAGTTCCAACCTGAAAAAAATAAAATGTTGTGCGGCCAAACCCCAGAAATTATCGTTAAGGCAGCTGAGAGTCAGTGTAATGCTGACAGATGGCAATGATATCTAAATTTCTACTTACATCATACCAAGCCTTATTATTATACTGTTGATATCTTCATGGCCATTTCTACACCTAAATGTAATGACTAGCAAAATGATCATTTCTGTTTTAGTCAATTTAAAATTGGTAATAGTGATGTGATGCAGGATGTTTCACGAATGATAATGACCCTGACGAAAATGCAACCCGTAATACATTCTCATAGCCAATGTGGTTATTTTACGCTATTTTTACGCTATAGTTCCTGCACTGTATTTATTAAAAGTCAAAATGTATTAAAATGATGAAAAAACCGCTGCTGCCCGTTTAATCAGACAAAGTTTTCCAAATAGAAGAGCTCCCGCCGATACAATTTTCAAGAGACTTGAATCAATTTTAAGGACAAACTGGCCACCACTGAAAAAGTCAAGAGAAAGAACAGTAATAGGCCCTGACATTGGAAATGATTGACGAAAAACCTCATATTAGTCAAAGGGTGGTTGTCTCAAGTGCAACCGGTATTAGTCTGTCTTCAGTACACCTAATAATTAAAAGCAATCAATTTCATCCGTATTACTTGCAATTGGTTCAGGCCTTGAAGGAGACAGATTATCCTAAAAGATTGGCTTTTTCTAACTTATTTTGGGGAACGCCAAAATTTGAATGTGGGATTTTATGACAACATTTGCTTCTCAGATGAAGCAAGATTTTCTAATAATGGTGGAGTTAACAAACATAACATGCATTATTATGCGCAAGAAAATCCACGTTGGATTCGAGAAGGACATTTTCAAATTATCTACTCGACGAATGTCTGGTGCGAAATATTGGGGAATCAAATTGTTGGGCCTTATTTTTTTCGCGGTAGTTTAAACGACAATATTTATCTAAATTTTTTAAGAAATATTTTACCGGGACTTCTCTAAAATGTAAATGTAAAGACAAGATCTATGGTTCCAACAAAATGGGGCACCTGTGCATTATCATAGAATAGTGCAAAATCATCCTGATTTGGTTTTGCCTAACCGATGGATAGGAAGAGGTTCAATTAATCGTGGGCCACCGAGAAGCCCGGACCTTACTCCTTCGGATTTTTTTTCTGTGGGGAATGGTAAAAGAGCAAGTATACCAAACACCAATTGAAAGTGTAGAACATTTAAAAAATAAAATACGTGATGCATGTAGATCCATCACCCCAGAAATGTTAATGCATGTTAAAAAATCGATTTGGGAACGAATTCAAGCTTGTGAAAACAGCGGAGGGCGACATTTTGAGCATTTATTACATTAATATTGTTGAATAAACATTTTTCAAAAATAAAATTTGTTTTACAATATCGAATTTTACTTAAAGCAAATGATTGAAGTTTACGTCAAAATTTACGAATTTATACAGCTCTCTACGTTTTATATTTTTTAAGACGACGAACAATTATCAATGTTACCTCTGCGAATGTATTTTGGGTTGCATTTTTAATTCCGTATTATTCGTGGAACATCCTGTATATCATGCACTACTTTTCTGACACACACCATGCAAATCAGGGCAATTCTTAAGATATCAAATGTAGAAAACATGTTTTGAAATCCAATGGAGAAATTGCACATTCTGCTTCATGGTCGTTTAATACCATTTTCTTGAAATACACATAACTGGTTGTAACCCGACAGAATCAAGTCAAAAATGGTTGGATTCGATAAAAAAAAGACGAAGTGTACAGGTAAAATACATTCGGTAAAAAATAAAACTTAATCCTTTTCCATTTAACGTAGTATGGCATATCCGATTACAAACATTAAAACAAAAATTGTAGCGTCATCAATATAGAATCAATGATCCACCTATTCGCGAAGTACGGATTTCCACGTTATTTTCAGCGTATCCATCACGATATATTGACGTTCTACTGATACGTGTTCGAAAACAGGGTTATAATTAACCGACCTAAAATATTGGTTTACCCGATGGAAAAGTGCATTAAAACAAGTAAAACCGGGCCGATAATAAAATGATACTGCCTCGAAAAAAAAAACGTACGGGAAATGCGCACGGAGCGTTGGACTTGTTAGGAGTTATGAAGGCAATTTTTAATTAATCCCTTACAGTAATTAATTGCTCACGTATGTGCACGTGGGGAGAACCACCGCCATAATTAATTTAGTTATTTCGTTTCTGGGCAACATCCAATCATGACGTTTCGCGATATGACGCGGCATTTTTTTTAATTTGGATTTTTTTGTAATTAATGGGGCACCAGAACGTTTACCTACAGAGCAGCATAGTATGTAGCTTTAATCATGGGCAAGGTCGCCCTTGCTTCGAACAAAAAAAAGAGTAGGTACGTAAAGAGACTATCTTCAAACTTATGATTAAAATCGAAGTGTAATATTTTTCAGTTATTTTCGTTAAGAGATTTTGTAACAATACTAAATTATTTGCTACGTCTGGAACTGCCACAGGCTTTTGGCTGAGGCTCTCTAAATGTTTGTAATAATCGTGATAAAAATTAAGAAACTGCTACCCAACAGCCATGCATGAATTGAGATTACACCTCAGAATCGAGATAAATCGTTTCTTTTGTTGCGATTTTCAGTTTTTATGTAGCTCCAACTGGGTTCACTTCACTGTGAGGAAAATTAATGCCCGGCGGAAAACTCGCATGACTCCCTACACGACAATTTCAAAAGGATAAAGACCATCCTAATAGCCGACTGTGAATCTAGCGACACGGCGACTCAATGGAATTACACGACAACACGTCCCATTTATCATCGGACTGACAGAAGAACCATTAATTCGTACTCTTCCTATGCCTTCACGCGCACCATTTAAATAATTCTCTTATTTTTCCGTCCGGGAAATACAGACTTTTTATCCTCCAAAAGTTATTCGCGTGTTGTTCGATGAAAAAGTATTATTTTGCCGGGGGAAGTTGATTGAAATTTGAATAGTATTCAGGCCCAGCGGTAGGTCGCACCCCGCGAAAAGCGCCTCTCTCTCCTCGTGTATTGGAAAATCATCACCTCCGATAACAACGGGGGTTATTTTATTTTCGTCTGTGCCGCACCACTCCAAAAATAAGATGCGCTTTAAATTTTCTCGAATTTAATCCCCGCTAAGCGTGCCGCGAACGTCGCCGATGGAATATGCGGACGTTTTCGATTTCTGGGGCTTTGCGCCACGTCAACGAACGAATGTATRACACACGGGAAGAATGCAATGAATTTCGTTCGAATGGAGATCCATTGTGTGCGGATAAGACACCTTTCCAGCTACAAAACCTAATGGTTCGTTTCCTCTTCAGTACGCTTTGAAACAAAAAAAATAAAGGAATTCATGGAAGAAGCTTAAAAGTTCAGTCTACCAAGATTTTATCAATCAAAAATTTTCTGGATTTGTAATCATGGTATTCACCCTTGAACAAAACAATTTTATAGTAATTAAACTCTCTTACCGTTATTACAACCCTACAATAAAATTTATCTTTCATCTCGAACAGCAGGCGGCCCCTCACAAGTTACCGCAAATAACCGGATTACCATAAATTTGGGTCCGATTTTCGAAGATGGTCAAGCAGGGTCGGATTATTTAAAGTTCACTACCGGTCAAACCAAAACTAGCATTTAGTCTTAGTATTTCTGTGCGCGAGGCAAGAGAAGGGAAAAACGTTCCATCCTTGGGAAAAAGCTGCTCCAAGTACCGCTCAGAATGAAGCTGCTGGCGCTAACATGGAAGTGCAAATTGAAGAAAACAAGAGGAATCGTTGTTACCTTACCCAAGATGCCAAAGAAATCATAAAAAATGTATAGAATTTTTTTATAAAAAGAGAGTGCAGTGCTCCGTTAAAAGTGACAAGTGAAATGGTTGGTGTCCCCTACACGACTGTGAGAGATATTATTGAAAATAAGGGCAATTCTAGAAAATCACGCAATTCGGAGGAATTTCTAAATATATCAAAAGAGCTTGCGATAGAAATTAAAAAAGTGATTTACCCAATGTATAAGGAAAATAACGTTCCAAATACGGCAAGTCTGAAATTAAAACTCTTGGAATTAGGATATGATATCAGTTATTGCGAAGAGTGGTTCAGAAAATACTTGAGGAGCATCGCTTTTAATTATAGTACATTAAACCAACGTTTGTCCATAATGGAATCAACCCGACTAAAAAGAATGAGATGGGATTATATAAACGAAATCAGAAGGTACCGCCAAGAAAATCGTAATATCGTTTATTTGGATGAAACGTGGTACGACACCCACGACTTGATAAAAAAGGTTTGACAGATGGGACAAATAACTGCGTTCTGCAAGTACCACCTTCGAGAGGAAAAAGAATTATAATCATTCATGCGGGAGGAAGTGATGGATGGGTGGAAAATGGCTTATTACTGTCAGCGAAACAGTTCCAAAATTGTTCTGCTGACTACCATTGCGACATGGACTCTGCACTTTTTGAAACTTGGTTTCAGCAGCAGTTACTGCCAGGGCTACCACCAGGATCTGTTATAGTCATGGATAACGCGCGTTATCATTCAAAATTAATGAACAAGGCGCCAACATCAGCTACAAAAAATATAGAAATAACTGATTACATGAAAAAGAATAAAATTACAATTCCGGATAGAAAAGTTACCAAAAAAGATCTGTTGACAATAAATAAAAAATCTCAACATACCTAAACAATATCGAGTTGATGAACTAGCGAAAGGACATGGACATATAGTTATGAGTTTGCCACCGTACTTTAAAATGTATTTTTTATAATTTTCGGCTAGCACAGCATTCAACATATTCACAGGGTATAAATATTACAGGAATGTTAAAAATCAAAATAAAAATATTTAGGAATGCGAGATTTTTCTTTGCTTGTGCAAAATAATGTTGCTACTCATCTAAAATTACGTACAATTAATTTTGAGACGTAAATAAAAACGATCGATGTGAAACCTCTTATTAACCGAATGATTAAAAACTACTTAGAATAATATACACTACACAAACAAAAACGGCTTAAAGCCGGTACTGGAAATTCGCAAAATCACAAAGAGAGGGTTTGATTTATGAGGGGTCGCGTGCCGTTCCATCCGTGCCTGTAAATGAAAGGTAAATAGTATCGTAGGGTTGTAAAAACGGTAAGAGAGTTGTATTACTGTACACTATTATCTTATAGACTACTTTATTTCGGTTCATTCCATTGGTACAATAATAACCGGCTTTTGCTAACTGAATAAAATATACATTTCCCTTCTAGCCCCATAACTAACGCAGTAATCTGTCGAGATGAACGAAACCMACGCGCTGTTGCCGAAGGCGGGTCACCAAGTAATTGGGCAAGTGCCGTTGGTAAATTAGCGGAAAATCTACTTACCTTAATTCYTAYGTGTATCGGGAAGTCACTTTGTGAGTTAAGCGTAGGAAKGGGTTGAATTACCGGAACGATCGGAAGCGGGCAGGACATCATAGTTTYAGCCTGAAAAGAATAAGAAACTGTAAGAACAATCTACGTAAATTTTTGAGAAAAAAACAAATTTATAATAACGTTGTTGGCTAGTCATTTTAACACTAACATTACAATTCCAGTGGTATAGATCTATGATATATATACAGAATAACCAACTATTATGTACTGACCGTCATAGCAATAAGAACACTCAATATTGATGCACTGTTTTCTTTGCGTTACTGTTTTTTTTATTCTAGAACATTTGACAGAAGACAGAAAAATTCTCGACGTTTCGGGAAAGTCATAGCACATGCTGGAAAATTCATCAGGAAACCAAAAAACTCCCAACTGTAGCACACACCAAATACCCTAAAACTTTGACGCTGTTTTGGTCCAAGGAATATTTTTTAAGGGATTGAATTCTTCAATAAACGCTGTAAGAAGTGCATTGAAATCAAGGGAGATTACAATGAAAAACAATAAAAACTTGTTGTACTTTGCCTCTTTCATTGTCACGCCAGGAATTATTAGCGCTTACCTAATACCAAATTCTCCCAATAATCTGCTTTAAAAAATTATGTATTTGTTCTAATTCAATTTCAAGTCAAAGCAAACGCTTAAGGAATTGGTGGATTCTTTTTCTGATGGAGAGATAGAAGAGATGAAAAACGTTATGATAGAAACGAAGTACCAACTTTGGAATTGATCAAATCTGAGTTTAATAAACAGGTCCTTGCATGTAAGTCCAGCATCGTAACTTTGGCAAAAAATATAAACGAAATTGGGTTCAAATATTAAAGAATTGGCCATAATGGAAAGTGACGGCTCAAGCGATGGAGAACCGCATTTMTTAAAAAAAAATCGAAGATACCAAGATGAAAATAAGCCAGTATCTCATTTTCAGTTAMAGMATTAYAATAATAAATGTTTTCCTCTGCGGACGGCACAAGTTTAATCGCGTGCCGAAGAACAAAAAAAGTCGCGGCGAAAACAAAATTATGACTATAATGACGCGAGCAAAAAGCGTAACCCGATTTGATCAGGTGCAGACGGGCCCGTCATCGTCCCCGGCGCTCGCAACATAGTTTAGTTTATTTAGCTGCGGATCTAATTCGGCTGCCGGCATAATTGCTCAGACGAAGACGGACTGTCACTCAAACAGTCGGCAGGCCATTTCGCCGTCAGATTTGTCAGAAGGTCCGTGCTCTGATGATAACGGAACGGTTTATTTAAAAAGCAGCGGAAAAGTCCGTCGCGGGTGGGGAGACAAAAGCTGGCAAAGAGCTGGCATGATGGAAATTTCTTGGTTGACCTGTAGTGAGCGTTTGCATTCATGCCAAATATTATATGACCGCAACAAAGTCACACTCTTTAAATTGTCGGAAGAGACAAAATACGAGGGTCATGTCAAAATTAATGCACAGCTCGCAGCTCGCTTGGAAGCTATATTTCGAGCTGCCAGATGGTTTACTGCAAATAAGCTGATTGTTCGGATATTTCCTTAATTTTGAAAACTTGGCAAACATTACAATGACATTTTGTTGCCAAGTAGAAAAAACAATAAAGTATGTAAACGAATAGCAATAAATTAGAAACTGATGAAACTGTCAAGTCTATTCAATTAATGCTTCTAGCACAGTAATAATATCTATTAAAAAACCAGTAATACAGTCCACTAAATCGAAGCCACCCTAACACTGATTTTGAATGCAACCTGACCTGACCTGACCTTAAGAAAAGGTGCGCGTATGCGGACTGCTGGTTTTGAAACTAGTGTTAAGTTTCTGGGGATTTATTTGGCCAGAGAGCGCAAATGTGTAGGGGATTGTTTCTACTGCGAAGCCTTGTGGATAGGATTACTCTGAGAGTGGCTTACTTCTCTGTATTTGAGACTCATTTTTGTATGGTTTGTTACTGTGGTGTGGGGACACTCTACAGCCAGGACTGGCATCTTCAAGCTGCAACGTAAAACAATAAGGATTTTGGGAGGTCTACAATACAGAGATGACTGTAGAGAGACCTTCAAACAGCTAAAAATTATGACGCTTCCATCGCACTACATCTTTCAAAGTCTTCTATACATTAAGCACAATGTTGACCGTTACCCGTTGCATAAATCCATTCATGAATATAATACAAGGAACCATAACAAAATCTGCCCTAAATATATGAGACTATCACGTACACGAAATGGAACTGAATACTACGGAATTAAACTTTTCAACGCTCTCGCGCATGATAAAAAAAGTGTCTCATAATAAATTTAAACAATATATTTAAAAAAATTCTACATGAGAGTACGCTTTATGATTGACGAATATTTTAAACTGATTGTGCCGTCTTAGTAATTGTCATAAATATTTTAAACGTACTTGTTGTAATCATAGCTGTGAATGCCCTGACTTGTGCAAAGCATCTTTTTATGTACTTATGCACCAATAAATTATTATTATTATTAGCTAAGTGATGTCCCAATGATAGACTTTTATAATTTGACAGCACTTGCTTTTTTACTGTTATGTGCAGGACTATGACATGATCTCCGTAAATAGTTCTAAGAGAAGTTTCCTGCAACTGGAAGAGTTTCCAGTGCACTATGTACTGTCTTTCTTTCAATTTGCCACCACCGTCTGGTTAGCAGCTCTTTCTCCGGAGGTACGGGCGTGCCTCCCGTCAGCAGACGACACCGGGGGTATAATATATATGTCAAAGTTGGGCAATCAGAAAGAGATTAGCCGGTGGAAATGACGTGAGCAGGAAACGGAAAGGAGTCGCACCAGTTTCGTCGGTGCTACCTACCTGTTGTTCATTTTGTTCCGTCGACACTGGCCGTTTCGTGACGTGCCGGCGTGTTAATTGCGTTACACGGAATTTAGATTTTCATCGCATGCACGGCCGCCTAGATGGACGAGGAAGCGTTTTTTTCCTGCCGTCTGGCCGCCGTCCAAGGGACTGCAAGTTGCACACCAGACGCCCTCGCAGCAGCGTACATGGTGTAGTTTTAATTTAACTCGGTGCTCGCAATAAAAGCGTTGTAACTAGCTGGTAGTAGTAAAAATGTCATAACTGGTAACAGACTGGGTTAATAGGTATGTATGGAACTCGCGGGGAAAACCTACTTTATTTAGAATGGGGAAATTTGTCGTCATCTTTCTGGACAATGCCTTCACTTCGCTTATCCTTGCGGTAGCAGTTAATGCAGTTATCTATTGTTTTCCTAAACAAAATTCGTTTTATGGGCTTACTGCTGTTAAAAGAAGTTAAATACTTCTACCATTACATACCATTATTCTGGATCATAAATTGCGTTTTAGCTCCTGTCCGGCCTGCGCTAGAGTGTACAGGAAAGCATTCTAAGAAAATGGCACTACCGCATTACTTGTTTGTAAACTGTATGTACATTGCAATTGGAATAGTTTCAAAAAAGGCTTGAAGCGCAGGTAGACACGAGGATAGACATTTTATGATAATGTTGAATATTACTTTTATTACTTGTAATTTGTCGAGTTGTGAAGTAAGATCTTTCGTCATTTGGACATTCATGAAGACGAACAACCAATCGGTCCTTTTCAGGACCAGCAAGATGAAGAAATGGTCCCATTCAAGATCAACAGGATGACGAAGGATCCGATCAGGAATAAACCCCCCTGAAGAAGAAGTCTCATCTTCATAATGATGCTAAGGAACTAATGTTCAATCTTTACGATTCCATTTTTCAGAAGAGGATGCCCTTCATCCATTAATAACGCCAGTGACATGTTACAGTTGCCCTAGTCTTCAGTAYAAACTATTTTATATAGAGGCACTGTGGAAAGGAAAAAACGTGAGAAGAAGAGAWGTTTTTATAGAATCGATGAAAATTTGGGCAAGAWAGCAGATAACTAATTTGTTGGTTAAATGCTAACGTATTTTTAGACGCGGAAATTACAAAGGTTATATACAATATGTATAAAGAAAATGTAGTCCCCACCGCTACACTTTTAAAATCGAAATTGAACGACTTAGGATTTGACTTTATCTACGAGGTATTGGGTTTTGTTATAAAAGACCTGATAAAAGATTGGCAATTATGGAAACACCCCGACTCAAAAAACATAGGATGAGACAGTATCACGAGGAAGGACGTCCGATAATTTATTTAGATGAAAGGTGGTACGATACCCGCGATGTCGTTAAAAAAGGATTAAAGGATGGCACTGCCAATTGCTGTTTAAACACACAACCTTCGGGAGGTAAACGAATTATAATTCTGCATTCTGGGGGTACAAATAATTGGGCACAAAATGCCCTTTTTATAACGGCAAAAAAAGATTTTCCACTGTTCGGCGGATTATCATGACATGAAGGCGTCATTGTTTCAGACTTGCTTTACCAGGCAATTACTTCCATTTTTACCTGCAAAATCAGTCATGGATAATGCAAAATATCATCCCCAACAATTAAATAAAAAATCTACTGCCGCCCCAAACAGAAGCATTTATTTCATAAATGATACCAATAAAAGCGACAAAAAAACAGTTATTGGAGACTATTAAAGAACTGAATCATCCAATAACTTATCGGATTGATAAAATCCCTAAAAGTAACGGACACATAGCATTAAGGCTTCCACCTTATTACTGTGTGTTCAATCCGATTTATTATAATATGGAGCAATGTAACAAGAGGCGTAAGAAGAAACAATAACTTAATAGTTCTGGTCTTTTTCATGGATAAATGTGTTGTGATTTCACTATGAGTTCTGATTCAGAAAGTGACTTGGGGTTGATGGGCTGAAATAATAGTATATTCATTTTCAGAAACTGCACTGTTTGCATATTTTTGCAAAATTGTCGGAAACCTTGAAGGTATCATCTACTCTATGGTCTATACGTTCTATGTTAAGAACAACATTATGAAGAAACAATGATATTGATATCAGTAAATATTCAAGTTACGTTCTCTCCTGAAACGAAAATCCAGCGGTTTAAAATGTAAGAAGTCTAGAACTTTTTCTGCCTAAAAATAAATACATTCTTAGCAAATGAGCTAATTCAAAATATATACAGATTAAAGTAAGGTAATCAACAAATGCTTAGTGGTAAAAATGTTATTAGCTTGCTTTAATTTTTGGAATGTCAAAGTTTCTGGAAGTACATTTCTTATTGAAATACCTAACACAAAGACACAATTATCACATTTACTTTTTAGGGGGTAGTGCCAAACTCGTCAAAAACCTCTTTTAAGCTCGCTAATGTTACTGTTCTCTACTTAATTGTTATTTTTACACGAAGAGTCGTTTTTCTTTTGTTTCCTGCTTTCTAAACATAGGAAACTCATGTCAAATTATGACAGCTAAACATTTGTTTGAAAAAGCCCATTGAAGCCGTTTTTACTTTTTGGCTGACGTCATATCATTTTAATCTAATCAAGAAACCTTTGAAGAAACAGTCAACATTTAAATATGTTTTCCTCAATCGATGTTCCTTGCTATTGTTTTGCCAAGTACAAATCCTAATTTACCCCATACGGCCGTAGAACCTACTGTCATTTGCTCGAATTTGAAGAGGAAAATGTCCGTCCCTGCCTTAACCACCACTTCCTTATTTGTGAATTTTTTGTTCCGCCTCATCCGGAACCCTTCCGTTCCCACAGTTCGCAGCATGACGCTCCGCATTTTGTAAACGTCCTCGTTAAGAAATAATCTGTTTCGCTAACAAAAGACACTGTGTTGTTCGTGGCAGTTGTTCTTCGTGTTCCTGCAATCATTAGCGGCACCCCCGCTAATTTACCACAATGGGGAGAGAACACCAACCGCACACCTTCCGCGGCGGTGATGCCAAGTCTAAGCTAAATCTGGTGGATTTCATAATATTTTTCTATAAGGCAAAAACGAGAACACACACTTAATCCTTAAGCCATTAATGTCTACATGTGATGTCCAAAGCTAGTACAACCGTTTTGCGCACCCAAGATATGTATTTCATGTTTTTGGGTTTTTCCCGTAATCGCCAGGTAAAATTCATTCTAGTTAGAAGTAATTTACTGGGCTTTATTATTCACCTCAAATTTCCCATTTTTGTATTTGTCTAGATAAGACTTATAGGTAAGACTTAATCACTATGTCACTATAGATGTTGGTAGTTGCTAGTTCTACATTTAGATTTTATAGTGGTGAAACGTTTTTGAAATGTACTGTCAAAAATTGCAGTGTCTAGGTATGGACAAGAAAGTATAATATTTTTTTCAATAACTAATTGGGTATACCAACCATACTGTTAATAAATGTTGCAGTGAGCTGTGTTGATCGAAAAGCTGTCGACAATATTTCAACTTATAATTATGTTGGTGGTTCAGCTATTTTTCCTCCGGAAAATTGTGACGCATTGCTATAAAGAGGTGTCTTAAAAGTGTATAAAAATGACAAAAAAGTTTATAAATACAATGATTATCGCCTTTCACAGAAATCACTCCTGAAATCACTGCCAAATCAACGAAAGGCCCGTTCTAATGCCTCGCAATAAGAAGAAAATACTAAAATGGACACAAGATCACAAAAACTGGACAGTGGAAGAATGCCGATAATTGATTTGGGGCGACAAATCCAAATTTGAATTTTTGGTAGTCGTCGTCGAGGTTTGTACGGAGAACACCAACGGAAATTGGTAGTAATATTTACTAATTCTTGTATTGTACCCAAAGTAAAACATGGCGCAGGGTCAGTTATGGTTTGGGGCTATTTCGGAGGATTTGCAGTACGAGACCTTGATGGCATTTTAGTAAAAGAGCGGTATAAACAAATTCTGCAACGACACGTATTTCATCTAAGGCGCGTTTAATTGGCAGAGGATAACGACCCTCAACATTCATCCAAGCTATGCCGGAAGTATCTGGGTAATCAAGAACGTTTATGGAAGTTAAAAATGATGGAATGCCCATCCCAATCACCTGACATAAATCCTATTGAGTTGATCGTCAAGTGCGTAAGGCTTGTCCTACATCAAAAGAACAGCTTTGGAACATTTTGGAGCAGGAGTGGCATAAAATTGAAAAAACAACATTGGACAACTTGGTGGATAGAATAACAAAAATTTGTGCAGCCCTAACTAAAACTAAAGGAGGCCACATAGATGAAATAAATGTTTAGATATATAGTTTCTGATCGAATTATGGCTGGTGCGCAAAGCATTCGGTTAAATGTGTTATGTTGTTGATTCAATTCTTTCAACAATCTGACCTGATCGTGAAGACATTTTCTTGAAAAGGAAACGTTATCTTCTGATCTTAGTCTTCACGATTCATGAGATGCTTCAGTGGTTGCCATAGTTGCATAACCCACCTAGTATGTAGTGTTCTGCGTAGATGGCGCTGAGGGCCTCAGCTCTCACTTAAATCTGTTTATATATCTGCAATTTGAGAGGATTAGCTAGCGTAATACCTTTCCTCACCCAAAACCTGGCAATGCCGCCCTCGTTTGTTTTACATCCGTTTCATTTTGTCGCACGTAGTTGACACGGGAACGTTTTGTTTCGTTCCAGGCAAGGAGGCGCACTACAGGCAGAAAAACTTAACGAGTCGTCTTCCTCGTTACCGGGAGATTTGAGCTGCTAAAAGGAGCTCCCGGGGTGGCGTTTTTGCCGACAGACGTAATGGAAATGGTCGGGAAACACGGCGCAAGAAATTCGAATGTCTATTAATACCGGCCGCTTCATCGTAATGACTGTTCGTGCAGATGACGGCCCCAGCGAATGACCCGGATCGCTCCGTTCGTTACTTAAACGCTTTGAAGGTAGCTTTAATATTCCGGGAATCTTACGTTTAATAACTTCGAGGATAAGTCGTTCTGGAGGCATCGTTGCAATCGCGAAGCACTTGGCGTGAAGTGTTCCCATCAATAGTTCAAAAACTTCTTCTGTATCCTCGTATAATTTTTGACAATACAAGTTTCAGAGCTACTTCTGAGGAAGACACCGACATGAGTGTCGAAACGTCAAGGTCTAATAACCAACGTGGGAACCAGCCCGGAAAACAACATGTCAATACAAGTTAAAAACTGGCAATGTTAAGCAAACCGGCAATAAATTTTCCGACTGTCCATCCTCTGCCTAGGAGGTATAGTATCAAGCAACAATCTATGACACTGACTTATACAGAGGGTTTTACAGCTTGATGGCTGGCCGTCGTAAACTATTGTATTGTAAATGAGGGTTTTTACAACCTTATGGTCGGCAGTCCTAAACTATTGGGATTAGTGGCACGCTTCAAAGTTCCTAAATGGACCGTATTCAAAAAAACCTTGTTGGCTAAAATTTTCACTTTTCCACTATAAATGTTTGAAATTTGTTAGTTGTGATAATTTAGCAATCAATAAAACATACACAAAAACAAATTTTATTTAATGCAAACCTGATGCTAACTGGCGCGACCCGCGATCTATTTTTATGTGATGCTTTATTGGGTTTAAATTTTCCGATGCATAAAACAAAAGCCTTTGCATGTCATAACGAATTTATACAAATTCAATATAAAAAGATACAAATTAGTAAGTAGAAAATTATTTACATTTGTTAGAAAAATTTACAATAGTGCACAATAAAATTTATACACGGTATCGATTATGTTCATTACAGCTTGTTAATAAGCACATTACAAGAGTCACAAACTAAAAAAAAATACTCACTTTCACTGCTAAAATCACGATTAACTTCTATTATTAATTCTTGTACATGATTCGCTCTGTACCGATTTTCAATGTCCAGTACATGCCGCACTGAATTTCTCCATGCATCGACACTTGTTATTTCAGCTTGGTGTCTAATTTTTAGCAGCATTTCATTGCTAAATTTTCCACCGGTGTTTCCTCGTCGAATTCTTTGTTTCAACTACCCCCATATCATTTCAATGAGGTTGAAAATGCAATGATGAGGGGGTAATAGTAGAAAGGTGTGTCCACATTCAGAAGCGAGAATGTCAATTTTAAATTTCTTCGAAAAAATTTTTATGCCAAGCACTTCCAACAATTGTTCTTTTTTGTGTAGTCCTCTTCGAAATATAAATCTTCTTTTATTAAAAACTCTTGAATGGTTGCCTTATTAGTTGTTGTATTTGGAATTTTATCCAGTTGCTCCGAATGGTAACTAGCGTTGCCCATTACTATGACGCTGTTTGGTGACAATTTCGGCAATAAAATGTTTTTGAACCAATTTTCAAACGCTTCCGCATTCATATCAGAATGATAATCGGCGATTTTAAGTTTTTATATTCAAGATACAGGGCTCCAGGAACGAAACCATTTTCACCTCCCGCGTGTAGAATCATTATTCTTTTGACGCCGGAATATTAACGTTGCACTTCCCTGAGTCATCAACCCATCCTTTTTTTATTTTATCATGTGTATGGTACCATGTTTCGTTGAGGAAAAATATCGGACTATTTTCCTGCCTATACATTTTTATAGATTTTAAATAATCGTATCTCCACTTTCTTATTACCTGGCTTTCCATCAAGCATTGCTTCTTCTTCACGTTTTTAATTGAAAAGCCAATGGTTTTAACATACTTTTGCAAGATATGCTCGGAGCATATAACAAGACGATTGTTGGAATAACATTATTCTTGTACATTTCATATAAATGTTTTCTTCGAATAAGATCCACGTGAGTTGCAGTAAATTTTTTAAAACCACCCTTGTCGGATCTTATCTTTCTCTTTGAAGGCCCGGATTTAACAATTCTCCAGATGGTTGATCGTGGAGTTTCAGTCACTTTTGCCGTTTTATCTAAAGGTTGCTTCTCGCTATCACATTCCAATAATAATACCAAATAATGCTCATTGATTGATGTGTACGGAAAAAAATTCTAAAAAAGCCTAAACACAATTTTTGGATACGGTCCACTCCGCTGCAAAACAGTGGAACATGCCGAACCCGTCTGTTATTTACGACAGTTTCAGGTAATCGGCTGTTCGTATAATGAGTCTCCTAGATTGTTGCTTGCAACTATATAGTATTCCAAACGAAATAACGTCATATTTCTCTACTATTGTTTAAAAATTTAAATACTTCAACAATGGGTAGATAACGGAGGTCATAAATTGCACCACGAACTCCCGTCTGGTCTACAGGAAAAGAGAATGTGCAAGGCGGTATTCTGTTGGGTAGGCCACGATTGCGCTGAACGATAAATATAACCTTTGGAATAATTTTTGTAATCTTGTAATATATTTGGATGGTGCTAGTCAGGGATGTAGTACCTAACAGAATTTTGTAAACATGAGTAAGTCAATTTTAACAATTACCGAGCAACTATCACATCATGGAGAAGATATTGTTAAATAGACATATTAAGCATTACGGGTGATCAATGCAATGGCGCCTTTGGCTTAAAGCAAAAAAGATACACACTGTATAAGTTAATCACTTAATTACAAAGGTTAGAAAGAACAGTGTCTAAATTAATACGCTCTCGTTCACCCACGTAAACACAGCATTGCGGCGTTCTTTCATGGCGCACTGCATTTTCCCGAATAATTACCCTTCCTCGTTCTGTTTTTGAACGTAACTAAACGTGTGCCCAGCCTTTGGACCGGCGGACCGGCACATAATGGAAAATAAATAAAAAATGCCCCGCCGTATCCCATACAGGATATGACGTGATGTCGTTGTCAAAAACAGGGAGCGCTTTTAATATGTATGGAGCCTTTTGGCTCTGGTAAGTCAACCGATACAAGTAACCGCACAATATGCCTTTGAAGAGAATTTTACCGGGCCCGGTCTCATTAGGCGGATTCCTCCATATCGTTAAAGGCAAAAAAGACAATCTGGGACTCATAGCTAATTTAAGTAATGTGTGGAGCACAAAAAGAATTTCAGAATAAACGCCGCTATTCAAACCGGTATAGTCTCATCGTATAGTTCGACCAACGATTTAGTGCGATTACAATTTTGGCAAAAAGATTTGTTTAATTTTTAACTGAATAAATTTTTTTCACACACTTCAATACATTCAAAACAGTCTGTCAATGAAACTGAGACTCCCTCTTAGATAGATTTTGCAATAAAAGCTTTGAACCACAAAAATAAATGTTGAATCTCGTTTTTCAGATGTTAATGCTAGTGGAGAATCTTTCTAAATTGTTTTGTTATCGACAAAGAACTTTTCCACCAGAAATTCAGATAAAATTTTTTTGGAATGTAGCGATATTTGCAAAAAGAATTTTTTTATTTCATCATTGCTGAAATTTTATAACACACACAAAGCTGTTGGACAGTTCATCAAACAAGATTCCCTTTAATATGAGATGTGATCTACGACGCATACAAGAACAACGTGCTTTTGGCTTTATATGTTACATATGGAATCTACAAATAAAATGTGATAAAAACCTTTACGATCTTAAAAAAAATGAATCTTGTATACAAGATTATCGATAAACGACAAGTGGTGATGGAGTCCCGTATCTAAAAGAAATCTAATAACGCCGATCAGAAAACGTACCCATAGAATATCTAGATAAAACCTGGTATAGTTGCAAGCAACAATCTATCAGATTCACTATACGAACAGCCGATTACCTGAAGCTGTCGTAAATAACAGACGGGTTCGGCACGTTCCACTGTTTTGCAGCGGAGTGGACCATATCCAAAAATTGTTTAGGCTTTTTTAGAATTTTTTTCCGTACACATAAATCAATGAGCATTATTTGGTATTATTATTTAAACTGCAAATATTTCTCATCTAATAGCTTTTGATGTATGACTAAATCGTATTCCTTCCAAATTTAATGAGTAGTATCTATTTTTATAACCATGAATGGTAAACATTCCGATTTCAATGCGGCAGTCCATTCATACTTTCAAATTTTTGATCGCGGTGTGCAATCGCCTCTGTCCATGTTAAAATTTTCTTTTAATCCGGAGGGTCATAAACGTAGTTTCTACCTGTATATTCTTTTGGAAATAAGAAGAAATCCGAACTATTCTACTTCTACTATAAACGGTATTGAAAACATATGTCTTTACTTATATAAGTTATATATAAGTTTTACAACATATAAGCGTACCAAGTGCAATATTTTTTACTTATTCAGTCATACCTACATATATGCTTACATTTAGCCACTTATTAAGAGGCGTTTGTTACAAATACGTTTCGTAGGGCAACTGGTCAAACAGATTATTGCTGATTTTAAACCGATTATCATTCTGATATGAGTGTTGGTTCAAAAACATTTTATTGCCCAAATTGCCACCAAACAGCGTCATAGTAATGGACAACTCTAGTTACCATTCGGAGCTACTGGATAAAATTCCAAATACAACAACTAATAACGCAACCATTCAAGAGTTTTTAAGGAAATAATATTTATATTTCGAAGAGGACTACACAAAAAAACAATTGTTGGAAGAGCTTGGCACAATGTGCTTATTAACAAGCTGTAATGAACATAATCGATATCGTGTATAAATTTTATTGTGCGCTATTGTAAAGTTAACATTTTAGCCAACAAGATTTTTTTGAATACGGCCCATTTAGGAACTTTGAAGCGTGCCACTAATCCCAATAGTTTACAACAGCCGACCATTAAGCTGTAAAACCTTCTGCATAAGTCAGTCTCATAGATCGTTGCTTTAAACTTTACTACACACAAGGTACCGTTAAAAATATGTACCGAGGAAACTTAAAAATGTGTTCTTGTTGTACCGATATCTGGAGGAAAACTCATTGCAATAATAAACGCAGAATTCAAGACGGTTGGGTGGAAGATGCTCTCTTTCTGTCTTCAAAAAATATTAAACGCCAAAGTGGATTGGCACCTAATAATAGTGTTATAGTTATGGAGAACAAAAGTTACCATTCCGTACATTTAACAAAAATCTCAAACAATTCATGGACAAAAAGGATATTCAAATGATTTTAAATGATATTAAAAAACATGAGGTAGATAAACTAGCGAAAGAACATGCATTTAAAGTAATACTTTTGCCACCTTATCACTGTCACTTTACCCAGACTGAAGTAATTTGAGCACATCTAAAGACACTGCCAATCGTAACAAACAACAAAGAGGGCTACTAATTCCTAGAGCGAATCGAACACCGTAAGGGTGTACGAGTACCTAATCTACAATCGTAAAATCACCCCACGGAATGGTTTCATTCGAGAGGTGTAACTTTGCTGGGAAGTTTAAGTCGGCAGGTTTTAATTTAGATTTTACGACGGATAAGTGTGTCCCTGAAACAAACCGCTTCCTCCTGCAAAATGTTTTGTGGCATGTGCTGATAATAGTTTCCCAGTCGAAGTTGTTTGAAGATTGGACCCGTTTTATTAATGTCCGCGGATAAGTTCCCAAGTTTTATAATTTGAATATTTTGAGTTGACATTAGTGATAAATAAGCGCCTATCGGGCGGGCAAATTAAAATTTAATAAGATTGGCGGCAGCTTTTTGGCGTGGAATCAAGCGAAGTTTTCAAATAACAATTAACGTCGTTATTGTTCCTGCTGTTTAATCGAATTTGTGCCAGAGGACCGTTGTAGTAATTTGCATGTTTTTTTTTCTCTTAAAGTTCGTTCTTATTAATAATGATAAGGCTTGTGCCTTCCTCCACTGCCATGAATATAAATACTCACTGACATAGAAATAAGAACACCCAGTAAAAAAATAAAACTCCCATCTCCATTTCACTTTCCGCAAATCCGCCATCTTGTCAAATGGCGATGGGTTAGAGTCTCCATTTTATATCTATTCTTGAAAATAAAATCATGTCAAGTCATCATTATTCTCACTTCATAATATTCTGGTGCGGATAAGTTGATGATACCCTTGCTTTTCTTTAGATTCATATCCTGTTCTTTCCTATTTATAATCCCTTCATCCAAGGTACATAAATTGTATAGTTTGCCCAAAATCCACAAAATTCTTGCTGTAGATTGGCAAAATTTTGTGCTAGGAAAAACCAAAAGTTTCATCAAGAATTCTTCAGACTTTATTAATTTTCGCGGCCAGAGTTAGATCGAAATCTTAGTCTTTTGGGGTTAGACCGCGTCTGATGTAGGAATAAGGTCAACGTTTCGCCCTCACTTGTAAGGGACATCATCAGGACAGGAATAAGGTGTACGGAATGTTGTGCAAACCTGACGCAAGAAACACCTCCGAAATAAACCAAATCCCAGGGATTTGGTTCGGGCTGCTGCACGTAATAAATTATTTACAGCGCTCAAAATCAACGAGTTGATTGAAGTAAGTACTCTCCGCGTGACGTAACCCATACTCGGATACGTAATGACTATATACAGGCAATAATTCATTATAAACGAAGCCAATAAGTACTAATACGAAAGCAGAATAAACTTGTGGGCGTCAATACCCATCGGATGCACTGATGAACAATCCCATCATCTCGGAACACAATGACGCGGCCATATGCACGGCCACCGTGATTAACAGATTCACCTGGCGGGCCCGACGCAGGCCGTCCGGCTTTCGCGTGCGTCCCGGTATTAATTAATGCCCCTGCAAAATATCGTTATCCAGATGACAGCGCACTGATTTGAATGAGAACCGCCGTCCACAAATCGAAAGCTCATCGGCGAATTATTGTTGCGCTGGCTGCACAGAGCTTTTGTGCGGAACAGGAAGGGATTTAGAACAGATTCATACGTTGATCGGATGAAACAGCAATTATGTCCGGAAGCCCGTTACGAAATTAAACGGCGGCCAGAAAGGACATGATTAGAAAATGGGGTAACAATGCGCGCGGTTTGACGAGGGGTCATTTATTCCGGAAGCAAGTGCTAGAAGGGCGAAGGGTATTTGGGGAATACTTAAATTAAGAGATTTTAGTGTTTTGACATGAAATGGTTACCGATGTATGCTAGTTCTACTGAAAATTAATTTTGTTAGGTACTGTAGAAGTGTTTGTCCAGTCTAATAAACAGCGTATCAGAACTAGTAGAAAAACAGATGCCATCTGTCAGCAATAAAATTAACACGATGACCCAAATGGGTCCTAAAAGAAGTGACCTGTGATCTGACAAGTTGGCATGCACCTGCAATTTGACAGCAGAGGCCCCATGCACTTTTTGCTATCAGAATGTTCAGTACATTAAAAATGCCGACCACCAAACATTGGTGATTTTGACTACATGTACTGGATTCACTCAGCGGCACAAAAAACGATCCAGACGTATTTTTAATATATTTGTTTCTGATGGAAACGCATCGTGTCTATGAAACTGTTTAACAAAGAAAATAAAAAAGAGAAACAAGCAGGTATCGTGTTTAAACTCATTTTCTTTTATTTTTTATACTGCGTCGTTTTAACCGTATCGCTCCTTCTAAACGATTACATCAAAGCACCTCTGGATCGACCTCTAGATAGAAAGCATTCGTTAGGCATTTGTCAATTACCTACTCTCATACTGAAAAACATTGCTAAAATGGTTTTGAGTGCAACAGACTCAGCGAGAGCAATTGCTTTCAAGACGGGCGGTCCCAGTACGATGCGGCTAGGGTGTTGGGGGTTTCGAGATGTAGTGTTCAGCGAGCATTAAATCGATTCAGAGAAACAGGAGCATACACAAGGAAAGTTGGGTCGGGCAGAAGAAGATGTACAAATCACCAAGATGATCACTTTATGTCGTCAAGAGCGTTGCGAAACAGGGACAGTACTGCAACTGTAAGTGAAAGAATTGTAAGGAGAAGGTTGAAGGAGTGTGGATTAAGTGCAAGAAGACCAGCAAACGGTCAAGAATTAACCAGGGGTCAACGCGTTGAACGACTTCGCTTCGCCAGAGAACATCGCAACTGGGGCATTGAGGAATGGAGCAAAGTTCTTTCCAGCGATGAATCCAGAATTTGTCTCCGATCACCAGATGGTCGCTAGCGAGTATGGAGACGAACTGGAGAAAGATTTGCATGGTGTAATATCGTTCCAAGGCTTAGCTATGGGGGTGGCTCGATAATGGTGTGGGGAGGTATTGATGTTGAAGCTCGAACGGAATTAGTGGTGGTTCATGGAAACAGACTGAATTCGCGATATCTTGGAGCCCTATTTGTCGGTGATAACTTTTGGTTTATGCAAGATAACGCCCGTCCTCACATTGCACGCATAGTAAATGATTGCCTGGATGAGGTGAGCATTCCATGCATTATATGTCCAGCAAGAAGCCAGGGCTTAAGTCCGATAGAACACGTCTGGGATATGCTTGGAAGAAAGATTAGAGCTTAAATTCCCGCCCCTGCAAATTTGGCAGCACTCGGGGAAGAACTAGTACGAGAATGGGAATAGCTTGATCAGGGAAGCATTGGGAACCTCTTTGAGGGGATTCCAAGACGCATAGAGGCCGTAATCCGAGCTCGAGGAGGCAATACACAATATCAGTTTTCTGAATTTGTTCTGTTCGATTCTTCTTTCACCCATGTTCCTCATGTTGTTCTATTATTTTTTTGTTCAGTTTGTCTCTGTTGTTTAATTAAATTCAGTATAGGGCTTCATGATGGTGTTTAATTTATGAAAAACGCAGGTAATCTTCATCAGTAATATAAAACCTAATTATGTTTTTTAAATGCAACACATTTTTTGGCACAAAAAGCGCATGGACAGTTATAGAATCGCTTTCCTCTATATTGTACAGCATGTATTCGCTTACATGCATAAGTTCTTTTTGTGTGTGAAAATTAGGTACGGCTACCCTCGATAACGCAACTAGGCGCATAAAAATGCCACAACGGGTTCCATTCTGCCCAACAATGGCTCGACTAGTGTATCTCGGTTATCCTAAACAAGCTCTCCGCAGAATTACCTCGTTCCGACCACCGTTGCTCCCTTTGTGCAGGTGCTCAATCAGTATAACGATGTCTGGTTTGTGTACTGAACCTCTCATTTTTCGCTGAAAACGCAATAATATTTTGCGTTTCAAATTAAAGCTGAATTGGAGACCCCCGTTCCAGAGCGCGGCCGTCCTTTTTCGAGATGATCATAATGCGTTTGCGGTGCATAATGGGGTTTATCTCTAGCTGCCTTGGTGAAATATCGGAACAGGCTAGACATGCCAACCACTAGGGGTGGATTTGTTTTCGACTCCTAGTCGGTTTTTATTTAAATTTAAAAACAAGAGGAAAATCCCAATAATTAAGCTAACGCATTATGAACTATAATGCTACCAATACGGGTAGTAATGGCAATGTTACAAAATTTCAGTATTATTGTTGTCTTTCATAAATGTGCTGTTTTCCCAAACCATGACATTCAAATTTCGACGAAACATGGCGTCCGCCGCTCATATGTTCACACTGTCATTATAAGGTCATTGTAATGTTTGCCAGAGTTGAAAAAAACTTCGTACACTTCGCTTCAGAAACAAAACTAATGTAATCATGTCACACCTCATCGCTAAAACCTGAGAAAGCAAAAACGACGCATCTACTGGCAAGATTACGGTAGCTTCTTTTTGGGATAAGCAAGGCATTATCTACCTAGATTTTCTTAAGTAACAAAGAACTGTTAAGGGCCTAGGGTAGGTTGAGCCGAAACTCAAGTTCCGCTAGGGACCGCCACCGGTTATTTTCATC
This sequence comes from Rhyzopertha dominica, assembly GCA_025024175.1. Classification (NCBI taxonomy): domain Eukaryota; kingdom Metazoa; phylum Arthropoda; class Insecta; order Coleoptera; family Bostrichidae; genus Rhyzopertha; species Rhyzopertha dominica. The sequence goes on along the minus strand of QCXZ01000138.1, from coordinate 51,360,796 downwards.
GAATTTTGTTCTAATAGTGGTTTGGACAAACCCTCAGATATTAGGGTCCACCCACCAAGACTACCTGCATTTATTGCGCTCATTTAGTTTGGGGCAATAAATTTGTGTGCCAGGGTGGATGTGCTATAACGGAGTATTTCTTGTTTGGGCACGATTTGTATCCTACCGTTCAAAGAGCAGGCAGACTTAGTTTGTATAACAGATGTCCTTACTATTTTCTAATAAAACGGTTACCGTGGGAACATGAAGTTAAAGCTATTGAGATGACGACGATAGCATCTATGTAAAACGCCTAAAAAAGTCAACCTGTAAATGTAAAAAATTGATATCTAATATACCCAAAGGTGAGACAGTGTGGAACTGATATCAATTATAATTATCCAAAGTTTTTGCAGAGAACGATAATTATACAAATTATTACATATCTGATTTTATTCTGGTTTAGCGAAATTCATACTCGGATTTGCTTATCTGTGTACAGGCATAGGTTAACTTATTCATTTATGGTACAGGGTGTCCAATTCTCGTTGTAATTACAGGGTATCTCGACAACTATTAATACTGGAGAGTTGCGGTGTGTACATTACATTATAAAAACGGCGATTGTACGGTTCAATTAACAACAAAAATGTAGCCGTACGATCGCCATTTTATAATATCTTTTATTTTAAAGCTGTAGCGAATTTTTAAATAACATAACATTCCCTCAGTTCTCAATATCACGCTAAGGTTAAGTAGATACAAAAAATGTAGATATTTTTATTTTACATCCAGAATTTTTAAAGGGGCCACAGTCGCATCGCTATGATCGATAATAGGTACCTACATATGTTCCTTATTAAGCAAATATATATTGTTAGGTTTATTTTCAATATATCAGCTATTAACAAAACTTTTTATATGCTTTAATAAAATCTTATTTTTCGTTAAAATGGATGCAAAATAATGTTTCAAACAATAATTTTCACTATTTACAGAGCATCCTTGACTACTAACGAAGGAAGTGCATGCGCCCCTTTACGGGTCTTAATTACACAAATAAGGACATATTCTTTTTAATAGATTTAAAATTATTGTTTGAGATTATTTCCTTCATCTGTCAAATTTAAATTTTGGCAAATGACATTCGTAGTTACAGCTTAAAATCAGACGCCGATAACAGTGTCTATTACAAATCGAATATCAGAATCGACTATATTAATAAGTACCTCAAACCAAGTACACTATTATGTCAAATAAATTAAAATGTCAGAGACAAAAAGATCCAGTCGATTCGATAACGTCTCTGATCAAAAGATCGACAATGTATTCTAATATTTGATTCAGGAAATAATCGTAACAAATGGAAATTAATCTTGATAAATCAGCGACTATTTACATTTTCTGAAATTTTCTCGACTGCAGTGCTCCAAAATTTAACTCGACCAAATTGGCATTAATAATCAAAGACAACAGCAGCAATTATTCGAATATCTATCAAGATCTATCACAAAATTTGATTAAATCGTTAACGCAAAATATTACTCAAGTCTCCTAGAAGGCAGGTATTAGGAATACAAGGAAGATTTTGTTTGGGGAGACCATGTCGAAAAATAATATAAATAAATTTAGGAGATTTGCCGTCTTTGATCGTAAAAAAAAATTATAATATAAATTTGAACAGTCAGTGTATTTGGAGTACTATTTTAACCCCGAGTAGGGATCTCAAATTAACGAATTCATTGCTTTTATTATATCATCACTGGATTTCTAAACACAGCGAAACCCAGTCAAGGTATTCAAAGATTCTCTCCCATACAGCTCCCTTTCATTCGATCTTCAGCTGGGGAAATCGAGGAAGGCGAGATTCAATAGCTAACCTAAGAATTTTAATACGCCTAACCCTCCTACCGGGGAATTCTGAGACGGTAATCGGGGAGAAATATTTGCCCTACTCGCCGGGTGCAGCGTGTAAGTTGGGAGTACTTGGAGCGCAACCTACAAGTGGCTTCCCCTCGGGAGGTCGGGGTTTGTTCTTTCGCCCGATAACTGGGAATTGAGGGGGCATGAATGAGTTATAAGCGATTAGCAAATAGTCCTTCCCTTCAGGTGAATTGCGATTAACTTTTTGGCGGGTGTGGCGTGAAATACACAGATTAGCAAGAGGATTTAAATATTAATGCACAAGTTGGCAGAGTAAATGAAAGAATTATTGAAGTAGACAAATGCTGCTCGAGTATCGTATCATTCTGGAGATGATTTCGACCATAAACAGTCGTCTCCAAAGAGCGTCAAAACTTCAAGCTGCAGGTTTTAAACATATTTGAAAGAAACAATTAACAGTGTAACACTCCCATTTCGTTATTCGTTATTATTATTGTGCCCTCAATCCCTTCTGCGAGGGATGCTACCCTATTAGTCCCCTGTTAGTAATAAATTTCAGAAGCCAGGTTCGCCAATCGTACCCCAAAAAACCTTGGTTCTACTGTATAGCACTGGACATTCACACAGAATATGATAGGAAATTTACTAAGATGCTTTCTCAATAAATTTGTTTTAGTGTTAAAAACAGACGTCACGAATTATTATTTTAGCTCCACAAATCGCATTTTACTACGGCTTGCAGAGATTTGAAGTTTTAATCGCATTTACTGAAACAGATAACGTAGTACGTAAATTTTGAAGAGTATCAGAAGCATCTAAAAAAGCAAATCTCGTGTTCACGAAATTGGCMACGTAGGGCCACATGTTCCACCTTAGTCATCGCGCAATTTAATAATTACAATGGTAATAAATGGGGATCAACGGGCCGAGACGCTTTTCGTTCCGTCACAGGACGTAGCGCTTTCTGTCGGTTACGCTCGGTTATTTTAACGTCTCGAAAGTGCGAGTGCATAAATCCGGCGGCCTCCTTCGCTAATTGCAGCTGGGCTGCCAGGTTTGGTGAATTTTCAAGGGGTTTGCTACCCTCTGGACCGGCAAGTCTCTCTTAATCCTGCGTCATCAATTACAAAACGTTGAGCCATCTAACAACTTTTGAGAGATTTTTAAAGCGGCGACAATTATTCGTTTTCCCCTAGACAATCGGATTGCTATATCGGATCCTGGTTAGTAATTTCACAGAAACCACGTGCATCAACGTCGCTTATCACTTATATTATCTACCTCGAATAACCTTATAATAAAAAGAAAGATATTTTCACTTAAAGAAAGAGTTTATCTAGGACTATGCTTTACCAGAATTTCGAATACATATTTTAATAAAAGTTCCAACCGCCCGTAAAGTAAATCTATTCTGTTGACTTATACTTTGCTTTTATTAAGCAATATGCAAAATATATTATAAGACAGTCCTACAACAACACTTTTACTTTTCATTTATTCAAGATTCCGTTTCTAAGAGGTTTTGTTTTTAAGATACTAGCTATGAACGCAATGGCCGAAGGGCCGCCCTCTGCCACCCAGTAGCTCAACATCTGCGTACAAGCGGCGTCATTTCCTTGGAAAACCAGGACGATAAATCCTCGAGCTAGCAATCCTCTTAAAATGCGGAGGAATCTGTTCTTTCACAGTTAACGAGCCATTCCCAGCCCCGTGCGGAAGCAGATCCATCTCGAGCAATTCCAACAAAAGAAATTCCTAACGAGCATAAAGTAATCGCTTCAAGTAATCTCCTTGGGTTCCCACATAACAGCAACTCGTCATCGCACAATCTGGCAATTACAATAACAACCGCGGATACCGCTGTTGCCGCCTATTATTCAAAACGCGAATATTAGGCTAATACAGGTAAGAAATTGTTGTGGGGTGCTTTGAGGTAAAATCGCTGCGATTAAGATCCAACTTATTAAAAGTTAAGGCAGAATTGTAGGTGAAAGAAAATGGAAGCTCTTACTTATGTGTAAAAATTATCTCACTAACACATATGATGATAGTGTCTTGTTTGAATACGTATATGTCATTCAATCGTGAAAATGTGTCTCAAGCTAATCAAACGGAATCGTCTTCTCCCTTTTCTTGAAGTCATGCTTATATAAAGCATGCTACTTCAATAAAACAGTATACTTTTTGTAATAATTGTGAGACACCAAATCACTTTTGAGTACGCTATATTTTCTCAAGCCATAAACAATTGCATTCAGAAAACTTTGATAAATTATATATCTAATTGGCAATGCTTGGTTTTGCTTACATCCTATTTTACTGGGTTGTCAAAAAAAGCTTTGGGACATCCCATAACGTCAGTAAAGATATTACTTGCCTCAAAATACACGGAGGGTGGAAAACTGACACAGTCGCTGGCATGACATATTAATGGGTATTTCATATAAAAAGAACGGGTAGCAAAAAACTTGAAAGGCGATAAAATCACACCAAGTGAAATCATTGTGTTCAAAGAATTTATCAATTTTAAGTTTTAAGCAATGTGGGAAACGTGCTTTCATTAATACACTTATTGATAATTTTCGTAAGAGGAATAACAATTAGATTTGTTAATGCTTTAATAATTTGTGAATTGAAACCATAAGCACCCTAGTTTTTAGAATTTTTCAATTTACCAATAGCATTTCTAACATCATTGTAGAAAACCTCATGGAAATTAAAATTCGCATCTGTTAGATTCGCAGGGAACTTATACGCGTTATTTGGTAATGAGCTGATGGTGTTTGCCGCAATATTGACAAAGTATTCATTTATATTATTAGCTGATAGTGATTCAGGAAGCTTTGGGCTTCGTTTTTTATTTGAATTTATGAAGTCCCACATTGCACACTGCGTAATGCTAGCGTTTAGTATACAGTTTTCATTAAATAACTTTCTTGTCCTTGATATTTCATTACGATATTTCTTCTTGTACTTCTTAATTATATTATATGTAACTAGTTCTATTTTATTAAGTTCATAGAGTCAGAGGAGAACCATTTGTTCGATTAATATATCCAGTAGCTTTTTTTAATTTTAGAGGAAGGTGATTGCGTACACCTTCTAACAGAAAGTTATGAAAGTGCTGAAAAACATGATTACTGATAAAGCTCCAGTCAACGCCGTCGATATGACTGTAAAGGTCAAACAAACCAGCCCTTGATATAGGTCTAAATTCAATGCGGGATGTTTTTACAACGTTATATTCGGAAGAGGGGTTAAAAAAGCTCATACAAATCCTGGAGTGATCAGATAGCAAAGGATTGTGAACAGCTAGAGAATAGTTACTGACCGGAAGATTAGTAAAAATATTATCTCGACATGATTGCTGTCGTGTACACTCAAAAACGGTTGGGTGAAAACCAAATGAAAGATTCATAACTCGTTTTTTTCCTTTTGAAAACTACATGTACTAGTTTGATTATCGTTAGTGTTTTACTCTACAAAATACTCTCATCTGCCATGCCGCTAACGAAAAATGCAGGGAGAAATTACAGACACCAAAGCATTCAAACATTACTGCGCAATTTCGTAAATGAATAACACGTCTGCAGTGGCTTGCGGAACATGTGCATACGTGGTGTGCAGAAACCGCCCTCTCGTGTCGGCTCGGCACCCCTTCGCGATTTATTAATACCATTTGATTGGCTCCGTGATTAATTTGAGAAATTTCCGACGGTGGTGGTGTATATCTAGAATTTACCAAGTTCATAAACAATGACGGGCGGGGTTTATAGAGTTTGATTCGCCAGCAGCGGGCATACCGACAGTGGGATTAGGCAGGTGGAATTTCAGATGAGGCTAGTCAAATCATGCCGTGAAAGAGAAAACATACACGGTGCTGAAATTAATATTCTAGTGAGTTGGGGAATTTAAATATTCTAGTGGTAGCCAGTGGCGTTTCGGTCGCGTAATCGTCCACTACAGTAGCGCACAAAAAAGAAGCTATTTTTGTTAGGCCATATAGATAGTTTAATACTATTTGTCCAGCGCTTGTAAAACTAGAGTTCTATAATCATGGATATTCGCAGAAAACATTCATCCGAGATACCAATAGGAAGAAAACTATCTTTTTTTTACAAAACAGGACCACTCAATAATTATTGCCCGATGTATTTGAAAATACTCTTCTTCGAAAGCTGGTGATCGACATTTTCAAGTAAGCTACCTTGTATGCACGTGTAGGCCAGAAATAATCTGAAAGATCGATAGGAAATTATTTTATTAGACTTGCTAGAAAAATTCCTCGGACTCTAGTTGAATTATTTGTCTTTTAGATAAGCGTTCATTTATTTCTAAATGTTCTGTAGTTTTTGAATGCTGCTGTTTTGTAAAAAAAGAACAGGTGGTTCTCTATTCTCTTTTCATGGTTATCTCGGGTATACATTTTTCTCTCTCCAGGATATCAGTCTTAAAAATATTATTTTGTGAACCCTGAGATCAACAACTCGTTTTGTCTGGATTGTTTAGGAGTGTTAAAAACTGTGACAATGTTCAGTTTCTTATAATATTGAATGTGCTGTACAATTATTAACTTCTGGGATCACTAAAGCACTACAAGTGGCATAGTTGTGAAGAAAGAAGCAATCTTGGAAATTTTCTACTTGAAAATCGTAGCGCAGAATCATTACTTAGAATAAACTATGATAAGGGAAACAGTGTTTTAACCGTTAAAATTTTACACAACTAAGGTTGTAGCTTGCAGCGTTTTGATGATCAAATGTTACCGGGATGGTTTTTTCCAAATTTTTTTATGAAACACTTATCAAAAGGCATTGGAATAAAAAAATGTCAGAGTGCCGGAAATTCACCAAATACGTTCAAATACTGTTCACGTTATATATCTAGATGCACCTGGTTTGATAGGCAATATATTCAGACTTTGTTCTAGAAAAAGTAAAATTCTGCAGCAAAGAAGGCTGGCTGCTGCACAAAAATAACCTTCCTTCGTCAGTTAAAAGCTTAGAAATTATATTTTTCTTTATGAAAATGTTCTTTTCTATTCCAGAAAATAAGCAATGTAAGTTCTATGGTGTTACTCCGGGTTACCCCTGTAAAAAAGGGGATACAAACAAAATTCTGCACATCTGAGTTTAGTATAACGCTGTCATCTCTTTGACAATGACCGTTCTAGGTCGAAACGATCGTCAGAGTTATCTGATAAATCAAGTGAGACAAAACACATACGTTCAATCAATCAGCTTGTTTCCAACCTACCTAATTGATTCTTGATGTTTCACAATGAATGCACCTTTGAATCCATTCAACATAAAGCTGAAATAGATTTCAAAACTTTGCATCATTGAATAATAACGAAAACCGCCGAATAAGTGATCTCAAGCCTTAAGAATATATTCGAAATAAACGAACTACCTCAAGAGAGCTTTCTGACAATGGCCCTCCGTTTAACTCAAGGGAGTCAAGGAAAGTTTACTTGTCAAAGCATCCGAAGGGGGTTCAGATTTACATGCAGCCATTCAAAACAAGATTTATCAAAGCCCAACACAATTACCACTGCGTGAAAAGAAGAACCATTAGCCAAATTCGTACCAAAACAGCCTATTCTCACGAAAAAAAGACGGGGCGCTGCAAGTCGAGAAGTAATCGATATATTCAGTCCGAATGCCCAGGTACTCAGAGTAGAAGATGCAACATACAGTAGTGGTGAGTGTTGCACATCCTGGAGGCTATTTAGCAAAGGTGTCAGAAAGAAGAGAAAATTTGACGATGTCTAATCGAAGAAAGCAGAGAATTCCAGAAGGGGTTGCGTTTAATTTGTAAAAGTTGGTACTGGGGTAGTGATTGTGGTAATCAGTTGCAGAGTTAGTTAGTTAATTGTTAATCAAAACCTGTTACGAGATTTTAATCAATTCTTCACAGCATAGTTGTAGGAAAAAGTCTGTGAAACTGACATATGCAGAAATTTATTGGTGTTCGTTACTTTTGACTTGAAGGAAAAAACCATCGTTTAATCTCGCAACAAATATTTTTAATAACGAACTAACTTTTTACATTCACTTGACGTGAGGATGATAAAACAAAATTAATTAATAAAAAATCTAGTAATACACTCTGCCTTGAAATGTGTGTGCCACCTACATGACGGCGAGAGCTCAGCAAAACTGTGGAAGCTGTCGCCACATTGGTATTAATTCTATTGCTTCAAAGCAGGCATTACAATAAACTGGTAATAGACACCAATATTATCAACTACAACGACCGGAAGGAAACATATTTTTCTGGGTAAACTTCAACAGAGTTAGTTCGAAAACAGTTTTACTCTTTACTGTAGGAGTCGGTTTCTTAGTGGAGGTGTATGAAGGTGATGCCCTACACGCTTATCTTCAGAGGAACACCCAGTACATTGGAACTGGCCCAAACTGCTTTAAGTAAACATCGCCATCGTAATAATTGAACCACCGGATACACGCACATTCATCACCTGTATGCCCACATAGCCTGCATTCCTCTCCTTCAGCGGGTGTACCTACGGAGCGCCCCCATCCATCGAGCTCCTAAATTAATTTCGGTTTCGCGTTGCCATATTGTTTTGATTTAATTAAGATACCTCCCGCTCACTTTATTAACGGCGAATATATAGGTATAGGTATACGGGGCCCTGCCCGACCGAGATACGGACGCGAAAAATTCGCAAGGTGAGGCCTTCATATCCCGGTGACGGGGAAATAAAGAAGAGTTAATTAGGGCCCGGATTATCGCCACTGCACCAGCTAATGGAGATGGTGCAACATGTGGCGGAGACGCCGCCAGAGTCGCGCTTTACAAGGCCGCTTTGTTGGAAGCGGGCGGCTGATTGTGGCGTTTGCTACAAAGGGAATCGTGTATGGCTCAGGTGCAATTTTGATTAGCTGATTAAGGGCGCGCACGTTTTAAAGGAACAAGCTGTACCGCTGCTGGAACCCCAACTGATTGGTTGTATACAGAACAAAGCGTAAATGAGATATTTAATTCAGTTATATTTGCTCCTATCTGTTTTTTATACCTATGTTCTCGTAATACGCCGACAACATTTGACAGGTTTTTGATATACAGATTGTTGAACTTGAATTTAGGAATATGATTTTTTAAAATTCAATTTCAACACCCTATTTATCAAAAACAAAGCGTTTTCGTTAAAAATATTTATTCGAAAAAGTTGCATCTTCTTCCATTTTTCAAGCCTTGTCAGTTTCAATAACATTTTTGTGATTCCACAAAATAATGACGGTTTAGTGTTTTTCAATCAAAAAATCAATTTTTAGGGACGAAACACTGACAAAAAGTTATAAATCTAACCTTTCGATTACACCTGTAATCTTTGTCAAAAACGAAAAGCCTCTAAATTTGCCTTACACAAGTGCAAACAGAATTTGAAAGTAAATAAACAAATCACCAAGGAAGCGAGACGTCATAGAAACAACGTGCCAACCTGATAAAAAAGAACCTAACGACGAAAAAGGAACTACCTACCTACTAGATATACACGAACTACTTGGTAAAAGATAACTACAAAATAACCTTCCAAATGTCACCTAACTCATAATTTCCACAATCCCTATTAAAATTATTAGTATTCCTACAAATTTATATAGCATCTTTTATTAGACGTTTGTGATAATATATTTCTCTATGTAAAATTTTTGTTTTATCAAAATCAATCATGTCAAATATGAGTGTTCAGCTACGGAAGATTTATCTATCTACTGCAACCTAGTAGCACATATGTGTTCTTTCAAACGCGTACCTACTTTTCTTTTAGTTTGACCTATGTAACACTTGCCACAAGAACAGGTAATTTTGTAAACACCTTCACTCTCTAAACGTACTTTATCGTTAGTAGAACTAAAAAAATATTAAAATATCGTGTTTTCTAAGCATCCTCTTTAATTTTTCCGAAAGGTCTTGTATATAAGGAAAACTCAACTTCAATTTACTTTGTCCTGGCTGAGAATTTATTTGATTTTGACGAGCACTTTTATTGAAAACTGACCAAATATTCTTATTGCTACAACCATTTCTCACTAGCGTTGATTTAAGATGTTATATTTCTTTATGTAAGGAACGAAATCCCTTGTGCTCTAACAAATAACGCCCTTATAAGACTATTCTTTTGAGAGGGAGGGTGGTGGGATGTGGCATGTAAATATCTGTCTCTGTGTGTTGGTTTTCTATAAACTTTGTGTCCTAACTGTCCAGTGGTTGTTCTGTAAATTTGGACATCCAAGAAAGGTAAACTGCCATTGCTTTCTAATTCCATAGTAAATTTTATGTCAGGATTTTGACTGTTCAAATGATTTAGAAACCTACCCAACTCTTTTATACCGTGGGACCAAATAACGAAAGTGTCATCTACCTACCTATACAAACATTTTGGCTTAAACTGAAAACTGTTTATCGCTACCTGTTCAAAATTTTCCATAAACAAATTGGCTACTACAGGACTTAGAGGTGGACCAACTACACAACCTGATTTTTGTTCACCCTCGTAGACGAATTAGTTATTTTACGGCAAACTTCAAAGAGACATGTTTTATTTAGCATTGATTAGATATTACAAAACTGTATTGGCTTTGTCTAAAAATCCACATACCTAAACGTTCTATTAAAAAGGGGGGGGGGCATTACCCCAGCGCACGCCGTTGTTCTTTAGAAACTCCCCGATTATTTTTTATATTGTATCTTTTTAAAATTCAATCAATCAAAAATGTTTTTAAAATTGCATTTTCTCTCACCTGTCAAACGTTGTCGGTGTAATTCCACGACACCCTGTACATACCATACAAGGGCATATACATACTTTAAAGCAAAATTAAATGTAGTCAACATAATCTTGAAGACCTATACATTTAGCAGAACGTTTATAAAACAACTCTAAACCATTGGAAAATTCTTTATCTTGGACTGCAAACCACTCTTCAATAGCAAAAATGATTTCATTATTTGCCGAAAATCCATTACCTTTCAAATGTCATTTGAACTTCAAGAAATAAGAATTTTTTGCAATGCAATCAACGATTAGTGCAATTAGTAATAAAAAAACCGTTCCACTGTAACTAAGTTGTAAAATTAAACCTTATTACTTACGATACCATGTCCACTAAAACAGCAGGATAGGGCTAAGAACGCTTACCTGAAACAAAAGAATAATACGTCAAAATTGTCTGTTATAATTGTATTACTCGTATTATATCGTACAAGGTAAAATGCAATGTACAATTTGTTCCACAATTGAAGACATCGATCAACAATAAGTAAGTAGGCATCAAGTCAATAAAGGTACGTAGAATTTGTTTTTGATACCTTCAGAAAGACATTAATATTGTTGAAACGAGGGGATGTATTTGTAAGGTTCCAATAAAACAAAAGTAACCAAAGTACGCAAGATTTATTTGACTCAAATAACATATATAATGAAAGGAAACACTGTAATTTGATTTCTAAGTGACACGCGTAGCACTTCGAAGAATCGCATCATCTTCCCCTTTAACCTTTATCTATCAAATGTGCAGTGTGTATTTACAATGGCAGATTTCCGTGTGCTCAGGTGTGTTGCTTTAGGCAGAGAAGAATAAAATCCCTGCCTGGGGAATGTTGAACTCCGGTACGTGAATAGTAAACGTTTCCTTCCTACGTCGACTTAACTGTATCTTCAAGTTCAATACACTCAATCGAGTAGTTATTAGAAATGCAGCGACAGAGTGCAACGTTGCAGCTTTATCGTCAAAGGCAACCGTTTTGAAGTGAGTACACCTGGCGAATTGCGCACACTTCAAACAAGGATAGTTTTGGACTATGATAAGTAGTCGTACATCAAGAAAACGATTGTGTTCCACATTATATTAGTTTACATAACGCAGATGCTATTTTATAAGGTTTAGAATGTCAAGCTAATATTTTGATATTAACAAATCGTTTCTCTTTGTTTTTGATATACATTTATGTGACTTGTCTAATATATGATACGTTTGAATCGAAAATACTGAACGTCAATATTTGTAGACTATAAATTTCAGGGATTATTTTCTTTCTACTTAAAAATAGATTTAAATGTTCGCACTGATTTATATACAGTTCGTATAAAACTTTTATATGAGCAATAAAGTAGCAGACTACGCAGTCAATTTACTAGGAAGTAAATTGTACGTCACATTTATGCAGTATCCATTGATTTGGAAAAAAAAATTCCTGACGTTTGCAGTATCGTTTTTATTGCTCCATTTCGCTTGTGTTTACTCGGACGGTATATACGTGAAATTATAGAAAATATGCACAACACTTAGTATTTTTCCTGCTAAACTATAATAAGTCAACAACTGATTCCAAATTGCTGAATCATTGTTTTTTTAAGTCTTTAATAACATGACAGTATGAGAGTTTATAAAGTATTCATAGATCTATCCACAGGGGTCTCGAAAATGTCAGACAGGTAAATAATAACAATAAGAATTTCTTATAACATTCCTTATTCCTCATATCGAACCGTCTAACATGTAATGTAGAGCAAAGTTTATGGTGTCACAGACTTTCAAAAAGAGTTTAATCAAAACACAATGCATTTTGTAATCAGACCTTCTATCAATATTATCAAATTAATCTGTGGACATTTGTTCTGTCCAAAATCCATCATTTTGGCWAGATATAGATACTGACTGTCAAAGATAATGATTCCCCTAAAAATAAAACTAATAATTTCAAATAAGGTAGTAGTTGTTCAAGAAGAGATGTGCAAACAAACAAAAATGGAGCTAAAAGGGCATTTTAGGCGGTCTTAATCAGTCTTTGTTGGCAATAAATTTCGCCCTGTTCTGGGATCGGTTTATTTGCTGTTATCAAACGATTAATGTCGACGTGGAAGAAGAAAGTACAATAACGCTTCAACTGGATGTACTTTTTGAAGAATGCATATTAACAAGAAATCAGAAAGCTACAACCGCAGGAATCTTCAATAGAAAAACCTAATGCCTGTATACCAGAGATGTCTTCATAGAGGATCATCATCTCCAATCTACAGCTCCAGCAAGCGAACAGAGTAAACAGATACGACTTGTACACAGTTCCAGATAGCAGCTCGTATGCTCATACGAGGAAGAAGAATAATACAGCCAAGCTAAACTAATACGTTGTAATGTTAATATTATCAACTGTAAAATGCCCAACAAACCTTGAAACAAAAGCATATTCTTGAAGTCTTCTTACAACACCGGCCTAATGTAAAGTCGGTGTAAAACAATCGAACCGCGGCACCCAACACTTCCTGTTGAGCAATTAAGTGCCCCTCACCATCATCAAGGACCTCTGGCCAAAATCCCCGCCATCAAAAATTATTTATCTCCAGGCGTGCTGGCGCAATAACCGAGAACAGTAAATCAAGCGAAGATTTATAATCCTAGATCATTACGGACCGACTCTGAAAGTAAAAGTAACTCGGACATATTCTCGCTTGGTTGGATTCACATGGTCAGACGAGGTCGCGAAGAATTTAGCGCGGGGAGAAGAGGTGGACACACGGCACAGGTGCGAACCTTGAACCTGGTTGTTGCACCTGCAACGTTGCCAAAACACACTTAAATAAACTGTTGTTTAGTAACCACAATGATTTAGACAACAGCCTAAACACGTCTTTCAGCAGCTAAAGTATCAAGCAAGTTCATAAATGTTCAAAAAAATTTTGTTGGTTAAAATTTTAACTTTTCTACTATAAATTTTTGAAATTTGTTTGTTGTGATAATTTAGCAATCAATAAAACATAGAACCCTTTATAACAAATTTTATTTAATGCCGACTTGATGCTAACTGGCGCGACCCGCGATCTATTTTTATGTGATACTTTATTAGGTTTAAATTTTCCGATGTATAAAATAAAAGCCTTTTGCATGTCATAACGAATTTATACAAATTTAATATAAAAACATAGAAATTAGTAAGTAGAAAATTATTTACATTTGTTACAAAAAATTCACAATAGTGCACAATAAAATTTATACACGGTATCGATTATGTTCATTACAGATTGTTAATAAGCACATTACCAGAGTCACAAACTAAGAAAAAAAATACTCACTATTACTTTCACTGCTAAAATCACGATTAACTTCTATTATTAATTCTTGTACATGATTCGCTCTGTACCGATTTTCAATGTCCAGTACATGCCGCACTGAATTTCTCCATGCATCGACATTTGTTATTTTAGCTTCGTGTCTAATTTTTAGGAGCATATCATTGCTAAATTTTCCACCGGTGTTCCCTCGTCGAATTCTTTGTTTCAACTGCCCCCATATCATTTCAATGGGGTTGAAAATGCAATGATATGGGGGTAATCGTAGAATGGTGTGTCCACATTCAGAAGCGAGAATGTAAATTTTAAATTTCTTCGAAGAATTTTTTGTGCCGAGCACTTCCAACAATTGTTTTTTTTGTGTAGTCCTCTTCGAAATATAAATCTTCTTTTATTAAAAACTCTTGAACGGTTGCCTTATTAGTTGTATTTTTATCCAGTTGCACCGAATGGTAACTAGCGTTGTCCATTACTATGACGTTGTTTGGTGGCAATTTGGGCAATAAAATGTTTTTGAACCAATTTTCAAACACTTCCGCATTCATATCAGAATAATAATCGGTTTAAAATCAGCAATAATCTGTTTGACAAGATGCCCTACGAAATGTATTTGTCACAAACGCCTCTTATTAAGTGGCCAGATACATACTACATGGTATATAAAAAATATTGCACTTTGTACGCTTATATACTGTAAAACTTTAAAAGATAAGTAAACACATATGCTTTCTATATCGTTTATAATAGGAGTAGACTAGTTCCGATTTCTTCTTATTTCCAAAAAAATATACAGGTAGAAACTACGTTTATGACCCTCCGGATTAAAAGAAAATTTTAACCTGTGAAGAAACAGGGCAGAGGATGATTGCACACCGCGATCAAAAATTAGAAAATATAGGCTGCCGCTTTGAAATTGGAATATTTACTATTCATGGTTATAAAAATAGATATTACTCATTAAATTAGGAAAGAATACGATTTAGTCATGCATTAAAAGCTATTAGATGAGAAATATTTGTAGTTCAAATAAAAATACCAAATAATGCTAATTGATTTATGTGTACGGACAAAAAATCTAAAAAAGCCTAAACACAATTTTTGGATACGGTCCACTACGCTGCAAAACAGTGGAACGTGCTGAAGCCGTCTGTTATTATAAACCATTGTGAGCGGTAATCGGCTGTTCGTATAAATGAGTTTCATACACTGTTGCTTGCAACTATAAGATGCCATCTTCAGTGGGAGGATGCTCTCTTTACTAGGTCTTTAGAGGAAGTGGAGTCAGGTCAACATCATACTTGAAGTAGAGGAAGATTCTTATGTTTCCGTTAATATTCCCAGACTTGGTATCAGTAAGACACTGACGGTGATAACAGCGGAAATGATTAATAAATAAATATGAAATAAAGCTATGTAAACGAGCATTTATTGGGTGTTGGAACTTTACAAGTGCAATATAACCCTATTCCTTTCCTGAAGCACACATCTTTTTCAAATTTCCAGGGATATTAAAGACTTCGCTTAAAGGAAGCAGCTTTAAACTATGCAAAAAATGACAGCACTTGATAAAATAAAGACGCAACTTGAGCTCAAGTGAATTTAAAAATTTCAATTGCAGTATTATACTACTAATAAAAATCAGTCTACATTAAAATAATCATTCAAATTACACATTTTTGAAGTCACTATAAAGAAAAATCCGTTTCATAGGCGAAATATACAAACTACGAAAGCATTCCGACACTAAAATCAGTATGTATTTACCGTGCATTTTCATCACGATTGTCTCTCGTACATACGTAACGCACACTTTTTATTTTCAGCGATGAGCGCTTGTCAGAGAGGTAAATACGTTCCTGCATACGTTGACATACTAATTATTCACTACCTTTTTACTGGCTCTGGCAGGCTGCCATTCGACCAATTACTCAATGTGAAAACGTAATGATATAATGCGACAGGGACACTTCTTTTCCGTTCAGGAATGATGATACCCAACAGTGTGATTATTTTTAAATTTGGAAATGAAGCTCGTGGGAAAAGCAATTAGTCAGTAAAAAGTAATCCGTCAGAAATTGCAAACGACCAGAAACAGTAAATAAGGAGGTCCTAAATCTGTACAGAATTCGAGACAATCTGAGCAAATCTTCCACTCTAGTTGGGTGCATCTCAAGAAGAAAAGGTGTTGAGGAACTTTATCCTTGAGATTTAAGATCTAAAAATATGTGCAGATACATCATTACTCCCGGAACTTTCAAATTATTAATGGGCTTTTCCGATATAGTATTGTCAATCACCTTTAAAAAACACATTCTTGCAAAACAAAAGTTCCGTAGTTTCCCAATTGCTAGCATCCAACGACCAACTTGGCAACACCTATGCAAAGACATAACATAGACATTGCTATGCAAACCATGTTTCAAGACAAGCGAACATCTGCCGACCACCATGATGACGTAGACGACGGAAGTTGTCTTTTCTATAATGGGGTTCGATGTATCCCGCAAGTTTTATTTTAGACATCAGAAGTATATTCCGCTGAAAAATATTCCTGACGTCGATTTATTGTTTTACAATGTGAAATGTTTTATCTAATTCGAGAGAGAACACGTGGACTAGAGGAATGGAGTTCATGAACTCTGAACGTTCTGAAAATATATGTTTATCGCTTATACCAATTCATTTGTTTGAATACGAATTCAAAATGACTCTAAAAACATACTCAGAATATGATGCCACTGCTTTCTTTTTACTGAAAATGAGCATAACATAAACACGGCCCTACTAGATAGTTAAAGAAAATCTCAAATTTTAGCGATATCTTCCCATTCCTATCGCATTTTAATGTTACATGAAATGATGACTCCAATAAGAGGTATGAGGCTAAAACATCAAAATAAGCTTGAGCGTGCAAAAGAATCTTTATAACACAGCTTACAAACGCATTTACTTAAACCATCGGTACCTAACCGTTAACCGCAAAAACCAAATTCGAACTAGATTATCATCATACCTTAGCATTTTGTCCAAAAACAATCTAAGTAGGAGGACGACCAAAACAGTTCTATTCTGTAAGTCTTAAGGGTCGCACAATCACTATCAAAAGTCACTTTTAGATGGAAAATCCACGAAAGCGTCACTTTACTCAATTTAATAACCGAACTCACTGTCTAATTGGAACGCCGAAGATGTACTGACCTTTGCCAATCGCATACCCAAAACGAGGCGAACGTGACGGACACGGGCGTTTTTTGTCTGCGTTTCCATGGATACGAACAAAAAACAGTGGACGAGTATTCCACAAAAAGTCGATGCTTATACATTCGTCGCAATTAGTTCAAAACAAGTTGTGAGATTGATTTTTCATCGCGATAATCTTCGACATACAATTTTAACAATCATTGATTTTGAATGATTGATAACATTTGTTTTGCGGTACCTCATTATAGGAGGTGATTTTTTGTATATTTAGCATGGGAATGTGGTAAATTAGCGAAGATAGAGGGAAAATTGAACGGCACTTTCATGTCTTACTAGATGGTTTAAAAAATGGTTTCAAACGCCACTGTCAAAGAGAAAACAGAGTTATACTAAACTTAGATATGCAGAATTTTGTTTACGTTTCCTTTTTTTACAGTGGTTGTAAAGTAGAGTTGTAAAATTCTCTCACCTAGATTTTGAAAGTCGACTTCATAATTTTGGCTATATCAAAGGTGTACTGGACGTGGGTATTTCTATTTACGTATTTGGTCCACTGTTAAATTAAATTTGTTTAATTGTTGTCAAACCTTTTCCATTTTAAAAGGTACATTTATTAGTCTGTTTATTAAACTATATAACACGGAATGCCAATTTGTAATGATTGATTTGAGCAAGTCGGAATTATAACATCTGACTGTGTTGGTTTTCTATAAATTTCATAGTCAATAATTTTATTGTTCTTTACCGACATAGGTAAGCCCAGAAAATGAAGAACTCTGTCCTTTTCTGTTTTTTGGGTAAATTGAATCTTAATATTTGGCAGTTTTTTATTTTATTTTTGAGAATTATTAAAAGTTAATTTAGAGGGATAGAAGTGAAAAGATTAGACACATCAAAAGCGTTATTTGGTATTGATAATTCTTTTACCTTGTTCGCGAAACTTACGGAATTCGTCACGCTGTATTTGGTTTGGAAATCAATTAATTACTAATGAATTGGCATAATTTATAAAAGAGAGCATTAACGTAAGAAACGACCCCTCTCAAAGGTTTCAATTTTTGTGAATTTTTGGGAGGCCATATAGATCTAACGCTTGGGGGTTCATTATTCTTAATTTGTATTCTTTGTTCGTTCGCTATGGCTTCAAAAATCCCCCATATTTTAAGCTTCCCAACGTTGTAAATATGGTTATTTAAAATGTAAGAGATTTTAATCCAGTCAGCCAGAGAAAAATAAGTATTTTTATTTTAAATTTTGCAAAATTATGAATAATGAATTTATTGAGTTTTGTTTCTGTAACCAAGTAGTATTAAATATTTATACTTAAAGGTTTAAAAACTAAAACAAGGCACATAATAATTAATTAGGCATAATATCACCTAAATCTAACTATACAAAGACAAAACGAAAGGAGGAAAATGCTTAGGTTACTGTTTTGGACTTTTGTTTGTCGACCCAGAAGAGTTAGGGGGATGCACTCGCTTTTTCGTTAGCTGCAATACAACCAACTAATTTATATATGTTAGAAAAAATTTACAATAGTGCACAATAAAATTTATACACGGTATCGATTATGTTCACTACAGCTTGTTAATAAGCACATTACAAGAGTCACAAACTAAAAAAAATTACTCACTATCACTTTCACTGCTAAAATCACGATTAACTTCTGTTATTAATCCTTGTACATGATTCGCTCTGTACCGATTTTCAATGTCCAGTACATGCCGCACTGAATTTCTCCATGCATCGACACTTGTTATTTCAGCTTCGTGTCTAATTTTTAGCAGCATTTGATTGCTAAATTTTCCACCGGTGTTCCCTCGTTGAATTCTTTGTTTCAACTGACCCCATATCATTCCAATGGGGTTGAAAATGCAATGATGTGGGGGTAATCGTAGAATGGTGTGTCCACATTCAGAAGCAATAACGTCATATTTAAATTTCTTCGAATTTTTTTTGTGCCAAGCACTTCCAACAATTGTTTTTTTCTCTGTGTAGTCCTCTTCGAAATATAAATCTTCTTTTCCTAAAAACTCTTGAATGGTTGCCTTATTAGTTGTTGAATTTGGAATTTTATCCAGTTGCTCCGAATGGTAACTAGCGTTGTCCATTACTATGACGCTGTTTGGTTTTGGACAGAGGACGATTGCACACCGCGATCAAAAATTAGAAGGTATGGGCTGCCGCATTGAAATTGGAATGTTTACCATTCATGGTTATAAAAATAGATACTACTCATTAAATTAGGAAAGAATACGATATTTGTAGTTCAAATAATAATACCAAATAATGCTCATTGATTTATGTGTACGGAAAAAATTCTAAAAAAGCCCAAACACAATTTTTGGATACGGTCCACTCCGCTGTAAAACAGTGGAACGTGCCGAACTTCAGGTAATACTTAAAAACCATTGTAGCTGTAATCGGCTGTTCGTATAATGAGTCTCATAGATTGTAGCTTGCAAGTATATCTGTATAAATAATGATAAGGTTAATATGATGAAATTTGATTTTGTTAAAGTTGTTCGAATCTACTAGATAAGGGATGGGATTCCATTGTAGTATTATTTGCTATTATCAAAGCGTTCGCCAGTCCCAGATAAGCACCAGTTAAGTTATTCAAATCCGAAATCATTGGCTGATGCAGGTATGAATAAAATATTCGCAAATACACTTCGAGGAAATACCGTCGACGATTTTACATTTCAATGTAAGCATTCCATTATCCGGGGTTATTCAATTACACCCGCCTCCCCGCCCATGTGCACTAGTTATCCCGGGGATCCCCATCTGAAAGGGTGCTCCTTGGAAATCGTATGTGGTGTAGGTAATTGCACCGTGCCGCGGGACCGTCTGAAAAAATTGAATGAAGCCCGCGTGAAAGGACTTCGTAGATAACTGAAAATCTAATATCTAGCTGGCGGCGACCGCGCTTGTACGGAAATATCCGCGTTCATACGTATGATATAATAATGTTTTATGCCGTCTCCGGGGTGGATATGGAAAATATTTAATGGATTTCGATTTATATTTGCCAAAGCAATACTTGAGGAGCACGTACTCGATGTTTGCATATGTTTACGCGTGTATGCGCTCAATGGAATTCCCACTCCATAGCTTCGAATTGAAGTTCATTTTATTTTCATAATTTTTTTTTCTGAACACGAGCTGAAAAATTTTTACATCTCGATGTACCTGCAACAGAATTGTGTATTTATTACTAAAACCTTCTTAACGGCAGTTAAAGTTTTATCTTCAGAGAATTATACTACTACTTCGGAAGCTTTGAGAGAAATCGATTAAAAACAAGGTTCACCCTCTGTTTTGTGATGGTGTAGCACATGCATTGATAATAATGGAGATCAAAATTAGCAACGAAACAGAAGCTTGACACCAGTTTCTGCAAATGCATGAACCCTCCGAATACACCGAACTTTTAAGGGCGCCAGGGTTCTAATTAGCCCAAACCCCGACTAATATCCACCGATATTTCGATGAAATATGCCAATAATTCCCGCGACACGGATCCCAGCTACAGTAATTAAATGCGTATTAACCGACGAACCGGATCCGAATAACGTACGAACTGGCTGTGATACTTATTCTAGGAAGCCGCGGCGTATTTGCAACAGCATTCCATTATCCGGGGTTATTCAATTATACACCCCTCCGGTTATGTGCTGAAGGTGTTTTCGGTCTCCTTGGGAGGGGTTCGTGCTCGCGATCGCATGTGTGTTTAACTGCAAATCGGCTGCCCGGGGAAGGGGTTGGATAACTCCCCTAAACAGACGATCTTGTATTTGTCTAAGAAGGATAAAGCGAACACTATCAGATGGGAGCCCTATCTAAACCTTTAATGAGGGTAGGTACATATGGGATAATCTAAATAGTGTAATATTCCAGGAAGAAGCTTCTCTCAATCACTATGAACATCGCTGTCACTATTATCTTCTATGTCAGGAATTAGGTCTTTAACAATATTATTCCGGTATTCATCTTCTATCATCATTACGTACTGTTTAACGTGACGTTCACGAAACAACAATAAACAAAAGCTCTCGCAATTGACCCCAGGTTAAAGATTCCGCGCGAATATTTGGAGGTAATTGAGTGCCTCTCTAGCTCTGTGGAGACGGGTCGTGGTTGTCAAGAAATTAACCAAATTATTCCGTTAGAAATGTGAGCGCCACTTGGTTTATTTACCTCCAAAATATTTATAAATAACAAAACCAAGAAAGTTGAGCGGAAATTCAATCACTAGAAGAGCTGAACTGCCTAAGTGTCGCTAATTTACCAACAAACATCCCTAAAATTCCCAAACACCACCCCTAAGTGATCCAACCGCAACTGTAAGAGACGAGTATAAAAAAAGCGTACGGTTTCACCCAAAAGCAACCCAAGATTTATTGTCAGAAGTGCGAATACAAAATTAGAAATGAATTTAATATATTAAAATGCAAGAGGATTATTAAATCAAATATACGCTATAAAATAACAAGGTAAGTCTCCTTTAAAAAAATTAAAGCTTATTGGATTAATAAGGTAAATCTGCGTTCGCGATAATATGAATACAATCTTTTATAAATGTACCTTTTCTTTTGTTTCAGGGATAGCGATGGAATACCGTTAGTGTGCACACGTACGTTTACAAGTTCTTCCCTTTACAAATTGTTCTTTCAGATATAAAAAAAACAAGCGAACAAGTGAGATGTATAACTGGAGAATTAAGTCAAGTCTGATTTAAATGTTATTAAATATTAAATTATATATGTATTTTACACTTAAACAATATGTAATATTAATTAAAATTGCAATTACTGTACTTTATCAAACGAAATCTTAATAAACAATGATTGAATGACGTTGACCTGGACCTGGAGTAAGTTAATTTATAATCTAAATGTTGGAAAGGTTGAAAATCCCTCGGTTCGGGACTGAGCTGGTTCGGTTCTGGTAAGATGACCTCCGGAATCCCTGGCGTGTCCGATAGAATGTTCGGGAAAACGTGGTATGATCAGCGGCCTCCAAAGAATCCAGGAACCAGTCAAGGGAAGCAATCGTTCACAAAAGCAGTTCGAACAATCGATCACAATCAAGAACGTGAAAAGAACCCTATAGTTACAAATCAACAAAGCCAAAAAGAATCGATTATAACACTCACCTCTGAAGAGGGTTCTTACAAGAAGCAATATCGAGCGAAACGTGTGGCGTTGTGATTTAAATCCCGCAAAAACGGCTTGGACGAAGCTCAAACGAAACAACCAATAGCTTCTAGCGTCCAAATAGAATTCGTTGGTCGGGTAATCCCAAAACTTTTGGATGAACGTTACACAGTATGTTCATAGACCGATCAGCGAATTTTCACAACACACCTGTTTCAAATGCTACCAAATACGAATCTAACGGCTCGTGGAAACCACACTGATTCGCATTAATCTCTCGCGGTTTTTGTCGACGGCGCGGTAAAAAGTGGTCCACAAGAAGCATATTCCACTGGAAATGCAGGTGCGAAAGGAAAAATACTTTGAAGAGAATACTGGCAATACGGGGGAAGTTCAGAATACTAAATCGAAACATTAGAAGTATTTACGTTGCGAAGGTATTCCATTGGAAATGCCGACGTGATTAAACGGTGGAAAATGCAAAGAAGACAACTCTAACAATACGGGGAAAGTTGAAAATGTTAATTGGAAATATTTCAAAAAATTATTGTAACAACTGTACATATTTTTTCCAGGCGTCCGCAGTTATTAAATCGAATGTTTGTGGAATCCCTGTCAATGTTTCATTGCTAGTTTTCCCCCAGTGTTTCTTTTTCTTAATTTTTTCTTGAATTGGCCCCATATCATTTCAATAATAATAATAATAATTTTATTCCAATCCGAACATTATTCAGGGGATACAAAATGAAGTTAAAATACAACTGGTTTTTTTTTGTACGGAAAACCCCTGATCTTCCCTACAACCCCATTAAAATAAAAATAAGAAGTGTTGAATATACGAAAAAGAAACGAGAAGGAGCAAAGATAGAAAATTAAAAGAGAATAAGAAAAAATAAAGATAGAAAAAAGAAAAGAAGAAGAAAAGGAAGAGATGTACTCAATAGTACCCTGATAATATTTTATTGAAGTAGGTGCTGTTTTAGATTTAATTTGAAAGTGTTCGCGGACAGAGTTTTTATTTCAGCCGGTATTGCGTTGAAAACTTTAAAAACATTATATGAAAAACCTCGTTCAAAAAATGCACTCTATGTACCGGAACCGTAAGCAAATCCTTTCTTCTGAGGTTTATATGATGTACATCGGTTCTGAAGGATATCCTAGTATATAGATATCTAGGTGTGCTAGTTCCTATAATTTTTTTAAACAGATTTGCGGAGTGGAAGTACCTACACTTTTCCGTGGTGTCCATACAGTGTCGATTGAAATACTAAATTTTTAGAGTACTAAACGCTCGCTTTAAATATGTGTTAACGTTGTCTTTAAATCTTAAAATTTCGTCCATAAGAAGGCCCAGATTTGGAACTACACTACGGTAAGGTAGATTAACACCATTTAATTGTACGTTAATTTTTTCCTTCGTTGCATTAATCTGTTTAGGTTTCCCAAAAAGAATTACTGTTCACTGAAGGATTAATACTTAAACAATGTTTCTTTAAGATGAGTGACAAGTTATAAAGATCACTATTCAATTTTCGAGAGGCACTTTCCCATTCCTCCGGGGGAAAAGACAGATATACCTGCGTATGGTCAGCATAATGATGGTAATTGGAGTACACTAAACAGTCACAAATTTTTCTCGAATATATAGTGTATAAAAGCGGACCAAGTATCACACCCTGAGGTACACCAGCCCTAACAGTTTGAAAACTGGATCTTTTTCCATTTAAGAACATGCACTGCTTACGATTACGATTAAGTTTAATAGCACTATCATGAAGTCCAACAGAAGGAATAATACCATGTACCATGTATACTAGTCTTCAAAATATAACTCACTTCAATCAGACGCAATTTATTATCTTACTTTTTGTTGTAAGAAGTTATTATTAATGGTAATTGCAGATGATTTGAACACAATAAAAAAAGCTTGTATAAATTCTCGTAAACGTTTTTTAGAACAACATAAAACATGCAATAATGTAAATTCACGTAATCATGAGTACCTTTATCTAAATATTTATATATGCTAAATATCCATTGATAACACAAGCCTTTGTTGTTTTACAAATGTGTAAATTTAACGATAGCCAAAAAGCGTATCTATTTAGGTATATACTGCAGTTATAAGTACTAACATAATGTATTGTAATACACAACTATATGGTACAAATTAAAATCGTACATTTCCTTCATCGACTGACGGTCGTGAGAAATTCACACAGCTAACTGCTTAGGTCATTTACCTCCGATTATGCATCTTGTCGCTCCAATGCTTCTATTCGAAACTCAAAACTATCTAAAAGTGCAAATTGCACTTTGTGCACCAACAGTTTAGAAGCGCGCACACACACCACCACAAGCGGAGTTTCAAAATAACTTAGTTTATACCCTCGAAACAAAACTAGGAGTGAACGACAACAACAACACACGCCGCACCTCACATGTATACTGACATGACTAATACGCAAGCGACAAGGTGGACGAAGGTGTTGATTGCGTAATTACGCAGTACCGAAAAAAAAGAACAATCGGCATGCGAGAACGCTCCACTGTTTCGGTGTTGTCAAATGAATCGCGACAGCCTTCGTCAAAGGGGGCGAATATTTGTAAAATGAAGTTTACACATGTGGAATTTTCATTACTAATTGTCACTGCTTTTGAGCTAATTATTTTGTAATAAAACTGTTTAATGAGCAAGGTTATCAAACCTATACATTTAACAATAACTAATTGGCTCTTTATTAATGAACATTTTGATTATAATAAGTTCTACACATACAGAATTTAATCTGCAATTACCAAAATACAAGGCATTCTAGGAAGGATGCCTATCGAAGTATGATATGCTTGGTAGTGAGATCGCCACTATAATGGTGTCGGAAAATGACGCATAGGAACATAGTGCGCCAAAAATAAGCAACAAAGGCACATATAACAATATATTTCGAGGTTTACAAATTTTAAAAGCACGCCTGTATCAACTATAACACCTGAAGGGATATATTCTAGCCTGGAAATGTGAGATCACAGAATCTTAAGCAAAAAAACAAATGTAGATGCAAAGTTGAAATATATATAAGGGTCCAGTGGTTATTAACATTGAGATAATCGAAATTCAAGAATATATTCCATGGACCTGCTTATGCATGTCCCAGAACTTTGTAGGTTTACCAGACGATTATAAAGTACCTTAAAACTGGCCTTTACCGCCAATAATACTGTGAAAAATCTATTGTCTGACGTCAAAAAACTTCCTTGTTCAGTATCCTTTTCTTAGCGACATTATGCACACTCCTCAGGGTAGCCCGTAATGATCTTTCTTGAGGTCCTTTAAGGGTTGTTTCGACTCTGCTTACCACCGCATAAAGAGTATCATCTTTACGATAAATTCTGGAGTTTGGCTGAAAACTTTTTATTTTTCAATTTGGAACTAAATTTCGTGATAAAGTTGAAACGCACATTGGACGTAGGTAAGTCCAATGGGATGGTCATATTTTCCAAAATGCCTTTAATAGTTACACGAATTTTAGGAGAGGTTTCTATCCCTATCTTCTGAGAAAAATCCCATAATTTTAATCTGCACATTATGATGTAATATTTGAATTAGATTGCCATTAGATACAACTAACTCACTGTATGTGTTTGCTTATTAAGCTTAGGATAGTGGCTCTGATAGAGTAAGTTAAAAATTAAAAGTTAAACCAAGTGTTGCCACCATATTCAAGATCCCAAAACTTTACAGCCAAAGACCTAATTCCCGCCATTCACTATAGAATTTCCAGCAGGCTTCCTCCCCTCCGGGCCAGCACCACCCGAAAAAAACGGATTAATCTCTCAGTCACCCAGGGGGGCAGCTAATTATAAAATATGGGTTTTCCTTCAAAGTGCTAATGGCACCCCGCAACAATGAAGACAAAACGGGTACACTGTTTCGAATGGAATCTGCAAAATGAAATTTCTCCGCTTTTGTATATACAGTGGTGGCAATTTCAATTATTTGCTTTCGTGCTTGAAACGAGGTGCAGGGGGGTTGTTCATCTCTTGAATTTCGACGCCCTGGACGATATTAGCGCATTAAAGAGAAATAAAATCTTGTTTCATGTTTTATGTATATATTTTTTCTTCACAAATTTACCACTAAAACTAAAATAAACAAAGTCCTTTTTAACTCTGATAACAACGGAAATACTAAGAGGATTTTAAAACCTTAAAGCATTAGTAATAATATTTATACTGTTTAAATAAAATGCTATATAATAGAATAGGAATATTATAGAATCGAAAGCAATTTTGTTAATTCATTAATTAAAAACATTATGAAGTGTGTGAGAAAAGTGGTGCAGTAAATTGTAAAAATGTTAGAAACGGGTGTATATTTCGTACTAGTAACACACAGTTTAAACCACAGTTGGAATGGATCACAAACAAACAAGTCAACGTTTGCATGATAAAGGCTATAAATAGGTAATTCCTCAAGGACTTTTTCTGCCAACGTTTAGCTCTTTATTTCCAGCTTCTTCACAGAAGAACCAAGAAAGGAGAAAAAAGATGGAAAGGGACGAGGTCACGCGCTGCCTGTATCCCTATATTTCTAAAATACTTTAGAAATTAATTATAGTTACCATTTAAAAAAAAAGTAACCTAATTATATTAAATAAATGGACGTGATCATAATATATGCTATCGACAATATAAGATAAGAATATGCGATGCGTGTATTGTACATTGCAGAAAGGGCATTATTACCTATCATCCCCCTACCGACGAGACATCTACAGGCTTCGCAACGACGAGAGGAAGGCAGACTGTATTGGGCCCTGCCTCGTTTTCTAAAGGACCTCTCTAAGCCCCTTCCGTGTAATTTAATCCTCGGGGATTTACTATGCTATATATGATTGATTTGGACTATTTTTATTCCGGCTGATCGAATTTCTCTCTTTGGTACCGTGCGCTGGCTATGACAATTGAAACTATTTTACGTGGAACTAAAGGATTTAGGTGATGACTGTACGAGGTGAAAGGTTCGTCCCTTTACTCCACAAACTTAATTTATCCGGAAGCCAACCTTTGAGCAGAATTTTGTATTCAACTATAAATCTCATATGCAGGGTGTTTCCTAAGTAATCTAAAATATTAGATGGGGCGCTTTGTCCCTCAATTTTAAGACGAAAAGTTCATATAAACATGTGTGATAAGTCTTGTCGTTAATGAGGTACAGGGTGTTGAATTGTTTGTAATAAATCAGGTCTGAGTGTATTTGAAATTAATTTTTCCTGGTGACGCTACTGGTTTTTAAAAGTTATACGAAAAAACATGTTTATTCTAAGTGGCCTTTGGAGTAACGTTGACAAATACTGTGTCAAACCTAAAAACCAACGCAAAAAACGAACAAGAAATTTTTATAAATACGACCTTTTTGTGTTAAGTTAACAACGATACCTGTGTTTACTAATGCTGAAAATGGCTAATATGCACTTTTTGTATGGATTAGCGAATGGTAATGCCTTAGAGGCTAGACGTATGTATGCCCAGCGTTATCCAAATAATCGTTTACCGTGTTCAGATACGTTTACTAAGCTACATATTCGTTTACAAGAAACTGGAACTTTTGCCAAATCAAAGAATATTATTGGACGACCCAGAAGTGTGAGAACTCCACAATTGGAAAACCAGATTCTTCAAGTGATTGATCAACATCCAGAAACGAGTACCAGAAAAATTGCTGATGAACTAAATGTTGGTAACAGAACTGTTTGGAATATTTTAAAAGATAACTTATTGTATCCATATCACGTTCAACGTGTACAACATTTGCTACCTACTGTCTATCCGCTTCGCATACAGTATTGCCAATGGATTTTAAATAAAATCGCAAACAATCCCAATTTTGCTGCCAATATTCTGTATACGGATGAAGCCAACTTTTCAAGACATGGCATTATGAATTTTCATAATAACCACATATGGGCAGATGTAAATCCACATGCCATAAGTGTAAAACGATTTCAACAAACATTTTCGGTCAATGTTTGGCTTGGCATCATCGATGATTATTTACTAGGACCATTTTTCCTTCCTGCACTGTTGACCGGTGAGACATACCTTAATTTTCTAGAAAATGAACTTCCAGTTCTTATGGAAGATGTACCCCTTATTATTAGAAGGCGCATGTGGTTCATGCATGACGGAGCTCCTCCACATTTTTCAGTGATTGTACGCGAGTTTTTAAATAACGTTTTTCCAGACCATTGGATCGGACGAGGATCTCCACACCCGTGGCCCCCTAGATCACCGGGACACAATCCTCTGGATTTTTGTGTGTGGGGATATTTGAAATCGCTCATTTACACAACYCCGATATTAAACGAACAAGATCTTCAAAATCGTATCATACAAGGCTGTAATGTTATTCGTAACAATCCTGGTATCTTCGAACGTATTCGGCAATCAATTAGACATCGAGCAGATGCTTGCATTTTAGCTGCAGGTGGACATTTTGAACATATGCTCTGAAATGTACTATTTTTTCTTTATGTTTAACACATGTTGTTGCTTCTAATAAAATAATAAAGCACCCTGTACCTCATTAACGGCAAGACTTATCACACATGTTTATATGAACTTTTCGTCTTAAAATTGGGTGACGAAGCGCCCCAAATAATATTTTAGATTACTTAGGAAACACCCTGTATGTAAAACGAAAAGTATGTCAACATGGACAGGGCTATAGTTTCTATATAAGTGATTAATAACGTCACGTAAAAACGATGCCTAAGACGACGACTGAACGCCGCCAGTGGCAGCTCTACGATATCAAGAATTTTATTCAATAATGTAGGACCTATGTAACCATAACTACCCTCAAATTTTGACGTGCGATGTTGAGGCACGGTAAAAGAATTATATCTAACACTGATATCATGAATTTGAGAGCGTCTCACAAGAATATCTGTTAGACAAGAAGGTACTCTATTAGTATAAATCTTATACAATAGTATTACCTTCTGAGATTCATTTTTGGTTCATTTAAATGAATTAAATATTGAGTGATGTGCTCTCTAAATGGAACCTTGCACACGTATCTTATACAAGCATTCTGGACACGTTGAATTTTTAATTGATTGTACTTGGGCATAAAATGATAGTAAAATTGAGAACAATAATCTACATGAGGATAAATTAATGCCTTTACTAATTTTAACTTTACATTATCATCCAAGATGTCGCTTAAGCCGTACATGGTTTTTAATTTAAAAGGACATATTTTGTACACTTCTTGGCAATGTTTGTTAAAACACAAACTTCTATCAAAGACGACACCCAAGTTTTTAGCAGAGTCTACCCAATCAAGCACAGTTCGATCAATAGTAACACTATAATTTGAACACAAAAGGTCACTGCATTGCACATAACAATAGATTTTTTAGGATTATGCTTTAGACCATGTTTTCTGCACCACTTGGAAAACAAATTTAAATTAAAATGAAATTAAAATAGATAAATAAATATGAACAACTCAATTTTTTTTTCAAGACAGTCCAGGTATATGCCTGTGGTTTGCCCGAGTATCTATCGGTTTATGCTAATTATCTATTATCTAAAAGAGCAATAACCGGGGATGGAATATAATTTTTCTGGGACCAATATACTCAAAAATGAAGGAAGACAGAGGGCCAGGTCAGGCTAGGCTTTTAGAGATAAGAATGTAAAAGAAATGGCACACTGAGGTTTTAGGTGGTCAAGTGGGTCCATACCTGGTCCAAAGACTGGGGCCCAAGGGCGGCCTGCGTGCAGAGTATCTGACGTAAGTTAACTATCCGTCTATGTGAGATAGTGACAGCTAATTAAGGGTCCGTCACACAGAACTCGAGTGGGGTATTAATAATATAATACAAGAATAATAAACACTTACTCAACATCAACCAATAACAACCAACATATGTGTCTCTATTTTTGGATGATATACAAAAATCTTTGATGTAAATTCATCGCTAATTGGTGTAGTATTGGAGGAAGTGACTCTATATACATTTTAGTACGTCTGCTACGAGTCCCGTCTAAGGAGGAATCACCCTTCAAAAAGCGATTCGACGTTTTGTTCCGGCGTGGAAGAGGTATGTTTTACGAGGCGGTGTGCTACACACCGAAACGTGGGTCGCATACATTAGCGAGGCAGGAGTGCCGTGACAGCCATCGATTGATATTCAACTAGTGTGGGGTCGCCCCGTCGAGACAGTTTCGGAATGATCATTTATTTAGCGAAAGATTTGTGGATCTTTCTTCGTGTCTCTGGGTTAACTCGATTCCGCTCGAGTTACGGCGTCGGCTTTTTGCTGAGACGCCGCTTAAGGCGTACGGGGACGATTTCTCAATGGTCCGTCGCAGCGATTTGTCTGGGGGTGAGTAATTTTTGGGGTGAGTTCAAGCGCCGTGGTGAAGATTCAACTTCAAGGGGGGAMAGTACTTCCTGGAGGGGTGCGATGACAAAAGTCGGACGCTCAAGCTGCCCAGGTGCATGTAAGGGATGGGTTTCCAGAGTTCAAAGAATGTTACGCAAACATAAGTTTCGCTCATACGCATTTCACAGTCCAATACCTAAAAGGAACTGATAAATTAAAATAAATTCGTAAAGAAAGGTTCGTCCAAGCAAAATAAATAAGAAGAGTAAATGTCTATATCCGCAATGACTCATGTAAATCAATACTTTACTACCACGTCCAGTTCGTCTAAAAGAACCCCACAGATCAGGATATAGCAGAATGAAAAAATTAATCGATCACCATCATCAGAATATTCTTCATATAAGGCAAAATTAGAACTATTTTCAGATATAGACCTATGGTGATGATGATGATAAAGCTGTAGAATTAAAAATGATATCTTACTAATTACATTCTTTAGAATTATGTCCATTACTTAACCAAAACAAGGAGAACCCAACACTCCACCGTAATACCTCTAACACCACTGGAAGACGATTTTGAAAATTAAGAAGCGAAAAAACAAAAGAAGAGGGAAGTCCAACAAGCAGACAGAACCACTGAATTTCATACGTACAAAATTTCTACTTCTACTTCTAACATTATTCCATGCCTATTTTTACGCATGATTTTTTCTTCATGAGAATTGTTTATCTAACTACTACCTTTTAGTATACACTAGCATCTGTTGACCTTCTGGATAAAAAAAATCCTTCACATATAGTGTACGACTCTATTTAAGCCGTAAACATATGCTTACAAATTACACCCAGGAGGCAAGCATACCACCTCAAGCGAAATTTACGCACATATTCATGTTGTACCTGTTAAAGTTTTATGTAGGTGTCGCACCAGAAATGTACACGGCATCCTCCCCTTGCGGCCTAACTCTGAGATGTGCTCTGAAGAGGCAGTGGCGTACAGTTATTTCTAAAGTCAACATTAAAACAGCGTTGAGTGAATATGTGATGTTCATGGAGAAAACAAACAATTGTAAATTAAAGATTATGAATTAGTATGTAATCTTGATATGGTTTGGAAATAGTGACCCTAGCCAAATAAATTAAAAGTGTGACATCTGCATTGCACCGTTAGAGTACCTGTGTTACTGTTATTGTGACAGCAGATGATTTTTGGTCTTCATCAATGTGTGTTCGTAATTGGTCGAGTGGAACAGGAGGAAGTGACAGTCAATAGTTTCTCGTGATAGGGTTGAAAACAGTTGCGATAAAACCAACTGAGAGACATCCTACCTTGCTAGAAGAAGCATAATTACTTGCATAGTGTTTATATCGAAACCTACCATCACTTTAAACCAGTTTCAGATTAAACAATTTTGTGAAAACGTATACATTATTTTCGGCGTGTATACTGATGGTTATTTTGTGTTAACCCTCTAAAAATAGAATCTGTTAACAAGTGACAGTAAAGGAATTTGAAGTACAACTAGCAAGTGGGAAACGTTCCGTACGTAGCCTATGTAGCAAAATTTCGTTTTTTATTATTTATTCCACTGATTTTTCTTCTTTAGGTTGTATTAACGTTGACAAATCTTTGGTACCTGTAGAGGTGGCGAACTCATTCGATGTAGATGACTTGGAAAATACCAGTAGGAAGAGATACTGAGATAGGTATACTAAAAACAAAAAGTAGGATTATTTATCATTTCAAAAGAAGACCTTCCTTTAAAAAAGGAAATTTCTCATTGATTACAGAAATAGCAAATATTAGAGGTGTCACCAAAAAAGTTGCTACATAGACTTTTAAAATTGGAGAATTCGAAGCTGTATCATGCTTGTGGAAAATAGCAGTAATCTGTCCATGGAGGTTGGAAATCCTCTGCGGCGGAGGAGACGAACATTGAAAAGTCTGTTTCCAAGAAAATGAAAACTAAGCAAAAACCGTCTGGAAATTATGTTGATGCAGCAGCTCTAGCGACAACCACAGTATCTACAAGTTCGACCACTACTGCCAGCGCCAAATCTTCTACTGATTACAAATTATTGTTGAAACAGATACATTTTAATGCTAAAATCCTTAAAGAACGCACATTTAAGTCCTTAGCGATCGACAGTCGTTATTATTAGGTTAGAATTATTAAAATACATAAAATGCGTTACAAATTTCATTTAAAATAGTCGTTTATAACTTTGACATAATATTGTAACGTATGTCACCTCACGAAAATATATGTAGATACAAGCACCCGTTAGAAGTGCTATTTTTTCGCAAACTCTTCGTGTATTATAGCCCAAAACAGTCGCTGTTCTACCAAAATTAAAACAAATTAGTCTCAGGCTGGATTGTCCCAAGGCAGCAGAAAGTTTTATAAGGTATTGAGAAGTGACCCCATACAAGATTGGCTGTCAGATTTGTTCTTATACAGACAACAGGAACTAATTAACGCAACACGAATAATTTATTTCCTAATTCATGAAGAAGAAAGTCAATATGAGGTTCCCAAGTCATCGTTAAGTCTAAGAATATTCCAAGAAATTTGATAGGTTCACTGGCAGAGTGAAGAAGATACAAGTCGATGCGTTTTATATTACCATTATACCAATTATTTACTTCAGTTTGAGCTTCCACGAATAAGCGCTTAACGAAGATATAATATCGCTTTTGTCTGCAATAGTTGTACCGTCAGCAAACAAAATGCATTTTCCCGAAATAACACACCGTGGAAGATCATTTACGCAAATCAAAAACAAAAGAGGACCCAAAATAGATCCCTGAGGAACATTGAAACGAATTGGAATAAGGCCTGACGAATCAATTTGATTTATGTTTATAATTTTAAATTTGATAGATCGTGGATAAGGTGTTTCATAAACCAAATCGATAACTACTGAATAACTGAAGATTTTCAAAATGATCATTTAGTAGTTTTTTTAAGATCTTTCCAACAGATGGTATTAGAGAAACATTGACAGATTATGTTAGTGGGAAGGAACAGATAGCATCTTGAAGACTTCTTTAATTGAACATCCAGCATCTAACTGAACCATCAGTCTTCAGCTGATACCACACACACCTAGTTAAACCACGTCACTGTTCGCATTACATTTAAATGATAATTGCCAGCAACGCACCCGAAAGTAAATATCAGACGCAGTATTTGCCCAACACGGCGCTGGTAAATGAGGAGAGCACATCAAACAACTAATTAACTATTACGGTGACAAAATATACTGCAGCGTTGATGGATTGTGCACGGCGGCGAGGGGGAGGCCTAATCGCGGATGGCACAATGGCACGCGCGTAAGCCTTATTGAAATTTATGTTGCCTCCCTGTATCCGCATCTACCAAAATTATAATTAGCTACTTACGAATTGAGACGAGCCGGAGCTTCTTGGGGCTTTGGGGGCTATGGCGGGGGATGGATGTGGAATATGATGTTAAATGAGGGGGTAAGGACGATGTAATTAAGAAAAATGTAAGTGTCACGAGAAGGAGGAGTTACTAAATCTGTTCTTCTTAAAACACTAGCAAAAAGGCTTGCTCTGTGTGGTATAAGTAGATCGCGCAACCGTGACGTCACAATACACGATTTTCGCGTCACTGTCGTTTATATACGAATACGGTCCATTCGTATAGAGTGCCTTAAGCTGATTTGTTAATGCGAATTGTGAGACAATTATATCGTCACCACGGTGAAGCCAAAATCTACTTCGGTTAAAAAAAAAGAATCGTACTCCACATTACTAGTATAAGGATCATGTCATAATTCCTGCACATATCAAGCTGTGCGGGTAGTACACTCAGTTTATGTATAAAAAATTATCAAATCGGGGTAGTTTGATGCAATGGAACCCCGTCACTATATCGGATTAATGTGCGTATATCAAAATTCAAACACTGCGTGAAAAAAGGGTTGCCGAAATTCACGGTGCGTTACAAGAAGCTTGTCAGGAGTCGTGTGTAGATAACTTGATGGAAAAGCTTTCCAGAGCTACTGCTACCGACAACACTTTTGCTGCCATTGTGACTACAATAATGGAAGAAGACCGCATGGACAAACAAGCAATAGACAAATATCAAAAGACAAATGCATTTGTCTTCTTTGTAGAACATTTAAATGCATGATTCCACAAGTGTAGACGAGATATGAAAGACAGCGGCGTAATTGTTTCCACGATGGCATAAAGAAGTGTCAGTAAAAGGAGTTTGCGAGAAGAACTGCTGTGAAATTCTGCCACATCCCCCTGACATGAGTCCTCCAGATTTCGTTCTGTTCCTCCAGTTGAAAGAAGAATTTCGTGAAGTCCGATGTATTGACTTGGAAGTATAACGACATTACATTGCTGCCGAAGAGATGGCAAAGTGTTTTGGATATGCAAGGCGATTATATTCAACGACTTTATTGCATACGTTTCGTTTGCGAGTCGTGTTGTTGTGTGCAGGAATTTTGACATGACTCTCGTATAAAGACCATTTCCTTTGATCCAGTTAATTTATATCCGTTTACTTTTATAACACCTCAAATGTACCTGTGGGCCAAACTTTGTAGACACCTAATACGATTACATTGCCATAAATAGCTATATATACTTGCGTGAAGTTCACCGCTCTGACATTAAAAGAAACAAATTAAAAGACGTTCAAAGTTGAGTCTGAATAATACATAGTAGTATTAAGGGCAAACGCTACACGCATTCTGACGTCACCGCGGCTTGGTGTGCGAATCTATCTGTTCAAACAATCCTGGTACGTAGAAAAACTTTATTATGATATAGCGTGGAAACTGCTGTTTTATCAGCGAAAAAAGGCATTATTAACTCTTACAAAGAGATACACGTTTGCAAGGAAGTTTGGAGTACTGGTACAAATTCGGATATGTATTTAAAATTGATAATTACTCTATGGCTACATAGAGAATATGCTAGTGGCACACTTTAATAATGCAAAGCAATAAAGCAGAAACGGAATATAGTACAGAATATTAAAATATCTAAATATTAATAACCACCAAACTAAACACGTCACTAGGATTGAAATGGAGGCTAACAATACTAGATTTTCTGGGGGCCTTTTATGTTGATCCATATGAAATTAGTTTTGCATCGGATATCCAGTATTTTGAAACTAATGAACCTTTTAAAATAAGTGTCCCAGAACCTTATTGTTATGAAAACTGGAAAAAAATCATAGTAAACAACCAAAATAGGGGGAATTTTAATACAGTTAAATTCGTTTCACCTAAAAAGCTCAAGACTTATGAACTATAGTGGAAGTGTGATCGCGAGTTTCTCATGTGTTTTCTTTCTTTTCACTCATTATAATGTATAATAGACTAATTTTTAATCACCTCAAGTAAAAAGGAATGTTACGCTCTAAATTAATATTACAATCTAGAGTTAATGTCAAATAAAGAATATACGTAAAGTATTAAAATAAGATATTGGTAATCAATTATTCGTACTTACTGTACAGCCTAGGCGAGCAACATTTTAGCATGGAGACTTACCTAAAACAAATAGAAAACATTATTAAAACAAAAATATCAATGAACAAGCATGGTATAACTAGAGAACAGTAATAAACCAAATGTTTTTGGAGAAAATGCAATGACTATCAGACAATGATAAAAAATTACACACAGAAATATAATATTACAAACATATAATAAAAAGAAATAGTGGAAATTATGAGTTAGGTGATATTTGGAAGGATATTTTGTAGTTTTCTACGATAATGTATTACGTCTTGCTTCCTTGGTAATTTAATGTAATCAGAACGTTAGATTAATAACTTTTGGTCAATTTTTGATAATGGCAGTGTGTCTTATCCGATATTGTGGACGTTGAAAACATTCACCCCCAAGTATTCATCACCTTTCACAATGGGGATGTATTTATCATTTACAGAAAACGATAAATATTCTTACCGAAGCATATTATGAGCTTTTGAAGTTATATACAGAAATTAATTATCTTGCATTGATCTGCTCTACACTTGAATATGGCGTGCTCATTTAGTTTCCTCTTTTCCAGATTAACATTAATCTAATTTAATTTAATCAAATATTTAGCGTTCTGTTAAGTGGAGTACGTCCTTTACACCAGGAAATTATTCTATAGAAGAAGAGTAATCTTTGTGGTCAAGTTCTTGTACTAAATTGTAGATTATAATTCACTCTTTGCTCGGCTTAACTTGCAGATACCACATTTTTACACGCGATATTTTATTGCATTCCACTTAAAGCCATGGAAAAGTATTTTGCTTCGAATATCACCTATACTCCTAGAGATGAGATATGAAAGATAACACTTTTGATGAAATATTATCTGGTTTGACTGCGGTAATGGGACTACGAGTAACTAGTATTCGATTAGCTTATAACAAATTTTTAGGCTGAATTTACAATTGTGCGTGTAAATCTAAAACTACCTCACACCCTCACCCTTGCTCACCAAATCAAGCATCCTCGAACAACAACCCCTCGCCCACTCACGGCGTTATTTTTCTTTGCGGTCGTAAGAAAATTTGCACCCCCTTCTGCTGAAACAAAGGCCACGTCGTCAAGTGAGACGCCGGGTTTCGCTGCCCCACTTCAAAAAGGGGAAAACGGAAACGTTTGGAAACGGCGTAAGATGGCCCGCTTCCTGTATTACCCCCTCCCCAACCCCGGCTACTGGTCCGACCGGAAATAGTATGGCGTGTATTTCCGTAAGCCTGAGAGCTGCTTAACTTGTTGCTCGAATGCGGTCGACCCCCTTTCGTTTTAGGTGAATTATTTATCGGACGTCCTTTGTGTGGGGTAAAAAAGGAGTGGGTACTTGAGGTGACGTCGATCGAATTTAAATTTATGGGGTAGGTAGGTATTGATTTGGGTACACCTCAATTCCACACCAACGATTTCCGTATATCGGCCCTTGCGGTTTATAAAAATTACTTGTCCCTGTTACGAACGAGATATGATTTATTAATGCTAGTTTAACACTCCCACCTCAAAGAGATTTCTTGTGCCTTATCATTC
Source organism: Rhyzopertha dominica (assembly GCA_025024175.1). NCBI lineage: Eukaryota > Metazoa > Arthropoda > Insecta > Coleoptera > Bostrichidae > Rhyzopertha > Rhyzopertha dominica. The sequence goes on along the minus strand of QCXZ01000138.1, from coordinate 51,323,010 downwards.
ATCACTACCAGGTTCATGAATAAATTTCTTCGCTCTTTTACTGTTTCGTTCTACAAAATGTGTGTGATGTTCCAATTTTTTTTGTTAAAACACTAACAGCTTCTTTTGTAACTTTAAATTTATTCCGAAGTCTTGCAATAGAAATTAAAGTGAAATTTCAAATTACTGAAACATTTCCTAGAATTTTTCTGTAGACTGTAATATAAGCGATTAAGATGTATTCAAAAATAAAATTCATTATCATCTTAAAGACTTGTACATTTAGAAGAACATTCGTAAGGTAATTATAAACCCTTGGAAAAATTTTCAGGTGAGTGCCAAAACTATTATCTGTCTATAGGTGATCAAAGGAATAATTATAATAATTAACTGAAATAAAACAGCTGCACCAGGCATCGTACGTTCGAACACATAGCAAGGTCTCGTATTTAGCGATTAATGAGTCGAATGATCAAAGGCTGGTGTTTCGAGTTTCGCACAAGAGCAGATAACGGAGTTCTCATTTGGACAGTATCAAAGATTAAATTTCTCAGTGGCACCAACGTTGTAATCACTGATTGAACCAGCTGCACTACAGTTATGTACTGACATGTTTAATGTAGTTAAACTGAATAAATATAGGACGTTTCACGAATGATAATGACCCTGACGAAATTAAAAATGCAACCCAAAATACTTTCTCATAGCCAATGTGATTATTTTACATGATGATATTATTTTAAAAATAAATTGGGAATCCATGACGACTATGCGCTATGGTTCCTGTCACTGTATTTATTAAAAGCCAAAATGTATTCAAATGATGAAAAAACACATATGATTTTGATTTATAGTGAATGCAAGAAAAATGCTTCCCCTGCTGCCCGTTTATACAGACAACGTTTTCCAAATAGAAGAGCTCCTGCCGATACAATTGAATTAATACTTGAATTAACTTTAAGGACAAACTGGCCACCACTGAAAAAGTCAAGAGAAAGAACAGCAACAGGGCCTGACAATGAAATTAGAGTATTGGAAATGATTGACGAAAATCCTCATATTAGTCAAAGGGTAGTCTCAAGAGCAACCGGTATTAGCCTCTCTTCAGTACACCGAATAATTAAAGGCAATCAATTTCATCCGAATCACTTGCAATTGGTTCAGGCCTTAAAGGAGACAGATTATCCTAAAAGACTGGCTTTTTGTAACTTTTTTCGGGCACACCAAAATTTGAATGTAAAATTTTATGACATTTGCTTCTCAGATGAAGTATTAATGGTGGAGTTAACAAACATAACATGCATTATTATGCGCAAGAAAATCCACGTTGGATTCGAGAAGGAAATTTTCAAACTATCTACTCGACGAATGTCTGGTGCGGAATATTGGGGAATCAAATTGTTGGGCCTTATTTTTTCGCGATAGTTTAAACGGCAATACTTATCTACATTTTACCGGTGCTTCTCCAAAATGTTAATTTACAAGTAAGACGAGATCTATGGTTTCAACAAGATGGGGCACCTGCGCATTATCATAGAACAGTGCGAAATCATCTTGATTTGGTTTTGCCTAACTGATGGATAGGAAGAGGTTAAATTAATCCTTGGCCACCGAGAAGCTCGGACCTTACTCCTTTGGATTTCTGTGGGGAATGGTAAAAGAGCAAGTATACCAAACACCAATTGAAAGTGTAGAATACTTAGAAAATAAAATACGTGATGCATGTAGATCCATCACTCCAGAAATGTTAATGCATGTTAAAAGATCGTTTTGAGCACGAATTCAAGCTTGTGAAAACAGAGGAGGGCGCCATTTTGAGCATTTATTACATTAATGTTATTGAATAAACATTTTTCAAAAATAAAATATGTTTTACAATACCAAATTTACTTAAAGCAAATGATTGAAGTTGATGTCAAAATTTACGAATTTATAGAGCTCTACATTTTATATTTTTTAAGTTGATGAACAATTATCAATGTACCTCTGCAAATATATTTTGGGTTGCATTTTTAATTTCGTCAGGGTCATTATCATTCGTGAAACATCCTGTATAAACAACAAAATCAGTGTACTTTTAGGAGAAAAGTATAAAAAAGTTTGTAACATGATACTAAATATATGGTACCTATAATAGTTATTGGATTACAGTTGTTTTGGGAAGCTTGAAGCAACTCAATTCAAAAAATGTTAACTATACAAGGTTAGCACATAGTTCTAGAATGGTATAATAACAAATTGCAATTATAGTTGTATAGTATCCAAACAAAATATTTTCATGTGATGTTAATCTTAATGGGGATAATCTACACGGTGCAGCATCACGCTAAGCAACATAATTATTATATCTGAATGACAGAAACCTATCTTTTATCATAAACTAGCATTTTTATTGCTTCGTTTAATATTAAAAAACTTGTCGTAGCGCCACAAGGTATAATTTTAACGACAACAAGGCCATCTGCAATCCGATAAACATGAACTCCCAAGATGTTTGTACAACATTAAATTCCATCTCTATAGAATTATATCTTACCAGCAGGAATTCTCGAGGTATTTCTTTGTTACGCAATGATAAAAATGAGCACCTGCTCACCGCAATACAGTCACGACATCTGGCAAGCACGACACTCAGCCAATAAGGGCTTATCCTATTAAAATACTTAACAAAAACGTACTCACATCTTAGAAAAGACGATCGTTCACCTCCTCATCTAACGCACAAACAAGTAACGACTCCTTACAGATGAGGGAAACCAGTTCCAGGTTGACGGCCAAAGCCAGCTTCACGCTGGAGCATAACCGTGACCCCTACTAGCTGGATCGAAAAACGAGAACGTTTTGCTGCAGAAAAACGAAAGTGTTCCACATAACCAAATTCACAGCAAGCAGCGAGCAGACCGCGAAAAAAACGAACAGAGCTGGCACAGTTTGCAGAGACAAAACACGCGAAAAAAGAGCGCGAGCAGTCGCGGCTCTGGCTTCACGGTTATGTAATTCCGTGAATCGATGGGCAGTGGTGAGAGAAGTCCCATTAAAAAAGGTATGAGAAGATTCTGCCAGGGGCGTAGATGAGCAGAATTATATTTATGTAATTATTTCTTCTTAAAAGTTTTTGGTGACTTACTGTGTTTTTAACTTCTGTATTAATATTCAAGAGAATTAGTAGATTACCTTAGTTCAGAGCGATTTCTAAAAGGATTCTAGGAACAACTTTTGGCCATATATACTAGTGCAACGCAATAGAGCTACTGGATAAATAACAAAGTGGCTCTCATATGCCTTCCAAGTTCCTTGATGCAAGAACCTGGATGGAGCAGATTCAAAACAGAAATCTGTCTGTTGAAGTAAGATGGCCACTGTAGCTCCAAGTCTCCGAAATATTATCATTTAATCAGCATATTATCACTTCCGATCCAATCCAGCTGCAGTTTCTACGGTTTCAGAACCAATACAAGAAGAGCCAGAGCAAAGAACGTCACTTGTTCCCAACCTATCTTCATGCTCAAAACAGTGACATGCAACTGGAGGAATTAGTTGATGAAGAATCTCCATCAATGTCCCTTGATGAAGTAAGCGTTCCAGTGCGTTGGGCTAGTGTTAAAGACGACTACAGAAGTTGGAGACCTCACACTGCTATTGTGGCTACAATAATGGAAGAGACCGCATGGACAAACACGCAATGGCAAATTATTTGTCTTCTTTAGAGAAAATTTAAATGCGTGACTACAAAATCGTATAGAAGAGATATGAAAGACAGTGGCGAAATCCTCTTACACGACAACGCTTGATTGCATAAAGCAGTGTCAGTTTGCGAAAAGGACTGCTGTAAAATTATCTCAGCCCTGACATGAGTCTTCCAGGTTTAGTTCTCTTCCTCCAGTGAAAAGAAAAATTTCATGAAGTCCACTTTATTGACTTGGAAGGGCAAAAGCACGGCAACAGCATATGCGTTCGAACTGCTGAAACATCTTGACAAAAATGGCTTACTTAACGACATTACATTACTGCCGAAGCCATGACAACGTGTTTTGGATATGCAGGGGATTATATTGAACGACTTTACAGCAAATTTTGAAAATATACGTTTCATTTGTGACCTCCGATTTTGACACGACACTCGTATATTGTGGTTATCATAATGGCTCACAGAAAAACTGTAAACCATATTTTCCAAAAAAAGATGTCCACCCACTCGAAGACACCACCCTGCCACTGTCACAGTCCATCATAACCGTCACGTCAGCTGTTTGTAATTAATACGACTGGAATTCTCTTCACAATTCAAGTTTAATCGTGTGTCGAACACGATCCTTTGTATCTCTCGCAAACCTTGACTCCAGATTCTTGGCGGCAAGTCATCCAAGCCTACAATTTTTTGGCCAAGGTCGCGCATCGCAGGAACAAAAAAGGTCTACCGCACGATCTGATACAATCGAAAAGCATGACGAATTATTTTCGTTGTTATTGAAAAAAAATATTATTCAATGTGGATATGAAGTATTTAACCCAACAGACTAACTGCTTATACTGATGATTAAAACCCTGATTAATGTGTCGTGTTCTATATAGCATCAAGTGTATTTTATACAATTTTATAAGCAAATTATCTGATTGATTCATTCTCAAACATATCACATCAAATATAGTGGATAAATTTGTGCCTTTTTCTTTACTTACTGAAATTGAAGTAATTTTTTTTGTCAAACAACTTTCTGAATATCAAACTAACATTTCACTGTTAGTTTAGAATTCTCGAAAAATACCCAACAGGTTCTAGCTACATAAATTCTATCCTGAAAGAACATGAAGACAAGGTCGAGTCGAAGTCGTAAAATAAGATACTCCCAAATTAGTTGAAACACACTTGGCACGTCTGTTAATACACGAGAGAAGGATGATCATTATAATAATATATAACCTTGACCTTGTATGCCATCCCAAAAGTTTTAATCTTTTACATTATTCTCCTTACTTGGTAACGAACTAGTACGACGACGTCCTATTTAATAATCTTGCAGACGATGGACATCACTTTCAATTCAATAAACACAAAAAATACTTCCTTTAATTAATCCCTTAAAACTGATTTCGTTCTAACGAAATTAAAGAATAGACCTGATAAATTCAAAATGCCGCAGTAATAATAAGTGAATAAATACTATAATTTGTTTTCAGCTAGCATTGCAAAACAAAAAATACATCTATGATTCGAGAGGCTGTAGTTTTTTTTTTACTAATCACTGAAATGTGCCTTTCCAAACTTAATATCTTCTGCTAAATTTAAAAAATATTGAACTTCTTATCAACTGCCATACATAAAAAAGAAAGACGAACAAATGGAATCCTCTAATGCAACATCTGAAGAATTTGAGGTCCTTAAAGATATTTTGTACAGTTCAGAAAATTTGAAGAACCCGTAGCGTTTCAAGCTGCCAAATTAAGCAGAAGAATTCTGAAAAAGGGGAATAAAGTGGCGAAATCGCTATTTTCATGACAGCGGAGGACAAGAATAGTGTAGGTTCACTATGTGGCTTTGGTCAACTTAATTTTTTCTTCGGATATACAAGCTACGTCGAAAATTGGCATATTTATTGCTAATAAATACATCTAACAAGGTTTTTGGGATTTCATTTAACTCTGCCTCGTACAATGAACGTAACACACTAATCTTTATAAACCAAAGTTCCGACACATTTCAAACTCCCAGCAGTCTGTCCAAAATTGCGCCGTTTCCCAGCGCCTAACCAATAAATCCACCCCCACGGCACAAATACGTTTATTTACGTTCACTGCACCTTTGATCACACCATAATCATATCCCCGTTCACACACGTACTCAGGTCAAGGTGAAGCTTATTTTCTCGTCGCATTTCGTGTCCCACTTTTCCGTATTTATCCTCTTTTTCTCCGGCTAATATATTCACCCCTCGTAGGTGAAAAACTACCGGAACGGCATCAGGCAAATAGCAAATAATCAGGTCGGATTAGTTGATCTAACTGGATGAAATACGCAACACAAATTATGCTCCTCTGGTTCGTGTTTGCATATTGTGCTGGACGTAGGATGAGAGGATTTGCCACAATTAGCCATGGGATGGGAAATAACATGGTTCGTGAACTCTACTGTGGGTACTCAGTGATTTGCTGCATTTGCTGTTTTGTGCTTTGTATGCACCCACACAGTATATACAGACAAACAGATAGACCGCATACACTATATAAACGTACTGACATTTCTATCAAACACTGAAAACAAAGGGTGTTGATTTGAAGGTATGGAACGCAGTGAGAATCGACACCAAACGGAAAATGAAATCGCAGTTCCGAAGCATCTAGTATCTTTGAATATAGACTAGATATTATAGTCATTTTATTATAGCTCCTTTAAAAGTATCTACGGCAGCTTTATGCAGGTACTACTCGTAGTATCTAAAAAAATTTGTAACGTGTTAGCTATTCCAAAACTACCATTATCCAAATAAATGTCTAGTAACGCTCCTAAAAACAGATTTTAAATACTTGGATACTATATTAAAACTGTAGAAAAACTTGTATCTGTAATAGATATGCTAAATGAAAACAACGGAGCCTATTACAGCAGCAATGTGATATCCGTGATTCAATCTGCTATGAATTCATCGAATAAAAGGACACCTGCTAACACAGATGTAATAGATGGTCGTAGCTAAAATGCTTTCATTGAATCTCTAATATAAGCCTATTTTCAAGAGTTTAAGGCCCAATCCAACTTCTGAAGTTTAGTATATTTACAGTTACAGTCTTGCGGTTAGTTTGTTAAGTTTAAAAAAGAATATAACTTAGTTAAAAAACAGTAATTTTCTACGAAATTTAAAATCGAAAATCAGGAAACTTACTTAGGCCATAGAAAGTCATGAAGAGTGTCAAGACAATGTGAAACAAAACTTCTACTTAGAGAAGTTAGTTTTGCCTTTATAGCTTATTACAATTAAACATTAATGAATAAATCCGTAAGTTACGTTGCATAATTAATAAATTTCATCGATCCTGTTCAATTTAGTCGAATTCCGTCTATGCCAATAAAATAAAATGATCAAATTGCATTTTTAAAATTCATCAATTTGATTAAAAATTTGTGCCGCAGGAACACACTCGATTTTACAAATTTGCGCAAATACACAACGTCTCAGTTCTTGAAAATGAGCTACGAAAGAGGAAAATAAGACTTGGTGCAATTCAGTCAATTGATTCTTATTGTGTCTGAATTACGGCTATCAACAAATCGATCTCTTACTGCGAAAATGAATGTTTACAAATCTGAACAAATATATACCTCTCGAGTTCACAGCGATGCGAAGCTAAGCAAAACGAGGCAATTGCAACTGGATTGTTTAGTCTTGCTGTAATCTCAAACAAGCATGATTATTTTCTCAACTGCAATATCGTAAATTGCAACGGATAGGTATGTGTACGATATATCAAATCATTACCAAGAATTATTATCTGCGAAGACGCCGGGTATATTCGTCTGTTAGACAGGAGGAATGATAAAGGTGGTTTTTACTGCATCGGCAAAATTAAATTAATATGCAGTGTTAGATCAAGTTCTTTTAATTTATTTATTCTACATTGTTCTGCAGGTGAATACCCAATTACAGAACAGGAAAATTATATGAAATATCAACCGTTCTAGAATAAAGTGTGTCTGTATTTGGAACAATTTCACGGTTTTGATGTTTAAGGACCACTATTTATGATTCGAATACAGACAATTGTGTTCCGACACTAAGATTGTTGCTAGAAAAAATTAAAATTTGCGTTTGCGTCGAAACTCTGCGAAATTTTTAATATCCATTTGTTTTAATAGAATCGCCCAGGATTAGCGAATGGAGAATAAATTATTTGAAAGAAATCAAAAAGTTTAGGAACGCCGGCTACCATTCGGTACAAAAAAATAAAATCCCAAATAGAGGCAGTTGAAGACAATAGATTATGGACTTTAGAGAAACAGGATCTGTATTTTGAAGATAACTATACGAAAGAAGATTGGTTGAAAGTACTAAGAACTAAAGATTTTAAAAAAGAATATGAACCAGACCAATAAGCAGGAAACGTGGCCGTCAAGTACATCGGCTTCCACCCTATTATTGTATTTTTAATCCCACTTAATTGATATGGGCAGAATTAAAGGGAAATTTAAGGAGAAAAATACAAATCCCAATTTAGAGTAGGCACCATAAACTCAATTGAAGAAGAGGTCAATAAAATAAATGAAGTTAGTTGGGCAAATGATGTCCGTCATGTAATTGAAATCGAAGATAATTATCGCACCAAACATGTCCAAGAATTAATTATAAATCTAGGGAGCGACAGTAGTGATGAAGAATTTTGTGATAGTGACTGTAACCATAATTAATTTTTAATATTTATTTAGTTTGAATTATATATTTGTGTAGTTTTTCTCGTAAATGTAAATACAGTACATATTATTTAATTGAAGTGTCTGCAAATTGTTATATTATTCTATTAATACGGCCCTGGAAACTCTCACCGGGTGGCTAAAAGGCTTGCTGCAATTTATGGTTTGCTAGTGGAACGATGAGATTGCTGTAAACAGACCAAAGAGTTAAATACTATATTGAGCCATAAAATTCTTCCAAATATAGACAAACTTTAACTATTAACTCATTACATGATGCTAATATACAGTAACGTAAGTACATCGTAAGATAAGTAGTATTTTTATTACCCTTAATACAAGAAAAATCTGAAATACATAAATAGAGTGAGAAAATTCTAAGACAAGTAATACAGTATATCTTAGTGTTATCAATGTGCAGATGAGGAGATTGATAGGCTTTGACTGATTCTAGAAGAGACATAAGATTTACTAAAAATGTAGCAAAGGCATTGACTATGTCCTCAGAGGAACCCAGATGTTGATTTTCTTAACTCATGCATGAAGGAACTTTACCTGAACTATTCTTGCTGTTAACGTAGGCCATAAATTTATTTGGATTCACAGATACATCGGTTTCCATATTTTTTATGTGTGTTTTCAATATCTGTTTTAATCTTTGTTCTAAGGCGTTTGAAATTGACTAGAACCTGAATATCAGGACCATTTGAGAATAGCTTACGAAGTCTCGATTTTTTGTTGAACATTCTTGATAATACTGCCATTAAACCAAGGAGGATATTTGTTTTTTTTTTAAGTTTAACCGAATATTTCGGTTCCTATACGTAAGTCTAATATTTCACCATAAAAATACGTTTCGATCTAAGTCCATGTGTGTTATGGTAGATAATTGATATTTTATTTTTGTATTTAGTCTCACTCTCAGCAGAAGTTTGCATGTTTACAGTGGTGGACGGAGAATTAGTATTTGATTGCTATATAGTACCTATTAGTTTTGTCAAAGTCTCGCTGTAAGTTGTACACTTGACTCTCTCCCATAGAGTATAAACAAAAAGAATGTTTGCTCCATTTAAATTTATGAAATTAGGACATTTTTGACCTTACTTTTACAGCTTTAAAGATCATGATTATCACTAGTTTAGAAAAGGTTGGTGAGAGAAATGGTGCAATTGGCTTAGCGACTTTATAGAAAAATTAATAATAAAATATTTTTTATGCAACCCACCTAAGGTTAAAAAGCAGCCCTCTTAAAATCCCCAACATAGTATACCAGAAGAATAAACTAGTTCCACAAAATGTTGAAACTTCTAAAAATACTACTAACTAGAATGATACCCGAAAACTAAACCACGGAGTCTAAGTAACCAGTTGGTATTTCACACGATACCAAATTCGCAAAGACGATATCCGGCCCAGTTTCACCAGCTCTAGGGCTAATCCCGGCGCGGGCTTTGATTTATTAATTTGTTCGGCACATCCATATTTTACATTTTGATTTTGGTGTAAAACCGGCGGCACCGTCACGGATTTATTTCGTGGCAATAAAGGCCCCAAAATTCCTATTAAAAGTAAATAATGGACCCCCGACGATGTAAATAACTCAGCCCTTATTATGGGGGCTCAGAGTGGCCCATATCTGAGGGCTCGTCTAGTCTATAATGGGCTCCGCTGGTGAATTATTTTATACTGTTTTTTTTACGAGGTGCAGCCTGTTCGAACCTTTTAGCTCTTTATTTTTATGTATATGCTCGGCGATATTGGCGATTCGGTTTATAGGTGTTTGGTGGCGAAGTGAGCTGTCAAATGATCGCTTATAATATTTCGGCTGCTATATTCGCGAATTTATGGCCCCACAATTTTCGGGAAAGGCTTTTAATCTGCGACCGTATTATTTTGACAGCGGACAGAAATTATAGCGAAATTCTGAGCGGCTTCAGTTGTAGAAATGTTTATTTCACTGTAATATGTAAACTTGTTAAATAATTTTTAAGAGTACGTAATAGTATTCTGTTTAGAAGTGTTCTATATATTATATACATTTATAATTTATTGTCTGCTCTGGGTGCTGTTTGGGACGATTCCAGAACTGAGATACAAGAAACAATAGAATAAAAAATACCTAAAAACTGATTCTCGCACCTCAGTTTTCGAGCCGACATACGAAATACTTGTTCACAAATTACTAGTACCTATTGTTTCGGGAAGAATTAGTTAATTACGTAGATAAAAAAAGAAGACCGCGGAAAAATAGAAAGTAATTGAAACTTAAAAAATGGAGCTAAAGAAAATAACAAAACCCAGAGACCAGAATCTTAATCAATTAAATGATGAAAGAAAAATAAGATAAACTTTCAAAGGAATAAATGAAGGACAGTATTATGGTATCAACCTGAGGCAAAGGAATGTAGCTCAATTCGTATACGTTCATATCTCAACAAAAAACAAAGCCTTCATAAAATATCCTGTATCAGCATTTGCAAAAAAGAGCTAGGAGTCAATTGCATTTATGCTGTTTAAATATTTGAACGGTTCATTTTATAAAACTCCAAAATAAATTTAAATCTACAGCGTTGTAAATCCTGTCCATATGTACATACTCGAAGTAGATATATTAAAAACGGCTAGTAAATATGAAACCCATTTTCAATTTGTAATTATCATTTACAATGAAAAATGTTTCCATATTTGCGCTGCCATAATCAAATATCGAATGGGACTAAAATATCTCGGACCAGAGTGTCAAGCAAAACATGGCCATTAACGCATTGCAAATTTAGTATGAGATGCACTAAAATTTACTTATTCTTTCTGTACTGGAAATAATATGAACAACAATTTTAAATGTAAATAGAAATATGCGCATTTATATTTTATATTAAGTATAATAACATATGAAACCATACACCCATAAAGTTCCCTACAAATAAAAACTTCACTCACCACCACGTGCGGCATTATGACAAACTGGGTCCAGGCAACCACTCACCTGCAAAAAAAAAAATAAAATTCCGTTATCAAACATTTCCGATGGCGGAGATAAAAGTTGGCATCCCGAGAAACATAAACGGGCGCCAGGAATAACATTTACCGACTTTCTATATGTTTACGCTATACGGACGACCTGACTAAATTTTTGATTAATGTAGCGGCAGTAAACAGCTGGCATGGGACCAGGGCCGGTAGTACGGAAAGGTGGATATTGGTTACCTAAGGGATAAAGCCTATATAATAACCTGGAGGGACCTCAGGTTAAAGGTTATTAAACTTGCAGTTCAGTGTGTCACGTGGCAATAGCCTTGCTCTGTGCAAGTTATGGGAGTCTTAAAATGAGAAAATGAACGGTTCAAGCGATTGAGAACAGAATTAAAAAAAAAAATCGGGGTTACCAGGATAAAACTGGCGCCACCGTACACCGTTACTCGACAGCGCGCTACGATGCACTACGAGTTTACAGGGAACTGCGGGAACAGAAAAAGCGTGTGGTTGCTATTCTTTCATTCGCTTCTTTTTACGTTTGCTATGCATTCTTTCTTGCATATGATTTTCTGTCTCTGAAAAGAAGCGTTAGATTAGTTAATTACCTACGTTATATTTTTAATTGCAGAAAACGAAATCTGCCACTAACTCCGGAGAATATGTAGGAAAGCCCCCAATGTATCACTCCGAACGTGTTATCCCTTTTAGCATATACGAATCGTAAAATTCAAAACCGGCGTTCTGCGCTTCCCGTCTTCTCCACAAATAAATATTTTATGTGCTTTCGAATGAATTTGACGCTCGATTTTCTCCGAAGCGCATGCAGCTTCCAGACAGAATGTTGCAGAAAGAATTAGTGGATTGCTTAAAGCGAACTATTCTCTTAGAAATAAGTTAGCCATATGTAAATAAAGTGTTTTTAGCCACATGGTGTACTTTGAATATCACTTATTTTATTGGCTTGGCTGTGAACTGATAATGTCAAAATAAAGGAATTACTATACTGGTATAAAGCAAACGACACCTCCACAATAATTCAATTTGCTTGAATCAACGTTTATTTAAACACTTAAAAAAAATATACCAAGCCTTTCTGTGCATCAGCATAGTTTTTTTTTTGGATAACAGGTCGACTGTGTCTAATCTGGCTTACTTTTTTCCTTCGCTCATAAATTAATTTCAATCATATTTGCAAAATCGTCAGCTTAGGGTTAAAAACAGAAACTATGTCTCTGCATGCTTCATATGTGGCTACATCCGGTGTGCCTCAGGGATCAAATCTTGGTCCGTTGATTTTTCTCCTCTATATTAACGACATTGTAAGCTACTTTTCGCAGACTACCTGAAGATATTCTATCGGATAGACACAACAGAGGATTCTGGATAGGATAACAGACTTTGTTTAAATATCCCCTCGACGCGAACAAGGCAAGCCTTTTGGTTTCATTGGATTTTTCGAAAGCTTTTGATACACTGGATCATGTGTTGCATAGGTTAACTCATTAGCTTGTAATTATAGTCAAAGCATGATACTATAGTTGTCCGTGTTTCTGGTTTGTTTATTTCTTATATTGAACTAAGTTTATATTTTTTGGGTTGAGTGGAGTAGCTACGCTAGACTTCGCCGAATAGTATGGTTAAACAATGTCCTATTATAAGATAATATTTTGTCGGATAGATCGCTGTCTCTTGAAAACACTGACAAAAAGTTAATAGTCTGACGTTTCGATTACACCTGTAATCTTTGTCAAAGACGAAGAACCTTAAAATTTGCCTGACACAGGTTCAAACAAAATTTTGAAAGTCCTATTATTATTCATTATAATCGCGTCGTAAAGTATTAATTGTTAAGTTCTTATTTGTTCCACTAATAATCGCACTGACTGTAGTTTCTTATTGTGTAGGGTTAATTTTGAGGTTCCTCGTTTAATTTCCCGTCAACATCTGACTTTTATCCTACTAAATCTAGACCTAATGTATTTGTACGATCACCTACATCGATTATGTGTAATCTTTTCAGCACTGCATGTAGCAAGCGTGACATTTATTATGAACCTGTTAAGCAACTGGTTGCCAGAGCTTTATGCCTTTGTGAACTAAGTATTTCTTTATTTTTCGTGATAAAAATCTGAATAACTAAAAGAAATACGTAAAAGCACTGAAGGCGCGACTATTCTAGCCAAAAATATAATTGTTGAAAGTGAGAAAATGATTGCAGAGTACTTGTCCTTATCGGTATCATTCTTTTGGACTGGTTTCGGATAAACATTTCTTAGAAATGCCAAAAAATCATACAAAACTGTGCAATCTTGGTAGACTACCTGTTAAATAGTGTTAGTATTCATCTGAATATCAGAGGTTCCACGAGATACCAGAATGATCTTACGTCATACTAAAAATAATACACTGATTGGCCCAGTAACAAGAGAATAATAATTCCAACACGTTTAATATAAAAGGTGTTAAATGAACTACACAAGTCTTATATGTAAATCACCAAAACAAAGGATTTAACCAAATCATATGGTACTGGCCAGGTCAGGTCAGGTCATGACCTACCTATGCAAAAATTGTGAAAATTATCGTGTGATGTTTTCCTATGGAATGGTCAAATAACATAAATATATTAAAATGCATGTCTATGCTGTGCTGTCTACACCTCAACCAACTACAGGTAGTACTATTTCGCTGTCATTACAGCTCATCAGTGCAGTTTAGGTCTAAGTGTAGACAACACGGCAGCTAGGTGGCTTTGTCATCATGTCAGTGTAATGCTGACAGATGACATTGCTATCCTAAATCCTTACTTTCAACATAAATATATAATAAAAATCAACATGAAACTGACACATGACCGTGAATTCCAAACTATCAACGACTATTCATCCAGATCACTAGATCCCAATGCCTCATGCATGAATGCTGGCCGTAAAGGGGAATTCACCATATCCTTTTTTTTTTCATCGTACCCTTCGCCCGACGGCGTTTTCGCGGCACATGCGGGACCTGTATGTGAAAATCACCGGCAACATAATTAACCGGGTATCGATTTTGTCATACGCCGCGCTTGCTATAAACAATTAACTTTGGGCGACGTGAGACGATGCGTCAAACAGCGAAATCGGGAGCTCTATAGCGGGATGTCTGTGTTGAAGATGGAGAGGGAACAGATATGGGGGTGATGGGAGTTCTATTTGGCGTAGTTGTTGTTTTGGATGAGTAAATAGATTAAATAAGGTATTCGCTACAGTTCAGAATTGGCGGATGGAAGTCGTTTTGTCCTTTTCTTTAATGACAGAATATTTAACAGTTCGATTAAATTTTGAATCAACTTTCAGCTGATTCTATGACATATAAATATAATATTTTCTTCGTTATTTTTATTTGATGAGTGTCACTACATTGGATGAGTGGAGAAGTCACTATCTTCCATTAAGCATTCGCAGTGGTATTATACTGATACAGCTAACGACGGTGACGGCTAATAAATACACTCTTGATCCATCCAAGAAAAAAGTGAACCAAAAGTCTTTACCGCTTTTTATTATTTTTCTATAGTTTTAACCACATATGCATTCTTGTACTGTTTTTTATAGTTTAGTGTTGACATAAAAGCAATGGCTATGAAAAAGTTGTCCACACAATCACTTTGTTAGGAGAGGATCTTACTATGCGTTATGTCGCTGGATTGTTTAGAGTTCAACCATCAGTAGGATGGAATAGCGCTCTAGAGAAACTGGGAGTTACAGAAGAAGACCAGGAAAAGTTTGACAAAGGCTTACAACAACAAGAGATGAGTTTTTTCAATTCACCACTAGAATGCTACAAAATATGAGATGAAATCGCCATGCCCAAGGTCCGTTTCTCACCAGAAAACATCGAGTAGCACGATTGGAGCTTGCCCAACAGCAAGTCAGTTAAAATAATCACGATTATAATATACATACACCTATACATGTGCACAGAAGTCCTTGAGAACGATATAAGCCACACAAATAGGCCAAGGATTAGTTCTGATGGACGCCCTATAATGGTGTGAGCTGGATTTTCTTCTGAGTATCCGGAAGAACTGGTTTCGTTATCTTGGACTTGTTCATCAGCAGCAAGATACATTCCAAAACATCAGGTTGTTCCTCTGCTCTTTTATTTTTATGCGCGATAACGCTAGTCCTCACATAGTTCAAGAATATTTGGCAAAGTAATTATGGAACCGTTCTGTTAACCAGATAAATCTTTGATATAGGTTTATTTAACCTACACTTGTGTGTTTTTGGGCGAAGTACATTTAGATTTGACTGACATTTTCAGTTGATCCTGCGTGTGAATTAATAATTCTAGGATATTCGTAGAACTAAAGGTCTAAAACAAAAAGCTTCATAATTTTTTCAACCTTCAAAGACTTCTAGACGTCTAAAGAAGGCAGCAAGCCAAACTTTTAATGACAGCGTTAAAACTAAAATGTAGTGTAATTGCTTAAAGCGTATATTTATAACAACCGTGTGTTATGTTTGTGTATTTGATAAACACGAATCTGTTTTCATCTCTTGAAAATTTAACGCCTCTAGTGCACTTAGTTAAATTAAACCGTTACCTCGTTACAATGAACCTTGTTGATTCTGCATGCCTTTGACAGAGCTGATGATTAAATTATGTGTGCACTCCGAATTGTAAGTAAATTAAAAATATTCTCGCTGCCAGCGCTTACTGGTGTCTGTCAACGTTAAAGATGAAACCGATGAAATATTCAGTAAACCATGACGTATGCTAGTTGAATGACTTTTATTTTGCTTGAGAATTACGTTCTACGGTTATTAGTTAAGATACTGAGTAATTTTTACCGTACCTACTATGAATGAAGTTTGTATTTGTTGGCATAGCCCACTAGGGAGGTTTGTTAACCTATTAGGTACACACACAGGATGATCCCAGTTGGAATATGTACATAGTACTTTGTTATATGATTATTATCTGAAGCTATTTTGCGACTTCCAGATTTCATCTAAGTGTGTTTTCCAGATTTCCTGCATATCTCGAGAAAAGAAATGGTTATTTAATAATATTACAAGACAACTGGATGTCAGTTTGAGCTAAAGTGAATATGACAAAGAGACCAACCTACATCGTAGTTTGTAAGCCGACGACTCATACAAAACTGTAACAATTATAAACGAGAGGGCACATGGATAAGTGTAGATTTCACCTTTTACCATTTCCACTGTTTTTTATATACCCAATGCCCCAAAATTATATGAGAGAAAAAGGAAGTATATTTAACTGAAACAGATGAGAACTAGCTATAAAATCAGGAAATTACAAGTACATCCATAATCTGCAAAGCGTTTAAAAAGGAATGCTACATATGTTTAAGATAATATTATGTCGGGTAGATCGCTGTCTCTTGAAAACGCTGACAGAAAGTTAATAGTCTGACGTTTCGATTACACCTGTAATCTTTGTCAAAGACGAAGAACCTCAAAATTTGCCAGGCAAAACGTCAGACTATTAAATTTTTGTCAGTGTTTTCAAGAGACAGCGATCTATCCGACAAAATATTATCTTATATTATGGACGCTGAAAGCATTCACCCTCAGCTACATATGTTTAGTTTAAATATTCCTGTTTGTATCAACAATTCGCTTTCTGCAGTTGTTTCCCAATCAGACGAACCTCATTTCAAATTGCTCACATACTATGCTAACAATACAAAACTGGAAGGTCGCTTTGTATTTGAGTGATAGATAACGGACTGAATGTCTAGATGACAATCAGATATCGTGCCCTCGAGGGAAATGGGTGTCCCACAGGGATCAATTCTCCGTCCACTACTGTTTTTGTTACACACATCCAACTTGTTTGTAATGAAAGTGTTAGAAGTGCAGTACTGTCTCAGATTCTTTTCCTAGCTAGTATTGCGTTGAGGTGTGTTGATGAGGTTAGAGACTATCTACACTCAGTCGAGTTAGACGTAAGAATTGGATTGACATTCCAAAGCATAAAAAACCTTTCTTTAAAGCAGTTTAAATTTATTATCGTTGCCCTCGTTTAAATTACATCTAAAGCTTTTGCTATTGCCTAAGCAAAACATTTACCTCTGACTGTATACTTCTTGCCGTTTTTAATTTAATTTGCCTCAACCTCATTCGCTTTAAAATGACCGAGAACGCAAAAAACAAAATTTGAGCAAAAAAAATTTCCTTTGTGTTTCTGTAGTTTTGTTTGTGGACACGATAACTTTCGAAAAACTTAATATATGTTCTTGAAATTAGGCAAATGTATAAATCTCAACTATCCAAAGCGACCTATCGTATGTGGGGTATCGGGAAGGGGGCGAAATTTTTATTTTCTTTTTGTTTTAGAATGTGATTAGTAGTACAACTGCGAGTATTATTCGCTCGTATAAATTTTCGGTGCAGCAAACTGTTTAGAAGATATTAGCAAAAAAGCGCCACTTAAAGAAAACTGTTTTTTCTAAATATCTCCGAATATATTTAATATATTCAAAAAATGAAAATACCATCAGATAGAAAATAAAATTTCTCACATTTTCGAAATATTTCCAAAAAAACCTATTTTGGACCCTGCTCGTACGATTTTTTTAAATTTTGATATTATATAGAACATCAAATTTCTGATCAGTAATTGATTTGTAATTTTTTGTTAAGTTCATAATTTTCGAGTTATTTGGAAAAAACAATTTTAAGAATTATATATTTTAGCTAATATTGCGAGGACTGTTTGTCTTAGAAAAAATGTGTAGAGAGAATAAATGATCAAAGCCTGATTACTAATTGTATAGTATAAGAAATAAAAACGTAAATGTCACTTTGACAATTGGATTGATTCAATTTGCAGAGGTTTTTTTATTGCAGTTTTGGAAAGWTATTGTTTGTATCTCTAACGCGAAATGCTTTTACGTTCTCGAATGGCAAAATAACTTCCATTCTTGAACGGGAACGTATTGATACACTACGCGTAAAAATATTGTAAAATCAGTTATTTGGCCTACGTGCATTTTTGCCAATCGGCGCATTCACGCGACTTTCTGGCGCCTGGCTCTCGCGTACTCCAGAAACACGTGTGGCGTTCGTATTTCTTTCTTTCTCCCCTTAAGGGAGAAAAGGACACACATGCCCTGAAGCCCTATAAATACGGTGCGTGTCGTACCTAAAGGCAGAGAGGGACTGGCACCCTGTGCAAACTGTGTCAGTTTTCTTTCTTATTTCCAAAATCCCACTACCCACACCCTCTGGCCCCCTGTGAAAACTGGGTCAGATCCTCGGCCCCCTGTGAAAACTGGGTCGAATCCACCAACATTTTCAGCTAACCAACGACGCTCTTCAGGCTCTGGTACTAACGTATTTGATCTCCCCTGTGAAAACTGGAGAACAAATACTAACAAGTACTCAGACGCCACCAGGAGTTGACGTTCCAGAGCGCGCCGAACCCCATGGGCAAGAACTCATAGCTAAATAAAAGATATAAAAATAAAATAATCTAATCACGCTTCACACAGTGACGTCCACCATTCCCGTTTACGTCAATTGGCGCCCAACGTGGGGCCGTTTCAGAACGGACGTTTTGAAAACCGCACGGCCCAAACATGACCTCCCGAGCCGGCAACCCTCTTCCGTCATCACGCTCATCAGAACTGGCGCCAGAGGGTCTGGCAATGAACATCGCTACAGAGCTAACGCAGGCCACCTCCCCGTCCGCCTTGGGTCTGGAAGCCGTTCACCCTGAGAACAATTCGTCCAACGACGGCGACAGCGTTGCCATGCCGCCCTCCACAACCCCGTCGTCCGAGGTTACCAAGCTGCTAGAGGCCGTCGCGACGCTCATCAGCCGCCAGAGCAGCCTACCCGAAGCACGACCGTCGTTCGCTGGCCTGCCCAGTGAAGATCCGGAAGTCTACCTGCGCCAGGTAGAAGACTACGCTGCGCGAAACCCTCAGCCAGATCTCACGAAGTTCGCAGCTAATCAGCTAAAGGGAGCCGCGGCTCAATGGTTTCGCAGCTATGTCGAATTGTCTCTCTCTTGGGTACAATTCCGTGAGCTTCTTATCCGCAAATATGCCAGTGCGGAAGTAACCGCAAATCTTTTGTCCAAGCTATACGGACAAAAGCAGGTAGCCAACGAACCTGCAGAAATTTTCCTCCGGAAGAAAATCGAGCTGTTCCGCCGTTTACAACCCCGTGTGTCCGAAGAAGAGGCTGTCAAGATATTGATAGAGCTACTTACTCCCGCGTTGCGTCCGTATCTACGCATGGGTTCACTTGCAAGCTTCGAAGAACTGCTGGAACGCGCCTCAGTTATCGAAGGTGACCTGGCCCAGCTGAAGTCATCCGCGCCGCGCCGCGAGGAACCCCCGAAGTGCCGCATGTGTCCAGGCTATCACTATCATAAAGATTGCCCGGAACGACGTCCGCCGCCGCCGGAAAACTGGAGACGGGCCGAGCCGGCCACCGCTCAACCCCCGGCCCAAGTTCGGCCCTAGTGATTTCGCTCACCACGACAGGTAACCCAAATGTGCCGCGCATCCCAGTGCAAGTATATGAACAGTGTGTAACTGCCATTCTAGACACTGCCGCGTCAAATAACTTTATTAATCGTAAGTGCCTTCCGCCACAAACTCAAGTGTCAGGACCAGTTTGCGAAATCCAGCTCGCGGATACCACGAACACTACACGTGCCGTCGGTTGTGCGCGAGTGCCGGTTACAATCGGGAACGGAACATTTTCCATAAACTTCTACGTCATCGAAAACGCGCGCGAAGATGTGATTCTCGGTTATGAGTGGTTTATGTACGAACAAGCCGTGTTAGACTTTCAAAGACAATGTGTGAGTTTCGGGAAAGACTACCGCCAAGTGGTTTATTGGAGACCGCCTCCAGCAGTTTCAGATGCCGCCCCCGATCTGAAATACCACTTCCCACCAGCATATTGCAGCGCCTTCGAGGACTTGATAACGGAATACAAAGGCATATTCCACAAAGGCGGGCGCGTGCCGACCACGAGAAGCACGCGCCACCAGATGCGACTGACCTGCAATAAAGTCATAAAAATCCGTCCCTACCGATGCTCCCCGGAAAAGAAGGCCCTTATAAGTAGGTCAGTGCAACAGATGTTAGCCGATGGGGTCATCGAGCCCAGTAACTCTCCATACAGCTCGCCCGTCGTGCTCATCCCGAAAAAGGACAACAAAGAGTTCAGGTTTTGTGTCGATTACCGACAGATTAACGCCATAACCGCAGACGAGCCGACACCACTTCCCATCATTCATGAGACCCTGCGGGATATCGGCTGTGCAAAGATCTTCTCGACGTTAGATTTGAAATCGGGATATTGGCAAATTGAAATGCATCCGGATTCTAAGCAATATACCGCATTCAGCACACCTGACGGAGGTAAGTTCCAATTTTGCGTGCTTCCGTTTGGGCTCAAAACGGCACCTAGTACCTTCCAAAAATTAATGAGTCAAGAAGTACTAGTGGGCTATATTCGCAAGTTTGCCATGGTGTACCTGGATGACGTCATTGTATATTCAGATACCTGGGAAGATCACTTAAGACACCTGTCTTTAGTGTTCGAGCGTCTAAGGCAACATCATTTAACCTGCGCTCCTGAAAAATGTGAATTCGGGGCAAGCAAAATCGAATATCTGGGCCACATCATAACATCCGAGGGGAACATTCCACAACCACAGCATCTGGGCGACTTACACGCTATGCCGCCACCGCAAACCCGCAAACAGTTACGTCGTTTCCTGGGACTGTGTAACTGGCTACGGGACTACATACCAAAGTTCGCTGAACTTGCCGCTCCCTTGACAGATTTATTGAGTCCCAAGCATAAGTTCCAGTGGACCGAGGATGCCGAGGCCGCTTTCAATAACATAAAAGAGGCCACGAAAGCTCCACTTCAGTTGCACCGCCCTGATTTTTCGCAGAAGTTCTATCTGCAAACCGATGCGAGTCAGATAGGGGCCGCTGCAACATTATATCAGCTAGATAATGACAAAATTCGGCGAATTATAGCATACGGAAGCACACGCTTCAATCCTACGGAAGCTAAGTATCATTGCAATGAGCAAGAATGCTTAGCAGTGATATGGGCCATAAAGAAATACCGTCCATACCTGGAAGGCCGGCATTTCACATTGAGAACTGACAATAAATGTCTCACCTGGCTGCAGACTTTCAAAGATAGCAAGGCAAAACTTCTTCGATGGAGCCTGTTACTGCAAGAATTTTCATTCGACATCGAACACTGCCCGGGACGCCTAAACGAACTCCCAGACGCTCTCTCCCGGTTTCCAGACTCCACATACATGGACACCGTACGCGTAGAAGACGTCAGTCGTTTGGAACGACCCGTGGACAAAAGCGCCGCTAGTGCAGCGGCACACACACCGGTGCTAATGCAAATTAATACTCCATCGCTCTATGAGTCTGTTTTGCAACATAATCGCCACGACGTAGAATTGCAGTCCAAAGTAAGCCAGTGGGAACAAATTCGCTCGCATCTGCCAGCTACAGAAGAAGATAACATCTTTTTTGACAAATACGCCGTCAAGGAAGAGGCACTCTATGAAAATGATAACGGCCAATACTTAATAGTCCCACCCAGCATTCGATCGGAGGTGATGCACCGCTATCACGACCATCATACAGCGGGACACCCTGGAGCGGACGAAACAATCAGAGCGATAAAAGAGTTCTATCGCTGGCCAAACCTCGCCCGCGACGTTCGAGCATATGTGAGGAACTGTATGCTTTGTGCCTGTACCAAGAAGGGTCCTAATCGTCGCCAAGCACCGCAACGCCCTCACATACCTATGGAGCCGTGGCATACAATTGCCGTTGACTTAATGGGCCCATATCCACTGACTCCGCGCCGAAAAAGATTCTTGTTCGTGGTCACCGACCTGTTTTCCCGATGGACCGAAGCTTTCCCCATAAGTTCATCGAAAGCACCGAATTTAGTGCAAATTCTGGACGAACAAATCTTTCCACGATATGGCTATCCTAAAGCCATACTGAGCGACAATGGAGTACAGTTTGGCAGCCGTACATGGAAGTACGCCTGTGAAAGATGGGGTAGCTTGCACTATACAACACCTGTTTATCATGCTCGCTCTAACCCCACCGAACGTCGCAACCAGGACATAAAAAAGGGGTTACGTCTGCGAATGCAAGCAGAACCGCACCGCCACTGGGATAAGTTCGTCCCTTCCATCCTTTTCAACCTGCGTTGCCGAAGAAATGCCGCCACAGGAATGTCACCCGCAACAGCCCTGTTTGGGCGAGATTTGGCCAGGCCAGGTGACTGGAGGGCAGCCCGCAAGGACCAGCCGACCGCCCACACCCCAGCCACGCGCCGTCTTCAGGTCATTCGTGACAACCAGCAGCGTTACCAGCGGCGTAGACAGCAGGTAGACACGGGGTCACACTTCATAGTCGGCCAGAGCGTGCTGATTCGGGAACACCCCTTATCCGATGGACCAGAGCGAGTCCATGGCGCCTTCGCAGCCCGATGGAGAGGACCTGCCATCATCGAGGAATGCCACGGGAGGCATACCTACGTCGTGCGGATGGACAATCGGCGAATAAAGGTGCACAGTGACGACTTGCGTCGCGCACCGATGGGGGAACAATGAACTGAGCTTCGCGCTAGTGTAGTGTAGTGGACTGAGTGTTGCGCCAGTGTAGTTCTAAGCGATATATTACGGTAGTGAAGTTAGATTTAAGCGTTCTAATATGAGAATTTTGTTTATTTTATTTCATTATTACGTCACGCCTGTCATTCATACTTTTATGCCTTGTTGCTTTCTATCATGATGATCCACACATCAGCTGTTCGATTGAAGTTGTCATCAATCTTGTATATTTGTATATATATCTATATTTTTTTAAATAAAGCTAGCAAGTTCCTCTGTCTACAGGATACGCACCGATTGGCTTCGAAAGGGGGGGCGAATTGATACACTACGCGTAAAAATATTGTAAAATCAGTTATTTGGCCTACGTGCATTTTTGCCAATCGGCGCATTCACGCGACTTTCTGGCGCCTGGCTCTCGCGTACTCCAGAAACACGTGTGGCGTTCGTATTTCTTTCTTTCTCCCCTTAAGGGAGAAAAGGACACACATGCCCTGAAGCCCTATAAATACGGTGCGTGTCGTACCTAAAGGCAGAGAGGGACTGGCACCCTGTGCAAACTGTGTCAGTTTTCTTTCTTATTTCCAAAATCCCACTACCCACACCCTCTGGCCCCCTGTGAAAACTGGGTCAGATCCTCGGCCCCCTGTGAAAACTGGGTCGAATCCACCAACATTTTCAGCTAACCAACGACGCTCTTCAGGCTCTGGTACTAACGTATTTGATCTCCCCTGTGAAAACTGGAGAACAAATACTAACAAGTACTCAGACGCCACCAGGAGTTGACGTTCCAGAGCGCGCCGAACCCCATGGGCAAGAACTCATAGCTAAATAAAAGATATAAAAATAAAATAATCTAATCACGCTTCACACAGTGACGTCCACCATTCCCGTTTACGTCAGTATCATTTCGCATTCCAGACACACAAATAAAAAAATCAGGATTATAAAAATATAGGTAACATAAGCCATTAGTTCTTATCGCTGCCTCTTCAAAGGGTTGTATTAGAACATTTTCTCGAATAACTCGATGAAACAGAAGGAAAGTGCAAACACGGTGTTAGAAGATGCAGATGCATTTCCAGCATTTCCTCTGAAAATTTCCATCCATCCGCAACACGTCCGTTAAAAAATTCATCGCCCAACCTGGCGAGGAAAACAATCGGATCAGGGGCTGGGATAGCGCGTCAGAAATGTAATTTCCCGCTGTAAAACTAATACCGAACCTCAAAGTGCAATCCTCATTCACAAGCAATTGGTCCGAAATTCAATCAAGCCGTTGAAGTGCGGGCTCCGACCAATGGCGGTCGATATTGCCGCGGCGGCTAATACGAATTCAACAAGTGTTACTCTGTCGGTCGGGCGTTTTGGAGCCAGGCCAACTATGCAATAAAAGTACAATCTTGAAATAACTACCTTTGACGACGATCGGCCGGCGGCTGAGAAAGGACGTAATCTGTGCAGTTCGTTTTTTTTTCGACACTGCCGAATAATCGTCGTTGCAGATTGGGTCGGCTTCATACTCTACGTGACCGGGATGCCCGATCCTGCACGTGGGGAGCTTTTAATTTTATGGAGGTATGATGGCTTTCTAGGGTCAGCTAAAACATTTCTAATTCAGAGGGTGTAGGGGTAGTCTAGCTCATTACATTAGGAAAATGAATTAACTTTCTTGCTGAGTAATGAATGTGTCTTGTAATCTTTGGGTATTCAATCCTTATCTAGTTCCCCGAGGTAAATCTTTCTATCCAGCTGTTACTTCTTACCAACGGGGATGTCATGGTTAGCTCT
The DNA here is from genome assembly GCA_025024175.1 of Rhyzopertha dominica. Classification (NCBI taxonomy): domain Eukaryota; kingdom Metazoa; phylum Arthropoda; class Insecta; order Coleoptera; family Bostrichidae; genus Rhyzopertha; species Rhyzopertha dominica. The sequence continues at coordinate 51,298,208 of QCXZ01000138.1, read as the reverse complement.
TTTTTGATTCTCGTAAAACACTCCATCTCAGCATTTTTTCATACTTCAATAGCTTTTCCGCGAGGTTTGCGCAAAACTTGACCATTATTAAAAAGCAAAAGCCATCGATTCAAATTAAAATATCATAGACCTTCATTTTTATTCGTAGTGCATAAATCGGAGTCGTATAGTTGGGCCAGTCTACCTATCTAACCCTTCTCTGACTGAGCGGGTCAACTAATCCCGCAATATAGTTGGGCCAAGAATCTGCTTTGCCCGAACAGCGGGTGATGGACCATTATTAGCAAATTAGGAAAGACCTTAATTTATGTGATGTGTGTAACTTATTAATGTGATTGCTACGGTTTCTTTTTCTTAGCAAACACGCTTAAAGGAATAAAATAAAACAATTTTCAAGTTTTAATACAAACTTATATTTATACGTTTTAATTAATAACATGTATGTATGTACAGCAAAGTATAAAAAATTTACAAATTTACAAAAATACGAATCTATATTTATACGTAATAACACAATATTAATAAAATAAGGTATAAAAAATATTTACATATTTGGCGCCTATTTAAATGAAACACTTTTTACAAATGTCAGCCTGTCTATGAGATTTTGTTTGTAGTTGTTAATTTTGACTTCAAGATAATCTTGCTTTAATTTTACAGTACGCCTAACAACTTTTTGGAATTTGTTGGATGTGTTTATTTTAACATAAACTTCACTTTGAAAATTCAACAAACTATCAACAAATTGAAAAATATTTGGATGAGGCGAATAAAAACTTTTATTAAATCTTGAATGAAATGACTCACACGCATTGGTTGTTTTGCAAGAGGAGGCAGATGAACTTGCCCAAACATTTGGAGTAAATTTGGCATTTTCGCTGATGTAATTGTCCACTAAATAGTCGCAAAACTCTTGAAATTTCGAATGTTTTGGCATGATTGGAATTAAATCGAATGCGAATGCGTCACCCACTTCATCACAATCAAGAAACTGAAGTCCAAAACAATAACATTTCGCCAACTTCCGTGTGGTTTTTATAATCTTGTGACAGTCCAAGCGAGTGAATTTTTCGATACCATGCCTGTGAAAGATGGAAAGATGGAATCGGCATCCACGTATCCATAATAGCATTGTGGATTGCAGTTTCAAAATCAATCACGACACTTTTAGGATAAAATTGTAAGTCACTTTGACTGCACTTCTGACACAACATATTCAAACATGTTTGATATGTGGATTGCTTTTTATCCGGAAGCAAACAAAATACCAATGGAACGTAATGTCCATTCTTGTATCCATGAATTGTAAAGAGTTGTGTAAAAAATTTCGGACAAAAATCAAATGTGCCGTCCATATACACAGTTTCAGCACAACATAAACAGTAAAGATTGCTATAAGGAGCAAAAATGATGATACCTTGGTCTGCATTATTTGTCAAGACAAATGATTCTTCTTTATCTGTCATGGGTGCCAAAGTGTTTACTGCTTCGAAAACGTCTTTTTGCGTTTTGTGTAGATTTGGAGTTAACTTCCTCCTGCACATCTATATATTATGCCTTACAAGTTCCATATCGTAAGTCGTTATGTTACTGCTTATGCCAGGGTTAGACCGAAGTTCCGTGTGCACTAATTTGGCAGGTTTTTCGTGTACATTTTCTAGAGCTTTCCTTTTCACACTGTTGTTGACAATCTGCCTGTGCAGGTTTATGTCTTCTTTGTGATTGTGAGATAATTCGGAGTCCAAGATCTCATTTCCAGCCGACGTGTAGATTTTTGCGGGACATTTCGATGTTTTATTTGTACACCTCCGACGCACAGTTCCGTTTTTCAGCACGTTTGCCATGCAAAACTTGTAGTTATTCACCACCAACAGTTTTTTGCCTTTTTCACTTTGCATGAATACAACTTCCATTTCGCCAGTATGAATGTGCGCTAAAAATTTTAGTAAAACTGTTTAATTTGACTTGCGTTTCAGAATTTATAAACTCATTTCAGCAGGTAACCACCCTCTTTAACAAATTATTTAGGACATTATGGACAAGTGTCCAATAATATTTTACATTTTTCAAATATGTCCCACCCATCTTAATTGTGTTTTGTGATCTATTGGGTCCACAGGCACAAAATGTTTGCGTTTAAATTACCTTCATTTTTTTAGTAGTATCGGGTAGCAGGATCTGACAAGGATTCGTTATCGATAAGCTTAATTTTGAGCCCATAGCACATCCGAATGTTTGTTTATAAAATTTATCGTTATAAGCAAAATAGTTATTATCTAAGTAACATCTCAAAAAACATTTGTTTTCTTTTAATTTTAGATGGTAATTTATGAAAATTAAAATGAGGATCAATACTTTCCCTCTTTTCATTAAGGATTTTAATAACGACATCATTAGATATGTTATATGCGAAATACATCTAGCATATACTTGTTAAATTTCCAAAGATTCCTTTCCTATATAATAGAGCTGCCTAGTTAAACCTCAAATTTATAAGTAACATGTTCCACTTTTTGTAAACTTAATGTAATTATTGGATTGTTGTTGTAGAAAGCCCTAACGAAGAATGCAATAAAGCTCGGCAAAATAAAGAGTATTCATTGATTGTTACCACCAGGTCGAATTCCCCCAAGAAATCTTACCTTAATATTGACATTAGACGACCGCAAATAATTTTATTCAATAAAATAAAATTTTGCATTGATACTTGAAGAATTACACAAGAAAATTAAAGCTGTGAGGAATCTCACGTGTGAGACGTAATTACCTAAAACCTATAATTTAAAATTTAAAATTACGACAAGGTACACCCGCAAATTAATATTAACGTGACAGTTACAGCATAATAAATTTCGAGCTAGCTGGTTTAAAATACACCAAAAAAATATCTTTATAGCCTGCCCCAAAACCCAGCCTGTACATAAAATTATCTCTAATGACCTGAACCGATTCACATTTCGTTCATTGTCAGGTGCGTAATTGCATATCGCCAATAGGTTTTATTGTTTCGCTGAAATATTACGCCCCAGCCCGAAAAATATAAATCAGTACGGTATCCAATTACGATCATTAGGGAGTTTTTTATTAGTTACGTAATAAATCCAGCATCATTATTTCGGATTGGCATGCGTGCTTGTTATCGTCAAAATTGCGTCATCGTCTCCATGGACTACCCAGACAAAACGTTTGACGAACTCATGCTTGTATGCAAATGTAATCTCGCAAAAACTGTGTCGAACGGTTATCAGAGAGATTTCTCCTGACATGCTAATAAGTCCTTGTGGGCACAAACACAAKGGGATGGCTATGGGAAAGTTATGATGTATCTTTAACCTACTCGCATGCGATGACCACCGGTTGAATCATGAAGGCATATACGTGTTATTTTCATTCATGATTACGTAACGAACAGGATCTGGTAATTACGGATTGACGGAAAGTTTACGCTTGGTCGAGAGAACGTGCCACTGTTGCAGATTTAATTCGGGTTATGGTCTGGAATTGAATTGCTTATTGGAAGTTAAGTACCATAAAGCGAAATAAAATTGCGATGTAACTTAATTTACATGTTAGATCAGCTTCTATAAAAACTAGACACGCAATTCTTCTTAATCGATTCAACAATAAACTAAAAAAACAATTTAATTTTCAATCAAAGAACAGGCAAACTGAGTTTGTGTGCAAAATACGAGTATAACTATGATGTACTTCCTATTTTTTAATAAAACGATTTCTGTGAGGACTTCAGGTTAAAGATCATATTGAGTTGACGATGTTAGAAACTAAAAGGCCTGAAAGAGTCAACCTGTATATGAAATGTTACTAGCATTCCATGGATGATAACTAAAAATGGATATCGATATATTTGAGCATATGTATGAGACAGTCGTGGAAGTAATTTCAATTATAATTATCCAAAGTTCTTGCACAGAAATACAGGTACGATAATTATACAAATTATTACATATCTGATATATACAGATCAAAAAATTGACAATGTAAATAGTGCACTATTTATCAAGATTTTGTTAAATTAATTAATTGTTTTTGGTGTAAACATAAAATCTGGTCAAATCATTCACAGTTTTATTTCTCTGTATCGCCTGAGCAAGATTTTAAGGACTGCAGAAATTGTAAGGTTATTATAAAGTTAGGCTTAGCTTCAAAACAAAAGGCGGTAAGAAATAGCTACGGCATAGTTCAGTTCATAGTATTTAGTATTTAGGAATACTTAGTGAAACATCAGAAAAATGGAGTAGAATACAATAAAATGCTTATCTTCAACCAATGGGAGAATTTTCCAGGTTGAACAGTTTATTTGCATTTGGGATAGGGTGAAAGACAATTTATAACCGGGTTCAATTAGGGACGGATACCTGTAAGGGGCGGAAACATTAAAATTTTTGAAACTGAATCTGGATCTAGCGCCTACAGTTTTTTAGATACAAATTCCAATTTACGTACAAAGCTTCTTATAGTTGTTATCTGAATGGCCACGTCGCCATTTTCCCAAAATTGCTTTAACATTGAAATATAGAAGCTTTAAAATTTTTATAAAATGAAGGTCACTTTTTCTGGCTTTGCAAAGACAAAATTAAAATTTCGGCCTCGATGCGTTGTAGAGGACTATTTGTAATACAACATACTAAAAAATGAAGGTAATCGGGACGAAAATGACTAAGCTGAACGCCTAGCAGTTTTACATGTAAACAGCATGGGCAGTACACGGCTACCCAACACTTTTAATGGTCTTTATATCTATACGGCTACGCCAAAATTTGTTTTTTAATTAAATCATGAACTTTAAATAATCCGACCCTATTTAACCATCTTCCGAAAATCGGACCTAAATTTGTGGTAATCCGGTTGTGAGGGGCCGCCTGCTGTTCGAGATGAAATATAAATTTTATTGCAGGGTTGTAACAACGGTAAGAGAGTTGCATTACTATATATTAATGAAGAATAATACACAAAACACCAACTAGCTATTCCTAATAAGAAAATATTCTACTAATTAGTATTAAAATTACTCTATAACTGAGGAAACGTCAACACGTTACCAAATCACCGTTGTTCCTCTACCAGTTCATGAGCAGGGCACCTCCCCATCCGTGTTTATTATACACCGGGGCTCAAATCTGCCGTATTAACCCGGGCATCGATTGGGTCGTAATTGTTACTGGCAAATGAAAGGGCTGCCAGTTATGCTAGTATTTACCCGCTTGACACGTTTAATATTTAAACTGCCAATTTGCGACGACCGACTCCCGTACAGGACCCAGGTATTAGATTGATTGAATACGTGAATGCGGGACCGCGGAATGGAAATTTCTTAAGCGCGCCTTTTATTTCGTGCTGGGAAATCAGTCGGCGTGATGGCAAGCGAGATGTGGGAAAATGAGAACCCTGAATCTTTTAGTGCTGTACGGCGAGCTCAAAGAAGAATATGGAACACCTACATTTATAATTCTAACGGGTAATTGGAAATCGGAAGCGGTGCGATCTTTGGTTGTGTTTAACCGATATTATCGATGAGGTAACGTTGTCTGGAATCTAGTGGAAGGGCTACAAAAGGCTGTCGAGTCCACTGCGCCATTACAAATGCTGTGCAGATAACTGAGATCTGCAAAACTTCGTTGCTGCTCCTGAGGCAGCATGCGAAAGTGTTCACGAATGAGATCAGTATTTGTTCTGAATCCTTTCAAGGCTATCAATGTACACAATATTGGGGACTACAAAGAACCGAAGCATAGCATAAAGAAGCATAAAGCATAAAGCATAAAGAATTAAAAGACTTCAATTTCCTAGATTCGGAGCAAACTCTAAAAATAAATCCTAGACTATTATTTGCCTTCCTTACTTACCTTACTTCCTTACAAACAGTGGGTGCCTTCGTCATAGTAACGGATACTCCGTTTCAATCATGAAATGAATCTTAAGTTATCTGTTTCTAGTTTTTCTCGAAGTTTTGCAGATAACTCTTATTTTGAATTTTATGCATTATCGACACTCTGTATATTGCACAATACTGTTTAGGTTTCATCTAGCGTTCGATACGCAGACCTCTATTGTACTTTATTTCCATATTAACATTTCTACATCAGCCACCATCTTTTCCTCTGCCTAAAGGCTTTCTTGTTATAAATCTCATCCATTATGATGGTGCACAACTTCTACATTAGACATTGAAAGATATTTTATGCTATCTATTTATTTCCAGAGATATATTTATATGAAGTTAAAGAAGCAGTTAAAAAATGTGTTGAAAAATTAAATCAAAAGCCTGACACATGTAAAATTGTATAGCATATATTTGTTGATGTAAGAATTAATTAATTACGTATATAAACATTGTTTGAAACAAGAAGGATCACTACTTAAAACTCGACGACGATTAAACAAAAACGCAATTATTTGTTGCACATTTTCCACAATCCTTAATGTCTGTTTTCTCTTATACCCGCAGTTGTTTTTAAAACATTACACGTCGCTATCTCAGCAATAGCTGTTTTTTAGGAACATTAAGGTAATTAAACGAACAAGTACATCATGTTCGCCGTTGAAAAAGGTTAGTAAAGACCCAGCTTCAGGAGAATAGTCTTTGTTGGGCTTTTCTCAGACGAAGACTCTTAATTGCATTGAGGAAAACAGGACCTAATTGAATTGCTTTTTTGTAAAACTTCAGGGGAAAATGGAAATAATTTGGATGCGAGAGTTATTCGACTCGAACTCTGCCAAACAAGCTCTAGTAATTTACGGGGAAAACCGAGGCCATTGTAGGGTTATTAAAATATTTGGAGATTTAGATCACTTGAATATATTAAAGATAAATAAAGGGCCTCGGCTTATGACTACTACTTGCAACAGCAACATTTACGTATTACAGAAAAACATTACACTTGTATTAAAAACGTGAATGTTCTCAGGCATAAAATTACTCTTGCTTACGGTGATCAAAAATATTAAAATGACAGCCAAGCGCGGCTGTTTCTTAAAGTACACAAAATTATACTTAGCAGAGTTGCAGGGAATCATACGCTAATATCGTGCAATTAGAAATTATATAAAAATTATCAGCTTATTGTTATGTTACTAGAAACCAAAATTCGATAAAAGATTGTAGCTGTATTTTGACAATAACATTAGTGTTTAGTTTTCAAAAGTTTCCCCACCCATTAAAGAACAGCACACCACCATTCATTTAGGACAAAGTCATTAGTTTCAGTATCTGTCCTCTTAAAAAAAAATACTACCATGATCCATGTCACCAAATGTAAGGTAATGGCATATATTCGTAACAATTAAAAAGTTTCAAAAGTCTATACAACACCTTTCTTTTCTCTAGGTTTAGTGATTTTTTAGTTAATTTGTTAGTAAAGGGATTTAGCAATATACAGTAATAAGAATAATTTTTAGTCTAACTCACTGTAATTTTAAGTAGTACTTTCGAATAGATTTCCACATACCTGCAACAAAGAAAACATTATCAATCAATATATAAATACTAGTAAGTATTAATCAACACATTACGATATAATATTAAGAACGCAAATAATTTGTTGTAAATTTTTAGAAATAGATATAAAATCGTTCTAGAACTTAACCAGTTTGAGAGAAATAAGGGTGTGTAAACAAAAATCCGTACAAATGTTTGTAATAAGTTATTCCTTAAACTACTAGTTAGGAAACTAGCAATCAAAATGTTCTTTTTATAATTTTACAGCGAAACATTTTGCTTGGAAAATATGTTCACTTTCCTTCAAGCGGTTCATCCTACCTCAAGAAATTATGTGAGTTTTGAAATAGCTCAAATTGACACCTTCAAATCGTAATGTCAGGTTTTCACAGCCTGTTATGTTTTAATACAAAAAAGCATGAAAAGATACGTAGGGATTCTTGGTGTACACACCCATAGATGATATTTCTAAAAGGAGAAATAAAAGACTCCAGTACTTTCTTGTAGATATGCAAATAGCGATGGAGGGAAAAAGTACATCATTTTACGAGCTAAAGGAGTATTTTGTGTGCCAAAAACAAACAGGGAGATTATCGTAACATTATAGATACCATGTTATTTAAAAAATGGATTTCCGAATAGTAGTTCCACTACTGGAAGAACCGACAGTTATTTACACATAACAATTGATCTTCAAACTGACTTTTACAAAATGTTGCCTTACTATTCAGTTCCAACTCATAATTACCTAATCAGATAGTTTTTGTATTATTAGCTTTTTTTCTTTTCACAAAGCGACACAGTTGCCCAAAATATTTCATTCTTGTTTTCATCTAAAGCTGCCGTTATAAATTCCTCTTCTCTAATTTAATAAACACATCTAGGAGTTCTGGCACATCCCAGGCATCGATAACAATCTCCTGGTGCTGCTTCCTATCGGGCGATCTATTGTCTGTTTTATTTTCAACTCAGGTCAAAGCCAGCCACATCAAAATTTGTAACACACGCAGCCGGATCAAGTCTGCAACTAAATCGCGGCTGCCTGGTAAGGTACAACAATGTTCTCCTTTAGGACGTCGTGTAACGCACTCATAAGCTGGCGGACCATAAAGCAAACTCCGATATTTGGCAAAACTTTGTAATTAGTTCGCTGGGGTGGGTATGCGGTGGATTTTATTGGAACTATTCGCGCGCTGTAAAACGAGGTGCCTTGCTCGCAGCTACATAAGGGCCCTGCAACTTGCTTAGATCCGGGTAATTGCTGTTATAGTTAAAATCAGAATGCATCCTTACATTGAAACTGCATGCTAGTAAGCTATTTAGCTGCCCTATCAATAACAGCCTAAGAGAATACCGACATCACAAGCGAAAGAGAAAAAAACAAGATTCAAAGTCAAGCTATAATTATTATCAATGCCGTTGACCTGTTAAAGGTGGCGAAATAAAGTATCAAGCAATGATCTATGAGATTCACTTATGCAGAGGGTTTTACAGCTTGATGGTCGGACGTCGTAAACTATTGTATTGTAAATGACGGTTTTTACAACCTTATGGTCGGCCGTCCTAAGCTATTGGGATTAGTGGCACGCTTCAAAGTTCCTAAATTGGCCGTATTCAAAAAAAATCTTGTTGGCTAAAATTTTAACTTTTGCACTACAAATTTTTGAAATTTGTTAGTCGTGATAATTTAGCAATCAATAAAACATAGAAGCTTTTATAACAAATTTTATTTAATGCAGATCTGATGCTAACTGGCGCGACCCGCGATCTATTTTTATGCGATACTTTATTGGGTTTAAATTTTCCGATGTATAAAATAAAAGCCTTTGCATGTCATAACGAATTTATACAAATTTATTATAAAAACATACAAATTAGTAAGTAAAAAATTATTTACATTTGTCAGAAAAAATTTACAATAGTGCACAATAAAATTTATACACGGTATCGATTATGTTCATTACAGCTTGTTAATAAGCACATTACAAGAGTCACAAACTAAAAAAATACACACTATCACTTTCACTGCTAAAATCACGATTAACTTCTATTATTAATTCTTGTACATGATTCGCTCTGTCCCGATTTTCAATGTCCAGTACATGCCGCACTGAATTTCTTCATGCATCGACACTTGTTATTTCAGCTTCGTGTCTAATTTTTAGCAGCATTTCATTGCTGAATTTTCCACCGGTGTTCCCTCGTCGAATTCTCTGTTTCAACTGCCCCCAGATCATTTCAATGGGGTTGAAAATGCAATGATATGGGGGTAATCGTAGAATGGTGTGTCCACATTCAGAAGCGAGAATGTCAATTTTAAATTTCTTCGAATTTTTTTTTTGTACCGAGCACTTCCAACATTTGTTTGTTTGTGTAGTCCTCTTCGAAATATAAATCTTCTTTTCTTAAAAACTCTTGAATGGATGCCTTATTAGTTGTTGTATTTGGAATTTTATCCAGTTGCTCCGAATGGTAAGTAGCGTTGTCCATTACTATGACGCTGTTTAGTGGAAATTTGGGCAATAAAATGTTTATGAACCAATTTTCAAATACTTCCGCATTCATATCAGAATGATAATCGGCGCTTGCTTCTTTTAAGTTTTTACATCCATGATACAGGGCTCCAGGAACGAAACCATTTTCACCTCCTTTTGTAAAATCATTATTCTTTTCCTTTTGACGCCGGAATATTGACGTTGCACTTCCCTGAGTCATCAACCCATCCTTTTTTTTATTGTATCATGGGTATTGTACCATGTTTCGTCGAGGAAAAATATCGGACGATTTTCTTGGCTATACATTTTTATAGATTTCAAATAATCGTATCTCCACTTTCTTATTACCTGGCTTTCCATCAAGCATTGCTTCTTCTCCACCTTTTTCACTGAAAAACCAATGGTTTTAACATACTTTTGCAGCCAAGACACTTCTAACCAGAAAAATTATTAGAGATATTCCCATTTTCGGAAATACCCTCCGTGAGCCATGTCTCAGACAAGAAACAATATTGAACCCAAACGAACAAAAACTATTGAAGAAATCGTTGGTTTGGAACGTAAACTACGCACATTCTGATAAAATATATAAAATTTTGAAGTGGAAGTAAGAGTTTGGGTTGTCGGAACTTTATGTGTATTTGAAATTTTGCCATCAAAAATTTAGTCCTACGAATACGCAGCATTGTTTTTACACAGGTAAGTGATTGCCTGCATTTGTCAATTTCACCTAAACAAAATATGTATATTTTACCGGGTTTTCCGCAATACCCAGTAAGATCTAAAATCTCTTAGTAGCTACTACATATACTGCCGTAATTTAAAATAACAATATAAGAATATGAGGCTTTCCAGGGTTTCTGATAAAAAAACCGCGTTAAATTCTGACTGTTTCAAGAGATCCTGAAACAAAACAACAGTAATTCCTGAAAGACAGACACAACAAGTCTGCCCATGAAACCGAACAGTCTCTCGCCAGCTAATGCCACTTTACGGCGTTTAAAACAAATCAGCGTTGATTCCCTGGCCTCCGCACATGCGAATCTAGCATGCATTAAATTAATGTACTGGCAATAAGCCAGAGCCGAGTCTGCATAAATCACAAAGCCGGTATCAGGAGCACACTACAACGTGACCCACATTAAATTTCTATTTATACACCCTCGTACACAGGAAAAGGATAAGCCCGCGTCCCTAAGATGCGCTACATCAAAAAGCGAATGTTGGTCGGACCCGGATGCAGTGGCGTAGCTAGACAATGTTTCGAGGATATTTCTTGGAAAAATCAAAGGCTAAATAAAAGTCACCTTATTCAATAGTGGCCAGAACGGTTAAATTAAATTAGGAAAGTCTTAGACGCCGTAACAACAAAGTTCAGAATTTTATTCTGAGGGAGAAATAAAAAACACTATACAGCAAATATATGACAGAAATGAAATATCAACTACACAATCTAACAGAGCTGAATTTCATGAACATTTCATGCTATACCGATGTAGAACGATATACGATTGTAAAGTAGGCGTATGGATTCAAATCCTTTTTTAATTTTTGCAATAAATATTTCAACCTGTAGTTCCGATTATTGCTCAAGATGTTTGGGGCAGTGAGGTCAGTCAAATGATGAAAGTGTCTTAGGCMTTGGGTTTAAGATCTGATGACTTCGATGGCAATGTGTTCAAAGGCTTCCATGGATCTCTTTCGTCCACTAATTATAGAGAAATGACTGATATAGAAATCTCAAAAGCGAAACTTGATCGCAAGTAAGCGATTGGACAAATTATAAATAAAGACTGTACATCTATTATGTGACAAATAACATTATGGATGGTGTAGTTAGCGAAACAGTTTTACAACATGCTCTTGGTGAAGTTATACTAATGTACAATTTGTTGCTGCCAGAGTTACTGGAAATTAACTATGCAACTGTCTTGTAACTATAGATGGAGGTGCTCAAAAAGATAGTTTGGCAATACACAGTAAATCATGAACCCACCTCTTTAAAAAAAATTGCAGTTTCTATAGACAATGCGTACTAAGATTACCAAGAATTTTCATCCTACACTGAAATTGTAAGTTTAATTTACATTTTTTTTCAATAAAAGAACGTCATTTCTTTTTTTGCAAAGAAAACGTTTTCACAGACATTTTTTCTGCTCACTGTCGTTATTGCATTTAAAATAATGTTTGCTATGTTATACTCTTTGACTACGCCACTGTTATTTCAGCCTCGATGAACTAATGGAACATGCATCTCTTCGAGAGATTTTTTAAACAGTTCGAAGTGGAGGTAACGCATTTAAAAATAATTCGGCTGTTGAATCTCTTTTTATGATAATGTCATTCTTCACCTTAGACCTGTGGTTACCAGAAGTCCTTGTTCCCAGGTTTCCATTCGCAAAGTGTATTTCTCATACAATTACCCATTTTTAAAATAATAAAAGGTTTTTTCATGTAAATGTACTTTTAGGTAATCTGAGCTCGTTGTAGCAAACTGTACCGGATGATAATACGTTTTTTCTTTCATTATTGTATCTCCCATCGTCGTATCCATTTCCATTTCGCTCGAGTTTTTATTCAATTACATTCTCATCTAATAATCTAAAAAACGGTTCTCCGCGAGATCAAACTGAGGACGCTGTTATGTTCAGGAGTAAAATTTCTGTTGTATTAATGCTTATTTCTCCGTTTTGCACTGTGCCTGTGCTAAGATGTTTTGCTGTTATCAAAATCAAGATGCAGAAACGGCTATCGATCCAAAATCCAAGATTCTTCGGTGTATATTTAGCATATGTATGAAAGATATTAAGATTTATTATTGATCTAAAATCTATTAGTTTTTTTTGTACGTACCTCTATAATGCTTAAAAATCTACACAATAAATTAATTCGTTCATGTCCTTTCATTAATCCATCATTAAAGTATCTGTTACTGAATAATGTTCACTTTATATTATTACCGATAAGACAGAAATGTGATACAAAATAACCATTGGATTTACTATCGTTTTGTATTGTCGTATTGTTACAGTATGTCTAAGGCAAGACAATCGTCAATTTGTCGACTGGTGTCGTAGGTAGAAAATTTCAGTTCTGAAATTCGAATCTTAGGAGTCACCGCCAAAACGCTTCTATCCAAGGTTATTCAACTCGTGACGTCAAGTGTCATGTAAACATTACCGAGGAGCGTGCTGTTTAATGGTGTAGTATCAGTCTTGTATTGGAAAAGCTTTTATGTGGTGTTAATTGAAAGGACGGTGTAAGAGTCGCACCAAAAAGTGATTTGTGTAGTTTTACAAGCATCTATTCTGTATGGAAAACAAAACAAGTGTTGTTTTGTACATGGTTATAAAAGTACTTCAGTCAGTATAGCTAACAAAATATTTTTAACTGTTCCTCGAGATTATCAACGCATGAAAAAGTTGTTTAAGGTCCCTAGACGTGATATGCCGAAATCGCAAAGTTTGTTTTTCTGTTGTGAAGATCATCTTAATTCTTACTATAAGTTTTATTATTCTTTTTGGGGTTATAAGTGTTTACCATTCAGTTTCCATTTTGTTATAGCTTGAAGAGGATATAAAAATTATATGCGTTTTAAGTTGATAGAGGGAAATGTTATAATAAAGAACGACGTTGTTCCCCATATATTCGACTGTTAGCCAGACCGGAAACGAGCCGCAAGAACCCCGAAAATAAATGCAATTTATATTTATTCTGACCTCTAACATAAATGTCTAGTTTACGGTACATTTTTGATTCTTACGTTTTTATGTTTACAAATAGTATGTTTCCAACAACCCACTGTGATCAAATTATCAATGCTACGTTAATTTGATAAAAAGTTCACTTATGCTGTTGCTTTCTTACTTTTACGTTCCTCATCTCAGCCGCGTTGAACCGCTCGTCGCTGTACACAAACTCCATAACAATGAACATGCCTTCAGAAGTCATAACTTATAGGTATTTCACTTTTTCTTGGCGTATTTTAATTTGCTTGTCACAAAATGAACGCAAACAACAAACTGATAAATTGACGGGCTGAGACAGACGCGTGACGCGCTGACACCAGATATCAACAAGCGGCCATTTACAAGACACCTGACGTCACGGCCAATATGTTCGCGTTTTGGCGGTCCCTTTAAATATTCACATTTTTAATATTAAAAATACCCCTTACGATCCATTTTTTCGAATTTATAAGCTGTCGCGAATGTTTTGTGGATTAGATGCTACCTATTAATATGCAATTTAAATAAAATATAAATGCATGGCAAATACCCAACTGCCGCTCCCCTACCACTCGCAATGCAATCGATATCTGCGTTAATACACCTGATTTACACCGTCATGCCCCCACCCCCATACCAATCGGCGGCACGTAATGTTTATCGCGAAACAACTGCTAAATAATTACGCCGGCAAAGCCCGCCAATTTGAATTGCAATTAACGGAGGGCCGCTAAACTATGCTCGTTTGTTTTTCCGGCATGCAACAGTTAGGGGGGCGGCGCCGCCCGACGCAAAATGCAGATTTCGGATGTTCACACACTCGCACGCCGGGATAAATCGAGTTTAAAACGCGCTGCATAAGACAGCGGAGCTTTACGCTAACAACGTAATTCAGTTTGGAAGTTTGGAAAATCTGGCGACGATAAGCGGAACGGACGGGCTGCCGGCAAATGTTTGCAAACATTCGACGTCGGCGGCGGTTGGCGGCCTGGAATTAAAGGGACTATGTTTGTTAGATTTGTTTATGTAGATGTTACTTGCAAGGAATTTGAAAAATGCTACTTTTGATTTTGAAAAATATCTGAAAACTAGTTAATATTGTTTATAAACATTAAATCAAGGGATATGAAATGAGTCTTAAGGCGTATAATGTAATTTGTTAAAGAAATTAAGAATTTGCTTTGTAATTTCAGAAACATTTTACGCTCCTTCGTCCTCTTTAAAGCTGTCGATGTTTCTAACATACCCAATACATTCACATATTGATGCTAAATTTAGCACTATATATACAGGGTTATATAGTTACATGTTGTTACTTAAGTAAATTACAACACATCTTTTTTGCCTAACGAGTTACGGCTAAAATGACTAGAAAATCTAAAGGGCAGTTTCATTTTCAATAAAAAAGGCAGTCTTGTTTATTTCATGTACCAGTATCAGTTTTTGAGATGTTTGCATTTTAAACATTTAATGAATTTTGTTTGTTGTAAAATGAACAACAACGCAACAAATAACAATCAGTAACAGTAATAAAAGAAAACTTCAAAGTAAACGACCGCTGTCCACTTCAATACACTTTGTAACGCATGTCCTTAAAGATCTTTAAATATCAAATAACATTTGTCGATTCTTCTTGAATTTTATGCCGTAATTCTTCGATGGAATTAGTTGTTTCTTTGCAAACCATTGAAGCTTTTAGGACGAAAACACCCTGTTTCGCCTAGGCGGATGTAAATACATCTGAACAGTATATGATTGGGTTGTCTTCGATTTGGGTATAAKTCTAAATACCTTCTTGCTGCACCAAGTCCACTATACCTTGACTGAGCAAAAACACAAATCATATCACGCATTTCACTGTTAGAAAATTCATTATGTCGTAGCATTTCTTTATTTTAGAATTTTTACTACAAATAATGCTAAGTTAATTAAAAAAATGCAATTAACTCTCTTACTTAGTGGTAGTAAAATTGTCAAATATTTATTTACACAAAATATTGATAAGTGCTGACACAAGCCTACTTGAAAAACAGTCAAAGTAATAACGGTGGCTTATGAGTCTTTACACTGAATGTTTAAAATGCAAATAACTTAAAAACTGATAGTTACATGAATTAAACAAGAGTGCCTTCTTTATTGAAAATGGAACTGCCTTTTATATTTTATAGTCATTTTATCCATAACTCGTTAGGCAACGTTGTAATTTATTTAAGTAACAGTTTACAATTTAGCATTAAATTCGTAATTCTCTTGCCAAAAAACATAAATTGTTAATTTTTTAGACGATACTGCTTAAAATAAAAAAATTAATGCGAAATTTCAAATTAAAATTCCAATTTTGAATACCCTGTATCTCGTAAACGTAAAATCACCATATTTTGGTGTGTAGTATCTCTAGTTCAGAGATTGCCCATTCTTAATAAAACACCGTCTATAAAATTCCATAACATTTTTTTATGCATAAAAATGGTTGTTCGACAGATGTGAAGAATTCTGGATTATTAAGGAAGAATTAAGGTTTATTGTTGGAAGTGGTAGAGTCTAACGCCTCCACCATGTTTTAAGAGTGACTTTAACTTGAAGTCGTAGTGCCATTAAATATCTGAACTATAGTGAATTATGAATTATCAAACATAATGGGCTTATCCGTATTTCGAAAAACTGAAGCTTCGCATAACACGAATACTGACATCTTAATTTATTCTGTTGTATTATACTACCACACGTTAATGAAACAGATAAACAAACATCATTAATTTCGCCTAATGTTTTAGCTTCTCGACTGGTTAGTATCACCAATTCTGTTTAAATATCTACGGAGGAATTGAAAAACATAAAAAGAAAACTTCGTCAGTTAAGAAACCTTCAGTAGAGTTGTCACAATTATTGTCATTAGAATAACTTCGACAAGCTATTTGTGTTCTGAAAGCCCGCAAAGCTGCTGATTTTGATGGTATTTACCCAGAAATCCTGAAAAACTTGTGGCCGAATGCTTTAAAATGGTTACTATTGTTCTATAATAATATTTAGATACATGTACTCTTTAATACACTGGAAACTGGAAAGGATGTGAAGCTCATCGAACGAATGCAAATTCAGGATTTTGAATAATGATCATCCACAAGGATCGATTCCGTCGCCTATTCTTTACAACCTTTACATAAGCAACCTTCCAGTAACTCAATCGAGAATGGCATTGGCTTTGCAAAGTAAAGACTTTTCTGTACTTGGACAAGACCTTTCAAGAGACATCGAGATTATGAATCACTATTTCAAAGTCTCGCACTTGTGCCCTAATCCATTGAAGACAGAAGTAACTACCTACAACTCGGCTAACTTCCAGAAAACCTCTCTGGACAGAAGATTTCCTTCGAGCTCCTCATACCATTGAAGATGGATAGTGTTTTGCCTGGCAACTTAAGAAACATGTGGCTATTACAGCAGTACTTTCCGAAAACTTAAAAACAAATCTTTCAGAACTACTTATAACTACTGGTGTAGTAGGTTATTCAGTTAGCCAAACATGTGGCTATATCCAAGCGGAATAATTATAATTTAGTCTGGAAATGAGCGATTTATGATATTTTTAGAATATCAAATACAGAAGGTTAAATTGTGTAAGCTACCCCAATTTAGTATCGTTTAATTAAACGCTTGTGTCAGCTTCACCCACACCTTGCAGATCAAATAATCCCCAGACAGTGTATTCAGATTTAAACAAACGAAATGCCCACACAGAACTACAGCTAAATATAGTTTAAATGTTAACAATTTATAAAGCTACTTACTTATGACGCTATTATCGAAATGCTATGTCACAATAAAAAAATACGAAACCCTGTCATTGTTAAACGAGCAATAATTCTTGTACGGTTTTTCGGCTACAGTCTACAGGCTAAGCTGATGTCATCCCCGACAGTGCGCATCTCCTGTTCAAAATGGTCCCATGGGAGCGCCAAGCGTTCCGACAGGTATGATTAATGACTCCTTTAGCTCATGCAGTCACAACAGGGGCGTAGTATCATATGCTTCTTGGGTACAATCGAAATTTTCTAAGACCCCAGCCATACTATCAGAGAAATATTTGATACTTTTACAACCAAATAAGCAGTCCATTTTGAACAACAAACAGTCTAATTAAATTGAAAAAAAAACATTTAAGCCCATAAATAGCAAATAAGCTTTAAATCAATAGCGATGCAATTTTTTTGACAATATGTTTTTTTAACAGTCACTCTCTTTATCAATGCACTTCTACCATCTCGTTCTCGGCGAACAAAAATAATAAACAGGCAAAAGTCCGATAGGGACCATAGACAGGGTGATCTAACTCCATAAAGTTGCATCCTTGCATAATCAATCTTATTTGCTGCTTTGTAAACTCACTCCTTCAGAGTTCTTAATCAATTTCTAGCTTACTTATGTTCAAGATGTCACGACGAACAAGTTACCACACCAAGTTCAGATGTTCTCAGTGGCATACTAATGGTAGAGACCTTTTCATGTTGCTGTTTTTGATCTTCCTCTTTTGGAATCATTTGCTATGTTTCGCACCACCACTAGCACTGATCACAGTACGCTAGTACATCATTTCTGTGTCTGTTACCCTCTTTGTGATGCTGCGAAAGTCCAATATCAAATTACTCGTTTTTCTCACAAAATCAGAGTTAGTGGCAGTTGTTTCTGTCATGACTACAGGTAGATTTTCTTTTAGTAGTAACCCCCGTACATACGTCTACGAAAATGGCAAGAAAAGTTTAAATCAAAAAAGAAAAGTGGGTACTCGTTTAAAAAAAAACATATACATGCCGATAATTTTTTACTATGTATTATTTATCAGCTTGAAAGGACTATTTCCATGACATTATTATGTAAAAATTTGTTTGGACTGATATTTCGGTTGCTTTATTCATTCTTAAGTATACTTCCATCGTACGCTTTTCTAGTTCCTAATTTCCATTATTCTACACCTAAAATAAATTTTCCTTAAGCCACGACAATGCAAGTTTCTTCTACGCCCCTGGTGAGCAAGGTTGGCAGCGCGACGCCGTAATAATTGGAGATTTTCCGAGCCGATAAGGACACGGGGAAAATTTAAAACAGACCCACTACACGTCTAGTTTAGGGATGGAAAATGAAAAAAAAATGGGTTAAACCCGACGGCATGATTAATAGTGGGAAAATAAATTACGCCATGAGGACGGAGATTCTTCTTGTTTATGGCTTATCACCACGTGCGAAATATAAATGGCGGCAGATGTCTCTCAGGCGGAATGATGGCAGATTTGTGTAAAAAAAATTGTTGGGAGACCGACAAGGCGATGCTGAAAAGGTGGTACCATGAATAATGAATTAGCGACCTTTCCACAGAAGGATTTACACTTTAAACTTAGCTCTAGAATTATGTTTTAATGCAATTCACCCAGTTTGATTTGATTTTTAGATTATGTGCTAAATTACGGATCATTTCATATCTATAATAACAAAATTATTAATAATAATAGTAATAATAATAAACAATCAAATTATAACAATAGGAACAATAACAAGCAGTAATTGCACATGCTAATGGAACAAACTTACGAACAATCCACATATACGAGCTACATATCTTATACTAAACTTATTTATATCACATAACGATAGCAAACTAACCTAGGCATATAAATTACTGCGAAAGTAACAAAATTTTCCTCAACTGCTTTTGGAAATGGCGTAACGAAAGCATTTTCACACTTACAGGCAGACTGTTGTATATAATTACGCAGTTATACGAAAATAACCTGCGAGGCAAGGTAGTACGATATCTAGGAACTGATAGTGAAGATAGATTCCTCACATTAAATATTTATGTCATCAGATCTAAAGTGAAACTTGCCTCGAAGGTATGGAGGTGAGGAGGTTACCAACATATTAAAGAAAAACACTGACAAATTATACCTATAATTATCATCTACTCTAAGCCAACCCAGTGCCACTATTCTTTGGGCCACTCTTTCATCACGGGGTATGCGATAAACGAATCTACAACAGCTATTATGGATTTTCTGTAATCTTAACATAGTTAATTTATCCAGACATGAGTAAAACACAAAGAAACCGTGGTTAAGGATGGGCAACATTAACGATTCACAAAGTTTCTTACGTATTCTGAAATTTATTAAATATCTGTTGCAATACAGCAGTTTCAAAGCTAGATAAGCCTTCCTTACTATGCCGGCAATATGTTGTTTAAAACAAAGATCGCTTTCAAATATTAAACCGAAGTTTCTAACGCTGTTAACAACAGGCAATGGTTGATTATTAATATTAATTTTAAAATCTGTCAATATGCAAACGATTTGGACAGAACAACATTGCTGCACACTTTTCTGGGTTTAACTTTAAATTATTGCTTCGAGAATAATCAGTTGTAGCCCTTAGGTCACGGTCCACAAGGTCACAGGATATCACAATGCTTTTAGAGTTGAAAGAAAATTGTAACTGCGAGTCATATGCATACCACTGAATACTACAATTCTTAACACAGCTTGGGAAGTCTGCAGTGTATATCAAAAAAAGTAATAGGCCCAGTACTGAGCCTTGCGGCACACCCGAAGTAATGGAACGGCTTTCAGATATATTATCACCGAAAACGACAATTTGGGATCGACTACGAAGATACGAGTTGAAAAAACCCACAACCACATCATCGACTACATAATAGCGTAATTTAGCACGTATCAAGCAATGATCTATGGTATCAAATGCCTTGGAGAAGTCGAGCAGTACTAGACCCGAAGCATTTGAGTTATCTAGTGCCCCAAAAACATCCGTGACATCAGCTAAAACAGATGTTGTACTATGTCCCTTACGAAATCCTGACTGGGCAGAAGATATAATGTTGTTTGATATGGCATAGTCATAAATCTGCCTTAGAGCTATTTTTTCTAAAATTTTCGGCTGCACAGGAACTTTAGTAATGGGGCGTAGATAAGTTACACTTTGTGGATTAGTTTTCTTTGGAATAGGATTAATCAGTGATGACCTCTACATAGCAGAAAAATAACCAATTTCTAATGCATTGCATTTATATGATCGAAACCACTATCATTAGATTTTAAGTTAAGAATAAATTTCAATCTGTGGCGCTTTTTTTTAACAGAATACATAGTGCTGATCATCAAAATAGATGGTCATTGAATATTTGGGACAAAACCAAATGATCGGGCCGTTCTTTTTGATAATGTTTTGACTTCATCATCTGGGGATTTGTTAAAGAAAAAAAGTGTGTAAACTTAGACGAACAACAGCAGAGGACATAAAACAAAGAATACGCGATACATTCAGTTTAATAAATGCACATAAGCTAAATCGTACTAGACTATTTTTAGACAAAGGCTTCAAAGAATGGGTTTCTTTATAAACAAACTGATATCTCTCAACAAGAATGCAAAAACCACATAACGCGAAGAAAAATAGGGGTGATATCATTTATCATATTCTACTGGACATTAAACGCCAAATATTTGGACGTCTACCAAAGAATTCAAGAAAACAAACAAAGAAAGCAACAAGAGGAAAAATCTATTACATTACGATTAAAACGTACAGCTTAGAGGAGAGTACAACGGTACAACCGATATGTTTGTCTCCCACGTGCCAGTAAACAACACGTTTCTAAAACAAAATTAATGTGCTTTCTGTACCGCAATAAACCACGAGAAGAATAATATTTTAAAGGGTTCTTGTTTCATAATTTAACGGTAAAAGCTCATTATTCTCGCGGCGAGAAAAGAGTGCTGTTAATGGAGATTACATTAACAAAATTATTGCGGCGTGTTAATCGCCTCTTAGAAATAGTTAACGTGCTCGGTCGGCTTCGAAATGTCGGCAAGAGTGTGTGATTAGTAAGTGTTAATTAATAAAGCTATGCATTTTGGGTGGCAGTGACAGAGATGTTGTTTATATCGTCATCGGCAGTGAAACGAATTGACTTTCTTTTTCTAGTGCTAACGCAGCCAGACTGGTAAAAAATTCGATGTCAGTGTCACTTTGTTTTCACACACATATTTCTTATCATTTTTGCTTGGTTTTCAAGAACAACCGTATGGGAATTTAACCATAATAGACGAAATAATAAAGAATCGAATATTGCACATACATTATGGATTAGATGTATCAAAAAATCTGTGTATGTTTATAGAGATTATGATAATTAAGCAACAGGAGTCATTATTAAATAAGCATATTCTCGTAGACTAACATAGCAACTCTTTACTGACCAGATATTCATCCAGAATGAAAAGATCGGCATCCACAAGGTCCATGTGCTTCACAGTCAATGTACAGATTTTCGAACATAACAGATGACCGTTCTCGACGGCAACTGAGTTAAATGGTGCAGGCGCTAAGTTCAACTGATGTTAATAGACATTAATTCGATGACTAACCATTTTTTTAAAAACAATTACCGATCTCCCAATAGCGCACGGGCTCGAATTGTGTGTGATTGCCCCAGACAAAAATAAAATCCCATCTCTGCGGTTAGCGACGCGGTATTGCCAGTTGTGTTATTTTTTAATAGCTCTTTCTGGAGATAATCAAACACAAATTTCAGGCTTAAAAATCATGTCAAATTTGTTGATGAAAATGCAAAAAAAGAAAACTGAAAGCTACAACATGTAAATATTCGTATAATGTATTGTGTATATATTAACCGATTTTTGAAATTTGTTCTTGAAACGTCAGGAAAATTCTTTTTTGCTATTACCTCCGAATAGTAGGCATCTGTGGCAGCCACTTGATTTTGCTCACTTTAGTCCGCTGAAAACAGCAAGGAGAAAATTGCTTCAATATTCTATTCTTCGTCTTTGACAAAGATTACAGGTGTAATCGAAACGTCAGTGTTTTCAAGAGACAGCGATCTTTCCGAGAAAATATTATCTTATAAGTTGCCTAAATGTTATGTAAGTTAGCGCAAAATCGTTACCTACAGATCCATACACTATCATATTAATTAATACATGCAAGTGAAGTCGTTATTAAATTGAACTAAGCTAGATTAGGCAAAAGACGTAACATGTTTTATGTATATATGTATCTTGACGTAAGTGCGAGTTTAAAATTAACATTTTTATTAAAATATGTTTAGTAATTAATCTTATAAGACCTAAATTTGCAAAGAAGTACTAACTGCCGTCTGAGGAGTTCAGTGTTTACTAATATCATTCCTATCTCCTAAGTATATTTCCGGATGTGAATTTTAAGGCATTTTTTAGACAGCAAACACAGTTCAAATAGCGTTCATATCAACAATTTTTTGCGATAAATTTGTTCATTAGAATTCAGTAAAATAATAAATAAAGAAAACGTTGCTAAATGTTTCCAAACAAGGCCTACCTACCTAGTTAAATAAGGCGAAGTAAAAACCAGCGCTTTACGAATCTTTATGTGGTAACCCAAAACTAGGCTTGATAAAAACTAGTAAATCTATCATTTAACATGGTCATTATTTTGAACGAGAGGCTATGAATGCCTGGGGCCTGGGGGTTGCAATACACGCTTATTATGTGCTGTAAGTTTCCGGCCTAGAGAGACGGCTATCTCTCTGTGATTATCTCGCTAATGTGTGATTTATTCTAATTTCCATGTTGCGTTTTGATTGGTTCTGGCGTCACGCAAAGCAGCAGGCAGCAAAAGGTCGTGTTCTGTCATGAACATAGCCCACTAATCCTAGTATAAGTACCATAAATAGAGCCAAAATTATTTTGCCGCGCGTATATATGGTTTGCGCGCAGAAACGGCTTTAGATAGTTAATATTCTTACCAAACCGCATGAAACAGTTTCCGAGCGAATCCGCTTAGAGCTTATACAAGTCTAAGGTCAAAAGAATCTTCCTAAAACAATTTGATCTTGCTGAACTCTCTCCAGCGGCAACGTCGCGTCGCTCTAACTCACCTTTATTTATTCGCTGGGCAGTTTACTTTTCGTCCTTCTTCCAAGGGCATTTTTTACGCACGGGCCGAGATAAATTTCAGGGCGAGCTGAACGGATGAAAATGTCGCCTGCGGGAGGACGGCCCTTTTAATAAATGCCGTTACACGCGACGTTGTATATAATAGAAAATAGATAGTTCGGTGTGTGTCCGAACACCTCACATGGCAGGAAATGGAGGTCGGCTTTATGGGAGCCTTGCGTGAGGATTTACTGCTTATGAACTGAATTAATGCCAGTGTCTTATGGGCTACGCCAGTGGCGCTCCGCGACGAAATTATTGTCGTGGGACTCGCTGCTTTTTCGTGTTGCAATTCATCCTGTAACGCATCACGTAATCACCTCTAATTTACTGCGGTAATTGAAATTACTAGGGATTATTACTTGAAGTTTATCACTCATGATGATTTGCTGATATGAGTATTTTAGTCTAACGTGTTGTTTTCCGGGCTGGTTCCCACGTTGCTTGTTTGGTCCTGACGTTTCGACACCCATGTCGTTGTCTTCCTCGTAGTAACTCTAACACTGACGTGTCCTAGTCTGCTCTGGTGTGTTTGGTGAAGGATGTTCGATTTGCAGATTCCAGGTTCGACGCCTCAGTTTCGGTTGTAATTGTGCGGATTCTTCTGGATTTCGATGGCTCCTTGTACCTACAATCTCGGCCAAAATCTCGCTACCCTTGGCAGCATTTGTGCCTCCTTGAATTTGATGATGTGGCCAATCTCCATTCGGTGTTCTGCCACAGCCGACCTGTTACACTACCAGTCCCTGGTGTCCTTGATGTGTCCCTTGATTCTTGTGCTGATGTGCCATCCCACAGTTGTATGGAAAGCTAAACACATCCAGTGTTTGTAGCTCCTCAGTCGCCGTACGATATTTCGGAAAGGCGTTAACTATCTTCTCTACAATCGTTCTGGTTCCTTTCTCTGTGGCTGCATGTTGATAGTCTTCTCAATCCGCGCCTTGGGATACCCCTTCTTCTGTAGTACTCTGCGTAGATGTTCTAATTCCTCTTCTAGGTGGTCTGATTCGTTCGTTGTATCAGCGGGATGGTAACTCCTTGTTTTTGGGCGCCGTGATGATGTGAATCTATATGCAGATACTGATCCATGTGGATTGGATTCCTATAGACCTGATGTCCTAACGTATCGTCTTGCTCCCTCGCCACCATCACATCCAGGTAGGATAGGATGCCATTGGTCTCGACCTCCATCATGAATTGTATGTCGATGTGGATGCTGTTTAGATGGTCCACTAATTCCTTTATGGTCTGTTCTCTATGCGATCAGACGGTGGAAGTATCGTCCACATATCTAAACCAACACTTGTTTACGGCGTGTCGGTGCCAATGCTTCCAAGTAATCGTTGGGTGCCAGCGGGAAAAACACCTTCTGTCTGCTCGTAGTATACCTCTCTTGGAACTTGAAGAAGCAGACTAGGATACTTTAGTTTCGGAGACACTTCTGAGGAAGACACCGACATGAGTTTGGAAACAAGAAGACCGAACAAGCAACTGGGCAGGGTTACCAGTAACGAATAAGACAGTATCAGAACGGTTAGTAACAGACCAAATCTTTGTGCTCAACATTATGATTCCATAAGAAGAAAGAATATGTTTTCTACTATGAAAGAAATTGTCGCGCCAAACAAGCTGTACCGTCTACTGACGACGAATAATTTAATTACAATTAATAACTGTACCTACTTCAGCAGTTTTCACAGTGAACAAGGAACCCCTTGTGTCAACAACCATGTTTATAATACAGTACTAGAGCAAGTAATCAGAATTAGTGTAATACGAGGCATGTTTTTTTAAGTAAGTACCGTTTTGCGATTCCGCCGCCGCAGCGCTACGGTCGGCGTTCCACGCATGCGCGCTGGTTACCTACATCTCTTATCTACGCACTGACGCCATTACAGTTTGATTCTTCATTGTATACGTTGTTTACTGAGTGTTTAAGATGCCTCCGACAATCGTGAGTCCCGCCGATTGTGAAGTACGGGCTGTTATACGATTTCTTAGTGCTAAAGGCGTAAAACCGATCGATATTCATCGTGAGATCTGTGAAGTTTACGGACAAAACATGATGAGTGATGGAATGGTAAGGAAATGGGTGAGAGCATTTAAAGATGGCCGCACAAATGTGCATGATGAAGAACGGAGTGGGCGTCCTTCGGTCGTTAATGAAGATTTGTTGCAGAAAGTGAACGAAAAGGTGGGAGAAAACAGACGCTTTACAATTTCATCATTGTGCGACTGCTTTCCTCAATATTCTCGTAGTGTTTTGTATCGCATTGTGACCGAGAACTTGAATTACCGGAAATTGTGTTCACGTTGGGTTCCGAAAATGTTGACGGATTTGCACAAAACCCAACGTTTAGGCAGTGCATTGACTTTCCTTGAGCGGTACCACAATGAAGGTGAAGATTTTTTAGACCAAATTGTTACTGGTGACGAAACATGGGTGGCCTACGTCACACCAGAATCGAAACAACAATCCATGGAATGGCGACATTCATCATCACCCAAAAAAGTGAAGTTTAAGCAAACAATTTCTGCCCGGAAAATCATGTGCACAGTTTTTTGGGACAGAAAAGGAGTATTGCTAGTGGAGTTTCTGCCTCGTAATGAGACAATCAATGCAACGTCTTATTGTAAGACATTGAACAATCTGCGTCGTGCAATCCAGAACAAAAGACGTGGCAAGTTGAGTAAGGGTATCGTTTTGCTGCATGACAATGCCCGTCCACATGTGGCTAATCGGACCAAAGATCTCATCAAATCTTTTAAATTGTAAACTCTAGATCATCCTCCATACAGCCCTGATCTGGCGCCCAGCGACTACCATTTGTTCCTGCACTTGAAGAAACACCTGGGTGGTCAGCGTCTTCAAGACGATAACGAAGTCGAAACATTTGTGATACAGTGGTTAACAAGTCAGGCGGCAGAATTTTATGAGGAGGGTATTCAAAAACTGGTGCCACGTTATGACAAGTGCCTCAATATTCACGGAAATTATGTAGAAAAGTAGATTAAGGTACAGGCTTTCATGTAAGATAAAATTATTGCGATATCTTTGCACGTCTTTTTTTAATTCCAAAACGGTACTTACTTAAAAAAACATGCCTCGTACATAGAGTGGGCACGTTTGATTTGCGGATGATGTGGCAATACTAGCCAGGAGGACAGAATTGTGAAGAAAGTGAGACAGACGCGGAAAGATTAACATTTAACAACGTACACAGGGCACAGTGACAACTAGGGATAAGTCAGCTAGATTGCGTCCTCAAAACGTTCCCGCGCACGATCCAGCTAATAAATAAAGCGTTCATTAATCTTTGCAGTCCGATTCTCACCGGCAACTAACTCTCGGAGGTGCATCTGCGCAAACTAATTGACCCCAGCTATAAAATGCAGAAACAGTGTTACGGCGGGCCCGCTATCTTGAAAGTAAACAAGTTTTAAACCGTTTCCTACGGATATTTACGACACGACCAGCCTAAACACGGAAACACTGGGGGATATTCCTCTTCATTTGGCACACGTGAAAAAGTATAAATATCCCCCTCAGCTTATCCATATTTAACCGGGGAAGAGTTCCCATCGACGGGCGGGCGCGGGAACGACCCTGGATGCATCTTGCACGAGCATAAATAGAAAATCGCCCTGAATGGGACGGCGTCGGGTTGCCGATCTATACTAAGCTACTATAAATTCTCACGAAAATGATTATATTTTTCGATTAAAACTACCGAACTTTAATATGCCCATTTCCTACGGGAAGAAAAGGCACAATTCTTTTCAAGCAAAACACTTTTTGATGTCGATTCTGAAAATAATTTGTTGTTCTCAAAGTTCTCATCAATTATCTTGCATCTTTTTTAAAGCGCTTATGGGCATCTATAAGTTTTATACAGATGAGTTTTTATTAGAAGAATATCGTGAACCAATTGAAGTAACTTTGTTAATTTTAATGGAAAACTCTGTATATTAAGAAATTTTTTAGAATCCTTGTCGAATTTCATTATCACTTTGTCAATATGTATTCTCAGGCTTACTGTTTTGTGATTATTTGAAGTTCTTTGAAAACTTTCACATTTACGGCGTGCCTGAAAAAAATTAATATCTTCAAAACAAAACAACCTATAAAGATGGGGTTTGAAAAACTATGAACCAGTGATACCGTTTACATTTGTAACCCAACATGTAGTGGATGCTCTAAAAACTGATCTCAAAACCGTGACAGACGTTATAAAATGTAGTGAAGAAACAAACTACAAAAAATGCATATCCGAAAATAAGAAAAGGAGATTCCCACAACCTTCATCAGAAGTAGTATTCTTACAACACGGAACAAAACACTTCTTAACGTAAACCATTCTGACATTAAAAAAACAACAGATTACCCAAATAATTCGACAGCATCTTGCTCCACCACTTAATCTGACAAATACGAAACTCGAAAGTTTAACCAAACTATGTAAACAAAAACCCATGGTTAGGGTTATTCGTTACACATGTGACACATGCAGGACGTACGAATGTGCGATGTTGTCAGCGGTACTTTACAGTTTTCTTCCTAACGACGGCCAAAGAACGTCCTGGCAGTTTCAAAATTTGTCATATCGTTGTCATATGAAGGTATAAAAATTAAAAATTATCAAGCTTCAAGGGTCGTTTAATTCCTCATAATAAAACCATTCGTTCTAAAGCAGGTTCGATGGTTAAAGTGTTTTCGTATTTCAGCAAAAGGCCAGTGAATGCGCTTATTATATTGAACTGTTCATTATAAAATAAACTGACTGAAGGATGATTTAAGTTATTTTCACAAATACGCCTTAAGTTGACCTAGGTATCAATGTCACAATGCCAGTTTACGAGCACATTCCTCACGGTATCGCGAAAATTTGCCCACATTGGCAACGCGACGCAGCTCAAAAAAAATGTAAACAAATATTACTTGCAATGCCGCTAGAACACTGGCTCTCGCTGTCGTCAGCATGCGAACCTTTTACGTCATCTCCGTGGCGGAATATCGAGGCATTTGAAACGGATATTGAAAAATCCATACTTTCGCATTTTGTTCTGGACAAAGAAGAACCGGAAAAAATCGCAAAAAAATGTCTTTGTGCTTCAATTTTTATGTACATTTTATATGTGAAATAAAAAAAAAATTGTGAGACGACCCCATTCTCGATCCTTCGTTTAATTGCATCGTTCACAGCCGCTGSTAATTTCGCGCTGCTAACAGTGTCCCACATAGTGTTCCGTGCTCGCGTGTTCGCCAGCCAGCGACACCAGTATTAACTCAATCAGAAAACAACCCTCCCACACACATGGCACGACGGAATTTTGTTTTATTGCCGGGCACATGGGAAGTTGCGTGTCACTCCAGACCGAGGAACAAACTGTTGATCCCAGCATGCTGGCGACGAGCCCGCAACCATGCAGATCACGTCTTACAAGCAACAGTTTAGCCTCCTCAGGGTCGAGATACCACCGGGGGAATCCACTCGTAAAAATGTAAATTGAATACAAGGGAATGCGTTTTTGTCTGGTTCGGAAGCATACCCGATCGTACATCCGGGATTATTTGGATCTCATCTTGTTTCGTGCAAAAACAGCGGATTGGAATGACTTGAAAAAGCACTCACATGAACAACGGGAGCAATATACGTTTAACGCAGGTTTCGTGACAGCTTTACTGCCTTCCGTCACATTTCAGGATGTGTAAAATAAAGAATGTCCCACACTCATTCTTGTAGCCGTGATAGACGTCTTACTTTTTAACCCACATCTTTTACTGTTACCTTCAAAGCAAGTTTAGCTTTAGACCAACTGAATTTCTTGTATATTCTTGTATTTTGGTCAAAAATAACGTCCTAACTTCTCGTGCCTTTGAATGTTGAACCGATTCAAGACTCGTCAGAATCCGTCACTGAACCAAAGAGTCAAAGTTAAAGTTAATTCTGATTTTACCGAAGAATACATCAACGGAGTTATAAAGAATGACAGGCTCATGTTTATAACCATCCTATTTATTCGTGGAAAGAGTTACCAAGGGCTCATTTTGGAAAGAAGCCGTCTTTGCTCCGTTTTCAGAATGAGGGTCTTTAAGGACCTACTAGAAACTAACGTCTATTTCACGATAACTTGAATAAAAATACGATTTTTCAGTCAATTTATACTTTACATACTTGTTACATTCATTGGTCTAAAATGCATTCTAAATTATCCCCATATTCAAAATCATTATCTGTGCTATCATCACTGTCTTCAGCATATGTAATGTTTAGGGAAATTTCTTTTTTATCCATTGCAAATTTTCTTGTTATAGGAATTTTCGTACGTAAAATGCGGACACAATAATCTATACCTACATAAATAAAAGAGAAATCGTGGTTGTATGGGTGGATGGCATCATATTCCCTCATAGATATAAAGCAGTCGTAGCCGTTTCACGGTGGAAAATATGTGTCAAAAATCGACGTTTTATTATGTTCAAATAGATTTTGTTTTTAAAAAGCGAATAACAACTATATCAACTTGCCAAGTTATAATAGTTTTTCCTCCTACTAAAATGGTATACAAAAGAACATCAGTGTAGATGTGATATCTACGTGTAAAATGCAAACGGTATCTTCCAAAGGTTCTAAGTTTGCTAATAACGACGCTATACTTCGTGAGTATATCACCTTCAAACAACTATACGTGTAGATCACAGATTACTTGGACAAATATTGAACCAGTATACTTTGCGTTATTTGCCATTCCTAGAAATGAATTGCGATGAAAAAGGCACTTAATGGTCGGGAGTGGTATAAGGGCTTGCTCACACCCAAAAGATAAAAATCAAGAAGAATAAACAGACAGTTTGCACTAAACGTCCTTGATCCGGCTGTTGTCTTCTAGAATTCCCACGCGTTTTGCTAAAAGGACAGTGTACTTTATTACTCATAACCTTTTTCTTATTTAGCGTTAGAAACACGATCTGTTTCAACGTACAGGTTTTGTTTGTTAGCAAAAATAGAACACGAGATTAATCACTCGTATACATATACTGCGTAAATATATCGAACTCTTGTGAAATACGTTGGTTAAATAGGGTTAAATTATAAATTCTCATCAACAGCAATATAAATAGACAACTATAGGCATGGCAACTTTTAAACAGTCAATTAATATGTGTGTAACAGTATGTATACCATATTTGCATTAAGCTGTTAAATGGTAGATGATTTTCCCCAGTTGCTCGAAAAATTTGTATGCAAATCACTGTTCAAGACTTTATCTTGCAGGTTTCTGAAATTAGCTTACCTATTATAGTAAAACTTCTTTATTTTATTGATTTATAGCATTAGTAGTGCTTATTTAAAATCTATGTGGTTGCACAATTCTTCAGTTATGGCAATAAGACATGTTTTTCGTTTATAAACAAAATTAACTTTTATCAATACGCCAGGAGTTAAAATTTCCAAACCTGATTTTACTTACTGCAGGTGGGTATAGATATATATCTAATTTTCAAACTGTTTTATTGCATTGTATTGCTAAGGTACTATGCTCAGATGCGTACCACTTGAAATTTGCAGAACTCTATTCTTTCCTGAGAAAATTTGTTAAAAATTTTGCAAATAATTGTAAATAAATGATTAATGGATCAAAAAGCGCTTTCTTCGTTCAATTTTCTATGAAGTAAAACTTTCGCATAGTGCCAAAGCACAATTTTTGATACACGTATAGCAAAGAGATTAAGAAACTTTTACAAAAAACTAAAAATTTCAATAAAATATTTTTGGGCAGGACAGGGCAGGTATTAAGAAACGACCCAGACGTAAGTGCATTAATTATGAATTTTCTTTATAAGGTGTATCCCCTTGAATAGGATTTAATGATTTTGGGTTGTGATTTTTTTATCTTAAGGGGGTACAGGCATACTCCGATTTGTATCAGGTTTAATTTTAGATGTTGTCAAAATGTGTAGGTACCTTAATTAGAGCAAAAGACGTCTATGATGATTATTTTTCAAGACGTAAGCAATTCCTGACTTTGGATTAAGGTTAGATATCCTCGTTCTTCTCAAAAAAGCGTCATCATATAAAATAACACAACAGACGATTAACGGTAAAAAAGTAAACGGGTGACTCGATTGGAACATCAAAAAAGAAGACATACATGCCAGTAAGTTAGATCCCAGCCAAGATTATTTACTAAGCGAATTTCCTTCAACACATCTGCCCTCGAGTCACTTAGTCAGCTGCAATCCCAAAGAAAAATCTACCTGCGCTGGTCCCATCTTACGTAAAGCTCAAATTAAACAGGCAGGTATAAAGTGTAGGTTCGAAACTTGTAAATGCACATGTGTGTCAGTGTCAAATTATTGGATGGCACTTCGAAAACGAATGGGAAACGTATGCCCACAGATGCGTGTAGAAAAAAGGGAAAAGGATGACAATGTTGGAGCTTTTGTAGCTGCATTTTTTGGGGATATCTCACATTTCAACAAATATAGGGTATAATGCTTAAAAATCAAACTCATCAGTTTAATGAGGTTTTGTCTGACTTCAATGATAAATAACTCATTCAAAGTTGAAAAAATGACAAAATATTATATAATTTTCAAGAAATAAATATCAGAAGCTTTCATTACTATTGTTTTCAAAATTATTTAAAACATTTTCCAAATTAAAGTTTGTCTGCGGTCTTCCTTATTGACTACGCAGTCTGTCTCCATCAGTGATAAAAAATATTCGTCTTCTTGGCAGCCTTCTGCTTGTATGTATAAATTGTTGCACGGTAATTTCAGGACACCCTATATATGGCAAATAGTAGTGGCCCAAAAACAGATCTCTGTGGAACTTCAGAAGCAATCAGTAGAACTAATTCCCTTTAAAATAACTTGATGCATTCTTTTAGATGAATAACAACATAATGGTTGAATTCGTTAGATAATAAAGGTATGCATCTTCCTGAGAGCAACAGGCTGCTCAGTTTCAATAATCTTAAAATAAATCTGTTTATAAATTTCAAGTTTGAAAGTGTTTTTTTTTTCGAATATATTTGTGTTACTTTATCGCCACTAGGCATAAAGCTAAATTAGGTTTATGGGATACAAACAATAGGTAATCATTCACATCTTCGATAACTTTCAAGCCGTAATAAGGCAACAACTCTTGCAGCTGCAGTTTCTAAACAATGACCAACTAACAAGTAAACCGCAATTAGTAATCGTAATAAATAATAACGTTTTTTCTTCGTAACCCAAAGACTTCGATTATTCAAGCGTACGAAATTCCGAGAAAGCCAGGAAACGCGATGATCACGGTAAAAACCGGATTTTTTCCCATCTGGATGCGGCGACCTTGACTGGCTGGGAGACTCAAAAATGTCACAGCCGTTGAACTATCGTAATTAAACCACTAATTACAGCTTCTGAAGCGGAAACGTACATGGTTGCGGTGTGCGTCGAAAAAAGTTATTTATACAAAAGCATGGAAGCCAGGTGATCTAAACGAAGCCAATTACAACCTAACGAACAAGGAAAAAATAKACCACGCAACGCTGATCATAAWWTCTCACGATGCGACTGCTTGGAACACACCAAAGCAAATGTCTTCTATTAAAACGATTAAATCATCATTATTTTCGAATGCTCGTTGGGCACATCAAGAGAAATAGCATGTCCACCGACCTTTTCGAGTGATTATCCAAGGTAATCCCTAAGGCACTGCACAAGACACAGAACTAGCACAATTCGGGCACTTTTTGCACATCAAACGAGGGATAATCGTCGAAAAAAACAAGACGCACGAATAATACACGGATATCTCTACACGCTAGCGCGCCAAACTAGCTTAGCCAGCGTGCACGCCGTTCGACGAACGCCGAAATTCCACGAAAGCCGACGAGCAGCACAAAAAACAGTTTACCTGTTGAATGGTTGCGATAAACCTTCAGGTAGAGGGGTCACAGACGACGAGCGGCAGACGATAGGTGATGCCAAATTAGCGCCAATTTCGTGGAAGCCCAAGAGAAAGTTGTTGGGCTTTTGGGAAAGTTGAGCAAAATCGCCCCCTGACTTTTCAACATTTCTTCAAAGGCTGGAAATTATAAGAACTATTTGTGAATTGCATCATGGTTTATGGTCAAGGTGTTACTGGCTCTTTGCACTCTTTCCGGATTTATAACTTCTTTCCAAATAGGGTCGCTAGAAAGTATGGGACCAGCAGGATATTTCAGGTTCCGTTCGACCGATGGTTAATTAAAATACATTTTCTGGAATTTTCTCAACTCCGCCTCAGCTCTGGTTTCCGAGATATAAGCGCAAGTTGCATTTTTTTTAATGGCAAGCGGAGTCAAAAGCCACAGCATCGAAAATGATATTTTTTCTGATTTAAAAAATCTATCACACTTGTACAATTTATTGCTTCTGAGTTGAGAAAAGTGTAAATACAATAATTGAGCCTCACAAAAAACGAAAAGAATGAAAACAATTTTCTTTATCGCTACAATGGACACCAAAGTCAGGTATTACCATTTTTCTTTGACTAGTGATAATTTTCGTCTAGTTTGATCAGAAGTTGCTCAAAATGTTCCCCATTTACTTCCTGGCAGTAATGCAGCCTTGAGTTATCTAACGTTCTTTGTAGCATATTTGGAGGTAAGTTCTGATTTTGTGCCCCGATTCGCATTCAAATTCCCATCGATAAAAAGGCCCAATAATGTGCTCACACATAATACCACACTAGGCATTTACTTTCTGAGGGTGTTGTGTGTGTTGTCCATCCAATGCGGATTTGTGTCTGACCAATATCTGTAATTATGCCTATTCACATTACCATTGAGGCAAAAAGTCACTTCATCAGAAAACATAATCCAATTTAAAATGTTTCTATTTTCGTCTATCATATTTATAGCAGTTTCGTAAAATTCTATCCTACGATCAAAATCATCTTCGCTCAGTTCTTGTAATAAGTGAATTTTGTATGGATGAAAGTTCTCTTTTTTCAAAATTTTCTGAACAGATCTTCTGCTAATGTGGTGAGTGAGAGCACGTTGTTGTACGGAACACTTGGGATTCTCTTACTTAAAAA
Organism: Rhyzopertha dominica; assembly: GCA_025024175.1. Lineage (NCBI taxonomy): Eukaryota > Metazoa > Arthropoda > Insecta > Coleoptera > Bostrichidae > Rhyzopertha > Rhyzopertha dominica. The sequence continues at coordinate 51,263,459 of QCXZ01000138.1, read as the reverse complement.
AATGCAACTTGCGCCCATATCTCGGAAACGAAAGCTGACACGGAGTTGAAAAAATTCCAGAAAATGCATTTTAATTGCCCATAGGCCCACGCACAATTTCAGGTAAATCGGTCCAACGTAATCATTAGACTACAACACAGTCTTTTTAGACTTTTCTCAGCCACTCTTATTAAAAACTGAAACTGTATAATATAGATGCGAAAAACATATAGCTAACAAGATAATATTTCGGTAATAACAGAGCTTGTTGAAGTAGGAAACAGAGTTTCAAAAAGGAAAAATTGACTATAGGTGTGCCACAGGGATCTATACTAGGTCAACTGCTGTTCGTCTTTATATTAATGATACGGCGTTCGTAGATCGTAGAACAAAACACAAGTAACGCGTTGACTAATGCTAAGAGGTGGTTAAAAGCACACTACCTTGTTCAAAATGAATCAAAAACTCAAATTATGTTATCCACACTATACTAGGCAACTGCTATAATAAATTCCCAGTTAAAATGGAGCACACTAATAGACCACGTATGTCAAAGACTAAACGTCATCGTCAGCTAATTCAAATGCTATCAAGAGATGCAATGAGATCTGCTTATTTTGCTTTGTTTCAGTCTGCAATCAAGTATGCGATAGTGCTGTGAGGAAGAACACTGCAGTTCGAAGAAAAATTATAAAAATGATGGCAGGTGGAAGTTACATGCAATATTCATATACTATTTTGCCTTTTTAGCAAAAGCGAGATCTTCACCGAGCAAGTGTAATAGGTTGAACTATTTAAAACTATTAAACTCGATACAGTAATATTCAAGTAAATGAGTAGCTTCCTTATGCCATAAAACATAAGCTAATTACCATTAATTCGTATATCCTTACATTCGTTTTTAATTTTTTTGATTTTTCTCTTAAACTTGGCTATGATCATATTTTTTCCTTTCGCAAATTATTCCAGCTGCTATACTATCAAACAGAAAAAACTGCTAAGTGTACTTTTCAAGTATGTTCCTTTGTTCGTATTTGACAACACTGGAGACAGCTGATATGCTGATGAAGACAGTTTTTGTACCAAGTCAGCCCGACGGTTTTTCGCGCAGATGGTAATTGTTTGTTAATTAAAGCTAGTGTGCAAATTGATTTCACCTTCGGTAGGTTTAATTAAGCGATTATTACGGTTTTGGTAAATGTCTAAGGCAAACAGATATCTCTCAATCGTTTTAAAGGAGGAAGTGTCGAAAGGTTTGCCTTCTATTATTCTGTTGTCACTTATAAAGAGCGTGAAAAAGTCAAAATCATAACTACAATACTATCAATTAAGGTAAACAAATGATTTTGTTGCTACAACAGGCAAGGTGAACGTATAAAAACGGTTCTGCGATTTATGTGAACATATGTATAATTTAAAATTACGCAACGATTCCACATGAATGATATTTAAATGTTAAACGAATCAGGTGTTATTTTTATCCGGGTTTACTCATGCGAAAAATAACTTTCTAGGTTTTTTAAACATCTATCTCGATGAGACAATGCCTGACAATTTTATTCGTTAACGGTCGGCGGTTATGCAAATATTTTTCGAAACTAGTCATTCTAATGATGAGAAGTCGAACCCAGTAGTATGACATCATCTGTCAGCGTTCTCTGCAATGAACAATAACAGTACTTCATGCGATGTGGAAATTGTAAACTGAGTAAAAGGACGCTACATATTCGTTGTTTCAAAATAGTTCACTGTAGGTTGTCAACAGTAAATTTTAGAACGTAGCAGCACATGAATGTCTCATATTTAGAAAAAATTGAATTAAAGAATGTTGTTCAGCCAAAGGTTCGACTTTATCTCAATGTGAAAGGCAGCACCCTTGAATTTACGCAAATAAGTATCTGGAATACTAATTGGATGTTCGATAGCAAGAGACAAAAGTTATTGGCTAACCTTTTTCGCATTTGCACAGTACATTAAGTCACAAATCAGATAACTAAGCACAAAATAAAACAAATTTTTAGATCTATTTCGTAACATTTATCATCTACATTGTTTACAGTCTTTTTTTGGCACATTTTTACTCCTTTTGTGGCAGTTATATGTGGACTTCTTAAAAACCTTCATAAAGTTCACTAATTTCAATTCAAGATTTTGTCATGCGAGCAGAAGCTGTTAAAATTACTGAGAATCATGATTATTTATAGAATGCAACTGTTCACATATATTGGAAACGCAGATTACGTATCGCCCAGATGAAATGCAGTATTATAGTTACGAGGACTGCATTTTTGTGCTGTTTTTAGTGTTTTTAAAATCCGAATAGCTAAATATAGATATGACGTAACGATTTTCAGTTCCAGCAACATTTCGCTGAAATAGAGTGCTAATAGAAAAGATAAAGGCTCTATTAAATTAGCAGATTTTGTTGCATTTACGTACATATCGTTGTGAAAGTAAACGCTAGTCTTGGATAATGATTGGTAAATGGGCAAGACGAATGTTTGTAAATACGAAACAAAAAATGAGATTTTTTTGCAGGTAATGGAAAAGTCTCCGACTTGTTGGGTATTACATTAGTTGTTTTTAGGTACTTGGTTAAGTTCGTTATGTGTTCGTAAAAAGCACAAACGAAGCGTTCGAAAGCTGTTAACAGAAGGAGAACAGATGTACAGAAAGTAATAAATATCTATAAGATATTATGTACTTCTTATTACTGTAATTTGGCCCCACGGTATAGAAGAATTTCAGACGGAAGACAGATTATTAAGATGCTTAATGTTCAGCGAGAAGGTGCTCTAAAACAAGACAGAAGCAAGATTGACAGGGATTGCTTGTAACTGATACAGATTTAAAACCAATGCTTGCTATTTTTAAGAACACATTAAAGTGGTAAACATGCCACCGAGTGCGATACTTACTGTAAAATATAGACAGAAATAGCACATAAGAATACTCTTCTAGTGATGGAATATCAATAAATAACTGTATATTATATTTACAACAGGGTACGTGTGTTTAAACCTTTCCAACATAAACATTCGCTTGAGGTTTGCATAGACGCAAACAGCAAATAGAAAATATGTTGGTATATAAACTGAATGATTTGCTTTTGGTTCTCTATAAGATCAGGAAGACCTAAGGTTTTATGTGTAGTCAAAAAGTGGTTCGCTTTATTTCTAGGCATTAAAGAAACTTAGTAATCCTTTTAATCTTTCGAATCCGGAAAATTATACCTGTTTAGTACAGTTTATGGTAGTACGACTTCGAATGACATTGTTATAACGAAATCTCATCTGAAAAATTTGCCCTACAAGTCGAATTGACCGTATCAGGTGGAACGTAATAGGATTAAATTGCCCATTGCGGTCACGACTGGTTAGGAGTTGCATTACCACCGGTGTCCCGTAACGTAGCCGATTGCAAAAAAATGAACATTACACTTGCACTGGAGAAGAAAACGATACCTGTACAGAGTGGGCCAAGGCTAATCGTTTCAGGACGGTACGTGAAGATGACGGTGTTAATTTCATAACAAACAATTTATTGTCCACAGAAGGCGTGGTTGCCGATACACTATTTAAAATATCACTGCAGTTATACTACTTAAGTTGCCTTTTTTAAWAGCAGGTGTATGAAATATATGAAATATAACATGTAATATATGTATAATATACCTACCACTAGATGGTAGCTTATTGGGTAATGTTTTCAAAAAATATTCACATTTTATTGCATCCTCTCATCAAACATTATGTATCCATAATGCTCTTCATTAGTGTTGTGTGTGGTGTGAATTTCATGTCATGAATGCATGGGTACTGTTTTTAATACTGAAAGTAAACAAAAGTTTTTCATTGTTACGGCAAACTATTTAATGCGGTCTTATTTAACATAAAGTGAAGGCATTAAAATTTTTTTTAGAATTGCCTTTTGATGGCATATCATTCCAATATTTAGTAGATCTATAATCGAAAACCTAAGATTACTGCTTTGATAGACTTTGCTGTAGAAGATTTTTAGTGTCCTACTCGAGTTTTTAACGTTTTGAATCAAATTAACAAGCCAATATTCCTCAGGATTTTCAAACATGACGAATTTGCTGCAGTTACATACAACGCATTGCATTTAATGTAGGGTTTACAATATTGGTTTGTTGTGCTTACGAATTTATATTTTCAGCTGACTGCTTAAGATTATATTCAGGATTAACGATACTGAGGGCCTGGCATATTTAAACTATACCGTAATATCATAATGAAGAACTCATTAGTTGGAAATAAAGCACGAATAACAATTTTCATTGTTTAAATAAATTCCCTGACCTCTACTACTTATATTGACGTATGTCTTAAAACGCAAGCTAGCTATAATGAATTAGGTTCACATGCCATTTCTTTGTTCTAATACGTTGCTAGTAAATGAGTCTATTGTTCAGTAGCTTCCGTTTTAGATTAAAAAACTACGTTCGGCCAACATCAGGTGCGACTTGCGATTCTTTGCATATGTAATTGATGGAAGATATTGTTTTATATTGTCTTTAATTATTCCAATGGCACCGGCAATGCCAGTAATAACCCATTTTATAATACAATTGATTTTCTAGTGTTGCTGTTTACTGTATTATACATTTAGCACATACGCGTTCCAATAGAACAAGATGTAACTATATGCGCAAACTAAAATAATAACATCTTACTGGCCAGTGTTGAGCAAAAAACTTTGGTTTTTACAATGCGCAGTAGTTTTATTCATTTTGTCACACGTATGTTTCCAAGAAACCTTATTATTTAAAATCTTTGATCCTTCCCCAAAAACAAAAGTTAAGCACTGTAAGATATAGGGATATGGCTGGACAGGAAATCAAGCTACCTCTACCTATCCATCGATGATGCTTCAGATGTACTTCTTTACATCTCTTTGAAAAAAAAACAGCGACTACTACATCTTAAGTCACAATATTTACATTTCTGTTCTCCATCAACGACGTTCCTGTTTTCAGATTTCTGCGGATGTAAACGTGGCTGCATTAGCTTCTACTAGAATGTCATGGGGTAGATATACATCGTTTTCTTCCCCTATTATTATTAACAAATTAGTTGTTTGTTTGATAAAAACCATAACAACAAAAATTCTATTTGTGGGTATTTTCTAAAGCAGCTCATTATTGGAGTTAAAATAAAACCTTAGAGGACTGAGAGAACTATATAATGATGCACATTTGATATACTAAAATGTAGATGGAAGCCAAAGTCGAGGATTTGCATAATTTTAATTTGACGATTTAACGCACTCTCGGGTACAAGCCACAATACATTTAATCAGGGTACCCCCTTAATTGTAGGCATTCAGCGTAAAAACAAAACCGGTCCGTCAAAAGGCCCCGTTCGGTAAACGCAGTTCAATCCCAGGGGAGCAAAATAATTTCCGAATTCATCAGTCTGGACGGTAACGAGCAGCTTAAAAATTGACGTGGCTGGAAAAAATTCCGCCGCACCACTTGATGTTCGGCGAGAATGGCCAAATTTTTCCAGTCGCTCCCGGTGAGCCCTCTGAATTATTAAAATGTACGCATAGTGTGTTGTTCGAACACAGGTGCTGTGCCCCCGGGGGCGGCCCGCCCCGGGTCCGCGGCCGTGTAAAACAATGATACTTTATTAACGCGCCCAGGGACCACCAAATTTGACAATGGAGGCTAACTAGCGTTTATTAATACATTTACGTTTAACAACTGTCAAAATGGCCGGCGGCACGGGGGTGCTCCGCCCGGGGCCTGAATTTTTAATTCACGCTGCATTGGGCAAATCTGTTTTGATTCGGGCTGCTCTGCGATGTTCCATTTGGGTTTGCATTTTTATGGAGTTCGATCGGCCTAACTGGATTGGATTTCAGGGCAGGTGGGGCGAAATTTTGTGTTCCCATAGGCCGATGGTGTGTTTTGTTTTTCCGCTATTAGCCTTAGCCGGTGTTATTTTTTGTTTGATGGATGGTAATTTGTTCAGTGAAGGTAACAGTCAGATATGTGGCAGTGCACTTTTTATAGGTTTGCCTCTACTATAAATTTGAGGGTTCTGTCAAGATTCCTGAACACAAAAACACAGATTGTAATAAAGTCAATAAATCGAACTTGGAGAATTGTTTACACGTACATTGAGTGAACTACCCGCACTCTATATACATGATGTTTCACGAATGATAATGACCCTGACGAAATTAAAAATGCAACCCAAAATACATTGGCAGAGGTAACATTGATAATTGTTTATCGTCTTAAAAAATATAAAATGTAGAGAGCTGTATAGATTCGTAAATTTTGACATAAACTTCAATCATTTGCTTTAAGTAAATTCGGTATTTTAAAACAAATTTTATTTTTTGAAAATGTTTATTTAATAACATTAACCTAATAAATGCTCGAAATGTCGCCGTCCGCTGTTTTCACAAGCTTCAATTCGTGCCCAAAACGATCTTTTAACATGCATTAACATTTCTGGAGTGATGGATCTACATGCATCACGTATTTAATTTTCTAAATGTTTTACACTTTCAACTGGTGTTTGGTATACTTGCTCTTTTACCATTCCCCACAGAAAAAAATCCAAAGGAGTAAGGTCCGGGCTTCTCGGTGGCCAAGGATTAATTGAACCTCTTCCTATCCATCGGTTAGGCAAAACCAAATTAAGATAATTTCGCACTATCCTATGATAATGTGCAGGTGCCCCATCTTGTTGGAACCATAGATCTTGTCTTACTTGTAAATTTACATATTGGAGAAGTACCGGTAAAATGTTTCTTAAAAAAATTAGATAAGTATTGCCGTTTAAACCATCGCGAAAAAAATAAGGCCCAGCAATTTGATTCCCCAATATTCCGCACCAGACATTCGTCAACGTGGAATTTCTTGTGCATAATAATGCATGTTATGTTTGTTAACTCCACCATTGTTAGAAAATCTTGCATCTGAGAAGCAAATGTTGTCATAAACTCTCACATTCAAATTTTGGTGTTCCCGAAAAAAGTTACAAAAACCAGTATATTAGGATAATCTGTCTCCTTTAAGGCCTGAACCAATTGCAAGTGATACGGATGAAATTCATTGCCTTTAATTATACGGTGTACTGAAGACAGACTAATACCGGTTTGCTCTCGAGACTACCCTTTGACTAATATGGGGATTTTCGTCAATCATTTCCAATACTCCAATTTCATTGTCAGGGCCTGTTGCTGTTCTTTCTCTTGACTATTTCAGTGGTGGTAAGTTTGTCCTTAAAGTTAATTCAAGTCTCTTGAAAATTGTATCGGCAGGAGCTCTTCTATTTGGAAAACGTTGTCTGTATAAACGGGCAGCAGCGGAAGCATTTTTCTTGCATTCACCATAAATCAAAATCATATCTCTTTTTTCATCATTTGAATACATTTTGACTTAATAAATACAGTGACAGGAACCATAGCGCATAGCTGTCATGGATTCCCAATTTATTTTTAAAATAATACCATTATGTAAAATAACCGCATTGGCTATGAGAATGTATTTTGGGTTGCATTTTTAATTTCGTCAGGGTCATTATCATTCATGAAACATCCTGTATAGCTAAGTGATGTCCCAATGATAAGACTTTTATAATTTGAGGGCTCTTGTTATTTTCACCATCGCCAGCTTTTTGTTGTAAAACCTTTCTTCACGTATTAATTCAGTTGCCACCAACTTTCTGCATGAATTCTGAATTCTTGCTTTCTTCGGCTGTGAAGATCCCTTGTGGACCCACTACATAGATTCTTGTCTTCAGCCAAAGCTTTCAAGTTTTCTTTGCAAATATGTTGCCGCCACAGGTTTTGTTCGGGATGTAATTTCGGAATCCAAAGAGCTTAACTTCAAGCATAAATTTAATACTGTAACTTCCAACGTCTTTACCTCAGCAGCAATATTATCAACTTTCCCGATGTTTCCTTTGGTTCTTGCTTCAACAGGCCTCCGCACCTTGGGTCATTTTGAATTGATTCCCTATCCCATCGAAATTGTTTGGACCTACAGTTTATTGCAAAATAACACATCCTTTGGCGACTACCCTTCAGTCCAATTCCTCCATTTGTTAAAAAATTAATTACGTCTATACAATAAAATTTTTTGGAAGTGTACTAGATTTTGTCAGCAGCCGTTAAAATATCACAGCAACTTGACAGTAGAAGTTTGCGATCATGACTCATGTTTTTGACGTGGCTAGGTAGATGATATAAAGATCTTCGCTCGTATAGAACTACTTCTGCTGTACTGACCAACTAAAAATTTCAATGAGAATTCGAATTTTTAAGAAAGCAATAATTTTGGACGTATACTTTCAAACAAGCAAAGACGACATTTAAATAAAAACGTAATTCTGAAACTGAAAGAGAACAACAATAGTAATGCTACTCTATCGTTATAAATGAATAGATAGACTTTTTTAATAATTTATAGTTAAAAATTGAAAACTGATCCATCTTCTCTAAGTGGAGGTATTAATTAATTCTTCTAAAGAAAATATTCTTAAAGTGAACTTCCACTTTATTTGGAAGTTCACTTTAAGAATATTTTCTTTAGAAGAATTAATTTATAGTTATTTAAGAATATTTTTTATACCTCACATCAGTGTTGCGACTAGAGAACACTCATTTTTTAAATTAAAATAACTGTTATAGAGGTTAGAAAATGTTTATTTTGAAAAGAATGCAATAGAATCCATACCAGCCAAATGAAACTTATTGCTGACTATAAGATGTTTTTAACTTATTTTTGTTTAACAGTGACCTCCAATAAGTGTCTGATTCAAGTTCAAATTCGCACACGTATCGAACCATTTACGTACTCAAACTCCCAAAACGTTATGTGTAAATACTGGTAAACTGTCCTATATAATTTATTAACTATTGAACTAATTAGTGGCACGTTTGCATGATTAGTCCTACCTAAAGCGTAGAGACTAATCGATCACATATTAGTACAATATGTAATATCAATAAATTATCCTACTCAATTATTCTGATTGCAATTAACGTGTAACGTAATTATAAGCAAAAGACTTCTTTTTACTTCAACCTGCTTGCGGATTGTTAGGTTGCTTTTGTTATGCCATTTGTTGCGTGTGAAAAAAAGTAGGCGACAGCTTATTAATTAGCGTAGATTAGTATACGACCAGTCGGCAAGTATCGGAGATCAGAACATGTGTTAAACACGCTTATGTTTTGTTTAACGTGCACTTGCAATCAGCAATTATCGCCGTTTAGTGTGAGGCTTTTTATGGGTATACTTTTCGTGTTTCCTTAATGAGAAAATTGTTATCAGTTGACGTTTGCCTTAAACGAAATGTTCGTGTTCATATTTCATCGCACCATGTGATTTATGGGAAATTTTAAAATCTGTAATTCCAATTATTTACATGATACACATAGAGATAAATGTTAATACGTGAGTACCAAAATTATKTTTCTTTTACAGATCAATTTAAATGAAGAAAATTTACAAATCGATACTGCTCTTTATGTTTCATGTTTTTAGACGAAAAACATCTTTTTTATAAAGATCTATATCTGACCTTAAATGTGATTATAACAAAAAAATACCAATCAACTATTACAATCTAACAATAAACTTTGCAACAAAATATAATTCTACTTTAATCGTCCCTGTTTGAGAATTTTTTGGGATTATTTTACACAATTTTCTCACTTCCTTCAAATATAGTCTTTGGCACTGTATTTTAAACTTTTAAACTTAAAAAAGTATTGATATCTTCGACAAGGATTTGAACCCGGGACCGTCTGGCTACCAGTCAAACGTGCTAACCAACGCACCATTAAAGCCCTATTCAAATTCCAGATCAGAGTGGCATACATAAGACATGATGGTGCAATGGATAGCACATTTGGCTTATAAACAAAGGATTCCAGATTCAAATCGTGGTCAAAGTTGGTAAATAAACAAACTATAACTGTAGATAAAATAAGCTTATAATTTCCCAGTTGAACGTGCGGTATCACGATCGCAAGACCCAGTGCAAATCTTGCAGTGCAGCAACATCATTTAAATTTTGCTCTCCCCCACCCCCTACAACTGATTCGCATAAACACCAGGCGACATTTACACCAAAAGCAAAGGGGTGCGCGGCTCCTTCCGGGCGCATCTAATTTAATCAGCCTAAGTGTAATAATTATCAATAAGACAGATCAAACAAGATCATGGTGGCGCCCATTCGCGGAAACGGGAACAAATGGCGGGCTAATTAAAATTAACCCGATAACGAACCGTTATCAAGGCAGCGGCAGCAGCTGTAAAAGTCCGGATCAGAATAAAGCAAACCCTTATCTGGCCCTAATTAGGCTACGTGAATTACACAGTGGATTGTCTACGCTCCATCTAGAGCCGGATTGCTTTTCGCTTTGATGCCGGAATCCTCCGCTGGCTCGAGTGTAAAGTAAGAAGTTATTAAATCTGCTTAACTAAACATTTACAAGGGTGCCCGAGATATCAAGTGTATATATACTTAAATTCATCCAAAATGAACCTGGCGAGGGGAACGCTGAGGCAACGCTCCTTGTAGGAACCTGCGGATAGTTTTATCTTTCTCTTTACCGTATGAGAGAACCATAATCACGTAGAAGCTTCTTCCAGGTTAGATGCCGTGACATAGAGGTTTTGCCGATCATAATGTCAACTTCTTCAGGAGGAATCTACTTGCATTCAATTGTAAGCTTTAATACAGCTAAGCTTACAGTAGCTTTACGTACAGAGTCAAAATATTAGTTAGGAAGGAAGAACCCGAATTTAAAGATTCGACTTTGTATTTTAAACCGCAACTTTAAGAAAATATTCGTACAGTCAAATCCCCATACATGGTACAATTTTTTACTTTAATTCGCATAATTTTTAGAGGGTTTCGGTTAAACAGCAATATTTATATCAAAGGCTGTGTGCATATCAGGCATTCCCTTATTTATTTACGGAAAATTAACCTGTAAATACATTTTTATGTCATTGTCCCCAGTTAGGCATACGTTCCTAAAATGACTACACTGTTAAAATATGATTAATACCTAAATGAATTCGGAACTCTTGAATGGAAAAGTTGAATACAAGTTAGTGTTTTATGTGCACACTATAAAAGGTGGCGTCATGTTTGCTGGCATATAAACTTAAAAGAAATGGCCGCCAGTAACATGATCTCACTGTAGGTAATAACTAAAGCATCATATAGGTTCAGTAGACTAAACTCCTACGCTGTGACATGTTTGTATTTCATAAAAAGCCTTGGGAAGAAGCTGCTGGCTATCCTACCATATACGTGCGAAATGGAAGTTAAATATCACTCTGTGGTATGTTCAGGAGCGTATTGCACTAGCGCTAAATTGGAAAGCTAAGAATGACCAACAAAATATTCTTCCGGGGTTACCAAGTCTTTTTAGAACCATGGGTAATACGAGCATAAGGAACCTATTCGCAAAAGTAGTCGTGGCTTTTGTGCCATTTCTATTTCATGTTGCATGTCCAATTTTGTATTTTTTATATGTGTACTTAACAATTTTTTTTATTTATAATTACTAAAGTAATTTTGGACGTCTTGATAGAATAATTAAAAATTAATGGACAAAAAAGCAATGGTCTTTTTCACTATATTTGGTAAACTTATGCTTGCAGGGGACAACTTTTGAGTAAAAGATGATGAAACATCTTGACAAAATGCTGTATTTAACGACATTACATTACTGCGATGGCAATGTGTTTTTGATATACAAGGGGATTATAAAGAATGATTTAATTGCAATTTCTTAAAAGATACGTTTCATTGGCGAGCTGTGTTTTTGTGTGTAGGAATTTTGACATGAACCTCGTATTTATAACGTCCAAATAATCCATGGCCGTTATTGGAAACACAATTCATATTAGTCAATTATTACAAAATAGCGGGACAAATCAGTTCAACTCTTATTACTACAGGAAAAATACATACGATAATTATATAAAAGTAACTGCTATTTGTAGCAAGTAGCCCGCAAGTCTTAAATATTCTTTGCAACCTCCTTTTCTGCTTTGTGCTGAAGAACGTTCTTGTGTCAGGCGAGGCTTTTCCCTAAACGAATAACACAAGTCAAAATTATGGATGAGAAGTACCAAAAAGAAATTGCCTCCTTATAATGAAACTTGCCTAAAATCGACGCCCATAGCCCATGCGTTCAACCAAACCTTGAACACATCTAATCTTCTAAAAACATCTATGAATCTCTTTCTTGGATCCTTGCAACCGTGTCCTGTGATGTACGGTCCAAAGACGACGACGTACTGGAGATGATTACAGACAAGTGGACTACCTAAGTCCAGCTCGCAGTCAGGTTTCGTCGAAATACCGTCGTACATGGTGCAGACAACGTCACCATAGTCAGGATAGACTTCCTTGCATTTCTTATAAGAGATCGGTGTTACCTGACTCATTTTTAAAGTGGGCGCTGTTGTCGATCGGTTTTTACCAACACCAGCCTTGATGCTACCCCAACCGAAGGTTACACACTTTTTGTAGAATCTAATGGATCAAATAGATGCATTTTAGAAGAGCGGGTTAAGTCACAAAATCGAGTAGAAAGTTGTACGTAAAAAATAATATCTACCATCCCCTCGGGKGTGATTTTAGGTAAATGCATTTGCAGAATCTTCAACGATCATTGAAATGTCCTTCATCAGAAAGTGAGTATGTAGATGAAATAAAAAGAAACGCAAAAGTAACTGAAGGAACGAGGACGCCATAGATGAAGGACAGAATGAACATGATTAGTGTCATATTATATTATAAAAAAATATAACTTCTTTGTGATTCTATGCTGCTTCTTTCAGTCACACTGTATGACTGTATGTTGTCTACCTCGTATGCTCGAGTAGAATTGAAAATATATTTATAAAACCCAGAACTTGAAGGCAACTTAAAATTGGAACATCTTTTTATCGAAGGTAACCAAAACTACAGGGTGTCTCAAAACTCAAACATGGTAAGAGTAGGTAATTATTGTTAATTTTTGGGATATTGGTAGTTTTGTGAGTTCATTAAGATCAAATTTTCGAATGACTTCCATAAAGAAATTAATAGTGCCCTACCTAAAAAATATATGTTATTAAAAATGCTTACTTCGTGTAGTTTTTAAAATGGTATAACAATTTATATGCTTTCTTTTAGGAAATGAAAATTAAACGAAATTAAATAGAAGTCAAAAAATGTGTTCAAATTGCATACTACCTCTTTTTTATCCATTTTGTATTTTATAGTAGAAAACATTTAGTGAATCTAAATCAGAAGACTAGAGATGTCACAAAATTGAACCACCATGGCTAATCCATCTCTGAAGATATGTTTGGTCAAAATAAGTTTTACTTCTCTTGCGTAAAAAGCTGGATATCCATTATTTTGACACCACATTCGTGAAAATTCATTTCAAAAATGGGATAAATTCTCCCACATACATGGATTGATTAAAAAGAGACAGCTACTTCACCGTTCAAGATACCAGTCTTAGACAACTTGCTCGGGTAGAGTAGCCATTTTTTTATAGAATGAAGAACCTTTAAGTTAAATAACAAAAAAATTATCCATGAAATGGGCAAAAATTTTAGGTACTGTTTACGAAGATACCATGCTATTGATTTCGTTAATCTTAAAATATGAAATGTTTTAGCTATGACATTTAAAAGAAGCAAACGTAAAATTAGTAAAATTGCCAATACCTCAAGAACTAACAATTTTTTACTAAGGTCATACTATGATAAAATTATGAACTAAGTCTTCAGATTTGCAAGACATACAGTTCAGTTTAGGTACACCCTGTATATAATAGACGAATATTGTATGCCGGAAGTAATTCCTCAAGGATAGAGAATAATAAATAAGTAAAATAAGGATACCCACGAAAAACATATTTTTCGATAAGTTCATATGCCTTCCTGTTATAAAAAGAAAGTAGAAGATCCAGGCTTCAAATTCTAAGAGAACAGTTTTACTGCATCAGTTTTTAAAATTAGTTGCGTTTATTATCATTATGCTGGCGCATTGTGGGATAAAACAGTACTTAACAGGAACAGGAATACCCTTAAGATGACAACCTTTGTAAGCATATATTCGTTTAGAACAGAAGTTCATCTGCTAATACCAGGGATGGTCATACTTTGGTGTAATGGTAATAAAGGCTAAGTAAATAGCCGGAAAATACCAGATATTGAATAGAAATAGTAACAGTGCCAAGAAAAGCATCTTTTGGATTCTGGCAATGGAATTACAAAAACCCATATGACTGCGCATTGAATTAACAATTTTTACTGACCCATCCTCCAGTCCAAAATCCTTATCCCCCGCAGAGAGCCAAGCTCCAATTTGCAATACGTCAGGATCGTATAACGGCTCGTCCAAGAGCTCAACCAACGCCACGTCATACTCCTTGGGGTTCAGGTCGAAATCGGCGTGCTTTATCCATCTAACTCTGCTGGTGTTCTTACTGGCATAGTCAATCGTATCTTCCGAATAGAAAATAACCGTTTCKGGTCCCTCGATGTAATTTCCTTCTACGCAATGAGCGCTGGACACTATGAAGAATGCATTTACTATCACTCCTGTGCAAATGGTGTCTKCAGACTGGAGTATTCCATCTCCAACGACGAGGAGGTGGACCAAGAACTTCATGGGTTCCGCTTCGACGGTTTCGCATTTTGTGATTGTTACGAATATGGGAAGCAAGCTCAGTGACAGGATAATCATTTTGACAGACGTCGAATTTTCGCCAGGGAGAAGTAATAATAGGGATTATCAAAGAGGTGAAACAATCAAAAACGACGCTAGAATAGATTACTCTAGGAACAGATAAGACTGCAACTGGTATCACATAACAGTTAATTTTTATATGTCAAAAAAATAACACTAAAGCCAAAGAGCTCGTATAGGTTTTTGTGTCAATTTTGGATCGACATTTCGTCCGCTCTTGCGAAAAGCATTATCAGGACAGAAATATGGCACAAATTTAACGCTAGAACCATGTCAGAGTTTAACCAAAACACAAGGAAGACAGGCTAGTTTTTTTTATAAGGACTAAGATGCCTCTAATATAAGGAAGACGTACAGTTCCGGAAACCATTGTAACCGTTGTCTAGCACACTTTTTCAGTGATTATTTAAGTTGATTATAAATTATAAAGGTACTCTTCCAGGCAGCAGCTACAACCCCACAATAAATCAAGTCTACTATTGATGCTTGCCATAACTGTCGAGTTATCATACTGCAACACTTTCCAGAAATCTGTAGAAGCATTGTATTTGCGAGCTTTAAAATAGCGTTCGAACGTTAGTGAGTTATATGCTGTGGGGGGAATTAAACTTATCGGTTTTACAGTCAATAAAGCACAAATTAAATCTTTAGAGGATCGAGCTTTAGGAATTAAAAGCAAGATTGTTTATTGACAGTACTATCGGAAAACATTTCAATGAACATTTTAAAATAACAACAAATTGATAAAATGAAACAGTTTTATTAATTTAAAACATGTCATGACAAAGGATGTCAATATGGGATTAATCTCAAGGCTGAAAGAAAGGAAACAAACAATTGTTAAGAGATTCCTTACAAAAATATATGTGAAACATTCCGGGAAAAGACGGTTAAGCGACATTTTCATTGCAAGTATCTCGACAACGTCAAAATCCATCCTATGATCATTCGTGATTATATGTTTCTATGGAGCGGTTTTATTATTACTATTACGTGTATTTTTAACAATAACGTCCAGTCTCAGTTTGAGTAACCTTTAATAAAAATAAAGGAAGATATGCAATCCCATTAACATTTCCTCTACTTTTGCTAATTTCCCACAATGTGGAATGCGGAATCACTGCAAGAAACAGATCATCCAAAACATATTGGGCCAAGATAGGTGAATTTTTGATCCAACTGGTTTACCAAAAATTTGTTTATAAACTTTTCAATTAAAATTAAAAACGATATTGTCAAAATTTAACAAATTTAGACAAAAATTCCACCTCTGGAACGTTACACTGTGTGACTTAATAGATAGCCAATTCTTCATGATGCTACTAATGGATAATACAAGCTGTATATTAAAGAACAAGGATGCGACATAAAGACTCACTAATTTATAATTTTCAGGAATTGAAAATTAGGTATAATAACAAGAAAGCAAAAAAGACAATGTAAATATATCAGTAATAAAGCCAGCTAATTTGTTTGGATGAAATGATTCGTCTAAAAGACAAGTGAGGTTTGCATACCTCAAGTAATCCACATAATTTTGATATAAGACTGTTATAAATGGAAAGGGAATGGACTTTTTCACTAGTTATAAATTTATGTTTCTTTAATTTGCCAATTATATTGGCTTCATCAGTCTCGAGTGTGCAATAATATTTATAATCATTCAAAGATCTCTAAATAGCGTTCACGATGTATTATGTTCCTGTTAATGGCTGTTGTAAAAATGGCAACACAGTTACTGATTAAGGACTCGTCTTAATAATGAAGGAATAAAAATAAATCGCGAAAGCTTGACTGTAGAAAGAGTCAACTTGTGGTTTGTTGACTGCAATTAATACAGTTGGACACTATCTGTATTTGCAATTATTATTGCTAGGGTATCGCTAGTGCGATATATTCTAATAGTAATGGTGGTTTTTCCACTCTATAGCTGTGTAAGTCCTGAATGGCTTTGACATATCCATATCGTCCAAAAACTGTTGCTAGCGGAGCAAATCTGGCCAAGACCTATTCTTGGGAACATCAAACTGTCACTCGACTAAGGGTATTAGGTGGTTTAGTAAGGTAATATTTGCCCGGTCGAAAGACTGGGACCTAGGGGTCACGATTCCTACTAACTATATGTTACAGGTTGGTGGCTTACGTGAGTTTCATTCGTTTTCATTGGGCAGCGCCAAGTACCATTTCATCCACGTTTGAATAATCTCCCTAATGCGTTTTAATTAGCCTAATCAGTACTAACCTAAGCGAAATTCTATTTTGGAACGGTACGATAAAAAACGTATGCTAGTCGAACATTTAAACAATTAACATACATCCATCCATCATGAAGTCTACATCCATCCAGAATTTGATTTCAAACTAATGGTATTTATTTATGACGTGCAAACGTTATTTCTCAATCGGCGTCAACAATCCACGGCTCATTAAAATAAAAAATGGAGCACTCCTCGACTCCTTCTTTCGTGACGTCGCTCTTTGAGCATGGAGCAGCAAATTTAACGATTTCAGGGATGACGTGGTCCGTGCACTCGCGGGCCCTTTCGTCGCATTTAGCGGTCGCAGTCGGCCATGAATCCACGTTAAACAGATATAAAGCAGCCAAATTGAAAATGTCATGTGGGTATTTGCTCGCGCGCTCTCTCCCACCGGGCAAACGGGAATGAATATAATGAACAAATTCTGCAGTCCTCCGGGCAACGTTTTCCAAACACGGAGCTCAACTACTCCTGTCTATTCCGGGAGACTGACACATCTCATTTTAACAGTCCGCGCTTCCCGAGGAGCAACGACGAAAAAGATTATAAATATTATAGGGGTTTTGTCGGAATTTGTTCCCGCTACGCGCGGATAAAATGAAGCTTCGGTATAGCAGCCTTGCATTTTAATTCTTATTAAAATGTGGAGGAAGTTTTATCAGAACTCAGCAATTCTTTCGGATTCATCATTATCATTCCTACAGCTGCTTTTCAACACTGTAGCACACACATCGGTGTAGGGTGTTGGGGGTTTCAAGACGTAGTGTTCAGCGAGCATTAAATCGATTCATAGAAACAAGAGCATACACAAGAAAAGTTGAGTCGGGCAGAAGAAGATGTACAAATCACCAAGATGATCACTTTATGACGTTAAGAGTGTTGCGTAACAGGGACAGTACTGCCATTGGGGTGAGAAATGAATTGAAGGAGGTGAGAGGAATAGCTGTAAGAGAAAGAACTGCAAGGAGAAGCTTGAAGGAGTATGGATTAAGTGCAGAAAGACCAGCAAACGGTCCAGAATTAACCAGGGGTCACCGAGTTGAACGACTTCGCTTCGCCAGAGAACATCGCAACTGGGGCATTGAGGAATGGAGCAAAGTTCTTTTAAGTGATTAATCCGGATTTCGTCTCCGATCACCAGATGGTCGCCAGCGAGTATGGAGACGACCTGGAGGAAGATTTGCACAATGCAATATCGTTCCAAGGCTTAGCTATGGGGGTGGCTCGATAATGGTGTGGGGAGGTATTGGTATTGAAGCTCGAAACGGAATTAGTAACAGACTGAATTCGGATTCGCGATATTTTGGAGCCCCATGTTGTTCCTTTTGCCCCATTTGTCGGCGATACCTTTTGGATTATGCAAGATAACGCCCGTCCTCACGTTGCACGCGTAGTAAATGATTACCTGGATGAGGTGGGCATCCCACGCTTTATATGGCCAGCTAGAAGCCCCGACTTAAATCCGAAAGAGCACCTTGATCAGGGAAGCATTCGGAACCTCTTTGAGGGGATGCCAAGACGCATAGAAGCCGTAATCCGAGCTCGAGGAGCCAATACACAATATTAGTTTTCTGAATTTGTTCTGCTTGATTCTTCTTTCACCTACGTTCCTCATGTTGTTCTGTTATTTTTTTGTTCAGTTTCTCTCTGTTGTTTAATTAAATTCAGTATAGGGCTTCATGGTGGTGTTTAATCTATTAAAAACGCAGGTAATCAAAAATATAAAACTTAATTATGTTTCTTAAAAACAAATGATTACTTAATACAAGACATTTTTTGGCACAAAAAGCGCATCGATCGTTTTTTGCCGCTGAGTGTATTTAAAATACTTATGGGGATAAAAACAACTCTAATTGAAAATATAGTTTGTACGAACTTGCATAAAACAAGATATTGGCGGATTTCGTTGTTGTCAAAATCCGTTCGAAAAATATGGCAGCTCAAACAGCCTTAAGAACAGCACAGAAAACGTGGGTGAAGACTCCCTACCAACATTTTAATTTAATTAACATTTATTTTAAAAAATCCACCCACCCAAAAACATTAACATTAATCATATCCATTTATTTGCAGTTGATTGTGATAGTATTCTTGAAAATCTAAATCATGAAGTCAAAAACCTTTTAATACCAATTTAATTTAATTAATTTAATAATGGCCCCGTGGTATAGAAGAAGGTTTCTAAATCATTTGAGCAGTTAAAATCCTGACAAAATTTACTGTGGAATAAAAAACAAATGTAGTTCACCTTTCTTGGATATCCAGATTTGCAGAGAAAACACCGGGCAGTAAGGACACAAGGTTTACGGAAAACTAACTCAGACGAAAGTTCTTTACAAAATTAAATCAGCGCTAGTGAGAAATAGTTATAGCAACAGGAATGTTTGGTCAATTTTTAATAAAAGTGGTTGTCCAAATCAAATAAGAACATTTAGAAAACATCGTATATTAGTTGTTGATAGTACGTTTAATAATCATTTAGATTTTTATGTTCTATTAAAGATAAGAAAGTGAAGGTGTTTACAAAATTACTTGTCCTTTCGGTAAGTGTTACATAGGTCAAAGTAAAAGAAAAGTAGGTACTCGTTTGAAAAAAACACATACATGCTACTAGGCATATCCAAATTTTTAAATGATTTTGTATAATTGCAAATGATCAGGTAGTCAAATTTAATTTAAAGTTGAAGGGTTTGTTACATAGGGCCGAACCAACTTTACAGTTTTTTGACTGCAAAAAGTCGAAGATTTTTTTTATGAATCCTACAAAACCTAGACATTTATTAGGTCCATACTTGAATTTGCGTGCATCATAAGAGTCCCGGGTCATATTTATTCCGTGAAATGTATGGAAAGAAAGTATCTAAAATATATGATCCGCAGATGTTTTGGATACTGCCCTCAAAAAGGATATCACAATAATATTATTACTGATGCAGTGGTATTGCTCAAAAAATTCTAAATCAGGCTTCAGACTTACTATTTATTAATCAATTTTTTTTTAATAAAGCGGAAATTATAAGGAAAATAATAAAATTTAAAAAGGATAATTGAATTAATGAGTTGAATCGCGGTAAAAACGAAGAAACGCAAATATCAACATGGGTCAAATAGAAAGCAATTTTGCTAAAATTCAATTCATCATTGTAACAGKCACTTCTCCACGCTTAMACCTCGTATAKCCGCCGGCGAACAACTTGTGCAGCAAAAATCATGAGGCAGTTAATCTCTCCTCCCATCGGGAAATTAATGATCCCGCGACGGTGACATCAAACACACAACCATCAAACAAAGAGGAGGATACATCGGCAAGTTAACAAATGACGCGTCGTGACGCGACGCTTTAACTGCGATTAGCTAACGACGTCGGCTACGAGAGTTTTAAAAGATCAAGTTACTTACTGCCTGCCCCGGGCATGAACATATTGGCTCACCTGCAACAAAAATAAGGTTATGTTAAAACAGAAAAAAATTCTTGATAAAAAACKTCGTTGTAGATAAATAATCCAGTAAAAAAAATTTAATTGTTGGCTGAAATACGCGTAAAATCTAAATTATGATKTGGAGTGCAGGTTCAAAATGTAATGAGGAACAAATTGATTTCTGAGACTGTTAAGTGGCAAAAAATTTGTTATCAGGGAGGTAAAAATTACAAGATATTGTTAAATAATTACATTATTTATTGAGTCATTTACTCAATGTAAGACTTGATAAATAAATGCTAACCTCCTTATTAATTTATCAACAATGAATAAAACACAACACAACTAAAAAATTATTGGTAAAGTATCAAGCAACCATCTATGATACTGACTTATGCAGAGGGTTTTACTGCTTGATGGTCGGCCGTCGTAAACTATTGTATTGTAAATTAGGGTTTTTACAACCTTATGGTCGGCCGTCCTAAACTATTGGGCTAAAATTTTAACTTTTCCACTATAAATTTTTGAAATTTGTTAATTATGATAATTTAGCAATCAATAAAACATAGAAGCTTTTATAATAAATTTTATTTAATGCAGACCCGATGCTAACTGGCGCGACCCGCTATCTATTTGTATGTGATACTTTATTAGATTTAAATTTTCCGATGTATAAAATAAAAGCCTTTGCATGTCATAACGAATTTATACAAATTTAATATAAAAACATACAAATTACTAAGTAGAAAATTATTTACATTTGTTAGAAAAAATTTACAATAGTGCACAATAAAATTTATACACGGTATCGATTATGTTCATTACAGCTTGTTAATAAGCACATAACAAGAGTCACAAACTAAAAAATACTCACTATTACTTTCACTGCTAAAATCACGATTAATGCTTGTATGATTCATTCTGTACTAATTTTCAATGTCCAGTACATGCCGCACTGAATTTCTTCACGCATCGACACTTGTTATTTCAGCTTTGTGTCTAATATTTAGCAGCATTCCATTGCTAAATTTTCCACCGGTGTTCCCTCGTCGAATTCTTTATTTCAACTGCCCCCATATCATTTCAATGGGGTTGAAAATGCAATGATATGGGAGTAATCGTAGAATGGTGTGTCCACATTCTGAAGCGAAAATGTCAATTGTTTTTTGTGTAGTCCTCTTCAAAATATAAATCTTCCTTTCTTAAAAACTCTTGAATGGTTGCCTTATTACTTGTTGTGTTTGGAATTTTATCCAGTTGCTCCGAATGGTAACTAGCGTTGTCCATTACTATGACGCTGTTTGGTGGCAATTTGGGAAATAAAATATTTTTGAACCAATTTTCAAACACTTCCGCATTCATATTAGAATGATAATCGGCGCTTGCTTCTTTTAAGTTTTTACATCCAAGATACAGGGCTCCAGGAACGAAACCATTTCCACCTCTTGCGTGTAGAATCATTATTCTTTTTCCTTTTGACGCCAGAATATTGACGTTGCACTTCCCTGAGTCATCAATCCATCCTTTTTTTATTGTATCATGGGTATCGTACCATGTTTCGTCGAGGAAAAATATCGGACGATTTTCCTGTCTATACATTTTTATAGATTTTAAATAATCGTATCTCCACTTTCTTATTACCTGGCTTTCTATCAAGCATTGCTTCTTCTCCACCTTTTTCATTGAAAAGCCAATGATTTTAACATACTATTGCAGGGTATGCTCGGAGCAGTAGATTAAGCACTCAGGTATATGCCGCGACAGATCCTAGTGATAAGAATGAACATATTTGTTTCGGAGGTACTCTCAGTTGCCCCAGGCTTTAAAATCAGCAATAATATGTTTGACCAGTTGCCCTACGAAATGTATTTGTCACAAACGCCTCTTAATAAGTGGCTAAATGTAAGCATATAGGTAGGTATTTCATGGTTAAGCAGATATCGTATTGCCACCAACGAAAAGCTCCAGAAAATGTACTCGACCAAGTTGGGGGCACAGCTCCTTAAGACAGCATTTAAAAGCTTGTGTCAAGTGTTTCAATGGTTTTGGCGATGAAACGATGATGACTAATAAAGTGGGTTTTATTTTCATAACCCATCATAACACTGGCTTGCAAGATCTCCACCGTGTAGACATGTTATATTTAGACTAACTTTCAATATATTATTCACAAAAAGATTAGGCAAACACGATTAGTATTGTGCCCTCAATTTGGGCAGTTTTTAGACAAACTGAAAAGAAGGGGTGAAAACAAAATGGGTATATATCTTTTAAAAATAATGACCACTATCAATATCAAATATAGCTTGTTTTTAATAAGCCATTAACAACTCATCACTGAGTATGTCGTATACTATAATATCATGTATCTATTATAAACGGAAATCATTATAGAAATAAAATTCGTTGTCTCCAAGCATTATTCTTGTCATTCCCAGGCATTATCAACTATTAGTGTTGCATTTTAAATCTACCAACCTAATCAATATGCGATTAAATCGCAGTTCCGTGTAAATGATTTCACTGCAACGCCAGCAGCTTTAAAATATTTACAAAGCCCCAATTTGTAACTGCGCCACAATTTCAAGTAGCCGTACACATCTTCGATTGACCGTCATTGCCAGAAATAGGAACTATGCAACTTTGCTGAAAGGCGATAAACGACACTAGTAATGGGAATTTATGCACTACTTCCACCAGCTAAATGGATGGACCTCGGAATTTTACGACTCCGAATAAGTGTGCAATGTGTCTAATTATTTTACAGTCTTCGATCTGAAAATTTGTGGAACGATAGAGACGAGGCCGTAAACTGGGTTATGGCTTATTTTATTGTTTATTTTATTAACGAGGAACGTGTGAAACGCACTGTATGCTAAAAGAGATAGTGCTGATAGCAATTTGAATAAGCTTGTGATTGACTTTAATTCGCATTGTATATTTAAATTCCAACATCTCGGATAAGTAAAAAAATAAAAAAGTGACAAGTAAATGTGTAAATTATACACGGTGTCCCGGAATATATGAGCAACTTCCCGGAATCTGAAAACTGTTGTAAACGCTTTTACAGCATAACTTTTTTTGAATAACGCCTGCCTACTGAGATATTCGCTCTTAAATGTGGGGGAACAAAAACAGTTCTCAAAAATATGTCATTTTAATCTTCACGCGGTTAAAATTGACCCTTTCCCAGAAAACTGCAGTTAGAATTCACATTTTCACTGCTTAATTATTATCATTTTGTTTCTATTAAATTGGCTGTGATAAATAATCATCTAAAATAACTATTAGTCATAATCTCGGGTTTGTCTTGTTTAATTTATTTTTTCCTATCCAAAATGAGGTAAGTCCAATTCCACTCAATTTAATCAAAATTTAACTTCAGTAGAGAGCTTTCGGTCTTTTAAGTAAGGCCATTATCAGTACCAAAACTTACATCTAAAATGGCAGATTACAATGTTACAAAAGTTAAAATATAGTAACAGTAAGCTTATAAAGGTTTACCTGAATATCACAAAAATCTACGTAATTGTGTAAAAGGTTATTAAAAAGGTAGATGTTTAAAGATTAGGTTACATTTCAATTAAATTTACGGAGGTGGTAACAAAGATTGGAACAAAAAATGTCAATGGTGAACAGAATTTCGGTTAAAAGTTAAGATTAAAGAAGTAGGAAAGTGACACCTACTTCAGGTATTAAATAATAATTAATCAAAAACCTGCCTTCATAGGTTGTGAGAAAAAAACCGATGGTAAAGGTTAATATTTAATAAGAAATTTAGAATTAAATAATGAAAAACCTCATCACGTGAAGTGAAAGCACAGCTAAAAGTTTAAACAATTATTTTTTCCTGTCATTGCATCTTTTTGGCTTCCTGGCTTGTCTTCTGTATTCATTTTCTCATATTATGCATCAAATTTAATTTTAATCTTTCAAAATTGATAGTATGAATATTACTGCCTGTGCTTATCGTTCAATAACATTAAGAAACAGAAAAACTCAATAAAGTTTCACAGCCGTCTAAAGCTACGCAACGGTCGAGACATTAAATCCAAATCTGCTAAAGAGAAACGCTGGAAATTAATAAGCTTTTTGGAACTTCCTGGCGGCTGCCGGCCGTTTTTGTTAATTTAATATCCCGTTTACGGATTCAGTCCCGTGCGACTCCCGAGTTTTCTACGGCACCAACCCTAATCGATACGCAAAACAACGTAGTTAGATAATATCCTGCGCCGGTTAACGGCAATAAGCGGATAAAATATAAGTTGATAGAGGATTATGGGTAAGTAACAACGCCGGAACTATGTTAATTTAGTTATGAAGTTGGTTTACCTGACTTCCCGGCTTACATCCGTAGCGCGCGTCTGCTCATTTACGGCCTCCCCCACATAACATTAAAGTGTAACCCAAGTATTTAGGCGGCGCGCAAAAACCCCCGAATTATTATGTGCTTCGGTAAAAACGACAACTGTAATAAATTGGGAAGTATATCCGAGTTGCGAAGTTTCCCGGCATCTCGGGGGGGTAGGGGCGATAAGTCCCTGGAAGTTCCTCCAATTTCGGCTTTGACGAACTTGTTCTGGCGAAGCTATTAATATGATGCTGGCTGACGATGTTACGGAGTCTTTCAATTTGCGGTGGAAATATTAAGGGTTAACAGCTTTGACCTGGAACTTTCGCTAACCCTAATGAGTTCAACGTATCGTACACAAACACGTTACACACGAAATCCGATCTGCCATTAGATGGCGGGGGCCGTTGCCAGGTATTAATTCGGGTTAATACGCAGAATTCGTAATCAAATATTGGGAAGTACGCAGCACGTTAGCTAGCATGGAAGATTACTCGGCTTGTCCCCAATAATACCTGCCAGTATGAAATATATTGCGGATATGCGATAATGTGTAAATTGTCTTGTCTTCCGTTAATTATATTTCATATATCGAGTCGCTACAAAGTATGGAACCAGCAGGATATTTCGGGTTCTGTTCGACCGATTTTTCTGAAATTGTACATGGGCCCATGGGTAATTAAAATGCATTATCTGGAATTTTTTCAACTACGTGTCAGCTCTCGTTTCCAAAATATGGGCGCCAGTTGCATTTTCTCAAATGGAAAGCGAGGTCATAAGGCACATCACTGAAAAAGAACTTACCTCCAAATATGCTACAAAGAACATTAGAAAACTTTTATTCAAGATTGCATTACTGCCAGGAAGTAAATGGGGAACATTTTGATCATTTTCTGTAATGTAAATCTGAAAAAGTGCTGCATTTTTCACGGAATCATGTTTTTCTTTTTTACTCTTAGGGTACCCGATTCGCAATAAATTGATCAAACTAGACGACAATGATCACCAATCACCTGGCTTTTTTGTCCATTTTAGCGATACAGAAAATTGTTTTCATTCTTTGTCAGGCTTAATTATTGTATTTACACTTTTTTCAACTAAGAAGCGATAAATTATACGAGTGTGATACATTTCTGAAATCAGGAAAAAATATCCTTTTCAATGATGTGTTTTTGACCCCCGCTCCCATTTAAAAAATGCAACCTGCGCCCATATCTCGGGAACGAGAAAAAAATGAATTTTAATTGCACAATTTCAGAAAAATCGGTCGAACAGAACCTTAAATATCCTGCTGGTTCCATACTTTGTAACGACCCTGTACTTTCGTCGCTGGTTTTTACCGTTATCAAGTGTTCACAACAATCATTTTCTTTATTCATGATTTTGTTCTTTGGTCTCGGATACTTCATTTTTTCAAACGGCTTTCTAATTCTTCCTATATTGTCACTCTTCGGACAAAAAAATAGGTATTTCAGAATGACAAGGTTTATCCAATCTTACATTTAATATTACATTTGCTGTTAACTGGTATGATACTAATGAACCAATTTTTTTAGATAAAAACGTACTAGAAAAATTCACTAAATATATTTTGAGGTTCCTAGGATTCCCACTAGGAGATTTGACATCATATTACAAACAAAGGCAAGTAAGTATAAAGTTTTCCAATAAAATGTTGGCGGAAGAAAAAATTTTTAGATTCCTTGTCTTATTACTTAGAAGTTTCGTTACAAATCTGTTTCTCTGGTTGCCATGGTAATGAAACTACAAAGCAAAATATCCTCGAAACTTCGAGGTACTACATAATTCAACGAACTAGAATTAACTAGATAGAAATTTTCAACCAGATTAGTATTTATCATAAATTACTCCAAACATGATTTCTTCAAACAACAGTAAAAAGAGCCATACTTTCCTCGAATTCTCAATAAATTTATATAGGACTGTGTATTTTTTTTGTCTTTTTTTTAAAAACTATTAAGAAAGCGAGTGCCGAAAACCCGAATCGATTGGCGTTTTTCGTTTTGAAGTTATTTCCAAAAAAGTACACAAAACAGAAAATAAAAAAGGAATCTTTTCCTTTTATTGTGAGAAAAAACTGAAAAGAGCAACAAACTTTTTTCACTTCGACCTGTAGGCTACCATTTAAGAGAAACTATGATAAAAACCTGGGGTTGATTTGTATGAGTCATTAGAAATGCAAATTAAACTAAACTACCCTTGAATAAAGTAGGAAATTAGTTGCTCGGTCATGTGTGGTGTGTATACTGTTCTGCACATAACTTCAAACTGCAATTTTTGCTTAATAACAACCTACATAACAGAACTAAAAATTGTATATCGTTCTATTTTATTTTTATGAAACAAAGGAGAATGTTACTTTTCGTAATTTTGTGTGTATGATGTGTACTTTGGTTATAAGTTTAAAACGAGAAGAGTTATCAACTTTAGATTATTACCAGTTTTTCTTAGAGCCGTTTGCCACTATACTTATTTAAGTATTGAAATAAATTGTTAAAATTATTATACTGAAAAGTTGCAATTACAAATTCTTTTCAGTAAGTATTTCAATACGTAGGTACGCGTGCGCTTTTTTGTAGTTCTAATCGTGATTTTCTCAACCTAAAACTAATCTATCCGTAATCTGTTAAATTCCGTTTTTATACAATAGCAAATGCAATGTAAGGTCTCTTCTACTGCTAGAGAAAAGTAGACCTTAGATGTAACCCACTCATAAACAATTACTTTTACTGTTGTTTGTGGTCACCCTGAATTTGTATTTAAAAGTAAAAAAATGCCTGTTCACTTAAAACGATGATATTGCAAGGAGACTGAAAGTTCATGGCTTCTTAAATGTGCTGAAAGAAGAGCTGCTAATAGAAGATCTAGCAGTATATAAAATTAAAATGCATGTCTATGCTGTGCTGTCTACACCTCAACCAACTGCAGATAGTACTATTTCGCTGTCATTACAGCTCATCAGTGCAGTTTAAAAGTAGGTTCTATGAACGTTTTGTTTATAAACGGTAAAACAAGTTAGTGCGCATCGATCTGCGCAGTTTTAACACGAAGTATGGAAATTCAGTGCAAGAAAATAGAACGTGGGCTAATTTCTTGTACTGAAACGGCGCGCATAATAATTTTAAGCTCTTAGATAATAGTCTATAAAATAAGATGAAAAAGTTTGTCATCCTGTATAGTTTTTTTCGGAAATCAAGTAGAATATTCCCTTTTTAATTCTTGTGTATTTTCTTTTGCTTCAAAACGAAAAATGCTCTCGTCTGAAATTTTCACCACTCTCTAACATAAATAAAATTATGACGTCCTACTGAATAACTATACTGCTATTTAGAGAACAATTTTAAAACAGTTTACCATTAATATTATTCTCCTTGAAACTATAAGATAATAATTCTTGGGAAGATTGCTGTCTTTTTTATATTATGGAAGCTGAAAGCATTCACCCTCGTCTCCCTGAAACTAGCTCTAAAATGAGTCCTAGCTCGATAATGTTGATTCAGGATTGAAGAGATTAAGTATCTAAAAGTGTCGCCGCCATTTTGTTTTCTAGGGTCGTTACCATGGCAACTAGAGGAAAAAGTTTTGTTAAAAGACCTATAGATATTTCCCATTTACATTTAATTGACAAATTTTGAATTTCTTTCTAGCGTAAATCTTAGGAAGTTCAAAATATTTTTAACTACCTAGTCCCCTCTAATTTTACAGAAAAATAATTTTTTGTTTTTTTTTGGTTAGACCATGTTGGTTTTGGAAATAGGCTTGGAGTTTCGTCCACTCTTGTAAGGGTCATCGTCAGGAGAGTAATATATCTCGACTGGCGCGATCTAACTCAAAAAAAGGAGGACGATCTTCTGGTAAAAAAAGACACAATACATTTGTATGAGGTTTAAATAATAAAAGAGGAACACCTTTTCCATTTCTTACGCATCTAAGTATGAATGTGTGGAAATCCGAGATGCGATGTGCTTCGACTATCGGTCCCCCGATGCAAACGAACAGAAACCCTCCACCTTTGACCGCATCGTCCATACTAGGGATCCCTGGTAACCGCACTCCCGTGACCGCATCCTAAGTATACGATGCGGGAGCCAGTTCCCAACAAAGTTCGCCGGGTACTTCCCAAATATGGCATAAAATCCTTTTGATTTGTGCCGCGCGTCACCCGGGGCCACCTGAACCGGATTAATTTGCCGGGATCTACATTATGAACACGCTGACCTCCCCTAATGCATTCCCGAGTAGGGACCCGCGACCCTTTCGGGGATTCTTTTGCGACCGCGTCGAAATTGGGGCACCAACTTTGTTCTGGCGAAATTGAAGTGTCATACGATGACGGAAAGTGAATCAGCGCCTTATTCCCTAATAACGTTCAATACTAGAGGCATTTGCAATAAATATTACTGACGGTCTAGTTCAATTTATATTTACATTTCTGATTTTCAAAAAATTTGTCTATTCATTTCACCGCGATAGTCATTATTTTGAGTTCTTGAACCAAATATAGTTTCTGTACAAAAGTATCAAGCAACGATCTATTAGACTCATTATACGAACAGCCGATTACCGCTCACAATGGTTTACAAATACACAGATAAAACTGTTTGTTATTCCAATGCGTTAAAATTTCAAATATTTAAATTAAATGCTTTGAAGAATTATATCAACAAAAGTAAATGCTTGTTTCTAATAAATATATCTTTCGTTAAATCAGTGTTTCTTTTTGTTATTCAACTATTTAAATGTTCAACTCAAACACACCTGTTACAGCAAACAACATGCATTTAAACAGAATAAATGATGCTTCAATGCAACAATCTGTTTTTGGATACAAAGAAATAATTGTTTGAATTTGCGCGTGCCACTACCAAAGTGGAAGTTTGGGGTTCCGCTTCTTTAGCCATGGTTGGACACTGACAGAATGTATCAAGGTAAATCGGGAAAAGCCGCCGTTATTTGTTTCTTATTATTGTCAGTTTATTTAATTAAATTGTGAAACAAAAGAGGAAGATGGCCACAGATTTTAAAAATAAGTATGAAGCCTAAATAAAGTATTTACTTAATATGATGTGAAAAATAAGGCATTCAAACAAGCACATGATCGCTAACGCAAGCTCTGTTACAAAATGACTATCTATGATTCGTAAGGATGTTAATTATTAATTTACGAATATTTTGTTAAAATTTGTTCAATTCTGTGTTTAATTTAGATGGGGCTATAGTTGTGCTTCCCAGTGTAGTATTTTCGAAGAGCCAAACACAAGCACACTCATTCATCTCTCCATTCGCGTACTGTATCTCCCTAACAGTAAAGGCAAATTATGCAAAGCGCGGTAACAACCGTAACAAATTAAATATCGGTTGTCGATTAAACAGTCGACGTTTACAAAGATAGTCTGAGGGTAAACACTCCCACCCCGTATCCCGCCCAGAGTGGATTTATGCATAAACATGAATATATAAACGTATGCGATGCGTAATCACAGAAGTTTGCGTAGACATTCGCTAATATGTCGCTGAATATACATGTCGTCATAGATTATATAGTATAAGCTTTGGGGTGCGATCTCTGCAGAGGTTTAAGCTTATCCCCGTCAAAGGAGGATGCGGCTAAGCCGTTGTGTCGTCGTCGAACGTAAAATGCCCTGAATATGCACATAAATTCATGGCGATTAGGTTGGCGCTGTACGCCGTTCGGGTTTCGGAGGTAAACATACATGGCAAAAATACATGCAGGTATCAGAGCTTGTTGCGGGGATGCTGGGGATTTATTATACCTAACACAACACGGGGCTTATATTTTAGCTTGAAAATTGTATAGTGTGCTTTGTTTTAATAAATTATAATATTAAAAAACATTATACAACTTTATATGAAATAAAACTGACCACGTCAGTATTAAAGTCCTGCAATGTAACTTCATTCTCATTGCTAGTTTCGTTAATTATCGTATTTTATTACCAACCTTCTTTGATTCAACATTGTACCGCTCTGAATGACAAGCCTTTTATACCAGGCATGTTTTTAAGTAAGTACCGTTTTGGAATTAAAAAAAGACGTGCAAAGATATCGCAAAAATTTTATCTTACATGAAAGCCTGTACCTTAATCTACTTTTCTACACAATTTCTGTGAATATTGAGGCACTTGTCATAACGTGGCACCAGTTTTTGAATACCATCCTCATAAAATTCTGCCGCCTGACTTGTTAACCACTGTATCACAAATGTTTCGACTTCGTTATCGTCTTGAAGACGCTGACCACCCAGGTGTTTCTTCAAGTGCAGGAACAAATGGTAGTCGCTGGACGCCAGATCAGGGCTGTATGGAGGATGATCTAGAGTTTCCCATTTCAAAGATTTGATGAGATCTTTGGTCCGATTAGCCACATGTGGACGGGCATTGTCATGCAGCAAAACGATACCCTTACTCAACTTTCCACGTCTTTTGTTCTGGATTGCACGACGTAGATTGTTCAATGTCTTACAATAAGACGCTGCATTGATTGTCTCATTACGAGGCAGAAACTCCACTAGCAATACTCCTTTTATGTCCCAAAAAACTGTGCACATGATTTTCCAGGCAGAAATTGTTTGCTTAAACTTCACTTTTTTGGGTGATGATAAGTGTCGCCATTCCATGGATTGTTGTTTCGATTCTGGTGTGACGTAGGCCACCCATGTTTCGTCACCAGTAACAATTTGGTCTAAAAAATCTTCACCTTTATTGTGGTACCGCTCAAGGAAAGTCAATGCACTGCCTAAACGTTGGGTTTTGTGCAAATCCGTCAACATTTTCGGAACCCAACGTGAACAGAATTTCCGGTAATTCAATTCTCGGTCACAATGCGATACAAAACACTACGAGAATATTGAGAAAAGCAGTCGCACAATGATGAAATTGTAAAGCGTCTGTTTTCTCTCACCTTTTCGTTCACTTTCTGCACCAAATCTTCATTAACGACCGAAGGACGCCCACTTCGTTCTTCATCATGCACATTTGTGCGGCCATCTTTAAATGCTCTCACCCATTTCCTTACCATTCCATCACTCATAATGTTTTGTCCGCAAACTTCACAGATCTCACGATGAATATTTTACGCCTTTAGCACTAAGAAATCGTATAACAGCCCGTACTTCACAATCGGCGGGACTCACGATTGTCGGAG
Source organism: Rhyzopertha dominica (assembly GCA_025024175.1). Classification (NCBI taxonomy): domain Eukaryota; kingdom Metazoa; phylum Arthropoda; class Insecta; order Coleoptera; family Bostrichidae; genus Rhyzopertha; species Rhyzopertha dominica. The sequence continues at coordinate 51,231,505 of QCXZ01000138.1, read as the reverse complement.
GCATCTCAGTAAACAACGTATACAATGAAGAATCAAACTGTAATGGCGTCAGTGCGTAGACAAGAGATGTAAGTAACCAGCGCGCATGCAATTTGCAAGGCTGATGTATTTTTTTTATTTTACATTTATTATTAAATCATTTTAAATAAAGCAAATTTCTGTAAGCTCGTTGTTAAACTTTCTACGTTTCTCGCTACTTCTCAGATTTTAATAATTACGTCTATGCCATGTCGCCTGCGTCAAAACTATCTGTGGACAGCTGTTTCGGCGTATAAAGCCTTCTCAGTACAGCTATAGTCCCAACGCAGACGAGTGGATGATGCCGTATTGCCACTAGATGGCATGGTGTCGTCCACACTCTAATTCTCGCATTCTCTAATTTTTTCTGCTAATTCTTGATTGATTCTCATTTGTAATAGTTATTATTATTATTATGAGTAGTTATTTGTTATTTGCAAATTCTATATAAATCCACATGATATTTTTGTCGCCTTATAAAATTTGGTTAAGCGTCCCAGAGACTGTTTACCCGAAATGTTTCTCTTTTAAAACCGTGTCACGCACTAGCTGTAACGGCAATAACTCGATGTTGTCCATTAACTTCCGGAAATTACTTTTATATTTCCGTTCGAAGAATAAACTGGTCGATAAACTACTAGTGTGGCATAATCGCAGCGCACACAGAGAAAACAGACATCTAGGTCGTATAAACAAATCGCGCAATTCATAGCAATAATAAAATCTATTAATACGCTTTACTGGCCTTTAGGCATGCAACGCATAATGGAGTAAATAAAATGTATCAAACTCGGTTATGATGATGACGAGTATATTGTGGTCAGCGGCAATTTTAGTTAAGCTTCTGTGAATTCGTAGCAATAATCTTGTAATTCTGATACGATTCCAAGATAAACAGGAACGTGTACAAGCTTCAAAACATTGAGGTTAGCGGACAATATTTGGTCTTTTCTCAATTCCCGAAGTTAGGAGAGTTTTTCAATCTATTTTTCTATAATGCTACATGAGGTAGATCGCTCAAAGATTTTAAAAATAAAAAAAGATAATCGGTGATGACATTTACAAGATGTCCACATGTATGTCCAATGTACTTATCCTCGAATAAAAGCTTTCTATCATAATGACGGATAAAAGATGGGGAAGAATTTACATAACTTTTTTTTATAAATGCACTGTAAGTGAAGGTCACGTTGAAGGAAACTATATCGGCGATTTCACCGTCTAAACAGGAAGCCTCTTATTTAAATTGCATAATCGCTTTACAACACATTCATAATCTAGTCTAGACTCTATGCAAATAGCTATTAGGCATGAATGAATGAAAGTTGTGCGTAATTCTAGGTCAGTGCAACAATCATTTGTCAGGTGGCCACGTGGGTTTATTAGAAACCGGCTTTTGTTTTTTGATTTGACTGAGAATGGATTGCTTTTTTAGTGTAGCTAGCTACATGCTTGAGTAAAATATACGACCCGAGATAGCAAATGGTCGTTTTCGACCTTTACTGTTTGTTAAAAAGTTTCTTTGATTTGTCAGTAAAGGTAGAATGAGAAAACATGTAAATATTCGTCAACTTAGAGAAGTTTATCGACAGCAAATTTACGGAACATGGGAAGAAACTAAAATTAAAATGTGCAGTGCTACAATGGTCATCCTAACCACATCACATCATAACGCAGAATGGGATAAGCATTGGAGATTATAACAACAATACATAATAAAACCAACATTTCAAGTGCTGAACGATTGTAAGCTTCATTGAAGAAACAGTCGGATGTGAGAAGACAAAAGTAGAAGATCTTACAGAAATAAATACATGAAACCAATCAGATACGGTTTAGTTCCACAACATCAAAAAGTTTTAAAAGGTTTTAAACTAAGAATTATTTTTATGCGAAATCTGACACGGATTATTCCACAGTCCTCGCTTTTAGTAATAAATGTGCACTAAACAATACTCTCTTGMTACAGAACAGATGTTAAACTAGCTATTTTTATAACAAGTAGGAATTTAGGTGTGTGTTACAAACAATTGTTTCATATAAACAAAAAAAATTACCACGCCTTTTTAGCACGACTTGTAGTATAAAATGATTCGAAAAGTTATAGCAGAAAAAGGATAGAAAATTATTGCACTTACTTACGCTGAAACCCCGTCCGATGTATGAAATGGAATATCAAGCATTCATTTAATGGAAACAATGAACGACATTGTAATTCTAGACGAAGCTTAATATATTCATAAATAAATTTAAGTGCCGCTTTTTTGAACAGAAAAGTAAAGTAAAACTCTTTGGTCAAACTATTCAATAACAAGAGCCGTTTTGTTTGTCAAAAATCTTTGCAAAAAGAAAAATTCAACACAATCATAGCTTTTTTGAAACCTAATTCAGTAGGCTACAAGCCCACAAAATCAAAAGTTTTGACGCATTAAGAAATTAATGTATTTCTGATAAATACAGACGATGAGAAGTATCTATAATGAAAGTAAGTTTCAATTCATACTCTAACGGCATGCATCTGCATCATATTTAATTTCATGGTCATGTTCATAGCAGTTGTGCAAAATTCTATCCTACGATCGAAATCATCTTTGCTCAGTTCTAGTAATAAGTGAATTCTGTATGGATGAAACTTCTCTTTTTTCAAAAGTTTCTGAACAGATCTTCTGCTAATATGGTGAGTGAGAGCACGCTGTTGTACGGAACACTTGGGATTCTCTTGCACATCTAAAGGGACATTCAAGCTACTTTAATCACTCGTAGCAACGTCCTGATTTTTTTAACACCGACGGTTTCGTCAAAACGTTGCAATGTTTTAATAACTGTCGATGTGACAATTGGTTCATGATCTTCATGAATTGCATTGTAGAGTGCAACTACTTTCGAATAACTTCGCCTTCTATCTCCATAACCAATTATCATCAAAATTTCGATACGATCATGTTCAGTTAACTGAGGCATTGCGATTGCAAATAACAAAGTGAATGAAAATTATCACCAGTCACAAGGAAATGGAGACACCTGGAGTTTTTGTTCTTACTTAGCGATAACGAATATGAAATATCCTGCTGGTTCCATACTTTATAGCGACCCTGTATATTTGCTAAGCTAAGCTGGCATTTGGTCAATTCTAGAATACTCTACCAAACAAAATAAGGTTAATTGATTTGGTCGTTAGGCGGAGCTCGCTTTCATTGTTTATATCAACGTTATTCCTGTCATATTTAGACCAACAACCGCGACCCGCCGGCTAATTTGATCTTAAGCTTCCCTTTAAAAATATCAAAGGCAACAAAAAATAATTACTCCCCATGTAAGCCCGTTCGCGGCAACGTCCCGTTTTAATTTCGAACGTTTTAAGTTAATAAACAGGCAGCGGCCGGCACAAAAACAGAAAAGCCCCACGGACGCACCGGTAATCCGTTTATAATCGCAAAACTGCTGCCCTCTGTCGGCACGAGCGATGCCCAATTGGCGGACAAAGGCGAGCTTTGTTGCGTAACCATATTACGCAGACCCGTATATCGTAATCCCGTGCATGATTGTTTCAGACGTTGCAACGCCGCCGGGTACTAATTGGGAAGCCTAATAAGGTTGACTGCCGGTTTTAAGGTTTAACCGGATAATCGTACGGTTGATTGGATGTGCCGTGTGTCTCCCTTAAGTGAAATTGCTCGCTGGCTGTCTAATGTGCTCTCTGCGGCGGGGCAGTTTTAACTTTGCGCTGCCGAGGGAAAGTTGTTGCGCTCTTTTTGCCTAACTCGGTTCGGTCAATTTGCTCCACTCAAAAAGGGGGTTGTTCGCTTTCGACGGACATCGGCTAATAAACGTCAAGTAGACTTGTCCTCCCACAAAAAATTACTTAGAAGGTGTCGTCTTTAGAAGCTTGAAATTAGGGGAAAGATTTGAATATACTTAGGGATTCAGAACTTCAGTACATATTTTTAGAAAGACACAGCTACCATTAAAATTAAGCTCGCAAGATAGTTTCCCTGCTCCCTGCTCCAAACGAGACTTGGATTCCTTCCCTATATCGTATAATCCCCTAACTTTGCCCTTCAATTCTATATATACAATCTGGCTTTTGTTTGTGCTTTGTTTCACACTAATATAAAAACAATAACTATAAAAACTGTACTGAAGCCAGATGTGTAACTCCCCCTCACCCTAGCAGTACAGTAGTAAAAACGGTTGTATGTTTTTTGGGCCTGGAATTGGGATAAAAGTTTTATAAGTTCACGATTTAATTCATAACCTACACGTTACTCAATGTAATAAAATGATACAATGTTCACAAAAACAGAACAGAAATTGTCTAAAATACTCTACATTACCAACATTTACAAAAGATTTCGAAGTATAAATGCATAAACACACATCTCGCGCTAGATAAAGTAGAAGCGAAAGCAAAAACAAGGAAAACACATATATGTTAATATAATATCAAACAAATATAGGTAAACAGAAGCATGAGCTACACAAAAGCTAGAGTATAGAACTTAAATTAATTTGACGGTAGTTTTTTGTCTCATTTTATAAAAATAATACGTCTTTATTAAGGCCAAATCTAGCCAAAGGCTACTCAATTCAGCCTTTTCCATTACTTCAAGCCATAATAAACAATCAAATTATGACAAAAGAAACAATAACAAGCAGTAGTTGTTCATGGTAATGGAACAATCTTTCGAACAATCCACATATACGAGTTACGTAGCTTATACTAAACTTACTTATATCACATAACATTAGCAAACTAACCTAAGCATATGAATTACTGCGAAAGTAGCACAATTTTCCTCAACTGCATTCGGAATTGGCGTAACGAAAGCATTTTCAGGCACACTGTTGTATACAGGATGTTTCACGAATGATAATGGCCCTGACGAAATTAAAAATGCAACCCTTAAAAAATATAAAACGTAGAGAGTTGTATAAATTCGTAAATGTTGACATAAACTTCAATCATTTGCTTTACGTAAATTCGGCATTGTAAACAAATTTTATTTTTGAAAACTGTTTATTCAATAACATTAATGTAATAAATGCTCAAAATGTCGTCCTCCGCTGTTTTCACAAACGTAAATTCGTGCCCAAAACGATTTTTTAACACGCATGGACATTTCTGGAGTGATGGATCTACATGCATCACGTATTTTATTTTCTAAATGTTCTACACTTTCAACTGGTGTTTGGTATACTTGCTCTTTTACCATTACCCACAGAAAAAAATCCAAAGGAGTAAGGTCCGGGCTTCTCGGTGGCCAAGATTAATTGAACCTCTTCCTATCAATCGGTTAGGCAAAACCAAATCAAGATGATTTCGCACTATTCTATGATAATGCACAGGTGCCCAATCTTGTTGGAACCATAGATCTTGTCTTACTTGTAAATTTACATTTTGGAGAAGTACCGGTAAAATGTTTCTTAAAACATTTAGATAAGCATTGCCGTTTAAACTATAAAATAAGGCCCAACAATTTGATTCTCCAATATTCCGCACCAGATATTCGTCGAGTAGATAGTTTGAAAATGTCCTTCTAGAACCCAACGTGGAATTTCTTGCGCATAATAATGCATGTTATGTTTGTTAAGTCCACCATTATTAGAAAATCTTGCTTCATCTGATAAGCAAATGTCATAAAATCTCACATTCAAATTTTGGTGTTTCCGAAAAAAGTTACAAAAAGCCAGTCTTTTAGGATAATCTGTCTCCTTTAAGGCCTGAACCAATTGCAAGTGATACGGATGAAATTGATTGCCTTTAATTATTCGGCGTACTGAAGACAGACTAATACCGGTTGCTCTTGAGACTACTCTTTGACTAATATGAGGATTTTCGATAATCATTTCCAATGCTCTAAATAAATCAAAATCATATCTGTTTTTTCATCATTTGAATACATTTTGACTTTTAATAAATACAGTGACAGGAACCATAGCGCATAGCCGTCATGGATTCCCAATTTATTTCTAAAATAATACCATTATGTAAAATAACCACATTGGCTATGAGAATGTATTTTGGGTTGCATTTTTAATTTCGTCAGGGTCATTATCATTCGTGAAACATCCTGTATAATTACACAGTTATACGAAATTAAAGGACAACTCTAACGATTCACAAAGTTTCTTACGCATTCTGAGATTTATTAAATATCTGTTGCAATACAGCAGTTTCAAAGCTAGATAAACCTTTCTTACTATGCCGGCAATATGTTCTTTAAAACAAAGATCGCTTTCAAATATTATACCTAAGTTTCTTACGTTGTTAACAACAGTCAATGGTTGATTATAAATATTAAAATCTGTCAATACGCTTTCTCGCAAACGATTTGGACAGAACAACATTGCCGCACACTTTTCTGGGTTTTACTTTAAATTATTGTTTCGAGAATAATCAGCTATAGCCGTCAGGTCACGGTCCACGAGCTCGCAGGATATCGCAGTGCTTTTAGGGTTGAAAGAAAATTGTAAATGCTAGTCATCTGCATAACACTGAATACTACAATTTTTAACACGGTTTGGGAGGTCTGCAGCGTATATCAAAAAAGCAATGGGCCCAGTACTGAGCCTTGCGACACACTTGGAGTAATGGAACGGCTTTCAGATATGTTATCACCGAAAACGACAATTTGGGATCGACTACGGGGATGTGAGTTAAAAAAACCCACAGCCACATCATCGAATCCATAATACCGTAATTTAGCACATAGCAAGCAATTGATCTATGGTATCAAATCTAGTGCCCACAATCCATCATCCGTGACATCAGCTAAAACAGATCTTGTACTATGTCCCTTAAAACATCCTGACTAGCATAGTCATAAATCTGCCTTTGAGTTGCTTTTTCTATAATTTTCGACAGCACAGGAATTATAGTAATGGGGATAGGATTTTGAAGAGAAATTTTATGTTCACTTCATTAAAGTATATCATAAGTGTTAGACCAGAAGATTTTTCTTTACGATATCAAAAGTTAGCGAAATGGAAGCCAATATAACTAGTGTAAGAATAGAATTTTCGTAAGCATGATATTTAGGTGAAAAATAAGAAAGTCGATAGGCATGAAATTTTGTAAAACTGAGCATGTAACGTTTAAGTGGTTTACCATATGGCCGGCAATTTGAGATGTTGAATACAAGTGCTGGCGTCTCTGAGACGCAGTAACTTTCGTTAGGGTGACAGGTTGAACGAGACAGGGGATCTCGTAAAATTGACAAATCAGTTCGGCACTGTGTATGATCATATTACTTACAAGTACATATTCGGAATTTATTAGCTAAAATCGTATTGGCTGAGCCTAAAAGACGCATCTTGAGAAAAATGCATATGATTGGGTAAATAGCATAATATGGGTGGATAGGAGGTGTGTGTTTGTATCCAAATTGAGAACTTGAATGACTGGGGGAAATCAGTTCTTCTTAACCTCCGATTGTTTAAGTACTCTTGACGGGAGTGTCATAACCGAATTAAATAACTCTGTAGAACTTGTAGTGCACATGTAAATAGAGTGTTTGTGACAGCAGTTATAGTTGTAGTGCCTTCTATTGGATTAACCCTTTTTGGATTAAAGTAAAAGGTGAGTCAACCTCACAGAGCTTTATACTTCTATGTGAGTCAACCTCACAGAGCTTTATACTTCTATGTGAGTCAACCTCACAGAGCTTTATACTTCTATGTAACCTCACAGAGCTTTATACTCCTATGGGATATCATGGCTTGTAGAGCAAGTCGCTCGTTGTTTAATTATCCACTAGAATACCAATTGCTGGTGAACACCTTGTATTTACTCTGCTTGTTGTTTAAGCTGTTTCATGTTCTGTCTCTGCTTGCCTGTTGAGCTTGTAGCTCATCCACTGGATTGGATTCAGTGGGCCCAACGGGGCGTTATCGAGTAAAGCTTAATGTTTTACTTATTGAGCTTGTAGCTCATCCACTGGACTGGGTTCAGTGGGCCCAACGGGGCGTGATCTAGTAAAGCTTATTGTTTTACTTATTGAGCTTGTAGCTCATCCACTGAATTGGATTCAGTGGGCCCAACGGGGCGTTAACGAGTAAAGCTTAATGTTTTACTTATTGAGCTTGTAGCTCATCCACTGGACTGGGTTCAGTGGGCCCAACGGGGCGTGATCTAGTAAAGCTTATTGTTTTACTTATTGAGCTTGTAGCTCATCCACTGAATTGGATTCAGTGGGCCCAACGGGGCGTTAACGAGTAAAGCTTAATGTTTTACTTATTGAGCTTGTAGCTCATCCACTGGACTGGGTTCAGTGGGCCCAACGGGGCGTGATCTAGTAAAGCTTATTGTTTTACTTATTGAGCTTGTAGCTCATCCACTGAATTGGATTCAGTGGGCCCAACGGGGCGTTAACGAGTAAAGCTTAATGTTTTACTTATTGAGCTTGTAGCTCATCCACTGGACTGGGTTCAGTGGGCCCAACGGGGCGTGATCTAGTAAAGCTTATTGTTTTACTTATTGAGCTTGTAGCTCATCCACTGAATTGGATTCAGTGGGCCCAACGGGGCGTTAACGAGTAAAGCTTATTGTTTTACTTATTGAGCTTGTAGCTCATCCACTGGATTGGATTCAGTGGGCCCAACGGGGCGTTATCTAGTAAAGCTTATTGTTTTACTTGTTGAGCTTGTAGCTCATCCACTGGACTATGTTCAGTGGGCCCAACGGGGCGTTATTGAGTAGAGCTTATTGTTTTACTTATTGGGCTTGTAGCTCATCCACTGAATTGGATTCAGTGGGCCTAACGAGGCGTTATCAGCGAATTAATGATTAGTGTCCTGACGGGAACCCATCCCGTCATGCTGGGCCTAATTGAGACAGCAGTAGACAAATTATTATCCTAATGAATCTAAACCTAAGTCAGCTTAGAAGAATATAAAGCTCATGCGTGTTTTCCTATATTTATTGCAGAGAGCGAAAGTGCGAGGGTAAACCTGTAACCAGGGAGGATCGGATCGAGGGTCACTGTCCGCTTGGATGTCCTGACACAGCGGGTGGTCTTCAACCACCACTGACCTAGATTTAAGTGCACATTGTCACATAATTCAATAGATGGAAATTGTTCAAGTTGTTTCTGATTTATTAACTTGCCACCTGACTAATTTGACGTGCAGAAGTAAGCCATAATAAAGTCTTGATAGTAATATTAATTATGCAGCGTTAAGGCTAGTAGGTTTTTGTAAAAAAAAAAAGTATAGCATATATCTTCGTGTTGTCTCTTCAGATTTGTCTTACAATTTTTCAGAAGTGGGATCTGAATTTGCGTGATTGATTACTTTTAATTAGATAATACAGTTTAATAGTTGTGGGCATTAAAGGACAACCCTTCACCTCGATCTACCCGCTGGTATAAAACAGGTTGTAGGTAGTAGAATAATTAAATTGCATGTGTGTGTCGAGAAGTAACGTTGTCATAATCGTCTAGGAGCTATTTGTCAACCCTTCATTACAATGGCCGGTAAACGGGGTCAGAAACGATCAAGAGAAACTTCCGAAGCCTCTGAGGAGGCCGCGCCAACCACCTCGCGCACACGATCAAATGACGGTTCCGAATCGCGTTCTAGTACCGTTCAGAGCGATAAATTCGATATGCTAGCGGAAGCAATGGCTAGTTTTATAAAATGTCAGGAGAAACGGGACGACATCAGAGTGGATGCTACAAATGGCGATGCGGTACCGATTTTCGATCCAAGGAATAGGGAATATACCGCGGAAATGTGGATACACAAAATTGACGAACTAAGAACAGTCTTTAATTGGAGCGAAACCACAACAATTCATTTTGCATTGTCTAAACTGCGCGGAACGGGAGAATTGTGGCACCGTTCCTTGCCAACAATTAAATACACTTGGGAGGAATGGAAAGAGAAAATTTTGCGTGATTTTCCTGCGAAACGTGACTACTGCCAACGAGTTGCGGATATGATGAATCGTCGTAAGCTTCCCAACGAAGACTACGATCAGTATTATTATGACAAACTGGCACTCATAAATATGTGTGACTTTGAAGGGCCGAAAGCGGTTTCCTTCATCATAGGTGGGCTAGACGATGGGGTAGTTAAAAGCGGAGCGCGTGCTGGCAAGCACGAAACACCTCAATCACTGTACGAGTTTTTAATCGCTCACGAAGATGATGCGGCTCATAAAACTACATCCCAAACAGTCCGACCGCATCTTAATCGTTTTCATAAGACCGGGTACAGGAAGGACGTACGTAATAACAAGCGATACCACCAAGAAAGGAGTAACAGCAATACCGGCGGGGGCGGAAGTAGTGGAATTAACTGTTTCAAATGCAACAAAAGTGGACATTACGCTCGAGACTGCAGGGTGGCTGTAAAAAGGTGTATTTTGTGCAATAAAATTGGGCATGACAAGAAATACTGCCTGGAATACCGCAATGAAGGTCGCACGCAGAACAACGGGGAGCATTCGGTATCTAAGAAGGACGGCACGGTCGCATGACTAGAGGCGGGTGCATCTGTCGACACTAATCGTAAATTTTACAAGCCTATTTTTATTAATGAGAATAAATCCCGAGCATATATAGATTCGGGCTGTTTTGGCGTTACAATAACATTTAGCGAATTAGGTAGACTAGGATTAATCTGTAATAATAAGTAAACAATAGTCTTAAGAGGATATGGAAGTGGTACGGTTACAACTTTAGGAGTGTGTAGATTTAAATTAAAAGTTGACGAAGTGGAGGCCGAAGTGGAGGCTCACGTTGTGCCTGATTCAGTGCAGAAAGTACCTGTATTAGTAGGTCGATCATTTACAGAACTGCCAGGTGTACTCATGATAAAGGATGAAAAACAATTGCTGTTTAAAAAGGGCGATCTACAGCATATCGAGGATATTTTTCCAGTAAATCAGAAAGTGGTGTTGTGGGCGAAAGACCATATTGTAATACCAAAAAATCATTTAGTGAATGTAGCTGTAACTAGTAGGCCACTCAACTATTCGGGAGATTTGTATCTGGAAGCTAGTATTAGGAGAGAACCAGGACGGGAATATTGCATCCCACGAGTGATTGTAAATATTCAACCTGACAAAGACGTGCTAGTACCTGTTATTAATCTTTCCGACCAAGATATAGTTATTAAATGCACTAAACCTCTTGCAAGGGCAAAGCCGTGTATACCGGAAAAAGTCCGGGAAGAAACTGAAAGTCATGTTTTGGCAGTACAAAAAGCGACGCTGCCACCTTTACCAACTGAAGAAATAAATATTGGCCCAGTCGATGAAAAATACCGTCAGGCCTTGATTCATCTGTTGCAAAAATATAGGGATTGTTTTGCGCAGTCTATGGAAGAATTAGGGTGTGCTAGATCTGCAGRATTAATGATAGACCTAGCGGACGACAMGCCTTTTACTTACAGGCCTTACCGGATGGCACTTACTGAGCAGCAGGTGGTAAAACAAATAGTGGAAGAACTTTTAGATAACGGCATAATACGTGAATCAAATTCACCATATGCATCACCCATTCTACTCGTGAAGAAACCAAATGGAGAGTATAGAATGTGCGTCGATTATAGAAAGTTAAATTCAAAAACATTAAAGGACCGATACCCGTTGCCAAGAATTGACGATCAGCTGGATAGGTTACATGGAAGCTTCTATTACGTCACTTTAGATCTTCGCAGTGGTTATTATCAGATTCCTATTCAAGAAAATTCGAAGAAATATACGGCGTTTGTGACTAATCATGGAATGTGGGAATTTGAGCGTCTCCCATTCGGGCTTACCAATGCACCCAGTGTATTTCAGCGGCTAATGAACAAAATTTTAGCCCCGGTGAAAGATATTGCAGCGCTTTATTTGGATKACGTGCTAATTCACTGCAAAACTCCCGACGAGGCCCTGACTCATTTGGAATCCGTTCTAAAGCTATTGAGAAATGAAGGACTTACACTGAACTTGTCAAAATGTAAATTTTTAATGACATCCGTTTCATATTTAGGGTTCGAAGTCTCCTGTGGGCAAATACAACCTGGAACAGTGAAAACAAAAGCGATTGCCGAGTTTCCCGTGCCAAAAAGTGTACATAACATCCGTCAGTATCTTGGGCTGACCGGATATTTCCGACAATTTGTAAAAGATTATGCCATTATTGCCAAACCTCTTAGTAAGTTGCTGAAGAAAGATACCGTATGGCAGTGGGGGAAAGAGCAGCAGGCAGCTTTCGAAAGTCTGAAAAAAAGTTTAATTTGCAAACCCATTTTAGCTCTATATAACCCGGAAGCAGAAACCCAAGTACACACAGACGCTAGCTCACACGGTCTTGCAGGAATTTTACTCCAGAAACAAAAGGATGAAAAGTTTCATCCTGTCAACTACTACAGCCGGCAGACAAACAGTGCGGAGAGCAAATATCACTCGTATGAACTCGAAACACTAGCTGTCGTAGAAAGCTTAAGAAAATTTCGCGTGTACCTGTTGGGGATCAACTTTACCGTAGTAACCGATTGCAATGCCTTGAGAGCCTCAAGTACAAAAAAAGATTTGCATCCCAGATTCGCCAGGTGGTGGCTACAGCTTCAAGAATTCACATTTGATGTGCAGTATCGGCCCGGAGATCGACTTAAACATGTGGATGCGCTAAGCAGAAATCCTGCGGAAACTGAGCTTGCGCCTCCAGAAGTTCTTCGAATTGAACAGGCGGATTGGGTCTTGGCAGGACAAATGACTGATGAAAAGATTAAGCACATTAAAGACGTCTTATCCAAACCACCGGAAACAGAGTATGAGAAGGGAATTTATAAGAATTACGCGCTTCGAGAGGACAGAGTCTATCGAATAACAGCAAAGGGAATACTGTGGGTCGTACCTCGAGGAATGAGGAACCAGGTAGTGAGATCAGCACATGATCAAGCAGGTCACTTTGCGCTAGAGAAAACACTTCATCGTTTATGTCAGCAGTACTGGTTTCCAGGAATGCGAGAATATGTAGAGAAATACATAGCGTGTTGTATACCTTGCATATTTAATAAAAAGACAACTGGCAAAAAGGAAGGATTCCTGCACCCGATGAGAGCTACGGAGCCAATGGGTACTTTCCACGTGGATCATTTAGGTCCTTTTCCCAAAAGTAAAAAGGGGAATGTATACCTTATCGTGGGAGTGGATGCATTTACAAAGTTCCTACTTATGAGACCCGTAAAATCAACAAAAACTAAATACATTATTAACTTCTTTAGAGACCATTTTTCGACGTATGGAACGCCGAAAATAATAATCAGTGACCAAGGAAGTGCATTCACATCTAAAGCTTTTAAAAACTTCTGTGAACAAAATCATATTAAACATGTAGTTACGGCAGTGGCAACTCCACGAGCCAACGGACAAGTTGAACGATTAAACCGGACAATTCTCAGTGCGTTATTGACATCTACGCTGGAGGAAGAACGCTGGGATGAAAGAGTACGCGATGTCCAGCTGGCCATCAATACTTCTGTAAATAAATCTACCGGAAAGACACCGAGCGAGTTGCTTTTCGGCTTCGTTCCACGCAGGAGTTGTGATGATCAGCTCCTAAAAGATGAAGTTGCTCGGATTCCACCTATTTTAGCTGATCTACTGGAAGCAAGAAGAATAGCAGCTGATAAAAATGCAGAGTCACAGGATAAGAGAAAGCAATACTTTGACAAGAAACGAAAAAAGCCACGCCAATATAAAATAGGAGAGTTGGTAGCAATTGAAAGAAACATCCAGTCCATGGGCACCAGTCGTAAGCTAGTTGCACCATACGACGGTCCTTTTGTTGTCCACAAAACCCTCCCAAATGATAGATACGTAGTATGCGATATGAAAGGTACTAGACGCACGAGGAGAAAGTCAAATTATGATCACGTGGTAGCGGTTGATCGAATGAGACCCTGGACGACTCCTGGTGGAGTTTCAGATGATACTGCTAGCGAAAGTGGAGAAGATGGAGTGGTGCTCACCGATGACGAACAGTAATAGCTGCCACCTCGAGACGAGGTGAATTCAGGATGGCCGAATGTAAGAATAGAATTTTCGTAAGCATGATATTTAGGTGAAAAATAAGAAAGTCGATAGGCATGAAATTTTGTAAAACTGAGCATGTAACGTTTAAGTGGTTTACCATATGGCCGGCAATTTGAGATGTTGAATACAAGTGCTGGCGTCTCTGAGACGCAGTAACTTTCGTTAGGGTGACAGGTTGAACGAGACAGGGGATCTCGTAAAATTGACAAATCAGTTCGGCACTGTGTATGATCATATTACTTACAAGTACATATTCGGAATTTATTAGCTAAAATCGTATTGGCTGAGCCTAAAAGACGCATCTTGAGAAAAATGCATATGATTGGGTAAATAGCATAATATGGGTGGATAGGAGGTGTGTGTTTGTATCCAAATTGAGAACTTGAATGACTGGGGGAAATCAGTTCTTCTTAACCTCCGATTGTTTAAGTACTCTTGACGGGAGTGTCATAACCGAATTAAATAACTCTGTAGAACTTGTAGTGCACATGTAAATAGAGTGTTTGTGACAGCAGTTATAGTTGTAGTGCCTTCTATTGGATTAACCCTTTTTGGATTAAAGTAAAAGGTGAGTCAACCTCACAGAGCTTTATACTTCTATGTGAGTCAACCTCACAGAGCTTTATACTTCTATGTGAGTCAACCTCACAGAGCTTTATACTTCTATGTAACCTCACAGAGCTTTATACTCCTATGGGATATCATGGCTTGTAGAGCAAGTCGCTCGTTGTTTAATTATCCACTAGAATACCAATTGCTGGTGAACACCTTGTATTTACTCTGCTTGTTGTTTAAGCTGTTTCATGTTCTGTCTCTGCTTGCCTGTTGAGCTTGTAGCTCATCCACTGGATTGGATTCAGTGGGCCCAACGGGGCGTTATCGAGTAAAGCTTAATGTTTTACTTATTGAGCTTGTAGCTCATCCACTGGACTGGGTTCAGTGGGCCCAACGGGGCGTGATCTAGTAAAGCTTATTGTTTTACTTATTGAGCTTGTAGCTCATCCACTGAATTGGATTCAGTGGGCCCAACGGGGCGTTAACGAGTAAAGCTTAATGTTTTACTTATTGAGCTTGTAGCTCATCCACTGGACTGGGTTCAGTGGGCCCAACGGGGCGTGATCTAGTAAAGCTTATTGTTTTACTTATTGAGCTTGTAGCTCATCCACTGAATTGGATTCAGTGGGCCCAACGGGGCGTTAACGAGTAAAGCTTAATGTTTTACTTATTGAGCTTGTAGCTCATCCACTGGACTGGGTTCAGTGGGCCCAACGGGGCGTGATCTAGTAAAGCTTATTGTTTTACTTATTGAGCTTGTAGCTCATCCACTGAATTGGATTCAGTGGGCCCAACGGGGCGTTAACGAGTAAAGCTTAATGTTTTACTTATTGAGCTTGTAGCTCATCCACTGGACTGGGTTCAGTGGGCCCAACGGGGCGTGATCTAGTAAAGCTTATTGTTTTACTTATTGAGCTTGTAGCTCATCCACTGAATTGGATTCAGTGGGCCCAACGGGGCGTTAACGAGTAAAGCTTATTGTTTTACTTATTGAGCTTGTAGCTCATCCACTGGATTGGATTCAGTGGGCCCAACGGGGCGTTATCTAGTAAAGCTTATTGTTTTACTTGTTGAGCTTGTAGCTCATCCACTGGACTATGTTCAGTGGGCCCAACGGGGCGTTATTGAGTAGAGCTTATTGTTTTACTTATTGGGCTTGTAGCTCATCCACTGAATTGGATTCAGTGGGCCTAACGAGGCGTTATCAGCGAATTAATGATTAGTGTCCTGACGGGAACCCATCCCGTCATGCTGGGCCTAATTGAGACAGCAGTAGACAAATTATTATCCTAATGAATCTAAACCTAAGTCAGCTTAGAAGAATATAAAGCTCATGCGTGTTTTCCTATATTTATTGCAGAGAGCGAAAGTGCGAGGGTAAACCTGTAACCAGGGAGGATCGGATCGAGGGTCACTGTCCGCTTGGATGTCCTGACACAGCGGGTGGTCTTCAACCACCACTGACCTAGATTTAAGTGCACATTGTCACATAATTCAATAGATGGAAATTGTTCAAGTTGTTTCTGATTTATTAACTTGCCACCTGACTAATTTGACGTGCAGAAGTAAGCCATAATAAAGTCTTGATAGTAATATTAATTATGCAGCGTTAAGGCTAGTAGGTTTTTGTAAAAAAAAAAAGTATAGCATATATCTTCGTGTTGTCTCTTCAGATTTGTCTTACACTAGACAGTTGCAAGGCTGCTAATGTTACTATCATATTCTTTAAAACCAGTCTCCGGGTTATATTTATGGAATCATCAATATTCACACAATTTAAGCCGTCTTTCAGTGCTACTCAACTTCTCGAGGCTTTGACCTACTTGCAGAAAGACTTTTGCCGCGGTGCTTGTTTCAACGCACATCGATTGATCCCGCTGGCTGTTAACGCTGCCATTAAAATGTCATATTTCAATAATTTATAACGCAACTGACGCAAACGTAATAAAATACGTTAATAAACTGGGAATTCAGTAGAACTGCTGAAAGCGTGTGGCTGAAGAACAGTGAAGTTTGTCCCAGCGACCTACTGAAATAGATAGCCGTCATGACAGCTACAGAAATATGGATGATCTAACTTGAATAGGAAATTGGGAAGTGTCTGGGTCTTCATCTTTGAGGGACACCGGCAAAAACTGAGTTGACTAAAAGGATGGGGCATAGTAGTATATGTCAGAATGATGTTTGGCAGGCTATGAAATAATTAATTATTAATTAACAGTTCCTTAAAAGTAATCTATTTCGGCAACACTAACAGATAGGTATAGTCGGTTTGAAGATCTGGATCTCGCTATCTCGCTTAGTTTTTGGAATAGTTATAAAAAATCTTAGTCTTTTTGAGTTGGATCGCGTCTGATTTTGGAATAAAGTCGGCGTTTCGCCCCCACTAGTAATTATCAGGACATGAATAAGGAGTATGGGAATATCACCTTCTTCCATTTCAGACCAACTTCACAAATTTTATACAACTATTCAACACCTCCCGATATTTCTTTAGTTAATTTCTATGATTTTTGGGGCGGCAGCCGCTGTCACAGCGAAATGACAAATTATTTTTTTTTTCAAATCAGATAAAATTCGGGCCTGTGATTATGGATAAAACGTTATATTGAATTCCTGTTTTCCACTTAAAAAAATTAACTTTGTACCTCTTACCGTTCATTTTTCTTATAAATAAAAAATACTACTGGTGGCAGTACAGCTAGCAATACTAACTTAAACTGAAAAACTACAGGTTTATCTACCTCGTAAGAGAGCCGGGTGCGCGTTAAGTGTACTCCTAAAACAAACACACATACACACAGAGTAACCTAACTAGAACAAATACCAACTAAACATTCCCTCACGGGGATCCACATTGTTGCGTGTTTGCATTGTACCCCCGTCAACAGTACAGAATAACGACTACAATCCCCAGATAGGCCTCGAAAATGCAAGAACAATACACATTACACGCCATTATTCTGCGGAACGGCGTTGCCACGTCATTCGACCTGCCCTTCTGTGAAGCGCGTCACACGTTGGGGTAATGACAGCAAGCATCTTTTGATACCAATAATATGATATAGGTTATCAGTAGTTAACTTAGTGCTCAGCATGGAAGCTCGTTTTTCTAGCTAGTGGAAGAATTTAAAGTTCAAACAAACTTTTTTTTAATGTGACCAGAATAGACACCGGAAACGAGTGCAGCAAGTGTTGGAGAGCAGAAAATGACCAAAAAGCACTTGGAATAACGAATTTGGCAAAAATACTCCAGAAGAAGAAACCTACAATATGGGAATCGCGCAAAAATTGTGTTGACATGTTATTTCTAATATAAGTTTTTTGCCGTAACACTAATAACACTAAGGGCACTGGACTATTTTATTAGAATACTAATCTTGCTACGAACATTCCATTAATAAAGCAACCTTAAAGAATTTCTTGGATTTCATTATTGACAGTGTCATAATGAAAACGTACGGCAGCAGGTCTATTTTAAATTCATCGTGCTCCGAAAATGATATGATGATGGACGACATATGTAAACTTAGACAATTATTTCCATTTTTTAATCGACTATACTGACAAAAATTGAAGCTTCAGTTCGTTATTCAAGTCAACATTCATCTATACCAAACCTAAACAAACAAACAAAGAAGAAGTGAAAAAGTACCAATCAAATTAACATCGCGTTTTCCACCAGACTGAAGGAACCGTCCGTGCATGAAGCTTTATACAATTTTATTTATTCAGCATTTTCAGTATCGACATAAAGCAGGAATAGAGGTTTTTTAGAACGACATGACTCGGTCCGTTATTTAACGTGTGTACGGGCAGAGTTGCCACATGCTCATTGCAGCTATTGCGCACAAGAAAATCATGATGAATAAAAGTAAAATTCAAGTTTAAAAAAATTTCGATATAAAAACTGTTTTAGAGTAAACATTTTTCAAATCAAAAGCAGTATAAACTGTGAAAGTAGTTTGTATAGAATTAATCCAATAGAAAATCTGCCCATTTCATTTGTGTAAGTCCGTCATTGTCTAAACTTTGGTCAATTTCGGAATAAACGTCAGACTTCTTAATCAATTAATTGAATAATGCATACTAAGCTCATATTGCTGTAAGTGATGATTGTGCCTTATATTTTGCTTCTATGGGAACATTCTTCATAGAAAGCTGTTTCCAACCAATCTATTCCTCATGAAGGTTCCGACCAATGATAGCATCACAATCCTGGCTTATCGAACCATAACAGCCAAGTACTAACAATAAATAATATACCAATCAACAACAGATTATGCACTCGCATAAACGATATCGATTGGTCGATATACAATAACAAAAATATTTCCAACGATCCAGCGTATTGGCAGAAAAAAAACAGTAGTAGATAAAACTGCTCGACTGTCTATATATATCTTTCTTTAATAACACTAGCATTATTCGACATTCTAATTTGTCAATCTGTCAGAACATGGAATTTAATTCATTTCAGTTTTTGATGAACCCAAAAGTTGTAACTGCCGTACCTCCACAACGTTCAATAACTGCACACTGTATTTTTCATGGAGGTAGTTTAAGATATCCGCCGTTGGTCCATTTCATATACGCGAGAAGCGTCCTGCATGCATAATATGACAACTTATGCAGATATCCGACCGAAATGGATGGATCCTGCTTTGATGTATTAGTCCTGGCCTGCCCTCCAGAGTGGCCGTTGAAATTTGTAAATTTCTGAGGTGCCCAAAATGGCGGGGGCGAATAATACCACGAGTCCTGGCAATGAATATGTTATTTGGGGTGTTTCAGAATTTTAATGTTTTGAAAGTTGTAAGAAAGTTTAATATATAAAAACAGACTAATGAATTAATATAATATAATCCTTCATTTGACAAAAATATCGTGAATCTCTCTTTATACATACAATTTACTACTAATCCATAGTATTTGTTCTAGTTCTAGTTCAAAGTTACATTAAATACTAATTTGGCAATAAATCGTTCACAACAAATAAACAAACATGACATGTTGTTTTCCGGGCTGGTTCCCACATTGGTTATTAGACCTTGACGTTTCGACACTCATGTCGGTGTCTTCCTCAGAAGTAGCTTTGAAATTCTGAAACAGTTTCAGAGCTACTTCTGAGGAAGACACCGACATGAGTGTCGAAACTTCAAGGTCTAATAACCAACGTGGGAACCAGCCCGGAAAACAACATGTCATCGACAACAACCACGGAAGCCTTCAAACCAAAATAAACAAACTTATATAAAAAGAAAACTTGATTTTCGTTCCTGGTGAGAACTGCATGTCAACTTGTCAGATTACAGGTCACTTTCTTTAGGTAGTAGTATTCGTTTAGGCAGCTAGGTGGCTTTTCCATCGTGTCAGTTCGTTGCTACTTTCATCTCTAAAGCAGAAATTTATCTACCAATTTTTACCAATATCTAGTAGCCCAAAAGCTAGCCATCAAGCATAGAGGTTGGAAATATAGTAAGAGTCAAAGAAAGACCAAAATTATACAGTTTGTAGAAAATCTCCATCTGCAATGACATTTGTTAGCAGAACCGATGTAGCATCCTCTACTTCACGTAAAAGCTTTGACTCTGAAAGGCCTATAATATTAAATAGTTGTTCTAATATTTACTTTTTATATTTTGGGGCTATTCGACATTTTTTATTCAATTAAGAACACTTCTTTATCCAAAGTCAAGCTTCCGATCTTTAATTTAGATCTTCATCAGGACAACTACAATATAATACAAAACAAAGTTACCTACTATTAATAAATACAATGGTGTTACTTACAGGAAATTTGAAATTATTTAGTGATCGTTATTTTAACATTATTCTACTATAATTATGGAAAATTCTGTACGAAATTATATTATAAGACGTATTGTCAAATTCAAATTTCAAAACCGCCAACCAATACTACCACTCTGACAATATGACCAACTGTTAATTTTAAACAGTCACTAAAACAACTTTTAATTTTGTATTTCATTTAAATAAATAAGCAACTTTAAATTTTAAAAGATATTTTCTATTTATGCAAAATCTGTGACAACAAGTACGTATATATATTACTTAAATTTTGAGTGTCCGATTTTTTATTTATAGGGTTTTTAATTTTATTTATATGATACATTTCCAAAAATAACCTTTTATTATAATTTTACTCAATTTCGATATAGAGCACACCTGTCTCTTTTGTCATTAACATCACTCTTGTGTAGAGATATTCTGTTTTTCAACCATTGGGATGTTTGCCCTACATACGTGTTATCACAAGTTTCACATTTTAATGAATAAACAACATTTGGCATAAATTTTTTTGAGTTTTTGCTCTTAGTTTACTAAATAAATTATATCCTGTTTTAACATTTTTAATTGCAATTTTAACACTTTCTGAATAAAAACTTCTTATTAATTTTGTTGTAAGTCCTGTTATATTAAGAAGAGACCCAAATTTCTGTAATTCATTCAGTCTCGAATCTTGGTCTATTATTCTGAGATTTTCTTCAATATCTTCACATTCATTGCGTCGTCTTATATTTGTAACTTTAATTTGGTTATTTGGAGTTGAAAACAGTATTTTATTAACTAGACCGTTAGGATATTTATTTTCTAATAATAAATTTTGTAATTTCTTAAAATTTTTGTTTAAAAATTTGGATGTTTATGATATGTTTATGTTTAATTTTAGTAGAATGAGCTGACAAAAAATTTATATATTTACCGGATGCTGTGGGTTTTTGATACCAATCTAATATAATTTTGTTATTCCTTATGACCATAGTATCTAAAAAAGGTACGCCACCGTCAACTTCCCTTTCTACAGTAAATTTTATGTCAATTAAATGTTAAAAGTGGTTTTTATTTTGTCTATGCGCCCTGAAGGTATTATTAAAATAAGGTATCTACAAATTTTTTTATAAAAATGATATTAAAATCTAATTTAGGTATACACTCATCTAGAAGAAAATCCACAACATCTTACAAAAGAACAGACAAAAGAACATAAAGTTTATAATTCAGCGAGTCCCAAAATTTAAGGAAATCCCAAAATACATAAGCCTGATGTACCAACCATGTGTAGAGAGACAAAATACTCAAAGTCTGATTACTAATCGTATAGTATAAGAAATAAAAACGTAAATGTCATTTTAACAATTGGATGTGGAAGTATTGGTTCAATTTCCAGCGGTTTTTTACTATTTTCCTACCCAAAATGCAACGAAGCCGGCAAATATTTAAATACACACCCACTTTTAAACTGCTACGTCCTGCAACCCAACTTTTCACGGCCCAATAAATAAAGATCAAAACGCTGTTTACACGCCGGCGGAAGAACCGACGGTGGAATTTCTCGTCCGTTATTTTTTCTTGTGGAGGTGATGCCTCTCCGGAGGGTCGTGAAAACAGGCGTGGAAATTTATTAATATTTATAGGGTGGGCCCTGCAAGAATTCAGCACCGACGCTTTCGTCAAGTCGTAATGAATTATTTGGTGGGAATCGAAACTTTCGCGATCAATGAGCGAGTCATTAACTCACGAGGACTTTCGAACTGCCTCGCGAATGGGGCCTGCTGAGTTATGTCTCCGGACGAATTAATTCCTTCGTCATCGCGACCCTCTGTTTGGGTTGTCGTCTGCTGAAGTCATATTTGTCTGTTTCGATAATACGAAGGTTGCGTGAAATATTTGGAATTAATTTTATTCAGTTACTGTTAAAATCACAAAATTAATTCTACGCACTCGCAGTTTTAGGCAATAAACATAATCGGAGATACCTAAGCACTGCTTTTGCATTAATACTGTTCGTGTGATTATAAGCAATATGGCATGCTTTTTCAATGGAAACGTTTAGTACTCACACTCTTAGTATTAATATAGTATAACCTATGTCTGGTAAATACAATTGCGGATTTATTAATCTGAATATCAAGACCCATGTTTGGAAATAGTATATTAAGTATCTTGACGTACTGAATAACTGGTGTAGATTTAACGGACTGCCTTTGAACATAGCTAAGTGCAACGTTCTATCGTTCACATTAAAATCTGTACCTATAATATACAGGGTGATTTTTTGAAAACTTCACACCTTAAATAACTTTAAATAGAGGAAAAATTTAAAATTTTGCAAAAACAGGTAAACTTTTGTTTGCAGGGGGACAACTTTTGAGATAAGTTTTTAATGGATAGCGCTTACCCTCTTAGCGGGGTAGACACCCCTTCAAAAATTTTAAATGAAACTACCCATCTTATGATACATCATTTAAAAGCTTATTACACAAGGAGTCGTGCCATGTAATTAGTTTTAATATTTTTTACCCATTGACGGGGTAGTGGGTCAAAAAGTGCATTGTAGCAAGTGGCTTATAAAATGGAATATTTTGGACTCTTTTTAACAAAATTTATTGTCTTGCAGTTACAATAAAAATTGTCCTTACTTAAGCCTAAAAAAACTTGTTAAAAAATAATTGTTACACCTAAGCAAAATGCCAAAAATACTTAAAATTTTCTTTCGACATTACTTGATATTGCAACTCGACAGTTTATACTGAATTGGCTAAATAATTATCTACTTTGTGTTTCCAATTTTTTGTTTCAATTTTTTGGCTACTTCTTTGGCACGACCATCTTTTTGTTCACATTCCTTTTTATAAATCGCGTGAAATTTTAAAGTGAGAGTCCAAGTGATAATGGTTTATTCAACTGCCGAAAGGGTAGAAATAATTTTTATTTACGGTGCTGAGCATAGCTGTGCTCGTGCGTCAGCAAGGGTGTTTAACGAACGGCACCCCGATAAAAATGTTGACGCTAGGTACATTCTCGATCTCGTGCAGAAATTTCAAGACACTGGATCTGTAGTAAAGAAAAAAAGGGCAGGGAATAAAGTCGTTGATGAAATGGCCCAACTTGAAATACTTGGTCATTTTGCAATGGATCCAACATGCGTAACATTTCTACAGCCACTGGACTTTATTATTCATCTGTAAGGAAAGTTACAAAACTGCACAAATTCCATCCCTATAAGATGAAAACTCTCCAGGAACTCGGCGAAGATGACTTCGATAGAAGACTGCAATTTTGCGAAATTATGACAGAAAAGATTATAGTAAATCCAAATCTAATAAAAAATATCTGCTTCAGTGATGAATGCACATTTTTTTTGAACGGCTCTGTAAATAAATATAACGTCAGGTACTGGAGTGACGAAGATCCTTATATTTTTCGAGAAGGTCATACACAAGTTCCTCAGAAGCTGAACGTCTGGGTTGGAATACTTGGCAACGCAATTGTAGGTCCAGTTTTCATTGATGGGACGCTAAATGGGGGAATGTATTTAGAATTACTTGATAACGTTATTGATCCTTTAATCACAGAGCAATTAGAAAACCAACGGGACCCTGAAGGGAATCCAATGTTGGATGAATACGAATTGTTTTACCAACATGATGGAGCCCCACCGCATTACGCCATTAATGTGCGAAATTGGTTAAATCATAGATTTCCTCTTCACTGGATTGGTAAGCGTGGAACAATTGAATGGCCGCCACGATCACCCGATTTGACTGCTTTAGATTTCTTTCTATGGGGTCATTTAAAATCTGTAGTTTACAAAACACAACCTACTAGCCTGGACGATCTGCGAGAAAGAATTATTAACGAGTGCAGGAGGATTCCACCTGAAACTTTCCGAAAAGTGCAGCAGGAGTTCGAGAACCGTCTGTATTATTGTATGGAAAGAGGTGGTGCACATTTTGAGAATCTATTGTAAGGTTTGAATTTCTATGGTTTTGTTCACACTGTTTTTGGAGTTACAAATAAATAATTTTTCTTTTTCGTGGACATGGACTTTCTAAAAAATTACATGATAAATACTTTAATGTTAATAATAATGTTAAAAGAAAATTTTCAGTATTCTGGGAGTTTTTTTAAGTGTCATATTTTTTACAAGTTGTTTGTTTAAATTTTGGGTTCTCGTAAGGACAAATTTTATTTCCGCTCTAAAATAAAATACATTTTGTTGAAAAGAGGGCAAAATATTCAATTTAATAAGCAACCTGTTTCGTAGGCACTATTAATCTATTACCCCGTCAATAAGTTAAACGTGGTGAAACTAATTACATGGCCAGACTCTTTGTGAAATAAGCTTTCAAATGATGTATCACAAGATGGATAGTTCCATTTAAAATTTTTAAAGGGGTGTCTACCCTGCTCAGAGAGTAAGCGCTATCCATTAAAAACTTATCTCAAAAGTTGTCCCCCTGCAAACAAGAAGTCAAGAATTTACTTGATAGTGCCGAAATTTTGGGTTCTTTTAATTTTTTGTTCCTAGAGTGTCTGCCAGAACATCTCACACATTTTATGTGCAACTGGGAAAATGAACAAAAAAAAACGTTCACCACTATATAACATGTGTGTTCTATATAATTCTCGGTGTATAAATTTTGATCCTTTTGGTGGCAGCATCACTGCTATAAAAAATATTTTTGTATGATTTGTTTTGTCTGTACGTTTTGATTAACTTTTACCCTCCTGTTGTGTAGCTGGGTGCAAACCTGTACAACAGTGTAAATAAATAAATAAATAACAGTAAGGATAGTTTACTGGAGTGGGTCAGTCAACTCCTTACTATTCGAGATGTTTACTTACACTAGTTTTTGTACGCCCGTTACATGAATACAATACATGGATTTGGTTGTAAGTTTATCTTTAAACGCCAAAATATTCGTCAAACGTGTATGTGCATGAATGAATCAGAAAACGAAAACAATTCAGAGACGAGATCTAAGTGTATAGGATGTTCTTCAGTGAAAAAACGTATATTAGTTTCAAAAAGTGATTTAAAGAAAACTATGGGAACAAAATAATATCCCTGGCACTTTATGGGTTAAGTATTCTATAATAAAAGTAACAATTTTTTATATGATTCTAGCGGTATTTCTAAATTTTATGCGCTGATTGTATTTCTGAGTAAACATATGATAGGAAAATTTCCCAAGAAAATTGAAGAGCATTTAAAATTGCAATATGTGAACTGTTATAGTTGTAGGAAAATATCTATGAAACCGACTTATTCAGGTTGCTACGAGTGAGGAAAGAGAATCCTAAGTGTTCCGTACAGCAGCGTGCTCTCACTCACCATATTAGCAGAAGATCTGTTCAGAAAATTTTGAAAAAAGAGAAGTTCCATCCATACAAAATTCACTTATTACAAGAACTGAGCGAAGATAATTTCGATCGTAGGATAGATTTTTGCGAAACTGCTATGGACATGATAGATGATGATAGAAATATTTTAAATCGGATTATGTTGTCTGATAAGGCGTCTTTGTGACTCAATGGTAATATGAATAGACATAATTGCAGATATGGAACAAGTTCACACACAACACCCTAAGAAAGTGACTGTCCGGAGTGGTATTATCTGTGAACACATTATTGGGCATTTTTCTTCAATTCTTCTTGAATGTGGTCAAGTATTTACGGCTCTTACGCGAACACATTATACCAGAACTTATTCCCCTGTTGCCTAATCGTGAAAATGCTCCGCGTTCTTCTGAATAGATATGGTTTCAGCAAGATGGTGTACAACCCCATTTAATGCGGTATTTCCAGACAGATGGATTGGTAGACGCGAGGCTATAAAATGCCTAGCACGTACCCCTGATCTGACGCCGCTTGATTGTTTTCCTGTGGGGGTGTCTGAAAAATCGTATTTATGTTGATCGGCCACATAATGCAGAAGATTTAAAAGGACGAATCAGGACGGAAATTCAGAACTTACCTCCAAATATGCTACAAAGAACATTATAAAACTTTTACTCAAATCTGCATTACTGCCAGGAAGTAAATGGGGAACATTTTGAGCATCTTCTGTAATGTAAATCTGAAAAAATACTGCGTTTTTCACGGAATCATGTTTTTCTTTTTTACTTTTTGGGTACCCGATTCGCAATAAATTGATCAAGCTAGACGAAATTTATCACCAGTCAAGTAAAAATGGTAATACCTGCCTTTTTTGTCCACTTTAGCAATAAAGAAAATTGTTTTCATTCTTTTAGTTCTTTGTCAGGTTCAATTATTGTATTTAGACTTTTCTCCACTTAGAAGCAATAAATTGTACAAGTTCAATACATTTTTGAAGTCAGGAAAAAATATCCATTTCAATGATGCGCCTTTTGACCCCCTTTCACCCATATCTCGGAAACTAGAGCTGATACGGAGTCGAAAAAATTCCAGAAAATGCATTTTAGTTACCCATAGGCCCATGCACAATTTCAGAAAAATCGGTCGAACAGAACCTGAAATAATCTGCTGGTTCCATACTATGTACCGACCCTGTATGTGATGCTACACTTGCACTACATTGCGAATCCCCCTCAAGCAAAAATAGACACAGAATGTTTTTTTCTTTCAAAGTTAATTTCCAATAAAATGATTATAATGTTCTTATACCCTGGGTGGGAAAAAAACCACAAACCGCTTTGTTTTGTTATTAGAGGCATCGAACCGCCCCTTCATAGTCGACGGCGATCAGTCTGCGTCACCGGAACACCCCGTCCGCGCCCCTTACCGGAGTATTATGCTAAACCTTATGAATAATGCACACGCTGCGGCTATGCAACCGGTGGTGGTCATTTTGCTTATGGAACATACCCTCTAATGTCTAGAACGCAGTCATAATGCATCTTGCAGTACGTATAATGGATTTACGAGGGTGGGGGCGGCCCCACTCTCGGGGATTTTATGCGGCGCACCATCATAAGTCAGTTTATGATTGAGAGTAATGCGCTTAACCAAAACGACTGGATGCGCCAGATTGTTAATAAAGTTGAGAGCCCGGGAAAGGGTAGGACGCGGGCTTTTACTTTGTTGGTGGCTTTGTGCATGCTACTTACTTTTAAGGGAACTGAATAATTCGTTGCTCGGCGTGCGCCAACTTCCAATCACGTCTTAAGAAGATGGAGGCTCTTGGTGCGTAGTTTAATAAGGAATCACTTTTGGAAGAACGAAGTCTTAAATTTAAGTTCGTCTCAGTGGAAAGAGCTAACGAACTATACGTACAGTCATTAAATGACCTGACAAGGCAGCAAGGGTTGTGAAGAAGAGGTCCATAGTGAAGGTCAAGAAGAAGTCGAGGACATTGTATTTGAATGTATAGTAATGCAACTCTCTTACCGTTATTACAACCCTGCAATAAAATTTATCTTTCATCTCGAACAGCAGGCGGCCCCCCACAAGTTACCGCAAATTTAGGTCCGATTTTCGGAAGATGGTTAAGCAGGGTCGGATTATTTAAAGTTCACTACTGGTCAAACCAAAACTAGCATTCAGTCTTAGTATTTCTGTGCGMGAGACAAGAGAAACGAAAAATGTTCCGTCCTTGGGAAAAAGCTGCTCCAAGTACCGCTCAGAATGAAGTTGCTGATGCTGACATGGAAGTGCAAATTGAAGAAAACAAGAGGAATCGTCGTTACCTTACCCAAGATGCCAAAGAAATCATAAAAAATGTATACAATTTTATGATAAAAAAAGAGTGCAGCGCTCCGTTAAAAGTGACAACTGAAATGGTTGGTATCCTCTACACGACTGTGAGAGATATTATTGAAAATAAAGGCAATTCAAGAAAATCACGCAATTCGGAGAAATTTCTAAATATATCAAAAGAGCTTGGGATAGAAATTAAAAAAGTGATTTACCAAATGTATAAGGAAAATAAAGTTCCAACTACGGCAAGTCTGAAATTAAAACTTTTGGAATTAGGACATGACATAAGTTATTGCGAAGAGTGGTTCAGAAAATGCTTGAGGAGCATCGGTTTTAATCATAGTACATTAAACCAACGTTTGTCCCATAATGGAATCAACCCGACTAAAAAGAATGAGGTGGGATTATATAAACGAAATCAGAAGGTACCGCCAAGAAAATCGTAATATCATATATTTGGATGAGTCGTGGTACGACACCCACGACTTGATAAAAAAAGGTCTGACAGATGGGACAAATAACTGCGTTCTGCAAGCACCACCTTCGAGAGGAAAAAGAATTATAATTCTTCATGCGGGAGGAAGTGATGGATGGGTGGAAAATGGCTTATTACTGTCAGCGAAACAGATCCAAAATTCTTCTGCTAACTACCACTGCGACATGGACTCTGCACTTTTTGAAACTTGGTTTCAGCATCAGCAGTTACTGCCAGGGGCTACCACCAGGATCTGTTAGTCATGGAAAACGCGAGTTATCATTCAAAATTAATGAACAAGGCGCCAACATCAGCTACAAAAAAATAGAAATAATTGATTACATGAAAAAGAATAAAATTACAACTCCGGATGGAAAGGTTACCAAAAAAGATCTGTTGACAATAACAAAAAATCTCAAATATACCTAAACAATATCGAGTTGATGAACTAGCGGAAGGACATGGACATATAGTTATGCGTTTGCCACCGTATTATTGCGTCCTAAACCCAATTGAATTAATGTGAAGTACGCTTAAAAAAGGAGTACGAAGAAACAACACATGTCCGCGTTTAAGTTCGGGAGTTGTAGGTTTAGCGCGTAGAGAGATAAGTAGTATAACGAGAGAACTGTGGAAAACCTGTATTAAGCATGTTATTGAAACTGAATATAGCTATGTATCCCCAAATTATCAAAATTTTATAATACATGTTAATGATGATGCTAGCAGTGATTCAGAATTTGACAGTAGTGATGATGATAATAATTAATACATTTAAGTTATGTCGGTGTAAACTTGTTAGACTTTTTTGTAAAAATTAATGTATGGAATTATTTTTTTTGTATTTAGAGCTTTAGATAAAAAATATATATTCTTATTATTTTCTTTTAAAATACTTGTCTTTTATTTACATATTTAGTTATGTTAACCATTAACCGCATGTTTCCAATAGTTAAAAGATTGTAAAAATATTAAAATGTATTGTTTATAATTTTCGGCTAGCACAGCATTCAACATATTCACAGGATATAAGTACTACAGGAATGTTAAAAATCAAAATAAAAATATTTAGGAATGCGAGATTTTTCTTTGCATATTAAAAAATGCTCAGATGTGCATGTTGTCAAATTTCATTATAACTAGATATACTTTGCTTGTGCAAAGTAATGTTGCTACTCATCTAAAGCTACGTACAATTCATTTTGAGACGTAAATAAAAACGATCGATGTAAAACCTCTTATTAACTGAATGATTAAAAACTATTTAGAATAATATACACTACACAAAAAAACGAGTTTTAAAACGGCTTAAAGCTGCCACTGGAAATTCGCAAAATCACAAAGAGAGGGTTTGATTTATGAGGGGTCGCGTGCCGTTCCAACTGTGCCTATAAATGAAAGGTAAATAGTATTGCAAGGTTGTAAAAACAGTAAGAGAGTTGCATTACTATACCATCGTAGGCTTTGAAAATTAAACGATCTCGAGAACTCTGGGTTTTGAGCGAAGCTCTTGAAACTAGATAAAGCCCTTTATTACAGAAAGGCGCTGTTGAAAAGGAGCAATGTTTGTTTGCCTGATAGGTATGCTACTGGGATGACCCTTCCCTTAAAAAAATAAATTGCGACGAGTCTTATTCTGGTATGCTTTCGAACTGTAGGGGAATTATAATTGAAAAATACTTCTCGATATAAAATTACCGAATAATCCCCATAAAATTTCTTAAAAGTCTGTGTATATTTTATTTTAATATATATTTCTCGTTTGATAATTATGATTGTCCCAAATCATCTAAAAATAATTTGACATTTAGCTGTGACAGCGGTTGCCACCCCAAAAATCATTATAATTAACTAAAAAATATCGGGAGGTGTTGAATTGTTGCTATTTATTTTCAATTGTTTATCGACTCCATTTGCAAAAATTTGAGAAGTTGGTGAGAAATGGAAGAAAGTGTTCCTGGGATAATCCTGAAGGAAGCTAAACAAGCAACTCTACAATTATTGCCTGCGAACTCCAAGAAACATTATGAAAAAGTATTTTCAGAACTTAACGAATGAAATGAAAAAACGGGGTGTATCTACCATAAATGAGGAAGTACTGTTATCATATTTCTTAAATTTGAGAAGAAGTATTCAATTTCATCAATGTGGTCGAAGTACTCAATGCTGAAGGGTGCAATAAAGGTTTATACATTAAAATATAGTAAGCTCACTGCGTACCTGAAGAGTGTGTCGAGAGGATATTAAAGCGAAGAAAGCTGCAGTATTACTGGGTTGAAACTCAAATGGCTAATTATAAGGGTGTGTATATCTTCTGTCATACCAAAAACTCTTGAATGAATTTATAAAGGATCTGATTTCAGGTAGTACCAGACAAGTAGTTGTTGACCAACAGGACGGTTTTGTGCGTCTTGTTTTTGTTATTTATAAATATCATTTCTGCTTTTCGTCACTCTAAAACCTTACTTTTTGAAGAGAATTTAAAGCTTTTTATACGTGTTAATTCTGCTTAGGCCTGCGTTTTATGTTGAAGTAACCTAAAAATATTCAAAAGAAATTTATTAAACTTAGTTTTTCCACTTCAGTAATTATCAAAATTTGTTATTGTATTTTGGAATTCCTGGTTTAGAAGACAATCTTTTGAAGTCATTTTTGTGTATAGAGTAAGTATTTAGAAGTACGGTTGTTACACGGTTAGTGTTTCTTTTATAATTGTTTTTTATACCCCTCCAGCCAGTCGTATGTCAATTTCTGTGAAAAAGTACAGTTATCTCAGTATTTTCTGTGCAGACCTTACTTTTTTAAGCTGTTTTCGCGGAGGCTTCTTTTATAGTTAAAATGTAAATGGATTTTTCCGCTAAATACATATTATTATATTATACACATGATATATTACAAAATTATTATTGGAAACAAGTGATTTAAAATTCGCTTCTTAAATGTCCAGTTTCAGTATCATTTGCATGTTTTGAAAGGATGACGGATACTCCATCCAGAAAAAAGAGAAGTATAGTTTTTTTTAAACCTGAGAAATAATGATTTAAAAGTGAAATGTTGAATACGTTGTCACTGTCTAAATTCTAAAACGTCATACTGAATAACTGACTTTTTATATGTTCATTACAAGGTCAAACCCAGTAAGGATGATTACCTCCTTGGAACATGCAATTTTCATAGTCATACACTAAAGCATAAAAGAGTTATCAATGTAAACGCCCCATCAATCGGATAAAACTGCAGCCTGCACAATCTCGCCCGATTTCCAACTCAACCGCACTCCGCCATTAATATTCCTGAATTTCAATCGCGAAGTCCTGAAACTTTTATTTCCCGCACCGGTTGGGAAAGCAGTCGCAAAAATCTGCCGGTCCCGTTGGTCGCCATTCTGGTCCTTGCCGCCCCCACGAATAAGAAGCGCGAGGATTTGAGTCCGCTCAATTATTTACAACTGTAATAATGTTGGTATGAATAATAAGCCAAGCGTGTATGGCCGTGAGGTTGGCAATGCATAATAAATGCAGCCGGTGTTTAATTATTAGCATGTTGGCAGCGTCGCCTGGATTACTTCGTACCCGTAGTGTTTGACCTGCTCCACCTCCCCCCGTGAAGTCGGGGAAGCGTGGTTGTCATGTGTGGGGGGTCTATGCAAAAATCGGTCTTATATACGAAAAGATGTCGTAAAATAGTGCCAAACAAACCAGTCTTCCAATTGCTTAAATAGCTCTAATAATTATTTCAACAGGTAAGCCGCCATCTTCAGTAGAGTGAAAACGTTCTTGAAATGTCCCGGCGGATTAACGGAGGATATTCTCGTCACCAGGTCTTCAGCGCACTCTTACGAAACGCATAGTCTGCCCAACATACCGGTCAGTCGGAAATTAAAAAAAAAATTAATGAGTAACTAATCTTCTTTAAAAAAGTATGGATACAGAGTTTGCTTCCATACTTATACATATGAAAACATGCTCATTTAAGGCTCAAGTCTGTTGGTGACTGTCAACGTCAATGGTATCTTTTTTTCTTAAAATGCTAAAAGTTTATTCTAATTTAGAGTATGCTAATATTGTTGTTGTTTATATCTTCTGTAATGGGAATGACACAGCTGCTGTAGAAGAATATTGATGACGTTTTTCACGTGAGAGGGCTCCCGACAAACACGTGTTTATTCAAGTTTATAATAAACTTTGTGAGACTGGGACTTTTTCAAATACTGAAATAACATCTGAAAAAGCTGGTCGACAAACTTTAGAAGAAGTTGACAATATTTTCGACCTAGTGGAAGAAGATGCAACATCCAGCACCAGAAGAATCGCTACTCAATTCGACATTTCACAGGGACGGGTAATACACACAATTCACGAGCAACGATTAAACCCAATTAAAGCGTTATCAAAACGAAACCTTACACCATTCATACAACAACTTCATGATGATGGTGGTGTAACTGCACATTAGATCTTTTACGATATTTTTATGCAAATTTTTTATGCAAATGATTCTTTGGTCACGCACTAACAACTCAATTTTCATTAGGCCTGTACAAAATAAAAGAAAAGTGATGAAATTAATTAAAATCAGATATTGCTATTAGTAGTGTGCAAAGCCCAGCTATTTTTCAAGCTTCTCAAAGGTGTTAAACTTAATACAATTTCTTAAAAATAAGCTTCATCGCGCAAATAAATTCATTACAACATAGTATTTAAGCATATCCTACCTTCGCATTTTTTCCAAAAACCACGTAACTAGGAAGACAACGAAAACAGCTTAATCCTGCAAGTCTTTTGGGGCCGCACAATCACTATGAAAAGTCACTTTCATATGGAAAAGCCACGAAATCATCACTGTAATCAAATTAATAACCGAACGCACTGTCTAATTGGAACGTGAAAATGTACTGACCTTCGCCAATGGCATACCCAAAGCGGTGCGAACGTGACGGACACGGCAGTTTTTTGTCTGCGTTTCCATGGATACGAACAAAAACTAGTGGGCGAGCGTTCCGCAAAAAATATGCGTTTACAGTTTGACGACGCATTAATATTTTAAAAACTACTTTCAATAGAGTAATCTGTAGGGCATAATTTTAACAATCGCTGATTTGGTCTGATTGATTCGTTTTATAATCTCATTACTATATACAGGGTGTTTCTTTTACATTCAGCATGGGTATATCATAAACTAGCGGAAACAGATTTGTAGTTTTTGAGTCTAATTTAATGCAATGATATATGGTGCTCACTTAAATAATTAAACTAGTCAGGTAGATTATTTTAACAATAACAACTTGTATTTAATTTATTTACTTTATATAGGATGTTTCACGAATGATAATGACCCTGACGAAATTAAAAATTTAAGGGTTTATAACTCATGGTTGTATAGATTTAGTACTGCACTAGCTTGTACAGATCATCTTTAATTATAATTAATTGTTCATTCCAAATGGAAGATTTCATAAACATTTCTGAATAGTTAAGAAGTATGGCATTCCATATATGTTGGAATATTTATGCATGCACACACTTAAAAATTGTGGTATGGTTTACGACTAAAAGTAACATGTTTTAGAGCAATCTTTTATGCACACATGATAATATACCTTCCAGCTTAGTGTTCTGTTAAAAATGTTATTGCATGCTCATATATAAATTTGTAAATTATAATTGTATGATTACCTTTGTCAGTTTAATCTGAAACAAATAAATATGTTTTCTAGGATATCCTTGTTTCAATTTGAAGTGAAATAAAAATACATGTAGAATATAGGACAGTACTGACTGGCGCATTTTCAAACCAACCATTTGCTCTTCATTTGGAACGTTCAATATGTTTAATACAATACAATACAAATATAAAATAAAAAGACTTGACCATATCAATGTGCTTGTGACAATTGGGCCATAGCATCATTATCCACCAAAAATTTAGGTATTACTGCGTAAACTAACCTATTTTACCAATATGCTAATTAAACTACATCTTTTGCAGCCACCTGTTGTCATTTATATAATACTCTCCAAGCTTTAATTTTTTGCCAGAGACTACAGTGGATCATTTATTAAAAAAAACCGCTCGATGCTATACTTTTTGGACGTGGCAACCCCGGATCCGCATCACAAGAGCATTTCCTAGTTCAGCCGTCTTTATTGTGTCCCGGGCACCTTTTGTTTTATTATTTCGCTTGATTAAATGCTGGCCCACTGCCCCTTTTCTTATTTTATTACGCTTATTTTTTATTTACTTACTGGCTTGGCCGCCTCATTTACTTTTAATGGGGCCACCCTTTTCACCGTGTCATAACTGCCGGGTCATCTATTTTTTATTTTCTTTGCGCCGCTTGGACACCCGGTTAGGATAAATAATTGTGCTACGAAAACGATGTGACGGCGACGTGGTTTATTCAAATCAGAACGATAAGAATTGCCTTCTTATGTTCAACTGTTTGGGGGTTTTATATTTTCCCTGCCCGTTTCCCCACATACCCTCTATACAGTCAATCCTCGTTTAATTAAGTCATAACGAACATAAACGCACATAGAAGAAATTTTATTACGCCCCGGAGATGCAGATGCATTATCCTCAGTGTAAGGCCATAGTTTCAGCAAATGCAGTATTAGTACAAGCAGGCAATGTCTAATTCATGGTGCAATAAGGTGCTTTGTAGATGGAACGCTATTTATTAATGTGATTCGCCGCAGCCTCCGTTTATTATGGTGTCAATATTAATTAAACTAGGTAACTGTGCGACACATTGTCCGAATTATTAACACAGCGTACTCTTAAGTTTATAGCCTTGCGGTGAAGGCGGTTCACACACGAAACGTGCTAGATTTTGAATATAGCTTTAGGTCTTTTGACTGTTACCAATTTGAAAATATATAAGGAAAGAGCAGTGACGTAAATTTTTGTAATGAAGAAATCTATTTCTGCCATCCAAAATAAACAAAGACCAATCAATATAGTATGGAACCAGCAAGATATTTCATATGCGTAATTAAAATGCATTTTCTGGAATTTTTTCAGAATTCATTTAGAGGTAAGTTCTGAATTTCTGCCCTGATTCGTCGTTTTAAATCTTCTGCATTATGTGGCCAATCAGCATGAATACGATTTTTCAGATACCCCCACAAGAAAAAATCAAGCGGCGTCAGATCAGGGGAACGTGCTGGGCATTCTATCGCTCCGCGCCTACCAATCCATCTGTCTGGAAATATCGCATTCAAATATCCACGAACGTTGACTTCAAAATGGGGCGGTGCGCCATCTTGCTGAAACCATATCTATTCAGAAGGACGCGCAGCATTTTTAGGATTAGGGAACAGGCGAATAAGACACCAGACATTCACTGTCTGAGGGTGTTGTGCGTGGACTTGTGTTCCATCCAATGTGGAAAGTTGAACCAACGTTAAAATTATTTAACTGGACTAAGTCAAAATTGTTGACTATGAATCCTTTAACACCAAGGATTTATGGACTTCCTAAAATACCCAAAGATAACTGTCCTATCAGACCTGTTGTTTGCTTCATAATTTCTCTGTGTTATAAATTAGCTAAATGGCAAAATTTGACCCTTTGTGAAGTTTTACATTTCGAAAATTCTTTTACTATTAAAAATTCAGAACTCTTTCCTTGTTTCTTTCGATGTCAATAATATATTTACTTTGATACCTCCAAAAGACTGTCTTAAAAACTTACATGTGGTTTCTTTAACAGCATTTGTCGTAAATCAAATTTTTTTGTTTCGATAATAAATATTTCATACAACATTCAAGTTTAGCAATGCGTTCGTCTCTTAGCCCACTTTTAGCACAACTTTTTATGAACAATTTAGAACAAGATATTTTCAAAAACGTTTCCTTTTCTTCCCATATTAAATTTTGGTATCGTTATGTAGATGATGTTTTGTGCCTTTTTACAGGAAATTACAATGACTTAAATAATTTTCTTACATTTATTAATTCTCTTCATGATTCTATAAATTTTAGTTATGAAATAGAAATTAAAAATCAAATTCCATTTTTAGATTTATTAGTTATACGAAATCAGTCTTCTCCATACCTATCTTTCGAAATTTTTAGAAAACCCACTTGCGCCGAGAACATTATTAATTACTTTTCTTTTCACCCTTATACACACGAAATATCCGCATTTTATTCTCTTTTTAACAGACCTTTTAAATTACCTCTTTCTTTAAACGCTTTTAAAAAGGAACTAGGTGTAATTCTTCAAATTGTTTTTAATAATAACTTTCCAAATCATGTATTACAAAAATTATACTTTAAATTTAAGTTTTCTTTTAAATTCATTTATGTTGAAGAAGCCAAAATTTGGTATCCTCTTAGGTTTGTTGGTCCAGTCTCACTTAGTTTATATAAATTGTTTTCCTCTCATGGAATAAGTGTTGGTTTTTCTAGGCTAGACAGTGTGTTTCCCGTTCTGTTAGCAATAAAGACAAAATTCCAGTTTTGAATCATTCGGGAGTTTATAGTTTTTCTTGTAGCGATTGTAGATCTGTTTATATTGGTTAAACGGGAAGATCTTTTTCAATTAGAGGCAATGAACACTTAAAACAATATGAATAATATAAAAATACTGATATAGTTAATACAAATTTAAATAATTTAAATCCTTTACATGTTTGTAATAAATCCTCAAAATTAAATTTTCTAGAAATTCTTGACATATACAAAATTATAGATAACGGTAATTTTACAATTTTGAATAATTTTTGTAATTTTAGTTGTCCTGTTCTAAATTCTTTATTTGATCATTAATTTCATGTTTGTGCTTTTGGCTTGCAGGCTACTTTTTTGTTTGAAGTCAAGATTGCTTATTTCGATTTTGACAATGTCAGTTTTATAAATTCTTTCGTATTCCTATTTTTACATTATGAGGCACTGATGATTGCTAATTATAGCTGAAAGCGCTTTGCCTATTTATTAAATATAGTGGATTTGATAGACTTCGTGTAGATTTATTGTAGACGTAAACATTAAATAAGATTATATTGCTCTGCTATTGTTAAAAAGGTTAGATACTACTACAGTGGGTTATGAATTGAACCACGACTCTCCGTTTGGTCTGGAGGGTCAAGATTGAAATTCCTGAATATTATTAAAGAGGTCAATCTTTGAATAACTTATACAGGCTTGATAAAATCGCAAGACAACTGGGCACACAGTATTATTAATGTGTGTTGAACCTGATCGAATTAATATGAAGCAATCTGAAAAGAAGCATCCAAAGAAATAATAAACGCCGGAACCTTAGTGCTATTGTAATAGATTTTGTTCAGTCCAAAGTGGAGAGAAACTTGGACCACCTGACTCGTTCATTGGCTGTATACTTTGACAGAACAAATTAATTTATCTTTTTATTTTGTCCTGGAGTAAAATACGAAAGGCCAACTTGAACATTCATAATGAGGTACAAAAGCCAATCACAAGAGTTGAGCGTCCAAATAAAAATAATCCCGCTCCCCCTTTCAAAACATCATCCAAGTTCCACAAAGTCGTGACGTCAGCCAGCTGCTTGTCGATTAAACTTTATGTGAGGAAACTTCGGCGTGTGTTTAGCGTTTCATTGCAAAATAATAAAGTTTTTAACTTGACGCTCCCGGGTGTATTACTCGGCCGTAACGGACCAATAAAAGCACGGTAAAAATGACGCCGTGTAACAAACATCTTCAAAGTACAGGCCTGCCCCGTAATAAATTAAAAATTAAAATTGCGCGCCTCGAAGCACAAAATTTAATTATTAGCAATCTTTTTCGCGTAGTAGGTATACAGAAACACAATTAGCAATAAAGTTTTCCTTCGTGGGACCAGGTATTATGTTCCTCCTCTGAAATATTAAAGCGATTCCTTTTATGAATCATAACAACGCTTTGTTGTTGCACAAAATAAAATTCAAAAGGTTCTTTTTTCATAAAAAACGAACACGGCCTCCTCGTGGGGCGCGGGCTTCTGGGGAAACAAGCAAGGGAGCTCGAATATGAAAAATTCTTATAGCTGCTTAATTTGAGATAAAAATACAAAGGACTGCGAACATTAGCTTACTTCAAAAGCGGCTTTATAGAAGAAGACGTAGTTCTAGTAGACAAAGACTGGTTTTGAGGCATAAAAATAAAAAGCCTAGTACAGAAGCATGATTACGCACATATCGACAATTTAACTTCCTGAAATATTTTAATTCATGTCCTTTGTCGATTGCGAAATACCTTAATACTTCCTCAGTTGTAGAAGTAACATACCTTTTACGTAAAGTGATCTTGAAATTATAATAATAAAGCAATTACTAAAAACACCAAAACATCAACAAGCACAGTAATAACATTATCAACCAGTGTGTAGAAAGCATTAGAGTTAGTGCATGCGTTAAAGAAAGATGGCGGTGGACTTACCTTAAGTCGTCTGAATAAATTCAACGTCCTAAAAAAAGAGAAATGAAAATTAAAAAGAGAAGTTTGTACAAGTCCATACGTAAATATAGAATTAGTGAAGATGCAGAAAGACAAGAAGATAAAGCGTCGAGAACGTGAATTGGTTATTTTGAGGTGCTGTGTATTGGCAAATGCAGTGTTGTAAGGAAGAATGGATACAGACACAATCAACCCGGATAAGTGCCAACATACAAACAGTACATTACCAAATTCAAATAGCGTATAAGACATATCGTTTATAAAGTCATGCTAACAGAAACAGCAATCTGTTGATATATATGTTGCATCACCATCCACAACACCCGCAGATTTTTAATCATTCTCAATATTTGACAAATTCAAAAAACCGCACGTGAATCAAGACGGCAGGGCAGATTTCAGGTTAAAATTTAAACGCTTTCATGTTCGACTCGATTTTTCCGACGAGTCGTTTCACATATGTCACAAAACAAACACAATTAGGTGAATAAATAAATACAAAATGTCCACCGCAATAATTTACCCGTCATCGATCGGCGTGTGAAATTTTATGTGAAAACCACCCACCAAAAAGGGCAATAAAATCCATTTAGGCACATTTATTACTGGTTAAAACGATTTAAATAAAGCCGATGTTTAAAAAATTGCTGTAACACAATGAAGCTGCACTGATTTTTTTGAGATAATGCGATTCACTTCTTTAAAAGACCAAGCTTTACTCAACTAGATACAAAATCAAACTTTCAACATAAGACTGTAGATAATGGCTACATTATTATGATCTTTCGGTAAAGTTGAAATATTTTCTTTAATCATTAATACTTAATGTACGAGTAGAAGCATACATGCTTCTACTATTTTTTATATGTAAACCGGCTAGAAAATGCCTGATTTCCATTCGTGCAAGAAAATCAAGCATTGCACATCTAATACTATATAAAAAAGAATCACTATGCGAGTCAAAAATTTACTACAATTTTCGTTATTACTGTGATAAGGTGGCAGAACTACCTGCTATATAAAGAATCAGTTTTCTAAAAATATATGTTTATGGCTACTAAATCGCCAATTTTTCTTACATTTTTGGATTACTTGTAATAGTTTCTTTAATTTATGAATCAAAATTGCGTCCTGTATACCCCACAGAAGAATTCTTGCGAACAATACTAACATTCCTTTGAAATACCCCCCCCCCCCTTAAAATCAGTCTGCGACATTTTGTATTGGGACAAGACCTATCGGAAACTTCAATCCTTACCAGCAGGAAATTTAAATCGCAAAAATCACGCCGACTCATGAACAGCGATAATTCCTAAACTTGATAGCCTCTAATTCGTCGTTTGTTCGAGTACGTTTCTACAGAACTTGTTAAAATCCGATAATTCTCTTATTTTTACGCCTCCACGCTGTCTGGGCCCATTATAAAAGTAAACTTTTTGGGCTGACGGTGAAAGAGCAAAGGTGCGTAATTAGTTGAATTTACTTTACTCTTGTATTAACTGAACTGCCACGGTTGGAACAGTGAAAACACTTTCGCCGTTAAGAGCGCCCCAAACGAGGAACTTTCGGGGTTAATGAATAATAAATACATTGTATTAATATTAATTTCGGGCCCTGTGTCTCTGGCAAGTGATTGGTCAGCAGTAATTAATATTCAGGACACGATCTGGAGATTCGAGATTCAAAATATGCACTTGTAAAATGAGGGAAGGAGCGGCTGTTAAATTCTCCCAGGTGTTTATCAAAAATCGTGAACGCAATACGAGGGTAGGTCAAAAGAAACTTTTTTAAAAGCTGTATTTGGAATCTCTCTTATTTATATTTTTCAACATTCGCCAAATTAAAATGACTATTAGTGGAAGAGCAAATCTAGTGATTCGGGAGTGTATTATATTCTGTTAAAAAACTAAAATACCTGCCATAGATTTTCCTAACTGTGTGAAGAACAACAAAAAACACAGGATGTTTATAAATGTCGTGAGGATATTCAACGGGATTTAAAAAATCAAAAGCGTTTTGAGTAGTTACAATTATAAAAATTTTTATTGAAGAATTATAAAATAACTACAGGAAAAGTTATTGATCCGAACATTCGTTCAATTATTATTCGTTTATATAGGGTGATTTTTTGAAAACTTCACACCTTAAATAACTTTAAATATAGCAAAAATTTAAAAATTTGCAAAAACAGGTAAACTTTTGTTTGCAGGGGGACAACTTTTGAGATAAGTTTTTAATGGATAGCGCTTACTCTCTGAGCAGGGTAGACACCCCTTTAAAAATTTTAAATGGAACTATCCATCTTGTGAAACATCATTTGAAAGCTTATTTCATAAAGAGTCTGGCCATGTAATTAGTTTTACCACGTTTAACTTATTGACGGGGGTAATAGATTAATAGTGCCTACGAAACAGGTTGCTTATTAAATTGAATATTTTGGACTCTTTTCAACAAAATGTATTTTATTTTAGAGCGGAAATAAAATTTGTCCTTACGAGAACCCAAAATTTAAACAAACAAAAAAAATATGACACTTAAAAAAAACTCCCAGAATACTGAAAATTTTCTTTTAACATTATTATTAACATTAAAGTATTTATCATGTAATTTTTTAGAAAGTCCATGTCCACGAAAAAGAAAAATTATTTATTTGTAACTCCAAAAACAGTGTGAACAAAACCATAGAAATTCAAACCTTACAATAGATTCTCAAAATGTGCACCACCTCTTTCCATACAATAATACAGACGGTTCTCGAACTCCTGCTGCACTTTTCGGAAAGTTTCAGGTGGAATCTTCCTGCACTCGTTAATAATTCTTTCTCGCAAATCGTCCAGGCTAGTAGGTTGTGTTTTGTAAACCACAGATTTTAGATGACCCCATAGAAAGAAATCTAAAGCAGTCAAATCGGGTGATCGTGGCGGGCATTCAATTGTTCCACGCCTACCAATCCAGTGAAGAGGAAATCTATGATTTAACCAATTTCGCACATTAATGGCGTAATGCGGTGGGGCTCCATCATGTTGGTAAAACAATTCGTATTCATCCAACATTGGATTTCCTTCAGGGTCACGTTGGTTTTCTAATTGCTCTGTGATCAATAACGTTATCAAGTAATTCTAAATACATTCCCCCATTTAGCGTCCCATCAACGAAAATTTTAAGTATTTTTGGCATTTTGCTTAGGTGTAACAATTACTTTTTAACAAGTTTTTTTAGGCTTAAGTAAGGACAATTTTTATTGTAACTGCAAGACAATAAATCTTGTTAAAAAAAGTCCAAAATATTCCACTTTATAAGCCACTTGCTACAATACACTTTTTGACCCACTGCCCCGTCAATGGGTAAAAAATAGTAAAACTAATTACATGGCAAGACTCCTTGTGTAATAAGCTTTTATATGATGTATCGTAAGATGGGTAGTTTCATTTAAAATTTTTGAAGGGGTATCTACCCCGCTAAGAGGGTAGGTCTAGGTGTTTCTACCTTTAAGGTATAAGTAAACCTAAAGCATTTTCGGTTTTAGTCCTCATGTTATTTCGAGTAATTGTTAAGATACTTTAATTTAACGAACTGAAAAGATTGCTACTTTTTCTAGGAGAACGATTAGATCTTCCAAAACATACAAAACTGCAGAACTTGTCATCACGCAACATAAGTTACTGAATTTAAGGATCCTGAGTTACATTTTGTGATGCTGCGTCATTATAACTAGCAACACAGTGTTCCCACCGCTGTACGTACCTACGCGAAAGTGTGACATTCGGAAAAAGTTGCTAAAACAACCGTTTGATGGCACCACCCGTTACGTGTATTTATTAAACTTGCAGATCTTTCGTTCTGTTATTATTTAACAAAAACTAATTCTTATTTAATTGTGTTTGAAACGAGTAAATTGAGGTTTTACTCTGGGCAAATTTTGCTAGTAAAAATAGAGAAAGTTTTTCCTTCTTTGAAAAGTTTGCAAGGCTGTAATTGTGTTACAAATAAAGAAAAGCTTTTCGAGGAAAATCCAGCTTAGGTCTTTCTTATTCTGGCTGCGTTTAATAATCTGATCTAGTAACAACGTAACGTGAGTTATAGTGGCAGAACAAAACTCCKACATGCGTCATGAGGTTCCTTAATAATTTGTACTTTTCCAAACAGTTTTAACCTACAAAGGGAACGTGTTAATGGGACGACTGACCCAACTAGAGCAAACACCCTCAAATCTACACAACCATTCGGCATCAGAGGAATGCAGCGCGCAATTTGTAAATCGTAAGCCACTACTTAGGCCAAACAATTGAAGTGCAGAGACTGAGAGATTACCGGGACCACCGCCTGTTATACTCCGCCGGATTATATTAAGTACAGCCAACTTTGTCGAAAGTAAATATTTAAATAAGCGTGTACATACGAGAGATGTAAGCGGGATTTCTAAAGCAAATGCAGGCGGCTATTATTTTTAGTTTGCTGGTGGAATATCATATCGCCCGGGCCCGCTGAACCGACATCAAAGATACAATCTGCAAGCTGCGACGTTGCCGACCCTGTTTGCCTAGGCACGTCGGGGGTGCCTGGGGGTTGGCGAGATAAAGGTGAATATCAACGCCGTGAATACGGGGCTCGCCTAAACGATGAAAGCCTAAAACGTCAGCTATTTCTAGGTTTGTAACGATCCACGTTCGGAATTAACATCGGTATCAACCGTTACTATGCACGTTTTGCTTCTTTAAAGTTTATGGCTTACTAGGATTTTTTATATAAAAACAAAGGTTGTAGTTAAATTTCCCCTTATCTTCCAGTTTGGAATTTTTGAGATAGGACAGCACGGATGATTGATAGATATGCTAAGTCATGTTAGAACATTTTTTAGACAAAGAGTGTATTGAAGAAAATGATAATATCTTTGAGCATATGTTATGAAGGAAGGCATAAATGTAATCGTATTCGTATAAACTATCACTTAATGCAGGATAAATAGATCACAACCCTGTTGCCCTTGATAACTAGATAGGCTAACATCAAACATAGTTTATTCGTTAGTCGCGAAATTATCGAGCTCATTCCAGCCATTCAACTGATTTAGCCTACAGTACAAGAGCAATTGTTTTCGTAATTGATGAGTATGCGAGCTCGATTACCCTCGTGCAGGTACTTGAAAATAAATTAACATCGCGTTTGTAGGTTTAAACCTGGTCTCTGCCAACTTGATGAACCGCATTCGGAGGCACGAACGATCATCACTCAAGCCTGGCGACGCACACGAAAAATCATAATGCCGTTCCGGTTAGGTCGAAAATTAATTAATTCTGCTGATTCGAATTCATGGGCTGGGATCAAATA
This sequence comes from Rhyzopertha dominica, assembly GCA_025024175.1. NCBI lineage: Eukaryota > Metazoa > Arthropoda > Insecta > Coleoptera > Bostrichidae > Rhyzopertha > Rhyzopertha dominica. The sequence goes on along the minus strand of QCXZ01000138.1, from coordinate 51,187,189 downwards.
AACAAATAAACGCAAGCCGTAATAGCGTAAAACCAAAATGGCTTTTATTATTTACACGAAACGCATTTTCGCCAATTACGAGCGCTGCATCAATACATTTGATTTTAAGCCCGATGCTGCATTATGAAATGTTTGTATTGGCTTTATTAGAATTGACATGTGCAAGGGTTATTATCAACAATTACTGATGGAATTCGTAATTGCATAATACGACACCATTGATTATTTAGTGTTTCGCGTCAGCGGGCTTCAGAACCGAAATGGCGTACGGACATAATTGAATGCCGACCTGGACACATGGGATGCTGTGAGAGAGTTGCTATAATTTTAGGCTCTGATGGTTTGTCTCAAAATAATTTTCTATGGACTACAGGTAATTTCACTTTAGTTCTGTATTAGGATGCATATCCAAAACGCATATGCTGTTACAGGGCTTATATCCTTCCAAGTCAATAAATCGGACTTCACGAAATTCTCCTTCCCACTGGAGGAACAGAACGAAATCTGGAGGACTCCTTTGACTGACACTGTTTTATGCGATCAAGCGTTATCGTGCAAGAGGATTACGCCTATGTCTTTCATATCTCGCCTACACGTTTGGAATCATGCATTTAAATTTTCTACAAAGAAGACAAATACATTTGCCTTTTGGTATTTGTCTATTGTTCGTTTGTCCATGCGTTTTTCTTCCATTATTGTAGCCACAATAGCAGTAAAAGTGTTGTCGGTAACAGTATATTGTCTCCAACTCCTGTGGTCGTCTTTAGCACTAGTACAACGCTCTGGAACGCTTACTCCATCAAGTTTACTGTTGAACTATCCACATCGACTCCCGGCAAGCTTCTTGTAACGCACCGTGAATTTATGCAAACGTTTTTGCGCTTATTTCACAAAGAGTCTGGCCATGTAATTAGTTTTACCACGTTTAACTTATTGACGGGGTAATAGATTAATAGTGCCTACGAAACAGGTTGCTTATTAAATTGAATATTTTGGACTCTTTTCAACAAAATGTATTTTATTTTGGAGCGGAAATAAAATTTGTCCTTACGAGAACCCAAAATTTAAACAAACAACTTGTAAAAAATATGACACTTAAAAAAAACTCCCAGAATACTGAAAATTTTCTTTTAACATTATTATTAACATTAAAGTATTTATCATGTAATTTTTTAGAAAGTCCATGTCCACGAAAAAGAAAAATTATTTATTTGTAACTCCAAAAACAGTGTGAACAAAACCATAGAAATTCAAACCTTACAACAGATTCTCAAAATGTGCACCACCTCTTTCCATACAATAATACAGACGGTTCTCGAACTCCTGCTGCACTTTTCGGAAAGTTTCAGGTGGAATCCTCCTGCACTCGTTAATAATTCTTTCTCGCAGATCGTCCAGGCTAGTAGGTTGTGTTTTGTAAACCACCGATTTTAAATGACCCCATAGAAAGAAATCTAAAGCAGTCAAATCGGGTGATCGTGGCGGCCATTCAATTGTTCCACGCCTACCAATCCAGTGAAGAGGAAATCTATGATTTAACCAATTTCGCACATTAATGGCGTAATGCGGTGGGGCTCCATCATGTTGGTAAAACAATTCGTATTCATCCAACATTGGATTTCCTTCAGGGTCACGTTGGTTTTCTAATTGCTCTGTGATTAAAGGATCAATAACGTTATCAAGTAATTCTAAATACATTCCCCCATTTAGCGTCCCATCAATGAAAATTGGACCTACAATTGCGTTGCCAAGTATTCCAGCCCAGACGTTCAGCTTCTGAGGAACTTGTGTATGACCTTCTCGAAAAATATAAGGATTTTCGTCACTCCAGTACCTGACGTTATGTTTATTTACAGAGCCGTTAAAAAAAATGTGCATTCATCACTGAAGCAGATATTTTTTATTAGATTTGGATTTACTATAATCTTTTCTGTCATAATTTCGCAAAATTGCAGTCTTCTATCGAAGTCATCTTCGCCGAGTTCTTGGAGAGTTTTCATCTTATAGGGATGGAATTTGTGCAGTTTTTGTAACTTTCCTTACAGATGAATAAGAAAGTCCAGTGGCTGTAGAAATGTTACGCAAAGAGCTAGTTGGATCTATTGCAAAATGACCAAGTACTTCAAGTTGGGCCATTTCATCAACGACTCTATTCCCTGCACTTTTTTTGTTTACTACAGATCCAGTGTCTTGAAATTTCTGCACGAGATCGAGAATGTACCTAGCGTCAACATTTTTATCGGGGTGCCGTTCGTTAAACACCCTTGCTGACGCACGAGCACAGCTATGCTCAGCACCGTAAATAAAACCATTATCACTTGGACTCTCACTTTTTTCACGCGATTTATAAAAAGGAATGTGAACAAAAAGATGGTCGTGCCAAAGAAGTAGCCAAAAAGTTGAAACAAAAAATTGGAAACGCAAAGTAGATAATTATTTAGCCAATTCAGTATAAACCGTCGAGTTGCAATATCAAGTAATGTCGAAAGAAAATTTTAAGTATTTTTGGCATTTTGCTTAGGTGTAACAATTAGGCTTAAGTAAGGACAATTTTTATTGTAACTGCAAGACAATAAATCTTGTTAAAAAAGTCCAAAATATTCCATTTTATAAGCCACTTGCTACAATGCACTTTTTGACCTACTACCCCGTCAATGGGTAAAAAATAGTAAAACTAATGCTTAAATGATGTATCGTAAGATAGGTAGTTTCATTTAAAATTTTTGAAGGGGTATCTACCCCGCTAAGAGGGTAAGCGCTATCCATTAAAAACTTATCTCAAAAGTTGTCCCCCTGCAAACATAAGTTTACGTGTTTTTGCAAAATTTTAAATTTTTATTTAAGGTGTGAAGTTTTCAAAAAATCACCTTGTATATCACTATATATATTTCACTCCACACGTTTTAGAAAACTCCAGGGACTATTTCTCTGCAAAATCTTATTATTGGCTGTCGCAAATCTTTTAATATGTCTCCTATAGCTTCAATTTTATCCATCCCCATAAAAAGACCTTATGGCCTTCAGATGCCCTATTGAAGGTAGGCCGCTACGGCAGCTCGAATTTCGGCGGCAAATGGGCGGGCTTCTGAGATCTTATATTTATTTAAATTTTGATCGATAGAATATATGAAACCAGCAAAATCATTATAAAAAAGGGCGCCACCAGCTTTCACAAAAAACTGGAAATGCCTAGTTTTTGATAAAACGATTATTGGAGGGAAAGTAACTCTATTTAAAATTACGCAATTGGAATTTCATCCAGTACAATATGCAATGTATCTTATGTTTTAAATTGTAAATGAAGTTAAGTTTAAAACAATCGAATTTGAACAGCTGAAATGGTGAGGCCTTGCCGCAAAGCTTTGCTTCAGTTCACAAAATCTTTCAAAAATGTGTATAGAATTTATATATGAAATTTATGTGTAAATGTTTGAAATGCGGTCTTTGAGATATCCCAAAACAGTGATTAAAATTGTACACTTAGCTGTCCACGCCAGCGGCCGAGGATGGTCTGTGCTCTTTCAGCCTACTTCGCGCCATATTAGTTGAAGTTATCACGGTCCCCTTCAAAAGGTTGTAACGGCTTTCCCCTTTCAGGTAGGTACAACACATTAGCTGGTTCGAAATTTGGCTGCTTACACGAATTGGATTCAGGTAATATGTCCGAATCTCCCACCTTAGAACCCTAACTTAATTATAAAATCGGCGTTAGTTAATAAAAGATATAAATAAAATTTAGATAATACCTCGTTCTTATTGAGGGTTACTCCTGTTTCGGCTTCAAAACAAGGCTGGGCACAGAACTCAAATGTACCCCTTAATTTAAATTAAAAGGTAAAGTATTGCACGAAGCTAGTGCACTCGTCAAGCGATTCTTCCAGAATGCCTTCGTACGCGATGGAGTGCTAAATTCTATCGGGCAACAAAAACTGTTGAAGGATTCTCTCACGATAATTATACTGAATGTTGTGCGTTTGATTAAGTTTTAAGAAGATTTAATAAGAATATCCGCGTACTATCGTTTTGATTAATAGATTTTATAAGAGGAAAAATAACACGTTACAACCTGGACATTGATTATTCAGGAAAAGCATCACTGGAAAACTACCTCGTTTCCTGATGAGCTTGGGTCATGTTCAATCATTTTATTAATCCGGGGAATGATCGGATTTTACAACAAAAAAATGGCTCCACTTGACCTAGATTACCAAAAACTAGTGAGAAACCACCATTCCCAGTTTCAACGCCGAAAGATAGCCTCCAGGGGACATAACAATAAGCGAAAAATGCAAAACCGCATAGAGAACCATCCGCAGAAGACAAGAATACAATGTCGTGCAAGTTTTACCCGTTCTTCCGGCAGAGTGAACGCAAACAAGGAAACGACAGATGCAGGATACACCTGGATTTAGAGGCAATTCACTTTGATCTTGCTCTGGGCTGCTGAAAAATGGATAAAAGACGCAGGAGCGTATCGGGGCCATTTCAAAAAGCGTCACAACGGCCCTAGACGTGAATAACTTATAATATTCTATGCCCATCAAAGGGAATTAAAAAGCAGGTTACATTTTAGTCCATGCGTCATCGCTGTCGGAGAAACAATCGCGATTAAATTGTTCCCGGCTTCAGTGCCGGAAAAACAAAGCACAAGCGAATAAAATGTTTGTTTGAAATGCAAATTAGTTAATGGCATTAGTACGGTACGCCGGAGCTAAACAAATTAAAAATTCCCTGTGAGGAGGAGCGCCGTGTTCGAAAGGAGAMCTTTTCCATTTTCCGCGCCGTCTGCGGCCACGGCAGAAACAAAACACTATCTTATCGGCCAACKATCTGCATCGAAGTCGCCCCGGGTTTGAAGGAAGCAGGCAATAAAAATTCAAATTTTGGATTTACATTTTAAATGGTTTTTCATACACAGTAGTCGCCAGGCGATGCGTAACTGAAAATTGACTGATTTCCCACGGAGCGGGGCGAGTGTGGAAATCAATTAAGAGTCCTGGTGGGGCCGTCAGCAAATGGGGAAAAGCCGGAAAATAACCGCCTTTTTTCTCTCGCTAACGAATCGAGCGATGGACATAAACGATTTGATAATATCTGCAGCGGTTAAGAAGTGAAAAAAATAAAAAAGTAAAGCTACTTGGGCAGCTGATATGATCATAGTTTATTTCTTAGACCAACAATTAGAACACTGCACGGCTCTCGTTTTACTTCATTTTTCTAAAGCGTTTGACACAATCGATCATGAGCTAATGTGTGCAAAATTGTCTTACTACAATCGCATGTAGATTTTTTGCGTCTTACTTCAAAGACCGCTTCCAAGTAGTTCAAGTTAACGGCCTTCTTTCTGATAAATTTCCTGTTACTAGTGGTGTGCCCCAAGGGTCATTACTGGGACCCCTTCTATATTTAATCTATACGTCCGATATATTTAGCCGTGTTAAATTTTCTAATATTCTAGGATATGCTGATGACACCCAACTGTACCTATCCTTTAAGATGTGCGACACAACTACCGCATGCAAGCAGCTTAATTGCGATCTCGACTCCATCTCTAAATACAGCATAGACCACAATCTTAAACTAAATGCTGATAAATGTAAGGTCATATGCTGCTGTAATATCTCAGTTGGTTAAATCACAAATGAGTATAGCCATTGAAGGTGTATCCATCAATATATGTTCTGAAGTTAAGAACCTTGGTTTAATCTTCGACGAAGACCTCCGCTTTGCACCCACGTCTCTTTAGTCATTAGAAAATGTTATTTCGTTCTCAAACTGCTATACAGTAACATGGATATAATTAGCTTCAAAACACGCAAAAAGCTTACAGAAACCTTAGTCCTGTCATTGCTTAATTATGGTCTAGTAATTTTCTTTCCATGTCTTCTGAGGAAGACACCGACATGTGTGTCGAAACGTCAAGGTCTAATAACCAACGTGAGAACCAGCCCGGAAAACAACATGTCATGATTGTAATGGTACAGCATTTAGTTATTTTGATATATGCCAGTGTTTTTCTAAGTACTTTTCATCCGTATTTGTTGACTCGAATCGCGTTTATCGCAAGAGTTCATCTCGATTGGCTACAAATAATTATGTATGTGCTCCCTAAATAACTGCGGACGATATTAGGAAAAATGTACAAGCTCTTTCAAAACAGGGAATATGCCCTGTGATATGATACCAGTCATTTTCATAAAGGAATGCATGGATAATCTGTTGACTCCTCTTCAGATAATTTTCAATAAATCATTAAGAGAAGGTATCTTTCCTAAAATATGAAAAACTGCTGTGGTTGCGCCTATCTTTAAATCAGGCAATAGTTTTGTTGCTAGTTACCGCCCGGTGTCAAAGCTGTGCATTTTTGCTAAAATTTTTGGATTAATTATATACGTTCATGTCTTTTTCCACGTAAAATTTCCGATTTGTCCTTCTCATTACGGTTTCATGAGTGGACGCTCAGTGGTTTCTAACTTGTTTGTGTACACAGAATTTTTATTACAACAAATCATTTTATAATGCTTAATAAATTGGAAGACATTGGTGTGTGTGATTCTCTTCTTGCGTGGTTTGAATCGTATTTGTTTGATAGGAGTCAGTTTGTGAAGAGATTGGTAGGATTAAGTCTGATCAAGTAGAAATAACTTCAGGTGTTCCTCAAGGATCACATCTAGTTCCTTTGTTGTTTAATATCTATATAAATGGCATTTTCAATTGTTTCAAACATTCATTTCTTTTAATGTATGCCGTCCTGTTTGTGCTTCTGTAGATAAATAAATAAATATAACTGGAGGGTTCAAATAATTTGGGTAGCCAAAAAGAAAACCACAAAACCACAAAACTTTATTCTCCGCGAAACGAAGACGCTACGGCCAGCATGATAATGCAAGAGATCGACAAGCAAGTTTTTTAGAAACGATTTTGTGCATGCTTTTACAATAACCAAACGCAGAATTGAAACTCTCGTATCAACCAAGAAGAAAGAAAAAGTAGTGTATGCAGAAAAACGTGGTAATAAAGCGAAAAAAGTGATTTTATTACTGAGCATGTTCATTCCTTCCCACGAGGCTAGAGTCATTGTGGAAGAAGGAAAAGTAGTTAGGAGCAGTTAAGCCAAGATTTAAATATCAGCAGGCTGTACCGTGCCTTTAAGGCAAGACATCCAGATTCCAAAATTACTACAAGTTTCATTATCGAACGTTTGTAAAGCATTTTCCGCAAATTTCGTTCAATACAGTATCTAATAAAATTGTCAAAAAAGCTTTAAAGTCTTTTTTTATCAGTACTGCTCCCGTTATTGCTGATATAGATATAGCACTAGCAGGTTCCATATTTTATCGAAAATATATTAAATTATTAATACCTTAAATAAAAAAAACATTAATCGGCCTTTTAATCATAATTTTTTTAACAAAACAAAATCTAATAACTAAAGATTTATGTTTTGGCACTTGAACCATTATTGATGTCCGGTCTTCATTTTACCTTTGAAAAAGCCAGATAGGCGGCCAAAACGTATTTTAAAAAAACCAAGCAAGAAGTTGTGCGCATATTCTGATGATATCTCTTAAATTAGCCTGAAAATTAAACACCTTGCTCGTTGCTTGTAAAACGCCAATCAAAAGAGCACAGGAACACTAAAATATTCGCGTCTTCTGCACTTTAAAGCCAAGCCGTTTTCAAGACCGGGTTAGAGCGAATTGAAAGTTTAAAATGTAATCAGATAGCCAGGCGCTCGCATTCGTATTTTTACATCACATACCTACAACTTCTTGTTATCCATAATGTGCAGCAATAAAATCGGATGTTATCGATCTTATTTGATTTTACGATCCTTAGATAGAACTGAAGCTCCTTTTACAGCGCCATCTGCACCGCTAGCTTTCACCTTCTTGAGTTTTATGTATGGATGTGGCTCGATTTGAACGTTTGCTGGGGCGATATCCGAGTATAATGTAATAAATTTCGAATTACCATGCATACATTGTTTCTGGAGCTATAGAATTGAAAACATCTATTGTATTTGGTCCTGTTTGAAGACAAGGTGGATTATGTTATATAAATAGCACGTCAAGTAAATACCTGAAGTATGTACTGCACTTTTGAGATCAAAAGACATAATATATATGTTAGTTATAATAATTTCAACATCAATTTATTTGCAAAAAATTGCAAAATTTATTCTTTATCGTGATTTGAGTATTTTTATTTCAAATATTATTAGCAATCATCTTTGTCTTAAAAATGTAAGAATTTGAAAAAAATAAGTGATTCTGTGTTTACAAATTGACAGTGATTGTAATGTTACTTGTTCTTAATAGAAGTTTTTTTTTATCGAAAAAGCGTTTTCGGTAGTGTAAATTTACTCAATAATTTTTGTTACATTTTTATTGTTAGTTTCATGTTGTTGTCGGAATCAAAGAAGTTAGCATATTTTAAAATACGATATTTAGAACGCTTTGGATATCTGCTACTCATACATATTTACAATGTTCGCAATTTTTTATCCGAATAAAGCCCAATAAACAAATTAAATAATGTTTATTTAAACATATTTGCATGCAGTCTACCAGTTTGCAAATGTGTACGATGCTTTCTGCGTATTTTTAAATAAATTTCACAACTTTTGCAAAACATTAGATATTTTTGCAAATAATTTATTACCAAAGCTATTAAATTTGATACCAGAATTTGCTAAATGTCTGCAATTTTTATGCAAAATGGCAAGAAAGTTTGCAAATTCCTTTTTTTAAGTAATTTCCGGATCCTAAACCACCACTTAGATTCTAAAGGCAAATGTTTCAAGTACATTTAAGCATAATTTCTAATATCAAGTGATGTAAAAATTTGAGAAGGAATATTTATTGGACAGTGAATAAAGAAATTAGTTCAGGATGCAATAGTGTCTGTCATGATTTGGTGGGAAATAATAAGAGAGGTAATTACTGTGAAGATATCTTGAAAAACTATAGTTTGCATTGTCAAATGTTTCTACAAGTTCATTTCTCACATTCACACCTGAATTATTTTCCGGATAATTTAAGAAGAAAAAGACACCGGCCCTTAAAAAAGAAAAATAATTGTAATGTTATCATTTTATTATAGGTTTTGGTAAATTTTTCGTTTTTGTCTTATTGAAATATTTGCTAAGTCTATTAGTTGTATACAATACTTACAAGAATTACTACTTGGGGCTAATTTACTTCGTTGTAACACAAAATCTAGATGTGACAGGATGTTTTGACTGCTGTTTTCTTGTTTAACCGAATAAAATACGTTTGAAACAGGTAAAAAAGTTTAAAAACGTCGCCTAGTGTTATCTGATTGAGTCTGTATTGGTCAATATTCGCCCGTAAAAAGTAAATACTCGTAGCTACAAATGCCACCTTTTATTTTACTTTTTTAATGCTGCGTTATCCCTAGTTTACTACAGAATTCAAAAAATGCAGCGCAAGTACAGAAAAACGCAAAGCTAAACCAAACATAGACCTATGAAGCTTATTTGTTTTGTTTCGAATAATTAGATCAGCATCCATCGACCAGAKATTGCGCAAAATTGCAAAATACCCATCGTTCACTATTTCGTGCTTTGCTGAGCGGAATAATAAGCGTGTAACTGAGTATTCTCAMACATACGATAATTAGCAGTATCTCATTTGGGTTCGTTAATTTTAAAGTAAGAGTGCTCCAACATATAAATTATCAAGTTCGCCAACAACATTTTAATACAATCGAGCGAATGCCAATCCAAATACGGGGTAAATAATTTATTAAGTTTCGCGAGCATAGTAAAAGAATTACTAATGACCAATGTCCTTTCACTTCTAAATGAGCTGAAGACAGGAAAACTGAACTATTAAATATTGTGGAAATATGTATCTTGTGATTCATCTTTAGACTATATATTATTGAATTTCCTGTTATATGGATATTCCAGAGTCCGATGATATGAGCGAAAATATAGGATTTTTAGCTTATGAACTCAACCTTTTCCATTACTACAAGTCTAAATCAACAATCAAATTATAACAATAGAAACAATAACAAGCAGTAGTTGCACATGGTAACGGAACAATCTTTCGAACAATCCATATATACGAGCTACAAAGCTTATACTAAACTTATTTATATCACATAACGATAACAAACTAACCTAGGCATATAAATTACTGCGAAAGTAACAAAATTTTCCTCAACTGCTTTCGGAATTGGCGTAACGAAAGCATTTTCAGGCAGACTGTTGTATATAATTACACAGTTATACGACAATGACCTGCGAAACAAGGTGGTACGATATCTAGGAACTGATAGTGAAGATAGATTCCTCACATTAACATTTATGTCATCAGATCTAAAGTGAAACTTGCCTCGAAGGTATGGAGGTGAGGAGGTTACCAACATATTAAAGAAAAACACTGACAAACTATACCTATAATTATCATCTACTCTAAGCCAACCCAGTGCCACTATTCTTTGGGACACGCTTTCATCACGGGGTATGCGATAAACGAATCTACAACGGCTATTCTGGATTTTCTGTAATCTTAACTTAGTTATTTTATCCAGACATGAGTAAAACAAAATGAAACGCAATTAAGGATGGACAACACTAACGATTCACAAAGTTTCTTACGCATTCTGAAATTTATTAAATATCTGTTGCAATACAGCAGTTTTAAAGCTAGATAAGCCTTCCTTACTATACCGGCAATATGGTGTTTAAAAAGAAGATCGCTTTGAAATATTAAACCTAAGTTTCTTACGCTGTTAACAACAGGCAATGGTTGATTATTAATATTAATTTTCAAATCTGTCAATATGCTTTCTCGCAAACGATTTGGACAAAACAACATTGCTGCACACTTTTCTGGGTTTAACTTTAAATTATTTTTTCGAGAATAATCAGCTATAGCCCTTAGGTCACGGTCCACGAGCTCGCAGGTTTTCGCAGTGCTTTTAGAGTTGAAAGAAAATTGTAACTGCGAGTCATCTGCATAACACTGACTACTACAATTTTTAACACAGTTTGGGAGGTCTGCAGTATATAATCGTTTACTAAGAATTATTTCTCTCGTCTCTGATGCCAAAACTAGAAAAATCTGATTCATACAGCTAAGCTAGTGATTTCACAAAACATTTTATTACTCCATAAATGGATTTGAAAGCCGCGAACTTTCCGTTTTCATCCACCAGAAAGGCTAGGACGCAATAACGAATAAAACGTCGCTCAGCTTCGCAATTCTAAAACGCAGTGCGTGCATACGTTCACAAAATAAAAGCGCCCCCGCCTCATTGCCTTCCGCATCCATCCCGTTCATTGAAATCGCACTTTTGACGGCAATTCGCACACCCTTTCAGTCCCGATGCCACTGTTTGTGCGACCGAATGAATGCGCTCATTATTCGAGTTGCTCGTCGGCAGTCTGCCATGTTCGAAATTTATAACCGTTAATCGAATATTCATGTTTGATATTGGGCACGCGAAAAGTGGTAACAGGTTATCACCCGTGAGCTGATTGTTTCCGCCAGTGGAAATTGCAGTGTCCGGCCCTGAAGCGGCAGTGGGAAAGAGAGGGCAGACGTCCAGCCTGGGGGTGAATAGGAAAGGGGTCGTTGTAGCCCGCAGATATTAACCGGCTCTAATCCTAGTAGATCATTTGCAAATTCAGTCAGATTTCTGCAGAAGTATGAAGGAATTTATTTCATAGTGGAATGTGATCATATCTAATACAGAACCAATACAAATAGGTTACAATCAATGAGTCGCAACTGTCTTATCAATATAAACTTTCTGCTTTGAACTTCGTAGGTATAGTAATGCAACTTTCTTACCGTTTTTACAACCCTGCAATACTATCTAAAAAAATCAGAAAAACGCAAATTGTTGCAAAACTGTTAGTAATAGATAGTGACAACCTGATATCAAGATAATTTAATTTTGCATCCGATGGTGTAAAAAAGTTGGTTGTTAAATTTAAAAAATTGACTTATCGCAGTTTGAAATATTTCATATGGCAACTGATGTATTACTTTCAATTTAAAAGTAATAAACCTGCTTGAAGGCGCAAATGATAGGCCATTTTTTTAACTTACGAGGCGCGCAAATCGCAGTCTTCTAGGTGTCTCATATTGGAAGATATTTAAAATAGCGGGGAGCCCTGCAAACGACGATTTTTTTGTTATAGCGCTTATTTTCTCGAAAACTGTACATTTTAGAGGTATGGTATGTTCTATAAAATAGCCTTAGAATCTAGCAAGAAATACAAAAATGTAAAAATATACGGGGTGTTCTATTTAAAATAAGGAAGTTGGTAGCGTTTCCGGTATAACCGGAAGTGAGCGGTTTTCAAAAATATTTTTACAATATGCAGCATATAAAACTGGATCACTTTTATATAAAAGAGTTTTTCATATTTTTAATAGTTGAGGAGTTATGGAAGAAATACGTTCACTTGGCCCACCCGGGCAGACCAGCCGTTCCATAGGAGTTAAATTTAAAGAGCATATAGCTCTTTTCAGGTTTGGGAGATTTGATAGGTCAAATGCAGCGCTAAAAACACATCAATCATAATCACAAACCTCTAAAGTTCAATGTGTACTACTAATATTCTCCCGATTTAGCATCGCCAGATTATTATTTATTCCCAAAGACCAAAAAGCATTTGAAACTGAAAAGATTTTCGACAAATAATGAAATCACACCGCATCATTGAGGACTGGCTTGCAGACCAATATACATTATATATATAAGTAATGGCAAAAACAAGATCGTAATTTTAAAACTCTCAACTTACACGCCCCGCAAATCTTCCATAACAAATTGCCACCAACGTTACACCCTTCATTTCGTTTTATCTGTTGCTCACGGCTGAAAAGCACAGAGCAGAGCTAAGCTGGCCAATATCGATTCGAAGCCTCGCTTTGAAAGAGTTCCGAAGCGAAGATTAAGGTGCCCCGTTTTGTTTGGTGGCTTTGTGTGTGAAATTTTTTTAATAGTTCCCTTCGATCCTGTTAACGTCACGTAATTATGATTGGCCAGGTGGCTTTGAGAGTATTTCAAGTTCGTGGAGTAAGGAAAACCTGCTGGCGTGGTATAGTAAAATGAAACTTTTGGGTAGTGACCTGTGGGGTGGCGAAGTTTATGTTCAAGGTAAGGATATTGAAAAATCGCGTTTTTTGTTCAAAAACAGCTCGTTCAGCTTTGATGTAGTTAATAATGGAACGCATATATCCCCCGTTTTCATTTTGGTCAAGTAGTGATTTCATCAGTGAAGTGTTTTAAAAGAAATGACCCAAATAAAGCACTGAATTATGATTTTTCAAAGTGAAGTCAAATCACATCTGTAAAATCCGGTACAACTATTTTGCATGAAAAAGAAAAATTCCCCTGATGTTTTCATCTTAAAAAAAACGATTTAAAAACTACCTCTTAAAATTGTTTAGAAGTTTAGAACAGTACCTAGTCTTAATATGAAATATGTAAGTATGTACGTATGAAAGAAATAAATAACTATGTAGCAATTAAAATTTAAACAACTCCCAAAAGCAATATTTAAGTGGTGCAAGGGTGACTTCAAAATTCTTCCAAAATTTTTTGGATATGTAATAACGTTATTCACTCCTGAACAAAAGGTTTTTTCCATTGGAAAGTTGTCAAGCTGTTTACGTAGCGGAGCACCACAAAAAGAACAGAAGCTGTTTTTATGTTGTGCAGTAAATACTTCACCGAAGCCAAACGCTTGAACTGTTGGAGAATGTAATCAACTTCTATGAAAAGATTTGCATTTGTGTGTCCAATCTGTTCAAAAATTACGACCCGTAAATTAGTGAGTAGTATTTCAATAACAATGCAAACAATAATGAAGCTTTTAGCAAAACTTTGTTTGTCGAATAAGCTTGGTTTTTGGCTACAGACACAAAACCTGAGAATCTGGGCAACAGAGCATCCTTATTCATTTATGGAGGAACTCCTCTAGCCAGAAGAAGCAGCAAAAGAAGAATTATAGATCCAATTTTCTTTGAAGCTAGAGTGTTTTCTCATTATGATTAATATTAAAACTAAAGTCTTTTGGTTTTCAGGAACATTATTATGCAGAGCATCATCAAAACCCATCCACATAATAACGCCAACACGATAAATTACAAACGGGTCATTTTCAACAAAATGGTGCAATTACACATTGCTCATTGGGAAAATTATATTTTCTAAAAAGCTGTTTTGATAATCAAATCATTAGCAGAAATACATCACCTTAGATAATATGATTTAATACCTTGAGACTTTTTCTTTGGCCACACATTTAGAATTCAATTTGTGTTAGGCCTGTACAAAATGCAGATGATTTAAGACCAGAAAAAATAAATCATTAGGACGCAGCGTAAAACGCAGTTTCTTAAAACTAACGACTGGTACCTAATTCGAACGAGACTGATATCCTACCCTGACATTTTTCCAAAAACCATCTAACTAGGACCACAACCAAACCACTAGATTTATGCTGCAAGTCTTTAGGGCCGCACAATCACTATCAAAAATCACTTTTATACGGAAAATCCACGAAAGCATCACTGCAATCAAATTAATAACCGAACGCACTGTCTAATTAGAACGCGGAAGACGTACTGACCTTGGCCAATCGCATAGCCAAAGCGTAGCGTACGTGACTGACACGGCGGTTTTTTGTCTGCGTTTCCATGGATACGAACAAAAACCAGTGGGCGAGCTTTCCGCAAAAAAATCTACAGTTGACGGCAGTCACGGGAATTTGTTAAAAACGAGTTATGATATTAATTTTCAACGGAATAATAAGCCGCGCATAATTTTAACTATTATTGATTGATTTGATAGACATGAAGGAGCCATTAGAAGACTTTTAATCAATTAAATGAATTGCATTTTGGCAACGAAGTCCTATTTATTACAAATAATGTTCAAAAAGATCAACTTTTCATTTTCAAAATAGAGCCAATCTTTTCTAGTAGAACGCTTTTTAATTGTTCCCCATTTAATGGAACTGGTCCGTTTCTTTCAAAACCTCAAATCCCTAACGCTAAAGTTAAAAAAAAATATCACATTGCTTGCATTTTCAGTTTTCTTTGCCTGGCTACAGTCCACTTGTGCTTTCTGTGTCCTTTCATAATTGGTAAATGATGAGTGTATGAATTTTACTGAACTATCCTTTGGAAATTTGAAGCTACATAATTATAAATATAAAATAAAAAAAATTAACGTACACTAGCAACACAAATGAAAATGATGTCTCAAGCAAAAAATATATTTAAAGTACGATAAAGAGTGGAAAAAATAATTATAAAATAAGTGGTATATTTCACGACAATTTGTGTACGATAAATAAATAAATATTTTGTTAAGGCATTTCAAGCCAGATAAAGACCGACCAGACCGATTAAGAAAATATGTATAAAGGGCTTTAATTCCTGGAAATACACCGGCAAACCTCTAAAATATTTACCTATAAACCTATTTTTTCAAGACTTTTTTATTTGCGTTGTGCAAGGTATATATGTTTTAAAATAGCAATAAATTTTGGGGAAATACTACAAATTGAAATATTTTTATATCACTTACTTATTATAATAATGTGGAGATCGTGAAATGGGGTAGATGTTTCCCACCCACAAGAAGGTGATATCAACGTAGAGGTTGTTGAAGATAACGAAATGGCCGAAGATATTTTTAACAATAATGTTGAAAATAATGTACTAGAAAAGTCAAATCGCATTAAGCTAAATCATAATCATTTATGAAGACATAAATGCAGAGGGAGAAAGTGGGGCCATTGAAAAAACGAGTAGACTGACCAAAATTTCAAAATCAAATACGTTTTCAAATAAAGAAGAAATCAAAGATTTTCTTTTAATTCACGACTTATATTTTGAGGAATTTTATACAAAGAAACAGCTCTTGGAGGTTGATTTGGCACACACTTAAGGTCTAACTGTGTAGTTAGAGTTAATAAATCGACTTGGTAACGAACAAACGATGACAGTGACTTTTTTAGGCAGAATATTTTTAGTCCCAAAATAATTTTAAAATCGAAACAACTCGACTTGGTTTTAATGCATTTTTCTGTGTTCGCCCTAACATCACGTTTTCTGTTGCTCCAAGGGAGGCCTCGAAACAATCGAAAGCAGTATTCCTTGATGGAAAATATTCTATATCATGCACGTCAATCCAAAAAAGACCTCGCACAAAAGCCAGTGGACGCAATTTTGCCTGAAAGTATTACGCATTCGACATCAAAGCCAATACGGGACCCAAATAGGGACTTCTAAAACACTTGGACTGTTGAAAAGGGTGGGTGTGGCATAATGAAGTGTATGGAGAAACCCCATTGTGTCTCACAGATGCGAGATAACCGTAAAGTTGAACTAAACAGAAATGTCCTACATATTGTGACAAGTACGCCCTTGTTTATGAGATTAAAAAGCATTTTGGAGTTAGAATTGATGAAAAATTATGTAAAAAGCAAAGATGTTTTGACCTAATAACATAATTTGGTTCATAAAAGTCAGTACTGTCTTATAAACTGAAATGTTTAGTTAACGTAATAATTCCTATCGTTCGTAAAAACCTTGCAACTAGTAAAGAATTCACTAGTAAACATTTAAATTTTTACATGAATTATTGTTTTTTTATGTATTGCTAAGAATATTTCAAAATTGTTCAGACAATAAAAACATAACATGTATTCCGGGCTGGTTCCCACGTTGGTTATTAGACCTTGACGTTTCGACACTCATGTCGGTGTCTTCCTCAGAAGTAGCTCTGAAACTCTGAGGAACTTCTGAGGAAGACACCGACATGAGTGTCGAAACGTCAAGGTCTAATAACCAACGTGGGAACCAGCCCGAAAAACAACATGTCATCGACAACAACCACGGAAGCCTTCAAACCAATAAAAACATAATTAGACTTCCTATAAAAACATATATTAAAATAGGTGTATCACAGCTATCACAATCAAAAAACACACAATTTTGAAAGTGGACTCGTTATAATATCACCCAACAGCATAGCATTCTATTATGTAGCTTTAGAACAGCCCAACTAACTTGGTTAAGAACAGAAGCTTGACTAACAATCGTTGATTTCCTCGATACTTAATTATATTGGGTTTTGCTGTATAGACAAGTTAATAAATTTGTATCCAATAGACTAAGCAATCTTCCTGGCAGTCTTCACTTCAAGATAGTACCGAATGCGTMAAGAAATCGTACAGGTGGATTTCAAAAATTACGTTTCAAAACCTACATTTAAAATAAAAATTAATTGATTCTATGATAATAATGAAGCTGACAAAGGAAATTGTATATGACGGTCATTATAGAGAAGGAGAATAAGGTTTTTAATTTCCTGGAAAACGGAAATTTTGGAATTAACATTTTGAATGGCAATAAATCACACGTTTTACCTATGAACCACTTTTTAACACGAAAGCTTTATGAATTTCATAAATACGCAAAAAATGATTGTCCCCTCTTCATGAATAATTTATAAAGAAATATATTCAAAAACACTGGTTCTCCTCTAGTACTGTTAAGTAAATGATGTTTTGTCTTTTTTTACAGAAAATTTATATGTTCTAAATAATTTCCTTGCTTCTATAAACTTTAGTTATAAAACCAAAGTTAATAATAAGATTACCTTTTTAGATTTATTAATTTTACGTAGCCAATCTTGTTCTTGCCTTTCTTTAGAAATTGTTGGAAGATTCACGTATTATACAAACAATAATTATTTCTTATTTTCTTTTAACCAACTTTTTGAAACTCCTTTTTCATTAAACGCTTTCGAAAAAGAAAGAAAGGTGCAATTCTCCTGATTGCTTTTAATAACAATTCCAAATTATTTAATAGAAAACCTGTAGTTTAAATAATGGACAAAATTTACATCTTCTTTCAGTACCACTTAATTTTATGAAAAGGTTAAGCTTGCTGATCAAGTTTTAAGTAATCTATCTATTTTCTTCTCGCGAATTATATATTGCTTTTTCTAACACAACAATGCGAGAGGGTAATCACCGTGGATGTGTTTGGTTAACTGCTCGGATGTGGCCTGGATGTGTTTGGATCTGTTGAGTGGATGTGTCTGGATGTAATGCTGCTAAAACCTGACCTTGACCTAAAACCACGCGTTTCACTTCGCATTTTACGTTTGCTGGCTTTTTAATGAAAATTGAAGCAGTGACAGACTGATCCGTGTAAAAATTACTCAAATTTCTAATGACCATGTATGGGTGTATTTTGGTATAAGTTACAGGGCGCCAAATAAAAATAGTACTTTAATGGAGAGAGTATGTACATTCTTTCACATGTATTTATATATTTTATGGATTTATTGATTTTTTTACTCTACCTAAAGACAAAAGTGTTGACAAAAAGATACCTGCGCAATATTCCTGAAAAAAAAATGATTCTCAGATCGTTGTACGTAGAAACTTGTACAATGAAATAATCTTAATTCATTCAAACAACTTGGAAGGATTGGTAAAGCTGTTGTGACAGAAAATACTCTTGAATTTGAAACTAGTTTGGAAACAAGTGAAGATGAAGAAGGAATTGTCTTATGCAGAAGACAAAGATATCGAAAATTTGTCACTGGATGAAGATAAAAATAATAGTGTTAGTATTATGCTTGAAAACTATTAGTCTAGTTTGATGACCGCTGGTATCTGGGTTGGAAATATAAATCGAATAAGTGTAGTTTGGAAAATTTTTGTCTGAAAAGGGCAGGTCAGCAAAATATAAATCTTCTGAGAACCGAAATAGAGTATTTTTTAGATATACATTCTTCGAAGACAAAGTGCTTTTGAACTATTGAAACATTCTTTTTCTTTACATTTTTTTATTATGTTATGTACATTTAGGATTTCTTTTTTTTGGCATACTTAGACATATATTTTGTAAAAAATGTTTGTGTATTTCCTTTGTCTATGATCTATCATCATTTTATGTGTGCAAAAAATAGTAAAGAGGGAGTCTGTAAAGTCTATGAAACTCAGGATGTGTAAAAAGTAATTCTTGGGGTTCTCTGTCTAAATAAGTGTGGATTAGCGTCTTTATTTTGTAGGAGGTGTATTGGATGTGTGTGGATATATCTGGATATGGGCGGATGTCGATGGATGTACACGTTTGTCCATTGATGTATGTGGATGTGTTTGAGAAAATGGATGAGTTTGTACAATTTTGGGTGGGTGATTTCCCCCTCGAGACAATGTTATTTTCCGTTTTGTCTATAAGAATACTGACGATGGCTTTCAGGTATAACCAAAAGCGCTTTATTATATTGTTAATAAAAAGGATATAGTAATTTTGAGAATGTATTTTAAAAAACTACGAAGTAGTATAGTACAGGTGAGGTGAATTCTTTAGTACATCCAACGATAATAATTGTCAATAATGATTGATTGGGGAGGTCTAGGGTATTCTTTAGCAAGGCTGTGGAAGTCAGAGATATTCTCAAAGCATTTTGAACGATAAATTAAGTCGTAGGTACCATTATTTAGTTTTCCTATTAGTTCTTCCTTTATGAAACATTCTTAATGTAAAACAGCCAAAAGAGAATGCAATGGTTAAAATCACAGCTTTAATAACGTATTCAGTGGCATAGCCAAGGGGAGGGGGCTGAGGGGCAACTGCCCCTCCCCCCCAGGAACTAAATTAATTTGATAATGGATTAGCAGCTTTTTACATTTAATACAAATTTGTTGCAAACTATTGGTTTGTTGTATAATAATCATTTTAGTAAATTAAACATTAAAATTTAAGTCACACCTCTTGTGTATGGAGCTTTGCCCCCCCCCCAAGACACTTTTCTGGCTACGCCACTGAACGTATTGATAGTTATAGCAAACGTGCAAGCAGGTTAAAAATCGCCTTTACTCCAAAAATCCCTCATTTCGCTATACTCATATACCAGTATCATATCATACTTAATAAATATACAAAACAAATAAATAAATCAGTGTCATTCAGAGAACTACATGTAACCCATCAAGAGATAAGTCGTACTTCATGATTAATGCAAAATTGCGACACGAACTCTGTTATTTCAAGGAAAAAACCGTAAAAGCCGGTTGGGTTACCTCAAACTGTTTATAAACGCAACCAGTTTGTTTATAACATAACCAAGAAACACAACAATCGCTAACCAATCAACGACTCACCCAATCATTCTAGGCCCACGCCGGAGGCTCGACCAATCGGACAGGTGCCAAAACAGCTGCCAATCACCGAAAAACCCGTCGTCCCCAACGCAAAATTCAAATTAACAACAAAACACGCTGTTGTTAACAAGTGGTTTGGCTCAAGATGGCGAGCTGTCAGTTGGAGGCGAATTAACAACAATAAACCTACAGTTCTCTACAGACACAACACAAATACTGTCAGATATGTCCCGTGTGCATAGAAAAATACCGCGTGAATACTGTTAATGGCAAATTTTGGTCCGATAACGCGCTACAGTTACATTTGGTCCGCTTGAGATATCGGCTGTCAGATTCGCGTGTTGCTTGGGTGTGCGTACCAACCGATAAAACAGGCCGCCGCCGCCGCCTCTATCGCGGACGCAAACCGATTGATCCCTTACCTACGATAACGAAGCTGAGGAAAACCCTAATTTATCGCCCCAGTGCCCTTTTAAGCGTCTTACACGCAATTACTTGCACGAGGCCAGTTTAAATGGTTTAACACGTGTTACCGAAACAACAGATAAAAAGGTAGCAAAGATACGAACAAAAACGAAACTTGACATTAATCGATGGAAACAGCGACAAAGTAGTCTTTTTCCTGGTTTTTGTTTTACTTGTCATGCAAAAACTATCTCCCAAACCAAAGACTTCGTAGCTAGAACCAAATTTTCGGTATAGCATCATAAATTAAAAAAAGGGACAATTTTTTTAAGTTTTTATAACTTGTATGAATTTTCAGAAAAAATACAGCCTGTACTTCACCTAATACCAACTTGAAAATACTTATCATAGAGTAAAACAGTAAAAAAGAACAACTATGCAGAAATGACACAAGAGTTTTTAGAGAAATTAGCAATAAAACAAATAATCATGGAAACAAAACAAGTTCGAAATCTTTAATAATTAATACTATGTAACTTTCTTGGAACTTTATCCATATCGATATTCTCTATCTTTTCAGTTCAAATGCAAAAAAAACCACCAAACTTGCTGTTCTCTTGTCACTGATGTCCTTTCATAACTATTGATGACAGTTAATGTCGACCAGTATTGGTTGGAAATAACTCAAAGATGTCTCTGAAAGTTCCTCATTGTCAAAACAATTCACCAAGACATGAAATCGAATCATTGTTTGAAAACGTCCATTTCAATTCAGTCAATGTTAATGTATAAAATTTCATCATATTCAACATTTAAAGACCCACTCTGATGATGATGACAAGAGGTGGACGGACCAACCAGGTGGTTTATCAAACATTACCTTTAAAAATGTGAAAAATATATCACAGCCATTGAATGATAATTGGAGATCTTTATATATGTGTTACAGATGACAGAAGTTCAATTGTATGGGAACATTGCTCAGTGCTACATGATTCTAGGATAACAAGATCTAAAATTGTAAAATTACATTATTCATAAATTGGACTGCAGTTTTTGAACTCTCTTTGCAGAATTGTACATTAAAAAAAAACGAAACAGCACTAAAATATATACAAGGTGTTTGGTGCCTTATTCAGCACATAAATCCTCGGTGTAGACTATTATAAAATGAATACTTTGTATGCAACTCTACTACTAAAATAAAAACAACAAATATATTAAAAAGTGTCACCCATACAATAAAGATCAAAAATAAAAAAAAATGTGTTTTAGGTGTAGTAATACAAGTTAGTATGCTGAACATTTCTCTGGCACAGGAAAAATAATTACTAAACCTGTAGATTACAGATTAAAAAATGTCCCAAAAGTTAAATCTGTTACAATTAACAGATAAACTTAAATCAGAACTGCTAAAAATGATCAGCGATGATATAACAAGTCAAAAAGGTGAAGAATACAATCAAATTATGAAGCAGGAGAATGTAAAGGTGTTTATTCTACTTTTGAAAAAAGTTATAATATTATAATCTAATAAATGGAATAAAATTTAAATAAGATATAAAAAAATGTACAAAATAATCTCTTGATTTGCATATCTTAAATATAACAGACACACTATTATCAAACCTGAGAAAACACACTAAAGCCACTTAGAGCACATTTACCTGACCTCCATTCTCAATTATGTTTACCAGGAAATTGTGACATAATGCATGATTGTTTGTCCTTTGAAGAATACCTACAGGTCCAGCCTTCCTTGCTAAGTTTTTGAAAAAAAAACTACAACAACAAGTCTGGCTACTATATACAATGTTTATTGTGTGCTAAGAGTATAATTTCACACTATCCCATAATAAATAAACTTTGCGACAAACAATGACATAATTACTCATCACTATACATCCATCTCCACCAGGCAACTTTCATTCGATCCCAAATATTCTCAAAGCTGAAACAGAAAAGAATGTAGCATCGGCACTGATTAATGACCATATCACCCACCTATCCATGGCGGGTCGAACATCAAGAATTGCAAACTGATATTTTTTATCCACCATGCCGCCATCGTAATAATCGATGACGTATCTAACTTCCTTCCCGCACCTGTCGACTATCCAGTCGTGCCTGTCAAAAGGCAGTTCGTAGCCCATCAGCCACCGTATTCTGGCTCTTGGGCTGTAATCTTGGGCTTTACCGCCAAAACTCTTTAGTCTGCAAAAATAATTTGCTAGAAATCGAACTTTAATTATAATATGTGGTGATTAAGCAAGTAAACATTATAATAAAAACATACCACCAAGAAGATAAAGTAAACCAGAGTATATAGATGTACAAAACCCACAAAATAGATTTTTGAAACATGATAATAGGAGGTCTCAACAACTTATTAATGTTTGGGCCCTAGTTTTTTTTTTAACAAGCGTATTAGATGGAATGTACACTATTAATACACTTAAAGTAATTCTATAGCTAATGTGAATATTGAAATGCTTTGTACCTAGTAATATGATGTTATATCATACATTTTAACAGTTAAAATGATTTCATACTACAGTAAAACATACATAATTCCATAAAATGTGTGAATATTATGCCTTAGAGATATTTCTAAAAAAAATTTGAGTCAAAAAGCTAAGTGTTGTCTTTTCTGCAAGATTACACCCCTTAATTAGGAAGTAGCAACAACACTATTCAAAAAATATTTGTATTTAGCGTGCATTTATTTAATTACTTAGTTTCTTTCTAAAACTGAAATTGAATTCAAAGATTGTATTGTCATATTTTTATTAAATCTAGTGGAAACTATGTCATATTTGTTGGCAAAAGTGTAATAGTATTTTTTACTGTTCGGCTTATAGGGAAAAATATGCAAATTTACTTATGTAATTTAATGCATTCAGAATTTATCTTTACAGGTAGTAAATAACTTTAGTCCAAAGATTAAAACAAATATAAACCATAACCACACTGTAGTTAAAATTGTGAAGCAATTCCAATTGTCAAATACTTAATGTACTAMATCCTATTAAGAAAAGAACTATAAAATTAATGGTAGTAGTAACTTTTTCTACTTTGAACACAATAGATCGTAAGATACAATAWTGGTTAGTTTAAGGTTTTTTTTTGTGAACGATGAATGATCATGTTGAACTGTTTGGCTAATACCCCATCGTTTTAATGGCTGCCATTTCAAATAATAATCAAAATTTGATGAAACTGTATCAATTATGTTTGCTTGAAGTTAAGGAGCAATGATAACACACAATTCATAAAAAAGTTATCATTGCTAAATCGTCAAAAGCATTAGAAGTGTAATCTCGAAGACAAATATAAAAACGCTTACTTTGGATTCGTGCATTCATCTGCATGCAACGCCTCCCACTTTAATACTTCCTTCCAAGCCTGCTCGTTATTTGCATTGTGTATTTTGATTATGTGATCCATGTCCTTCTGGGTTATGTCCTCGTCTTTCCACCGCCAACCCTTCCGCAACATTGCATTCCAGAACATTTGCTGGCTCGGGTACATCCAGAACGGACTTTCTCCTTCTTTTACCACGGCTTTTGGAATGGTCGAAATCTGACGTTCTTTCGGTAATGGAAACGGTTGACCGGGCGATGGCTCTTGATTGGCCGCAGGCATCTAGCAATACGAATCGTGGACAAGCTAATTCAAGTAGAGAGCAACACCCACATACCATGTTGAGAGGATTGATGTCTCCGTTGTTCACAGGACATTCCGAATGTA
The DNA here is from genome assembly GCA_025024175.1 of Rhyzopertha dominica. Lineage (NCBI taxonomy): Eukaryota > Metazoa > Arthropoda > Insecta > Coleoptera > Bostrichidae > Rhyzopertha > Rhyzopertha dominica. The sequence continues at coordinate 51,162,846 of QCXZ01000138.1, read as the reverse complement.
ACTGTTTGTGCATCGGACACTCGGCAGGGATGTTTGCATAATCATATTTAAAATTGCTGGGAGTTGTGTTTGGATGCAGTATCTGTGTCGCTGCCATCTCAGCAGCCGACACTGTGTTACCCATTTTGCTGTAGGACTACATTTAAAAAAAAGTAAGGTTAGGCGGTTCAACTTATGTAACTTACCTCAAATAAAGCACATGCAAACGCTAACAATGAATCAAACTGTAGCTGATTTGTTTAAAAGGATGTATAAATCAAATATAAGTCATTTACCTAAACTGTAAGGATGAAATTTACAAAATTGAGTAACTCAGCACACTGTCAACATCTTATTTCGATTTTTTGTACCGAATCGAAATTAGCAACAGTTTGCAGCAGCGACCATGCTGACCAACATATAGGAAAACTTTAACAGTGCTGACAATACAAAAAAAACGTAGTAAGGCGAATATATTCGTTTACTATTCGAAACGGAATATTCGATTTGTTTATTTAAATACGAATAATTTCCATGTTTGTTCATTCCAGTAGAAATAATTCATTCAATTGTTCCTCAATAGCAGGTCAAATCTTACTCGAGTGAAATTAGGTAAATGTGGTGAGAGGGGTTCCCCAAGCTTCTATTCTGGGACCCATTCTATTCCCAAAATGAAGTCCCAAACATTATGTACAAATATGTATATGCAGCTACTCTTTTTTTGCTTGCAATATCAGTATTAATTAAAGAATTGCAAAGATTCTCTCTCTTAACGATTAGATTGCATAATGTCTAAGAGGTTTTGAAAAGTGTACCTAAATATCATGTCCTTCATAACCTTAATCCAAATTTGGCATGCACTCAGTATCAAAAATCACAACCAACGATACTCATGAAGCTATTTTGTGTGAAAAAGGGCATTTTAAAGTTAGGGGCAAAACTCTAGTAACCCTATCTCAAAATAAAAGTTATTTGGGCACACCTACAAACCATAAACTACTACCTATGAAAACTCAAGGACAATCCTAAGCTTAGGAATATGGAGTTTTATTATTTAAGGCATGAAAATCCAAGACAAAGGTTCAATTTCCATACAAATATTAAGTACTTATTTAAATAATTATATTCATTTTTGTGTACTGCATGATATTAATATGCAAAATCATGAGCTGATCTATCTATATGAAGTTGTATTATGAAATAAATTATGCAATAATTCAGTCTTGTTCACTTTATTACAAAAATGTGAATGCGGAAAAGCACTTCTGACCTGAAATGGCCATCTACCAGGTTCAAAGTTTTTAAATAACTATAAAACTGTTGGCAGCAATTATTATTAATTTTTGATAGAATGTCGAAAAAGGTGAAAACTCTACTTATCCAGATTTTAAAGTTATTTTTATGTGTAGGTTGCACAGTTACAGGTTGTTACTTATTATCATTAGAACTTGAACAAATTATTTAAAATAGCAATATGTAAATCTCTAAAAAATAAAAGTTCTTACCAGATTTGAAACTTGGTTTCTTTCTGGGTGACTTTAAGTTTTCTTGGCAACCGTCTCACACAGATTTTCTTATACTGAAGCTTATTCCGAATAACTTTGCACAGTTTCAACACTCGCTTGCACTTTTATAGCTGTCAATTCAACAATAATATGCCTATTCCTGCAAATTCCACCAGTTGTCCATTTCGTTACTCTTTTATAAATGATCGAAAGGTTTACACAATTATTTTCATATGTTCGTTACATTCTTCCATGAATTTCACTACCTTTGACAATCAATGCATGTTGCTTTTCTACAATGCTTGTTTTCCAAAAAGTTTCCTCTGTCATGGCCGTAGTAATACTAATAGCAAGTGTTACCTAACTGCTTTAAAACTACTTGACGATGTAAGAAAACATAGCCAAACACTAACTAACACTAAGTTTAACACTTAAACTTTAATTAATTGGTCTGAAAAAGAAAAACCAACTGTTTACTTGTGCATGGTCTATGTATATCAGCACAATGCTCTTTTACCTGTAACTGTAGTCATTCTTATTAATCAATTCCAAACCTTCTAAGGTCGAAACACACAAAATCAACACCCATCCTTGGGTAAAACCACCAAAATCTTCACTTATATAATCCCTGTAACAACAGTACACCCTGTGTAGCTTGATTGGTGTGTCATATATGCAAAAAACAATCAAGTCAAAGCTGGATTTCACACAACAAACATTTAAAATGCAAATATCGCCCTCACTGACCGTTAAATCAAAATTCAAGCAGGAGTGAGGTTAGAAGTGTCCATGACAACTGACGGTGTGACGGTTTCAGCTGTCATGCAAGGAGTGGGGCGCAAGTATAGAATGAACACCATGTGCTTCGTGTTGATTGGTCCAAACGAGGATAGTGTAGACGACCTTGCGTTTCTGGGAATTGCGTAGTAAGTTCGTAGTAGGGGGATTCCAAGCGTAGTAAACAGCACCGTTCATTGATAAAGCGTGTTAGGGCGATTTCTGGAGGATTACGTGTCCCTAATGGATCGTAGGGATGCTTGTGGGGCTTTCTAGGTACAAATAAGGCAGGATGAGTAAAATTAATTAGATTTTTGATGTTAGTAAGCTATACAGGGGGTGTTCATTGACTGAGTCTAACTATTGGGTTCTTGACAACGGTTAGAGATGGAAAGTCAGTTAAATGGGCAAAGTTATGCAGTTTTATGTCTTTTGTAATAGCGCGATCGAAATACAAATGTATTAGGAATTATTCCTAATTAATTTACGAAAAACTGAATAATTTACGGTTGACTTTAACGTAACGTATTTTTTTAAATAAATATAAACAGAACATTYGAACATTCCATTCAAGTGCGAACATTTTRTCCTGCKGTTTGTTTGTTTATTCGAATGTCACAAATATATTCGACACGAATTGACATCACTATTTCTTCGTCAAAAAAAGAGAAAGCAACAGCTCGTACCGCTGGTTGTCTATATACCAGGAATTGTATGAGTATTGGCACAAAATTTGAATACCTTATTGCAAATAAGCGTCGAGCGTTCATGTGAAAAWCCGACAWGCTTGTATTATACTGAACAGTCGTCAACATACGTGTACGATATAATATCAAAAGGAAATGCAGAATGAAGGCTGTTACCCAACATGTACAATAACAGATTCCTAATTAAGATTGTGATATCCGTATCCTACTTTATTCCCATTAACGAATACCAACCGTCAATAAATCACCTGTTTTTATGTGTGAAGTGTTTCACGACCAAGAAGTCACGAAATGTAGCCCGAGGACACATTATGTGTCGCGTACTGGGCCTATGGATGCAACATTTGCAAAGATCTAGGCATGCATTCGTGAATCTTCTTCACTTTCTCTTTTGGCCGACCTTTTCACCTGGCGGGAAAGTTCCCATAACGAACTTTGTGCATTATAACGTAATAGTACTTCCTATTGCTCGGTGTGACATATACTGTCTGTGGTTTCATCGCATCTCGCAGCGGCTAATTGGATTTGCGCTTTCGGTTAATGGATTAAGAGTAGCCTGCCATTTTTATTTGGAATTGAATGTTAATTAATTATAAGATTGTAGGTTTTACACCTACCAGTCACCTCTGAGCCAGCGCTTTGTCCTCTGCCTTGGTATAGCAAATACATATTCACAAGTTCCTTGACTTTAAGCAAAATTGCGCCGGGACGTTTGCTTGCCGTTTGGAAGGGATTGATATGCAGCAAACAGAATTTTCTTTCCTGCTCGTTGTCCACAACAACACTGTTTAGTAAAAAATGGACGATCACCAGTCTAAAAGAATAATTTATAATAATAATAATTATAATAATAATATGACTAGCGTAGCGATTCCACTCAACCCAAAATAAAATATAAACTTAGTTCAATATGAGAAATATTCTGCACCTTCTGAAGCCTGTATTTATTAACGGCATCAAGGCAAGGAAAGTGTACCATAAAACAATACAGTAAGTGAGGAATTACCAGAGGTTCGCATAATTTTTTTCTAAGTTTAGAATAAGATGATTAGAGTACAACAGCTTTAAAGCAACATAACATTTTTAATAACAGAAGAGACGTGATTTTTAAAACGAAGATTATATATACTTAAACCAAGGCTTTTGATCTTTTCATATACAGGCAGTTGATTATGGTCCACATGTACTTTAATATCATCCTTCACAAAACAGTTTTGTGGCGATTTCGACGCGAAGTATACTACAGAACAGTTATTGCTGTTAAACTTCAAGTTAATCTTGCCTAGGTCCTCATTCATTTCTAAGCATGCCCTCTCTATGTTCTGTCGGTTGAAATGTTGTGAAAGGTAAGTATCGTGAGCGTATGCCACCCAAGCTGAAAACTTGGCCTTCGAGAGTAAATCAGCGGTGTAAATTAAAAACAAAATTTGTCCCAGGTTAGATCCTTGAGGGTCTCCCGACGTCACTCTGCCATCAGACATTTCGCCACCCAGTAAGACTCGCCGGCACCTATTGAGCAAATAAGATGGGAAGAAATTAACAGAAACCTCATCAAAACCGTAGTCACTCAATTTACTACAGGCAACACATGAKCCAGGGTATCAAAAGCTTTCGAAAAATCCAATGAGACCAAAAGACTTGCTCKGTCGGCATCAAGGGATCCAATGCACTCGTCCATCAAATTAGTCAACGCAGTTGTACTGTAATGAGTACGAACAAACATAATCATATATTTGTTTATGAAGAAACTTTTCACATACCCTTAGACAACACAGGCAAGATGCTGATTGGTCTCAAATCGGATACAGATTTAATTTCATCAGTTTTATGCAAAGCGAGCTTCCACTCATCGACATAATAACTGTGCTCCAAACAACAATTGATAATTTGAGCAACATAGTTGCAAATAACAGGGCAACAGAATTTTAACATCTTAGAAGAAACGGCGTCGAGTTCAACTGCATTTGATCAAAGCAAGAATAACATTAGCAACATCTTCAGTGGAAAATAATTTAATATAAAATTTAGTATTTTCATTAAAAAGTTCTTTATCAAATTGTTTTACTTCATTGGAACAGTTATTGGATGGGGAAAATATCGACATAAAGTAGTCATTTATTTCATTAACAGAGTATGATGATACTATTTATGTGTATAGAATTATAGTCACCGTTGTAATATTGTACTTTTGTATTTAAAAAGGGTACACATTTTAATCAGTAATATAATTTTTCGTTAAACATGGAAAATAACTAAATCTACACATTACATTCCGTGTTCTGCTTGATAAAATGAACTTTTACGGAAAACTCCAGCCCGTCTGGTTTAAAATAATCCTTCACCATATCGCAATGCATGGGGAGGCTATTTCCCCAATTTTGCTCCAATGAGCAGTCGTCCTCTAATGGTCTACAAGGACACCTGATTTCGATCGGCTCTCTCGATTCAGAGATATGCAGTTTATAAAAATAGCACCTCGCATCCTTCTGTGGACCTACGAAAAACACTGTGTGGCATACAAGATGCAAATCTGTCCTGCGGACGACTCGCCAGGCTAAGATGAAGAGTTGGGATTTCTGTTCTACGAACTGGTAGGCCTCTGTACCGTCGGGGATTTCTTGGTTTTGGAACAGCTTCATCAGGGAGACTGATTTGTCTTCTTCGGTTATTACGTTTGGACCATGGGTTGAGCTGAAATTGGAAAAGAAAATCGAATCGGTATTTGCACAAGTTGATAAACAATATAATCTAGGAGTGGTAAATCCGAATATTAATATACAGGGTATTCGATTCGATTTAATAATGAAGCACCGAGCTAGTCGGTGTGAGTCATACAAAAACAATAGTAAACCTTTCTTAGAAAACCAGGTACTTAAGTTTCAGGATAGAAATCGTAGTATTCTTGGAATATTGGCGATAAAGAAGGGTGTAACCAGTACTGAATACTATTTAAGAAAAATTTCAATGTTCTTGAAAAGGGCAAATTTCAGCGATTAATAAAAATAAGGAAAACCGTTTATGATTTTTTGAAAGCAAAATAGCTCCGACAATGGAAGCGGTATAGAAGAAATTAGTCGAAAATGAAATGATCGAATGCTTCGAACAAACATTAAGAAAATTCATCAAGGCTTGTAGCCTTATTATAGTTGTTCCATCTGTGCATAAATTTGTACACATTTTGCACAACTCATTTTGATTTTTAGACTATCTTGTGAAAAAATAATACTTATATTAATCAACAGTTTTAGTCCTGTTGCCACATTTTGCACAATTGTGTCTTTATACTATTAATATTTTATTATTAAGAGAAAATAACTGGAGACTGCTCCCATTTATAAGAAGTAACAATTTTTTAGAAGTTTTTGATTTCGATTTTCCCATAGCACTCTTAATTTGTAAAACTACGAGATAAAATAAACTACTCTTCCACTCATGTCTTGTAGCCAATAAAATATCTGGCATTGATGGAATCAACCCTCAATAAAAAGCATAACCTTCTATTTATGCCCCAGTAATTATTTTAGTCAGAGAACAACAAGGAGGGTTCTGATGTGAAGTGTGCTTGATAAAAATATAAAATATGATAATACAAACTGAAACAGTGAACGAATGCAAATGATTCCATTATTGGGGTCACGTTTCTGGTCCAAAAGTTGCTATTGTCGGAGCTGAATGAAATATTGTTGATGTGATTATATTTCAATTGCAGGTGTTTTTAATACATATTTAATTACATAAAAAATACTACAGAAGTATCAATCGAAGTATGAACGACATCGCCAGAGTAAACCTGATCATGAAGCAGTATTTAGATTTGAAATAATTTATAATGTGTATTTAATTAAACTGTCTGTATTTTATAAATGCTAAAAAGTTCTGCGCTAGTGTTTGCAGGGTGAACATAAAACATAAGTGGACTTTAATAGCTTGAGGACGTAAAACGTGGTATCTTTGTCTTGTTGACATTTACGAGTACGACTAACTTTAACTTGACTTATATTTTTTAAACAAATTCACATAAAAGCTTGCTGCTGTGGACACTATTGTTTAATTTATTGTTATATATTATGCAAATATCAAAATGTGTCTGTCGCAGTAAAATTAATTAGACGTTTTTAAGATTAGAATTATCTTTTTTTCAGTATTTTATTTGCTATTATTACTTATGTTATTTATAAACGTTTCGAATGCTATATAACTTATTACTTATTTGGTGTTTTAAAGGAATTGCATGTGTCTCATTCTCTTCTTTTACATCAAACATTTGACATAACAATTAGGCTACGAAATTTTGACATAGTTTTAAGGAAATCGTGTCATAAACAACCAGAGACCAATTAATAAGAATATACTAAATTTTAAAAAGAAAATATTTTGTTTACTTAAGTATGAAGGTTTGGGATATAACGTCGTGCGGTTTGGACATTCTTTCGCCCTCTTAGTGAGCATCATACACTACGGTTGTGTGGCAAAGCAGTACATTTCCAATCGGCATCTTTCTTAATTAATCTATGGCAGCAGGTGTAGCTGTTTTTGGAAATTTTCAAATCCTTTAATTTAAGACGCGCCGTTTTCAAAAAATCACCCTGTATACTGGATTTTATGACACAATATCTACTTACTGGCAGTGTTCAATGAGATCGACCTTAGGGCCCTCCCAAGTGCAGCCCTTGCAGCCGCTTGACTTCTTCATCACGCACGACATCCACGAAAATCGACAGCGTTGCTCGTGCTGCACGATAGCATCACCCAAAACAACCTCTTCGCATCCCTTGCTTGCATTTATGCAAGGAAACCGTATTTTGTCGTGTACGCGTTCCAATGTAAAGCAACGCGTTTCGGTAAGCGGTGCCCCGCATTCCTCGACATCACATGTGGTGCAGCGGTAGAAGCAGAGCTCGCAGAAAGAGTGTCCGATATTGCACTGCCTAATGGGAGGGTGCATGTATTCGTGGCAGATTTCGCATTTGAATTCTTCTCGGATTTCATCGTTCAGTGCAATATCTTGGTCAATATCGTCCATCCTGCAACAAAGTAGGTATAGTTCTAGTACTTCAGGATTTAAATTTGCAGTTTATTGGGAGAACAGACCCTGGTAGCCTTTTTTCTGAGTCCATCACAAATGTGTTCCGAAAATGAGAAAATTTAAGTTAATGGGATTAGTTTGGAACCCATCCAAGTTGATGATGAAGCTATCGCAAGTTTCTGGAGTCACAAACATAAATTTCATCCTTTTAAAATTCACTTGGTGAATACGATTTTGATAGACGACTAATATTTTGTGAAAATTTAACCGATCATATCAATAATATAATCAACGTTTCCTTTACAATACCTGCTTCCCAAATAAATTAAATCTAAGTAACTATCAAGAATGCAAATTTGTAAAGACATTAACACAACTATTATCAAAAATATAAAAAAAATATTGTTGTAAACTCAGATTTAAGTTTAATATTAACAACAAAATCTGTTCTTCCCAAATGAATTTTTGTAACTGATCACTTATTTACAAATTTTCGCTTGTATCTGATAATCTACATACCTAAATAAATACACTCAACTAAAATGTTCTTAGGTAAAGATAAAACGCATTTGTAAAAATAGAGAATAAGATTAAACTAAAGGAAAAATACTTACCTGTATTTATGTCTTTCGAAGCACTGATAGTCACCTCTAAACCAACTAGCAAATCGAACCTGCACTACTCGAAATGAACTGCCAGACGTTCCTTATATAACCCCATTTGTAAAGTGATAACAAAGACACATTTATTGATCATTATCCCCATACTACCTGGACACCTTCCTAGAAATATTCTAACCCGCCTAGAAGTGGGATCCTAAACACATTATGGAATTAGAATCTCTAATATAGCAGCTTGAGTCCAGATATGCCTTCCAACAATTCATGAACGATTATATATCAAGAAGTAATTTGAAAGCAATGGGCATACCAGGTGGTTTAAGTTAGAGTTAATTTTCAAACATATGTACCCTGCTATATTGTGCTAATTTCTGCTGATTAATAAAGACTTTATACTCTGTCATGTAGTAAAAATTTACAGAAAGCTTGTTGCTACGTAAACCTAACGTCGATCAGCATAAATGTGAAATACTTCACATTTTTATGCTTAAAGTTTTCAATATACTTGTCAGTGACTTGCGCAAACCAACTTCAGATTTTTTAGAATGTTTTATAGTATATTATATATCAAGAAAACGTTGTATATTATTTAATACTGAATGTAAATTTCATTTACACCTGTAAAATAGGTTGAACGGGGTAAAAACAAGTTGAATAAATGACACAGAAAGCTTTGTCTACACTTCCTTAATCTAATCTAAAATTTTAATACGCTATTATGGTTTCAGCATATAGGCAAATCCTTTTAGGCACAAGAACACTAAACTAAGTCGATTTAACACCTGTAGATATCGTACAAAAGCAATTTTTGGAACAGTATTATAATGTCAGTAAGTTTTATGACTTTAACAGGGCCACAACAAACAGGTTTCTTCCTTAGCACTAAATCATAGTAAGCATCAGTGCAATTTAGAAGAATGCCATTAAAGGGACTATTTTTCGAAAGGCTTGGTAAAACTATATCAAATTAGTTTCCTTGTTGGTTTTCCCCCAAGTAGAGTAGATATACGTATTATTAATACTTTTCCTTTGAATTGTGCCTTCGCTTTACTGTCTTATTACTTATAAAGTTAATTTTCTTCTTGTTCTTTGAAGTCCTTTACCTTCAAAGTTTTTTATTCGTTATGTGACATACTGCTGATACTTCTTTTCATTTAATTGCTACTTCTACTTATTCTGGGTTTATATCATTTAACCAGAATATWCGCATTATAACGCTTTTTATAGATTTTCCTTCGACCCAAATGTGTATTCCTATCATTTACTTAGAATGTTTAAGTTGCATGTTAATATCAAAACAGTATGCAAACAGAACTTAATTATGAAACGATTAAATCAGCAAATGTTTGTTCAGAATAGATATTGCAAATTTTAATCCACGGTCCACAGGTACCTCAAGTAGCTGACAAAGGATTTTGTCGTCAACCGAGATAACGCCCCTTACTTTGGGTTACCAAAGCGATAAAATTGGTCAAATTTGCATTAGCCCTTGTGATGCCAAGATACCTATGGGAAGGCACCCCAAAATTTCGTGTACAATTTGATCAATTTACTCCAATACATTGATATACGCTTTCTAAATGAACTTTGGCTACTGAATTGAATTATTTAAATGGCCAAAAAAATTGTACATTGCTGTATCCAAGCCAGCTGTCATATAAATCTGTTTCTCCTTTTCTTTTTTTTATGCTTAGGTGTATACTTTTATGTATACTTTTAAAGACAGTTTTTTTAATGATACTTATGCATGCTTTAAAATACTTCATTAATATAGAAACATATTTACACCTATATTTAGGAATTATTGTCAGCATGTTGATATAAGAGTGTTAATCGTAACCCCATATAAATTCAGGCATTCAAACTGAAGTGTCTTAAAATTGTCAGTTCAAAAACAGTTTCATAATAGTTTTAATAGCTTTATTAGTTCCATTAGTACTGTTATAAAAATTATATGCATCATGTTGTATTTAAATTAGCGTCATTTATTTGCTATTTTAACAATACGGTTTAGTAAATATAGATGAACGAAACACCCGCATAAGTTTAATAATTACACTTTTTGCAAGTTTGAAATGCACTAATTTATAAACGTGGTCTGATTTGCATTCAGCTTTCCTCTGAGATGTCTGGTGACAATAAGTGGAAATGTCATTACTGATAGTAATAATTGTAATAGTTAAGCCTGTATAGTACTGCTTAAATAATATTATTACTTGGATGACGCCAAACTATTATTGACCCCCCTGTAACTTTCTTGTATTCATCCTCTACTCTATTATGTCGTGACAAGCAAAACACAGAAAACATTTCTATATAACTGAATAAAGATTATGTTAATTCAAATTTGATTGAGAAACACCAACAAGCGTCCTTATACATTATATGAATAGAATGGCCGTTGTGAAATGCGCGTTCTGCCTTCATGGCAGATGCGAGGTCCACCGCACACATACCTACTTTACGGATGTTACAGTTTCATTAAACGTGTGTTAAATTAGCGCAGATACCGTAGACAAGGTCGCCATGCTTGATACAATTACCTTTCTACGTGTAGTTACATAAATTTTATTGGCAAACGTGGCAGCATCGTTAAAAGTGGAAAAACGTTTCGTCAAATGTAGGACGCGCATCTGCGACCGGCGGTTTCATTTTCATACGGCCTGAAATTCAGGAATGCAGACGTTACAGCACGAAAGTGAAAGATCTAGGGGCGAAGAAGCGCTTTTGCTTTCGTTCATTGTCTCACCGAAATGTGTGAGAAATTTGATTGATTACTTTCGCGTTTTTTGTACCCGTAACACTCGGAAAGGAGGAAGGTAAACATAAGCTTGTTACATAAGCTAAAAACATTATTTTAAGTAGTTTAGCTAGTTCCCTGTGCTTCGGGGAACTTAGATAGAAATGAGGGCTTTGAAGCATTTAAAATCTTTTAGTAAGCAGTCCTTCATTATACTATGACGGATTGCATGTGTAATGCTGAAAGACACGTATTGGTAGATAACGAATCACGATTAACAGGTTTAAATTAGTTCGTTGAATTTTAAGATAGCTGAAGTCGCAGAAACAAAAATTTGAACCATAGAAGAATTTAATGTGGTATCTGATCTGGAAAACTCTATTCACAAATATGAATTTAGAGATCTTAGAAAGCGAGATATCTTCATCGCAATGTGAGCTCAAATTTAATTAATGTTCGTCAACGTCTTCCTCAAGAAACCGACCAAACACTGCGAGAAACTATATTACTTGTTCAAAAATAGATACCATCTTCTTATGGGCAGTTTATACTAACTTCTTTTAAACGTCTAATATCAAATGATATGCACCTGGTGAGCATAACACCGCCAGAAGACAACTGAAATCATTAAAACTATGTTTACCAGTTCAACACAAATATTAAGACCCAAATTAACTGTTGAAATAAATAATGAATAAATATCTAAACCAAACTAAGTGCGGGAACAGCTGATTTGATGATCATAAACATCTTGCAAATAATATATTCATATTTCAGAAAGCCTTGAATAGGTAGGTCATTTTCTAAGCCATTCACGTATATTGTTTCTGAACCTCTTCTAATTTCTACCAGACATAGCAGCTTTGCCGAACACTTTGAATAAATGCAAATAGAAAGTCGAGATGTTACGGAACACAATCGTTCGCAATTTAAAAATAATCATAATCCTTTCCTAAACGGGCTGCGTATCATATCAGAAATGGCAATTACGTCCGCGCGTCCGAATTAAGGTTTGTTTTCTAATCGAGCGGTCAAATCTCCGCAGTTTTCACCTATTATGTTCGCAATTCTGTGTTATACGAGTGTTATTTTCCAGATCGCGGTCATATAACGTTCTAATTTATTGCACTTTTATTGCACAGCAATGACTGTCAACGATACAGCTTCTGGAATCGTTCAATGACATATAATTTAAAAGCGAAAATTCTGCTGCTCGTATGCAAGAGCATTTCGATACGAAATATTGTCAAAATTATATCGCAAGAGGTCAAATCTATATTATAAATAGCTAACACACCTTAACTTCTAATTTATTTATCATGCTTTTTTATAGGTAAATCTAAAACACATTAACGGCAATATTTTTTAACAAACCGGTTTTTCCACGACTAATTTTTCTGGAGTTTAAAATTTTCATTAATTTTGTTTTCTTTTAACAATTAAATTAATTGATATATTATTATTTGTTTATGTTTGAGTGTTTTTTGTAAACATTTACTTTTTTAATATTATTTTTGTACATACACCTACAGAAAATAAAGAGGAAGAGGAAAATGACTTGAATTCCACCAGTGAATCAGGTAGATCGTGTAGTAAAACCAGAAAAATGTGATAGTGATATCAATGATGCAAGAGCATACAGAGGAGCAGAAATATATTCGCACTATAGGCTGGTACGAGTAAAAAATGCGTAGAAAATGACAACCAAAAAGTAAAGCGACCTAAAAATTTTAAGTAGGTAGTAATGAGAAACCAAAAATCTTCCAAGAAAAAGTTAAGAAGTGGGCAAGACTGTTACACAATCACAATTACATTTCGATTATCATATTTCTTACTGACGAAAATGTAATCAAATTACGGAAAAGTCATATGCGCGTGCTGAAAATAATTAATTATAATTATTACGTTTCATCAAAAATGTATTCGGATATATAATTCAATACAAGTAATTAGTTACTTGCCTAGCACTGACATGAATCTTGTCATCTGATGTAGCTTTTGGCATTAAGTATATCCTAGTTCCAAATACCGACGCGGTTTTCTACCCCCTACGTCCTTATAATTAAAAGATTAGTTAATGGCGGTTGGGGTTTTACCCTTAGATTTACCTGGTACTGGAGTACACAGGACATTGGCATCTTAATCTGCAAGGGTTGTACCCTTCGCCAAAAGATTTACCTCCTGAGCTATTCGACGATATTGCTATGTCTACAAAGGCAAGTGCATTTGTTGTTAAACAGAAATAAATAGGAAAAATTATGTAATGACGTTAAATATTTGGGTCGTTACAAATAAAATGATTGAAAAGTGACAATCCATTTGAGACCTGTACTACAAAGAGCTGTTCAAAACACATTATCTCACGTGTAAATATTATGTTATATATAATTGTTCGACTAATACGAATTTTATTATCAATACCTTTAATTCCTAAGCACATAGTCCAATGTTTTGGATTTTTGAGTAGTTTTTAGATACTCCATGCTTGATACAACAAAAATTTGCAATTTTAGAACACCTTTTGGCATTAAAAGCTAAGAATAAAGATATATTACACCGTCGCAAGCTTCGGGTGGTCTCAATTGAAGGTAATGAAAAGAGACACAAAGAAGTGCTAATACAGATAGTATTCTAGAATAGTTCAAACGCTATTGTCTATTGCTGCTGACCCGTAAATAAAGACATTAGTATTAAAAATTTGAGCTCGCATAGCTTGTATTTCGTAACAATTTTACCAACTGCACACTCAGATTTCAAATGATGACAAATGGCGTGGCTAGACTGCAAATCTATTCTAACCGTTGTGCAAATATTTTAACAGAAAGCATTGAAAAGGTTATGGCCGCTGCGCCTGAGCGATCCGTGACTCTTTTGTTCACTCACCTCAATTCCGTGTGTAAATTTTAAAGTATGTGTTAATTTTGATAAGGTGGACATAATTTGAATTCAACTATATTACGAACGTGTCATAAGCTTTCGTGCGTTTAACGCAAGCACGACCGTGTAATTTTTCAGGCACTTATCTAATTAGCGATCGGTTAGTGAACAATTAAACGTCGTTTTGTGAAACTGCTATTGACACGAACTGGAAGGGGCGTGTCAGAGCGTTAAGTGAATAATTTAATTTGTGTTCTAAGTCGTTCAGGGGCAGTTAAAGATGAGTACGCCATATTTTCTGGCAAATCAAAAATGTATTTTAACAATGTTTCTATTTATCAGTATAAAATTTAGCTAAACCTAAATTCTTGCTTCTTCATTCATTAGTTTTATTAATGGAGATGCTTCTCTGATAGCTACATGCATTATTATAAACCACCAAGAAATTACAGCATTGACGGTGATGGTAAAATTTTCTAATATTCTCAATAGCAGGCTTATCTACCATTTCATCAGCATAACTTTGAGGTGCATCTGTAATTTATTGCTGAGTTAGCTTGACTTGTCCTTCCACATGATGAACATTCACTAAATTTGTGTAAATAATCCTGTTTCCTGCAATTTAAACAAAGAAAGCTACAAGTTTGACGAGGGGTATTCATATTCGCTAATAAATAAAGTCAAACTAAAAACTGTATGTCGAAATAGACCTACGCGACCCCACTAGATAAGAATTGGCATTGGTAATAAGAAATTTATTGCATCCACAAAAATACTAAGAACTTTTTAAATGATGGAAAATATAAATACCACTCCTAATCACCGTTAATCCCTTGCCAGCTGTACCCGTTAATTCTATGCAACTTTCGATTTTAAATCTGGTTGAAACCAAATTGAAAGAAAGTTCCGAAGAAAAAAGAGATCGGTATGGCCTTTATTGGTGTCAGGAAAGAGCTCTTGAACACCCACATATCACCTGGTCATCAGATCATTGCAATATGTCATTAAGAATCGCTTTTTGGCACGGCCATTTTTATCGAAAAACCTGGGCTCAAGTAGCGATGAACATAATAATAATAATAATAATAATCTTTATTCTGCCATAATCAACCTGTGGACATCAGCATTGTCAACACATATATAAATAAATATAATATATAAAATACATAAATTATAAGACATAAACATTACATTATTTGCGTAACTCATCAAGACTGTAAAATTCCATACTTAAAAGATGTAGTTTTACTTTTTGTTTGAACTTATTATATTCACGTATACTAATTATAGAGTTTGGCAGGGAGTTATATACCTGAACTGCCCTGTAGAGTGGACCATTCTCAAAGCAAGTGGTATTATGTCTAGGAATACTCAGATAAGCATTTCCTCTTGTTGTCATCCCTGAAAAGTGATCACTATTTTTTACAAAAATGCACTGATTATCTCGCACATACATAATTAGTTTAAACATATAAAGAGATGTTACTGTCATTATATTCATTGATTTAAACAAGGATCTACATGATTGTCTAGTTGGTATGCCGAGAATTGTTCTTAAGACTCTCTTCTGGGCAACGAAAACTTTTTTCCAATCGGACGATGAATACCAAAACATGATGCCATAAGAAATCACGGACTGAATGTACGCAAAGTAGAATTGTTTAATGGCTGCAGTTGGCAGTTCTTCTTTAAGAACACGTATGACATAGCATGCTGTATTTATTCTACTAACTATTTTATTTATATGCTCCGAAAAGTGTAATTTGCTATCTAGAATTAGCCCCAAAAATTTGAATTCGTTGGTTTGCTGTATTTCCTTATCACCAGTTGTAATTTTACCAGTGTTTTTAAAGGGTAGTAAGCCCGTTTTATCTACATTTAGTAAAAGACAATTTCGTTCACAATAAATGACCATCTGGTTAATTACAGTAAGTGTGTTTTGGGAAAGTGCTGAGTTGTTAGAATTGCTTAGCATGCAAGATGTATCATCAGCAAATTGATAAATATTGCTGTTGTCAATATATTCGTGTAAGTCGTTTACATACAGGAGAAATAGCATGGGGCCAAGGATAGATCCTTGAGGTACTCCCTGTGTCATTTGATATGTCTCAGATTTCCCAGTTATAACAACATTGTTTACAGTGTTCGTCAAGAAGACTTGTTGATTTCTCCCTGACAAATATGATTTTATTAGGCTGTTAGTATGTCCCCGAATACCATATTTTTCTAGTTTGCTGAGTAATATATTATGTTCGATCGTGTCAAACGCCTTTGACAGATCGAAGTAGATTCCAGTGCACTTTTTGTGATCATCTAAATCGGAAAGTAATGCATTCATAAAGTCGAATAGAGCAGTACTTCTGTTAGGTAAAAAGCCATGGTGTGTTGATGAGATTATCTTATTTTGTTGAATAAATTGAAGTAATTTATTATAGATAATTCTTTCAAAGGTTTTTGAAAGTGACGGCAAAATTGATATAGGCCTATAGTTGTTTATATTACATTTAGAACCATGGAGAACGATTCCACCAAGACCACAGACTGGTATTATTGGTGCCCTCAGACGAATACTGGGGGGACTAGTTATAAGTTAAAAGCCAATCGCTTCAAAAAAATTAATATTTTTAACGATAAATAAATATTTTTGTTACTAATTTAGCGTATTATCGAAAAAAGCTGACTTGACTTTGCAGTCAGGATTATCACAGAATATTTATGTGATTTCTGTTTCTATGAGAATCAGTAGACAAATTTATTATTGGCCTCTGCAAATCGTTTCATCACAGCATCTTGAAATGACCTCTTCCAAAATCTGCATTGCAAAAAGCAGCAGCACACACCACTCCAAAATACGCAGCTTGCATCCAAAATCGAATGTGGGAAACCCACGACTAGCACATAAATAACGAGGTTTCTTAATCCACGAGGATCATGCGTCCGCAGAAAAATGCGCGTTACGTAAGATGATGCAGCTCTTACAAGCCGCTTGCGTTCGCCTTTATTTGTGTTTGTGGTCTTCAAAAGAATTCTCCAAATGCCCGTCAATCAGGCGCTTGTTTTATGTCAACAGGCGTTGATGCCTGCTGAAAATATCTCTTGCGCTTTTCATGTAAGGAGCCCTGGACGCTTTAGGCACTTCTAGGGGCGTTAAAATACAATTAATATGGTACATTGCCTAATATGGCGCCTAAAGGTGAAACTGGTGAAACTAAAATTGATTGGATACACTTCTAGGGGAGAACGATTTAATGATTAATGAACAACAATACGACTCATATGTTCAGTGAAGCAGTGCCTATACGCATGCTAGGTGAGAATGACAAGGAGGATGTTAATGAAAGAAGCTTTTGTTATGTAAGCCGGAAGAACCTCCATATTGGATAGTTAGAAACAATATAAATGTATAAAATGCTTTGTGTGACCTACATGAAGTAATTGAACGTACTGACATATACCTGAAATATTAAGTTAACTTTTGTTTATTGGGCTAGCTTTTTCCTGGAAATCTCGAAATGGAACAGAAAACTGCACCTTTTTATTAAAAAAGGGGAAGAATTATCTTTAGAAGGACTAACATGCGGGGTGGAAACTTCTTTATCTACTTTTAATCCTTGCACATTTGATACTTCTTATCTTTCATCTGTCATACTGACAACAATCTCACACATGTTATATTAGAATCCTTTCAATCACATAACGGATCGTTAATTTCCTGTACTTTGTTTACATCTAAGTACCTTGACAGTCAAAGCGCGCGTAATTTTACCAAACGCAATTCTTTTGTATCCCACTAGGTCGTAAAGCATACTTGACATTAATTCCCGTGGGTTAAAGACAATAGGCGCGAAACTTCCCTTACAAAAGAAATAATTAAGTGGGCATGATATTGCACCTGGCGAGCATTGTTCTAGAACGTGGCGAAATTTGTAAGATGCCATGTCAGAGCGATCTAAAAACGTAGGTACGCATGTCAGGAGCACACTATATGTGTCGAAATCAAATCACCTGGATAAATCCAGAAGCCACTACATACGTTGCGACATTTCGTGAGAGAATGAAGCTGAGGCTGTTTGGAGCGTTACCAAGATAAACTGGTGTGTTTAATGCGATTACACATCCGCTAATTGCTACCATCATTCACTGTTTTAGCTTGTGTTATGTTTCAAGTAGGAGGCTTGCAAGAAAGATGTTATTTTATAATGCTCGTAGCAGGAATAGAAAAGAAATATGTACTACATATTATTATATCATCATAATAACATCAAAGGTAAAATACAATCTTGTCG
The DNA here is from genome assembly GCA_025024175.1 of Rhyzopertha dominica. Taxonomy (NCBI): domain Eukaryota; kingdom Metazoa; phylum Arthropoda; class Insecta; order Coleoptera; family Bostrichidae; genus Rhyzopertha; species Rhyzopertha dominica. The sequence goes on along the minus strand of QCXZ01000138.1, from coordinate 51,144,329 downwards.
TTGGGTAAAATCACCAAAACTTGTTCTAATAGTATATCCAAAAACTAGTTTCATAAGGTGTGCTACCGATCTTTTTCAAACTTTTTTTTCTTTAAATATAAACCAATTTTAAAGCAAGGGGTGAAGGTGAACCACAAAGGCAAGGTGACAAATAACTAGCCTCGACAAGGCTCAGCCCGGGTCGTTGGGGCAAACAAAAAGGTAAAGTAAATGAATGGGCGCCAGAATCCAAAAATCGCAGATATCTGAGCACGTGGGATTCGAACGTGCACAAGTCCTTAAGGATCAAACCTTCCTCCCCCGACTAAGATATAGGCATGTGAATATAACAAATAAAACAACGGATTGAGTTTAAACCAAGGTCCATATACTTAATCACCCAAAGATAATAAGGCAGAGTATAAACTAAAATAAGAACAAGAACCCCCGAAATGAACTAGCGTATAATCTACTCCATCGAAACACAAAACAGTCACACAATAATCTAATTCTAAGCTAACGGAATCAAGGGAAATATCCTTACTAATTATTAACGTAATTAATATGATGCACGAACAAAAAACTATTGTCATAACCGTCCGCGGGGTGCGCACGTCCGACGGTGGTTCCGACTCAGTTGTAAAAAGAACTCTTTAAACTCTCCGGTAAAACGATCATTCCCTTTTTCCTTTACAAAAAACGGACTATTTACTAGATAAACGTGTATGTACAAGTTAAGCTACGTGTATCATTAATAATTTATTACGGAATGGGTGAAGATATAGTCAACTTAATTAAATAATTACACAGAGTAATACCCGCACTCTATAAGATATTAACAGAGAAAGTGCTGAATATAAAAGTTCTAAGATTAACGCACAAATAAAATGCAGGAGCAAAGGGAACGCAGCGGCTATCTTCCGTAGATTTACTGAACAATCTGGCAACGTCAGCACGCAAATTAAATGGAAAAATCTGACCTTAAATACATAGGTTGACTCTTCCCCTCTGGCAAGGGTAGGCGACTCTAGGATAGGTGGATGATAATAGCCTCTATCACTCCCAGCCCTTATGTATTTCCACGAGAGATTCCTTCCAGCTCCGAAATTTAGAAATCCCTATCGAATAATTCACCACGGACGTCGAGTACGTTCGCTTATATGGTTTGCTGATGTTCGATACACCCAACCTAGGGTAAGAAGCCCTAAAATAGCTGGTTTGGTAACGAGAAAGCAAAATATAAAATATGCACCTACTGAGGTGTTAGGCAGCTTCACAAGTTGTAAAATGAAATATGTAGTACGACGAACTGTGTGGAAGTGTCTGTGCTTCTCAGCCGGTTTAAAACCGAAACAGGCTCAATCGAAAAGGCATCAAGATACGAAGAAGTAAAGGAAACACACGATTGACCCTTAAACAGCACAAAATTGCGACTWTGATCCCCAGAAATGGGTGAAATCCACACAGAATTAATTCGCGACCACTTCCCGTAGTCGAATGTTCTCAATCACCGTAGGAGTGCCTAGCAAGAAAAACCAGCAAAAACTCGTATGGACAGAGCGCCCGAAAAAGCGGATTTCAGCAGATATTGGAAATCAAGCTACATACAAATGACAAACAAAACAATCTGTAGCGGAAATTGAAATCAGCAAAACGGGAGCGTTACAGGTGGCATTTTGTCGCAAAGCATCCAAAGATTACAAAACAAGCCGGAACGTCCTAGGATGGATGGCGATTGTGATGTCATCTTGGATTTTTAGAAGAATAAACTGCAAGTAAAAATTTGCGACAAAATCAAGTGATTTTATATAACATGAACGTTCACGGATTTCAGCCTAACTCGAATTCTGCAACAGAGACAGTACCCTTAATTAATGGTGAACATTTGCAACTGCTGTTCAAGCTTGTAATAAGCTCTGACAAATAAACGAACACTCTTCTCAGTGGGTAGGTTTTCTCCCATGGATCTATGACTCTGCAAATATCAGCTGGCAATAAACGATACCGCATGCTTCGTGAGAGTGCTCTCCAATCCGATCAATGCAAACGTAAGTTACTGCAGATCGGCCGAGATAACATTTGCACAGATGATACTTGACATTTCTACGAAACAATGCGACCAAACCATTAATTGTTTTAATTTGTAGCGCAGCGTAGCCGAGTCGTGACCATCCGAGTTTCAACATGGATTTCATCTCCTTTTTTATGTTATAAATAAGAACACACGTTCAATAGCTTGAAGATATTTCCGCACAAGGACGGAGGTTATTATCACTATTTCGTTATTTTCTTGCTTAACTGAGAATGCGGATTATTTGATGATTTTCTTTTGCATTATGCAGAAGTGGGTGCTTTGGTTTTAACTGATTTTTCGATAAAGACCCATACATATTTTGCAATTCAATTCATCATAATACCATTGCTATTTACCTCGCATTAGCATAAATGTAGCAATACGCGTTACGGACTTCACCTACCTATGATTAGAATTTAATCACGTTTCCATCTTGCGAAACGAACATCATACCGTGCGTTGAGGCAAGGACAGAGGAAGAGGAGTCTTTATCTGTTGCCAAACGTTAAACAAAAAAATCAGTCGCTTGCAGACCCCTTAATTGGACGCTGAAAGCAATTTAGTAATGAAGTAAAGGCAATCCTTACTAAGTAATGAGTAACTGTCACACAATATGTCGTAAAATATACTTCTAACATTTACGATCTAGAATTCTTTGATTTTGTGTCGGTAATCAACAATTTGTCACAACTGCGTGCTCCTGGCAATCGAAAAATTAAATACCAAGTATTTTTCATTCTTTTGCTATGTATTCACTTGACTGGTGCTTTAAAAAAGCCACGAGCTTTTGGTATTCAGACATTGAGTAAATACTCCATAACGAGGAAGGTTTAAGATTCTTTGCCTATTCCAAAAATCAAAGTATGCTGCAAATTCAGTTAACGAGTGCACTGGAATTCGAAATTGACCCGAATAAAATGACAGCTGTGCGATACTATCTTCAGTGCCTCTGCATCGGTGTCGTACTGCCCGCGTTCAGTTTCTAACCACCACTTTCCATTCCTGAGCACATCGCTTCCACCACAATTATCTCGATTAATAACAAACAATGCAGACTATAATCCAAACGAGCCTGTCAAATTAGGGTGATGTTACGAGAATCTCTTGCTCCCAGGACGAATTAGAGCGGGTGGGAATTAAAATTAGGAAGTGTCCCAACATAATGGCAATGATTAATGCAACTTCCTCGCGTAGGAAGTCTTACAACAATGGTCATGCTACCGGGATGCGAAAAATTCGTCTTCGCCGTTATAATCAGCCTACTTGCGGCTGTATATCTCGTCGGCATCTCCGTGGGTGTTATGTGGACAGGTAAAAGCGGAGTCCGGTACGCAGAATTGGTCGCGTGTCGCTTCCGGTTACAGTGAAGGGATAAAAAGCGGCCAAATCGACGAATTGTGGGCGGTGAACCTCAAAACAACTTTGGTGTAGTCATATTTCGAACAAAATTTACTTTGAAAAGTTACTGCGAAATTATTCACATAGATTGAACTGTGTTTCAAACAACATAACTCCAGACTTTTGCTGGTTAGCCGCAGAACAAAAGCAAGGCTAATGAAAGTGTAAACACTCAGCTGAGTGTCATTCACATTCAGATGATAGTCTTAACAAAAGAGGCCTGTAAACTTTAATAAATAACATGGCAGCTAATCATTTGTGTGTACATAAAGATTGATACTTATCAAAGATGTCTTCCATGTCTTAAGGAAAGTATTGTTTTCTGTGCAGATAACGATTATGAGTTAGAAATGGTGATTTCATATTGCTATTTTATGTTCGTTTAAATCTCTTAAAAGTTCTATTCCTAATTTTTATCCTTCAAGCCAAGCTCTTGTAATATATTAAAAGAAATTGATAAATTTTCTTCTTGCGCATTATTGACCAGCATTGTAATCTCCTTGTATAATATAATATTTTACTACTACTTGTTCAAGTTAAGTAACCTGTAGTTACTACGTCGATGAAGTAAATAAAAAGATTTCACAAGAGCTATAAAACTTTATGTGGAAAATGTCACTACAGAAATGACACCAAACGAGTTTGTATGCAATACTTGTTAGTAACACTATCGGCAACGTATTTGTATTTAATTTTGAAGAAAGCGTTTATCAGTGTTGAGCTGAACTCCTTGAATAATTAGGTATGAAATCGTTACAAAATTTTACTTTCATTCGCATAAGCAAGTCGACTTTACTGTATACTTGATAAAAAGTAGCAAGTATACAGGGTAAAAACGATCCAAATTTAATGCAATTCTTCAACAATCTTTTTATAACAAATTCAGTTGGTCCTGAGCGATTTGGATATTTTTCTGCATAAACTGGGCGAGTTTGCTCGATTATATTGAATTTATATGAATACAAGTTGAGAAAAAAGTTTCTAATATACCGTTCTACTTCAAATTTTAGTTTGTTAGTGACAAGTAGTAAATATACAAAAGCACATGATTTCTCTGCTGGCACTCTACCACAAAAGCAAAAACCAACGCCTGCTCAATATTTTGCAAAGTGTAACCCACAAAAATAATATAAAATCGTAAATATTTCCTAAACTTTTAAGAATAAACCTCAAAATATCTAAATAAAAATGGAAGATCACTAAATTTAGCTTCTGACGGGGTAAAAATATATATGCCGTTCTATTTAAAAATGTAAGGTGATTAAGTTAATAAAGTAGAAACTTTTATGGGGAATTGAATTTTTCAAATAGCATCTCTCTAGGCTGTTTTGTTTTAAAGATATTAATCTTTTCAAGAACGCCGCAATTGACAAAATATTCAATAACCTTCAAATAATCACAAAACATTAAGCCTGAGACCACATGTCATATTAATAAAGTGATAACGAAATTCAACTAAGATTCTAGAAATATAATATAATAATATACAGGGTGTTCCACTGAAATTAACACAGTTGCTATCAACTTCCGGTATAATCGGAAGTGACCAAAACCCGAAAATAAATTAAATTAAATGAACCCATTTACAGAAAGTTGCTTCAATTGGCTCCTGATATTCCTTTAATGAAAGCTCGTCGTAGAATACCCTGTATTTCGTAACATCGGTTATGAGAATTGCCAATATTTGCTTTTAAGGAGTAAGGCGAGCTTTGAAACATTTCCCATGGGTGTGGAGAATTTAAAACAGACGCATGCTGGTTATGCAAATCAAGTTTGTATGCTTATCATGTTCATTAAGCGGAAACGAATGAAGTAAAAATATTACTTCAGTAGGGGATCGTCTGTAAAAATAAACTGAAACAGCATGAGTCCTATTCCCAAACCTCGCGGTCTACCGTTCTACCATACATTAATTTTCTATTTGAGACTCGTCAACTGCGTTAATGTTTGACAAATATTAGCAAACTATTTAATTTCTCACTTCCATAGCACATTGACCTTTAGCGAGTACACAAGTATAACTTTACGAGATTGAATAACAATGTGCAGTACAATCCAAAGAGTGTTCAGCGTAGGTGGCAAATTGAAAGTTTAGAGGTCGGAAGAAAGGAATGTATTCTATATCTAATACCTACATCATCTTCGCCCCAGGTCATAACAATTCAGTAGCAGTTGTTGATGTGAGTGCACCTTACGAAAGCAAACTGGTTTGAATGGTGTGCTCTAAATTGTGCATTTGGGCTGTACAGTTAAAATGTCCAAACCAGAATAAATTGTGAAATTTTAAATTCTAACAGAAATGGACACTATTTTGCAACCCATGATTTATTAAGTCGAGATTGATTTCTAAATTATCTTTTACTTTTCAACGATTGAAATAATTATGAATTACTGCAAGAGTATATATTCTATAGGATTTATAAGCCCTTGACATTTTTTAAAGACTAACAGTAAGCTAAGATAGCAAACGTTTTTAAACTGTAGCATATTTTCGATATCTAATTATGATGATAAATTCCAATACAGTAATGGAATGCTTTTGTACAACTTTTAATGTGTAATTTATAAAAATGCATTTGGCCTCACAATCGAGGTCAAATTACTGCTGCTTCGAACTATAAAACTATGGATATCATCCTCTAAAAGACACTTCCGGGTAATCTTTTGCAATCTGATGCTACACAAAATACAGATACATTTCGCTCCACTCTCTTCTCCATCTATCACCCGCAGTGTCTTCCTGAATTTATGGCAAAATTATGCACGCCTGATTGATGAACATTTATGTTTTACATTCTGTGTGCTAAAATCACACGGAAACACCGCTGCTGCTTTTATCCGACGAAAATTATATGCTCGTTACCTAACTCTGTTTAATTTCCCACACCTGGAGCATGCAAATGTTAAACGACCATACGGATCAAAATAGAAACCGATTGCTGTGGATGATGGCAGTGGCCAGTGTATCTGTTTCATCTCTTGTACCTTTCAAGACCTTGACGTATGTTTGCATCTAGCAAGAAGCCATTTAGAGACGCTCATTTGTTATTAACGAGAGTTATGTCACGCGTGTTGGCTATCGGACAAGCTGGCTTGTGTTTTAACTGTGACGAAGAGTACATCATTTTCTCCGACCATACAGTGCGGATAGATGAAGCTTTGTTGCTTAAGGGAGGCATGAATAGGAAATGCTAATATTTTTTATAATGGGAGCATCAACAATACAGAAGTAAAGCAAACGTGTATAGACGGCTGGCTGGTACCAGAATCATAGTTCGGAATTTCCGTCATCCTTTATACAAATACAAGAATAGTGTCCAACCGAAAAAGATTAAATTCACTTAAAATAGTGTTAGGTTAGTGCAACATAAATACTTTTATCTAAAGTGAAGTATTATATTACAGCGGGTTTTTAAATAAAATTTTTAGCATCACTTTTGAAGCTTCTGAAACGGAGGGGCGTCACACGAATTAAAACATGGCATGTAGTAGTTTTTAAGATATTTGGATTTGAAAAAAAAATACGCTCTTTGTAAGAGTTACACTAAAGTTACAGATTCGTTTTTGTTTCTTTTGATTTGCCATTTCGTTTCCTAAACGTTAGGTATCCCCGGTTTTGCATTGTTTAGTGATTTGAAACCTACAACTGTTTCTTACCTAGGAAAGAAAAAGTTGACATGTTAAATATTCTGTTAACAATGTCTTATACAAGCGTTAAAGCAGATACATGCTCCATCTTCAATAAATATCGTCCAGTAGATTACGTGTACGGTTTTTAAACAATTGCGATCTAGCATATAAGAAAGTAAGTACTTACCTACGTCGAAAACGAAACTCTGGCACTGGAACCTGCAAAAGAATATCTTTATTAGTTGTGCGAAAATTAGTAAAATACGTGACATTCAAGCAGGAGGTAAATTTTGTCAGTGATCTGTTGATAAACTCTGAGAGAATGAGATATTTTTTATATTTGCAAAGAAAATAGCAGACATCTTGAGCATCTGTTATAAGTTATATAAAGCTGTTCTCTAATATTAAGTTTATTGAATGCATTGTGATATTACACTCTAAATTTTCACAGATATGTCTAAGCTAGCTTATCTACATAGCACTGTTATAGTCACGACAGTTTATTATGAATCACACAAATATAGTCTTTAGTTAAAGTATTTAGCTACAAACTTATAAGAGAGCATAAGAAATAAAACCTGACAATTACAAACAAAGTCGCACTGAAGAGCACCGGGAACATGTCTAGGTCATCTTTAGATACTTAGGTGAAGTAATTCTCAAGAGCATGTTAAACATTCTAGTAACATTGCATAAATCGAGTAAACATCTTAAGAAAGTGCACTGTATATGTAGGTACTTGTATTATACGAGAGTACATAAGAGCTTTGTTCAGAGCTCAAGAACTGAACATCTGTTGGAAATAAAAATTTGGTTTCCTGCAATTCTCGTACCAAACTGTAGTTTGTAATGGTAGACAACTTAAGCAATAGTTAAGATTACTGTCTAGTTATTAATGCGATTGTTAGTAACTGTATTGTTGTCGTTTTAGTGTGATATGTTCAGGATATCTGCACTAGATATAATAAATACGCTATACATCATACCAAATGTCGATAAACTAAGCATTAAATAAGGTTTATTTGCAAAAATTCTAAAAAAACGCCTATACACTAACACTAGATTTATTTTAAAGGTGATTGAAAGAGAAGATACTTCGACGAGGTAGGGCGTGATCATTTTTTATATAACCATTTGCATTTTCCGTGCCATATGCAAGTAAATGTTCGAAAAGTGATCATCTGTAGGTTCCATTGAAACTGAATGAATTCAGAATCCACCGATGCTGAAATCTACAGTCTATTGATTTTGATTTCGTTTTTGGTGTTTTGGAATTGTTGATGTTCACCAAGCGATTGGTCCAATCTGAAATCTTGCTAACGTTAGCAAAAGCTGACTTGATAAAAATGTGACATTGACTGTGACAATCCTCAGATATCAAATTATCAAACAAGTAACCTGATAAGGTAGTTTGGAAACAAGCTGCTTGTTTTGTATGTAGCTATGTCTCACTATAATTATCAGGTAACTGACGATAGTTTCGACCTAAATGGTTAACAAAAGACATATTTCAATTTGAGGTCAGCATATTTAATTACAAGGAAAATGAACGAATCCAAATTTTAATGACGATAGGTTACGAAGATAGACTCCGAAGTCATGCGAAAATTTATTAATTGTTTGACGTGGAACACCAAAATAGACCTCCAGTTGCACGATCTACCGTTGGTAGACCAAAATCTGGCCATACCACATTAAACGACATAACTTTTTTGTAAGCCAAGGATAATCGGAATCCCTTTGTCAGGTGGGCAGTGGATAATAGCTCTCTATTGTATAAATGTTTCGGGTAGCATTTTATCGATTTTGGAAAGTTTAGACCCGAAAGCGATGCTCGAGTGTTTAATTTTCTTAGGTGGACAAAATGCGACTAAAACACGAATGATATACAACATTTGTTCATAATCACAGCCATTTAGAACCAAAATTGCAGGAATTTTATCTGATTTCATAAAAAAATTATTTGACATCTCTCTGTGACAACGGCTGCCACCCCAAAAATCATAGAAATTAACTAAAGAAATATCGGGAGGTGCTGAATTGTTGCTATTTATTTTCGATTGTTTATCGACTCCATTTGCAAAAATTTGTGAAGTTGATGGGAAATGGAAGAGAGTGTTCCTGGGATAATCCTGAAGGAAGCTGCAGAATCAACTTGCGAATACCAAGGAACATTATGAAAAACTATTTTACGAATTTAATGAATGGAATTATGTGTATACACCATAAATGAGAAGTACTGTTATCATATTTCTTAAATTTCAAGAAGAAGTATGCAGTTTCATCCATGTAGTCGAAGTGATACTTGATATAGAAACATAGACATTGGAAAATACAGTAAGCTCACTGCCTGCCTGAAGAGTGTTTTGAGAAGGGCTTCCGATAAAGAATATTTGATGATCAAGGTAACATCTTATAACTTTCTAGAGGTTATAGATAATAAATTTTGGGTGGCACTAATGATATAAGGTGCCTATCGTTGCTGCGAATTAACAAATCTGAAGATCAGTAATGTAGAAGACAGGAGCTCATATCTGCTTGTTTCGATACCAGATACCAAGACGGGCATTTCATGAAAATTCACAATAATAGAAGAAGGATTATATTCCAATGCTGCGGAGACATGTAGAAAATACATGTCCTTATGTCAAAAGAATTTATCCAACGACAGATTCTTTTTACGATACACTAATCAAAAGTGTACTTCACAACCTGTTGGAATCAACACTCTGTCACAAGTTCCTTCAAGACTTTGCTTCATGTTTGAATCTGGCAAATGCAAAAGCTTCTGCTGGTACTAGTCAGTCACTCCTTGCAATATGAAAGATCTGCAAATTTAATATAGATGTTAATGTTAATAATAAATAAATAAAATGTGATTGATTTAAGATTGTATAAAGTGTTATTTTATACGGTTTTTAAGTGTGGATAAAACTTCAATTATAAAGTGATTATTGATAGAATTTCATCACTATAAAATCCGATTGATCCATGAACTTTAGGAAGACAATCCTGACTCATGATATTTTGTTAATTCAGTAAATGTAGAGACCAAAGTCGATTATTTAGCAAGGTATTCTTGGAAGCACCAAACACAGTACCGCCTCAAATACAATATTTGCAATCCGCCTTCAGACGTTGTCAAAAAATTCCAGTGTTGTTATTTCCTGGCCATCTGATCCACCTTAAAATTCTCTCTATGCAAATTATCATCATTGTTAAATAATCGGAACCACTCCACAGCAAACGAACTAGAGACGACACGCATTACCATAACCGTTAGAGTAAAGCTCCGCAGTAGTGAAAGTGCTACATGAGGAAGGTCGCTACAGTCGTGATTTGTAGTTCTCTCGGAAGATGATCCTGAACGGTAATAGACCATTCCCGTGTGAAGCGCTTCGCTGAGGTCAGAATGCGGATTTTGAGTCCAAGGATACGTTGCTTTTCATACCGTCTAATTATTACGGTTAGGTTTTTGTCTTGGATGGGCTATGGCGGGGATTTTGGATCGTTTTAATTGTCGTGGTCTAGGAGATGGCATTTACGTACCTCGAAAGGTCGATTTTGCGTCAGACGAGTGCGATGTGCACAAATGCCATAGGTTAGTGCAGGATTGGTTATTGGAAATGTCTTTGAGATGATAAGGAATTACGTCACATACTTCGTGTTTTGAATTCATCACGACCTTCCAAGTTTGAGTTGCTTATTTATACGGGACGAATCCACAACAAGGTTAATATTTAAATATACAGTTCTTTTTTCCTAAACCCAAATGTTCAACTTGACATTGCCTAAATCGCACTTTGGACACAGACAAGGTCTACAAGTAATACACTCATTTCAGCTCGAATACGAGCTTGTAATTCTTCCATTCTACGTATAATCCACTTTTTGAAAGACCACAGAGAAAAAATCTGTATTGTATATTCATTTAGAAGTATCATCTTTAAGAAATTTCATCTGTCGTTAAGTTTATTTTGAAAAAAAAGTAAGGACTGATCGTCGTTTTTCTCGAGAGCATTTTGAAAGTTGTAAGCGTCTGCCAGAATCATCCTCCTGAAGTTCATGGAACTATCGGATCTTATATAAAGATGAAATTTTCCTTTCTGTTGACGCCTGACGCAGGTTTAGATCCTTTCGGCTTCTAAAAAAATAATTTTGTGTCGTTCTTTAATTTGAGATTACTAGATCTTGGTAAATCTTTTACGCTACCTGTTTTGTGAAGTCGTGCAACAAGTGTACTAACAACTTCTCTTCAATGACGATGAACTGAAAAAACTTATCTTATACCTAACCTTTACGTGTATGTGTTAAAGCCTCCTTGAACTGAAAAGCATTGGATTGTATATTACTCTTATTAAGACAAAAAAAGGTCTGATTAAGCAGAATACACATGATTTATATTTATATGGACGACAAGGTCCGCTTTTCAAAATATGCTATCATTAGTTTTCAAAGAACTCTTCCGTTCACTACGCATCATTAAAAACAATTTATTGAGAATGAATCGCACGAAGAGCATTCATAATAGGCAAGTCTTACATTATCKAGATGTGATCACAATATTACGGGCGCCTGCGGCTCGTTTCTGTAGTAGATTAATAATACGAAGGTATGTAATAACCAATAAGCGGAAAGGATGATACTACACTGACACAACATTCTTATCATCATCTATTTAAGAGCGTGTAAAAAGAAATTAAAAGGTTATGAACGGTGAAAGCCAAATGTCAAATAGTAAACCAATTCGAGATGGATTTGAAAACATGTAGCCAGTGCCTTAAAATGCTTAAAGCTTTGTTCTTGATAGATAACGTCATCCGTGTCATGTTTTAGGAAGCTAACATGAGATTTTTTAAGCAAATGATACAAAGTTAAACATCATAACGCAATGGTGCAGGTATTATAAAGTTATTACGGTAATTTTTAGCATTTTTGTAAACAAATTAGCTTGTAACTGCCAAAATATGCATAATAATGTCTTTACCATCACAAATTAAGTGATTTAACCAAATCTAGATTTTATCCTGAATTTATTTGTTGGAGCCCATTCTTTTATAGTTTTACAATATCACGTCATTAAACTAGCATCCTAATAGTGTTACGTAATGTTCAAAACTGTATTTAAAACACTACAATGGCGCTAGGTGCAACTATATTTCCTTATTGAGTAAGTGTGATTTTGTATTTAGAATTTTGCGGTAAGTCTTTGCTCTTCTCATAATTTAAGACGCAATTATTATTCTACATAGTTCAATTTTTTAGATGAAAAGCAAATGTAGTATAATTACTTACACATCTGGTCCGAACAATGATACTTTAGAAACTGTGATCAAGATGTGCTTTTTTACGTTTCCTTTCCATTTTTCTATTTCCAGGTTATCCATTAGCAAACAGATAATTATGTTTTTGGAAAAAAAGCTTTCGCCATCAAACCCTAATCACAAAGAAATGAACATCCAAAAATTGTCTGACATAAGTTCAAACAAACTTTATCTTTAGTAGAACATAAAAATACAAATGCGTATATATAGTTCAAAAAACGCTCGTTGGGACGAAAATGGATTGCCAAATACATAAGCCATTATTGTAAAGAAATTATATAAAAACGATTTTCATTCACAAAATAGAGACCACCTCTGAGAAAATGTTTGAAAGGAACTTGATAAATAGATTATCCATGCGAATCAGGCTGCAATCGTAATTTAAAAAAATGGTGGTCACATTAAATATTAGTGAAAATGAATACGTTTTTATTATTTTTATTATACCTATAATAGGTCATATAGCCACATCAAGGAAAAGAACAGTAATTTGCTCTAGTTTATTACCATTTTTATGGAGACATCATCTTTACAACAAATTGCTATCCAGACAATTTAAGCTTTGCTATATGCCCAAATTGATTTTTGAGGTAGACTCTTGGGATAATTTTTAGTTATACTTTTTATGTGCTTATATCTAATATAATTTTAGTTATAAGGAGAAACTATTGGATACAACTTCGAACAAAAATATATTATTTCCCATTTCTACATTGACAATTATTATTATTATTAAAGGTGAACTTCTATTAGCAATTTAAGTAGCCTTTTTAATAGTTTACGCTATATCGCATATACATAACCTCTTGTCAATTTTATTCACGAACATTAATTGCAAAATCTAATGCATCAGTGAAGTAACAAACAATGCATCGTCCTTCAGTATTTCAGTCATACCGCAACCACTGCCGTCATAGCAGAATTTCAAATGATGGACTGCCAACTATTCCCACAATAAAATATAACTACCAGGATTCGCACTTGCTTTAATCACGTCTGGAATCACAGCACTATCTAGTGAATATCAAATTTGCGTTCGGAACAAAGACGACTGTTTTAAAATGTCTAGCGGAAGATCGCACAGCAAGAGAAAGCCTCTTGAGTTTATTGGTTGTACGGCTCCACGAAGACATCCGTGGCATTTTAATTACGGATACAAAGAAGCACGGAATTCGTTGAGGGATCGCGTGGCAATGAAACGAGATTGGTTATTGAACGCAATTAATTTTGGAGTATGCAGGAGTAAATCATCGCAATACAAAGTTGCCCGGAGCTCGGTTGAAGGTGAACGTAAATTTTCGCAAATTAAATAGTGTACCTTAAATTCTGGTTAAGATTAAACTATACAAAGTCCTATTAAAAAAATCATGGGTTTGTTAGTGCATCCTTGATTAATTGTGGACCTGTAGATATAAATTATCAATGCTAATTACTGCGAAAAATTCATATTTTGAGTTTTAGGTCTTTTTACCAAAAATATTTATTTTTCATTATGACGTAAAACTACTGTAACACACGCTAACGGCAGCCTTTTCGTTGGTAGAGCGCGATCCGTGGGTCCAAAATTTCTATGGGTCAATTAAGGGCGCCACCAATTTTTACAACGACACTTAAAATTGGAAATATGGATCGTGGATTATACAGGGTGATTTTTTGAAAACTTCACACCTTAAATAACTCTAAATAGAGGAAAAATTTAAAATTTTACAAAACCAGGTAAACTTTTGTTTGCAGGGGGACAACTTTTGAGATAAGTTTTTAATGGATAGCGCTTACTCTCTGAGCAGGGTAGATACCCCTTCAAAAATTTTAAATGAAACTACCCATCTTACGATACATCATTTAAAAGCTTATTACACATGGAGTCTTGCCATGTAATTAGTTTTACTATTTTTTACCCATTGACGGGGTAGTGGGTCAAAAAGTGCATTGTAGCAAGTGGCTTATAAAATGGAATATTTTGGACTTTTTTTAACAAAATTTATTGTCTTGCAGTTACAATATAAATTGTCCTTACTTAAGCCTAAAAAAACTTGTTAAAAATAATTATTACACCTAAGCAAAATGCCAAAAATACTTAAAATTTTCTTTCGGCATTACTTGATATTGCAACTCGACAGTTTATACTGAATTGGCTAAATAATTATCTACTTTGTGTTTCCAATTTTTTGTTTCAATTTTTTGGCTACTTCTTTGGCACGACCATCTTTTTGTTCGCATTCCTTTTTATAAATCGCGTGAAATTTTAAAGTGAGAGTCCAAGTGATAATGGTTTATTCAACTGGCGAAAGGGTAGAAATAATTTTTATTTACGGTGCTGAGCATAGCTGTGCTCGTGCGTCAGCAAGGGTGTTTAACGAACGGCACCCCGATAAAAATGTTGACGCTAGGTACATTCTCGATCTAGTGCAGAAATTTCAAGACACTGGATCTGTAGTAAACAAAAAAGGGCAGGGAATAGAGTCGTTGATGAAATGGCCCAAGTTGAAGTACTTGGTCATTTTGCAATGGATTCAACTAGCTCTTTGCGTAACATTTCTACAGCCACTGGACTTTTTTATTCATCTGTAAGGAAAGTTACAAAACTGCACAAATTCCATCCCTATAAGATGAAAACTCTCCAGGAACTCGGCGAAGATGACTTCGATAGAAGACTGCAATTTTGCGAAATTATGACAGAAAAGATTATAGTAAATCCAAATCTAATAAAAAGTATCTGCTTCAGTGATGAATGCACATTTTTTTGAACGGCTCTGTAAATAAACATAATGTCAGGTACTGGAGTGACGAAGATCCTTATATTTTTCGAGAAGGTCATACACAAGTTCCTCAGAAGCTGAACGTCTGGGCTGGAATACTTGGCAACGCAATTGTAGGTCCAATTTTCATTGATGGGACGCTAAATGGGGGAATGTATTTAGAATTACTTGATAACGTTATTGATCCTTTCATCACAGAGCAATTAGAAAACCAACGTGACCCTGAAGGAAATCCAATGTTGGATGAATACGAATTGTTTTACCAACATGATGGAGCCCCACCGCATTACGCCATTAATGTGCGAAATTGGTTAAATCATAGATTTCCTCTTCACTGGATTGGTAGGCGTGGAACAATTGAATGGCCGCCACGATCACCCGATTTGACTGCTTTAGATTTCTTTCTATGGGGTCATTTAAAATCTGTGGTTTACAAAACACAACCTACTAGCCTGGACGATCTGCGAGAAAGAATTATTAACGAGTGCAGGAGGATTCCACCTGAAACTTTCCGAAAAGTGCAGCAGGAGTTCGAGAACCGTCTGTATTATTGTATGGAAAGAGGTAGTGCACATTTTGAGAATCTATTGTAAGGTTTGAATGTTAATAATAATGTTAAAAGAAAATTTTCAGTATTCTGGGAGTTTTTTTAAGTGTCATATTTTTTACAAGTTGTTTGTTTAAATTTTGGGTTCTCGTAAGGACAAATTTTATTTCCGCTCTAAAATAAAATACATTTTGTTGAAAAGAGTCCAAAATATTCAATTTAATAAGCAACCTGTTTCGTAGGCACTATTTATTAATCTATTACCCCGTCAATAAGTTAAACGTGGTAAAACTAATTACATGGCCAGACTCTTTGTGAAATAAGCTTTCAAATGATGTATCACAAGATGGATAGTTCATTTAAAATTTTTAAAGGGGTGTCTACCCTGCTCAGAGAGTAAGCGCTATCCATTAAAAACTTATCTCAAAAGTTGTCCCCCTGCAAACAAAAGTTTACCTGTTTTTGCAAATTTTTAAATTTTTGCTATATTTAAAGTTATTTAGGTGTGCAGTTTTCAAAAAATCACCCTGTATAAATAAATAAAGCAATCAGATTTTTTACGTTCTGTCGGCATATATTGAAGTGAACCGGGTTTAACATTCAGATTGCAATTACGTATTGATAAAAATAAATGTGGAAGCAACCATGAATTCCCCAAGCAAAGCTTTGCGTGAGTTTACAGTATACTCACAAAACAAATGGATAGTATAAGAAATATTAAATGGTAAGTATGAACTGCTCCGTGCCACGATTTATAACTTATCTGATTTCCGTAGATTTACGCTATGATGGAATGGCCGCGCTCTACAGGAACCTGGTGGATGGCTCTTCCGGAATGATTAGATGTGATACCTTCGTGTTCCCCTCGATTGCAATATAGGTGACCAGATCGTGAAATGGATGGGCTCTACAGGGGCCTGGTGGATTAGATGGCCTAGATACGTTTTATGGATTGCAATTGAATGTGAACAGAGCTCCAACGATTTAATTTGTTAAGTAAGTATAACAAAATAATTACCTCGATTGGCGAAGGTTACCGCCAGATAAATGGATGGTTCAAATCTTATATATCAGTACCGAAGAAGTATGCAACTTTCTGATAGTTGTAGCAGGTAAGATATTATTATTCTCTAGCAGAATGTTAACGATTTTTAAAGGCTAACAGTCCCCGTGCTCTGCTTTCTGATGCCAGCCACAGAATGAGCGTTTTTTACGAAGGACCGGAGGCCACGAAGATATTGTTCTGGCGATATGATAAAATGGAGGGCCTTTATAAAAGTATATATATAGGCAACTTAAGTTACATAGCAAGATAAGTTTACTAATTTAGTTATGATTAATTATTATGTATTATAATTTCAGCAATCTTATGGGTTTAATAATGTAGATGTATTATTTGTATGTATGCGATGAACTTGCTATGAATATACCATATACCACCTTTTTAAGGATGTTGCATCTATAGCTAAAATAAAAATGCTACATCATAAAACCAACAGTAAAAATTTTGCTATGTGGTGCCGACTTACTTGGGTATAACCTTCCTGATACAATCGGTATAACTAGTTACTTGGTTCTCTTAAATATAATCAAGGATCAAAATGAAGCTCTACAAATCTATGAAACCAGTCTGTGATAAGTATCAAGTCATTCTCTTGTAAAATATCGCGATTTCAATGTACAACATTTTCATTTTAAAATATATTGCAATTTCATGTTTCTCAGTATTCATAATGCCATAGCTCCGCATATACAGTATCCTGTTGTTAACATCCTTCCTTCCATTATGTCGACATATCATACGAAGGTCGTTGTTGCTCTTCAGTTTTCAACGAGATGTGCAATTTATTCATAAAAACAACAAGCGGTATTTAACCTGACCTTTCAACTAGAAGTACCTTAAATGTGAATCATTCCGCTTAGCGTGTATACACAATTCTTGTTTCTGTAGACATTGATAAACATGCCGAGGAACTGGTTAAGCCCGAGGATGGCCAGTTGTCCTTTATTTTTTTCGAACAGGTCCTGCCTGATCAGGTTTATTTTTAGACTGAATTTCCATCGAATGCAACAGGCTTGCAATTGCTAAAATAATTTAGTTCTCGCAAAGCTGAGTGTCATTTGCAGGAATCCTATAAGTCATTTGTGAATGTTAAAATTAATTTTTCATACTTGTTAAAGCATAGTGTGGTGTATCCTGTTGCTAAACCAGGTCAATGCGTTTAAAATCGAAAGCAGCAAAGCACCGAGTAAATATGTGCTATAGAAGAAAGTACTCGGTAGGAATATGAGGAATTTCACATTGGGACGATATTTTACAACGTAATTGAGGAAAATACACTTGTCAATTTTTAAGAATTGTCTATAATTACTATATGCACAATAGATTTTCCAGCATCCAATGAGAATGTTGAAATTAAAAAAGAAAACTGATTTATTGCAATTTTTTGCTGCCTTAGATTTCTTTAAACAAAACAGAAGTAGAATATTAAGTATTACTTACAATTATGTTCTGTGCTACTTCTAATGTCTTTTGTACATTTTACTTTAGTCTTATTGATCCATATTTTATCAATTTGTTGTTGATATTGTCTAGGCCTGATGCTTTGTTACACTTTATGTTATGAATTGTTTCTATCGTCCTTTCTTCTGAGGGTGGTTCCCCAATGGGGCAGCAGTCATTTTCTGCAATAATGTTTACTTGATGTGCCCTGTTTTCCTCTTATTCTAGCTTCTTCAGCAATTGCTTTGCTCCTATGGCATCCACCTGCAGTGCGCTATAATGCGAATAGGTATATTTTGAATGTGCGTTAAAGTCTCCCATTAGTACCACTTTTGCTTTAGATTGTCGTTTTCTTATTCCTTGAGTTATTTACCCAAACACTCGGCTTGTTCTTCTGTCGGTTGGAATATGCACACCCACTATCCATACTGTCTGACTTTCGGCTATCACTATATTTGATCGTTGCTAAAATTTTTCGATCGTCTATGTCCCTTTTTACTGTTTAGAAAACCATGTACACTGTTTCGTGTAGGCTATTCCTTCGGTCATATTTGTCTCTTATATATAATATACAAGCTATTTTTGTTTCTTCTTTCTAGAGTGTTTCATCTATTATGCTAATGCAGATGTGACAAGTTGTTAAATATAAACCTAGAAGATACTGAGGATTTGGAAGATAAATTGTTGATTACATTACCAAGTACAAAAACAAAGAGACCTAGATTGTTTGTGATCAAAGGAGATTTATAAAATTATCAAAAGTACAGTTCGTGCTGCAAGTAGTTACGTGGAAAAAACTATAAACAATACCTATGTTGGTATCAATAAGTAGCAAAAAATGCGTGCAGAAATTAGTTTTTTTTATTTTAGTTTTAAATACTGCTCTGTTTACGAATGTAGCTGAAGAATACATTGGAGAAACTGTGTGTGCTCAGTGGCTAGTAAATCCAAGATATGTGAAAGGATTTTAGAAGTGGTAGTAATTCAGGTATAGCAATTCAACTTATGTTATAAACACAATTGCTAGAAATGAGTTAAACGAAACAATTAAAACGAATTTCCAAGAAAAATTTCAGTAGTTATTGACGATTTGAATAATGTAACTATTATTATTTATAATAAATGATTAATGGTTTTGTTATATTTGGGTGTATCCTATACCCTATACTCTATAGGGTAGTTTTTGAATATCTTTACTGCTTAGGCAATAAAAGTGCCACTTTACTGCTGGACAGTCATTTAATGTCATTATCTTATTCATTTTGCGTTACAACTCAGTATGATACAACATATAAAAATGATTATATTGCGGCCTTATATATTTTGACACAAAATATATTTACAGCAAGGATGTATCAACGACCTTCATTACGTCATTTCGACATAATGGAAGAACATACAGTTTCCGAAACCACCGCAGCCTCGCTACTAATTACAATAACCCAAATTTGCCCGAACATTCCTCGAAAAATATAACACGCGACTGGCGGAGATAAAGATCGTTCCCCTCCATTGAAGATGGGACGCACGACGCCGCGAACCCCTGCCTCGGAGGACATCCTTTCACTAAAGCATGTCTTCAGCGCGTCCGTCTTATTCAGTCTGTAAGTGACTGACAACCATGAAGGGTGCGAGTGGATTGTTTTTTGTAGGTGAGTAGAATTTTTTTTGTGCTGGTGTGGTTCCTACCTAATTTATTTTTGCTGTTAATTCTGAGTGGCCCCTGTGATTTAATTTTACGGATATTCTGTCTCGAGACCGTGCGGAAAACGCCTACGCAAGAAAGTGTGTTACTCTGCCGATGGGAAAGATGTGTAACTTTTTTTTGTTATATAACTGCTTTACAATGGAGTAATTGTGTTCATTCACACAAATCATAAACGTGTCTGTCCGGCTGTTCGAGGAAACAATGCGTTCTGGAGGAGATTCTTTTGAAAATCTAGCTCTTGGGTTGATTAAGTAATACACGTTGCAGAATGGAATTTGGGACATCTGATATCTGATCCTGGCGTCCACACTTGATTGCGGATTACGAATAATAATGAATTTTTAACGTATCGTTGGAATTTAGCATTTTGGCTCGTTAATATTAAATTCGCATACCAAAAATCTCATCCGGTTTATCGACATAAAAAAGTTTCAGGCAACACGAAGGATAATTTAGTAGTTAAATCACTAATCAGACGTTATATAAACGTAGTTGTAAAACATTGCCAAAATTTTAAAACTAGATTAAATGACGCTTTCAATAACAAAATTAGAACGATCATATAGATTAACTGCTTCCAATGTTGGTCGTGTTGTATTTCGGAGGAATCCCAATACCTATGACATTCTTGCTAAAAGTTTGGTTCATTCTCCCTTCAAACGCAATAAATATATGCGTTGGGGCAGTGATAATGAAGACTTGGCAAAAAATTGAAGCTTTAAATGGATTTAAAATTAAAAACTGTGGTTTATTTCTACACTGCAATCACCAAAATATATTAACAGTAATTTGTCTACATTACTTTACAGAACCAAAAACAGAAACAAAAATAATTTTCTTATGATTTTGAGTTTAAATTTTATCCGGCTTCTCTCTTTATGTACATAAAAATCAGCGATTAGTATTATTAATAGTAAAAACTCACATTTCTGAGTTTTTCAAATATATTCACAAACAAAATCTACCTTGATTGTGTTTTATAATAAAACATACTATTACGTCCATTACTTTTTTAAATTTTTATAAAGGTATTTATTCGTCAAAAAAGTTTCACTTGGGGGTAAAGGGTACAAGTCAGAGTTGTAAGAATGTAATAAATTTACTTTGTGTAAAATTAATTACACGTAATTGAATTGAATTAAAAAAAGAGTTTCATCAGAAAAAGTAACTTTTGCCCAAATGGTAAATTACCGTGCTCATAAACGGTTGGTCTGTGTGCAATATGCTGTCAATACTAGAGTGACTGGTTAGGGGGTCATAACTTATCTTGCAGACCAATAATGAAGCTGCAATATAGTGACAGGCTTTGTCACGTCCACGTGGACTAATTATGTTACCGCCCTAAAAATTTTACTTGACCCGAAACGTATGAACAGCCTTAAGTGCTAGCCAACAAGATATTTACAGTTTGCCACAAGAGCAATAGTGTGCAGATGTACAAAAACTTCGTACTTTAGAGAGTTAATAAGAATTTATGTATGGAAACAAGTTTTATAATAAAATAAAAACAACACCTATTAATGCACAACCAAATGTATTGCTGTTTCTTCTCGTCCCGATATAAATTCACTGACTCTATGAGGTACAAAGTCACAGTTCCTTTACTCACGATAACAGACACTCGTCAAACATTATCGCTGTTATAAATAGTTTGAATTTCACGGCATCCAGCAAGTTTTTTTACCATCTGTTATAAAAATAGCAACCATTTCGCGAAATAATCCAATAACCTCATGAATATTAAAACGCGATTCCCACTCGTTTTCGTTCACCGCTGGTCAAAAATGATACAACGCCTGTGGAGTGATAAATAGAGATAAATTGGGAAGGCCGCTGCTTTATATCTGTTTATTTTGGAATACGTTAAAAGCCTAATGAGGCTGGCGAATGCTAATCTGCGAATGAATAGATGTGATTACGGGTTACCAACGCCGAATTTTGCAACAAGCCTGCTGAGGCTGTTATTAACTAATAGTCTTCAATGCTTTTGAGGTAACTGTGATGGGAAATATAATCGCTTCTAAAAGGCCATTCATCATAATTACAGCGTAAATGAATCAGATTCTTTTCTGATGTAAATGCGCCGCCTCCTAGGGGCAATTTGCATGCTCTAAGTAATCGATTAAAGAAGAGATTTTTTAAACATGTGAGAAAGGAAATAATAATAAAGCCCTACGGAATAGTTTTAGAACCCATCTATTCAATGAAGCACAATACAGTTTGATGGTTCCTAAAAAATCGTAATCTTTGATTTTTGTAAAAAAAAACAATTTTAGAAGTCTTTCATGTCGTGTCTGTTTAAGATTTTATTAAAATCGTTTCTGCAGAATGTTGAACCTGAAGTTTCTTGAGTAGTGGAAAACCACAGTGCTCCCAATCTTTCAAATGCTCTGTAGTCTCTGATTCTTAGCTGAGGAATCTTGTTCAACACATGGGCTAGGAGTTCTTCAATTTTTTTTCTACCCAGGTCGTGATGGATGATATAAAACAGATCTTTATAGAAAATATGCAATGCTTCAGTCCAGTTCTCAAGTCTCCAGAAAATGTTTCGTTTCGGTTCTGTAATTCTCCAGCCTAGTTTTACCCATTTCTTTTCAAAATCTGACATTTTCTGAGATATTGATACTAGTATTTCCAGTTGTGTATATGTATAATATTTTCTTTTCTTGTCAGCCTTTATCACTCCATGAACCTATAACACCCTTTAATGTAAATTTTAAAACGGAAGTATTTGTCTGTTAGTTAGTGTATAACTAGTCATCGCGATCTATGTTCTCTCTCGTGCTCAAAAGATTATTTCCATTGCTGTTAACGGTATAAGAAATTATTTATGTGGAACAGAATGGCCCCTTATTTGAAAATTGTTCTTTAAATCTTTTGACGTTACAAATCCGCATATACTTAGAAATCGTTTTGTGTAAAAATTAACGGAATGTTTGGCATTTGCAAATACCACAGTTCAAGTTATAAGAAATAATACTATACAAAAATGTAAACGCTTAATGAGGTAATACGTTGTTAGATGCATTAAGTTAATGCTGAATATAAAGATATGATAATGGTAATGATGCAGTTATTAAAAATCTAATATGACGCAATAGTTGCCAAATATAACCACAAATTTTCAAAGCATTTACATCTCAAATTATCGTTTTTTCCCTAATTGTATGGATGTACATGGTGAAGCGGAAAGATCGTACCGAACTCCTGGACTGCATTCTGCACATTAAAATAATGAAAAAAACCTCAATTGTCCTTATTCGATTCTCATTTGTTTTCAAGTTATAGCGTAAACATTTATTTAATAGTTATGACTTTTATAAGGTGTTTAAAATTACCCCCATTGAGTTCTAAACATGCTCTGCTACTGTGAGAACAGCACCTGTCCGATTTACTGTTGTTTTTCTTGAAGAACTGCGCCAGTATTAATTATTAATTGAATTAGTGCATCTCGACTGTTCACTTTAACCTTGTAAACTTCTGCTTTAAACCAACCCCATAAGCAGAGATCTAGTGGTGTTAGATCTGGACTTCTTGGAGGGCAACAAATTGGATCAACGCTGTGGAAACAATTCAGCCAGGTGTTGCTTGATCACACAAGCGAAATGTGCAGGGGCACCATCATTCTGATTGCACATTCATCTTCTTACGTTTACAGGGTCATTCTTTAGCAATCCTGGCAACTCATTTATTAAAAAATTAAGGTAGTGTTCCCCTATGAGGCGATTCTTTATGACAAAAGGGCCATACTCTAAATTAGAACTAATTTTTGCTATTTTAAGAAAAAAAATACCACTGATATTGACAATTAGAAAGAGACATAAGCCTCAAATAAGCATCTTTTAATATGTATAACTACTGAAACAACTTTGTATCCATATTTTTTCAAAGAATTTCACCATAACTTGAAAACAAATAATAAAAGGAAAAGAACATTTAAGGTTTTTTCATTATTTTAATGTGTAGAATTCAGTCCTGGAGTTCACACGGTATACAGAAGAATATGTTAACTTTTACAGAGCTATATTAAGGTGCATCTAAGTAGGTACAGGCAATAAACGAATTAATTTTTTCAGGTTTATGCCTGGGCTGGGCGTCCTCCCAGTTCCTGAACCATCGACCATTTCCCACCTACAGCCTGGAGAATATGCCGGACACACAGTTTACTTGTAGGGATAAAATCTTAGGAGGTTACTACGCAGATCCCGATACAGAGTGCCAAATGTTCCACATCTGCGTCAAAGTATCCGGAGTTGGCGTAAGTACAATAGCAATATATAATTAAGTTGTGATTTGTTAACAGTAGTAAAGTCTCCTGTATAATTATTGACATTTCACATTAACGATCGTTTATTTATAATTCATAACTAATTTAGTAATTGTTACGTTGAAAAGGATATGTATGTACTAAGAAAATGAAAGATTTGAAACTAGAGTATAAAAGCAGATTTCACTCAATACAATGCAGCAATTTCAGAAAGGAAGATACAGAATCGTCATAATAGAACTTTTCTATTTGTACTTGCGAAAGCTACGAAAGTTGGAGCATCTGTTTTAGACACTGGCTGTCCAATTAAGTTAATATTTACATGGATTGTCCAATGCATACGGAAAGAGTTGTAAAGTAATCTTCTTTATTACAAGGAATATGTAAAATACACAAGATAATTGCTTCGTAAGCGCGTTAAGACGTTTCACTTCACGCTTTATATGAGATGTGCAACTTTTACTTATCCAAAAGATTGTCCCGTTGACAGGGAAGGCATTTGATCCTTTAAAAATAATTTTTGTTAGAAATCTCTGAAGTTTGTTATTGGCTCATTGATGAGACATGAGACAGGCAACAAAGTCTACCTTTCAAATGAAGTTTATGGTTTCCCTTGGTTCCAAAATATATTAGGAATCGAAATTCATCAAAAATAAAGTTAGATACCTCTTTTGAAATACTCAAGTAAAATTTCCTAATTTATGTCATTTTTTGACGTTCCAGGTCCAGGACTTCCGCTTCCTGTGTCCAAACGGCACGGCCTTCGATCAGGACCATCAAATATGCGCCGAATGGGAGGACGTTGAATGCGATGCCGCCACGTTATACTATTCCAGCGACAACTTCGACCTTTACCGCATAGGCTCAGGTAACGCACGGCATACTTTCACTTTCGATTAGGCTAATGAGGCGCTCATCTCACGCGGAGACACAAATTCTATCGGCGGGTTGTCGCGTTATCTAACCGATGACGTAACCCACTAGGCATGTGAACTTTTCGGGAAGAATCGCAGCAATAATTTAAGCCGATCCTTAATCGCATCAATCGTATCAAATTTACGTTTTTTTTTTAATGGAACACCCTATATTTCATTGCGGATGATCTAACTTTAGCGGTTTCTTTGTGATCAAAATCTGACCATCCTTGAGTTACCTTCTAAATTGAGAGACAGTCCGATTCTACCTTCACATACTATTTTCGGGTAATTTTTGACCTTCCCATATTGTCATTTTTTCCAAAATTTCAAATGGATAGCCAAAACTCCAAATTTTTCATTGGTACCAAAGCTAGCAAACACTTTATAACTAACTTTCGCAGAAAAAAAAGTTTAAAACTCCAATTTTTAAAAGTTGTCTTTTCCGTTTTGGATATTATAATGTATTTCAGTATGTTTATTCCGTTTTATTATAACAGATGTATCTACAATAGATCTTTATTTTTGTTGATCAATCATGGTCATCTTCGTCGCTTCATTTTTCTTTTTCAATTTGCTCAGCTGAGGGCTAATTTTAGAGCCATGAACCTAAATTCCACAGTTTTTCTGTCAAATTTTGACGGAGATCTTACTTACTTTTTTGTAATTATTTTACTATATAAGGCACTGACAATGGCTATTTGTAGTTTAAAGCACTTTGCCTATTCGTTTACTAATAAAATAGATAAAATTGGACTTGGTGGAGATTAATTTTTTGAAAAGTTATGTACAGCGTGTCCCATTTTCTTGATATTGCAAACACTTTTTGAGATATAGACGAAACTAGAGTTTTTAATAATTGGCTGTGGCTCCATCAGAAAGAATATTAAAAGATAAAAACATCGAAAATGGGATACCTTGTACTTCTTTTCCTAAATGTAGGAGTCCAACTGAATTGAAAGATTTTCGGATAATAAGCATTATACCTTTACTTTCAGAAGTATTGTTTGTTTAGATACCAATGAAAAACCTGGAATTTTCGAAATTGTAACTTCGCCAAAGCCAACTTATTTCTAAGTTGCATAATTTTTGCATTAAAGGCAGACCAAACAAAAATAATAAAGCTTTGATATATTAGGTATGTTTACTTTGAAAACGTAAGTTTTCCACAGAGTGAAAACATTTATATATTTTATTTATACAGGTTGTCCCAAAAGTGGTGAATAAAACTGAAGCTGGTTTGGAGTAGATCACTTCTAGTCTAAATAAACACACATTAGTATAGTCAAATAAGGTGAAAAAGAGGTATGAAAAATAATAGCTATATAATCAAAAGTGTCACATTATAATTTCATGTAGATACGCGAGTAACAATATTAATCGTTAAAGGTCACACAACGCGCTTTTTTGTAAATATTTTGTTTCTTTTGTTTTAACTGACATTTGGAGTTATTACACAGGTTGTAGAGTATAATATTCTCTTCAAATTTGAGTTTGAGATAAAGCGCTAAGGGTGAGAACTACTTAGACGTACGTATGGTAATACTGGATATTTTAAATACATTTCTATTATATTATTATAGGTAGGGTAGAACTAGTTGTATGTATAKTTGTAAGCAATGTATAATGTTCCAAAATCATAACACGKMGTACTTATTGGCAATTTTTGATAAACGCATTTCATCGAATCCACAAGCCTCAATAAACTGGCACAGTTATCAGTTCTTTCACCTACAAGTGCAGCAACTCTACAGCATAAAAACAGTGTCTACTTGGTTAGGGAATGATTTAGAAGAACTGTTCAAGAAGATTTATTGAAATTGCAAGAAAGTATGGGATTTGAGTTGTGGAAGTGCTCTTCAGTTTGTGGTGTCAGTTTAATGGACAAGCATGTTTTAACGCATCATCATACCTACTTGATCTTGATAAAGAAAGTGACTGTGTTCACCTGAAGTCCTTAAAGCTTTAGGACAACTGATAATGAACGACCGGAAGAGGTAGTCAATAATGAACAACAACAACATTGCTTGTTATTAATAGTAAAAATAAGAGGAAAGCATATGCTTCACATTTAATGTGGTGCTGCAACGTTTATTGCACCTGGACCTGAAGATGCACATTTAATAAAAAAAAGTATAGAACTTATTTCAAATAGACCCATGAATAACGTGGACAACCATCTAGTGAAGTTTATATCGATCAATATCCGTTAATTATGTTGTTTAAAAGCTTAAAGATGAGTAATTTTCGCAGTTTGTTGTATCGTTCAGCTTTAGTACTACAAAGCATCACTTACATTAGTCAAACGTACTGTTCCTGTTCCTGCTCCTGTCCCTTCACTAGTCCCACATCACCAACACTCAAAAGTCAATTTCGAAAACGCAAATTCAAAAACGCATCGTCTTACCGGCACGCACACACACTAATATCATCCGCGATACTAACAAAACGACGCCGTATTAAGAGGTACCTCACCCGCCGCCAAAGTGGACTGATCCTGTTTTTCCGTGGCCGCGCAAAAAGTGACCAATCTTAACGCGACACCGGCCGCTGGGAGATCAACAAAAAAACGCGGAAAAAAGTGGTCACGATAATGTGAACACAATGAGCATTGATTTAACGTGGAATATTTGGATTTAATGTTAAGGTGATAATAATATTTACCTACTTGAACGATTAATGCATACGAGGGTTAACCAAAAAGTCATAATCTAATGGCAAGTACAATGTATCATCATTTTTATGATTTCAAAATACGCGATAATAATACATAATTAATTTGTAATTTTGTTAGCTAAATGAAAAACAATTGTGTATAAGGGGATTTAACTATGTTTATGTGAATATTGTAACATCATAAATTAAAGTTTACGGATACATGTTACGTATGCTTCTCGCGTAATAATAAAATATGTGCATAAGGAATTTAGTTCTTACTTGTATCAAGATAAATTCTAATTATTAACTGCCGAATAACTATTATTTTTAAGAGTCAATTGTGTTCTAAATTTATTTTCTTGTCTCAGTATGTCAACATTATTGCCATCAAAGTTCTGTCTTTTTGTAAGTAAACATTTTGTGATTTCAGATACACTAATGTTTGTCTGTTTTGTTTTAGTTTTGATTCAAGGTGTTTTTCAAATGCATATTTTTTTACTTCATATTTATCACAGTTAGTTTTGTATATTGCATGTTCCTTTGGTAATTTATCTACTGGTGGTGACTTTAGTTTTGCGTTTAGTTTTTATTTTATAAGAAACGATGCTATAAAATGTATGTGTTTCTTTTGACTCATTTGACATTTAAATAGCGACAGTTTCATGTAAGTTTATTGTTTTTATATGGATTTTAGTTTGATAAATGTCAAATGTAAAAAATGTATTTGGCTGTTTTCCTCGATTTCTATAATAAATTGAACTTTTGAGTGGTAACTACTGAACAGTGTGAGAATCTGATTTTGTTAATTCTTGGGAATTGCAGTTAGACGATCGTCTAGATATTTATTAAAAAATATGAAACTGCGCACATATTTTATCTCATTGCCAAGACCAAACCTAGTTTGGCACATCATAACGGAGTTTTAACCAATTTAAAAAATTATCCAAATCTATTAACGACGAAAGCTTCGTCGAATAGATATTTATCTACCCTATTCTTACAGGTCTTGAATCGAAAGCTGTTAAGTATGGCGAAGAAGAAGAACCATTCGCTCTCCAGCGGGCAGAAACAGGCGACGCTCGTTTGAGTCGCGAGCACCAGACCCAGCGCGTCAACCAACAAAAAGAAGCGAACATCCGCTACAACAATAACTACAACCGGCAAAACAACGACCGCGAGATCTTCAAGGGATCCAGCAGCTCCAACTTCTTCAACAACAAGAACGGGGGAAAAGAAGATGACGATGATGACACTGGCAACACGAATTTCAACCAGGACAACGACAGATTGCAGAAGAAGAAGCTTGTGAGGAAACAACAAAGGAGGCCGGKAGCGCAAGAAGCCAGGACTCCAGAACCTAATAGGTACACTAATAATTACGCTGGTAGTAGCTACGAACCCACTACTTCGAAACCTAATGAGGGCAATGGACGTAGGTACAGGTTGAGAGTGAATAATGGTCAGCAGCAGCAAGCGAATAAAGCAGAAACTCCTGCGTTTGTTCCAAGTACGCCGGCGCCATTCAGACAGACTCAACAGTACAATAATATCAATAGGCAAAACAATAATGGGCAATACAATCCCACTACTCTGGCTCCTAAGACGAAAGAACCTGAAAATTATCCATCCAACTTCCCGAACAAGAAGACAACAGCCTACTCCAAACCCACAGCCGCTGAAACCTATCCTACTACCATTCCTGCTAATCAGCTGAAGCAAACGAGTTACCCCACTACACAACCAGCCACCAATACCCAGTACAACACTAATTACGAGACAACTAAGGTGAAACAGACTGAAACCTATCCAACAACGAACACTTTCAGTTATCCAACCACCCTCGCGCCGAAACCTTTCCAAAAAACAAACAACTTCAACAAGCCAGCGGACAACAACTTCCCAACCACTTTTGCTCCTAGAACCAACGCAGCTTACTCCCAGATTGCTCAACAAACCAACCAATACAAGCAGCAGAACAACCAGCAGCAGTACAACCAACAACAAAGCGTGAACTACAAGCCTCAGTACAACCAGCAACAGACGACTCAGTACAATCAACAGCARMCTGGAGCKCCCCAGTACAACACCCAGCAACCGGGAAACACGCAATACAACAACAAACAACCTGCGAATACGCAATACAACACGCAACAACCTGGAAATACGCAATACAACACGCAACAACCTGGAAATACGCAGTACAACCAACAACAAACGACTCAATATAACACCCAGCAGCCTGGAAATACWCAATATAACACCCRGCAACCAGGGAATGCTCAATACAATCAACAACAGACAACCCAGTACAACCCCCAAAACACATACAACACCCAATACGACAATACCAGACAACAGAATTACAACACCAATACCMCTCCAAGGACGAGCCCGTACACTCAGTACACTCCAACAGTTCCCAAGGTAACCACAGTCTATCAGCCCACTACGACTCCAGTAAGCAGATCAGCAAGATTTGACGAAACCCAATACGATGATGGCTCATACGATCACAAGTATGACAACTATGATAATGGGGAACTGATCAACACGGCCCACAGCCAAAATATAGCCAGCAGCAGAAATGCGCTGGCCAAAAACAACAAACCTCAGCAGCAGCAGCAGCAACAACAACAGTATAATAATGCTGCTACACCAAAGGTTACGCAAAAGCCTTACTACGAATCGCCAAGACCTTTCTCGGTGAGTCCTGCAACTCCCAAAACCACCCAAAGTGTGGTCAAGAGCACACCAAAGCCAATAGGCAACAAGAAGCCCGAGCCACCTAAAAACCCAGCGAAAGAAAAGAATGTAAGTTACGATTACGCGTATTACGACACGAACAGTGGAAGTGAATTGGAATACGACATAAATACGGAAATAGAGAAGTCAGACAAAGCGAGAAAACAGTAGCGGTAGTATTTAATGGATGTTGTTAGGTATTTTTGTTTTAATTAATTGCAAGGAGTGAGACGACAGTATTTCCCAATGACCAGTAAGAGAAGTCCAAATATAGTGTCGATGTTAAACCTCGAAAACTGTACATATTGTATTTTTTATTGACACGATGAGAAAATAAATACTGTTTTGTAAACATTTTTTATAGTCCTTCTTATAATCACTAAATAGTCTTAAATTTAATAATTTAATTTGGCAATATCAATAAAATAATCTAAATTAACAACTTATTTCAAAAGTATATCATAATGTAGGTAGTCATCAAACTACTACTATTTATTAAGAATACTGGTAAGCTAGTTACCCCTTCTATTAGAGACTACAAAATTACTTTATTCAAGAAAGGCTGAAATAGGAAAATCTTAGTTGTCGCCACAACATTAAGTACGTAACGTATGGATAATGGCGGCTTATCATTGTCGTCAAGGTAAGAAAATCCCGAAAAGATGCACACGAAATAAGACGGAAGAAAACGATTTACCTTCGCCCGAAAAAGCAATAGTACTATTGAGCTTTTTTTAATAATTTAAAAATGAAAGATAACGCTGCTAATGTCCAGTTATTTATAAAACTGTTTAGCTCTGCTGTAGCCGAAAACTATAACTATATCTTACAGTAGACAGAGTAAAATTGAGTTCCAAGAATAACACCAGTTAGGTGTCTTCAGAATATGGCGTTTTAAAAGCCACGTTTCTTTTATTCGTTAGTATTATTCAGATTACGATACTAGTATCATTAATAAATTTCCGTTGGTTAAACAATAAAAAATTATTCACATAATTTGGGTCCATCTGAAAATTGAAGGCCATGCATGCTTTTAAATAAGCCTTATGTACCTAAGAAGACTTCATTCATACTTAATTTTTATCTCCTTCGCGGCTATATAGCACCTGCTAATTTCTACATTTGCAAAAAAAACACGCATGCCACTTATAGTAATAACGTATCATATCATATATAATTGTGGTCCAATACAATAACATCAGATATAAATGAATTCCAGAATAACCTTTAAGGAAACAATAAATAAATAATTAAAAAGGTAATCACCTAACAAACACACAAGAAGTTCAACGACAGGGGTTAAGAAACAAGATATGCGCCTTTTTCTATTTATCATATATCTTGTTTTTTGGTATATTCGTTAAATCTCTGGAAGCTTCACCAACGTAAACAGATAGATAATCATTGCATTTTACAAAGTTTAGTAAGTTCTTTAATGAGTGCTGTTGCTTTTAATTTTTAAAACAAATTTTCAACCCCAATGAGTGGGTAATAACAGACTCAAAAGTTTCGTTAGATTAGTACCTATATTCTCTTTCAGATGCTAGCAAGATGTACCACGATCTAGTCACCTTGCATATTTGTAAGATTTTGTCTAAAATGGTTTTTATTTCTTCCTTGACAATTTATAAGAACGAAAACACCAAAAAGTTGCATGCTGGCTACCACAGGGAACTAGGGATGGTTAAACGGATTCTATTTAGGATGTATTCGTTCAAATGTTTACGCCATAGGACAAATACTTTGTACTAGCAAAAAACTTGAGAAGTTGAGAAAAGCTATGATTCTATGCAATTTGCATGAAATATAATACCTTTTAAAAAGAAATATTTTAAGTAAAAGTTTTACAATTAAAGCGAAAAATGTACGCACAATCAAAAGAGAAGAACACTGCATCTTTAAGCAAAGATAATCATTGTAGTCTTTGCTAAGTAAAGAATAAACAGTACACTAACTTAGATGCCACATAGAACTAGCGCTTGCTTTATACATAATACATCTGCTAATTTAAATTACTTAATCTGACTGTTTATTGGACATGTAAAAATTAAAAAAAAATAGGGATGGACGTAGGTATTATTACTAGCCACAGAATGAGCACATATTTGGTTAAAAGGATACTCGTAGATCCTAGAATATTTCCACATAAAAGAGTTGAACTCTTCTGCAAACAACTTATGTAAGTAATTTATATATCATGCAATCATATATTGTCAAATGTATCAATATTATAAAAGGTTACTAAAATTACCACATTCCAAAATATGTTAAACCTAGATACGATTCGCAATCTTTAGATAGAAGGCTGTTAAAAACAGCTCTTTCCATGTTTATAAAAAATATTTGTTAATGCATATTTTTTTCAGAAAAACAAGCGAATGCTAGTCTCACAAATAAAAAATAAACGTCATGTATATGTAAAACAAGCAGACTTATTAAAATCGTTTTATTCAACTTGATATATTAATAATTAATCTATGAGTATTTATAACAAAAGTATAAACAATAATTACATTTGACTTATTACAGTAAAATTCATTATCTGACATACGTCCAAGAGCATCTGAGCTCTCCGACAGTAAAATTTATTTACAAACACCTCGTCGGCTTGTCCTTTGTACACACCCTCTTCTCATCATCGTAATAAGTACCTAAATCACAAACAAACTTCATGTCTAACAGCTGGTTCCTAGTGAAACCGGCCGTGCAGTAGTGGAATAACCTACAGTCTCTGGGATCTGAGTAAAATTTATTGATCTCTTTATCGAAACAGTTAAATATGAAATTTTTGTTCGCACGCACCCTGCTGCTATATAAGGGAGTAGTTGTGGTGATGTCTTTAGTCTTCTTGGCCAGTGTGGGGTTGACGCTTTTAGAGACATACGCATCCGTCACTGCACCTTCTTCCATCGGCTTAGATACGGAGGACACTTCAATAACGTTTGAAGGAACACCATCGTCAGTTGTAGGTTTCTCGGAGCTGGAACTCCTGTATCTCGAACTGAATCTCATTCCGGAGGTTCTCCTTCTGTTCGTTTGGGTCCTTGCCCTTTTGGTTGTTGGTGTAGTGGTCGTTGGCGAGGTCGTGGTAGTAGTAGGAACATGTGTGGTAGCATCTTCCACTGACAAATTTGTAGTTGTTGTTGCAACAGTTGTTTCTTCTGATGCAGTTGTTGAAACAACACTATCAATTGGAATACTGTTAGTTGTAATCGCGATACTTTGAACGAATCTTTGCAATTGTTCCAAATCTTTAGGCACCATGGTAGAGACTTCATTATATGAAGTAGTGGTTGCTTCCTCGTTTATCGTTGAGGACACCAAATTGGTCTGGAAGGTTTCTTCTGTGGTTGTAGTTGTTTGAGTGGTAGGAGTTTCAGTCGTAGTTGTAGTGGTAGATGCAGTAGTAGGCTTCCTCCTCCTACTACGTAATGGTCTCCTCCACCTTCTATCATCTACACTTTCAGTAGTTGTTGTGGTCGAAGGCGTTGTTATTTCTACTGATGTTAAATGATCGTCAGTTGACTTTAAGGTGGAAGGCTCTGAAGCTTGATGATAACCTCTCGTTGAAGGATAAGCCACTTCCAAAGTTGCCTTGCTTCTCACTCCTTCAGCAGATGACAATGTAGTCTGTCTCTCGGTCTTGACATTGTTAATCCAATCCAGTAGCGATTGTGTAGTTATTTCAGTGGAAGTAGTTGCTTCAGTGGTGTCTTCTTCAGAGACAGAGGCAGAAGATGTGTCTCCAACCATGTCGTACTCGGTTTGGTGCACGAATTCTTTTATTTGCAGTTTACTGCCCTTCTTTTTGCCTACTCTCAGTAACTGTTTTTCAACAACTTTAGGAGGACCAGCGTCAAAGCTAACGTTGGTAATGCTAGCATTGCTTATGCTTATTTTGTATTCACCGATGTCGTTGTCTTCGTGAGGGGTCGTCTCAAAACTCTGGAATAGTGTAGTGGGCGCTTCATCACTTTCAAAAGTACTTTGAGTAGATTCGACAGAACCCAGGTCTGTTGCCCAATAATTGGTGGTTGACGTGAGTTTCTCCCGTAATTTTTTACGTAACTCTTCAAATTCGTCAAACAGGGTTGTTTTTGTTGGATTTGAAAAATACGATTCGGTGGAATCGGATTTCCAGGAGAAATCTTCAGTTGAGGTTGGAGCCTTAAATTCTTTTCGCACCTTGTCATAGAGTGAGCTTTGCGTACTTGAACTCTCGTTGCTATCGGCAGGAAGGAACTTCTTCCTTCCTCGGGAACGTCTAGGTTGTGTGGGTTCAGGTTCTTTAATTCTTGGTTCTTCATATCTAATGCCGAGTTCTTTCATGAGCCTCTCAGACCTCAACCTAATCTCTTCTTCAACAGTAAGCTTTTTTGTAGTGGGAGACTCTGTAGATTCGTGAGAGTGAGTATGGAACTCATCTGAAGTGTGGTGGTCAAAGAGTGTACTGTGATACAAGTCGCTAAAATCTTCATGACTAGTTGGTGACGGGGGCTGTAAAATAGTAGACACGAAGTTCTCGTAGCTATCTGTACCACGTGAGCTCTCTTCGGTGTTTTCCTCTCCTCTCTCGTCAAATTTGAACGTGAAAAGAGATTTTAGAGTGGTCGTCTCTTCCTCTAGACTGCTGTCTGTTGAAGCAGAGCTCGAGTCAATGTCCTTTTTATGCTGTACTGAAGTAAGTGCGGTAAGATCATCATCGAGTTCTTCTGTTGTCTTCTCGTTTGAAGTGGTAGCAGGAAGTTCTGTGGAAGTGTCGTAGCTCTCGGTAGACATAACCCTTTCGAAGGTGTAGCTCCCTCTTCTTCGCACAGAGTAACTTTTAACGGGTGTTTCTTGCTCGGATGACTTAGCTATCGTTTTCTCTGTCGAGGTTGTGGGTTCCTGATATTGGTTGCTATCGAAAGAACTGTCGAATTCACTGTCAAGTTCTTGTGTTTTGTTAAGCTTCTTCAAGCCGGAAATTTCGTATGTGAATGGTTCGTAGTTATCATCGACGTAATCTTGTGCCACATTGGAGTGGTCTCCCTGGAGCAGATCTTTGTAATCTGTCACGTTTTCTGCTTCCACTTCATCAAATTCTTTTGGAATTCTATTATCTTGCAGTGCTGGCGACTCCGTTGGACTCAGTTCGTCGTTTATTTCAGTTATCAAATCAGACTCTAGGGGAATAGAGACTTTGGTCGTTTTTTCTTGATTCGTGTACCACTCAAACAAAAATTTCAGTATGTCTACCGCCTCTTGTTCGCTTTTTATCACATCCGATGGGTTTATTTTCGTGCTTCTCTTCTTCCTTTCCCCTTTTATTTTGGGGACATCGTGATAGAATGGGTCTAGCTCAACGTCTTCCTCCTTATACTCATCGTAGGATGTAGGTGGTGGATCGTAGAGTTGAGCAGTGCCGATGGTACCAAGGGAATAGTTCAGTCTTCTTCCGCTGGCATCGCTAACGCTAGCACTAGCGCTTATTATGATCCGTGGTGCCTGGTGTTCATTCGTGAAGCGTTTCGTTTCGATGTGTCTTGATAAACTAAATGGCGCGGGKGRGCTAAATGTTAAAGGAGGTAACGTTGGGATGAGTGGAAGAGGTATTTGATCCTTGTGTGGTTTTTCAGTTCTGTGGTACGAGTACCGGCTCAGAGGTTTAATGGATGAAGAATACACTGGACTTCTGTAAGTAGTGGACTTTAGAGGATAATTCCGCTTGCTACTAGATTGGTAATTGTTTCTGTAGGTGCTGGTCCTGTAAGATGGCTCGTTGTATGTGCGTTTGGGTAACTCAGTATCGTACTCCGCGTCTTTATAGGTATACTCATAGCTGGCATCACCAGCTGTTGGTTTATACTGCTGGTTCTTTGGCGTGGTCGCTGCAGACAGCTTCTTCTTGCTCCCTTGCAACGCTGATGCTAAAGGCACATGTTTATCGGCTTCGCTCTTAAAATCTATGGTGTGGGTGGTCACTATAACTTTGCTACTGTCACTGTTATAACTCTGCTGTTGGTAGGAAACCGGCTTAGTCCTTATTTCCGGTAGGGAGCCCGGATTTAGGCTTATGTTGATCTCTGAAGGGTTGAATCTTATATCGGGAGAGTTGGACACTGGAAAATGGTGAGATGAGACGACTTTTGATGGTGTGGGACGAGCTGTCACCACCGATGGAGCAATGGACGAGCTGAGTGTTGGGTGTCTGGTTGTTTTGGGGATGCGCTGCGTTGTAGATGGAGGTTTTGGCGAGGAATACTTGGCGATGGCTGGTTCCGTTTCGGCAGACTCTGAAATTCGAGAGGTATAGTTACAGACTGCAAGGTGAAAGTAATGCGTTATTAGGAAGCTTGTGTAATCCGTGTTACACAAATTTTGGTAAATAACGAATCTGACATTTAGGTATAACAGTGGGTAATTAATTAACCTTTGTGGGTATAATGCCAGATAATTACGTTGTTGGGGAGAACATCGTCAATTTAGTCTGTTGTTGAGTGAATGTGCTGGTTAAAAAGATAATACACACGAAATCTTAGCTGATATTATAGTAATATATTAATCAATAACGAAACACTTGAATCTGCTTAAAGAGTAGGTAATCATCAAATTGCAGAATACTGCACAGTTTCAACAAAGCCTGTATTTTTATGAATTTAATGATTTTAAAATACACCTCTTGGATGATATAGTTCCTTTGGGTTTTATTGATTTCTAAATTGTTATATTTGTGTTATAACTCTTAGGAAAGTAAATCAATATTTATTGAAGTCTTTTTTTACAAATATTATATTGGCTGAAAATGCTTCAGGAAGGACTATTTAGTAATTTATTAATCATCAAATCTTACATGAAAAATTAAAGCCACAAGCTCCTAAATTATTTATTATTTTTAATAATTTCTTTGTGTATTAATTATTTTTATATCTGGCACAAATATTCCTTATATAATTGTGTTTTTGACAAAAAATTGCTCATCATCTCCGGAGACCATCTATATATGATATTATTCTATATTAACTGCTTAATAACTCGCTGAAAATGTTTGCTGTTTTTCCTTTTAATTGCTTTGGGTAGTGTCGTATCGCTTTCTTGTGTTCTTTTTTGCATAAAATGGAATTTGCACTTGTGTTTCTGTCTTGTGTTAAAGGAGGAACTATCAACCTTTTTTTATTTTTTTTTTGTGGATTATTGTGTACAAATTTCAAACATTCAAAGTGAAGGTAGGGTAAWCATTTTCAGTTTGTTTGTTGTAGGTTACAGAGTGCTCACGGGTGTTTTTTGTCACATGAAAACTTCCATAGCTATATGTCATTAAAAAAGCTCATTTTTACTATTCTTATTGTGTAAATTGCTGTCGTGATTTTTTGTTCAGCTTTTCTATATGTGGTCTGCACGATAGTCCAATCCTTATAAAGAAATATGGAGAATTTTCAAATTTTCTTTTCGTTTAATTTTGTCAGTATCAAATACTGTTCCTTTTTTTCGTTGATCTTGAGTCCATTTGCCGTAAACCAAATGTTGTTGTTTCCCAATGGTTTTTTTTTGTTTCTGGATTTGTGACGTCAACAAAATATATGGTGTCAACTGCGTACAAGTATATTAAAAATGTAAATTTGTTTCCAGATTGTTGACAAAGGTGATAAACAACACCACACCTAACATCGATACTTTGAAGTGGGTGGGCCATCTAACGTTTGCATTTTGAAGTAGTGGTTATTTTGAGTTTGGCAACACTTCTTTCATTCGTGCTATGACAGAAATTTAATTTAATATTTGACATTTACGAAATGGGTCGCTGACATGTTGTTTTCCGGGCTGGTTCCCACGTTGGTTATTAGACCTTGACGTTTCGACACTCATATCGGTGTCTTCCTCAGAAGTAGCTTTACGCTTGAACAAAATTGGGAAATATTGAAAACTTATTTCCAAAGTGGTGAGTCTTCTGTCCAAACTGTAAGAAATTTACGTGGAAAATTCAGTAGAAATGAAATGCCTTCACGACAATTTGTGGATCAATTTGTCAAGCGAGTTCGTGAAACTGGATCGTTATTGAATAAACCAACACATTTACGTTCTTGTCCAGTGCGTACAGCTGAAAACATTGCTGTTGTTGCTCGTAGTATGCGTGAACAACCATCAACATCAACTCGTCATCGTTCTCAAGAATTGAACATTTCTCGCACTTCTCTCAGGAGAATTTTGCATAAAGATCTCGGTATGAAAGCCTACAAAGTTCAATTAGTCCAAGAAATAAAGCCTCATGACCATACAATGCGTTTTCGATTCGCAAAATGGGCTGAAGATCGTTTAGCTGAAGATGAGCATTTTTACCGAAAAATCGTGTTTTCAGATGACGCTCATTTTCACCTTGCAGGCTATGTCAATAAGCAAAATTGACGTATTTGGGGATCAGAAAATCCACACGTGATTGTTGAGCAGCCAATGCATCCACAACGAGTGACTGTTTGGTGTGGATTTTGGTCAGCAGGCATCATTGGTCCATTTTTCTTCGAAAATGATGAAGGAGCCACCGTTACTGTCAATAGAGATCGTTACCGTGCCATGCTCAACGAATTTTTGTTTCCAAAAATTGAAGAGAATGGCATGGATGATGTTTGGTTTCAACAGGATGGTGCCACTTGCCATACAGCCAACATAACCATCGATCTTTTGCGAACTGTTTTTGAAAATCGAGTAATTAGCCGAAATGGTGATGTGAATTGACCATCTCGCAGCTGTGATTCGACACCGTTGGACTATTATTTGTGGGGTGCCGTTAAAGATAAGTGTTACGTGAACCATCCAGAGACTATTGAGGCTTTGAAACAGGAAATCGAAGTTGGCATTCATGAAATTGAAGCCCAAACAATCGAAAATGTACTGAAAAATTGGGTTGATGGGATGGGGTACTGCAAAACCAGCAGTGGTAGTATGTATGTAATGTAATGTAAAAGTACAATCTTTCTAATAAACTTATAACTTTGAAAAAATATTCATTAATTTTTTATTTATAGCTGATCAAAAATGCAAATTTTATATGGCCCACCCGTTACTATCTTTGTCGTAGTAATAGACTGTTTCTTTTCAATCTCCTCAAAAGAAATCTCGATTTAAATCTAACGTTATCTGTTTTAGTCTTTTTCTGGATTTTTACAAATCCACTGTATACATTTTTATAAGTAATTTGCAAACGATAAGATTACATTAAAAAAACAGTTCTTTCCGATGAATTCAGGTTAAAATTAGGACACAGAAATAGACTTGTTAGGTCAGTGATATCATTTTCATGACTTTTAATTTAACAAATATTTCAACTTCGTACAACACCATGTTGTTCAGATACCAAATAATCGTGGTAACCTTTTCGTGATATGTCTGTACATTTTACCTATAATACGTAACATCACACTCTATGGTGAAAGAATAACCTAATTTTTTTCCACAAATTGCAGAACGAAATCAAAATTAGAGCCTCTCGAATTTCGTATATGTGATCAGCACGCAGCTGAGTTAATTTTTGCTCTGTGAGGAGCAACGGATGCGTTGCATCACCAGATCTCAGTTTCTGATAAAAAGCCATTGTCTCGATTTGAACTTCCGAAGAGCGGACCGTGAAATCTTAACATCAATCGCGGCAATTAGATGTACCGATGAAAGTGCGAGTTGTGAGAAAAAAAAATGGGATTCCTTACCTTCAAGAATGGGAGGCTGGGTATTTCCATACAATTCCAGATTGAGATTGTAAAACTGTTCCGATTTCGAGCAATCGACCTCGTCGATCCGCTCGCAAACCCTGGTTTCCTAAAACACAAAATGAATTAGCATGTTGCGGATGTTTTTATGGGTGAGAAAGGAAAACAAAGGGGACTAAGGCTGTTTCCGCCATGGGCCACTAGATAATACCGCCGAATAACAGCTGAATGATATATGCATGGGATTCTTTGATCAAAGATACAAGTCATTCTTTTGTTTTATAAGCATATGAAAGTGAATGAATGTGTGTTGAAAAATTGAAGGTGGACGTCTATCAAATAAAATATGTTATGAATTAGCCAATCAGCTGTTAAGAATAGTATGAACCAAGATAAGTTAAAAAACTTTCCATATCTCCGAAGCCCGTGTTTATTAAAACTTTTTTGTCTATTTTGGTCCATTTTAATAATGCTTGTGAACATTAAGCAAATATTTTTGTAAGCGGTCCTTTAATTGTTATAAAAAATAGAAGTAGTTTGATAAAAGATTGTTGTTTTTAAATAACAAAAACAGGCTTTAGTCCCATTCATAATAATTGTGCAAAGAGGATGTTTCGGAGATATAAATATTTCGGTAATGTTCCATGCTCGTCTTGGATATGTAAAGAAACATTTAAATCATCACTGTAGAAAATTCATTAATGCTTGTTACTGTTGTTTTACTACCAAAGCAGTCTGATTTCTCAAACAAAACTTGTAATGTCAAGTCTGTTAGTTATGTTGTATTATATGGGTGTCAGTTAAATGATGTCATTAATTTTAGATGGCCATTCCTGAGGGAATTTTATGAAGAAAACCTTTATAAACGTATGTCCTAACTTGTTTCGTTTTCGACTTACAGGGTGTCAAAGTTTTGCTTTTTTTTGGTTTTTTGTAAATACTTTCCGATCTAATAACCATATCTCGATGAAATTCGGTATATGGAGGTTTTTCGTGGCGAGCTATTCAAAAATGTTATCGAATTTGTGAAAACTCGTAGAGGGCGCCAGCTGCACTAATATCATGGTGTCAAATCGGTCATAACTTTTTAGCGCGCTATGTTTCGACAAGCAGCACTCTTGCAACTTATTCCCCTGGCAATTCTAAGCAAAAAAGATACTCTTTGTCGAAAGCTCTCGGAGCAACCGTTTTTAAAATAATGGCGATTAAAAGTTGTTATGAACTCATGAGAAGACCTATTCATTTTACTAATCAACAGAATCATGGCTGGCCATGACTGACCTGATGAGTCAGTTTGACGTTTTCAGACGCCAGTTTGACGCTTTCAATTTTGTTTGAAGTAGTTTATCTTAGCAAATTTAGTAAAATGAATTTTGTTGAACAAGCTGAAATGCATTTTGTTTATGGACTTGTGGATGGAAACGCTGCAGAAGCCAGAAGAATTTATCAAGCACGTTATCCTAACAGAGCCGTTCCATCAGAAAGAACTTTTGTAAGATTGCATGCTAGATTGTGTAATACTGGATCACTAAATAAACACGATGAACGTCCTGGGAGACCTAGAGTCCTAATGACGCCAGAGTTGGAGGAAGCAATTCTTCGAGAAGTTGAAAATAATCCTTCAACAAGTACTCGAAAATTAGCGTTACAGTTTAATGTCTGTCGCCACAGTATTCAATCGGTGTTGCATGCAGATTTATTGTATCCCTACCATGTGCAAAGAGTACAGGCATTGCTGCCAAGAGACTTTCCTACACGACTGGGCTTTTGTCAGTGGTATCTCCAACACCTTGGAAACAATCCCAACTTCACGTCATTAGTTTTATTTACTGATGAAGCAAATTTTTCACGGGAAGCTATTATTAACTTCCACAACAATCATTTTTGGAGTCATGAGAATCCCCATGCTGTTGTAGAACGAGGATTTCAACAACAATTTTCAGTGAACGTTTGGGCGTGATTATATCATAGGGCCACATTTTCTCCCTCTGCGACTAAACGGTGAGACATACAGACAGTTCCTAGAAGAAACATTGCCTCAATTGCTAGAAAATATCCCACTGCAAACGAGGCAAAATATGTGGTTTATGCACGATGGGGCACCTGCTCACTTTAGTCTTACCGTCCGTGAACACCTTAATGCAACTTTTGGTCAACAGTGGATTGGCCGTGGAGGACCTCAACTTTGGCCACCAAGATCGCCCGATCTTAATCCACTGGATTATTTCTTTTGGGGTCATCTCAAATCCCTTGTTTATGCAACGCCAGTGGTGGATGAGGAGGACTTGCGAAATAGAATTTTAATTAACGTTAATTTTATACGAAACACTCCAGGAATTTTGGAACGTGTGCGGCAGTCGATGAGGAGAAGACTTCATGCTTGCATAGCAAGTGCGGGTTCCCACTTTGAACATTTAATTTAAGAAATTTTTTGTTTCGTTTTTAATTTTTTTTGTGATTCTCTTAAATAATTGTTAATTAAATTACGTTATTGAATTATCGATAATCTTTTTGATGATATTTATTGAAACTTTTAATCGCCATTATTTTAAAAACGGTTGCTCCGAGAGCTTTCGACCAAGAGTACCTTTTTTTCTTAGAATTGCCAGGGGAATAAGTTGCAAGAGTGCTGCTTGTCGAAACATAGCGCGTTAAAAAGTTATGACCGATTTGACACCATGATATTAGTGCAACTGGCGCCCTATACGAGTTTTCACAAATTCGATAACATTTTTGAATAGCTCGCCCCGAAAAACCTCCATATACCGAATTTCATCGAGATATGGTTATTAGATCGGAAAGTATTTACAAAAAACCAAAAAAAAAGCAAAACTTTGACACCCTGTAAGTCGAAAACGAAACAAGTTAGGACATACGTTTMTTAAAGGTTTTCTTCATAAAATTCGCTCAGGAATGGCCACCTAAAATTAATGACATCATTTAACTGACACCCTATAATGAACAGCACCAGCTTTTCTCTGACAAGTTCTACGAGAATATAATACATATATCCTCTCTCCATCGGAAGAAAGTCTAACACGGTCTGCAGAATATCTGATATATGAATCTATAGTATGTCACATAGAATATGTTCGACAGCAGCTTAATAAATCAGCGACGGCAGGAAAGACATCTCATTTAAATAGGCATGGCTCGATCTCAAACTGATAGTTCCAGATTAGCACCCAAAAATTGATGCAAAATTATCCATGATGTTCTTATGGGTATCGCAAAGCTATGCACTTTGAGAAAAGTGCATGTACGCGCCAGTGGCGGCTGGTGACAAATTCTATTGGGTCGGCAGTAAAAACTTTGGTCCACTCTACTTCTGTAAATTTTCATATCGCCGCAAGTTAAAAAGATAGTTCATTTGGTAACAAATAGCCTAATCTGGCAACTAGCTACATAATTTCAACGTTAAGCGTGCACCTGTAGTACTGCACCGGAGACGAGAAGTCGATATGTGTCGAGCCCAATCCGAAGATGTATTCGGAAGTCCGGCAGACAGCATTAAGCGATTATATGGGTATTGGCGCTTACTTATTTTGTTATTTTCTTTTTGTGTGAAATTCTTCAATGATTTCAGATTGACTAAATTTATAACATGTATTTAATTAATTCTGTTAAATGTTTGAAGGTATCTGCTTAAAATTGTTTATTTCAGAGGATAGCTCTTACAATAATCTTGGGAAAATGAAAAATTTCGTAGAACATTCGGGTAGTTTTTCGTGATTTCAGTATTGAACTATATATATAATTGTTGTTCAATGTACATGTCAACATTAATTTTCGGAATCCGACGATTATGAATGCCGGGCCTCCTTTATTAACTTCAATAAAAACATATATACGTAAAATTAAATTATGATTATAAAAAAACTGTAAGCATGTAAAGGGTGTCAATCAGATAATTTGTAATACTCAGTAGAAAACAGAACTATAATTGGTTGATTAAAAAAAAACTTGAAATAATTGAAAT
Source organism: Rhyzopertha dominica (assembly GCA_025024175.1). Lineage (NCBI taxonomy): Eukaryota > Metazoa > Arthropoda > Insecta > Coleoptera > Bostrichidae > Rhyzopertha > Rhyzopertha dominica. The sequence continues at coordinate 51,100,170 of QCXZ01000138.1, read as the reverse complement.
AAAKGATGAAGTCCGTTTTAAGGTTTTATGCTGTCTGCCGGCCCCAGGCATTGCAGTCTCGATTTTCGCCTCAGGATTCAATATGCGCGCAGGGTTGCGTCTTTGTTCAGCTCATAGGAAAACGATGCTATTGCTTCCTTATACAATGCGGTTTGCCGACCCAACGCTTGGATCACGGGTTTGGATGACAAACCCATACACGGCCCAGTCCCGGTTGCCGAGTAGCGTAAATTTTTCGGGATAACCCGTAAAAATGTGATTTTGGCTAATTAGTAATTTGATGGTAATGTAAAAAATACGCTCCAACTGTTTCAAGGTATCTGAACATAATAAAACAAAATATACATAAAAATACGAAAAAAAAATTCTTAGATCAAAATTCTTCAAAACCCTGCCGACCCGGGCGAGCCGCCACTGGTACGCGCCTGTTTAGAAAGTAGAATTCTATAATATAATTTAAAACAATGGAATTTAACAATAAATAACTTGCGGGTTAAGAACTACTAATTGGGGTAATTTGAGAACAACAACAAACGATAATTTCGACGCTTACACTAGCGATGAAATTAACCCGAAAAACGACCTTACCTGATCAAAAACTGTACCATTCAGGCACAGGAACCTGATATCCATTGGTTCGTTATGCTGTCCTATGGTGCAGACGTGAAACATTTGACATGACGTTTCCAAATCAGCGTAATAGCCACCAATAACTTTTCCCACGCAGGTGAAATTCGTGTCCGGTAGATTGTCAAAATCCAAGTACTGGAAACAAATAAAATGAATGAGACACTCTTCTATTGTTAGATTGCGAATAATTGGTGCCTGTTACGTGCCCAGATGCCGGAAGGCCGCTGCAAACTACGTGTTTGTTGTAATAGGCGTTTATAATTTACTTAGAGAGATAGGTTTTTTGGTTCATCGTGAAAGGGAAAAATATGGCTTGTCTTTTGTACTTTAATAATAATAATATAGATTGTTTTCAAGGGTTCTGCTCCCATTTACAAGAAATATAATAAAAAATAAATAAATATAATATACAAGTACAGCAGGTCTCGCAATAAACCGAAAGGTCCGCTTGAAGATCTAATCATAACTGATTAGATTTTCGAAACTACCCCTTCTTGTGTACACATATATTGAAACAACAAATTATAAAACTGGAAAGAGTGTAAAGAGCTCAACAAATTTTATCTTAATCCGTCTACCTAAATGTGCACGTTACAAATAGCTCTCAGAATGAGTTTCATAGATCTTTTCCTACAACTATAACAAATCTATTCACTACAACCAACAATAACCTCCAAACAATTAAATGAATTACTTCAATCAATTGCTTAACGAAAAATCTCAAATACAATATAAGTAAGTGCCTTAATTTGTTTCTTTTTTTAATTGTTTTGGCGTTTTAAAAGCTGTAAGTTGTGAAATTCCATCATTAATACAATGGCATTGCATGTCAGCATCAACATTCCCATGAAAGGCCTTTCGTTGCTCTTAATTGTTATTATAAACGCGCTATTTGCCGGAAATAGCCCGTAACAGGAAATGCTAATTATACATGATGTTTTCCCATCAATATCTCAAGTGATTCCAAACAATGCATTTAGAAGCAGACGGCCTGTCACAAAATTTATGCGTCCGCAAACCGCATCGGCAAATTAATGTAACGTAACATTGCGTTTGCTTTGGCAGTTAACAGCAATGGATACCTATGACATTTAAAGCTGTCACAGGAAGATGAAAAGGTATGTTAAGTCTCTAAAGTAAGCAGTCATTTAAGACAAATTTTGTTTTATTATGACTTTTAATATGTGTTCTAACCTCGACGATGCCATTTCTCATGTGACACAGTGAATTATGTACCCAAATATGCGAAATTTATTTGGTTAATATCAAATTAAATGTTAACCTTCTCTTTACAAACTACAATTGTCAGTATTACATAATGCTGTTGGTCTATAATGTGGTAAGAGTTTTTATTGAATACAATAATAACCTGCACAAGATAGTAACGGAAAGTTTACTGGGACAGCGATTGTTGTCAGCATCCGAGTTTAAAATATAATAAGAACTAGATACTGGGAAATGATTAAAATACTTTTAAATCACTTCAACTTTTTCCAARTGCGCTTTCACTGCAATAACGTAAAACCCATAATTATATGTATCAAGCCTAATATACAACATGGCACAAGGATAGCACAATGCAATAAATTTCTTTTTTTTATAAAAACAAATAAGCTAAGGCACACATTCCTTGCCTATGATTGCCATTTTAATGAAATTTTACTTTTTGAGTGCTACACCAACCTGATTCAGTTCATTTTGTTAACAAGTGCTGATAATGTGCACTATATCCCTTTTCTTACATAATTCGGGACTTACAACTTTTGATGAGCTTGCATATGGCTTTCGTTACGCAAGACACGCACTCTTCGGAATATTCCTTGAGGAACTCCTTCTTTTATTAATTTCTCTTACCAAACAGCCAGAAAAACGAAAAAACTGCGTTATCTTTTTTGTATCATCTAAATTGGTTATACCCACGCAGATAGTTAGACAACACTTCTTGTAAAAAAAGTTAGCTAGTAAATGGGTACCTGCCCAGCCTATGCGGTTGATGGCGTCTTTGGAGTTATATCAAATTGACTGGGCAACGCGTAAAGAATCGGCGTGTCAAACGCGTTACATAAACCGCAAGAGTCGTGATAAATGAACGAAAAACTGATATTTAATAAGAGCTTAGCAATGATGCTGGATATAGGAATGCGTTCCTGTTCGGACAACTGATTTTCGGGATATAATATTCAAATTGCCATTTTGGGTTTAATTCTCCTTAGGGCAAGAGACCTCATATTCATTATGGAAATGGTTTATAAAATATTTTGTGGATAAACCTACCGTAACGAAACTGAAATACTAAAGTCTTTTTTTCACTATACCTTGCATTGCATGACGCGGACTACAAACATAAAACGAATTATTACTGACGTTTTTGACTGACTAGTTGTAGCGGTTTATTCTACTTTGCTCTACAATTTCAGAATCCACTATAACTGAAAACTTCTTTAAGCTTATCTAAACGGCGTAGACTATAAATTTCACATATGGTATCGATACAGGTCATATATAATGTAAGTATACAACATACTCACTCACCCCTGGTTCAAGTGACGTCGCAAAACAGCCAAGTCCAAGCAGAGCCAGCCAAAACAGAACTGCAAAGAAAAACAAACCACGTTGAAAGCTTTTTCGTGTTGCATTTGGCTAAAAACGACATAACTACTTAATAAATTTCTCAGTTGCACCAGCACTTTCTTCGAGTTCCGTAATTATCATAAGCTATGACATCAGCACTGACCTTTTACAGGAGATTAAACACGTGATCTCTTCATTTCGCAGGTCAGCAAATTAGCAACAAGGAATTCCAATCAAGAGAACCTTATTGTTATTTAAATGGCCGGATTCTTCGTTATAATTATAAGCAATTCAGTTGGCAGATATGTGCACCATAAATTTGTTACAGTAATCGATTAAGCATCATTATGTAATAAAAAGCTAGTCTGACTTCCTGCAGCTGACCTTTGTGAGCTTGCGAAATGAATTCGAAGGCTCGTCATGCTGAGATGGTGATACTTAATGTCGACAGTAAGACCAGAAGCTGGTATTAATAATTGTTACAACGATTTGGTCCATCTTTGATGCAACAAGTTAAGTACTCTCTTGATGCTGCATTATTTACAATTTGGTACTACTGAATATACCAAAGTTGCGTACCTCTACAGAGCAAATTGACTAGTATAATTACTAGTTATATGTATAGAGTACTTCCTAAGAAACAAAACAAATCTTGTTGTCTTGAACAGTGACAAAGGTGGAGTAACGGTGGTGATGGAAAAAGAACAACATCAACAAAAAATGATGAAGCTTTTATCAGATAATAATAATTTTATAGTTATGAGAAGTGATCCAACTGGTACAATTCAAACAAAATTAAACAATTGGAAAAAGTACAACATCTTACAAAAGAACAAGCAAAAAAAAACGTAAAATTTATAATTCAGAGAGTCCTAAAATTTATGGAAATCCTAAAATATATAAGCCTGATGTACCATTAAGGCCCACAGTATGCAATATACAGAGTCCAATGATACATATGGCACAATTGCTATGTGATATATTAGCGAGGGCTTATAACAAAAACAACAGTTACTACATGTCAGACACACTCGTTTTTGTTGAATCAGTAAAAAATGTACTGATTCCTCCAAATCATGAAATTATATCCTTGGATGTGATAAATCCTTTTGGCAACATTTCTAAAGAACTAGTGGTCACAGTTTTGAATGAATATTGGTCAGTGATTGAACAATATTTTCAATGCCCCAAATTAATTTTTACAAAAAGGAAAAAACTATTTCTAGAAATGATATGTTTTGTTTTAGAAAACAATTACTTCACGTATGAAAATAAATTTTATAAACAAAATTTTGGTTGTGGTATGAGTTCTATGTTGAGTCCAATACTAGCCCAATATGTTATGGATTTTCTTCTAGATGAGTGTATACCTAAATCAAATTTTAACATCATTTTTATAAAAAAAAATACCTTCAGGGCGCATAGACAAAATAAAAACTTTTTTTATTACATTTAATCGACATATAAAATTTACTGTAGAAAGGGAAGTTGACGGTGTAGTACCTTTTTTAGATTCTATGGTCATAAGAAATAACAACAAAATTATATTAGATTGGTATCAAAAAGCCACAGCATCCGGTAAATATATAAATTTATTGTCAGATCATTCTACTATACGTAAAAAAATTTAAAGAAATTACAAAATTTATTATTAGAAAATAAATATCCTAAGGGTCTAGTTAATAAAATACTGTTTTCAACTCCAAATAACCAAATTGATGTTACAAATATAAGACGACTTAATGAATGTGAAGATATTGAAGAAAATCTCAAAATAATAGATCAAGATTCAAGAATGAATGAGTTACAGAAATTTGGATCTCTTCCCAATATAACAGGACTTACAACAAAATGAATAAGAAGTTTTTATTCAGAAAATATTAAAATTGCAATTAAAAATGTTAAAACGGGATATAATTTATTTAGTAAACTAAAAGCAAATGTTGTTTTTTCATTAAAATGTGAAACTTGTGATAACGCGTATGTAGGGCAAACGTCCCAATGGTTGAAAAACAGAATATCTCTACAGAAGAGTGATGTTAATAATAAAAGAGATATGTGTGCTCTAACAGCACTTATTATAAATAACAACCATTCCATATGTTGGGACAATGTAAATATTTTGTAAATTGAGCAAAATTATAATAAAAGGTTATTTTTGGAATTATATCATATAAATAAAACTAAACTATCACAGATTTTGCATAAATATAAAATATCATTTAAAATTTAAAGTTGCTTATTTATTGTAATGCCAAATGTTGTTTTAGTGATTACATATATAAAATTAACAGTTGGTCATATTGTCAGAGTGGTAGTATTGGTTGGTGATTTTGAAATTTGAATTTGAATTTGAATTTGACAATACGTCTTATAATATAATTTCGTATAGAATTTTCCATAATTATAGAAGAATAATGTTAAAATAACTATCACTAAATAATCTCAAATTTCCTGTAAGTAACATCATTGTATATATTAATAATGGGTAACTTTGTCTTCTATTACATTATAGTTGTCCTGATGAAGATCTCAATTAAAGATCGAAAGCTTGACATTGGATAAAAGAGTGTTCTTAATTGAATAAAAAAGGTCGAATAGCCCCAAAATATAAAAAGGAAATTTCAACTACGACCGCTACTATCTTGAATAATTATCATATACCTATTACCTACAGGTATCAATGACAGCATTCTGAAATCATTTCAGTATCTATGAATCAGCATGGGTTGGTAACTTAAGGTCAACACCCATCATAATTTGTATCAAGTACCTTAGGGAACAGTTGCCGCTACGCTTAATATTTCTCTTCGTCACCCGTCGGAGTTATACTTGGATATTTACTCACGTAGACAATCCCTGGGGAATCAACCAAGGTCTCTTTCGAACGAAGTATATCTAATTAAGTATAGGTATAGACGCATTCCTAAAGGTAAAAGTGTGTAAGTGCACTTGCAATTGAACTATAGTAGTTCTTTTATTACTGAAGCATAATTTGTGGTACTTAGTTTGCTTACGATTACGCAACTCAAGCTTCATTGTCATAATCTTAATCTGTACCTATACAGGTGACCTTGAAGCATGCACTTGTCTGTTAAAGAAAGGCTATGAGATGCGGTAAACACATTTCAACACACTTTCGTTTCATTTGCATCCCGTAATGACTGTCTGAAAGATGTTGCTCGAAGGAATTCGAATTAAATTCATATCGGCCCATTTACATAGCATATTTTCATCCTGTGGTCATTGAGAGAGCTGGTAGGCGTCTTATTTGATATGTACCTTTCGATTGAGCCGTATCCTTGGCATTCTCGAACGAATAAGTCGTTCACTATAACGGCGCTTGCTATTCAATTCCGCCGCGACACCTCCCGAAGGTGTTAAACGTGAAATTAGTCGGGTTGGTTTTCTAATCCAACGTTGAAGTCTCCGTCTAAAACGGAGCGACCATGTGGGAGTAGACAACGGACTCAAATAATATCAAGAGTAATAACATTTAGGCATTGAGCAAGCAATAACAATGCTGTGAAAGTAAAAAACACAATAATAAAAGGAAGTGCACTTTCTTAAGGTAACCCACATGCATAATCGGCCGATACGTGTTGTGTAACCGCTGTGGCCCAATTCATTGCGATTTATAGAAGAGCAAGGCCAATCCATCAAAACAAGGTCTGCTACAGGCAGGATTGGCGCGTTTGTCCCAAAATTTTTAATTAATTATTCAGTAGATTATGCTTCCTTTGGGTATATATTGCTATTAATAGTTATAAATGACTACATTTTTTGTAAAAAAAATTTTGCCAGTTCATAGAAACCAAAAACCCTTCCCAATATCACTTACACTTAGACTTAATATATACGATGTTAGTATAAACACTTCAAATGTAGTGACTAAACGATCTGCATATAACGTTAATGTCGTCCAACGTTCTACCAGAATTGTCATTATCGGGATTTTGAGTTAGACAAAACCTCTTTGTATATAGGTACAATTATACAGTTTTGGTACAAATTTTGGTAAAACGAAAACAAGAGCAGGAATGCAATGAGTGCGATAAGAAGTGCCAAGAAATTTTTTTTGTAGTCGTTTAATTTAATTTTTATCAAGATTTTAGTTATTCTTTGTTTTATACCATTGTCGCAAGCTTCTCTCATATTTTCCGTGTCATGCTTGTTAAATTAGTAATCTTTCAATTTGAAAGTTAACTGATATATCTGTAATAATATTTATTGTTTACACTTAAGAAAAGAGAATATTGAAAAAAAAATAGTTTTCTACAAAATCTAAGACTACATTTTGTATTATAAATCTTCATCAAGTTAGAACTACCTTTCCACCTTTTACACATTATGGGCTTTTCTATATTTTAGGCTAAAAATTAACTTTATAATTAAAATCTAAAACAACCATATCCTTCACTTTATGGTGTTGTATGGTTACATTTAACAAAGATTTGAGTGAATTTATTTGGAAAAAAACTTTAATTATGCTGGTCGTGGTAGTAAGATACGTGTTAAAGTGAATAAGATTTATTTTTAAATAAATATCATCAAATATAGTGCTTGCTATCCCGAACTGCACTTTAGAAGTGTTCTGTTTGCTGATGACACAACGGTTGTAGGAAGTCACGCCAGCTCAATTTTTTTGAAAGAGCAAATAAATTCAGCTGACTACGAGGTTCGAAAATGGTTTGAGTCAAACAAATTATGCATAAATAGCAACAAATCCCATCATATAATCTTTGCATTAAGAAAAACTTTTGAAGAAAGCGAACCAATTAAACTTTTAGGTGTACAAATCGATTCAAAATTAACTTGGGGGCCGCATATTCAGTATGTTTCCAAAAAGATCTCTTCGAGATTATATGCTATAAGACAATTGAAGACCAAAGTATCTACAGGGGTCGTGTTGACGGCTTACTTCGCGTACATCCAGAGTTTGCTCTCCTATGGTGTATTGGTATGGGGTCACTCAGTTCATACATCGGTTCTATTTGCTCTACAGCGGCGATGTGTACGCGTCGTGAACGGATTAAAATATAGAGAATGCTGCCGCAAAAGTTTTACAACACGTAAAATTATTACTTTTCCAAGTTTATACATGTATAACTGTCTAGTTTATGTTAAAGATAGTTGCTTTACATTTGGATATATAGACCATGAATATCACACCAGATTTAAACAATTGCCAATTAACGATTTTCATAGGCTTCAAAAATCACGGACAGCTGTAAAGTTTTATTGCACAAAACTATAATAAGTTACCAGCACATGTTAGGCAAATGAACACTCTTCAATATAAAACGTACTATCTAAAAAAATTTTTTACATGCAGCGGTTTGTACTTTATCCAGGAATTTCTTGATTTCACTTTTTAAATATGTACTATAATAGGCTGATGTTTTATATGTTTTATTATTATTGTTATGTGCTCCCATAGGGCAATTCTGTGTCTTCTTAAATTAATCTGTGATTACTTATATTTCTGACTTACGTTTACGATATTATGTGTATTTTATAAAGGTCAATAAATAAAAAAAAACTATAAAACGTAATAAATTCTGAACCTAATTCCTAATCCAATCACAAGTTGTTCAGGTACGCTATACGTTTGTAGCTAAGCAATTTAAAAAAAGTAGAGTTTCATAATTTCTGGTACGATTACGAAAGATCTACGGTAATAAACAAAAAAACAGAACAATATAACTTCACTGCAGCCACTCATCCTAATGCACTGAGTTCAATAAGCTCGCATCGCTATGATATAACTTTCAGCCGGTACGTAACATTAATTGAGACGCCTGTTTACTGTTCGGAAACTGGGACAACAAATAGAGCGTATAATGTGCCGTTTCTATTGCAGCATGCAGTTGATGCGCAATTACCGTCATAACGATACAATAGTGTAGATAAACAATGCTTTAGCTGAAAAAAGTGTAGAAAATTCAATGTGTTCCGGGTGTGAGAATAAAATATCAAATATCCATTCCAAATTAATAAGATGGCACGCACGACAAATTTTTGGATCCGTGTCAAACCATATAATTTATTTCCGTGTACTATTTGGTGTGTAATATCGTTTTATTACAACAGCTTAAGTAAATAAAAACAATAAACACATCAGTCTTTCTTATTTTTCTGAACTGTATATTTATGAATATAATTGCTTGAAAAAATTGTTCTTTTACAATTCTCAAAAAAATTCAAGTCTCTTAAAAATTGTGTCGGTAGCAAGTCTCTCATAGCGCTTGATATTATTAGAATCTCAGCAATTTTAAATAAATTTTCTACGCCAAATGAATTTTGCACATTTTAAAATCTAGTAAACTAGCAAGCGGCATAATAAACGTGGAAGGCAAAATAAATTCCACAACAAGTTCTATAGGAGGCGTTTAACAACAAAAGACTATATCGGTTCACGATCAAAAGCCATTTCACGACCTGCGATTCCGAAAATTAGCAAGAGAAAGGAAATTTCCCGCCATTTATCCATTAAATTACCTAATTTATATTCCAGTTGACCTACGAGGTAAATAGCGCTGTTTAACCGGGACGTTTATTGCCATAGATCAGTGACAGTTAATCTATGGCTGTCACGTCCGCTATTTAAAGCATTATGGCAACGCAATAGGTAAATTACTGTCAGGCAAGAAGCAGCTTCCGTATCGTGCACTGATGAGGTTTATTATATGGATACTACATATGTTTTGTTTAGAGATTACATAATGCGGACTTGACGACTGTTTATCTATGAGATAGGTGAACGATAGGACGTATGAAAAGACACTGTGAGCAGCTGAAGCCATCCACGCTATTCAAAATAGTACCATAAGAGACTTTTAGACTTAAGTGATTAGAAAGACACCATGGATTCAGATTGAAAAGCATTTTATTGGAAAATAGTTTGAGAAATAATAGTGGACTTACGTTAGATCCCTGGGGGGTGCCACAAGTCCCCCAGACGTTCCAGAGAAAAATAAAAGCCAAACCCTTCTAAATTAGAAAACCAAACGCCTTCATAAATAAATCTTGACTGGAAGGAATCGCGCACATTTTGGGGAAAATGTACAAGGCTATCAATTAAAATGCAACAAATGACTTCCAGTGTTTGAAAACTATATTTTAAACAACAAACATAATAACATAATCTATCGCCGTACAAGATGTTACCTCCGCCGAGAAGAGTAAATCATAGGGCGCCAAGAAGTTGAAAACCCATCATTACACGATAATAAACCCAGATACCACCAACTCCTATCTTTAGAATAATTAGCTAGCCCACGATAATAAAACGCTATAGTATATATTCTGTAAATTTATTGACATAAAGCAGTAAAGCAACTTTGCTTGAAATTCCAACAACAATGACTTCTTCGATGAAGTCGTCAGCGTGCCCGTAACCGCGACTGGCCAGAGCGATATACGTTTCGCGGCTGGTACAATTGTGCTTAGCTATTAGTAATTAATAATAGTACATCAGTGCAAAGCAAGAGTTGAAAGTGAATATATGAGATGGGAACTGAAGGTTCCGAGAAATGCGACAATAAAATAATTACACAACTACAACACGGTAAGTATCTTATCTATAAAATACTCGCTATTTAATAATTTCACCACTAATCGTATTATTTACAGAGATTACCCCGGAACAAAAAAGTAGTTAATGCTATTATGCTAGCAACAACTAAAATTACGAACGAAATTACTAGTACCTAAGGTCCAAATGAGCTCTAATGCACTTACAAACTTACAAAATGTCTGACCTTGTTTGCTGGCTGCTTCACAGGTAAGTTACCCCTTGATTCTGCAAGATTCTGAAAGCTTCCAACCCCAGATAATGTAATTGGCTAAGTTTTTGTGAACAAACTGCGCAATACAAGGTCTTCCAAAAGGTTGCAGCACTATGACACAGAATGTGCAAAGCACCCTCAGGTGGTTGGAGGGTTGATCAGTGGTTCTTTTTGGGAACTGTACCCCGGAGAAACTTATGGTCACACAAAGATCCCTCTTAAAGGAACTCGGTCCAACAAATATTACGCAATCAATAAACTACAAGGTTTCACCAAGTATTGGACTAAATTTCGTATTATGATGCTAATCCTCCGCAGAGATGATTACACAAAATCATTAAGTGCACCACAATACACGACCATTAATTTCAACGACCAAATTCAGATAGCAAAGGTGAGTGCCATCGAAAAAAGAGGTATTGCCACAAAAAGCAATCAACGTGCTTTTTCGTTTGAGGAAAGTGCTCTTCTGAGTTTAAGGAGAAATACTGCTGTGCATAAACAGACGGCATTTCATGTTCCATTAACGATGTTTATTAAAAAATGTTTTATTGTTAAAAAGGTGCTCGTAACAAATAATATTTAATTATGATTGTTTATAAAGACTTGAAGCATAATAGACTCAATAAGAATGGGTCGTAAAGTTACAGTAGCAAAAAAGAAGAAGAAAGTGACATCGTTTTGACATATTTCATTACAAATGCGTATAATGTCAATGTAAGTCAATTTTAATCAAAGCTTGACCCCATTCCAAAGCTCCACACAACTCCAATCTAAATGGTAAACATCTCAACATATGTAAGGTAGCTAAAAAGCAAAACCGATAGAAAATCATTTAATGCGCTATGAAAGTTTATTTATTGCAGTTTACAAGTTAATGTTCTGCGCCTACCGTTGACAGAATTTATGCGCACGCCGGCCAACACATTTTCACCTTTGAATGTAAAAAGAAAACCGACAAATGAATCTGTGTTAGATTGCATAATATCATACAGCGAGAGGCAATTGCAAATATCCTGCATTCCAAATAATCTGAATATTTCTGTAAATGGCCCAGATCAAAGAGGAAGTTGATGTAATCTTAAATGGGCATGTTGACAGTATAATTTACACGCTGATTAGCGAAGACCTTCTCTAGACGTCAGGTGTGCTGATCACTCTATTTCACTTCCATTTTTACACTGATTGGTTCAGTACTGTTGCCTATTATGGAATACAATCCGGAGCTTTAAAGTAAAACAGCAAACATAGCCTTTAAACGGTACTACGCTACTGTTGTTAATTAATGAAAGTGTGTGTTGCAACGAAGAGTGAGTGACCTATTTGACACTTCTGTTAAACTCATTTAATGAGAGGATTTAAAAGAATGAGTCTTGTTTTAAGAATACTCCTGGAATGCCTAATCTAACCAAAATGATGAAAAATTAACATAGGTACGACTGCTCCAAATTTATAAAGAGCCATCTTTTATATTGTGCCTTATCAAGTACTACTAAATAAAATAGTGGTTTCATTGTAAAAAGTACTAATGTTCTGTCTTAAAAACAAAGAATGCTTTAACACGCATTTCTTCAATTTGTTGGTTATGGGCCCAGAATGCAAAATGTGGATCGCTTAATTACAAAATCATAGGGTCCTGGGAACTACAATCACTGGAAGCTCCAAATGGTGGCAGTCTTAAAGTTCTATGACTAGTGGAGCTGTCTTCAAAACCAACTTGCAGTCACGTCCGACCAAGAAGTCAAAAATAATATTATCTCTTGCAAAACAACATATCCACATGTAATGGAGGCAAAGACAGATTTACAATATGAAAGGTCCTAGAAATGCTTTTGAAGATAAGGGGCACCGTCGTCTCCACTTGTTAAAAAGTTTTTGCTCCAATAAGACTTAAACATTTTAAAACGATGGAAGATTACATAAATTAAATTATGGATGTTTCACAATAATTATCATCGATGGAAAGACCAATACATAAATTCGGTAATTCTTCTTCTGTATACGCTAACCATCCTGGATACAGTAAAATATTTTCTCTGCACATTGTAAACAACGATGATGATCCGAAAGAAGGAAGGGGAGATAAAAACTAAAACAAGGTGGCATAATAACTGCCTGATATAAAGAAGTTATGCAAAAAAACCACAAGGATAGCACCCACTAAATGTGATGGTTGCACAATATGCGTTTCTACGAATGGAACTTTTTTGACTTCGATGGGCAGAAGTTACGCTTGATTGTGCTTTAGCGTCGACGTTGACCGCAGCCACGCGGTTATATAAATCAGAAGGAAAGGGAAAACACTATGTTTGAGATACCTCGGTTTTAGCACTTTAGACATGGTGTTCCAGAAACGACGGGTTTCTAAACAGAATTGTGTGGTAGTGTGGTACATCCAATTAGTTCTGAAGTTAGCTAGGTGATATGTTATAAAAATAAACCGCAAAAATGATTTTTTTTCGTAAAATCAGGATTTTTTACTTTGTTGTAATCCTGCTTAAAGCGTCGAAAGCAATATCCATACATAAAAAAGAGAGCAGTGAAAATATTAATAACTACCGGCCCATCTCTTTAGTTCCTACTGTAGGCAAAATATTTGAACACCAAATTGATAAATTCTTTGAACACCAAATTGATAAATTCTTTGAAAACAATGCATTATATTCACAATACCAGTTCGGCTTTAGAAGTAATCGATCAACCACTTTAGCACTAACCACTCTTAGATTTGTCAAAAGCATCTGACTGTGTAACGCATAGTATATTACTTAAGAAACTGAAATTATACGGCTTTAGTGACGATAGTGTGACCTTAATGGCTTCATACCTGAAGCATTGATATCAATTTGTTGTCGCTATCCAGACAAAGTCCACGAGCTTAGAAATCAAACTAGGAGTGCCTCAAGGTTGGGTCCTGGGACCAACGTTATTTGTAATCTTCATTAATGATCTATCACTCTCACTACTGTTCGCAGACGTACACTGCAGAGTTTGCATCTAAATAATATAAGGGTCCAGACTCGAATAAATAACTGGTTTATTAAGAATAAATTAACAATTAATAATGATAAATCGCAAGAAATCGTATTTTCGCTGAGTAAATGTGCAGTTTGGGAAGCTCATGCCGACTATATAACAACTAAACTTTCAAAACAGCTGTACCTGTTTAGACAATTGGTGTATGCTGTCTCAACTCCAACATTGTTAACTGCCTATCACGCCATATTTCATAGTGTAATCTCATGGAATTCTCACATGGGGACACTCTGTCCGTGCTGCTAAGGTCTTTAAAGTTCAGATGTAACAGAGCATCACAATCTAGAAAGCCTAGAAACGAAATGGTTTCGAAACTGTTTATCACAAAGAAAAAGGTTTTATACAAAATAAAAATTGCTCCGCCATTTTCCTTAAAAACTCTTGGAAACTGTACTAAATATAAACACTCCTTGACTTCTTGTTTTTTACCTACTGAATAGAGTACTACTTTTGTTAAAAAAATAGAGCACTTTCATAAAAACTATCAGTCACAAGTTTACATGTGTCCTTCTTCTTCTATTTTATATTCTGTCACTTTCAGAGTCATTAAATTCCTTAGCTCATACCTCATTAACGGTGGTACAATTAATACATAGTGACCACCGTCATTAAGTGATTTGTAACGTTAATTAGATCAAAGATCGACCTCAAAATTTAGATTACAGACCATAGACAATTAATGCGGTCGATGTAGCCGTGGAATTCGCCCTTGAAAATGCATAACGAGATCTATTGGGGCGCCTTTATGTTTTGTTTAATAGATATAACAGGACTGCAGATATACACAACATAATTAAATTGATTGTTAAGAGTTACATTATATGGAACGAGGAAGAGGTTCTTGGAAGGATCTTTTCCGTAGTTTGATTGCGAAACTAGCAACGTACTTAACGAACACTCGATTATGTAAAAATTTATTAACGTTAGCACTTCATTCGCACGAATCGAAAGTTTGTATAGACTAAATTTAAAATCCATTAACACTACATTTCACACAATTTTACCTTCTCATTCTAAAGGTTAGCTCAACAAAGTTATACCAGGTGTTTCAGTGTAGTGTACGGCTCCTTTTAATTGTTTTTATTTTTATAAAATAAAAGTATAATAAGGTCGTCAGTTTACCTTTGCGATGGCATTTGTCAGAACAGTGACTGTTTGTTTTAGGCACTATTTTGAGTATATGTAAGCAGTATAACAATGTTATAATAATCATTAACAATTGCGAGATCTAGTTAGTTTCAAGAAAAACTTAGTTACCTACCTATAAAAAAAATTAATCCACTTTAGTGTCATCATCAGTTCAAATTTGAAGTGTAATATTGTACATATTGAAATAGAGTTAACATTCAAGGATCAATAGCAAAAGATAAATAGAATTAATTAAATTTTGTATTCACTTTGTAACAACATCAATGAGTCAGTGAAAATATTAGTGTTGGAACACACCTATCACCTTTCTTTACGGCTTTTCCCCTTATCGTTTCAAAAACTGCATCGTCAGTAACCATTTTTAAACCTGAGAATGCTATTGCGAATGTCTCACTTCCTGTGCCGACCAAGCTGCAAAAATTATCGATTCATAAAAGGAATAATCGAGTCCATTACGCAATCAACAAACGAGGGTCACATTAACAAATGCCAGCGTACTGCTCTTCCATTCAGTTTCTGAATATACACACGTCAATTTCGATTTAACAAAACACAATGCATAGTTAGCGCTGCACATCGAAGAGAAATCTGTTTCGCTCACGATAGTTATTGTAATTGGTACTTTTTCTGCGATGGCAAAAAATTAATTCGATGACTGGGTATTAGCGCTCTCTTTGAGTGGCGTTATTTCTCACAATTGCCATTGTGAATGCTCGTTGTAAAAGATCACAAAGGTTAACTATAATCGCCGTGGATTCAGAAGAAATAAAAGATAAATACTTGAGTTTTTTAATACAATGGTATATCCCATTTCGGGTGTATCTCTAACACAGATCTCTACTTCCGAATGTATCTGCATAGCAAATCTATTTATGGTTGATCTGAAACAGATTTTAAAAACGAAAACCCGAGTAGGGGCGTTGTTATTTTTGTTTTTTTTCACCAAAAATACTACACTCATAAATTTTTCCAAAGTTTAAATTCTTATTTCACCAGCATTAATTTCACAATGAAAAACCAAAGAAAGTACGTCTTACTACTGTATTGTTTTAGTGTTAAGAAAGAAGAACAATGAAATAAACTTTAACCTGTAGAGAAAAATACACTAATTGATTTATAAACAATGAATTGCAACCGAGTGTGAATGCTTTCAGCGTCCATAATATAAAATAATATTTTCTCGGAAAGATCGCTGTCTCTTGAAAATACTGACAAAAAATTATTAGTCTGACGTTTCGATTACATCTGTAATCTTTGTCAAAGATTGGCAATACGATTGGCAGTCCTTCTTACAGACTGGAAAAATTTTGTGCTAACTATTTAAAACCTTATGTAGGAAAAACCAGTAGTTTCATCAAAAATTCTTCAGACTTTATTGATATTCTAAAAGGTTTAAATATTTCAGAAGGTGATATTTTAGTTAGTTTTGACGTGGTTTCTTTATTTACAAAAGTACCCATCCCAGAAACGATAGATATCATCAAATCCAAGCTTAATAGGGATCCCCTAGGTGACACAATAGCCAGATTATCTGAACATTGTTTAAAATCTACTTATTTCTTATGGAACGATAATTTCTATGAACAAAAATAATGTTGTGCAATGGGTTTACGTCTAAGTCCTGTAGTAGCCAATTTGTTTATAGAAAATTTTGAACAGGTAGCGATAAACAGTTTTCAGTTTAAGCCAAAATGTTGGTATAGATACGTAGATGACACTTTTGTTATTTGGTCCACGGTATAGAAGAGTTGGGTAGGTTTCTAAATCATTTGAACAGTCAAAATCCCGACATAAAATTTACTATGGAATTAGAAAGCAATGGCAGTTTACCTTTCTTGGATATCCAAATTTACAGAATAAACACTGGACAGTTAGGACACAAGGTTTACAGAAAATCAACACACACAGACATATTTACATGCCACATCTCACCACCCTCCTTCTCAAAAGAATAGTCTTATAAGGGCGTTATTTGTTAGAGCACAAAGGATATCAGACGAAAGTTCTTTACAAAAAGAAATATGTCATCTTAAATCAGCGCTAGTGAGAAATGGTTATAGCAGTAAGAATATTTGGTCAGTTTTTAATAAAAGTGCTCATCCAAATCAAGTAAATTCTCAGTCAGGACAAAGTAAATTGAAGTTGAGTTTGCCTTATGTACAAGGCCTTTTGAAAGAATACATACGTGCTACTAGGCTGCAACAGATAGATAAATCTTCCGTAGCTGAACACTCATATTTGACTAGACACATGATTAACTTCGATAAACAAAAATTTTGCATAGAGAAAAATATTATCACAAACATCTAATAAAAGAAGCTATAGAAATTTGTAGGAATACTAATAATTTTAATAGGGATTATGGAAATTATGAGTTAGGTGACATTTGGAAGGCTATTTTGTAGTTATCTTTTACCAAGTAATTCGTGTATATCTAGTAGGTAGGTAGTTCCCTTTTCGTCGTTAGGTTCTTTTTTATCAGGCTGGCACGTTGTTTCTATACGACGGCTCGCTTCCTTGGTGATTTGTTTATTTACTTTCAAAATTTTGTTTGAACTTGTGTCAGGCAAATTTTGAGGTTCTTCGTCTTTGACAAAGATTACAGGTGTAATCGAAACGTCAGACTAATAATTTTTGTCAGTGTTTTCAAGAGACAGCGATCTTTCCGAGAAAATATTATCTTAATGAATTGCAGCATTCATATCAACAAAATTTTGTTTATCTTGAAGCTTCTTAGTTAATAGATTATTTTTTATGAAAATCTAATACTGAAAAAGTATTTAAATGCATTAAGAATGTTGCAATTCATAATGGGTAAGTACTCTAATCAAATCAAAACTGCTTTTGATTTTAGGCTGACTGCAAAGCATCTTGAAACCATCTGGTCTATAATCGGCTTTTACCTTCAATAATATTATCAAAAATCTTTTAGGGAACTTAAAGGATCGAGTAGACGAAAAAGTTAAATCAAGCATTCATGAAATAGTAGTATTATTTTTAATGTAGATACATGTTTCTCATTGTCAAAATGACTTAATTCTTGCAAAGTCATTCCAACCTATTTCGATTTATATTAAAAACGTGCCACAATTAGGGAAGTATTATCCGGTAAATCGTGAAACGAACAAAAACACTCGCCTAAATTTACGAAAAATCACTTTTGTAATAGTGGAAAATCGAGCGAATCATAATATTTCAACGGCACTACAGCGGCACGATCAAAAAAGGACATCTTCACCCATATAATTCGCGTTTATAGTCGAACTGGAGCGTGTAAATTGCGAAAATCAATACGGATTCCCGATATCTCGCCGAAGGAAAAAATATTTCATAATTGCCGATGTTTATTTTTGCCGCCGGTTGAACGAACCGTTCTGTACAGGTGGTTTGTTTGGGGCTTTTTAATAATTAGCGCGGACTATAGGTACATTCTCCGCAAGTGCAAAGTAAATCGACAAATTAATTTAGAGCGAATGTGAAATGAAATGTTACTCGGCTTGCGCAATACCGGAAGAATTCGAGAGGGAGTTAACACGCAACCATATACGCGAGGGCATGGGTTTTAATTACTTTTAGCCTTATAGTTCGGGTCCGCTATACGTGGACACCGCCTTTCAAATCTGCGAACAAATATATTAGCCGATTTTGCCATTAAGTATGTGAATAGGTTGCTATTGCATACACAGAGTACATATATTGTTTAACTGTACGATTTTTCAAGAATTAGTTTTGGTGCTATACCTTCGAATGATGATGATGATGATGATTGCTACCGAATTATACAAAACAGTTTACCTGATAGACTA
Source organism: Rhyzopertha dominica (assembly GCA_025024175.1). Lineage (NCBI taxonomy): Eukaryota > Metazoa > Arthropoda > Insecta > Coleoptera > Bostrichidae > Rhyzopertha > Rhyzopertha dominica. Next base: position 51,081,188 of record QCXZ01000138.1, on the reverse strand, counting down.
AAAAATAATAATTCTTCGGCTCCATGAGGTATAAGAAAGAGGCCAATTCAAAACAAATTTTTACAAAGCAAATTAAGTACTCAGATGTGATTTTGTATACGAGTTTATTCTGAACTATAGGAGTATTCATGTATTCTTGGTATATGTATTTTTAATCTTTACACAATCATTTGCTATTGGCTGTTAAAGTATTAAGCAACGATCTATGAGACTGACTTATGCAGAGGGTTTTACAGCTTGATGGCCAGCCGTCGTAAACTATTGTATTGAAAAGGAGGGTTTTTAAAACCTTATGGTCGGCCGTCCTAAACTATTAGGATTAGTGGCACGCTTCAAAGTTTCTAAATAAGCCGTATTCAAAGAAATCTTGTTGGCTAAAATTTTAACTTTTCCACTATATATTTTTGAAATTTGTTAGTTGCGATAATTTAGCAATCATAAAACATACAAGCTTTTATAACAAATTTTATTTAATACAGACCTGAGGCTAACTGGCGCGACCCGCGATCCATTTTTATGTGATACTTTATTGGGTTTAAATTTACCGATGTATAAAATAAAAGCCTTTGCATGTCATAACGAATTTATACAAATTTAATATAAAAACACAAATTAGTAAGTAAAAAATTATTTACCTTTGTTAGAAAAAAATTACAATAGTACACAATAAAATTTATACACGGTATCGATTATGTTCATTACAGCGTGTTAATAACCACATTACAATTGTCACAAACTAAAAAACTCACTATCACTTTCACTGCTAAAATCACAATTAACTTCTATTATTAATTCTTGTACATGATTCGCTCTGTACCGATTTTCAATGTCCAGTACATGCCGCACTGAATTTCTCCATGCATCGACATTTGTTATTTCAGCTTCGTGTCTAATTTTTGGGAGCATATCATTGCTAAATTTTCCACCGGTGTTCCCTCGTCGAATTCTTTGTTTCAACTGCCCCCATATCATTTCAATGGGGTTGAAAATGCAATGATATGGGGTAATCGTAGAATGGTGTGTCTACATTCGGAAGGCAGTCGCTTCCACTTCCAACAATTGTTTTTTGTGTAGTCCTCTTCGAAATATAAATCTTCTTTTCTTAAAAACTCTTGAATGGTTGCCTTATTTGGAATTTTATCCAGTTACTCCGAATACGGGGAATTTCAGTGACAGCTGTCGAGGCTACTATATTACGTTATGGCCAACTGTAGTCTCCATTAAGAAAGACAATTTTAATTAATAGTCTAGAAATAAACATTTGCTATAGTTTTCAACAGATCACTAATTGGAGCTAGTAAGCAAAACTTCACTAGAAAAAGGTCAATACTTTCACTTATACGACAGCTATTAATTCATAACAACAATAAAATTTGACCAATATAGATAATCTATTTTTGCTTGAAAGATTGTTCCCGGCCGAACCAACTGTAGAAGCGAAGACCCGCTTGGCCAATCACCGCCAACGGTTAAGAAACCACTCTATTAATTAACTGTCGTCCAATTATAACAATAACCTTTTAAAATAGTACATCTGTATCTCCGCGGTATTGTTCGCAGCGTATCATAAAAGTGTCACTGCTGACCAGTCATATTACGTAACTCCCGATCATGGCAATCTAGATTGTTTTAAATGTCCGAGCCACAGAGATTGTACGTTAACAGCCTGCCCTGGCAAAATAAATTATAAAAATCATGCGCACCAACCTACTTTACCGTGAGAAAAAAATACCGCAATCGCTCGTATGTCGTTGAAATTAAATCGAAGTGATTTTGCGAAATCGAAGCTCAGCCAGACTTTAAATTGCTGAAGATGCCACTTGACCGTTACGCTGTGACGAAAAGGAAAGCATAACTGCAGCTCCTAATGGAAACAATGCCGCTTATTACGCAATAAATCAAACAGGACAGTCATTTGTTGTGATAGCTGCTTAAATGTCATATTTAAAATATCACTGTTACTTAATACGCTTTTTACAGTTACCGGTGGCCTTAAGCAAACCACAGCTGAGACTTCTTATATGTTTGCTGGTTGCAGGCATGCCATTTTTCCACACAGAATGAACTTAAAACAAAACAGCTGTGATAAGATATGTAGTCTTCACATTTTTCAAAAATTACCAGATGAAGGTCAAAAAGCTTGATKAGGAAGTAATTTAGAACCCGAGGAATAGRGATATACTGTATATTGTAGAATTAAAACACTGGAATTGACAGTATTACTTAACACCAGCACCAGAAGAACTSCTCAATACGATATTCTGAAAKTGCAAGAAAGATTGTAGTTCGACTTGTCGAAGTAATATTACAATACTCAATTTGTAGTCAGTTTAATGGGCAAGCATGTCTGTTAAAGAAAGTGAATATGTACCTGAAGTCCTTTAGGCTTTGATAGCCGAATACAATTGATAACGAGGATAATAAAGAATTGAAAATTCAGGCTGATCAATCAGAAATAAAAGACGATGACGAACAAGAAGAATATTAAGCTCCATGCTTGTTATTCATAGTAAAATCGTCACATTTAAACTTGAATTGTAAAAGATTACAATAAATGTATTGAACGTTTATTGCACCTAAACATGTGATATGTTTGCTACATATTTGATGCAGATTTTCTAAATGAAAACAGAACTTACTGCATACTGAACAGTTATAATGCTGTCATAGCAAAATCAACTTTCACTAAATAAACATATAATTTCTGAGGAAACGAAGTATTTTAGTTCTTCTGCTGTCATTATCAAAAAGTTATCCATAACTAACTACCATAATTGGCAGCAATTATAATTATCCATTTAAAATACCTTTCAGGAACTAGCCGGCGATATTTAAAATTATGTAACCAACATGAAATTATTCAAGAATTTTGTATAAAACTTTTTAGGCAACCGGTGACAATTACGCCGTATTTAATTTTAAAGTTTAAAAAGACCCTACACTAAAAACTGGTGTTATACAACCAGCCAGCGAGTTCATTTCCTTTTAGAATTTCATTAATTACAGTCTGACAAATGTTAGAAGTTCGCAATTCACAATTTCTTGTGTTTCAAGCCGCGTAACATTATTTTGCGCGCGGATTTGTTTATTCGCTAGAAACCGACGTTCGCGTTTTCTACTTAGTGCGATTTACATCATCAATTACAATAAGAAAGCTACATACTTATTTTGTATGCACTACAAATTTATTTAACGACCACGTTAGCAAACAACGTCGGGCTGAACTAAATACCCGCTCCAGTTTTCGACTGAATTTCAGCTCATTAACCGGACAAGTAGGAACCGTCACGCATGCTAGATAGGAACATTTTTATCTGCCAGTTTGAGTGGCAGAAAGGCAGCTTGCCATAACGTGACGTTGCAAGCTGCAAGGAACCCTGTTAATTAAAGGTTAAAATATTTAGCCGTCCACAAACCTTCCCATTGACATTGAAAAAGTTTCACGTATATTTGTTAATACGTTAGGGCTCTGCGGCTCCCTTGAATGAGGTGCAAAGTCGGAATTGAGTTCAAAAATGATTTTACAAGAGACAAATTAGCTTAACTTTGTCAGGATATATCCTAGTGGGCATAGAGTTAGGGTGACAGAGCAAGAGATGTCATCTTAGTATTGTATGAGTCCAGAAAAGTTATAATAAACCTTGATTTGCATTCAATCGTTGGTTATTATTACATACTTAACAAACTTGACTTCAGAATGTCTATTGGAATGACTATTCCAAGAAATACTGATTTAGGTCCAAAAATAGTGCACCCAAGCGCCATTTTTGACGTAAACTCGGAACGCATGTTTTCCATTCTTGAAACTCAACGAACTTGTAGAATTTGAGTGCCCCATCGTCATATTACGACGCGTTATTCTTTTACGAATTCTTTTCGCACCCAAAGAACACGGTCTTCGATAAATACGACCCTGGCATCCACAGTTTGTCGTCTTATCTCAAATTTGACGTCTAATCTTTTTTTTTGGCTCAAAGTATCCAACAATAGGTTTTTTCGCTCAAAAAACGCTTTTATTTTTGCGGGGTGCACTGTGCACTCTTATATTGTGCAACATGCTGTGAACTTCTGAATAGATATCGTTAGTTATTTCGTCGAAAGTTATATTACGCAATTGGCTATATGAAGGGGTATATGAATTCATCTGTCTAAATTAGAATAAATAAAAGACTTTTTCTGTTAAGATCGATTTGGAATGAAACCAGTATTAAATTTCTTAAGACAAAAGATATTAAAAATCGGTTTGACAACAGTGCCTGCCCAGATGTCGGGACCCAGACAAATTTACCTGGGGGTAGTTTATTGCACCCTCCGTCGGCAGTATTTCGGTACCGTAGCAGTGTTGCCCAATCAGAGGTTCTAATGGTAAATCTACAGCTTTCGCTCTTGACATACCATCTTAGTGTTGGGCTATTTATTTACCTTATTTCTTTTTAATAGTTTACGCATTTTTTCTGACATGCTTAGTACACTATGAAGGATTTTATGGTGTAAAATAATCTGCACGTTGCAGCATCATTTACATATGATCTTTCGCAAGCATTCGGTAAATCTTTGTGTTTTTTTATTAATCCAAATAATTTGCTCAAAAAAGTAGCTTTGAGATCTTTAATGAATTCATTTTAATAGTTGTGGCTTTGATTATCGTAAGTGATAAATTATAAATAACGAATTGAAAGCTTAGAGCAAGTTAACATCTACCGGTTTGAGCCATTAAAAGCTGGCAGCACTGCTACACAGCTCTAGAAGCTTCTATTTTTGTTTAGAAAGGAACGATCCTGGTTAAACGGCGTGTGGTGTGGATATGTACGGAGTTTCGTTTTGATTTTATTCGTAAAGACCAGGTGAGCCTTCTTAATTAGCATTTTTAGTACAAGTTTCGCATATAGCGAACGATTATTAAGGCTTTTTGCTAAAATAAATTTAGTGAATCAATATTCTATTTCTATTGGCTTCTTGTAATGCAAACAAAGCAGTCTCGCCATTGGTTCTGTCGTATGTTATTAATTGCATGAACCTTATTATTACCTGATTTGTTAATTTGATCGGTAGGACAATTCGTCGAATTTTCTTTATTTAAGTTAATCTGCAGTGTACTTTAGTTCAAATACTGTTCCTACAATTGGGTGGGTGTTAACTTGATTATCTAATGTACTCTTCTTTTTAGGATGTCAACCCTGAACGATGTCATAGTTGCAGAACTGAGGTGCTCACTTTGTCAAAGGACCATTCACCCTCCGATTAGTGAGTGCAGCGTGGGCCACAGTCTTTGCATTGTTTGTTACTACAGTAACAGGGACGACCGATGCGCTATGTGTTGGGCACCTGTAGAAAAAGAAGTCAGCTGCTTAGCGTTAGACCGGATTCACAACAAACTACGGTATCCGTGCAGATATGCCGACAAGGGCTGCAAAGAGAAAGTCCTATACAACGCCAAAGAGGAACACGAGGACCATTGTCCAGTTACATTGATGCCCTGCCTGCTGAAGAGGTTCGTGGGTTGCTCTTGGACTGGGTCTGAGATCAGTCGAAGGGATTTTTTAACACACTGCTTGTAAGTACACCCACGTAGTATCAATTACTAAATCATAACGAAGGATAGCCTTAGAAGTTAAATATTGCCAGCACCCTGAGCTTCACTTTTTATAGTGTATATCATTGTTTGAGATTAACTCTGTTGGAAATATTACTTAATTAGTTTCATCAGGTTATTCAAACGAATACTCTTAATGTAAACCAAATGTTCAAAATGCCAGTTGACTCTTTTGCCGTTAACAATTTGATATTGTTTTTTTGGTTGATTAAATAAAATTTACATTATTTATTTTTTAGCAATATCTATCTTTACCACACCATTGTATTTAAGAAATTAGTCAAATTTTTACAAGAATATATTGGAAGTGAAGGACATAAATTGTAGCTAGTTGTATTTCTACAACATCGCATTGCATTTGCACTCTTCCTTTTGTTCACAAATAACTATAATCAAAAACAGCTTTTTATTACACAGCTAGCTTTATGAACATTTAATCTAACATTTCATATGATCATATTTGTACAATTAAATTTACGGCACAGTTGGAAAGTTTGAAAACTAGCCATGTACTCTATTAACTAAACTGATTAGTGTATTATGTATAAATCTACTAGTTTCGACGCCAGCAATTGTTTATTAGTCCATATCAATAAAAATTCGTTATAATTAATTAACAATTATTATTATTATTGATTAAAAGATACATCATCTAGAAGTTTAGATGTTGTTTTGCTTTGTAGTGCCGTTACCATGGCAACTACAGAAAAGAGGTAACGAACCTGTTAGGTAATTAAGCAAAAATTCTAAAATTTCTGTATTCCATCCAAATTTTATGACCAAATTTCAGATTTATTTGCTTTTTATTTGTAACATGATGTCAAATATACCCTCTAATGGGAAACTTGGTAGCTTCGAAAAAATTTTAGTGAATTTTTCCTGGTACGTTTTTATAACAAAATGCCCCAAAGCGAAAGTGTGAGGAATTTTCAAGACACAGCTGCTTCGTAACGTTAGTGAATCACTTTGTATATACCTGCAAAAAACCCATTAAATCTCCTTATAACCATTATCATATTTATATATTATCATACAGGCAACTAAAAAACAAGATAGTGTTGATGACTTCTCCCAAACAAGACACTCATAATAGGATTTGTGGCCAATTGTCAGTTGAAAGTTGCTATTACGAATTTGCCATCCAAAAAGTCCAGAACAGCCGGTATTTCTTATTTAGTGTTTATACAGGTTTCTGAATAGGCTGAAATGTATGATGGCTCGGCGCACGTGCGCGAGAGACAGAGGGAGCTCTTAGTTCGTTAGCTGTAATAGTCGCATTTTTCAATTTTTCTTTTATTTAAAAAAAATGAGTTTAAAAATTCTTGTTAGTCGCAAATAGTGAAACAACAAACTATATAGTATTTTGCACTTACACATATGGAAACCATATGCCATGACGTCCCCTCAAATATTGTTAACAATACGATATTAATTGAAATTTCATCGCGGAAAGTAACCATTTTTTCGGAACATCTCAAAAGGTAGTGAAGTAGTTCGTATGTGAAGTATTGCGAATTTGCAGATTGCATTTAGTAGGTTTTTCCAGAAAACAATAACTTGTGTGGTCTTCAAGTGTAGGTTGGAGCCGGGCGATGCGTGGGGTCGTATATCAGTGCCAACTTTTAACCCCCAAGCTGGTGGCTAGTCATATCGTACCAAGGGTGACATGGTTTTCGTGAACCGCGTGGAAAGATTTATTTTGTTAGTTGTTGTTTTAAGTATTAGGACTGAAGGAACGCAGGCTAGACATTAAAATGATATACGTAAGTAGGCTAAAGTGATTTTTCTGGTACTCTGGAGTGTTCGGTTTGCGGGAACGAAAAAATTAACGGCTTGTGTTGCTGTTTTGCAATATGTTGGAGGTTTGGTGGGCATCAACAAATAAACTATGTGGAGGGGTGATTTTTAGGGACATTAAGGAAATAGGAACACAAGAAAGGGAGTGTGTGGAGAACTGTCTTCACGATTAATTGACTTGGGTTTCACAGCAATTGTTACCTGCCATTTACATGTTTTTTTTACCTATACTAATTGTCGAGCTAATTGTTGTATTTTAAATCTGTTCTGAGCCACTGGTTACTTGTGTACAACAGTTTTTTTGTGCTTTGTGAATTTGGATTCAAAGTAGCAGGTATGGTAAACTACCTTTTCTTTATTAAGGTGACTGTTATTTGTCTTAAAGTTATTTCGTGTTTATTCTGTTCATATCGTCTTAATTTTGTTTTTTTTTTATTGTACTAAGACAGCTATTGTGAGATCCGGGTATCAATAACTGTAAAAGGGTATATTTTTTGACGTAATTTGAGTAGGTTGTATTAAGCTGGATTTTTCGGAGTGTTGCATGAATTTTTGATGTGAGTTCATGAGTTGATGTAAGGGTCTATCACTAATATTTCCCCCTGCAACTTTGTGTTCCGACGACTTTAAATGGGTCCTTGGGCACGAAGGTCACGCTCTTAGTCGCCTTTATATGGGGCCATTAATTCTGATGCAGGTTCCTACCACACATTGGCAAATGATAAGCGAAAGGTGTTATAAAAATGCAGCTTAATTAATTTCTTAGTGTTTTATTTCTCGTACGTTATTTCCTATTTTAATGCCTCACAACTGCTGACTTATTTCATTTTCATAATTCGTGTATTAATAAATATTATGGGTGGATGTGTGTGTTTTATTTTGTCTCATATTCGTGTTGCTCTCTCCTCATATTTACGCGAATAATAAAGAACTTTTTGGGGTCTGTACTGGTCTATCCATCTTGTCACACAACTAATACGGTCCTGCTTTGGGTAAATTGACGATCACGTTTCCGTAATTATATTAGGTATTTTTTTAGCTAAATTCATTGTTCGTGGCCACATTTTGCTTGTTCTAGGTAATCAAAGTTTATTTACTAATTTTAACGCACGCGGCTTTTGCGTAGACCTCTTCTATTGATCATTACAGTAGACAATTTGTCGAACCGACGGATCCAATTATTACTTTAGGTAGAGCATTTTTACCAGCTTTTCAGTCAAAATAAAACTTTTTTTGGACCTAAGAAATAAGTTTTCTTTAAAAAGCGTTGGAGAAGCATTGAAAACAGAAGCGCACGCCACCAGTGGTTCTTAGGTTACCATTTTTTAATTGTACCTTGTGGCATTATGATTCCCACTTCCTTTTCTCTGAATTTTTACAATTCTTCACCAACGTATTATTTATAATCTTCTGTATCAACTATTCCAAATACTGATTCGTTTTTTTCTCTCAATTTCAGCCTCTACCACGCCAGCCACACATTGGCATTTGAAGTACAGGGGCATTTGAGGAACCTGTTTAAAAACCCAGGCATCAGGGACGAAATCGTCCCGTACTTAATAGTACGAAAATCCAAACCCTTCATCTTAACCTGGCGTTTCCTCCCCTTTGCCAAACTGCTACTACACAGCCTATTCTATGTAGACCCACAGGATGCAGTCCACCACTGTTTTTATCACGTGAAAATCTGCAAAGCGAAACGAGACAGCGAAGAGAGGTATCCTTGTAGACTGATGGAAGAAGACTATACGATGAAGCAAACTTTAGAGAACGTTGGTCACTACAACTACGAGTCGATAAAGAAGTATTTCAAGAAAAACTGGATGACGTTTTCTGTAGATATTCATTTTACCGTACCTTTGGATGATGAGTCTTCGTACACTCCATCTGATTAGAAAAGAATACAGGAGCGTCATCATTTGCATGCGCGATTTGCACGTCATAACCAGTGTCGCCATCGTTAATAGGTTGCAGTACAATACGCAGCACACAGCAAAATAGAAGGATATATTATGCAGACAAAACACTAATAATAAAGAAACCATACCAAACGCGCTTATAAAAACATGCACTCTGACCGTCTACTTCAAACGAATCGCCAATGTTGAATTAGACGAATGCGAGAACACCACTGAATAGTATCGTTACCTGGCAACGGTTGGTGTGGCGTGCGAAAAATGGTTTGTACGCATGACGTCATTGATGATGCCCTGTGTTCTTCTCTATTCAGATAAAGTGTAAATTACGTGTGCGGTTTATGTCTGAGATATAAAATTGTTTATTTCCCAATTTATGAAAGTAAATGATTATAAAATGATTTATATATACTTTTCTTTTTTTCTTGAGTAACGACTTGTTTTAAATAAAATAAATAAAACTGCGGCCACAACCTTTTGTCATAAAATTCATACGCAGTTCTTCGAATTCGATCTTCTTGGACTGGGTGCAATATTTTCAACCCTTCCTTATACAATCAAATTTTTCTTTCTGATGGTCCGAATTACACCAATCGCCAGATTGTTTTTGGAATGCCAAATAAACTAGATGTCTACTAGAGCGCTTTCGTCACTCTCACTTTCCTTCTTCTGATATATCGAGAAAATAATGTTTTTTTTTTCATCGTAGGCTTCCTATTCGACTGAGTGAGGGATAATGTAAGCACAGGAAAAATGAAGGATCAAATCAACTTGCAATACCTTTTAGGTAATAAGCCTTCATCGATCTTTTTTATCTTACAGATTTAATTATTGTCGTACCTCTCCGAAATTAGTTTCTTATATTTGATAGATGTCTGTTGAGTAACCAGGCTACACTGAAATGAAGTTGCTTATTATTGTAATGACTGGCAAAATTTTATATAGCAGTACTCTGAACCTTTGTTGTTCAATGACCAATATTTATAAAATAAAATACAATCCAAAACTTTGATCATTGAAAACCATCGTGTTCTATGTCTTCTTTCTCTCATTTTTCTTTCTTGTTTCTTTGTTCATTCTCACCAGTTCCGCAAATCACTTTGGTTTATTTTCTTCCGGTTTGTTTAATCGACTATATTTCCAGTTTTTCTCTAAATGTGTCATTTCTTATTCTGTTCATCTTGATACATCTTAAGTATTTCATGTCTCTCGCTTGCACTCTACTTGTCAGTCTATCACTGATCATCCAACTTTCACTTCCTTATTTCAATATAAGTTTATATAAATGGTCCTACAAGCCGTCGTTTTTTCTTCTTGCTTATTTCCCTTTGGCTCATTAAAGCCGTATATAATGAGCTGTTGATTCTTCCATTTAGCTCCTTTAATCTATGTCGTATTAGTAATATTTTCTCCCTTCTTTCCAAACTTTTTAACATCACAATTGTATGCAAATTTTGCATTTACAGCTGTGAAAATGGAATATAATTTCAGGAAGGCAAACTTTCCACAATTGTATGAACATTTAGCCCAGGTGGACTAGTCAGTCTTATTGGACCATACTGATGTTGAAACCTTTTTACTCGTTGTATTGCAATTTTTATCTATTTGTTCCTCGTTATAGAAAACTTCGCAAAAGAAAATATCCTCGACGATATAATACTGAAAAAATTAAACTTATAAAATAAAAAGTTAGATCTCGCAAGAAATTTAAACAGACCATTATTACTGGCAGAAATACACCCAACTAAGATCGCAGGTGAAAGAAGTATTGTCCACTGCGTATGTCAATTATATCACTAACACGCAGAATGCTATAACTTCTCATCCTAACTTATTTTGGTCCTTTATAAATTTCAAGAAGCGAACGACAAGAACACCGGGTAATATGATCTCAAATGAAGGAATGCACAGGGACCCACAGGACATAGTGAACGCCTTTGGATGTTATTTCATAAGTGTATATCAGAAGGCAAATCCTGGAGCGGACAGTGGCCTGAACGGAAGAGTGGTGAATAGGTGCGTGGTAGGTACAGCATATAAGTAAAAAGGACATAATGGAAGTTGGTAGAAAGTTGAAGAACAAACCAACTGTTGTTGAACCACTGTATTTTGTGTTCAATCTAATTCTGAATAAGTGTACATTTCCAGAAATGTGGAAAACGTGTCTTGTCTGCCCTGTATTCAAAGCTGGCGACAAAGGGGATGTGCGCAACTATAGACAAATTACGATTTTATGCAATTTTGCAAAATTATTTGAGGTTGTTGTTCATAAATATATTTATTGCGAATTGCGACCACAAAATCAGAAAATCAGCATGGTTTTGTGCAACATAGATCCACTGTGACAAATATTGCCACGCTTTTCCAATTCCAATTCAATGGCTCCCGTGAATCTCATGTGCAATAATTTTAATTGTTATGGAAACTCTGGTGATATTAATTTTGTATCACGTAGACAGTTGTTGAGTGGTGTTGGCTTTGTAGGGTAATTTTATATTGTCTGTTTGTCTGGACTTATAGAATAATTGTCCTGTAATTGGTGTATACCGTTGGACCATAAAGAGTATTATAATCACACGAGTAATATAGAAAACAATACTTTCCAGTGCTAGTAATACTATTTACACATAATTAATTATTAGAGTTGCTTTCTGTTTCAATTTTTAAATTAATAAGACCCGCCAACGTTGGAGCAGACCATGCGAAGTCTGAACCAGACACACCTAATTAATAATTAACGGTCGGCAGCCTTGGCAAGGTCGTTGCGAAAAATCTACATTACGACCGTTCATTATTTGTTTTAAGGCAACAGCTGATCCTAACACGTCAAAAGAGCGTGTCTATCCACAGCTATCTGCTTGAGCAACCTCTTAATGAATAATTGTAATGTGTATAGAGCAGGCCATGCTTCGGTGGATGATGGCTTTACCAAATCATCGGAGATGCCCGTGACTGACCGGTTTTGGAAAATAACAATTAATTAAAGATCTTTCCGTCAATGAAGCAAGCTGTTAATCGTTTATCGTAAGGTGGATTATTTGATTGAGAAAAAAGGCCGTGTAAAAAATCTAATGCTACGAAACGGACTAATCAATGAAAGCTCGGGCAAAGACTAAATTCTTCCCGGGAAACTGAAAGCGTTCGTAACGTGACTAATTCAATTTAGTAGCAATGTTTTTACTGAAGTACTGTTTACAAATAATGGTAGAACATTCYTTGAAGCAAAAATGTTTCTCAAAGTCGAGGAAGCAGTGACGGTATTGCGAATCGGTACGAGATTTCTGAATATCATGCTTCAGAGGAAGCCTGGGATACAACGCGTGGTTACTGTCACAATAGTAAAAAATATCACACTTTAGATTGCAAGATAACTACAGCAAGGAAAGGGAAAATGGCTTGATAACAACAATGGTTTAGAGAGCCTGTAAATACGAATTTCGGGAGCTAAGCTGCCATCTTCAGTAGAGTGAACGACTTCTTGAATGTCATCATTATTGAACTTCACGCGCTTGAGTGAATTTCTTATCTAATTAGTGGATCTTGGCATCGGTCCTAAATCTGAATTCATTAAAGTATCTTTATTCCTTAGGATAAAGATGCTTTCAAACGCGTTAGATCTATATTCAAAATAGCCGATATGAATTAGATAAGTATAAATTTCATTTAAAACTCCTCAAGGGTTTAAGTAATGTTGAATATTTAGAGTGGACGTTCTTTAGCCATAGCATACACGAGGTTATTTTCAGAAATTTTGAAAATTCTGACAAAGATTTTATTAGAAACGAATCGCAAAATTCAAATAGAGAATATTGTGATTAATAACAGAAAACTGCGGGATAAAAAAAATCATCAAATCATTGAATGTCTCAAAGATAAGAACTGCTTTTATCTGAAAGCCGACCAGGGAAATACTATCTCGGAACCCATTGTCAAAATTAACTCAACAAACATAAACAGTTACTGGTAAATGTCTTATTACACCTGGCTTGAAACAGGTAAATCGGTGAGACCTATTGTTTCGGGTATTATTCACCTATTTACCTGTTTTCAAAATGGTTGACCAATGAGTTTAGTAGCTTAGCTAATATATAGATATAGGTATAATTCTATTAATTCTATACCATAATTATTTTACAACAATCTCAGCAGATGAAAACTGAATATTTATTTGCCCACGTAATAGGCATCGTTTGTATCAATTCAACAGATCGGAACGCTCAAGTACAAGAAAAAAAACAAGGAAAAACACGTTTAGAATGTTAACGGAACCAGTTCAACACACATTATCACGTACAGAGCTACGACTCACCACATCGAATGCTGTATCCACTCACCTTGCAAAAAAGCTATTTTCATTCTCGTACGCCAAGGCATTGCTAGGCCGCTGAAAAAAAGAACAAACGGATAAGTTATTACAATGAGCCCAGCTGAAATTTCAGTCATTAGCAAGCAAATTATCAGGCTAGCCTATCGTTCACGTCCTTGAATGTCGAAATGTGCTCGAATGCAATATGGTCGCTGCATTTTTCCCGGAGCGCCCGGTAACGTAATATTACTAAAGCCGTTCATGCAACGAAAGCATGCCGCCCTACATCCACGGTGCTCAGGTGCAGGTAACTGTATCTGAATGAAAGTGAATTTGATACGAATTTCGCTTTCCCGCATGCGATGAACCGGAGCGGAATATTCAACAAGTTTTCGATGCCGGAAGACAACGTATTCGCGTATGCTTAGCTCGAATGCAGGCTCTGTCGCTTTTTTTGCTTAAGAAAACGGATTGTGTATGGTGTTTTTGTGTGTATTGCGTAAGATCGATGCAAATATAACGGTGCCCTCGCCATAAGGCTTTAGATAGCGTAGCTGGGGTTAAACGAGGAGGTCTGGGTTCGATTCCCAATGACAACAAAATATTTTTCGAAAACTGTCATCAAATGCTGAAATTTTCAATTGATAAAGGGAACCTTTTTTGTCATCTAGCTGTGAAATACTTTTGTGTTTCTAGAACGTCAAAGTTTTTTATGATTTTATTAATATTAATTTTACGTAATATAACATTTTAATAACAAAACAATAACTATTATATAAAAAAACAGAAACAAGGCAATTAGAATTTATTTTGCACTATATGTAAATTGGAAGTACCCATATTGCAGTGATTTAAATTTATGGCAGATCTAGTGCTATCAGTTATCGTAGCTTTTAATTCTGGGTGTTCCATGAGGCTGCTGCTATAATTGTGGTAATATCGGCGCCTGCGTCGGTTAACAAAGTGGTAGCAGAACGTCTGAAGCTGTGCCTTGTATAAGTTTCTGGATGAGGCAAATTGAGATACGCTGCTACTTCTTTTGGCACGTTCCTTATTTTGTTGACGCCAACCACGTGATAAACACATTTTTCTTTGACATACTTTATAAAAAATCTTCGACTTGTAATAACTGCCGGACGTAAAGCACAGTATTTGCGGCATATCTTCATTTGGTCCGGACATGAAATCACAAAACATATCGGAGTATGAGTCTTGGAATCAGGAATTCAAAGCTCCACAAACACCAATAATTAAAATGACCTGAAAAGTTGCTCAAAATCAGATAAGTTAATAGATTTATATTAATTTGAATTACCCTTTTTAACAAAAATCTACTATCAGTTGCCTCTTGTAAAGATCTCACAATTTCCTCTTTCGTTAGAATTCTGAACTTTTATGGTAGGTATCCAACTGATTTGCTTTTCAAATGTGGTATTAATTCCGAAAATTTCCTGATATTTACATTTTGTTTAGCATTCAGTGCACATTTTAGCATTAACTATACTGACCGTAATGTCTAAGGTTTAAGTTTATTCATTTTATGTTCGAAATATGCCAGTTATACAGATTTGGACACTTTTTGAATTTTCTTTGAACTGCACAACGCTCGGTTGCCACGGATTAAGGTTTGCTTTTTATAACAGTCAAAAAAAGGTTGTTTCTCTCGCCAATCTAACACATACAAATTAAATAGAGTTCACATTTAACCAACATGAAAAACCCTTTATTAGCTTAATGCAACATCGAGCTTTGCTTAGTATAAGATTCTTTTAGGAAACCAATTAACGGTAGTACAATATTGTTATCGATAATGATTACCAAGCTTTGTATCCAATATATATCCAGCTAGTCTATCAGAAGTAGCTTCTGAAGTAGATAACTGCAGGCAATCTGTGTAAACAGACCATTTCTAAGAAGTGTACTTTGCCAGTGTGCACAAAAGCTGTTTTATACTTAACTATAAACCTCATAAGCTAAGTTACGGCTACTCCTACAAACTGCGCAATGCAAAAACAGCACAGGACATAAACCACCTCTCTTGCTGTCTATTTGAGTTTATGACCACCATATAGGTACAACGATATGCGGCAGATATGCATTATTTATTACAACACCTAAACCCATTGCAATTACTCTTTCGTACGGTGACTAAGGTACGTCGAATTCTTTCAAAGGTCAAAAGCCCTGTGTATTTGGATTTCAATGCCCGTAGAATACTGCAGATCGCTTCCACTCACTACTGAAGACGGCAATTAAATTAAACGTACGTGTTGAGTACAATTTAATTATTCATCATTACTAACAATTTCACACGACGTTCATGAACATAATGAATACTTGTGGAGTTCCATTCACGAATTCCGAATTCACGTTCGCCGTCAATTATGTTAAACTCGGAGCATTTACCTTGTATAAAATGCCAAATTATTCGAAATACGTAAAAAATGAAAATGACGACCTACTTTAGACTACCCGCCCGAATCGGGCAGTCAGCACGGTAGCTTAAGTCCATTTATTTTATGGTTTGTGGAACTGTCGACACCTTTGCAGTGTTTTGGAGGTGACCGCAGAATATAATTATGTAAAGCAGGCGTGGAACCGCAAAAATTACCAAGTGAAATTGGTTCTGGACTGCAGACGAATGGTACTTAACGTGGGCAACGAGTTCCATATTATTGAAATTTTATTTATACCCCAATTTAAAGTAAAACACTAATATCCATATATCCATAATAGATACATACACGTATGTATTTATTCTGGATAGAGTATTGAAGAAAACCGCAGAAAACTCCAATCAGATCTCTATTGTCTTAAGCCAGTCTTTAACACCTTCATCAACACGATGGATAGACGCAAAACCACCAGGCCATGCTGTACGGGGGCATCTGTTGACCATATGTCCAATTGTTTGGAGGGGATCTCCACATTCACAAAAAGGAAAGATAGATGAATCCCATTTAGTAAGAAAAAACTTGCACATCCCATGACCAGTGCGAAGGCGATTCAGAGTGACCCAAGACCTTCTTGGGAGGTCAGTTCCTGCTACCTCTTCCGAAGGATCGTCTATAAGCTGCTGATTGAATATATCATGTTTCTTAAGTTGCCAAACAGAACACCATGCATCTTCAATGGTATAAGGAGCACGAAGGAAATCTTCTGTCCACAGAGGTTTTCTAGAAGTTAGCCGAGTTGTAGGTAGCTCTTGCAGATCTCAGGAAATCAGAAACTCATTAGGAGCTGACTGATATTTTTGCCAAGCTTTATATGTAGCAAACTGTCTGCGAATCTCCTGAGGAGCAATGTTTGAAAGAATCGGAAGCCAAGGTAATGGAGTTGACTTAATTGTTCCAGTGATTAGTCGCATTGCAGTATTTAACTGAGTGTCAATTTTTCCTGTGTGATGACTGTTTTTTCCAAACAGGACAGCAGTACTCAGCAGTGCTATAAAGCAAGGCAGTTGCAGAAGTACGGAGTACATTTGCATTTGCACCCCAACTTGTACCAGCAAGCTTATGCAGAATGTTATTTCTAGTCTGTATTTTTTTACTGGCGTTTTCTAGATGTTTCTTGTACGTTAGAGACGTATCAAGGGTCACTCCAAGGTATTTTGGCGAGAAGTTACGTTTAAGAGTTATGTTATTTGACATAACTTGAAGCTGTTTCCTCTTTTGGTGATTGTTGAGATGAAAGCAAGTTACTTCTGTCTTCAATGGATTAGGGCACAAGCGCCAGGTTTTAAAATAGCAATTCATAATCTCGATGTCTCTTGAAAGGTTTTGTTCAAGTACAGAAAAGTCTTTACTTTGCAAAGCCATGTCATCTGCATACACAAATTTGCTCGATTGAGTTACTGGAAGATCACTTGTGTAAAGGTTGAAAAGAATAGGCGATCCTTGTGGAAGACCATTATTTAAAATCCTGAATTTGCTACTTTTATCTCCCAAAAACACTCTGAATTGACCTTGGGATAGCATTCGTTCTCTAAGCTTCACAGTCTCTCCACATTTCAGAGTATTAAATAGTTTGAGGATCAATCCATCTTTCCACACAGTATTGTAGGCCGCCGATAAGTCTACGAACACTACTCCAGTTTTCAATCGTTTCTGGAAACCAACTTCAGCATATATTGTTAGAGCCAACACTTGGTCACAGCAATTTCTGTTCTTCCTAAAATCTGCTTGTTCCTTCGGGAGTGAGTCTTCAATAATAGGTCCTATTCTCTGGTAGAGTAGTTTCTCTAGTAACTTGTAGCAGACACTTAGGAGGGCAATGGGTCGGTAACATCCCATGAAATATAACATTATGAAAAAAACCTGTATATTAGAGATCCTAAAAAGAAGATAAAATATCTAATATAAGTATCATATGGGATGTGGTCATTCAATCAAGTTGAATTTCTTATTGCCTAGAAAAATTCTTGTTAAAAATATATGTACATACATATGTTCAAAAGTCATTATAGTCTGATGATTGTATTTATTTCAAATTTCTTGGTTTATTTACTAACATACTATTTATTAGTAAATTGGAGTTCCAGCACCCAAACATATCATCAGAAAAGATTCTTTGTATGTAAAACGCACTGGTCGGCGTCAGAAGACATAGGCCCAAAGAGGTCATCACTATACGAGCCTCACATTTTCATTATTTTTCACCCGTCATAATGACGTATTCGTGCAAGCCTCTAATAATAATTAATACCTTTTACAGTTCGCCGTACCAAACTAAATACATCTAAGCGTATAATTGCCGCCATTAGACAACAACCAAACTGCAAATTGTACCTAATGACTACTAAAGCTAGTATACATGCGCTCGACCAATTTCAGAGAACGTTTTCACATTTTTATACTGCGATAATTACGGACGAATTCGCATGTAGCAAACTGGGTTTCTCCTTTTGGTTTTGCATATGCTTTGGAATTGTAAATAGCTACTTTATTGCGGGGCATAGTTTAAATTGGTCACGACAATATGTAACTAGCTTCCTGATCTTTCGAAAATTGGTATCTGTAACGCTGTCGGGCTGTGTGAATTACATAAGAAGAAACCATGTCAATGATTTAGCTGTCATCAATAATTTTAATCGTGCCTAAAACACATACCTGAGGCGTTTGTTTAATTTATTAATGGCAAATTTAATTGAGATAAATTATGAAATCAAGTTATATCTATACGACCCGATTGCGAAATTGTTACGTTAGAATTTCTTGCTTGTATTCTCTTCCAATATTTTATGGCATTTATTTAATGTAAACTTCTTCATATCCATCCATGTGCAAATTGATATCATCTTTGATTATAATATTTCATATCGGCGTAATAATAAACTCAATGATATCATTAACTTTTTCTAATGAAGCCCTAGGCCCATAACCTTTTAATTTCAACATAAATATTTCACGTAAACTTGACATTCAGAATTAATAATTATTAGACATGCCTGTATATCAACATATACAGGGTCGCTACAAAATATGGAACCAGCAGGATATTACAGGTTCTGTTCGACCGATTTTTCTGAAATTGTACAAGATTCCGGGAAAAATGCAGTATTTTTGCAGATTTACATTACAGAAGATTCTCAAAATGTTCAACATTTATCCCCTGGCAGTAATGCAGACTTGAGTAAAAAGTTTTCTAATGTTCTTTGTAGCATATTTGGAGGTAAGTTCTGAATTTTTGCCGTAATTCGTTCTTTTAAATCTTCTGCATTATGAGGCCGATCAGCATATTTTTCAGATACCCCACAAGAAAAAATCAAGCGGCGTCAGATCAGGGGAACGTGCCTACCAATCCATTTGTCTGGAAATATCGCATTCAAATATCCACGAACGTTGACTACAAAATGGGGCGTTGCACCATCTTGCTGAAATCATATTTGTTCAGGACGCGCAGCATTTTCACGATTAGGGAACAGGCGAATAAGTTCTGGTATAATGTGTTCGCGCAAGAGCTGTAAATACTTGACCGCATTCAAATTTCCATCGATGAAAAAAGGCCCAGTAATGTGTTCACCGATAATACCACACCAGACATTCACTTTCTGAGGGTGTTGTGTGTGGAGTTGTTCCATCCAATGTGGATTTGTGTCTGACCAATATCTGCAATTCTGTCCATTCACATTACCATTGAGGCAAAAAGTCGCTTCATCAGAAACCATAATCCACCTTAAAATGTTTCTATCTTCATCTATTATGTTCCCAGCAGTTTCGCAAAATTCTATCCTACGATCGAAATCATCTTCACTCATTTCTTGTAGTAAGTGAATTTTGTATGGATGAAACTTCTCTTTTTTCAAAATTTTCTGAACAGATCTTCTGCTAATATGGTGAGTGAGAGCACGCTGTTGTATGGAACACTTGGGATTCTCTTGCACATCTAAAGGGACATTCAAGCTACTTTCCTCACTCGTAGCAACCTTTGGACGTCCTGGGTTTTAACGATTTTTAACACCACCGGTTTCGTCAAAACGTTGCAATGTTTTAATAACTGTTGATCTGGCAATTGGTTCAGGATCTTCATGAATTATATCTTCGCCTTCTATCTCCCTAACCAATCATCATCAAAATTTCGATACGATCATGTTCAGTTAACGGAGGCATTGCGATGGCAATGAGTTTTATCCCGAAGCTTTTTGCAAGACCCAAGTTCGTTATCACACTTTTCTCAACTCAGAAGCAATAAATTGTACAAGTGTGATACATTTTCGAAATCAGGAACAAATATCCTTTTCAATGATGTGCCTTTTGACGCCCCTTCCCATGCACAATTTCAGAAAAATCAGTCGAATGGTACCTGAAGCACCCTGCTGGTTCCATACTTTGTAGCATCAGATTTTTGTAGGGTGAATTCAGGAATGTGTTATAATTTCACAGTAGTACGATATTGTTAGCCCAAAAAACCAAACCAAGCATGTAATGTTTCGTTTTACCACTGAATAACGTAAATTCTTTCAACACCATTACGTTACAGGTGTCCAGGGCCTCATGTAACAGCAGTAAGGCATTCTTCCAGTCATGCTCCAATAATTCTCGATTTTATAGAGATCTGTGACGTCTAATGTCAGCATACGGTGGAAACACGCGTAATAACAGTCATTGTGCTTTATTTCAATGGCAGTCCTCCACAATAGCACGCAGGTGGACGCATTTCTTCCCAGTATTATGCCGTTTTTACCCACAACATTCGAGATTTCTCTGATCGATATCTCCGAAGCCATTATTTCACGTAGGTATCGTTTTCGATTTAATTGACTATCTGTCATGCCACGCATTTATACGGGCAATTAGGCCTAACGTATGGAAATCTCGTTCTAAATCAAAATCGGCCTACGGACATATTGTTGAGCGATCGTCTAACAAGCGAAACGTTTAGTGTAAACTAGAGATATTTTAGAAACTGATGACACAGTTTGAAACGTTTTGGCCATGGTACGCAGCAATCTGCAAATACATATAGAGTCGAGCAAACGTTCCTTTATTACACCTTTAATATGATTATGCTTTGAAGACGCTTTCTGCAGAACTGTTTAACAGTCTGTTATGAATGGCGGCAGTGTAAGGCAGAAGTCATGGTGCAGATTAAAATTAGGTTGAACGTCACCATGAATAATCTAAATATCCAAGTTTTAATTAATAACATTTACATCCTCTGTCCTCTAATATTCGTGTAGCCTGCAGGTATTAGAAATAACACTATTAAAATAATTCTTAATGTTGTAGCTTTATTATGTTTAAAGAAAGGTATCGGTGATATCAAGCAATCTTCGATTAGCTATTGCAATAATATGCCTTCATTTTTTTTAGCATTTGCTAACTACAAAAGCTCCTGCAGACACAGTTTTAAAGAGATTTGAATTAAGCTTAAGGGTAAACAGGCTACCATTGAAAAAGTCAAGATAAATAACAGCAACAGGCCCTATCAAATTAGAGTTTTGGAAATGAACGATGAAAATCCTCATATCAGTCGAAGGATAGTCTGAAGAGAAACTCCATCCGTATCACATGCAGTTAATTCAAGCTTTTTGGATCCTGAGTGGAACGGTAAAAAACAATATATGGAACATTTAGAAAATAAGACAGGTAATGCATGTAGATCTGTCAMTCCAGAAATGTTAATATGTTTTTTTACTCAGTGAAAACACAATTCTTTTATAAGACTTGCAAAGCAGTAGCACCAAATTAAATCAATACAAAGAAATCCTTTTGTTTTCGCTCCTTTTCACTTCCATAATTAACCAATTATAATGTGATTTGTATTGAAACTGAAAGCGATAGATCTACAGTTGCGTGACCATTTCGTTAAAACCAACCTGACCTAGCTCCTTGCACATTTCATTATTTCCACAACTAAAGAAAGTATCCGAGGGGAATTACTAAAACAGGCGTGGATGTTTAGAAGACGTCTAAGGAAACCTTCTGAAAACAAGTTCTTTTTTTCTTACCGAAGTAATGGTCACAATTGGCAACAGTTTGTGAGATACTACCATGTTTGCACTAAAAATGCATTTTGAAGTTCGATTGATCTTCTCCCAAGGCATTAACGTTATAGCGAAGAATTTTTTGCGCATTTGTATTGCTGTTTTTATCCTTGAAATGACCTTGTTTTATATAGTGATAAATATTTTGTGATAAAAATTTTGTCAAAGCAGGTTCTGTAGGTATCGTTGCTGTTTTTTTTATTTTCAAATGAATGCTTGTAATGCGAGGTTTGTGGAAAAATGTTAATTTTTTCTTAAGAATAAAGTGCCCTTATTTATTACAGTATCGACAATGGTAATTAAGGAAAGTTGATCCTAATTGAAAACTATGGTATGGATTTGCGTGTCGTACTCATCCAGACTAAACTGAGTAGGACATAGGGGCATATTGGGAAATGTGAGAGATGTGGAGCCATAAATAACAATATAACTCGCACTTGTCTTTACATTCCGAAATTTAACACTCCACATATGGCTAGTAGTCCGTATATCATAGCGCTGAAGCTGTACAGTCATCTTCCTTGTGAGGTAAAGAATTTGAACAATCCCTCAAAATTCATGCGAAAATCCAGTTAAACTTATCCTGCTGAAAAAATGCTATTACTCGATACATGAGTACTTTGCTCAAATGTTTGTTTAATTTAATTCAATGTTGTTATATACATATACAGGGTGTTGCAAATTAGCAGGTCATCCCTTTAACCTAGATTCTTGAGGCCAAAATATGACGATTTGTTATTGGTAAGTTTGTGAAAAAAACGCCTCATTTAAAAAATACAAGGTGTCAAAAGTTGAAATTTAAAAATAGTTTTTTTTACGATATAATCCACAGTTTAGAAAGTAGCGAGTTGAAATTTGATACGAGTTTATAGTATTTACATCTAAGTGTACCCCTACATTATTGTTAACATCACCTTGTAACTTTCTATCCCCTCCAATTTTTTTTGACGTACGCCCATGAGAGCAGCGGATTTTTTTCTAGTACAAAACTCATTGTAATTCTTAGGGAAAATGCTTAGATTCAGAGATAAACGCAGTTTTGTTAAACTTTTCACCTTGCCTATTAGTAATAAATGTCTTTTTCCCAGCCTACTTTAAAATCTTGTTAACTATTGGTTTGAGCAGTAAAAATACATAATTTGAGCTCCAATATGGCAATAATTTGGTTTTACATGCTACAGTGGAAAAAATCATATCAGTAACATTAACCATTTACAACGAAAGGCAAATCATTATTGCTAGTAGACAAGGTGGAAAGTTTCACAAAACTGTGTTTATCTCCGAATCTAAGCATTTTGTCTAAAAATTGCAAGAGACAAAAAAATACAATGAAGTTTTGTACTAGAAAAAAAATCCGCTGCTCTCATGGGCGTACGTCAAAAAAAGTTGGAAATTAGAAAGTTACAAACCCCCCGATATTCATTTGTTTTCATAGTAATGTTAACAATAATTTAGGGGTACACTTAGATGTAAATAGTACAAACCTGTACCAAATTTCACCTCAATACCTCCAGATTTTTGAATTTCAACTTTGACACCCTGTTTTTTTTTAAAATAAGCGTTTTTTAGAAATCTATACTAATAACAAAATCGTCATATGTTAGTCTCAAGAATCTAGGGTTAACGGAATGACGTACTAATTTGCAACACCCTGTATATTGAATTTGTTGTAATCTATTTTGTACTACCTTTATCATTTTGACAAGATTCAATAAGTGTAAATACGTCTAAATGAACAAATAAACTTTACTTTACTAGATATCCAATATTAAAAGCATGTATTGTATTGAAAAATATAATAACGTTTTAGTTTATTGGTAAGCTATGTTACCAATCTGCTATTGCAGTTGAATGCATTCATGCATGCATTATGCATTTATATCATAATAATTTATTTTACAAGGGAAAGGTTAACAGAAGATAACAACTTAATTAATAAGTAACATTCATAACATTATTGGAAATGAATTAAATAAAGCCTCAGCATATCCACCATCTTTTTGGAAACATTAATGGTTCGTTTATCAAATTTTCGTAATACATTCTTTATCATATTTACAGTAATTTCCTGTATGCTCCTGAAATAATAAATGTCGACAAATTATTACTATACAGAACTTGTCAGTGCATCCTAGATTAATTGATATCTGATTTTGGCTTTTAACTTAACTTTAACTTAACTCTTTATCAACAATAACCTTATTTACCCAGATGCTTCCAATTAAGGCTTTTTTTTATTCATTTTCTTCCTCTCAATCAATTTAATTTTAGTGAAATATCACGTCCAATTCTAATTAACTAGAAATAGACAACGTCATGCAATCGAGACGTAGGAGTAGTGACGGGTACCAAACACTCGACCATACTTGGACATAACGGCATGCCGACATGTGATTAAAACCAGGTGAGATACTGGAATCTGTGTGAAACGATCGGAATTATAATCACATAGTGAAAACTTTTTCCAGCATCCACTTTCTCTGTACCAATTCGTATACCCAGCTGCAAAATTATTCTAAGCATTTCACATCACAGAACGCAGTGTTTTATTGCCGAAAAGTTACAAAGGATAACGAAAAAAGAAGCAACAGAACGAATGCTGCGATAATAATTCAAAGAAACCTAATTTTCCACCTTTACCTTTCATACAACACAATCGAGCGCACATAACTTGAATTTGTTCGGCCGCTTTTTAAGCAGCCTAATTAACTGGTTTAATTGGCGCTTCCTAAAAGTGCGCACCTTTATTATGTGCTTCTGGAGAAAATCGGAGAAAAAAAATCGTGGCGGAAGACTTTATCTGTGTGGGCAGGTTCTCATGCCCCTCGATGCCGATTCGATTTCCATGGCGCGTTAAAAATTTTTTATGTGGTTCTGGTTTTGAATTCTTGACCTTAGCGCGAATGTCACTTTCACCAGTTACACTCTGCGGCATCGGATTTTTGTCTGCGTGCCAGAAAAAGTGAAGTGGGATTGCATAAACTGCTGTTTATCTGAAAATCGGCATGTAGTCTTAAAGAGGCGATAATCCCGCAAGCTGGAAATGAAACATTATCCACAAACGAATTGCGATAAATTTTATATACAGAATTCTACTATTAGATAATAGTCATTTCACTTACTAGTTTAATTAAAGTATTAACTCAAAAAGCACCAAGGGAATTAGTTCCCAAAAGTCTAAAGAAGTTTACATTATAATAAAGAGTCTGAGAACAAGGCAGTAGATACCACGATGAAAGCTACAGAAGAGAAATAAGTGGTTCTTTTGAAGCTTCTTTATCCCTCTTGAGCAATGGAGATTTCAGAAAATAAGCGATCAGCGGATTTTTATTAGTTTTTTGAGCAAAACTTGATAAAAACATCTGAAATTATTCAGAACGGCCTTCCACTCCAAGAACTTTATTTCAATGTAGCAGCTCGTAATTACCTTTTTTTATGATTTTTTGAATGGATGTATACAGTACCTTTATTAGATCACTTGCATCTTTAGTGGGGTTAGGACATCCCATCTCAATCAAACCCTCATACACTTCCATTATAATTTCTTGAGCGTCTGTATGCAAATGGCACCTTTTCGTTCAGTTCATCGTTATCAGTGCGTATTGACCCTACAACTTCTGGCGCCTGGGAAAAACCAGCTTGTTCCTCTACATTTTCACATGGACGAAACATGATGAAAGAAATTCACTTCGAATTAGCACAGAAGCAGAAAAATGTCACAACCCTCATAGAAGACGAATCCTTTTATGCTGTTTATAAGATCCTCAATTTATGTGTACCCAAAAAACTTTTCGCAACTCGAAATATCCTATATGGTTTACGTCTGGTATAAAAGCAAATCTCAGAACTACAGAATATTACAGAAAAAATGGCTAAAATACGGTAGTCTGTATTTTTACAATCAATTCAAGCAAGGGTAACAAATATCCCAGTCCAACCTGCGGATTTATGGAATTTCATAAACCAAGAAACGTGGTTCCAGTAGAATTCCCAGTACGGTTTATAACGGGACTTCAGAGTCTTCTGACCCACAAGCGATGTAAATACTTTTGCAGAGTACTCTGGCATTAACCTTTGGATTCTCACCAATTGAAGTCGTAGGAGTTACATAGTTGATGAGAAAGCTTCCTAATAATTATTCCTATTTTTATTATTCGGGACTGTAGGTACGCTATTGCTCAACTTTTGTCCATTCCGTTCAATTTAGCAATTATGACTTCAACATTTCCTTCAAAATGGAAGCATCCTAGACTTTGTCCTGTTCTAAAGAAGGGATAATTCTCAAATTTCCAACTTCTTCCAAATTTTGTTTCCATAGTTATACTTATATATTAAGGCTTAAGTCTGTTTGTTAGTGTCAACGTCAGTGGTATTTTTTTCTTCTGAAAATGCCGAAAGTTTATTCTAATTTAAAGTATGCTAGTATGGTTTTTGTTTTGGCTTCTGTAATGGTAATGCCACAACTGCTGTAGAAGAATATTGAATACGTTTTCCACGTGAGGGGGCTCCTGGCAAAAACGTGTTTATTCGAGTTTTTAACAAATCATGGGCGTACCCAGCTTTTGGTTTTTTCGGTCCCTTACTGAATAATTCAACATAAATACAAATGTGTCTTTATCGGATTATGTACCTAAGTAATTAAAGAAGTATTTATTTCATGAACAATCTTCGTTAATTTTCTGCAAGGTGATTTAAAACATCTTCTGTGAAGGCCCAAGTTTTTTATGTTTTCTTATATACTGTTCTCAAAAGCTCATTTATTCCTAACTCAATTATTGATGATCTCAGTTGAGCGATATTTAACGCATTCAGTTGCATGTCTATCACGTTTAACAAAAGATGAGTAGATACATTTTATTTGGAAGAATAAAGAAAAAAAATCCGTGATCCACATTATCTATAGTAATGTCAAACGAACTACCAAAGAAATATAAATTTCGCCTTAAGCATCTACTAATAGAACCACGTTTTATGATTTTGAATTTGCACATATCAAATAATTAATTAACCGATGCGCTTTTTAGTTTCAACTTTTCGTATTAGAAGCTTCAGAAATTTAGGTTAGGAGTGAATAGGTAGCTAGTATAGATAAAAAAATTATCAAAACTGAGAATAAAGAAACAACCTGGTCATGAAACAGTGCCTAAGACTGTAATGATTTAAGCTGCTGGTTTAGCTAACTTAGTTGAACTTAAAAATACAAGCTATGAGCCCCAGCATTATGCGTCAGCTGGCCAAACTCCACCAATCAGCATTAAATTGATGGTCGTTTTATCTCTAACATTTTTACGCAAAAAATCTAATTTTACTCAAATTTCTGCATATTTTAAAACCATCATTTGTTATTGATCTCAAGCTGCAAAAATCCTTTCATGTATTTTGTTCATCTTGCGGGCTGTCATTGATTTGCTAAACACACAGCATAAATTATTACAAATGTAGGTATTCCTTTAAGTTCAATTAATCTTATGATGACAATTTAAGTTATATTTCGATTATTACTTCTGCGGCAGTTTTTATGTGACATAAAAGTAATTTATGTTTTTAACTTTAATCATAAATGCATAGTTTATGTGCTTAAAGTGCCTAATATCGTCATCTGAAACTAAATATGAGCACATCGATAATACTCCAACTTGGATATTAGCAAATTTTGGATTAAAAACCGTGATCGCATTGATCTGATATTTTAAATAGATCAAATTTGAATAGTTCTTTTGGCTCTTTGGCTAAAATAATGATCAGGGCACAAATCGAAAATAGTGCTGTTGAGTCGATTATATAAAGGCGGGATAATAACCGAAGCACATCACTAAAATGATAAAATATTACATCTCAGTGTTCGACGACGATTTTGTACACATTATGAGTAGGTACTGTGTAAAATCAGAATTAGATAGTTGCATATAGCTATGCAAGACATGCTTTGTTATGAACACAGTATAGAATATACCATCTTTTATTTAGACTGAGCCTTTGGGTTTACATKATTATCCCATTTTTCATTTAGCTATTATTTTTTTAAGTTATTCCAACCTCCGTAGTCCGCCAGTGCACTGCTTCCAAAAATTAACCCAGCACTTATTATTTTAACCAAATTGAGCCTCATTTAAATAAACTGAAATATATTTAATCCGTTTTCAAAAAGTCTTTTGTATACTGGCATTTTAACAGCACACCGGGTTTTAATTCGTGATTATAATACTACTGGATTCTTAAAACTTAGGTTAAATAGACTTTCGTAATTCTTAGTTCGGATGGATTTTTGCTCGAAATTACTGATATTTTTGAATTTCTTTTGTTTCTCTGTATTAATTTTGAAATTTAGAACTAAGAAGATTGGAGTTACCGCCAAATTCAAATATGTGACCGATTTTGTGCATTTCATTTGACAGAATCATGCATAGTTGAACAATCCCTATAAGAAAACATATTAGAATATGATTGCTAGGTATTTTATTGGCCCTTTTATCATGGAAAATCGTCTCACAGGGGAACACTATAGTCTGTAAAATCGACTCCTAGGGCCAGGAGGTAGTCCGGGGTGATACCAGAGGTACCGCCCTAATCTTAGTAGTTGATATCAAGCGGCAAATCTGGTACTGCTACCAGTAAGTAACAAGAAGAATCGGTGTGAATTTGTGTGCCGCTCGCAACTCATTGAAATTTGTACAGACAGATGGGTGGACCAAGCAGGTAAGCAAAAATAGCCCTTAACCCAAATGATTAGAAGAGTTTAAATTGTATGAAGCACTTTGGAAACAAACATTCCAACATTCCGTATACTGCAGTTCTCAACATGTATATCAAAGTTTTTGTAATTTCTCTTAAATTCTGATTTGATCATAGTTTTTATTTTATCTCGTCTAAAATGTTTAAATGTGAATGTCAGTCCCAGATTCAATCGGCAATAGTACAATCAAC
The DNA here is from genome assembly GCA_025024175.1 of Rhyzopertha dominica. NCBI lineage: Eukaryota > Metazoa > Arthropoda > Insecta > Coleoptera > Bostrichidae > Rhyzopertha > Rhyzopertha dominica. The sequence continues at coordinate 51,052,167 of QCXZ01000138.1, read as the reverse complement.
ATCAAACTTTAACCAAGCTATTCATGGTCTAATAAGCACTTTTAGCGATTTTTGATTTTTCTATTTTTGGCGCGCTAGAATCTTCATGCCGTCCGGCGCCACAGACATAATATCGGCTAGATGCCTTTTTGACTGTCCGTCTTGAATTGCATCCGAATTAGGCATTACATTTCGAGATAGTTTCAGTTTTTTCAACTAGTATTTGATGTGCAATTAAAATCGGTCGCAAAAAGTCGACGCGACGTGACAATCTTACATTTAAATTTGAAATTTGGGATGTTTAAAGTCGATCAAAAACATTTTCAACTTTGTACGACTTTTTCGGCAATGCGGTCTTTTTTTGGGACTAATTTTCCTGAACGATAAGTGTAATTTCGGATATTTTGGCGATTTTGTTTTTCGTCTTCGTTTCGGCTAACCCGATTTCCGATAACCGGGTTTTACCGTAAATATATAACTTCTCATTACAAATATTTTATATAAATTTTGTATTCTGTAACTCGGCTTTGATAACAATTTAAAACTATCTAAATATAACAACATAAACAAATGATTCCATTTTAAAGATACAGTAATTTCAGATTTATATTGGTGGTTGTTTACCTAGGTTTGCGAGTTAATCCTGTTTCTTAAAATTATTGATTACAATAACATCAACAGTTTCCGAGAAAATAACAATTATCCAGAGTACCTGGGCAACTAATTTATACCTGTTTAAGACGGTAGCACTTTTAGACAGAAAGCGCTTTCTCTTGCATTTAGAACAGATTGAATTTTCGTTAGTGTTAGTCGTGTTATTGTAAAATATGGAAGTGACTTTCGAAAAGCAAGAGCCCCTGTATAAACAATTAAAAGACTGTTGTCGTAATATGGTGTTAAAAGTGCACGATTTTTTTTCAAATGAAAAACGTTGTATTGAAGCTTCTGGTGCAATTCCTGTTGACTTGAAGTGCAAGAAAGAACTGCTGTAGCATGTGGCATTAGTGTTACATCCGTGCAAAATTATTTGCGTCTTCAACGAAATACTGGTAAGTTTTTTATAGGCGGTTTAGAATATTTAGTAATAATATATTTTTCCTTAGGATCTGTAAATAAACCGGCCTTACAACGAAAAGCTCCTTTAACTAAAGGCTTACCGCCAGAAATTAAAGAGCAAATACGGTCCGAAATCTATTCGCTCTATGAAAAAAAAGAATATGTAACTTTACAATTACTCGCTAAAACCTTAAAAGACAAAAATGATGAGACTTGGATATTTAGTAAAGGTGGAGAAAAGAGATCTTGGCAAGACAACAGTGTGCGTTGCTACCAACAACCAACGAAATGTGGAAGTGGAAAACGTTACATTATTGTGCATGCGGGGGGCAAGATGGGTTTTATACCGGAAGCAGGACAGTGTTTCGCAAGCGGCAAGAAGTCAGACGACTACCACGAAAACATGAACGCCGTTTTCTTCGAGAAATGGTTTGAGGAGTCTATTAAAAAAAAACTTGAAGAGCCATCTATTATAATATTGGACAATGCCTCATATCATAGCCGCAGAAAAAACCCCCAGCCAACTGGTTCATGGCTAAAAAATGATATTATCAGATGGCTTAATGAACACCACGTTCACATACCTGCAGATATCTATTTAAAATCCGACTTACTGAAATTGGCCAAAGAAAGTGGCCAAACCGAAAAAATAGAAAAATCAAAAATCGCTAAAAGTACTTATTAGACCATGAATAGCTTGGTTAAAGTTTGATGTTGATTGTACTATTGCCGATTGAATCTGGGACTGACATTCACATTTAAACATTTTAGACGAGATAAAATAAAAACTATGATCTAATCAGAATTTAAGAGAAATTACAAAAACTTTGATATACATGTTGAGAACTGCAGTATACGGAATGTTGGAATGTTTGTTTCCAAAGTGCTTCATACAATTTAAACTCTTCTAATCATTTGGGTTAAGGGCTATTTTTGCTTACCTGCTTGGTCCACCCATCTGTCTGTACAAATTTCAATGAGTTGCGAGCGGCACACAAATTCACACCGATTCTTCTTGTTACTTACTGGTAGCAGTACCAGATTTGCCGCTTGATATCAACTACTAAGATTAGGGCGGTACCTCTGGTATCACCCCGGACTACCTCCGGGCCCTAGGAGTCGATTTTACAGACTATACCTTATTTTTCTAATAAATGAGTTGCCAGGATTACTAGAGAATGTCCCTCTAAACGTAAGAAGGCGAATGTATTATCGGCATGATGACATGGCCTCTGCACATTTCGCTCGTATGGTCAAGCAATACTTGGATGAAATGTTTCCAGAGCGTTGGGTTGGTCGCGGAGGTCCAATTAGTTGGCCTCCAAAAAATCTAGATCTAACACCACTATATTTTTGTTTATGGGGTTGGTTTAAAACAGAAGTTTACAAAGTTGAAGTGAATAGCCGAGAGGCACTAATTCAGCGAATAATTAACACATCCTTCCGATTCATCCAGTTTATTGTATATGCCTGTGGCACACAATGTATCTAAATTCGTTGCACAGCATCACAATATTGCGTTCCCATTCAATCAATCCGGATTAGACATCACGAGCCATAATTTCCCGTCCCGGATTGTATTCTTTTCGCGACCCTCACCTTTCGGATGAAAACTAATCGTTATAATTAAAATCATCTGCAAGGAAGCATGTGCGCAACAACCTTCGACTCTTCGCACCGAAGCATAATACCTGTGCAGTCAATTAGTTAATGCGCTCCGAATGTCCCATGTTGGCAAATAACGAGTTACACAAATCAAATATTTCGGCACTGGTCTGCGTAACTGTATCAGAACGATCTCTTACAATGGGCCGTTTCGAAATCCACTCTTGTTACAACGCTGTTTATCGAATATGGTTCGCCGTTTTTGATGCAGAAGGTCGTTACAGTTTCTATTTCTGTCCAGAAAATACTGGAGCAGCTGTTTTGCATAACGGCACTTAATTGCGTCGCCTCTGCGAAATTCGGAATGTTTTGCCCAGTTTTGTACAAACGAAGCTAAGTGGGCCGTGGAGAGCCGTTAAATGGGAAGGAGGGATGTGCCGCAACGTAAACACAATTGCAACACTTGTCATGACACATCTGATTATAATATTGTTGCGTCCACCCACTAGATGGTAATGAACCACGCATAGATACTTTAATAAGATAATCCGGAAAACGCTTGTTTAGCTTTTTACATTGTTTTAAGGAGGTGGCGACGGCAGGTTTTTTAGGAAGGATTTTTATGTTCGACTGTAATTACTTCGACAGGTTTGTTAACAAATCATGCATAATTTTGGTTCCGCCTCCGCTAAAAACAGCACCGACAGCTACCACGGTTTTTTCAAGTAGAACATTTTTATTTTATTTATTTATATACAGAAGCCAGGACGAACCTAAAACAATGCTTACAACTTATTCAAAAATGAAATTAACATAGTATAGAATAAACCACAGCGCAAAACAGAAATTATTAGAATGTAAAATTAATACCTAATTAACACCTAATTTACGATTATAACATTATATAAGAAGTAAAAACTATCAAAGTACGAAAGGAAAAGGAAGAATTTATTGGTGGAGTATRCAGAATCACTMAATATATCAAGTTCAAGTGATGGATTAGTTAGCCTGCTTAATGAATTGTAGGACTTCATACATCTAAGAAGTGGGGAGTTTGCATATGCATTACTGAAATGTACTGGTACATAAAACAAATTATAAGACCTAGTGTTATACACAGAAGGCACCGAAATATTCAACATACTCAAAATAACTGTCGAGTCCACTGCATCATTGCAAATGCTGTGCAGATAACGGAGATCTGCAAAACTTCGTCGCGGCCCCTGAGGCAGCATGCGAAAGTGTTCACGTATAAGATCAGTATTCTGCAGATCTATACGAAGTTTATAAGCAACATATCTAAGGAATTTGTTCTGAATCATTTCAAGGCTATTAATGTACACAATATATTGGGGATTCCAAATAACCGAAGCATAGTTCAGAATACTATTGACGTAAGCCATGAACAAAGAATTAAAAGATTTCCATTTACTAAATTCGGAGCAAACTCTAAAACTACTGGACTAGACTATTATTTACCTTCCTTACAATATAGGAAATATGTTCACTAAATAGCATCTTTGAATCAAATACAACGCCCAAGTCTCTAATTGAATTTACCCTATTCAACAAGTTACCGTTTATACTATAATCAAATTTTATAATGCTCTTGTTCCTGGTAAATGATATCGTGCAACATTTATCAATGTTGAAAAAAGGCTATTAATCTGGCAGTACGATTTCAGCCTTTCAATATCCTCCTGGATAAGCTTGCAGTTGTCTATAGATGAAACACAACGATAGATTTTTAAATCATCAGCATACTTTAAAAAATTTTAATGTTTGAAACAATTGAAAATGTCATTTATATAGATATTAAACAACAAAGGACCTAGATGTGATCCTTGAGGAACACTCGAGGTTATTTCTACTTGATCAGACTTAACCCTACCAATCTTCACAAACTGACTCCAGGTTAATAACCTTCTAATGCTGTAAGATCAGTTTCGTTCTTTTGAGACCATCCTGTGAGATACCCACTGCAAAACGCTAAGTAATTCTATTCTTTTACCTATATTTCTCTCCATAAATATCAAACTCTTCAGTCAGCCAAATTTTTTAGTTCATCCCTTAATTGAATGTTTAAATTTAATTTTTTATAGTCTTCCAATTCGTATAAGGAGATATTGGGAGTCTCACAAGACGCTCAAGAATTTATACTGAATGTGTATATGTATGGTCTCACCGTCTAACCCGTGTAAGTACAAGTATTCAAAAAATCAAAAAAAAATAATTACGAAGGAAAAAGTGGATAGAAAAAATTAACGAAATTAAATGAAAAAATATATACAACACGTTTAAAAAATAAGGCGCCTATGACGGCTACATTTAAACGTTTTTTTATGTCTTACAAGAGTGAGATATAAACGGAATATACATTTTCTTCGTATCGATCTAATTTATCGAAGATAATGTTGTGTGGTCTTTATCAAACATTTTTGGAAATATATTGTCTGAAACATATTGCAAAAAATGCAAAATTGGTAACTGTAAGCCGTTTTTATTAAAAAATCTGTAAAGAGCTGTTCCGCAATGTTGCAAACTATAGCATATAATATTCTTTTTATACAGTGTTTTAATTAACACCATAACTTTTCGGAATTGGCGAAATTCATCTGGAAAAGCGTATCCATTCGAGAATTTCACATATTTAACCCACTTAGATCTCTTTCATAAAACTCCTTTAGCTCACGACATTTCCCGATATTTCGTAAGCTTTCTCCGGTCCACCAAAACCATCTAACGCTATTCAGGTGGTCAGGTGGCGGCTAATAGGCAAATATTAACGTGGGCATTAAAATGTGCATATATATCTCGGGAGTTATGCTATACAAACACCGTCTGACAAAACGGAAGTGGTCGGGCGTGTGATGTAACCGTCCATTTTGGCGATTCCCACGTCTTTTCTGCTGACATAAACCACTACGGCACCAAGTGCAAAAGAACAGAAAAACGGCGAATTCCACTTTTATCGTGCGACCACTTTCACTTGGTACGGACGCGGCGAGCTCAGCTGCGGCCCCAAGAATTCAACTTGGGATTCCGCTTGGTGCGAGTTTCCCGAGGACATCGTGGAAAGAAGCGGATTTTGTGCCATAAATTAGGCGCGAAAAGCGAAGACAGGGATTCCCTTACGCTCTGTTTATTCAATAATATAAACAACCGAAAGTGCAATAATGCAGTTCCAAATAGTAGGCCCTACATTGAATTATCTTCTGATAATCCAAAGGAAACTGTTTCATCTGTCTTCATTGCCTTTGACGATTTATATCGTCAGCTTTTGATTTTTGTCCTAGTATTCAATTTTTATTTATTTACTTCTTTATTTAACAACTTCTTAATACTTTTAATACCAGTTTGCATTTACAAAACATATATAACCTTCGTTTGCGTTTTTCCTTACAGCAGAATGGAATTTAATGCAGGTAACTATTTCTTAGGGGTAATGTTATATAAAAAAAGATCATCCACTTCAACTAAAACTGAAACAAACTAGGCACGGATTGAATAAGAACTACTGTTACTAAATTTGACCAGTTTCTAATAGGAAACAGTCAAGTAGCTAACTGGTTATCACGAGTCTGTCAGATACTGATGTAGAAGCAAACCGATTTGCCATTTGAAAAAATATACGAGATACAGAATTTAGATATGCCTTATTCACAAAGAATAATAGAAGACAGCAAATGGCAAAAAAGACTTGATAACATACATATAGAGGAAATTAAAACACAAGCCTCTAGACCACGGAGAGAAGCAAAAGTTCCTGCTAAATTAAAGGATTATGTACTTTACTAGTTGTTAGTTAAATAATTACGTCTTATGTTCTTACAAACAAAAAAAAGAACCAACAAGCAACAGATGTTCCTTTACAATCATTATACGGTCTTATTAATATACAAATGATATGTTCTATCCACAAATCATCACTCAGACTATCAAAGTGACAGGCACGAAGACATCCAGGCTACGGGTATTTCCATCTAATTCAGAAATTGACCACAAAGCTACAGACGCTCGCATAATCGTATAACAACTTCTTTGGTCACGGTGTTCCAAATTACCGCGCCGTGGTCCTTGAAGTGACACTGCAACAATGATGAGGCTTGTGTCTTTTCCGTGACGGGAAGATAATAATTCGAAGGCCCACGTTCCAAGACGTTGCTGGTAATTCCGGTATTGCTATGCTCGTTAACTACATAAAAGCTCCAGCAATGTCGCGTTACTGCGAAGTTTATACCATTCGAAAGTACAGATTCGTAACTTGTTGTTTATTGGACGCTTTGGTGAGTCAATATCACATATATCTTGACTAGAAGACAACATTTCTATGAGAAAATGATCCAAACCAATTCGAAACAGGATACAAACACTTATGGTGAAGACAACAGGAGCATACATCGAAAATAAGTTCAAAGGTTTTGAAGATTCATACAAGAGGAAAGAAATTAAAAAACTGTTGTTAGAGATTAAAGAACAGCGTGAATATAGGCAAGGATTTCTGTTTTGTAAGTGACAACTTCAAGATGCCTAAACGGGATATAAAGCGGCCTATACGTAACGAGTAATAAAGCACTAAAAAGCATGTTTCATAACAAGGCTGCATATGCACAGGTATTTGTCGGTATTTATTTGTAAAGTTTCCCCTCATTATCAAGATATATTACTTGAATGATATTTGTATGACGGGTGCAGCGTAACTGAAAGGCAGCTATAATGTTTTGTTGAGAATATAATTCAAGTGTTAGTTCCGCTCCAGCAGAAAGAAAAACGTAGTTGATGAATCTAAAAAAAATCATCAACATGTTCCAGTCCAATGGCAGGACCTATATGTTAATTCGATTCAGTTCTTTAATCTACCTAGTAATTAACATACTAATTAAAGAAAGTCGTCTATATTAAGATAGTTCCTAATATGGAAAAGCATCTTTTTTAAATGTCTTTGACATCTGCTAAATTTTTAGTATACTATTACAGTTACATGGTTTTCTGTTGCTTGCCATGCAAGTTTTGACAACATTTTACAGTGTTTTGGGTCATCTTATGTCATAATTTTGTATATCTTCGATTTACTTCAGTATCAACGTCTAATATAGCAAATTTCAGACGAGGATGTGTGTGAACTATATCCTCAATTTTACAGTTTTTTTTGCAATAATTGCGTGCGTGTATTTTAGCTCATCTGTTACATTCACTTTGCTCGTAACCAAGTCCATAGTATCTTCGTAACAGTAATTTTATATTTTAGTAATTGCACAGTATTCTCTCTAAAATTGTGTAATGGCCTTAATCACTAACTCAGTTATACGAGTATGTTTGCTACGATACTAACTCCAGAAATGACTACGTAACCAGATTGTTGTAAGTGTGTTTAACAAAAGGTACTTTTATGAAATTCGCTGGACTATTTCTGCAAGCAAATCCATACTTTGAACATTTTGATCATATAATTTCTAAAGCGACCAAATAGCAAAACCGCAACTTTCATTTAAAATGTAACGAACGCAATAAAATTCCATCAATATTACACCTGTTAAATCGGTCTTAAAATGCATGCATTAAGACACTACTTGTCCCACATTACGCATTCGTTGTCATGCATAATTAATATTCATAGCAATTCGCGCACAATTTCCTTAGCAAAATTTATATAATTTGTCTGGTGTGCATATGTTATCGACTTTCATTTCTGGCCTTTATCGGCTACGCCCTCGCTAGTAAACGTATTGTGAAGAAACCAACTTTAGCTGCAAGCTGGACGATTAACAATGTGGTTTGCTATTATTAGTGTGCACTAACGTCTTCTCTTCTGTTCAAGTTCAAGCGTTAGGAAATCTTCAATGGTCTAACTCAGACGCAGGTGTGTAATGTTCAAAATGGAGCATTTCGAAACTATTTCTTAGGTAAATAAGATTTTCCACATTTTAGTTTAAAATTTACCAGCTTGTTTTTGATTTTTTCCCTGGCCAAATGTAGCAGTCGTAATACAATTCGTAATACCATAATTATTAGGTATGACTACCCATAGTACATGACCATGATCAGCAAACTCATAGTTCAGCCGCATTCGTGATTCGCGAATAAACCTGCAAACTCATTCATCCAAGAAAAAAAAATTGCGAACTTTTTTCCTGCCATACATACTCCAACCGGTTACCGCTTTAGATCGGCCGAGCTGGAAGGGCTTTTTCGGCAAATTTCGTCACCCGCAGCCATAACAAGAGCTGGACAATAATTAGAGAAACTGCACACACGTAATCTTTAACGGACGAAGAACGGGTTGTTTCGAAACTGACGGAGTAGGAAACAATATCTGTTCTTGTCCGGTTTTTGTTATAAAGACGTTAACGATAACGAAAATATTAGCTGTATACTTTCACTTTCTTTATTTAATTAACTGTGGTTAGGCCAGTTTAAAAACGGCCGAGCGGACACGTATACCCGTGTTTTATGTCTCATGTTTGCATTGGTAGGCCCGAAATTTTAATTAAAAGCCACAATCAGACCTATTAGAAAAGCAGTTACGGTGCCATTAGTCTTAATTGCTGCACTCAATAGGCTTTCTTTGTTAATTTCTAAATTTTACAAGATCCTATTTAAAAATTTACGGCAAGGTTATATACAGAGACAATGGTTACTGGGTTGGGCATTCATATGATTGAAAATTGATCGATGTAATTAGGGCAACCATACAGTGGCAAAAACAAAGTTTTATTGTTAAGATCTAAAAGAAAATGCTGAATACGTTTAGTATTTGTTGTTAGGATATTGTTGCTCTTACAAAACAGAAAACATTATAATATGTTCCAAATAACCCGAGGCTTTCTTAGTTCCAAATTATCTGTTTGAAAAGATTTACCTACAACCTACTTTTAATTATATTCTAAGAAAATAGTTACAAAGAGTTTTCATTCCTGGAAATACACCGGCAAACTTTTTCTAAAATATTTATCTGTGAACCTAAGTTGTATGATTTCTCAATAACACAGTTTTTTTTTCAAGACAATACAGTTTATTTACGTTACGTAAAATATGTTGTAGAATAGCAATAAATTTTGGGAAAACACTACAAATTGGAATATTCTTCTAGCAGTGGATGTTTCCCATCCTTATGGATGAAGGTGAAATCAACTTGAAGAGTTAAATCTCATTAATCGGAGTCATAATCATTTACCAGCTGAAGCTAAAGAAATAGTTTTGAATGAACATCAAAAATGCAGATGGAAAACGAGTAGAATAACCAAGATATCACAATCAACWGTGGGAAATATAGCTGTAAATAGAATTCAAGACAGAGGGTTTTTAAAGATGATCGCGCAACTTTAATACGACGTATGACCTATAAGGCATGAAAAAAATAAAGAATTGCACAAAAAAAATAAAACTGAACTAAAAATTGACTGCTGTAAGGGCAGTTTACGTAATTTTTAAGGATCAATAGAGTTTCATTATAATAGCTCTTCATATTGCTGAGCTGCGACCACTAGTTGTACATATCCAATCTTTCATTAACATTATCAAAATTGTTAAATTTAGTCCTACGTAAAGTTTTAAATTTTGACAACTCTTATGCTATTAAGAATACTTGAGACTTGACCGATAAACTTGAAAATTTAAAATACCAGCTGWTTCTTTCCTTGTTTCCTTTGAAGTGWACAATTTATTTCCATCGATTCCAACACAAAGTTTAAATATTTTAAATAACCTACTACTTCAAATTTCGAATTGATCATTATTACATATAAATAATTTGATGTATATAACAAAATTTGTATTAGATCAAAAAATTTTCTGTTTCAATAGTCCACTTTTAGCAGAAATTTTCATGAATATTCAAAAATACTGTCTTCTCACTTCACGTTATTTTTTGCTACCGTTATGTAGATGATGTTTTATGTCTTTTCTCAGGAAAAACAAAATCTAAATAGTTTTCTTACATTTATAAACTCATTACATAATTCTATAAATTTTAGTTATGAAACAGAAGTTGATAATAAAATATCGTTTTTAGATTTGTTAATTTTACGCAACTAATCCTCTCCTTATCTTTCTTTTGAAATTTTTAGAAAACCTACTTGTACAGACAACATTATCCCTATTCTTCTGTGAACCCTCATACCCATAAAATAGCCGTTTCCATTCTGTTTTTCACAGACTTTTTAAAATTCCCCTTTCTCTAAATTCCTTCGAAAAAAAACTTGGTGTAATTCTTCAAACTGCTTATAATAACGGTTTTCCAAATTACTTAATATAAAAATTGTATTATGAATACCTGACAAAATTTCAGTTTTCTTTTATCACCATCACATGTCATTAAAAAGTTAAAATTTGGCACCCCCTTAGTTTTATTGGTCAAGTCTCGATTTCCCTTTCTAAATTATGTTTTTATTTGTCCATAATAAAGATAAAATTTCAGTTTTAAATCATGCAGGCGTATATAGCTTTTCATGTAACGACTGTAATTTTGTTTATATTGGACAAACGGGAAGATCCTTTCTTATTAAGGGAAATGAGCATCTAAAACAATTTACTAAGTATAAAAATACAGACATTGTAAATTCTTCGCTCACGAATCATTTATTATTATATAAACATACTTCTACTTTGGACAATTTAAAAAGTTTACATTTTTGTTATAAATCATCAAAATTAAGCTATTTAAAAATTTTAGAGATATAACAATATTTTAAATGACCAAAATTGGACAATACTAAATAATTTTTGCAATTTCAGTGGTCCCATTCTAAATTTTTTATTTGAACGCTAATATTTACGTTGCTGGTTCGAATTTTAGTCAAGACTGCTTGTTTAGTGTTTTAATTTTTTAATTAATTTTTCCGATATTTTATTATATGGTACTGACGATGGCATATTAGCCGAAAGCACTTTACCTAAATATATGTATTGTGTATTTAACTTGGTGAAGTTATTTTGCAAGAATTAATTCAAGATTCAAGTTTTCAACGTTTCATTAACAGAATAAAGTTGCATAATTATAAAAAAAAGTTTGTCGGCGTTTGACAAGTCAGTCGTCAGTATTTAATATGCCATAGCATCCTAAAAGATTCATTAAAAAATCAGCCCCTAGAATTAAAAAATGCCATGTTTTCCTTAAGATCATTATCAATTCTGGGCACCTTTAAGATTCTTAGATTACTTACACTTATAAGTGATAAGTTCTCCAAATGAAAATTGCACATTCCAAGACCAAGCTGTGAAAGTCGTACGTAAACCAGAAAGTTTAACTGTTTAGAGAACTAATTCTTTTTTAACCTAAGCAAGTAGGCTGCGGTCCGTCGGTGTTCTATCTGCAAATAAATCTTCGAGTGCACGGCAATGCAAATGTGTCATTGCATTTGCGCACGCATTTTCACCAGCACATTAATCTAGAAACGTCATGGCTGGCAGTAAATTTTGTTCCGCCATTGCAAATGGAAACATCCTATTTTTAGCAAAATCGAACAATCGTAGCACATTATTTGCGAGGCGCGAACTATACGGGCGACAGGGCGACACAATCAAAACAAAGTAGGTGTTGCAATAAATAATAGTTTGCACCTTATGAAACTGTCATTCACGCATATCGTAACTGTCTCTGTGGGTCATAAATATTTGTGCAACGTTTGAGAAATCGTCATGGATTGTTCAAAGTAGGCTGAGTGCGGTCGTTTAATAAAACGAAACAATTTGTTATATTTGTTCTATTGCTGTACTGTCCCACCTACACATTGACATTACTATTGAAGTGTAGCCCATGGAAGCAGTGAAATCGCCATTTCAGAAGACGTTACAATACCTAGTTGTTGGGGTGCTTTGACTTTTACTGACTTTGCAGTTGCGCATATTTTTGTCCTTATTAGGATAGACTTATATAAGCTACTGTTCTTTATATTATAACACAACACCAAATAATTATACAAGGTTTCCAACAATTCTCCTGACAAAATAATATCTGAAATTGCTCCCTAGATGGACTATAACTCCTTAAATCTTTATCTTTAATATCTCTAAAAGATGATCATGTGGTGGGAAAATGATAAAAAGTTTGAAGTGTCTGAAAAACATTTATTGCAAAACCCAGAATAGTTTACTTTGTTTTCTCACAAATATTGATACATGACGATCAGTTTTTGCACCAAATTATAAAAGACTTATTGTACTAAAAAACATGATAACCTTTCGGTTTATTAGTATATTGTTTAACAATTTGTTATTGCAGTTGAGTAATTTCCAGACAGGCTTCTGATTTGATTCTCTCCAAATGATCAATATCTTTAAAAGGTCCCTCCTGTTTTAAGTAGCCCCACAAGAAACAAGAATACGAACTTCAGACCTCAATTTTCAAAATTATGTAAGTGTGGATAATCTGTAACGTTAAAATCACATATTATAAATTCACGGTGCATAACATTAAAAAAAGATTACCGAAAAGAGATCTTAACGCCACAGCACCAGAAAGTGTACATAATTGGCAGCTATCAATTGTGATGTGTTACGTAACAAATGCAGTGAAGGGGTGACATTACATGCCTTTTAGCCTGGGTGCATTTCCTGGTAGCAACTACTTTCCCAAAATCGTCGTTTCTTTAGTACCAATTAAAACATTCCCCCGCAGCGCGACGAATCAAAAATTATTTTAATCGCTCGTTATGGAAACAGGAAAAAACCTCCAATTTGAATAAACGCAGATAGTGGTGGAATCCTAAATCAACTTTTTGCCTGAGCCGTCGTCGTCTGTCTTTAGATTAGTATGGCACGCTATGAATTATCGGAATGTTAACAGGTGGAATGTTATCTTAAGTGGTTTTTACGAGCTGGCGTTTTTTACCTTTAAAATGAGACTGCGGAACTGGTTTTGGAGAAAATGGTTGCGATAAATTTGCAAATAATTCAAATGTCTAGGAATTCATGCGCAGGCACAGCAATATTTGAAATGCCAGGGTATTCATGGCAATAGAGAAAAAATTGAATTTGCTTTTTTAACAGTCATGAAGCTAGCAATAATGAAATGTTGATGTTGGCTTTTTTCTCATAACGAAATAAATAAATAAGCACTCTCTAAAGTACCATTAAAAAATATTTCCAATAACATCATACAGTTCGTAACAGATCATTATCTCCTCGTCTTGACACTGGAACCTACCGCATTGTTTTATTTATCCTTTTAAAGAAGGCCGAGGAAATTGATAACCATCTGGCGCATACTTAAAACAAAATTTCATCATAGCGCTTAAACGCCTTTGCATTCCTGATTTAACGCTAACTCATTAAATTTGTCCATTGACCAAGTTCACTAGAACCGCGCGACAATAGCTAAAACAAATGATTTCAAGGTATGCCATTATCATCAAAAACATCGAAATGGAAGAGTTATACATAAAGAAATACGTGATTCCAAAGATAAACGATTTACCAATTCAGTGTGGCGAGCTACCATCTCAACAAAGCAATGTATTGAAAAATTGGAACACAGTCCAAAGCAATACAAAGTATTAATCAAAATTTTTAAAAGAACATTACTAAATCTATTGTGCAATCTACACCAGGGTGGTCGCGATCTGTTACGTATAACGGAAAATTTCTAGCAGTTTTCACTGGTTTGACCTATTCACCTTAGAAGCCAAGCCGATTTCCGAATTGAGGAAACCACCGCACAAACTACAAAGCAGTTTTTTCTAAAATTGACATTCACTTCACCGTATATGTGATTCCAAAACGACAACGTCAAAGAACATTCTCCTAAAATAGCGATGGGCGTTAAAAAAAGAAGCAGGCGAACGATTAATAGAACGGAATAGAGGCAGTCCACATATCACATAAAAAAGAGAAAATCTTTTACTTGCTAGCCGAAACTGAAAGTAGACTCGTATAAGTATCTTTCAGTGACAATCAGTTTGTGAATTATATTTTGTTGTCCATGAAGAAGTAGAACATTCTAAAGTGATGGGTTCATAGCGTTTTACACAAAAGCGAAAAATCATATATTCGATAGCAGAACATTATTTTTTAGATAGACGTTTCATAAATTTTGCACAGAGACATTATAAATTACGGGAACAGATATAAGTGTTTGGTAAACAATTCTGTAGTTTCATATTTCATGTTATTTACATTTTGCTGATTCGTCGTCAATCTTACAAAGTGTCAAAAAAACAGTTTTTGAGATATGGCTAATAATTAACATATTTTTCTGGGCTTATCATCTCACAAAGTGGCGTATCTCAATTTACTATATTTCCATTGAATAAACTGTAAAACCTCCAGAGGCGTATCACTGCATATTATTCTGTAGAGGTATCTGAATTATAGATGACTATGGTCCTGAAAATTAGTATTTTCCTGCAGTTGGCAGTGAACGGTACAGAGAATATAGTGTCACCCAAAGAACCTTTTTTCGCGAGTGTCTTACAAATACTAATTTCGTTGCACGGTAAAAAAAGGTGCGTCTCCATGATTAGTTTCAATTATGTCCAACATCCGTGACATCTAATGAACAAAATGAAGCTCATTTTGAAGCTTATCCTTGTAAAGAAGCATAAGTGACACGATTACAAGTTTACACCTGTAAATACATATGCGAAACAAATAAATACAGCTGTAAGATGGCAATAAAACATATTGAAGACGATTGCATAAATTTAGAAAGTAAAGTAAAAATGGAGAAGAATTTTCAATACAAAATTTGATTTTAATTATGAAGAGTCAGTTCCGACGTTTTATTTGCCACCAGTATTTCGATTCTGCATTGTAGTTGAATACTTCAAGAAGAATTTGTTACTTAATGTATATGGATCGTGCTTTTACCTACAGTACACGAGCTCAGAGGAACTCTACTTTGCCCTCCGCGATCTCTCGACTTCACTTCACTGGAGCATAATAAAATCAAAGGGTGAGCTAATACCAAAGAAGAACTGCTGCCGCGTGTTCATGGAACAACGGTTCTCTAGATGGAAAAGAAATTTCATGTACAACTCTGAGATGAAAACCTGCTTACGGCCCTGCACTACTAGTGTATAATGACCACCACCCTGTATTTTTGCTTTAATTACGTTCAGTGGCGTATATCATTGCTCCTATTTCAAGGTTGTGCTTTGGGAGTGTACTCATATCTTTAAAAGATTCCACGTCTGACTACAAATTATATATTAATGGGTCCTAATTGATGGATAATCGAGTAAATAATCGTTAAAAAACTGTTCTTCCTCATAGCTAGTAGCACTTAACATGGCAACCTCTAATGCACACCCAACACACAATAATAATGATATCAAGGTTTTTATGAGCAAATTTGTAATTAGGAAGATAGCCATAGCATTAGTAACAAATTGTCGAAACAACTGAAAATACTGAATACGTTTAAGTTTAAGTTTATTTCATACGAATATTTCCACGCGAAATTGAAAAAATATACCTAGGAAGTTAAAGAGTAATGTCATTAATGAGTGCTTTACTGTTGCTTGTCAACTTGGTTTACTTTAATTTCGTAATCGATAAGTAGACGGTGAAAGGGCATACATTATGACATAATTATGCATATGTACACAGAAGCAGAAAATTTCTTCTTTGTCTCATACCGCGCAATTTTGAAATACAATTTATCTTTAAACGTTTTAGCAAGTTTTCAGTTATCTTTGTCAATAAGTTTCATAGTTAATTGTTATCAATTTATAATCGCAAATCTTTAAAAATAGATTATATTTAAGATATTATTATAAGCAACACGAAATTTGTGTAAATGAGAAGTACCTGGATTCCGGAAGACGTAAATATATAACCATTTTTGTGATTATGAAAAAAATTTTACCCCAAATCCGTTCTGCTTCATTTACATTATAAAAACGCAGAATCGACCACACATCTTTGGAATTCATAATTCCCTTCGCTCACCTGCTTTTGTCCGATCGTCATCTACATCCATATTATGATCACAGAAAAATTCACGAACAAAAACAACTGGCGTTGTTTGGGCACTCTGTTAAAAACATCGCGATAGACCCGTGGTCACTACTTGAGCGGCACTTCTTGCGCTTCAGCGACTGCCAGCACTCTGGCACTCAGACACCAAAGGAAAGTGCTGCTAACGGTCGGAAGGAGTCGAGCCACATCGATGGCCTCTGTGGAGGAGGTGGACGGTTTTTGGAAAGGGGTTAATAAGAAAAGCCGACGCTGGTGGTATAAATTTGACACCCAATTATAGGAAAACTATTAGGAATAAAACGCACTGCAGGAAATTAACGTAAATGAAGAAAATTCACGGAATTAGCTCACCGGTAAATTAATAATTACTCAAAATGAATGTCACAGGAGTTAGAAATAACATTATTGCCACTACACGTAGATTAAGTGGTGACAACTGAGACACTACACTACAAATACTGCCCAACAAAGCTTGGTTGTCATAGCCCGTAGGAGGATAGTGCCCGTCAGCTAAAAAACATGATTTTGAGAAACTTTCTTTGAACATACTCCAACGCTATAAGGGAAACCAAGTCACTGGCGCATATTCCAACCAAAAGGAAACAAAAGAAAGTACACCTACATATAACTATAATGTATAATATACATCTATCTATATTACTACAAGCTCTAAACCTAAAACATACAGAAATAAAAGTAAAAACAATTAATTATTTAGGAATACATGTAGTATAAGATGGAAWWGAAATCAAAGAAGAAAAAATCAGGTACTGCTCTGGTAAAGGTAAAGCAGCAGCAGATTTTAGTATATGTATATATAAAAAAAAAGTTACCCTAACGTTTTATCGTAATAATATACCCACTGAAAGTAAAAAGTTTTCTTATATTAATAATTAGCAAACTTGTTTAACAAGGAGTACTGAACGTACTAGTGGAATAGCATATGTATGCCTATTACATAAATGTTACGAAATGATGTTGATAATATTATTGTTTTGTTTTGATTTACGAGCAACAAATGCAATGCTGTGTATTTCTATCGAGCCTGTCTCGCATCGAAGCATTCACCAACTGGTTCAGGTAATTTATTTGAATATAGTGTACGGTAACAACCAGTAAAATGCATTACGGATGCATTGCAGATAGAAAGGATCTAATTTCTCGATAACAGTCCTGGTTAATAATCTTTTTCAACGCTTCAAGGATTTTACAATAAAAGTGTGGTGTGAAAGGTACCGGAATTTTTATTGGACCACCCCTGCATGACAACAGAATACCTACGAAAGGTCTGAACTATAACATTTAATTGTGTTGCATGCAAATTGTTGTTATGAAGTATTTCAAATGATTCGATGGAACCTGCACAATTTTTAAGGAAATGTTTTAATTCTTGTCATAACGATTTTGCCATTTCATTTCAAGCTTTTGTTGAATGTGCCGGACGATAATAAACAAGTGTTGCTAAAATTAAATTAGAAAAAGGCGACTGAAAACTTAATAACAATGTCGGTTCGTTGTCACTATTTTAAATTGTAAAAAATACGTTACAATTCTACTAGCTGTTATAGGCTTCTATATACTGATAAAACTGAAGAAACAGTAAAGTAAATTGAAGACCTTGGTGTAAAAAATTTTAAATCCACATTTGTGATAAAACAAGGAAAAACATTCTTCATTTTGCAATAAGTTTGCAACTAACATAAGTTGTTCAAACCCTTGAAACACTAATGATCAGATATAAAAAACTAAGTATAACTTGGTTTAAGATCTTAGAGATCCCGATACTTGATAATCTGAAAAAAACTTAAAGGTTTCATCTATACTATCTTTTAGCTTGGTGTACTGTATTATCACCACACAGTCTATTATACAAACACACAAAAACTGACATTGTATTTAAAGACACTAAATAAATGGAGTTTGGGTCAGATATACACAAGAAAGTAATTCGTAAACTCGTTTTAAAAATTCAAAACATGGAAAGAACTGGTTCTTAAACCGTATTGGTAATTCAGGAAAGAGTTTTACGCTGAAAACCATCGCTTTATTATTAAAATGTAAATCTTGACCAGTAAATAAAGTTTTCGCTAGAATTTTATATATAACTATCGACTGAACCTTGTATGTTATATACCATAAGATCACCTAAGCATTATTTGCAAGTGTAGCTGCGGAAAAACTCTAACTTGATGCGCTTAATGGCACATCATCCTTGAACAGCAAGAATATCCCTATTCATAGCAAATATTATGATATATATCGAGAAAAAAAGGTCACTTACACTCTTTTCCGCTAAATTTTGCATATCCAAACACAAGCACAAAGTCCACCCGCACAAAATCAAAGTTCCGGTCATCACATAGTCTTTTAATTCATTCACTACCCGTTTAAATCAATTTTTGTCCCGAAACAACCGTAAAAATACCATTGAAGCGACCTAATTACCGAACGCACGCACTAATTAGGACGTCCAAGGTGTACTGACCTTGAAACTTTATTAGCATTTACGGAGGAAGAATAATAGTCGAACGGCGTTTTTGTTGACCGTTTCCATGGTTACGCGTGAAAAAGTGACCGCTGGAAAAACGCCGTGTTGCCAGACTATTGTTTTTTTACAATCCGAAGTAAATGAGCGCAGACTATTTTGTCATTTTATTAAATGATCTATATTTATTATCTAAAAGCTTAGTAAAACTAATTTTAATTAAATATTAAAGTAAAGGATCAGTTTCTGATAGAACTTAATGTCCGCTATTTTTTAAATATTTTTAAAAGATAAACTGCATTAATTTGTGTAAAATATGTATCAAATATTTATTTGTATTCATTTTAACTGTATATTGGCCACTCCGAGATGCGAGCGCTATAATTTATCTAACTCTGAAAGCTCAAAAGAAATTTTATCACTAAGGAACTACATTTTTGGAATATTTTTCTGTCTGTGGATAACAAGAAATATACGACGATATCAACCATAGGACTTCCTCAAATAAAGAACTGTGATCGAGTGTAATATAGGGCTATAATCTCGATTGTTAATAATACATTGGTACACCACTCACTACCGCTTCCATATGGTATTTCTGGGTTAGCAAATTAACTGTCACTAAGCCACCAGGTGGGTGCTGTCCGCGGATAAGATCATGTCTTGTACGGTGGTAAAATGTCTGACATTTTAACCAGGACCTGTCTACTTTATGACAGGGACATTCGATATAGTGTGGAATATTCAATGCTGAATGGGAGCGTGACTTTTTCTTTGTCGATCAACACGTATTCACATTACAGTTGGATTGTCTATAAACCACCACACAGTTGAGATCGGCATTGAATACTTATTAGAAATTGACGGGTGTCCTTTTTTAATTACTGTGTGTAAGTACTATACTTCTTCTTATAGCTACTACAGGAAATGTTAGTGTTAGTTAGGGATCAGGAATTAAGATAAAAGCTTAATAAATGTGCACTACCCAACAGAAGAAAAAGACGGTGGTACAAAAGACGTGTCAACTCTTACATGGAAAAGCTCCTGGTAGAATATCAAAGAAGATTGAGAGCTAACAGATCTGTCAATCACCAGATTTTCTCCATAAAGCAAATAAAAATTACTATTATCAGAACATCAAACAAACTTATGACACATTATTAAAAGCGCAGTTCTTATTTGGTCTACTAAATAATCGAAATGACTGTAGTTTTTTATTGTGTAGAGTTAGTTTTGCGGTTCCTCGTTTAAGTTCCCTGACGTTTTATCCTATTAAACCTAGATCTAACGTACTTGTACGATCACCTATATTAATTATGCATAATCTTTTCAACACTGCACGTAGCGTTATATTTATTATGACCCTCTTAAACAAATGGAGGGACCACCTTGCGTTTTTACCATTTTCTCTTTTATCATGGTATGAAAAATAATTAGGCTGACTCAAGTAAATCTAGAGCAAAAGGAGTTTTAGAGTAAGACCAGAAGGAAGTGCATTGCATGCATTTAGACAAGGTTTTTTTCAACTTAGCACTCGAGTATATAAGCTGCCTCCACCTACAGGTCAATTTTCGAACCTCATTCTAAACAGAGCCAGCATGAAATATGGCAAATATCGTTATCCTTGTGGAGTCATACTTAATTACAGATTACTGTAATGTGTAAATGAAACAAAATTTTTAAAAAACAAAGTTTATTCAGTATTAATTTGATCAGTTATTTTCTTACATTGCCCTCATAGGCAGCTATAATTTTTGATGAGCTTTGAAACCAGAAAATAAAATGTCTCTCTCTACAATACCAACAAAACACTACATACCTGTTGATTTAGCAAAGTTTTTCTTTTGACTTGCTTAATATCTTCTAATTTAAACACTTAAGTACAAATAATTCAATTATGGCTTTTAAATTTTATATAAATAAAACAAATAACTGTTTGTATGGGCTATTTAAAAATGGGAGCAGCAAACTACTCCGAAAATAAAATATATTAGTTTACTTTTAAATTAAATGAATAAATGAAGTAGCCTTGCATTCCAAAAAAATGTTGAATGATTGCCAAATTTTGACATGTAATTCATTGTTCCCTTGGAGGAACTCCTCATGGCAATGCTGTAAGCTGTTTGTATCTCTAAAAGGTTGTGATTTTTACTAAATGATACAGAAAAAATCAATTGCATTGGTAGCAAACATTTGCTGCTGATTTAGCTACTTACCTCTGATCATCTTAGTTAGCTATTTTTTCATTCAAGAAAATAAGAATGGAGCAGAAAATTCCACTGATAAGGTAAATATATTTTGTAAATATGACACATTACAACATCGTATATAATAATACTTGGTATAATAATAATTCAACAAACGACTTATAAAATGCAGTTCTTTGGAAATCAACCACAACATACTCTATACAATATAACAAACGTAAATAATGAAACAGTTTGCTTTTGTGCTACATATAAAAATTCAAACTCGTCTAATAATGACCCTAGCACATCATCAGGTAGATATTTGTTCACTAGAAAATATCAACATCCCACACAGTCAGAAACAAGGCACAGTTCACACCGAACTACTGTTGGAGTTGCACTGTGCCAACATGTGACAACGCTGCTCCAACCTTTGAACATTCGCGATGAGGTACGAGTTTTCGACGTACAGGTCCTTGACTAGCATGTCCGTCCTCGCCAGCCTCTCGAGCTGGTCGTTGCATACCTTCAGCTGTTGTTCCAGCTTGTCCTGGCTGTTCTTCAACAGATACTGGAGTTCGACTTTTTCGTTTCGGTGCTGCTGCCAGTAATCTAAAGGAAAAAGTATATTTGACTTCAATTGGACCCTTTGATAACCAACAAATTTTGTTAATAACATACTTAAGACAAGTTACCACAATTGGTTATACCAGTAATTTCATACAAACATCAAAAACTTACTAGTTGCATACTATAAACGACATAAAACTGCATAATTTTGACCATTTAACCAACTTTATCTCTTACCGACTTTGTAAATGGACACCCTGTGTAGCTAACTCATATCAAAATCTAATTCTTTTTACCAATAATGCTTTATTTATAACTATACTCTCCTATAAGCATCCCTATTTCCCATTACGTAAACGTAATCCTTTAGAAATCGCTATACAGCGCGTTAACAATGAACAGCGCTGTCCCTTTAAATTTTACTACGCCTGGAATCCCCCTACTACGAACTTACTACGTAATTCCCGGAAACGCAAGGTCGTCTAGACATTCCCCGTTTGGACCAATCAGCGGGAAGCACTTGTATCACAGCGTGGTTTCATTCATTAATTTCGCGCCCCACCCCATTTTCTGGAGCTGACAGTTGAAGACGTCAGTTGTCAGCGGCACTTCTAACCTCACTCTTGCTTTGAATTCGATTTAACGGCCGGTGAACACGATATTTGCATTTTAAACGTTTGGTATGTAAAAATTCGGCCTAAACTTGAGGGTTTTTGGCTTACATGAAGTACTGAATAAGCTAAACAAAGTGTACCGTTGTTATAGTGATTCTGTAAATGAAGAATTGGTTTGTATTCACCAAGAATTGATACTGGAAGCATATCATTGCTGTTAAGGGCTTCAAATACATTAAAGGTATAAGATAAGTTGATTCAACTAAAGTGAAGGGAAGAAGGTAAGTTAATTCTTTTCAAAAAACTGTTAGAGGGGTGATTTTTGAGCTACATAAAACATCAGTCCTCATATATGTGTCTACCTGAAGTAAACATAAATTATTAAATCATACTGAACAGTTATCAATTTCTAGTTACTCCCCTTTGTTTTATAAGCAACAAAATATCACACTGATTAGTAAAGGCTACTTACGGTGCAACATCTGTTCAGCATAGCAGTGCTGCTGCTTCAGGACGACCTGGAGGTGCCTGCATCTTTGCTCCAGGTGGTGCAACCTGCCGTTCAGATTGTGAACGACACTCAACGGCAAAACGCATGTCTGCTCTTCCACGGGCTTCCCCTGACCGTGGTGACTCTCCCGTTTATGCCTTTGTGATAAAATCGAATTTCGATCGTACTTCCGCGTCCGTTTTGGTCGGCAGGGTGCTCCAAGTGACGAAGAGCTACTTTGTCCGTTATCCCAAAGAGTGTTTTGAGGCTTGTCCCACAGGTTGACGTAATCTCTTTTATCGGAGTCGACTTCAGCAGGTTTTTGACACCAATCGATTGGAGAAGTGTCTGCCGAGAATAAATTAGTTGATTCCACGACGTGATTGGAGAGATTGCTCATTTTAGAGTCTGCAGTCAAGCTGACTTGAACAGATTTTTCGTCAGTCGTTTTCTGCCTCAAAGCAAGTTCCGTCAGTTTCTGCTTGAGCAACTCTATCTCTTTATCCTTTGCTTCCAACTGGGATTCACTCTGCTCCTTGTACTCTTCGTATTCTTGCTCGAGATCGGTGAATTGTTTCTCCAAATTGTTCTCTTCAATCGGAGGTAGTCTGCTATCGACGGCGTCCTGCATAGCAAACTGTTCTTCGTACTCCGTCATTTTCTTAATAAGCTCATTCAATTTTTCTGTGTTCTGGGCCTGTTCCAGGTCGAACATTTGCCGTTCCTCGTCCAATTTAGTGGCCCAATAATCCTCACACTTTTCATACTCATTCCTGAGCAGATCTATGCAATTCTCCAGCTCGGCGCATTTGTTTTCGAGTTGTCGGTTTTCCTCCTCGTATTTTCGTATCGTTTCGTTCAGTTTAATTACGGATTCATCGGTTTCCGTGCTTGCATCCGTAAATTCTTTAGCAGGATTTATAATTTCAAAAGAATCTTCGAGGGGTTTCTCATTAACTGTCAGGTTCTCTAAGTTTTCGCTCAGATTCGACAACAGATCTTTAGGGTTCTCTGTGACGAGCATTTTGCTTACTTTTGACTTGACTTCCGATAAAATCCCCTCTAATTTACTGCAGTGTTCTGCTAGTTGCCGGATTTTGATTTCAGGGTCAGGGCACTCCTGCAAAGCAAGGACCACTAATTAGCAATTAAATGGGTCAGTTAAAATTAAACGTGCTGAAATAGTCATACCTTTGTATTGCCCTTTATATAGTTTAATATAAACAGGAATCCTAGTACAACCGAATTGGGAAAATTGCTAATCATTGTGCAAACTATTTGGTTGAACAGCTAAAAATATGTTTGTTTTTAAATAGATGTTCATATTTTTGTGGCAAATTTTTGGAAGTGGCTCAATGCACAGCAAAGGAATAAAATATAATCATTTGAAGATTGTATTTGTTATATACAGGGAATATTAGTAACTACAGCTTATATTTCTTTAAATGGTAGTCATAGTTGGCTATTGCTTTGTTGAAGATTGTTTTTTTTCCTTTTTCCTCCAACTTTATTCCACAAAAAACAAAGATGTTATATTATATTATCTATAAACATGGTAAACACTGAAAACATTGTTACTTGAGCTTTTTAAGAAGCAATCAAGGCTGCATAATAGTGTTTATTATCTCAATAATAAAGAAACAATATTCAGTTCAAAAGGTTTAACAGAGAATATTTTGGGGTATCTAATCTGAATGAAATGGTCTACAAAAATTAGTCTAATGCAACAAATGATTATTGGTCAAAATATATCTAAATATAAAAACTATGTAAAATAACATGCGTCCCTCAAAATAAAGGCACAATGTAACATATTATTGCCACTTTTGTAAACATAAGAAAATTAACATCTCTGTTCAAATCCAGACAGTATATTGACAGACACAATTTGAGGAAAAGACTACTGTAATTTCTTCTTATCATTTCTTCAACTTTTGAACTTTTAAGATGAAAATTATGATAACGAGAGAAGTACATGGTTTGGTCAATGAATAGGAAAGCAAACTAAAAAGCAACACAAACACATTAATGATCACACCTATAGTTTAGTACGAGAACTAAAATAGAAAAAAAAATGTCGACATAATTCTATAAACTTCTACAATTTCAATATAATTTATAAATGGAAATTTGTGCCATTCGATCAAATTGTTAAAAGTCTCACTGCAACAATTTAGATGCAACTGACTACCCCACTCATCACACATAGTACCATGTGACATTTGTGTCTTCCAAAGAAAATCAAGCAGAAGAAATGTCAATTAAACGGCATGAAGAAAATTGAAAAGTAATATCAAGACATCCTCAAGGATAGTAGGCTTTAAAGACTAGCAATGTTGTATTGAGACAAAGACAATCTATGTAACTTTTTGTTTGCATGTCATATACTTACAGTGAAAATTTTTTATTTCAAAACCATCAAAGTACAAGTCAAACAAAATCAAACTCATTCCAGTTAAAAATCAAAGATTTTTTACTTACCTGAAGTATCATTACACTCAAGCATCTCCATAAAATAAGAATTAGAGAAAAGAAACAAAACACTTAAAAGGAAAGTGCTTTATTAAAATAATACTGTTACAATCTTAAAATGCATTTTATGGAGAAGCTTAAAGAATGATAGCACTAGAGCATATATTTTCAAAATTTCAAGAATGCCATTTTTCTTTCAGCTTCTCCCAAACAATAACAAAAAAAAACGAATAACAAAATTAAGCTCGTAGTGCACCATTCTGTCGTTATAAAAACTCTAAAAGCAACAAATAAGTTAAAAAATGATCACACTAAAGCACAGCTAAGTGAATCACAAACATCAGATTCCTAACTTTGTCTACATCTAGCTAATTCTTCATGCTCTTGCACTCCTCAACTTACCCCCAGAGTTATGGAGCTCGGAATCGGGATGGAGTGCTGTTTCAGGAGCTGCTCCAGGGCGGAGATCTTCGCCTGAAGCCTGGTGACCTCTTCGCCTTCATTTCCCGATATCGAAAGCGACGAATCGAAACAGTCAATTTCGGTGTCGAAGCCGCTTTCGCTGGAGGTGAAAGGGACATCCAAAAGGTCGCCGTTCTTTTGGAATTTGCGGACCTTACCCAAGCGAGGGCTTAAATCACCTTGAAAGAAAAGCACAATTTTTACTTGTGACTATCAATATTTTTTTTACATTTTATTCTAAAATATTTACTCTACAGGGTGGAGCATTTTGGATGCCAACCAGGGAATTTCCAAAATCGTCTTTGCTTTCAACTTGCAATCAAAAGTTGATACTTTGGTGAAATCTTAAAAAATTCATATCTTTGTTATTATAAAAGACACAAATTTAAATCAAAGGCAATCAAAATCAAAAATTTTTGAACCATTCAATTAGTTGTATTTTTTTAATGGTATTTGGCTTTAAGACATTGAATTATCTAATTAATGGTAACTGTTAATATTTATTTTTTGAAATGGCTAGCAAGAGGCTATGGAACAAGAAAACACACAATATATGCGACTCCCTAAAAAATTTAAGTATGCCACTGGATTCAAAATAAAAATATCTATAAAAAATGTCTTTACAGTTTTTTTGTATCTACATACTCAAGCAAGATATTGGGAACTGAAGAA
Source organism: Rhyzopertha dominica (assembly GCA_025024175.1). NCBI lineage: Eukaryota > Metazoa > Arthropoda > Insecta > Coleoptera > Bostrichidae > Rhyzopertha > Rhyzopertha dominica. The sequence goes on along the minus strand of QCXZ01000138.1, from coordinate 51,025,656 downwards.
ACATTATGTTATTCAATAGTTGGCTATAGCTTTAAAACAAGACGATATAAATGGTGCCACTTTACTCACAACAAAGAAGTAAGAAAGTAATGTCGAAACCACAACCCTATAGCATTAATAGTTACCAAGATACTCTACAATTGCAAAGAAAATAGGACACCCTGTACATACAAAATCGAGCCCTATTGATCGCAAGGCACAAATCTGGGCACATGGTTTTTATTCTGCTCTGCTGATTACATTAACTGTTCAACTTTTCAATTTGCGTAACAGCTTAATGGCGATCTGTCAAGGTTAAATACTAGTTCATTGTAAATCATTCTCTGTTGCAGATGTGGCATAATTTCCTTTTACACTATTCAGAATACAGTTTTAGCAAAGCTTGCTAAAGCAGAATTTGTACCAAACAACAAAAAATGGATTATATAATAGAGTGTGTAATCCAGATTAAGCAACACCGAAAAAGGCGACTTGCACAACTGCTTAACAATTCCATCACTTTCTCTTTCACACAAAACAATTCAATCACCAACCACCACGAGCATAAACTTCGCAGCTGAGCACAATACACACTTCCTCMCTCATGTCTTCTGGGCACTCACCTAATCCCAGAGCCTGCATGTCCTTCGAAGGTGACTCGTCGCTCCTCCTCTTCGAACCCAGGCCAATGCCGACTCCTTCGCAGGTGACAGAAACGTTTTCCTCGCTCACGAGTTCGTGGGCGCCATAAGTGGGCGTACTGGACAGTTTGGCGCGCATAGCATTGATCTGATTTCCGAGGCATTCGATTTCTGACACCATTTCGTCATTGCGGTCCCTTAACTGAGCATTTTCTATCTGCAACGTGGAGAGCTTGGCCAGCAGCGGCTCTATCTGTTCTATTTCCATGTACCTACGGGAGAATGCAAGCGATAGTGATGCATGCCTGCAGTTTAATTAGGCCGTGGAGGGCAGGGGTCAAAGTTGTACTAGATAGTGACTTGTGATACATTGGATTGTAATAAATATTTGCTTAGTTTAAAGATCTGTGCGTAGATGTGTTAGAAATTAGATTAAAAGGGATGTTTGCTACAAATTTCAAGCTGTCTATTCCATCCTTTGACTTTTTTATGCAATAATTGTGCTATTTACTACAGATTACTGCCAGAAAGAAATGTTCTTCCAAGATTAGTATTCACAATTTGCCAAAGGTGAAGCAGACATTCTAATTTTTGTTGCAGAGAATGCCAACATATTAGAAAGGTTAAATACCAATGTTGTGACCTACAAGGCCACACATATGAATTAGTTTTGCAAGCAGACATTCTTCACATACTTTCTTTTACAGTGAAACATGTACAGTAGTACCAGAACAACATTACAATTAAACTGGAGACTATAGATGTGTTTGAATTGCTACAATTATATATATTTCTACAAAAAAAAGTGGTGCTCGAAAGTAAACTGAAACTAAAGACAATGTTTTAAAGCAAACATATATCTCAACCTTGAAAAGAATAGGTTCTTAACAAAGATGTTATGCCACCTGTTTTTGACTGAAACCCAGGGTAAAAAGCAATATATCCTAAAAAGGGTTTACCAAGATTAAGGTTTGTCTTTACAATTGACAGCAGAAGTAATGAAAGTATATAAGATAAAATTTTGGAAGCAATAGGTACGTCAGTCATACTTAATTATGTATATTGTTTTGATTAATACAAAAAAAAAGGTATGAGGTGTTTAAGTGAAATCTAAAAAATATCTAAATGCTGAGACCATACCTCTGTCTCTCGCTTTCCAAAGTTCCAATCTGTTCAGTGAGCACATCCCGGACTTGTTCCAGTTCCTGTATCTGCTCCTTCAGTACCTGGTTGTCCTTCTCCAAGCCCAACGAATATTTTTGGGCCAAACAAAGGTCACTCCTGAGTTTGCTTTCCTCATTCTCAAGTGATGCTATTTTCTGCTCCAGCCTTTGATTGACCTAAAATAAATCAATGTAATGCAAATAACACATCAACAAATGTGAATGATTTGTAAGAAGTGAGTAGAGTGAGTAATTTTTTTGCAGCTCTGCTAAATAAAATGTGTTCAAAGTACATGTTGCAAAAACTCATAAATCATGTTTTTAATGAGCCATAAAATATTATATTATAGGTAGTTAAATGATAATTAAAAAAAGGTTACCTGTGCTTGTTGCTCTCTGTCGCTGGCAAACTGTTCATTGAGCTCTTTCAATATGTCTGAATGCCGCTGTTCCAATAATTTAACCTGGTTTTGGGTATTTTTCTCCATCCTAGCATGATTATCATCGACCTCCTGCGCAAGCAAAGTGGCTCGCTTGTTAGCCTCTGCTACATCACACTTCAACTTCTCCCTTTCAGCATACATCTGTTCCAAAATGCTCTTCAAACAGCGTATCTCAGACTGATACAGAGTGAGTGTCGCTTGCAACAGTGCAACATGGGGATTTGCAAAATCCGCATTCGCTTCATTCATTCCCTTGATTTCCTTCTCCAAGACGTTCGCGAGATGAGCCACGTTAACGTGTTGTGTCGTGAAACCGAGATCGCTCAGTAAAAGTTTTGGGGAAGTAACACCAGCATTCTCCCACATCTCGATAATGTTATCAATGCTTATAACACCATTTCCGTCGGGTCCAAGAGTTACGTATTGCATGATCTGGGAATTCTTGAAGATGGAGTCATTCCTTATTGGGAGATTCAAGGGAGCATCATTGTTTGTGTTTAAAACACCTGTCCATGTATCATCTTGCTGGAGAAGCTCCAACAGCTCTTGGAAACTGATTCTATGGTTGTAATCCAGCGACAGTTTATGGGAAAGCTGTCGAATCACCCCTTCCGCCAACTTATGCAACCCAATAGCATCACAAACCAGCACCAACTCCGTCTGATTTAAATACCCATCCTTACCAACCCCCAGCTTATTCCAAGCCTCCCTCAACATCTCTTCCGTACAAACAAACTCCGAATCGTTATAATTCACGCTCGAATTCTTATCAGATTCAAAATCCGTGTTCGTCGGAAAAGAAGTACACCTCTTCAGCTTATAATTCGTCTTCCGCTTCTTGGAATTTGAAACATCATTCTGAGAATTAGATCTTTGCACCTGCACATTACTGGGAACTTTAAGCGAGTTGAGATCGTTGTTCTGTGTCACAGTGATGGCGACATCATCGTTCCTAGGCCGCGAGCGTCTGCCATACTTCTTCGAACCATACACGAACTTCGGAGACATCTCTCGGTCTGGAGAACCCTTGTCTGTCTCGATCACTGCACTGTTGTTGTCGGAGACCTTGTTGTTCTGCATGTTTCCGAGCAGAGCGAGCAACGCCTCTTTGAATTCGGTGAACGTCGCTCGCGGGTGTCTGGGATCTTTCAGCAAGTTCTTTATCAACTCTGTGCCCTGTTCTTCGAGCTGCAGGGTGTGACATAGTTGGGTCAAACCGTTACGGTCGAGGCTGCCACAGTTATCGTGGTCGTAGCTGTCAAATACTTTCAGGAGTTGTTGTTCGTAGGGGTCAAGAGATCTATGTTCCATCATGTCTATGTCAGTTCACTGAAAATAATTATTATGAAACAGAATTGAAGTTTAGGTGACAATTATACAATAATGCAAAACAAACTTTCCAAAAACTATCATCAACAATAAAAGTCTTTTTAAAGTAGAAAATTTTAAAGTATGTTTTAAATAAAAGTTGCATCAATGTTTAGATCATAATATTATTTTCAATTATACAGGGTCTTTCATTTTCTCTGTGTAATACATAACTGCATCAGTGTTTGAAATTACTAAAATACTTGTCTAATAAAAAACCTTAAATTGTGAGATATTCAATATATAATCTGCTCTCAATTTTATTAGGTTATGGTATGGTGTATCTCTAACTATTTTGCAATATTTGCTATTTTTATTTACCATTGTTCTCTAAACAACTGTTATCTGAGCCATAGTTTGATTTAGATTTGTTGTTTTGGTATCACTCAGTCAGTTAAAGTTTCCTGTAACTAGTACATCTTTTACAAACGGAATTTACACATTTACTACAGGACACACACTGTATCATGAAATCTCGTAATATTTTAAACACAGTTTCCAAATCGATGGACTGAAAGGGAGGACCAATTAAGTGCCCAGTGAGATAACCAGATTTTACCAAATTCGACTATTTCTTGCAGGGTTTTGTAAAAGATAAAGTGTTTTTAATGCCTCCTAGTGCAGTTGGTGATGTGCGAAACAAAATACATAGTTAATACATTAATTACCACTCTGAATAGGATTTTAGTGGCAAACACTGCAAAAATTTTCATATCTATTTCACAGTATGTACAGAGATGGGTCAAACAAACCACCTATGTATAAAAAACATTTTAACAACAGACCTGGTTGAATTAGTCAAACGAAAACATCTAAACAATAAAAAAAACACTAATAAATAATGTATAACCTATTTCACAACTCCATTTTTAAATTATAATAACTAACATATGTACATACATGAATTATTCATTGACGACACTACCTGCAGTTAGCAGACACAGAAAACGAGTGTAACTTTCTTCTAGCACACATGTGCTGGATAATAAACCTAAATACCAGTGACATGTTGTAAAAATCTGCCTGCAGATGAAAGCACCAGATGGTGCTTCATATTAATACTTAATATTCGGTCGATATATATTATAATGCGGATGTGAAACATACACAAAAAGCGTGGCGTTGAACCCCTTACTTATTTTTAGAAGCAAAAACAAAATCAAAACATCTGTATGTATTACAGTACATAGAGTCCTTTGTTGGTCGACAAAAACCTCGAAATACCGTAATAATCGTCACACGCAATTGCGTTTTAACGTTCTACTGCATAACTGAATTAAAGCAATGCCGCACCTAGAGTTACCTAAACCACTTTCTTTTGCTAGGTGTTTATTAGCATACTACGTACCTGAACAATATAGGATGTTAAATTAAATGCACACCAACTACTACACTAATTTTAAACGGAATGGATCACATTTCAATGAATAATTATACAATTAACGGTAATGTACTAGCATAAAGCCGTTATTCTACTTTTACACGCGTTAATCTAAAATGTCAGATCCTCACACAACAGCAACAATCACAACAAAAAGTGGGACGAAAACTGACAAACCCGCATCACGCTAGCGCCATCTGCAATAACCTGTGTACTGCCTAGGAAAAGTGCAGGCACCTATAAAACTTCGCTAACATTATTGCATTATTAATAAACATTACAGTTTAATTTATTGTGCGCTTTAATGGGGGTGGAACAAAACGACGATGAAAAGGTTAGCAAATTTATTCATACTAATTGCACCGAATTACTTCTTTAAAGTAACCTCAAAATCGATTTAATGAGCGCCACCTCTCTGTTGCAGAGCGTCATCATATTTGGGCGGGATGTTTCGAAAATACCCTGCTTCAGAAACAGTTTTTTGTACGGTACCCTCAGTGGACTCGGATCGGGACTGGTATTTTTTTTATTTACGAGCAGGGTGAAGGCATCCACCGATTTTAGCGTTGCCACGTTTGCTGTGGTGACCATGAGTTACTGGTTCACCTGTAGATATAATTATTCAAAAGCCAAATTTGAAATGATGCAGACGCAGGAGTATTTGAAACAGAGGGTTTTGCTGGAAGGAACAGAAGAAATGGATAAATTAGAGAAGATTACGGAACCTGTAGATGTTTAATTTGTTCGTGTATATAGTAAATAAATTGTTATTTTAACTTGTGTTGTATGTTGTACTACAAGATTAAGGCTAGATCACATATCCAGGATCTCTACAACTAAAATGTTATAACTCTAAAGTACATCGTTTTAATAATAATATTTGACAAGAACTATTTTTAATTAAGTCATTTATTTTAATAGAAATTGTGTCTGCTACAAAGACTTAAGCTTATAAAATCCCTGTTATCCACTAGCGCCATCTGTCTACAAGATATAAGACAAACATATTTGGGCGGGATGTTTAGAAATGTACAAAAAATATCCTGATTTTATACTGATAGGTAATTATCAATGTTTCTGTAATAGTAAAGCCTATAGAAATAGAAAAAATAGCGTTTGGAGTAAGTATTAAATTATTTCGAAGTTACGAAATAATTACGAGCGCTTTAATCCAGCCTAAACTCATTTCTGCAATAATTTTCATTTTGTTTTCGTTAACAATGTACTACGCACATCATGTTTATACACTAGAATCTTAAGAGGGGTCACGACCAGATAAGATGCAGCAGTTTCTACACAGTTTAGACTTAGTGTATCTAGTGTAGGTATTCGAACTTAGGAGTAAAAAATAATGGTGAAAAACTCAGTTTTGGTGTTTTTCGTTAACGGCAAAAAGGTACGTGTTATTTCCAACTAATATTCGGCGCATTTAAAACGCCGCAAGCATTATTTTGCGATAATAACAGATCTAATATCTAAACTGTCGTCTGCATTGCGGAAGAAAACGATAACAGTATAGGTAGGTATGAAAGATAATAGAGAAGCTTATTTTTTAGATAGTTGACCCTGAACCGAATCCAGAATGGACTTTACTGTATTATTTGAGGAATAAACGTATCCTTTATGATAGAAAATTGATAACAGCTGTTGTAACGCGATTGTTTTGTAATACAGTTATTTTTGTAATGATAACTAAGATAACATGTTGCAAAACGGAAAAACAATTTGTGGTAATCTTAAGCTAATCAACTTCTTAATGTGAATTTTGAATAAAATTTATAATTCAAAAAATTAACTTGATGTATACACACTGATTGTTAATTATGATGTTAATTAATTTTCTGTTCTTTGTTTAAACTATTTTAATTGTCACGTTATTCTCTGATATTTGCACTTTCATTAATCTTCCTTAACTGACCATAGTAAGATTATGTGGAACAAAATTGGGGTGTGGAGAAGGAGGGTGCGGAGCTTGCACTGTCATGGTTTCTAGATACGATGGCAACCAGAATAAAGTGATGTATCCTTTTAACAAATGCCTGAATATATTTTTAGTTTCCATTTTTGGATATATTTCAAAAACGATGTGTAACTTTCCCACCCCAATAAGTAATAACATAAATGCTTGGCAATAGGGAACTAAGCCCTGTGAATCTGTGCAAACTTTTAACCATTAACAGTAGCGCTGTAATATGTTTATGCTACTCTGATTTGTTAGTTTGAATTTCGGTTGTTTATTAGAGCGCGCAACAGTTGTGTTGCCAGTACTATATATATCAATATGAACGATACGTACGATAAATTTACCTTAAAGACTCTATATATTCATTTGAAGTCAAAAATTGAGAATATTTATATCAAAAATGATTTTCCACTTAATAATAAGACAGTCACCTGGCTGTAAATGCATGCCTGGCACCGGTATGTGCCATGCATGGCCTTGCTGTCACAACTGTGGAAGGCATAGGTTCGACAAGAACAAAACTGCATCCAGTTCAGGAGCGCATTGCAAAAGCTCACGGATCCCAATGTGGGTTTTGTACACCGGGAATTGTGATGTCGATGTATGCCCTTTTGAGAAGTATGCCGAAACCAACCATGGGTGACATGGAAATAGCATTCCAGGGGAATCTCTGCAGATGTACAGGATATAGGTAAAAAATTAGGGTTTTGTTTAACAGATTGTTCCGATTTATATTCCGAAAAAATGCTTCTAGTTATATGCATGCACTTGGCTATATTTAATTCAATGTAGTTGTAGATAGTGTTTTAGCATATTAGACGATCTTTTAGTAATATCTCCATAAATGCAGTGCTGTCTTGTCTTACAGCCTAGTTATTTACAATTTATTATTAAACTAGGAGGGGCATTAATTTTGCAGTCGACTGGACAAACTATTTTATTCAATTGTTAGATAAATGCAGACAATCGTTAAATACCATTGTTAAATAGTTGCAATATATTTTGATATTATGAACATTAGACAAAAATAAAGCTACAATGTCTTTGAGTGGTTACTTATAATTTTTAATTAAAAACATTCTGTAACATACTAAAAAGGTTATGATACATTCTTATTAAAGGCCAATTATCGAAGGATATCGCACCTTCATTGAAGAATGGGAGATTATGCAAAATGGAACGAATGGCCTCTCCAATGGCAATGGATTGTCTAATGGAAATGGATTTTGTGCAATGGGAGATAAATGCTGTAAGGTACAGAACGGTTGCGAACAAGACGAAGATGTTCTGTTCAAACGTGGCGAATTTACCCCCTACGATCCAAGTCAGGAACCAATCTTTCCCCCAGAACTAAAACTGTCCGATGTTTATAACAGGGAAAGTTTAGTTTTTCGGGGTAAAGCCGTCACTTGGTACAGACCGACAAGGCTCGAAGAACTGTTAAAGCTAAAACAAAAGTTTCCCGATGCCAAAATAATCGTGGGCAACTCTGAAGTGGGAGTGGAAGTTAAATTTAAGAATTGCTTGTATCCTGTGTTGATTCATCCGAATTTTATAACGGAAATGAAGGAAATATCAGAGACTAGTAAGGGGGTGAGAGTTAGTGCTGCAGTAACCTTGATGGAAATGGAAAATTTTCTGCGGCTGCAGATAAAACGGAAACCAGAATTTAAGACTCGAATTTTCAAGGCGATAGTGAATATGCTTCCGTGGTTTGCGGGTAAACAGATTAGGAATGTGGGGGCTGTCGGTGGAAATATCATGACAGGAAGTCCCATTTCCGACATGAACCCTATTTTTTTAGCCGCAAATGTTGAGCTAGAATTGTTAAGCCAAGAGGATGGATTGAGGAAGGTTTTGTTCGATGATAACTTCTTCACTGGATACAGAAGGAATGTGGTGAAAAGTAACGAGATTCTTTTTGCAATCAACATCCCTTATAGTGAAGAAAACCAGTACTTCTTCGCCTATAAACAAGCAAGGCGTAGGGATGATGATATAGCTATTGTTAACCATGCCTTGGATGTTACTTTTGAAGATAACAGTTGCACCATCAAAAAAATTAACATGGCTTTTGGGGGCATGGCTCCAACTACGGTAACTGCAAAAAAGACAAGACAAACCTTGGTAGGTAAAGAGTGGAACCAGGAAACTTTAGAAACAGCATATTCCTGCCTTCTAGAAGACTTGCCTCTTGCACCTTCTGCTCCTGGAGGCATGATTCAATACAGACGATCTTTAACACTTAGTCTGTTCTTCAGAGCTTATTTGGCAGTTTGTCAAAAGCTTCAAACTAAATTAAACGTTAACATCAACGAACGTGAACTCTCAGCCATTGAGGGCTTCCATAACAAAGTCCCACATAGTTCTCAATACTTCCAAGTAGCCCCACACACTCAAGAGAAGAGTGATTTTGTGGGGAGACCCGTCGTGCACATGTCAGCTTACAAACAAGCAACAGGTGAAGCAGTATATCTAGACGACATGCCCAAATTCGAGAACGAGCTTTACATGGGCTTTGTTGTTAGCACTAAGGCCCATGCAAAAATCATAAACATAGACCCAAAGGATGCATTGGCCATGGAAGGAGTGGAAGCCTTCTTCTCTGCCAAGGACCTCGATCCGCAAAGGAACAAGACAGGAACCATCGTCCACGACGAAGAAGTCTTTCGATCCAAGACCGTTACCAGCCAGGGGCAGGTTATCGGTATTGTTATAGCCGAAAACCAGCTGATGGCACAGAAGGCGGCCAAGAGGGTCAAGGTTACCTACGAGGAACTGCAACCTGTAATAGTCAGCATCGAGGATGCCATAAAGCATAAGTCATTTTTGCCTAATGCGCCAAAGAAGTTGATAAACGGTCCGGACTTGGATGAGGTGTTTAGGGAGGCTCCTCATGTTCTGGAGGGGGAATGCAGGATGGGAGGGCAGGAGCATTTCTATTTGGAAACTCAAGCCGTGCTTTGTGTTCCAAAGAGGGAAGATGGGGAAATTGAGGTGTTTAGTTCAACGCAGAATCCATCAGAAGTTCAGGTATGGTGTGGCACTTAAAATTGGAGACTATAAATAAAGATCTCTGTCGATACTGAGAATTTAACATAATCAATCTTGATACATTAATTTGATAGCATACCTCAATTACCATTAAAAGACAACACAATTTTAGGGGTGATATGTTTTTCTCAAAATGCAAAGTGGCATCACGTGTCTACCAATTCAAAAATTTTAAATTATTTACGTAATTAGTAAATCTAAATTTTTAGGTCCTCTCTGTCAATATATTTGATCCCAAAATAGGTAGCTTTTATTTTTACCTATTGATAACTGTTTTCACCCCTATAATTTATTTTCCTACATCAAATACCTATTTTGTGAGTAGAATGCCATACTGCTAAGGGCGAATTTATTATTGACAAAACTGTGCCAAAGAAATGGCATCCATCTTTTTGGTAATAATTTTAAATAAACATGGGTAAATTATAAAAAATACCAAAAATTTAAATCTCCCTCAAACATCTTCAAGAAAAAACATTTTTCTTGACAGGAAGACTAATTGAATCATTTCAATCATGTATGGAAAAGTAAATACAAATATTATTTACTTTAGTTTCTTGTAACTATTTTGGACTGGTGTCTTTTATAATCTCAATATCAAAATATTTTTTATGCATATGGGGATGTTATATATAAAAACTGTATATATTAAGGAATAATAGCTTTTTACAGTGTCTGCTTTTCCCAACATTAGCAAATGTGTTTACTTTCATTATATTTAATCTACTTTTATTACAGAATCTTTCCCATAAAATATTAAAAAATATTAATAGGGGCATACTGAAATTTTAAATAGTATTCAAATGCATAAATGATTAACATCTATTTACATATTTGCAATAATATGCTACCAAATATGAAATAATTTGTTTCAGTTATTAATTTCTGAATTCCTCGATCTTCAACAAAACAAAGTGGTGGTCCGAGTAAAACGTATGGGGGGAGGTTTTGGAGGTAAAGAATCGAAAGCTGCCAACTTGGCTCTCGCCGCAGCTTTTGCAGCTAGCAAACTGGTACGCCCAGTACGTTGTATGCTGGACCGAGATGAAGACATCGTCATGACCGGTGGCAGACACCCCTTCTATTTCAAATACAAAACAGCCTTTGATGATAATGGCAAAATCCTTGGCTGTGAGGTTTACATTTACAGCAATGCCGGGTATTCGATGGACCTTTCTCCGTCAGTCATGGATCGTGCAATTCTGCATTTCGAGAATGCGTTCAAAGTTCCTGCTGTTAGGATATTTGGATATGTGTGTATAACGAACTTACCATCGAATACGGCATTTAGAGGGTTTGGAGGACCGCAGGTATGATCCAATTTTTACTAAATGAAAAGATAAGGATTAGAATATATTTTCCCCATTAAAAAATATAACAAATAGCTATGGGCCCAAGTAGGAGCCTTGTGTTACACCACTAGATTGAACAATCTGAGTTCTACTGCAATTTTCAGGGCATGTTTGTTGCTGAAAATATGATAAGACAAATTGCCGATTATTTGAAGAAAGACGTGATACAATTGAGTGAATTTAACTTGTATAAAGAGGGAGATCTTACTCATTACAACCAAAAACTTGAATACTGTACATTGCAAAGGTGCTGGAAGGAGGTTTTGCAATCATCTAACTACTACCTGAGAAAGAAGGATGTTGAGAATTTCAACAGGTAAACGAAATGACTTCAATCGAACTCACTTTTCAAAAGACATTTTTCAGAAAAAATCGCTACAAGAAACGTGGTATCAGTGTAGTTCCCACTAAATTTGGAATTGCATTCACTGCTCCATTCCTTAATCAAAGTGGTGCACTAGCCCTTATATATCGAGATGGATCTGTTCTCCTTACACATGGAGGTACGGAAATGGGACAAGGACTTCACACAAAAACAATTCAGGTATGACAAGTACAGGTAGTTCATTCTTAACAAGTAACTTTTTTTGAGTCAGGTTGCCAGTAGAGCTTTGGGAATCCCAATTTCAAAAATTCACGTGTCAGAAACGGCTACTGACAAAGTGCCTAACACATCACCAACTGCTGCCAGTGCTGGTTCAGACTTGAATGGAATGGCTGTGATGAATGCCTGTGAGAAACTCAATAAAAGACTGCAACCGTACAAAGAGAAAAATCCAAAAGGTAGGAGCCATAGAATGCCAATTATTGAAAACTTTTTTGAGTAAATGGATGACTTTTTTATCTTTTCCCAACAATACTATCTTCCACAGGCACTTGGGAAAGTTGGGTAAGTGCCGCCTATTTTGACAGGGTAAGTTTGAGCGCCACTGGTTTCTACAAGACTCCAATAGACGGTCTCAATTGGGAAACACTAACAGGAAAAACATTCAATTATTTCACCTATGGAGCAGCTGTTAGTGAAGTTGAAATTGATTGTTTGACGGGAGATCATCAAGTGTTACGGACAGATATCGTCATGGATTTAGGTAACATCTTATTTTAGATCAAAATATGTTTCTACATGTTTTTTTTTAGGTGAAAGTCTTAATCCTGCTATTGACATTGGCCAAGTGGAAGGTGGCTTCATGCAAGGCTATGGTCTCTTTGTTCTTGAGGAATTAGTGTATTCACCTACCGGAACTACGTATACCAGGGGACCTGGTACATACAAAATTCCAGGATTTGCTGACATACCAGTAGAGTTCAATGTATCTTTACTAAAAGGAGCACCAAATCCAAGGGCTGTTTATTCTTCAAAGGTATCAAAAGTTACTTTTCAAACTACTCTGGAAATAAACAAGTATACCGAACTACACTTCTACGTTTTAAATTGCATAGTCTTTATTCATTCTTGTTTTCCTACTGCGAAATCTCTATTATTCTGTACAGAAATAAACTAAACTTGAGGCTCCATCTGGTGACCAAAAGATCAAGACTGAAGTGTAATGACTTCCCTTAAGATGGTGCTAAATGTAAAGTGTACCTACATTACAATACGGTGGGCATATAAAACACAAAAATTACTACCTTATTCTTAGCACTTAAATCCCTACAACTTTTATAGACATATCTTGACATCCCAATTATAGGCTATTATATTTAAACTTATCTTTTTACATTTTCTTGCTATGAGTTCAAATGCCAAATGATACCGAGTCTGTTTAAGGCCGTGGGTGAACCACCCCTTTTCCTGGCCAGTTCAGTACTGTTTGCAATTCGAGAAGCCATAAAGGATGCTAGAAGGGAAGTAGGAATTGATGGCTACTTTGTTTTGAATGCTCCTGCCACTGCAGCTCAAATCAGGATGGCGTGCCAGGATCGCATAACAGCAAAAGTAAGTAGTGCCAATTAATTTGTTGTGATGAATACCTAATGTAATATTATTGCCTTTCCAGCTTAACAAACCTGAACCAGGGACATTTGTGCCATGGAATATTGAAGCTTAAATTACACAACACAAACTTGTTTATTATTGACATACTGTTACAAATAAAATTTTCCATAACGCCCCTCTACTTTTTGTCATGTTGAACCACTTTAATGGTGCCATCTTTGTATGAATACACGGAATCCTTCCTTTTCCTATCCTCTTCAGTAGTGTTTGTGCAACTGATAGCGCAGTATTGCTCAAAGTCCTTCAGTTTGACGTCTGCTGTGTCCACTCTAGCCAAGTATATCATTGCCGCTAAAAAATTTCAAGATGTACAATAAATGTTAAGCAGACTTGTATATTTTACCTTCAAGTTGCACTTCATTGACTAACAGCCCCTGTCCAATATACTTAGCAATTAATTCCAGATGAGGGTGCAAGCCAGCACGATATTTGGCCGCCAAAATACGTAAAAGTATGACGGAAGACTTTGGTAAGGTTTTGTTCTTAATATTAGCTTCATGCTCGGCAATCTTATAAACATCATAAAACAGTTGCCTAAGTTGTTTCTTGACCATCTTTTCTTCATTTTGTTCATCTTCAAACTGAAATATAACAGTAAGCAAAGTGTAATGGGAAGATTTAATCTGATAACCAACCTTGTCCATTCCAAGAACAGTTACCATGCTTATGTCACCTTCCTCAATTTTTTCTAGTAACTTCAGGAATCCATCCAGTTTGACAGCATCTACAATTCTTTTGTTTATGATGGCCTCCACGAGTTGTAGGAAGTATCTCATTGTTTTTGGCTTGGTTTTGTAGGCCACCAAATATAGCATTGTGCCTTGGGTTGTGTTAATTCTATTCACCCACACTCTGGCCTATAACAAAAATCACTTGGCCTATTTGCCTTATTTCCCTTGTTAGGAGTCTTAATGGAAAAATCTACACTTGTTAAGACAATTAATTGCAGCTTTGAAAACTTTTATACATATAGTTTTGATTTCTTAAATTACTCCACAAAGATAAGTCATGTGGAGTTATGTCTGGTGACTTGGGAGGGAACTGAATGCGGTTGAGTTTGTAGAAAAAATTGTTAATTAATACAGCAAAACTTACAAGCTTAAACTATAAAAAATCACTTATTTGACACAGCTTTTGATACTTATATTAATTGCCAAAGCCTTCTAGATAGATGACACTCTAGTTCTGTAATTGATATAATTTCAAACATCAAGTTCTAGTTTGAACAGTCTATTGGCTGCTAGATCAGCCACCCTACTACAAAAAATACTGTAAAACACAAAATTACCTCTGTGATGGCGGCATAAAGTCTGTTCCTCACGTCTTCATCTTTTATGGCATTGCTGGCCTCATCCACACTAAATCCTAAACCAAGCAGGTATTCCAGTGGAGACTCCCTTTCAGAGAAGTCTATTATCGACTCCCTTTCGCCATTCATGTCCTCCGCTCGTCTCCGCTGTTCTTCACTGTCGAGGCTCAGACAAGGATCTCCATCCAGAGCCAAATTGTCAGGCCTGAAACCTCTCCGGAAACATTTGCCAATCTCCCGTGGTTGAATTTTGTTCGGGTCGTTAATAACCATCGTTTTGTATGTGTGTTTCTTGGCCTCTGCTTTACGGGGTGATAGACCCTGATCCAAAGATGAGTCTTCGGAACCCAGGATGCCCTTCTCTCGCAGAAACAATTCGGAGCCCTTCGAGAACTGAACTTTTACTTGGTCCCTGCTGGTCATCTTCTTCATTATGTCCAGATCGTCTTCGATTTCGCGGTCCTGTTGCTCGTCCACCCGACGTTGGGCTTCGTTTATCACTCCCATCTGGTCCAGGCTGAGGTCGTCCTCGTTTCCGTGGGAGTAGATTTCACGCATGACGCTAGACCTGCGCTTGAAGAACTTCCCTATTTTCACGAGGGCGGTTTGCTTGTCTTCCTCGCTTTCTTGGGTTACGAATTTTTCCGCCGACTCTTTACTCTTGACCATCCCCAGTTGGGATTGGAAGAAATCATCGTCCAGTGAAAGCTTCTCCACCATGTCTTCCTCTTTCTCGTAGTGTTGTAATAGTTTGTCGAAAAGTTCTTTATCCGTTAGGCTGCTGTGAGCTTCTTCGCTAGTTTTTTGTAATGAATCAGGAGTAGGTGCTTGGAGTTCTTGTGTTTCTTGGGATTCTTCTCTGGTTTCTGTGTCCTGATAGTCAATGCTTTCAACATTTTCAGTGTTTTGGCCGACTGTAGTGGTATTACCAATATCTTCTGATTCTAGTCCGCTGGACACTGAATCATTTGCTGGTTCATCAAATTCAACCCTTTTGGAATCAGTTGTAGATACTTCTGTGACCACCAAGTCTTCTACTGGATTCATCGATGGTGTTTGTGGACGCTCAGAAGCCATGGGATAGTAATGCTCAACTGTAGCAAAAGACTCCTCTGATGGCCTTTTTCCAGTTCTGTGGTGGACTGACGGGACTCCAGTAAAATTTCTAGTGGACGGTGTTTCTGGATTATATTTTTTGGTGGGTGCTATTCTTCCCAAGAGGAAATTCAGAGGCACTTCCTCGTAGTCTTGCTGATGGGTCGTGTGTCCCTCTTTTCGTAGCTCGGCTTCAATCCTCACTTTCTGAGCGTACTGCTGGCACTCTGATACATTCTTTTGATAGAAACGTATTTTTTCCAACAAATCTGGTGGACAGGAACAATCATCCGGGCGAGGGTGGGATGTTGAAGGTTTATATTTCGATTCTCCCAATTTATCCACAAAATCATTAAACTGTCGGAGGCGGCTCTGTTTTTTCATTTTAGCTTGTTCCCTTACTTTCTTGGCATAATTGTAATATTCATTGACTGGTTTATTACTTTTCAGGCAAAACATATTCGTGTCCATATCAACAGCATGAGTTTTGTCATTCTGGTAAATTGTTTGTAACTTTTTTTGCGAAATACATAAATTGTGATTCGTCTGGAACAACTTTGAGCAATTCTTACAATGACAAGTATCTGATGGGCACACATTTTGAAGTTTTGAAACACAGGCACAAGAAGCATCGAATACTGGAGGTCGAGATTTTGCTGTTGTATCTCTCATACACTGTTTATTACATCGAAATCTGCCACTGGTTTTCGAAGTTTGTTCAGTCATCTTAAGAAAATCCTCTGGATCTGCTTTAGATTGTACATCATAAACACTTTGGACAATACCTGCTGAAATCTGAGAAACAGCGGCATTTACTTGAGCATGTAACTGGGGCTTGAGGAAGTTTTCCATAGTTGTTCCAGTATCTACTCGGTATGCAGGATAAATTCGTTTTTCAAAAACATGCTCTGTTCCGACACTGCAAGATGCCACTTGGACAGGTTTTGCTTCTGCAGCCACGTGGTAATACGATGAAACATTTTCGGTTGCCACATTTCTTGAATCCCACTCCGTTGCTATTGCTTTCGCAGATATTTTTTCTTCAGTTTTAAGGGCCACATCATGTTTCTGCGATGTGTGTGGACTGCACGATGCATCAGTCGTATGTGGGTGATCAGGGTATGTAGCTTTATTTATTACGTAATCAGACTTTTCCGTAAAATTATCCACAGTCTTGCACTTAGTGTCTTTCTGTATTATGTTTCCATCTAGTTTTGGCATTTTTGGTTCTCTAAAGCCAGTAACTTCTGGTGATCTAACATACTTATGTGCGATTTGCGCTGTTTTGTGAAGAGTAACAGAGCCAACACCTCTACATTTCTTGACATCTTCTCTTTGTTTCACAGGAGGACTAATGTGACAAAAGGCTTGTGGTCTTTCTTTCATACAACGCCGCACACCGTCACTTTCTTTTATTGTTGTTTCGAAATTATGTTGGAAAACTGCTTCTGCTTCCAGGCTTTGATATGTCTTTTGCGTAGAAGCATTTTTTACTTGTGGGGCTCTTGCATCTACTGTTTCCACCATCGTATGATAAGGGGTGCTATGGTTTCTTACCTATCAAGCAGAACATAAGAGAACTACATAGAGTATAATAAAACAGTGAAGAATAGCGAGGCAACTGGTCAAGTGATCATATGGTGCAAAATTGAGGCGATAGCAAAGTTAAATGATTATACATACCTGCAAGACAGTCATGTTTGGTTGTGAACTAGTTGCTTCTCTTTGGTCTTCTGCCGTTGCAAGCTTACACGCCAAAAAATTCTCGTTGGATTCGAGTGAAGACTTTTGAGAGCTATTTCCCGCACGCTGTAGGACTCTTTGAAGTAAATCTCCATTAACAACCAGCTGAACAGTCTGTTTCATACGTGAAGCATCTACACCTCTCTGAGAGTCGATTTCTTCAGTTTCATATTGCGTGTCTGCATTGACCCGTTCTACGTTAGTGGCAACACTTTGGCTACCATTTTTATTTGAGAAATCGACAATCATATACTGAATAGCTGCATCAACGTTAGATTTGGTATCCTGACTCTCTTTTAACGATATTTCTTCTACCGAGATATTTTTATTTGTTTGAGGCTTCAAATCGTTTATGTTCGTTCCAGCTTCTTGAAACCCGTTTCCTTCCGATATTTCATGCAGCGTTTTAGTAGAATCATGTTTAAAATAGGTTCCACTCATTTCTTTGGCGGCTGTTGTTTCCTCCATGCTTGATTCAAGACTAGGAGTAATCTGTTCTTTATCTTTGTTTTCCACGTGCGGCTTATACTTTCTTAGCAGGCTGACGTTGTAATCGCTATCAGATTTTTCGTATTTAAGGGATGAGCGATCAGTACTGCAATTGCTGGAATTCTTGAGCCTAAGTTTCGACCAGGATGTTAAACTCGCTTTCTCCCTGTCGTAAAATGGTTTGCTTAACGTTCTCATTATGTTCGACAGCTTTAGGCTACTCTTTCGCCGCGGTATTGACGATGACGATTCGTCGTGAACTGAACATTGACTTTCAGCTTTTTTGTCTTGGGGACTGTCGGTTTTCTCAGTGTTTTTGTTTTTCTTCTTTCCGAAGCTGTAATGCAATGAAGCAGGAGCCACTGTAACGGCAGGTTCTTCTTGGGAACTTATACTGACGTGCACTTTAGAGGTTTTGAAGAAATTAAGTAAATTGCTGCTCTTCTTAAAGAATCCTTTGAAGCTCTTCTTGCTTTTGTTCGTACTTTCGTATCCACTTTCTTCCGACATTAAGGCAGTGCTTACTGGAAGTATAGACACTTCTGGAATGTGCAAAATGCTTTCTACGGTGTCGTTTTCTTTTAACACATTCTCTGAACTGTCTGCCAAATTCATTAAAGGTGGATTTGCAAATCTGTCATAAGTTACTTCCGCATTATACACTAACAAGTGAACACTCTTTCTAGGAGCGACAGCATCCGTCCAGTCAGGTAGGTGTGGAACTGCGCATTCAGCCTCGTGTCCTTTAAAGCTTTCCAAACTATCGGCGCTATATTTTCCACCCTCTGCATTGCTGGAACTTTCGAACTTAGGTTCTGGATTACAAATTTTACCTGGACAACTCAGTCTTTGATTAATAAATCCGCTTCTTGGTTTCTGCAATTCATCGCAGCTCAAGCTTTTAATGATCGTGTCCTTTGAGGAATTGCTGAAGGTTTTTAGATTTGAAGAACTGTACGATTCCGATTTCCAATACGCGTCGCGTTTGCAATGCTGAAGTTTCTCGGTGGTGTCGGTGATCAATTTGTCTATCATCAGTTTAGTTTCGACTGCGTCTAGAAAATCGGACGTCGTTTTGCACAGCGAGTAGGATGAATTTAGTGATATCGCTGATAAACTGGAAAGCTCTCTTTCGATTTCTTCCAAGGACTCGTTTACCGCCCTGTCACAGATCCCAGGACAAGAACTGATTAAGGGTCGGTGGTTGTTTTTCCGAAAAAACTTGTCGTGTGAAAGCGGAGAAGTTTTGCTAGTCACAAAATCGGAATCGTTGGGCATTAGCGTGACTGATGATTTGCAGATATCGAACTTAGCCCTGTTATCGAAAACAGTGATTTTATCACAAGGATCCTCCGATATGGACACGCAAACTTCCGCATTCTCAACTTTCAATTTCTTCTTTGGATTTCCTTGTTCATAATCTGATAAGTTACAAAATCTTTTCCTACCCCTCCTTTTCCTCAAAGGTATCTTTGACAATAAAAAATGATCGAACTGATCGCGATTGTGCATTATAGACTCAGTTTTTGGCGTCATGCTTTTTACGAGTTTGCATACTGAATCGATGGAATGAAGCGAATTCCGCTTCCCCGCTTTTCTGATGTACTCTCCGTAGATTTTCCTTTTGTGGAAGGCACTCATTGTTCTTTCATTCAGTTTGCTTTCTTTAGTGTTGGAAGCATGACTAGGTCTTCGTTTTGTTTTAATCGTGCTACAAAACACGCCTACTTTTTGCCTATTTGCGCAGCTACCACCACTATTTTGTACGCTGCAAACATTCGTTGATCGAGATACCTGTTTGGAGGTTTTGTGCTTCAAGCCTTGGGTGGATGAATTATTCAATTCCAATAAATCATCGAGCCTCTGTTCAAGTTCCCTTACACATGATACACCTTCTTTCCTAATCTGAGTTGCTAGCTTATGTATGTAAGTTGGTTCGCTAGTAAACGTATAGACAGACTGTTTATTATTTACACTTTGCTTCACCGCCACGTTTTGCGTTCCCCTTTTACTACCAGTCGGCGCAACCTGCATGCATTTGAAAAATCCGCGTTGCTTCCTGGGACTGAAGTCGCAGAAAACAGCATCCGTTTCAGTAGTGTCGGCCATATCCACAGTGGTACTCTTGTTGACTTTACATTCACATCCCGATCTAACCCTGTGCCTGAGCTTCTTGTGTCTTCCTTCTAAAATGTCGCGATCGTCCGAAGAGGTTTCTTCCTTCCTGGTCCAGAAGTTTCCGCATATAACAGTTTGTACTCCGATGACTTTGGGTGGAGATGCGTCCTTGCCTCGTTTCTGGTCAGACTTGGAAGACACTTTCATAACTTTGTCTATAGTTTTGGCCGTGTAAACGGAATTTATCGCTTTGGCCTGTTCTATCAGTGTCTTGTAGGCTGGTTCTATATTTTCCTTGTT
Organism: Rhyzopertha dominica; assembly: GCA_025024175.1. NCBI lineage: Eukaryota > Metazoa > Arthropoda > Insecta > Coleoptera > Bostrichidae > Rhyzopertha > Rhyzopertha dominica. The sequence continues at coordinate 51,005,262 of QCXZ01000138.1, read as the reverse complement.
GAGAAGCTTGTTTAACTCGAGGGCCACTTCTATGCTCATTCTTCGCAGATCCTGAATTATTCTCGAAGGTATGGACACTTGAGTTTTCCCGGATGAATCGTCAGATTTGCTGGTCAAATCGGATTTAACCAGCTTCAAGGCTTTCTCCATGTCCGACGAATAATGAGACTGACTCTCCTCAGTTATGTGGCCTAAAGGCTCGATATCCTTTGTGATGGCTTCATATTTTGTCCTGAAGGCACTAGTGGGTTCCGGCATAGTAACATTCATACATTGTTGATAGTTTTCCTCGTTTTTAACTGCATCCACTGTTGCGTTTGTTTTTGGATCGAAGAGTTTAACACTTTTAGCAGCGCTGTTTTCTACATTTTCTAGTTTTATTGCTTTCTCTGCGCCATCCTTCTTCTTATCTKCAGATGATGATGGGTCATTAATGGAGGATGACGTGGAAACATACTCAGTATCAGGAGAGACGCTTGTGTGTYGAACTTCACGCGATKTCTTCGACTCGTTTTGTCCATAGGCATTTACAGTTTGTTCGTCATTACACCTGCTGTCAAAGGTATTTGGGATCGTTGATTTAATCTCTATGACAGAAAACACCGTCTTGTGGAGCGATCTCAACTTTTCCTCATTCAAGCGAGTTTTACCTTTAAATCCGAATCTTTTAGGGGGTTCTATGCCCTCCACGACGAAACCGATTGTATGAGAGGTATTCTCGGAAGCTTTTCTCGAGGTTTCGATGAGATTTTCCGTGCACACCAGATTTCTTCGCCTGTGATTTGATTTGGGCCTCCTGTGTTTCTTCGAGTTGGCGTAAAACTTTATTAAATCGTAGTCCTCGCTCTCTTTCTTCGTAATCACTTGGGAATGAGAGCTTTTTTCTTTTCGGTTGTTCCTCGCTTCGTTATTTTGATCAGTTGCCGAACTAACCAGCACGAGCTTTTGTTGGAAACAAGCTGGCGACTTTTTCATATTCAGGATCCCAGAGGGTGAGGAGTAGTAGGCGACCAGAGGGTGTACATTTAATTCGGAGAAGCTCAGTTCAGCTCGAGGCAATTGCACCTTCTTATTATCTGTTTTATGGCTGTCACCGCCATGCTCCCTATGCTTGGGCTGGCACTGTCTTGGCTTTCTGTTTTCAAGAAAAAACTCTTCGTTTCCGAGGTTTTTAATCTGTTCCAGATTTGAAGCGGAATAATGACGTGTGCTCTCTGCTCGTTCACTATGCTGGCTGGCGCGCTTGCTCGCTTTATCTCGATCGTCAACTGAATTCCTTGTTTTTCCGTCTTTTTCTCCCGTGGACGCCCTACTTACGTTTGCTTTTAACGATGATTTAGCTGCAAGATCGTGTTTACTACCGGGTGTTTTGCTTCTGCTTCTAGATCGGCGCTCTTTTGCAACAACATCGACACTTTCCTTACTCTTCATCTTTGAGACGGAAGGTTCATTCTTTTGTTCCTTTTCTTTCTTCTTGGTCTTCCGTTCGCTATTATTGGTCGATGTTGTCGATAAATCTTTTGCCGTCTTGCGTTCTCTCTTTCTTCTGGCTTCACTTGATTCAAAGAGTTCCGCGATCTTTTCCTTGTAATCAACAGAGGAATCCCTCTTGTAAATGCTTTTACACCTACTTTCTGATTCCCCACCTGAATCTCCGGCTATCGAAGGTCTTTTATTTTTTTCGACTTTAGAGAAGTCGGAGTTCAATAAAACGAAGTAAATCTCCTTGCTTTCTGTTCGATTTTTTATGGTGGCCTGAATAGATTCAGAATTCAACAATTTCGTTGAAATGTTTTTGAGCATGGCTTGGTCTGTCACAGAAGCAATTTTAACATCTTGAGTTGAGTGCCGTTTACTTACTGCGTCGCTCTTGTTTATTACATTTTGATCTTTATTTTCAAGGTTTCTCTCTAAAGACTCCTTTTCTTTTTCGTGACGATGACGTCTTCTCGGCCTGCGTGTTGTGTTAATTTCTGAACTATTCACTTCATCTGAACTGCACTTATCGCTGTGTTTGGCTTGCCTGTCCATTTCGCGGGTAACCTTGGTGGGCTCACTACGTCCACGTCTTTCTTTTACTTGATTTTTCTTTTTCTCCTTCACTTTCCTGAAGTCCCTCTCAGTATCATTTAACGGTCCAAACAGAGTTACAAGTGTAGTTTGAGTCCCTCTCATGATTTTCTTCACCTGTTGAGTCTTCTCGTCGATCAACTGTATCAATTTTTCTTTCGATTTTTCGTACACAATAGGAGTGTGCTTGCTCTTTCTCGTACAATGTCTTTCAGCTTCAATGAAATTCTCCTTCACAGACCACACTGTTTGTACGCATACGGAACTGTACAAACGAGGACCAGCTTTATAAATACCCTTGTGACTCACGGTGGCATCAAAATCGCAATAATTAACTACGATGTTTTTCGGCGCGGACTCCTGTTTTTTAAGAGGACGAACAAAAGGAAGGTAATTCAGTTGTACCGGAAGTTCAGATCTATTCACGATAACCGGAATTTTACGGCCGCTCGAACTATCCTGCTGTTTGACGTTGCCATCGTCCAGGGGTTGAAGTTGCAACAGCAGGTGTTCGTTGGAGGCATCATAGTTGATATCCAGCTGGTAGTAGCTGGAACAACTAGATACGGCTTTGCTCGAAGCCTTTTTGTACTCGGTAACTTCGCTGCGACCTTCTGATGAATTTTGATCAGTGTTCATTTTCTTCTCATTTTGGAAGAACGATCTAGGTGTATGCTTGGATAACTATGAATCGTACTTCGCTTAAAGAATCCATAAAATGTTACGGAAATTTTATAATTCCCCTTCCTTCACGAACTGACAGTGACAGTGACAGAACTTTTTATGTTGCCTTGATAATTTTTTAACAGCGAATTTAAAGTTGTTCTTTGTTTAATACACTTTCACCACAATCACATCCTTATTAGAACTGTATTTCTGGGTCAAAGATGGCGGCTACAAGCTGGGATCCTGGAGGCAGCAACCATTTTTCTTTTTACAAAACAGTAACACTCAATGTTTGAAAATAGACTTCTTCCAAAGCTAGTGATCGACATTTTTAGTAAGGTATTTTAAGTGGTGCAATTACTAAAATTGGTATAGACTAAAAATCTTTAAGGTCCAGTTCAATTTTTTTGTCTTTGAGATAAATCTTTTTTATATCTCAATACTCACTAGTTTTTAAGTAGTGGTGTTTTGTAACAATAAGTGTTACTGTTTCTATCATTACCGCATAGCATACCAGCCTTAAATCAGTTTTCAAATGCTTATTTTAGGAGGCTCAGATAAAATGAGGGGTACTTATTAATTCTGGTTGTGATGTTTTTCTCAAAATCTAAGGTGGCGCCAACTCAAAAATTTTAATTATCAACTTGAGTCATGTGACATACTTTTTGAAATCCACTTAATACTCCACATCAGACATCTATTAAAAAGTTATGGGTGTCTCAATCTGAAAACATACCTACATGTAGTGAGTCATCCCACCCTCCAGTGGGCATGGTAGGCCACATGTTTTTGCACAAACATATGGTCTTTTGGATGGACCACTCTCACTTTACAATCCAGACAAGTGATTTCCACGTATGTTATGCACTGGACTTCTTCATAGGTGACATATTATTTTCTTAGAGATGAGAATTCAAAACCTTATTGAGCAGTATGAAAAATGTACACAAAAGTATCAGTTCCATGGGTCACATATAGATTTTTTTGCTTAAGGAATGAAATGTCGGTTTGTTCTTAAGTTGTTGCAATCAAAAAATTGTGACAGCATCAGATGAATCACGTGTTTATGATAGATAGTTTTTAGATGCAAGAAAAATATGCAGAGGTACTGATGATCCTCAAAAATAATAACAAAGAAGTATTTTGATTTCGATCTCTGACAAACATCACAGATGTTAGATGATGTTTTTAAAACAAGCATTTAAAAATGTAAAGAAAGGTATTTAGCACATTAAAATCAATAATTCCTTTAAAATATCAGTCAAATGTAGTTTGTGATTTAAAATGTAATACTTGTAATAAAACATCATACATAGTAAAAGAAGAGATAAATCTTCATTAGCTTAATATATAATAAATAATCATCACCAAATAGAGATGAAATCAAAACTTAATGGAAAGAGAGCACTAAAAATAATCGTTTAATTTTAGACATGGATCAAATAAAAAAATATAAACATGATAAATAAAAAGTCACATAAGTAAATAAAAATATTCAGTAGCTGTTTGCATGGTTTAGATGATATAATTGGTAAGATTATTTCTTACCTGTTCTTGTTTATACCTACTTACCTGAAGTAAATATTTATTGAAGCACTGGACAAGTAAAAAAATACACATAATTCTTAACACAAAAATGTCGAATTAAATTTTATATAAAAAGACAGTCAGACAAAAAGAGACTTTCAAACCGTAGAAACAATGTGAATATTACAATATGATTCATTATGAAGACAAAATTCAACTTCCCTTGAACGAATTTTTAATATGGTTCATAGCAAAAAAATATATCTTACAGTAACATAGACCACCAAAAAACAAAGACATGAATTACGTAATGAAATTTAATATACAACAGTTTTTATACATTTTTTACAGCTTACGCGTTAATACAATGACATAACACAGCATCTGAATCCTTTCACAAGTAGTATACATAAAAAAAATCTACGAAAATATAAACATAAAATAATAGGAAAATAAACCCCAGTATAACTCAGTTTTCTACTTAACTGTTCTTGGTTAATAGGCTACTTAAAAATAAGTATGCAATCATGAAGCAACAAAAATTGTTTCAGTTCACACATTTGAATGGTGCCTATTCATTTTTTCTAGCGACTCATTTGAATTACCTGAAGCTGAACTATGATTTGAACCTAGAAACAAAAAAAAAGTTACCGAATTAAACCAGCTGCTGCATGTTTTCACACCAACCTTTATTGTGGTTCCTTACACTATTCCTTAAGGGAGGAGGCCTCTTCAGGTCTCTCCTGTCATCAGTTCTGTTATTATAGGGACTGTAGCCCCTCAGTGGGGGAGGGGAGGGCGCTCCATACTCTGAGTCATAGGGAGAGCCAGGACTATTCCTGTCGTACGGAGAATAAGCCCTAGAATCCGGGGAGTACCGTGAATTCAAGGGAGGGGAGGACATCCGCCCTAATGGAGGAGGCCTGTGGTCACCGGGAAACAGGGAAGGTGGGGGTGGCATGAAAGGAGGGGGAACTCCTGGTGGCAGTGGTGGAGGGATGAATGGCACACCTGGTGGTGGAGGTAAGAAAGGGGGAAGACCAGGTATTGGTGGGGAGGTGGTAAGATGGTCCCTAACACCATAAAGTAACGGAGGGGAAGCGGGGGAGTCCACGGGCATGTGGAGGGGGGAGACCGAGAGGTCACCGTTTTGTTCTGTCGGGGACTGAACACCTGCAATGATAATTTCGCAGTTGAAAGTCGTTCTATAATTGCAGTCAATGTTTGAAGCTTCAAATATAAACAGAAAAAACTCAAGAGAGAAAGAGAACATTTTATGAAGATACTGAAAAAGCAGTAGGAAAAATTCCGTAGCAAAATGTACTCACGGTTTTGACCCTTTTCATCATTGAGGGATCGTTCCCTCAACGTCAGCCTGTTCCTCAATTGAGCAGCTTCCTGTTTGGCATCTTCAAGCCTTCTTTCCGCTTGCCTTGCGGCCACCCAGCTTTCGTGTGCTTTTTTCTCCAACACCGAAATTTGACTCTTCAGTTCTACCTCCTGTGCGACTATCTCTTGCTTGAGAGATTCGTTTTGCGCCCTAAAAACAGCTCATTGAGAAGAGAGCAAATCAAAGTGGAAGTCGAAAATTACTTGTAATTTTGAAGTTCTTCTTGCATGTATTTGATTCGTTCGATTGTTGATGAGGCCTCACCCTGTTTTTCGACCCACATCGATTCTTGTTTGCTCAATTCCCTAGGTAAAAAAAAAAAACACCTGTGACATTAGGTCTTTTTCATTTCAGAGATACTGAACTAAATTGACCATAAATTTCAACATTTCATAAATGTGAATCAATTGCGTGATGCCCTTTAGTGTTAAAACATAATTTTTAGTCCAACATTTTTACTTACTTCTGCAGCTGCGCCTCCTTTTCCTTGAAATAATTTCCCAACACCTGCAACTTAGTCTGCGCCTCCAATTTTTCTTTATCCGCTTCGTCGTATTTTTCCCTCAATCTCTGAGCCTCCTTCAAGGCACCCTCAACCTGCTTTTCATACAGCGACTTGCTCTCCTGCTCCTGCTTTAGTTGATGGGCAAGCAACTCGTTGTCCCTCTTCAAAGTGGTTAGCTCCGCCCTTATGCTGTTAGCGTCTATCAAGGATTTGATGACGTTGGGATCGTTTTTGGCACTTTTCACTTGGCTGATGCTCTCCTTCAGCAGGCTGAGCTCGTTCGTCCTCAATTCGAGAGTGCGCTGGGCTTCAGAGAGCTTTGTGCGCAGCAGTTGCACCTCGTTGTTCAGACGAGCTATCTCAGTCTTGGAATTCTCAACAGTTTTCTCTAATTGGTGTCGGAGAGCATTCACCTCAGATTCCAGGGCATTCTGGTGCTGGTCTTTTTCCTCCTCGACCTTCAGGAGGTTTAGCACCATCTTGTCCAGTTCKGTTTGTAATTCCGAGACTTTTTTGTTGCTGATTTCCAATTCTAGGTGCAGCTCATGGTTTTCTGTGGTTTTGATGCTCAAGTTTTCATTGACGGAATTGATGGTGCTCTGCTGTTCCACTAGTTGTCTTTGAAGCTGCTCCATATTTGCAACTAATGCTTCGCTGCTGTTTTGAGAACTTAAGATGTCAGAGAGTATTTTATTCAGCTCCAGGCCAACTTCTGTGGAGTTTTCCAGCTCTTTTTCCAAAGTCTGCACTTGTTCTTCTAGTGCAAATTTAGCATTCAGGGCACTTTGAAGTTCATACTGTAAACTTTCCAACATCTCCTGTGGAATAGTGTCAGGTTGATCAACACTGACACCTGTTTCTGCCAGCAATTCATTTTCTCTCAAGGCAACCAACAGTTCCTTCTCTAATTTGTTTATTTTGGCTATTAAAGGCCCTTCTCTTCTAGTTTTATCGATGAAGATATAACCCAATAAGAAACACACTATTGTAACTGCAGTTATAACCAAGACAGACAAGACATCGTAGGTTAGCGAGGGCATTTCAAACGCCATATTACTGGAGGCTGCATCTGAATATACTTCATTCGTTTGGTCACTATTACAATGGGCCAAATTTGGATCAGCAGAGCAGGTATTGTCTAAAATTAAAACTGCTTTGTAATACACATACAAGTCATGAATAATGAATATCAGTTGCCAACTGAAGTATTCTGAAAGCACTGCTTGTTTTTAGTAATAACTATCAAGATATTCATATTAAGTAAGTAACATAGGCGACCAATATTTTCCTGCTTTATAACAATTATAAATTGTATACTAGATTACTTCAATAGTGTCCCAAAAACCTTTCTTTTTATATACGCAAACATTTATTTATCATCTGTATTCATAATTGCAAGCTAAGTTAATAAATATGGTAAAGTAAAATGATAGTTGCTTAAGGCAACAAGTTTTTAAATATCTGTTTAACCATTATTATTTGAGGTTTTTATCTCTATGTGAACCATAGGTGATTTTTACAACAGTACCTTTAGTCATCATTTTTTATATGTTAATTTTGTATAAGATTTTTTTGTGCTGTAGAGATGTAAATATATTGTTCGTTTTACAACTTGTTTTTTTACATCCTGAACTGTTACTATAAATCTGCATTAACTGTATGTAGGATTTTCATCATTTGAATACTTTTTTGTTACTATAAACGATATACATTATGACATATATAAAATTACTGTTCATTTTGTTTATGAAGAACTTACCAACATAATTTCTTGACAGCAGTTCTTCTGGTAACTTCTCCTCAACAGAACTCTTTTCTGCAGCAGGTACTTCTGCAGCAACTTCAAGATATTCATCAACTTGCTCGTTCTTTTCTGTAGATTTTTCTTCATTTTCTGAGCCAAAGATGCTCGAATAAAGTCCTCCAAATAATCCTGGCGAATCTTCTTTTGTTGTCTCTGTATTTGAAAGTACTGCTTCGTTTGGATCGTTCTGAGTACTCTCTTCTTGAGAACTTAATGGTTCTGAAGGAATGGAATTACCATTTTCAAGCTTTTCTCCTACACTCTCAGTTGAATCTTCATTGCTTTCCTCATTTTTGACGAATACATCAAAATTATGTTGTGTATTTGCAATATCAGGTATAGCATTGTTATCTGCATTCTCTTTTTGCTCATTTAGCGAATTTTCCTCATTTGATGGAGCTGTAGTTGTTACTGGACTATCGTCAGATTGAACAGGGGGAATTTCATAGTAAAAATCATTCTGAGATGGAATTTCGGTACTGAATTCTTCAGTTACTTCATGTTCAGGTTTCAAATCATCTTCTTGTGGTGTTTCTTTCAAATTTACTTCCTCTACAGTATCAGGTTTAGTATTTATTTGTTTTTCAGAAGGTTCTTTTGGATCCAGCTGCTCAGCACTATCTAAATTATTATTCACATTCTCAACAGGATCTTCTTTTACAATCTCTTCTGGTCTGTCAGAGTTATCAGTTACGTCAATTTTAATTGATGGATCCACGTTCACACTTTCTTCAATTTTTTCATTTACATCAACAAATTCAGTCGATTCTTTTGCACTTAATTCACCTATATTGTCGGAAGTATCATTTGTATTTTCTTCAACTTTATTTAAATCAAGTATAACAGCTTCCTCTACAAGGTTTGCTAAATTTAGGGGAACTTCAGGCTCCGTTATGTTATCATTTAGTTCCAGTGTATCGGTTGGATCAAAATTTTTTTCTACATGAATTTCTTCATCTTTTTTGCTTGGTTCAATACTTTCAGCTGCTGCTAGTCCACTAGTATGACTTGTTTCCTTCTTTTCTTCAGTGGTAAGTTTTTCTTCAATTTCTGATTCATTCTCTAAAGCAGAAGTTGCATTATTCTGTTCTTCACCTAACCGATCATCTAATTTCGCAGAAGCAGGCTGTATTGGAGAGTCTTCTTGCACCTTCTCTTCTATTACGTCTTCATCACTAACTTCCGTATCTTCGTCTTCACTGACATCATTCACATATTCTTTAAACGCACTTATCACGGAGCTCATAACATTGTCAACCAATGACCCATCCACTGGCTGTTCACTTTCATTTTCTTCTTTTTTAACAGGCACTAACGGTTCGGTTTCTTGGTCTGTTTTTAAGAGATCGGGAATGGCAGTTGGTTCAACTGGATTCTGAGTAACACTAGCTTCTATCGGATCGTCAAGATAAATTGTGGTGCCATCTACAACTTCATAATTCTTTTTAACAGAATCTGGGTTAATACCTTCAGTTTTCTCTGAATTCAAAGGCACTTTCTCCTCTTCCGAGTCAGTATTATTAACTTCCGTCTGCGGTTTGTTTAATATTTTCTTTTCTCGCAAGAAATCTTTAGGGGCGAACCCACGTTTACCATCAATTTCAACACCCCACAGGTTATTTTTCTTGTCAACGGGCTTACTGTAAATTTTTACCTCTTGCTGGGACTTGAAGGGAAGCACACCTTCTTCGCTGGGGAAATATTCTTTCAGCGTTTGGGCTACAGATATGGGTTCTGAAGGAGAAAGTAAAATATTGTTGCTGTGTAAATTTAGGTTAGGTCATTTATACTTACTGCTACACGTTGGATCTGCACATAAAACCCTCTTTGGTATTTCACAACGAATTTCGCTTACATATAAAAACAGCACCGTAAAATAAATTAACTTAAACTTAATCATTTTGGAACTGTTTGACAAATGGGTTTTCGTATGGCCACATCACTCGTTCATTGACTTTTTTGACTTTGACAGGTGATTGTTTACGTTTTGTTCTATTTCGATACTGGCGCCAATATTCAAATGCGTTTACTAAAATGTGTGGAAAATTGTAAATATTTTGAATAATTAGTAATATAATTAATTCATAACTAACGGATGTTGATATATATAAAAAATCAAGACGATTTCGGTGTCATTTTTCTTGTTGTAAGAGATCAAAAATAAGAATTTAAAAACATCTTTTATTAAATGCTTGTTACTTACCTAAATTGCTAAATTTTCTTTCGTTCTCTTTTATAACTAACTTCTTTATTTTTTTACATGTACGTACGTGCGTTGATATGTAAAAGCTGATTTTTTTTCATACTAGAGGGCTAATTATTATTGTGATAGTTTGTTGCATAATATAGGTGCGAGTGGAAGATCAGTCATAGCGACTGAACCCGGACCTTTTAGGTACATTATTATTTTTATTTAGTTTTTCCCGAGCATTATTAAATTGTTATTTGATTTCATTAAGGCATTTTTCTGTTTTTTAGGCTTTTTTGTATACAAACCCAATAAACGGCTTATTATTATTAATTTATAATAAGTATAAAGTAGTTCTTGGTGGCTTTTACTGCATAAGATACCATTTTCGAAAAAATTGAGAATGAACGTAAATATATATCCTGGAATACATATCAAAACTGAAATAACCCACTCAAAACAGTTCTAATAGTTTCTAAAATGTAATCAACATTCAGCACATTTTAAAGTATAAATTGTCAAATTTAAAAATGAGAGGTTGTACGATTTTATGGTCACATACATATTTCTACAGCTTGTCCCAAAAGTGGTTATCCAGACTGAAGAGAAACAGACCTAAATACACATTATAATTAGATACTTACTATCATACCCTGTGGTATTAATCATGAAACAAATCATAAAGACTATCTTGAGCTTTCATGGCATACCTGATTCAGTACATCAGAATAGTGATTTTCAGAAAATTTGTAAATACACCTGTAATTTTTAAACCGCAAAAAATTGTATAATGGCTAACGAAATGAGTTACTTGTGCGTCATGTTGATGCGATTTAAAAATGACGTTTTGCAAATCCATTTTATCGTATATAACGAGAGCAGTTCTTGATAAAATTTGCAAAATTACACTAGCGTAATAGAGGAAAACCAAAATTATGATCGAGTACAGTCTACACCAGCCTTCCAATCCTGACTATCTAGAAAATGTAAAAATATAATAAGCAGTTGGACGAGGATGTACTTTTGAACAAAAAAGGTAATTTTGAGATCGGTACTTGGAACAAAGTGTATGTGTAATTGATTGAAAATACCATTAAAATGTTTAATATGTTATGAACCGTATTATATTTGTTATCCCTAGTTTTTCTCTTGGATAAGTTATGTTAGCGTCGTAATATATGCACACCAGGGGATCTGGAAAAGTACCAAATCGTACCATCTAGAGTCCAACCACTTTTCCAAGAACTGATTCCTTTTATTCAAACATGCCGTTCTAACTGTACCCCGGTAAATTTGAGACGAGATATTTTTACAAATAACCCACATAACGGGTTACAAAACACACAAAACTGAAAAAACAAGAAGGAGCAAGTTCGAAGACCTCCTGCGTACCTAGCGGTTTTGCTACATCATGACCTTTCTTTTGGTTTTGATTGCATCCGAAGAGCCATCGACCAATGGGACAATCTTCAGTAGTCTGAGCAACAGCGGCAAGGATAGTGATGTTTCAGCAAAGTGCGTGCTGCGAACGATAATTAAAAACATGCATATCTACTTTTTTGTGTTATTTGGACTTGCAGTTAGTAGAGTTAATAGTGCACCAAGATCGAGAGATCGAGGAAGGTTAACAACGTTCGATCAAAAGCAAACGGGAGACTATAATGTTCAGCTGCATTTGAAAGATTTTCAAATTGTGGCGTTATTAAACGACGACAGTTTGAGTGCTTTTGGGGTAAGTAATTAAATGATTAAAACAGTTATCCAATGTAGGCGTTGCGAAGACGTAAATTATCTGGCGATTTTTTAATGTGCTTGCAGGATTACGATTACGACTATGACTACTCTGATCTCACTATAAAACCACACAATTCAACGACTTCAAAACCCCAAGAAGCAGCTTCATCCCAGAAGCCAACCGAGGAGCCACAAAAACCTATATTCACTACCAGCACTGAAGTATCATCTTCTTCCAAACAAACGTCTACCTCGACCACTCAAAAAATTGCGGAAGTAACTCCATCCAGCACAACGGAGCGTCAAAAGACTGAACCAGCAGCTGCCACCATTAAAGTCATTGTAGCCTCGGAATCACCGTACAATTACAGAAAACTGGGCGAAAATTCTTCCTCAATTAATGGAACTGAAAATCTCAGACAAACGGTGGTAACTGAAGGACCGAAGCATACCAGCGTCACTATAGTAGCCTCTTCTGAGGAGAATGTGGGTAGTAACACTGGCATTAGTAGCTTAGGTGAAATTCTGCATTACAGAAGATGCCAGAATGGTTACACGAGAGATAAGAGAGGAAGGTGCAAGAAAATTAGGCGTCCTCCTGTTATACCGTAAGTTTTTAGCTATAGTTATTGCTTTTTTTTGTTATTTATAACACTATCTTTTGTTCCAGATTTGGAATTTCTCATTTTGCTTCCAGTTTAGCTGAAAAATTTCGACAAGCGGCATCTGAAGAAGACAGTTCTTCGGTAGAATCAGAAGAAAACTAAATAATACAAAAAAGTGACATTTAGTTGTATTGCAACTTGCGTAGAAATAGCTGTAATATCTTTTAAGCCAAATAAACTTATTTTTATACGTGTTGTTTTAATTAATAATTAATTGATTAATATACAGAACAAAGTAACACAAATAAAAATACGAGATATATTATCAAATTAATACAAACAAAAACGACATTTATATAACGATATTAAATTAATAAAAAGTATAAAACTGAAACTATCTGTAAAGATACCAATACCAAACTAAACAAAATAATTTATTAAACACAAGCACTTTTTCTAAATTTTATTTCGATCCCACAGGCCAGTTCTAGAAAGACGTCATTAACATTTTAATATTTTCAAAATACTTTGTATCAAACGAGGAAAATTACGAATTAAGGATAATGAACGTACGAGCTCAAATTCTTTGAAATTCTTTGCGTAAAAGAAATGACAGGTAGCAACTTTTTTCTCATTCTTCTATAGAATCAAAATACCTCTTCTGCAACTCAGTTTCCTTAAAAATCCACAGTCTCCTCTAAATAAAGTCAAGCCTTGACTCACAACAAGAAGAAATGTCGGTACCTCGTGCATATTTTGGCAGACACTGTGAAATAATAGTAATCATGCGTACACCAGAGGCTTAAAAATAGTCTTCCCTATCCTCTGCGTATTTCTGATATGCATCACCAACGAAATTCGCCGCGCCAAATCGCAGATTGTCATGAAGAAGCGGCGCCGCTCGAGATTCGCCTCAATTTCCGCGTACCGTTACAAGAAGTGTTACCTTTCTTACTGTTACGGTTGTTCGGACTCTGCACCAAAGTCCAAACTGAGATTAAACCTGCTAGGATGATCGAATGGGCAGTCGATCCCGTGTATTCAATAGGTGAACATCGAGGGACAATGATCGCCTTGCTTTTGTTCCTGTTACCTGCGGTCGTCTTTCCTTCACCGGTGCCCGACAAGAGAGATAACGTCAAGTATGATCAAAGGCAGGAGGGTAAGTTGGAGATTTTGAAAAATTTTGAAAGCTAGCACACTAGAACTAAATTCAAACACCATTCATAATAAGGAAGCTGATATTTGGTACCCCCTCAGGTTTGCTGGTACAGTTTCAGTAAGTTTGCCTGAAACATTTTTCTTGCTTGGATTAAATATTGGTTTTTCTGCGGTAGGCAGTGTGTTTTCTCAAAAAAGGCATAATTCGAGTTTTGAATTATTCAGGAATATACCGTTTTTATGTAACGATTTGCAGTTCTGTTTATATCGTTCAAACTGGAAGATCCTTTTTAATTAGAGAAACTGAACATCTTCAGCAATTTAAAAAATATTCAAATATTGATATTATTGTTAATTAAATTATTTAGGATTTGGAAAATGTAACAATTTTGAATGATTTTTGTTTGTATTGCTGACATGTGGGCTACTTTTCAACACTGTTCAAAAATTAAGATTTTTTTTTCAAAACAGTTGCAACGTTGACAGCTACTCAGATGTCCTTTATCGGTCTTCAGCATACATTGCTTTGAAGAGTATTGAAAGGTTTCTACACAATATATAAATTTCTTTCTGATTCTGACCTCAGCAATCAAAGATAAATTATATCTTTTGTTGATGTTGTGGTAGTTCAATTTATGTATAAATTTCGAAAACTTATTAATAAAACTGACACTGTATTATGCAAAAAACACAACACAAAAGTTTTTCTGTTCAATTTCGAAATGGTTTATTAGTTTATTTGATATTAAATTTGTTGAAAGCACTACCTAATAGTGTAATAATTTATCCAGTTACACTGTCATATACGAGAAGAAATATTCAATATAAATCAGCTATACTTTAATATTGTCAATTACAATTACTGCATATATTTCGAAGTGATAGCTCCAAGCCGTGTATAATATAAAATCTAAGACAGTAAAAAAACAATTGATAATAAGTAAGTAATTAACATGTTAGTTTCGGTAAAACATTAAAAATAAAATATTAGCTATAATAGTAGGTACTATCATAAATAATAATAAATAATAAATTCTATTTCAAGGAAGTAAATATGCAGTCAAATACAGAATATTGCCCATTTCTAATTTTGTCAAACAGGTATATGATTATCACAATACCGTACGTATAACACTGCGTTGTATATTTACTTACTGCAGTAACTTACATGACAGTTCCGAGGCGTTATAAACACCATCTTAAAAAAAACTGTTTAAATTCAGGTTTATAAGAAGCAGCAACACACTTTTTGGACATTCTCTAAACATGAACCTCCCGTAACGTCTTGAAACAGCTTTTTCTTCAGATATATACAAAGAAATAGCAAATTCTCAAATCTGATCCGCTCCACTGAAATCGTATTATCTATGAGAGCATCCTAGATTTGCCTGGACCAACGGTAAGATTTACTGCACCACAATTTCGAGCGATACTTCTCTGAGAAAGGTGTAGCCGTGACCATCAAATCTCAGCGTTATTCTGCATGTATTCAATTGAAAGATACTATTCAAGTATAGGAAACAGGGTAAATACGGCTTGAAAATTCACTCAGTGCCTTGAGAGAATTTATCCTGCTCAATTCACCTCCCTGGGAGATTATATGGATTAACCATAGATTACCTTGAATATTTCTTTTTTTAATATCCCAGAAGGCATTCTTTCAACACGTATTAAAGTTATATTTACTCCTAAACTGAGAAATTTCATCTCTACATTTTTATAGCTCACAAAAACTTAGGCAGTTAACGTTTGTATTATGTATTACATTACACTAACCTGCATCTTATACTAGAAGTAATTAATTAACTATAGTACAAATCAGCCAAATCAAGAAAAGTAGGACAGAACTGCAACACCTACGTTTCTTAATAAAACTCTACATTCTAGGTGAATTCAACCTAAGAGCAGACCTGGAAAACTTCGTCATCCTGCTAATACCAACATCCCCATCTGCCACTCCCAACCCACCAAGCTCTAGCTCCCCCAGCAGCATCAACTTGTTAGATCTACTCTCCAAGAGCATAATACCAATGAAGCCGCATCACGGCAAACGCAACAAGCACGTTAAAAAAGACGGAAGCGACTTGAGGGACCCCGCCGAAGAAACGATGCACTTCATAGAGTCCAAGACCGCCCCTTACCACGTAGACATCAGCAAGAGCAGGGAAGAACTCTCGAAGCTGCACCCGCAACCAGATGATGTGCTGGTGGCCCAGTCTCCCACCGTGTCGTTGTTGAAGAACGCGGACCAGGAGTCGCGGGCGTCCAAAGCAGTGGTCATCGCGTTACCCCTGGAAGGCATCGACAAGAAGGGGGTTCCGAAGAAAGATGGAAAGAAGAAGCATCCGAAGGAGATTGATGGGGAGACGCTTAAACTCCTGGGGGCAGAGAACGAGCAGTGTGGACCTGGATTGAGGAGGGATGCGGAAGGCATTTGTAGAATTGTCGAGGTTTAGTTTTATTTGTTGTAGAAACAGCAATTATTTATTTTCATTAATAAATTATTTAAGGCTTTATGTGTTATGTTTTATTATATCAGATTTATCGTAAAACTACTTGTATTCCTACGGATTTCTAAACATATTTTAAAGTAATTCAACGATATCCTGGTTTAAAACCTAAATTTGCATTCAAAATTTAGAAGGAAACTAGTTTTGCAAATTTATGGATATATATTTCTTATAATTTCATACAAAAACTAAAAGAAATGGTATTTGCGTCATTAAAAAATTGTTTATATTTCTGTTATTAGATATATATAGATATAATTCAAAACTAATTTGTTTTTGTAATAGCAATTTATGAGGCAACCAATTTTTTGAGATTAAAATATGCAAAACCAAGGTTAGTGGATTCTAAAAGAAGTGATACTATTTGGAAGACACTGAAAAAGTATTGATTTGCTATGAAAAATTCTGGAAAATAAATTCAGTCGGTGAAGATCTTAAAATACAGCGATTTCAACTAAACAAGTGTAAATTTAATATAAGACGTAGCCAAAGAAACCCATAAACTTATATGTTGACTATCACATACTAAATAAATGAAGACATACGAAACTGCAGAAACAGTAACATGATGGTAACTACATTAGAACAACATCCTAATATCCGGTTATCATTTGGACAATCACAGATTGCAGGGTAGCTATCTGTATTTGGTATATATTCAACATATATCTTAATTCTAATTATATCCCGGCTTTCATTTAAGTATTCAATATTAAAACTGCCGTCTTCGTTAAGCAATTCAGCTAAATAACACACCGTTTGTGGCAGTTGATATTACCTTTCGTATGGACGTTACAGATAAAAAATTATTAAATCTGCAGAAAATTTTGCCTCCCTATTTAATATAACTGTTGTAAATACGCAGTTATAAACGAAGATAATGATGGAGATTAATAGTAATAATATCTGTATTTACGTTTTGCTTTCTATTGTGTTTGTTGGTCATTTTGAATCTTTGCTTAATGCAGTTTATAATGTCTTCATTTACTTCGAATATCTAGACTGCTTTTCACTATTAGGGTGTCGCTCTTTTGTAAACGTATTTTGAGTCGCCGGCGATTTTTTAAGTTTAAATATTGGAGGATTTCTTTAAAATCTTTTTGTAAAAAATGAAGGTAACGTTTCTCAGTTAAAGAATGGTCAAAAATGTAGGGACCTAGAATGGTGCACCCAATAATACCGCAGCAAACATTAAACCCAAATCTAATTTGAGGTCTTTTTTGCTGCACGTTGCGAGGGTTTTCTTGTGCCCAGAGATGTTCATTACGCATGGTCTTAACAAAAAACTGTGCCCATTTGTTTCTATACTAGTTACTCCAGACGACGATCTTTATCCCCAGAATGTTTGGCTAACTGCAAGCTTCTAGGGGTGAAATCTATGTAATTTCAATGTTTTAACTACAGTGCTTTGTGAAGTGACAGTATTTAAAGCAATTTCACGGGTTGAACATGACGGATTTATGTTTACACTTGCCAAAATGTTTATTTGTGTAGCTTCATTTATACGCCTGGACCGATTTCTTGGTTTACAAAAAAAGCCATATTGTCCTAAGTTATCGTAAAGCCTTTTAAATTGTTTTAAAGAAGGCTGATGGCGATCTTGGTAGCGATGAAAGTATTCTTCATATGTTCGAACGGAATTTGCATGGATATTTTGTCAAGAAATAAACGGCCTGTTACAGGAGGAAAAGAACTGTACCTCATTTATAGTGATACGATTTCAGTTTTAATAGTTGGTGTTGGAGTATAAAAAAACGGAGCTGTTGCTATCAAGCTAATAATATGGGTTTACGTCCCTGTGCAAACAGTTATGTCGCATTTGTGTCAAGTACACTAAACGTCTTTTGAGTAGTAACATACTAACAGCAACAACAAATACTCCTATTACACATATAAATAAATCATTCGATAAAAATAATCAGTATGAAATCAGCCATGTTAGATCTTCAACACGTAAAACCTGCAATAGAAAACTTCAAACGCCATCATCTTTCACAMAACCCGCAATATCTTCAGTGCAAAACATTCCACGCCGAGTGTACCTGTGGCTGAACTCCTCTCGCACATATTAAAACAAGTTGCAGTCTGTTAAATAAATTAACATTCCCGTATTTTCTTCCATTCCTCGTCCGGCAGCCGCGTCGTGTACAGTTTTCGAAATGTCGCCCGCGGCCATAGCCTTAATCCTGATCTCTGTGGCCGGTTGCCATGGCAGATCCGTGGAAAACTGCGACAAGAATTCTTCGGAGTCCATGGAAACCATCGACCAGAGACAGAACGGCACCGAAAACGTGAGAGTCAACGTCAAAGACGTGGTGCTGGTGTGGGCGCCTTCGGATGCCCTCCTGGAGGCCGGTGGATATCTGGATTCCGACCTGCTGGACTACCCCAACGAGGAAGTGCCTCAGAAACCGCTGGGGTCGAACGAGATCGAGAAGCCCACTTCGATTTTTGACATCCTCGTTGCGAACTTTCCTCAACTCAGCAATGCCACAGGTAAAGATTGTAAAGCAATAACACTCCTCGAAGCATTAACCATCAAAATTGTCATTTAATTAATAATTAACTAAGTAAGTGGCGTATGAAAATATGTCCTTTTTCTTTTAGTTTAAGAGTTAAAAGCATTTTAATTATTTACATTTATTTAATTAGCCTAAAACATTTTTAATAAATATAAATTATAAAAACTGCTCAAAGTAGCCACCTTTCGCTAGAATAAAAGCTTCACCTCTTCGAACTAAAGACGGTGCTATGCGCTGTACAAACTTTGGATCGTTTCTTATTACATGTCTTGCATTTATTATTCTTTGCATTAATTGCTCGCGATTGGTAATCTCCACATGATAAACCAGCTGCTTCATATGACCCCACAGATAAAAATCTAAGGGATTCAAATTCGGCGAGCGTGGCGGGCAAGCTACTGGACCTCCATTACCAATTCAATGATATGGAAAATTATTATTAAAAAATAAGATATTTGCAGGTTCTGCTCTTCTTATGGAAACAGTAATAACTAGCAATAAAAATTGGATTCTTTAGTACTATAAAAGGTTATCACATCTGACTAAACATTGTTCGAAAATGCTTACCTATACAATTTGCAGAAACTATCCAGCATAATACATTTCACGTGAAAATATCAGTGATAAAAAATTACAATTTATACAAAATATGTAGTTATGCTAATAGCAATAACGACCATTTTGACCTGCACGGAATTTGGTAAATAATTATTAAATTATTATTTTGCAATAGTTTGCTAACCGAATATTTTACGTTGCCATTATAATGTCACACATATTGTTATGTATTTGCTTATTTACTTAAGAGCGACTCACATTTAAAAAGTACAAAAATATTGTTTCTTGTAGGCTTTTTAGACATGCGAAACAAGATTACAAATGAGCTCATCTTGTCTTCAATGTTAGTCTTGTTAAAGCTGCTACAGTACAGTGAATATGATCATAAAATTAGTTCTTATACAGTGTTGGTATAGATTATTACTAGTTGGTTGTTCGTTAGTTTCCTTTCAAAATTGTTTTTTTTTACAGTGTTAGTTTAAATAATTATATAAACAATCAAAGCAGTAGTGGCGAGAGTTATAAAAATAAAGTCACATTTCTATTAATGGTGCTAATGTTAACTTTTTACCTGCTAGAATTAAACCCAGAAAGGCCTTCCTCGTCAACTACCACTGAAGCCACAGCCTCAAGTTCAACCGGCAGTAGTGAATCTAATAATGTGGACGTTACTGAGAATAGCATTTCTAGCAGTAGCTCTAGTCAAGCTCCCTCACAATTAACGGAAAAAGCAAAAAGGTATGTAAAAACATAAAGTCATATTACATAAATTCAAAGTAACATTTATATTTTCAGGGGTAAACTGAGGCTATCAAGTATTTTACGCCCATTTATAAAAAGGAGGTATTACTAGGTCTAAGTGAAGAATTTTTATTTTCATAGTTTGTCTGTTTTTTTAATGTTAACGTATGAGTACAATACTTTATTTATTTCAATACATATTTTGTAATACTTACGTTTATATTTTTTATGATCATAATCGATATCAAAATATCATTCTAGACGTATATAAATGCGTCGGTTATTAGTGGATACAAAGCATGAATGTTTAAATGCATTTTCAGCGGTGTTCGAAAATTATATATCGAAGTTGAATAAAAGCGAAGAGAATCCACCAAAAATTCGAGAACAAAAATAATTATACCGGTTCTGAAACTAGTATTAGAGTGATGATTAAAATGGGTTTTCAATGGGTGAAGACACAAACTAATCGCAAACTGTTTATGGAAAAACCACATATTGAACAGATGCGTCTTAATTATCTACGTGGGATAAAGGAATATCGTCAAGCAAGTTGAAATTTTGGAGCGATGATACAAACCTGTGTACAGTAAAAATTGACACCAGTTAAATACTGCAATGCGACTAATCACTGGAACAATTAAGTCAACTCCATTACCTTGGCTTCGGATTCTTTCAAACATTGCTCCTCCGGCGATTCGCAGACAGTTTGCTACATATAACGGTTGGCAAAAATATCATTCAGCTCCTAATGAGTTTCTGATTTCCCGAGATCTGCAAGAGCTGCCTACAACGCGGCTAACTTCTAGAAAACCTCTGCGGACAGAAGATTGCCTTCGTGCTCCTTATACCATTGAAGATGCATGGTGTTCTGTTTGGCAACTTAAGAAACATGATATATTCAATCAGCAGCTTATAGACGATCCAACGGAAGAGGTAGCAGGAACTGACCTTCCAAGAAGGGCTTGGTCTTAATAAATGGGATTCATCTATCAACCCTTCTTGTGAATGTGGAGATTCCCTCCAAACAATTGGACATATGGTCAACAGATGCCCCCGTACAGCATGACCTGGTGGTTTTGCGTCTATCAATCGTGTTGATGAAGGTGTTAAAGACTGGCTTAAGACAATAGAGATCTAATTGGAGTTTTCTGCGGTTTTCTTCAGTACTCTATCCAGAATAAATACATACATGTATCTATTATGGATAAAGCGCAAATGCGAGATTCCTTATCGTTGAATGAATTTTTTTTCTTTCGACGCTTTTATAAAAGTCGACCGTAGTCGCATGAAATAAACAGTACTGTAGAATGTATTAATGATTTTCATAAGAATATATATACATAATGTGGAACTCGAAAATGCCCCGATATGTGTGCAAGGAAGGCAGAAATGATGGAAAGGTCGAGTTGTTTAAACTCCATACATTGCATAATAATGTGTGATTCCTTTTAAGGCTATTTCTTAATATTTATAAGGATTATTCAAACGTTTATGTTTTTGTAAAATAGAACCGAACGATGACCGAAAAAGTTGACACCATGTAGTAAAGAAAGTGTTCAACTGTATGAAAACGGAGTAAAAGTTGAAACCATGCAAAGGGTACATTTCTTTAATCATATGCGACAATCAAACAGGATTTCAATGATTACAAGGGCATATTTTAAAAGAGTAAGATTTATTACGCACAACCCCCCACTATTATTAACAAAGTATAAATCTTATTTCATAATTCTCTCGTATTTTCTCTGATCATGTAACATTTCCAGAAATACCTTGTATTTTTTGTCGTGATACTCCAAAACATCTTTATCGGGTAAAACGGTGTTTCCCGCTCCCCCCATACTTTTCAAAGCAGTATCTACATCACTGAAGCAACCAGAGGCACATGCTCCTAGAATAGACGCTCCCAAAACTACAGATTCCGTTTCCAGGGGACAAAGGACTGGAAGCTTCGCCACATCAGCCTGCGTCTGGACGAAAAGTGCATTTTTGCTGAGCCCTCCACAAATCAGGATCGAGCTTATGTCTTTATGACCCGACTCGATCAGAGCTTCGACTATGTGTCGCGTGCCATACTGAAAAATTTTAAAATATGGGTTTGAAATTAATTCAAATTCAGTGAGGCTTACAGAGAGGGCCTGAATTGTTGCTAAGTATAAGAGCGCTAAATTTTCCTCGTCTGATGAAAGTGTTAGTCCTGATATCTAAAAAACGGGATATTTTGAAATAGTTCGGATATAACAGTGGAGAGGTATTACCATTCCTTTAAGGGTAGGATCTGCTATGGGTGAACGATTTCCGTGGAAATCTGGATACACATGTAAGGATTCCGTTAAAAATGCTGATGAAGTCAAATTTCTCCTTTTTCTAATTTGCTCTAATAGATCTGTGAGATATTGTTGGATGTGCCTGCAAAACATCATCAGAGTAATTATATTTTACACAATTTTACTTGTATAGTAGCGTATTATAATTATTTGTGCCCAATCAAAATCTCGTAACTTAGCTTCGAAAAAGATTACTTTTAAAGATAAAACACAAACTGGTCCATTTTAACAACTGAAGAAAACTGTTTGCATGCCACAACTCCGTCTAGCTTTCATAATAAAGAGTAGTTTACTTTATCAAATGGTTTGGACAAATCTGTAGAAATAATGCCCATCTGGAACTTATAGCTCCAAGCTCCAAGAGTCTTGAAACACTCTTACTTAAATTTTGGTTTAAAGATTGTAGGAAGAGCAAACATAAAGTACTTGTCTTCTTCTTAATTCTTAATGCTATTATATATCCTTAAAAAATTCTTACTTACATTTTCCCGATTTTATTTTTAATAGCCAACGTAGCAGGATGTGAATCGATCACGTAGTCAACCAGTTTACCAGTGGCACTCTGACCACCCTCATTTAACCACATCCCGGGAACCGTGGCACTGTAGTACGGACCCCAAACACCAGGCACAAACACTGGTCCTTTGGAGACCGCCATATGGCATGTTGATGTGCCGCAAATGAGCGCTAGACATTTTTTTAAATAACATCAAATAAAACATGTAGATCTTCACAAGAAAAATGTTGAGTCTGTTTGCTAAAATACGAGGTAAGAGCTAGTTTACTTTTTACCTAGTCTTGAGTGGAATTCTACTGAGATTCTCTCCGAGGAACATCCGATTAATCCTAAACCACCAGCATGAGCATCAATCATGGATGTACCCACCGGGGTACCAGGAAGAAGCCCCAATTCCTTAGCAGCCCTCTCCGATAAACCCCCAGGAATAGGTGCTCCAGGATGCAAAACGGTTTCACCAATCTTTCTACCATTATTCTCCAGGAGATCTTCCATACCCACTTGCTTGAAATAATCTGAACTCCAACCTCCATTTCCAGTTTCAGATATCACGTACGTCCATTTACATACTAAGGAACATAAAGATCTGTAAAAATTTCACGTTTTCTTACACCGATGAAACTAAATGTGACTTTAGCAACCTGGATTCGCTGCCAGTGGCCTTCCAGGTTAGAAAATCAGGCAAATCGAAAAACAATCCGGCTCTATCCCAGCATTCCTTCCTAAGATTCTTCTTGATCCAAAGAAGTTTCGGAGTTTCCATTTCGAGAGAGATTTTACCCCCCACATATTTGAGAACAGGATGCTGAAGAGAGTTGATGAAATCTGCTTCTACTTTGGCTCTGTGATCGAGCCATAATATAATGTTTTGATCGTGGTTGCCTTGAGGATGGAAGATTTTATTTGACCACCCCGCGAGATGTATTTTAATGATTGTTACCTGTAGGACTTACGGAAAGAGGCCTGCCCTGTTTGTCTATAGCGACCAATGAACATGTGGCATCAAAGCCCAGACCTTTGATGCTTTTCGGGTCTACTCCTTTTATTACAGTCTAAAACATAATAACTAACTGCATATTTCTAGTGTAAAACAGAAAAGTGCTTCATGGTGTTGGTATGAAATAGGGCACTTTTCTTGTACAGAATTGTTTTAACAGTTTTAAGTTATTTTTCTGCAACTTCTTCAGTAATAAGTAAATTTTTCTTTGTGACGCTCCAAATTTCACCAAATAGCTTTTATAATGGGTTTCATAGATCCTTTCCTACAACTATACCAATACTCCTTTCCTAATTGGGCATTGAAATCTCTTGCTGCTTTACCATGTACTGGTTTTCTAACTGTTCATAAAACGGTCACTGCTAGTACTATATAAATAAGTCAATGAGTCAATTCACTAGTGAATTTACTAAAAATGACATGCCAAAAATGTGCAGTCAGAGAAAAATTGTTGAGACATTCTTTTTGTCAAATATGAATGGACATGTCGAAAGTGACATAATTTTTACTGAAGAAATATTTTTATACGAAGTTTAGTACCCTGTAAGACAATGACAACGAGTTAATTTTAATAATTGGTAAGCTAACCAATGTCCTAACCCAGCGAAGTCCTTGGATTTAACACTCATAGGTTTTTCGAAAATTTGTAAAGACGTTTCTTGTTTAGTTTTCTAATGTTAGAATAAGTTTGTTATTGTTGTTTTGTTTTATCTTCCATATGGTTTAAATTGCAACATATTTTTACGTTTTATTGCAAATATATGTAATAGCTAATGTATATTAAACTGTTTACTATAAAATTAATAATTTGTTGTATAGACGTAAACTGTATCAGGTAGATATGTGATTTCTTTACGATTAGAAGTATTATTTCACTTTTAGTGTTTTTTTTAGCTGTTTATTACTTAGAACGATATTCATAAATCACAAAATGAAGAACTATTTAACACTAGTTGAGAAGTTTTCTTCAAAAAAAGCAATTATTATTTATACGTAGGTATAATCATAGAATTGACGGTTTATTTTTAATTGTAAATGTAATTAACAAGCAATAATATTTCTTACAGTTTCCTGTAGTCCTTTTTAAGCGTAAACCATTTAAGCACACCGTGTTGGATAGCATAATCTAACTGTAAATTTTAGTTCTCACCTTGACACACCGTATCGTGGCAGTCCATATATCTTCAGATGATTGCTCATAAAAATCTGGTTTGGGATTCCAAGTTTTGGTTTCCTGCTCGGCAATTTCAACCACTTTACCATTTTCGGTCACCAAACCAGCCCTTACACTACCAGTCCCTACATCTACCCCGACAAAATAGTTAGACATTATTGAGACTTATTAATTGGTGTAGTTGTTCAACGCGCGGTTACTCTACAATGAAGGTCGATAATAAATGAAATTGTGGAGGTTATCCGCTACAAACAAGCCGATAATTGTAATGCATATTGTTGAGAGAAGAGATACGGTTGATTGCTTAATAAATTCCTTATCATTTTTGTTACGTCACTAGCGAATTATGCTCGTTTATATCTCTATTGTGGCATTATTAGACTTATTTACGGCTGGTGTATTTATAATTTGGGATGGATCACATTCAGTTCATTGATTGTGAGACTACAACTAAATAAACCGACTGAAATGTTAGGTACTCGTCCGCAAGGCTTTTAAATGTGCGTTTTCCCGCGCCATTTAAATTCCAAACAGTTATGAAGTTAGCAACAAATAGTAAGTCACGTGCGCTGCCATGGTTCGTCATAAAAATCGGTAAGTTCCCGGTAATATTGTAGATCTAGTATTTCATCATATTTTACTTGCAGTTACGTAGTGGTAGAAATAAATCCCGTTGTTGAAACCGGCAAACCCTTGCCGCTAAGCCCTATTGCCTTCCACAATGCCATTATGGATAAAGTGGAGCAACTTCACGGGGATTTCGGTGTAGCCGCGATCAGGGCCGGCTTCACGGCGAAATATTGCAACGAGAAAACGAGGATAGCTATAATACGAATTAGACACGGACCCCACAAACTGGTGACAAGTTCGCTGCCGTTTATAACTTCCGTTGACAAGAATGATGTTGCTATAAGAACTTTATACACAGGTGCTACAATCAGACAATGCTACAAGTTTCTTTTGGTTTATCAACAGCGGAAATATGACGCATTTTGTGTCGAGTTAAAGACTGATGAAGAAAAGCGAGTTGCTAGAGAAGCTTTACTCAATTTAGATAACGTTTTAGCAATAAAATGATTTGTTAAAAGCGTGCTTTATCTGTTTACTATTGCCAACAGTGTCGGCAATCCTCATTATCATTAGCAGGCGTTTTGTTGGGAACTATTTATATTATACAAAAATATTATTCTTTTCCTACCTATGAGGACAAACTGAAGAGAACTAGGCCAGTACAAGGCTAAAATTATCTTTCAGGCAAATGTCAAAAATACTGCGTTAAACATGGTTTGTTTCCGTATTTGAAGGTGATAATATTTAGTTTTAAAGATTGAAATCACGTTCATGGAGTCATTTTGTTTATAACATACTATTCTGATGGGCATATTCACAATATCAGAGATGTAAACAGCAAACAAAATATGGACTAATATTAAGTCCTGTCCTGTCCTCGATATAGAACGGAATCAGGGTTTCTAACAATGTTAAATCTAATATAAATTTTGAAGTAGGTACAACATTGTTTAAATACACATATGTAAGTTTTGAATATCAGAGCTGAGTAATATAAATGACATTCTTTCGTACAAGCATTAGTTGCTATTTCATCATAGTATTAACCTCACTGTCAGGAATACCCATAAATTGAGAAAAGATTCAGATTCTATGTACCTAAGTACGGATCTGTACACACTTAGGACTGCGCAAGCGTCCCTAGAGTGAGGAATGTGAACAAATCACGACACGGGATATAAAAAGAATATTGTTGGTGGGGGTGGAATAGCGGAACATTTGTTGGTGTTCGCATGCGTGTGAGCATGTATTGACTATTGATGTTACGGTTCAATACAAGAAAATTATGGGAAACTTCTTATCCTTACTTGAAACTTTCTCAGAAGTGTGTTAATAATGAAATTCATCCAAAACAGAGACGAAGTGGCGGTGTGCCATGGTGTTGACGAAGTAAATAACAACAAAAGTCTGACGATCTGGGACTCATTTGAAACGTAAGTAACTTGATCACTTGTTGCATGCATTGTATCGCCTTTTGTTTAAAAGCACCTGTTGAACATCCGGTTCTTCAGAGAACCAGGATTTGGTATTGATTTACTTATCAGTGGATCCCCCATGCGGGTGGTGAGCCCGCATGTCGCCGATTGTGATGCAATTATGGTACGGTTTCGGCTTTTGGGGCAACTATTCAGTATACGGTACGTGTACTGCAATTCCACCAAGGTGTTAGTCTTATGCTATAACACACTACAGTTGCACGGTTGCACAATAATTCCAGTGTAACTCCATTAGCCGAGTTTTGTAAGTATAGAGAGGATAAAAGCAAAGTGCACAACTCATTATTCGTACTTAGGAAATTTTCACCAATTATTGTCCCTATGCATATTTAGCATATAAGCTGTATAATTCTGTCCGATATTCTTTGGGTAGTCGTTTTCATCTTATGGGACAACTACTATAACAATACACCAACTAAACCAAAACACATCTTTTAAATTGCACACGGCATACTTTCTGAAATAGAGGGATATAATTAAGGTAAAACGAACAGGAAACGACCTTTACAAAAGCACCAGTTTACTTTCCCATTGACATGGATTTCATTAAGGTAGAAGGGACAAAAAAGACGTTTACAAAAGTAGATTTCTGTTATTGGGGCAAATGCTGTAATACGCCGCTAAACGACATATCTCCTTTAAACTTCACATGGTTTACTTTTCCATCGACAGGGATTCCATTAAGGTAAAACGAACAAAAAAAGACCCTTAAAAAAGTTACCCTTTCTGAAGGGGTGGAAATTAAAGTCCACGAATGGTTGTCAAAAAAATTCGCATCAACTCTACACATGCACTAGAACATTTCCCCAGAGTTTGGGAATTTTAACTTCAACAGAAGATATTAAACTCGATGTCTTAAATCCTCGTATTGGGTGGATTTCGTCTATTGGGGCAAGTGCTGTAATACGCCAGCCAAACATGATATCTCCTTTAAACTTCACACGGTTTACTTTCCCGTCGACAGGGATTTAATTAAGGTAAAACGAACAAAAAAAGACCCTTAAAAAAGTCACCCTCCCTGAAGGGGTGGAAATTAAAGTCCACGAAAAGTTGTCAAAAAATTCGCATCAACTCTACACATGTACTAGAACATTTCCCCCGAGTTTGGGAATTTTAACTTCAAAGGAAGATATTAAACTCGATGTCTTAAATCCTCGTATTGGGTGGATTTCGTCTATTGGGGCAAGTGCTGTAATACGCCAGCCAAACGAGATATCTCCTTTAAACTTCACACGGTTTACTTTCCCCTCGACAGGGATTTAATTAAGGTAAAACGAACAAAAAAAGACCCTTAAAAAAGTCACCCTCCCTGAAGGGGTGGAAATTAAAGTCCACGAAAAGTTGCCCAAAAATTCGCATCAACTCTACACATGCACTAGAACATTTCCCCCGAGTTTGGGAATTTTAACTTCAACAGAAGATATTAAACTCGATGTCTTAAATCCTCGTATTGGGTGGATTTCGTCTATTGGGGCAAGTGCTGTAATACGCCAGCCAAACGAGATATCTCCTTTAAACTTCACACGGTTTACTTTCCCCTCGACAGGGATTTAATTAAGGTAAAACGAACAAAAAAAGACCCTTAAAAAAGTCACCCTCCCTGAAGGGGTGGAAATTAAAGTCCACGAAAAGTTGCCCCAAAAATTCGCATCAACTCTACACATGCACTAGAACATTTCCCCCGAGTTTGGGAATTTTAACTTCAACAGAAGATATTAAACTCGATGTCTTAAATCCTCGTATTGGGTGGATTTCGTCTATTGGGGCAAGTGCTGTAATACGCCAGCCAAACGAGATATCTCCTTTAAACTTCACACGGTTTACTTTCCCCTCGACAGGGATTTAATTAAGGTAAAACGAACAAAAAAAGACCCTTAAAAAAGTCACCCTCCCTGAAGGGGTGGAAATTAAAGTCCACGAAAAGTTGCCCAAAAATTCGCATCAACTCTACACATGCACTAGAACATTTCCCCCGAGTTTGGGAATTTTAACTTCAACAGAAGATATTAAACTCGATGTCTTAAATCCTCGTATTGGGTGGATTTCGTCTATTGGGGCAAGTGCTGTAATACGCCAGCCAAACATGATATCTCCTTTAAACTTCACACGGTTTACTTTCCCGTCGACAGGGATTTAATTAAGGTAAAACGAACAAAAAAAGACCCTTAAAAAAGTCACCCTCCCTGAAGGGGTGGAAATTAAAGTCCACGAAAAGTTGCCCAAAAATTCGCATCAACTCTACACATGCACTAGAACATTTCCCCCGAGTTTGGGAATTTTAACTTCAACAGAAGATATTAAACTCGATGTCTTAAATCCTCGTATTGGGTGGATTTCGTCTATTGGGGCAAGTGCTGTAATACGCCAGCCAAACATGATATCTCCTTTAAACTTCACACGGTTTACTTTCCCGTCGACAGGGATTTAATTAAGGTAAAACGAACAAAAAAAGACCCTTAAAAAAGTCACCCTCCCTGAAGGGGTGGAAATTAAAGTCCACGAAAAGTTTTCAAAAAATTCGCATCAACTCTACACATGTACTAGAACATTTCCCCCGAGTTTGGGAATTTTAACTTCAACAGAAGATATTAAACTCGATGTCTTAAATCCTCGTATTGGGTGGATTTCGTCTATTGGGGCAAGTGCTGTAATACGCCAGCCAAACATGATATCTCCTTTAAACTTCACACGGTTTACTTTCCCGTCGACAGGGATTTAATTAAGGTAAAACGAACAAAAAAAGACCCTTAAAAAAGTCACCCTCCCTGAAGGGGTGGAAATTAAAGTCCACGAAAAGTTGCCCAAAAATTCGCATCAACTCTACACATGTACTAGAACATTTCCCCCGAGTTTGGGAATTTTAACTTCAACAGAAGATATTAAACTCGATGTCTTAAATCCTCGTATTAGGTGGATTTCGTCTATTGGGGCAAGTGCTGTAATACGCCAGCCAAACGAGATATCTCCTTTAAACTTCACACGGTTTACTTTCCCGTCGACAGGGATTTAATTAAGGTAAAACGAACAAAAAAAGACCCTTAAAAAAGTCACCCTCCCTGAAGGGGTGGAAATTAAAGTCCACGAAAAGTTGTCAAAAAATTCGCATCAACTCTACACATGTACTAGAACATTTCCCCCGAGTTTGGGAATTTTAACTTCAACAGAAGATATTAAACTCGATGTCTTAAATCCTCGTATTGGGTGGATTTCGTCTATTGGGGCAAGTGCTGTAATACGCCAGCCAAACGAGATATCTCCTTTAAACTTCACACGGTTTACTTTCCCCTCGACAGGGATTTAATTAAGGTGAAGCGAACAGAAAACACCATTTACAAAAGCCATAATTTATTTTTAAAACCGGCAAGGAAGCTTGAACAAGCATATTTCAATACACACGTCAAAAAGTTAAATAACAATCGTAATTGTAGTACGCCAACTAAACGAGACATCTCCTTTAAACTGCACACGGCATATAGTAAGTTCGTGATATTTTATTATATATCTGTACTTATGTACGTATAATGTATGGTTTGTGTTGTAATTTGTAATAATCTCCACGGACAAACCATTTTTGTGTGT
This sequence comes from Rhyzopertha dominica, assembly GCA_025024175.1. NCBI lineage: Eukaryota > Metazoa > Arthropoda > Insecta > Coleoptera > Bostrichidae > Rhyzopertha > Rhyzopertha dominica. The sequence goes on along the minus strand of QCXZ01000138.1, from coordinate 50,974,618 downwards.
GCTTTTATTGCAAATAAACTACCTACCTACCCTTATAATTTTAGCCTTATGGGAAAAATGAGGAAAACGGTATTCAGAGAATTCCAGTACTATTCTAAACCCAGCAGAACAACATTCCAAGTTCTTAACCAATGGAAATACAGAATAGGTCAATTACCGTGGTATACCTGAGTAACGGTCATTCGTTGGTCAGTTATCTAAATGCCGGGGTGACATCCCTGAGGGGCGTGTCACTTAACCGAAACCGAAACCGTGACCTCTCACGTAATCTTGAAAAAGATCTAGAGCGCCGGTGACAGCTATATAGAAATAGAGAATAATAATGTAATGCTTCGATAGATGATGTAGATTATGTACCAAATCTAAAAATGGGTTATGCCGGTGTGAAACCAAGTCCAAGAGCAGCATTTAGACGGTAAAAAAAGAGTTGTTCAAAGAAGAAGGTTAACAAGATAGGTATTTAAAAGAAGAAAAAATTGAATTTAATTATTTTCATACAATACCAAAGAATTACACGTGATCAAATGTGACCAGTAGGTACTTTTACCTCAAGAACAGCTGGCCGACGCCATACTGTTTTGATTGGTGGAACTGCCAAACTACCATTTACAAAATACATCATCAAGCATATTTAAATACACAAATCGAATAGTTCCATAACAATCGTTAGAGTTTCCAATTTTTCAAATGTTCCGCGCTACAAACCCAATTACGCTCATGTCGGAAAGCAGTTTTGCCAACGTTGAGAGATAAAATCTCTATAAGGATTGCATTCTTTAAACGCATTATTACTAGCTCATGTGCAAGGTGGAAATACAAGCGAACTTTATATTAATTGTAATCAAAAATCACTAATCAATCCCGTAGAAGTTGATAGCTAGGATATTATACTTAACATCAAACTGGAAAGCACCGTTTAAGCGAACGAGTTCAGATTCTTGATGGTTGCCGATAAGTGGCGCCCCATCATTAGATTTTCAAAAATGTTTAAAAACAATGGAATAAATTCCTTAATTACTATCTAAAAAGTTTAATACTTTTCTTTAATAATTAAAAATGAATAATATACACAATTAATTACAAGATTTATTATGCACTATTTTCATACAATTAATTATCATGACATTTAGAATTATTACTGTAATCAAGTTGAGATCTTCATAACGCCAGTAAAGCAGCTTCGGTTGAAATTATCTTAGGGCACTTTCTCATGCCAGGGATGATGCTCGGTCCATCAAGATCTTGAAACACTCGTACAGCAGCCTTGGTTGCCTGGGCAAGGGTGTGATCTTTCCAAAGAGACTGCTCATTCCGGAGATAGTGGTTGTTACATTAAGGTCTTGATTACTTGTATCGTTGTTTGAATATTCAAGACAACGCTTGTATGCATCCCCAGGTCGGCTGCAGTCGTAGACAGGGTACGATCGTTCCAGAGACTGCTCATGCCAGCTGGTACTTGAAGCATTCAGTTATTTATTATGCCTGTATGTAGCCACAGGCCTGGAGTAATAGTCCTTTTCAGCTAAGGGCCTATAACAATAATTTGCAATTAATATAAGGTACTTTACATACCTATTATGATGTCTTTATTACCTTTTTTGGCGACAACAGCTGCATGAGGAGGAGCTTATTTAGGTCAAGCAAGAACCCTGCAGATAGGGTACCGACCAAGTTGACATCACGACTCCTGCACAGAATATTTAGGCGTAGTTCCCAGCTGGAACATCCAAGAGCATGGCTGAACGTTACGGGCAGATACAGAACAAGATGCAGTGAAACTTAGGTTCAGTTTTAGTTGTCATACCAGGCAATGCATATAGTCCTCTAGCGGCACTTTGGAGCGCGGAGGAAGACGGGAATTTAGGAACACAGTGTTTTATTGAAACTAGCATTTCTGTGGGTATCGGGGTTCATGCACAAGAAAAGACAGAAGTAGTTACTGAACAGTCAGTGGCAAGTGTATTCCTATTTCTTTTGATGCAGCCAATCCAGCCCACCGCATGAAATTAGTAGGAATTGATTGAAAAGACGGCATTGTAGGAGCACTAGAAACGCATCTCTTCAAAAGCAAAACAGTAGGCCATTTTTAAGCAAACGATGTGGAAAACTGTACAGGCTGATAGGTATTTGAAGCAATCGTGACAGGGACACAGAACACCCTATTTAAAGTCATGCAGTGATACCTGGGTTCATTTATTATGACGGATGAGTGGAGGTGCATACATTTAGAACATGTGTGATTAACTACAACGCAATTGTACCCCTCTCGCCAGCGAACACCCCACACGGGTACCCACAGGGCGATCTCCCGAATGTTTAAGTAAGAAGTACAAAGAACCGATCCATACCTAGAACCAACGCGATATCGTACACAAAATATTCTGACGTGACTAACATGAAGAAATTTTGAGATCTAATCTGCAACAGTAAAGCAGAATGGCTTCAAATATTGGCAAAGTGGATTATACCTAGCACACAACATCCTAAACAAAATCAATGCAGGTGGCTTGCGCTCCATCGTTTTCCACAGACTATAACCAGGGGAATTAGATCCTGTAATGTTAGATCAAGATTAATTGCACTCTTCACAGAGGCAATTATCAAGATCTAACATCATAGGTTTCTTTCCCAATGCCTGGATAGGCTCTGGCTATGTCTGAAAGAAAACGACGGAGTCGCTCGCCACTGCCATTGATTCTATTTAGAATGTTGGTTCTGTACATCCATTCACCAATATAAGAAGACGCATTCTGAATACTGTTGCAGGATCTCAAAATTTGCTTCAAGTTACGCCACGCTCTCTCGATATTTTGTGTATGATATCGTATTGGCTCCCGGCCTTCAGGATACGGTCCTACATACTTCTTATCTAAACATTCGGGCGAAAACCGCCCTGCTGGGACCCATATGGGGTCTTCGCCGGCCGGAGGGTGCACAAAATTGCGGTTGTGGGTAACCACACCATGCCCACTGAAGATTCGCCTGCATCCCCTGTATGCCCTCCAGTTCATCCGACATAATAAACGCGTGCCCATGAATGCGTCGCTGCATGACTTCAAGAAGGGTATCCCTTGTCCTATCTGCCACGATCTCTCCAAATACCATTTTGGAGGTACGACTTATACCTCCAAACACCCATACACCTTTCCACATGGTACGCCGGCCTACATTGTATTTGCTTTTGAAAAGATGCGTTTCATCAACTTCTACAACGTCGTCGTCCCAGCCAACTCCAGGAATTTCATGCAGTGCAACCTTTTCAGCTACATCCCTGAAATAAGAATACCAAGCCACCGCCGTTTCAGCACCTACTTTTGTCAATTCCATAGCATCTGCAATGGTGCGTCCCCTAAACCATAGAATTGCTAGCTTCAAAAAAACATGTGCCCCTATCTCCCCGTGCAACCTCACGCGTTCCAAAAATGTACCGCTCGTAGGACTAAATGCATGTCTGTTACGACAACGAAATCTGAAGCCCAGTTTCCTGCTTCCATCTGTCTCCGCACGCAACGGCAGCCCGCAACTTGGACAATCCATGACAGCCTGTCTGCTAGGAATTACACCTACATATTCAAAGAGCCGTAATGCCTTTTGGTCAGCCAAATCCCTACCTGCAGCATTCCTGCAAGTACCTAAATAAGATCCTACCTCATATTCGTGGACGTCGCCCGCCAAAAAGTCCTCAGGCTCTTCAATCATCATTTTCGGTTCGGTTAACAGTACACCACACAAGTCTTCGCAAGAAGGGAAAGACGGATTCCAATGCTTTCGCTTATATACAAAATTATCCATCAGTGTTGCCTCTTTGTTATGGATATGTTAGATGTAATTAAGGAAAATGATGTGGGGGAATACAGATACACAAAAAACGTGACTGGACAACTAAATAATTTGTATTTAAATATATACTGAAATAATACCTATTTGGCAAGCATGTTATAATTTGAAGAGAAGTCATATATTAAACAAATGCCTGCATTATGTATAAAGTAATTTAACAATAATAAAATGCCATGACAACATCGCAAAGAACTCACGGTACATCGCCATCTAGTGGCAAACTTGCCTTCTGACATCCGCGGAATGTTATTGACGCGCGAAACATTTGAAAAACGTCGTCGTGGAGCTTGTTCTTAAAAATGTTCAAGAACCTGGAAATTCCTCACATAACTAAGGACGCTTGCAAATTGGATGTCCCGTATCCTGATTCAAGTGTGTTTTATATATATCTACCGAAACCAAACAAAATGCTAGTAATTAAGAAATTTTTTTTTAGTGATGGAGCGCCACCTATCGGCGACCATCAACAATCTGAACTCGTTCGCTCAAACAGGGTGCTTTCCAGTTGGATGTTAAGTATAATATCCTCTGATGTTTTAAATATACTACTATATATTATATTATATATACTGATTTTTTATTAAAATTAATTAATGTAAAGTTCGCTTGCATTTCCACCTTGCACGTGATCTACAAAAACTACATTTAAAAAATGCAATTCTTTATAGAGATTTTATCTCTCTACGTTGGCAAACCTGCGTTCTGACATGCGCGTAACGGGGTTTTGTCGCGCGGGAACATTTGAAAAAATTGGAAACTAACGATTGTTATTGAACTATTCGATTTGTGTATTTAAATATATTTAAATATGCTTGATGATGGCTTTTGTAAACGGTAGTTAGGCAGTACCACCAGTCAAAACAATATGGCGTCGGCCACCTGTCCTTGAGGTAAAAAACCTATTGTTCACATTTGATCACATGGAATTCTTTGGTACATAATGTACATGGTCTAATTCAGATAATCGGCGGCGCCCTTGAAAAATTTAAGGGTTTTCTACAGCTCGCTAACCTAAGTTTAAAATACAAACAGACTTAAGTCACTAGCATTAACGAAATAAAACACACAAAAAAATACACCACAAAAAGTATTATTATTACATTTATTTTCGATCTATACTCTGCAGTAGAAAGCTAGTCTAGTTCATCTATCGAAGCATTACATATTATTCTCTATTTCTATATAGCTGCACCGGCGCTGGTTTGCTTACCTCTATAGATCTTTTCAAGATACGTGTGACGTCACTTGAAATAACCTTATAGGTAAACATAGAAATGCAAATTAAAAAAAAAGTTTTTAATTTTTGAGTTTAATATGCATTCGTTCAAGTGACAAACGCCCCCCTCAGGGAATGTCCCATCCTTCAGTTACGAAAATTGACCAAGGGAACTGACGTTACTCAGGGGTATGCCACGGTAATTGTCCTATTCTGTATATCCATTTGGTTAAGTATTGGAATATTGCTCTGCTGGGTTTCTACCATTGCAAACCTGAATTTTCTAAATACCGTTTTCGTCATTTCTCCATAAGGCTAAAGCTGGCGTATTACAGCACTTGCCCCGATAGACGAAATCCACCCAATACGAGGATTTAAGACATCGAGTTTAATATCTTCTGTTGAAGTTAAAATTCCCAAACTCGGGGAAATGTTCTAGTGCATGTGTAGAGTTGATGCGAATTTTTGGACAACTTTTCGTGGACTTTAATTTCCACCCCTTCAGGGAGGGTGACTTTTTTAAGGGTTTTTTGTTCGTTTTACCTTAATTAAATCCCTGTCGACGGGAAAGTAAACCGTGTGAAGTTAAAGGAGATATCTTTTGGCTGGCGTATTACAGCACTTGCCCCAATAGACGAAATCCACCCAATACGAGGATTTAAGACATCGAGTTTAATATCTTCTGTTGAAGTTAAAATTCCCAAACTCGGGGGAAATGTTCTAGTGCATGTGTAGAGTTGATGCGAATTTTGTTTTGACAACTTTTCGTGGACTTTAATTTCCACCCCTTCAGGGAGGGTGACTTTTTAAGGGTCTTTTTTTGTTCGTTTTACCTTAATTAAATCCCTGTCGACGGGAAAGTAAACCGTGTGAAGTTTAAAGGAGATATCTCGTTTGGCTGGCGTATTACAGCACTTGCCCCAATAGACGAAATCCACCCAATAGGATTTAAGACATCGAGTTTAATATCTTCTGCTGAAGTTAAAATTCCCAAACTCGGGGGAAATGTTCTAGTGCATGTGTAGAGTTGATGCGAATTTTTTGACAACTTTTCGTGGACTTTAATTTCCACCCCTTCAGGGAGGGTGACTTTTTAAGGGTCTTTTTTTGTTCGTTTTACCTTAATTAAATCCCTGTCGATGGGAAAGTAAACCGTGTGAAGTTTAAAGGAGATATCTCGTTTGGCTGGCGTATTACAGCACTTGCCCCAATAGACGAAAATCCACCCAATACGAGGATTTAGACATCGAGTTTAATATCTTCTGTTGAAGTTAAAATTCCCAAACTCGGGGAAATGTTCTAGTGCATGTGTAGAGTTGATGCGAATTTTTGAACTTTTCGTGGACTTTAATTTCCACCCCTTCAGGAGGGTGACTTTTTAAGGGTCTTTTTTTGTTCGTTTTACCTTAATTAAATCCCTGTCGAGGGAAAGTAAACCGTGTGAAGTTTAAAGGAGATATCTCGTTTGGCTGGCGTATTACAGCACTTGCCCCAATAGACGAAATCCACCCAATACGAGGATTTAAGACATCGAGTTTAATATCTTCTGTTGAAGTTAAAATTCCCAAACTCGGGGAAATGTTC